>JAPTHN010000005.1:34771301-37271301 GCA_026936325.1 Platynereis dumerilii
GGTACAACACACAAGTACTTGTATATGAATAGAACACGCTTGACTAAAGAGCCACACCTAATTGCTCTCTCATTGCATTCATGAAAAACTGCCCACTTTGCTTGCACAAGGCATAAAAAGTAATTATTTGTAATGAAATATCAAGCACTGACTCAATGAACAATTGTGCATGGTTGGCACTACATTAAATGCACCACACTAAATGTGCATACCGAATGCTCCCTGCTTTCACATCATGGCCAAATCAATCTATAATTTCTCCTTCTTTCCCTCTGGTAAAATGATATTGATGTGCTTGTTCCATGACCTGTCAAAGGCTACACTCGATCAGAGCATTACAGCGATGTAACAGACCGGCCTTATTGAGAGTTACTTCAGAATCATTTTATTGCAACAATATCACAGACTGATCACATTACATTAGCTTCAAGTGACTGCTCGATGCAAGATCATGGCTCAACATTCAAGTTTAATTGACCAATCTGTGACACTTGTTACTGCAATGTTAGCATCTAAAAAGCTGATAAGTAGTCGAACAGTGACAGCTCACTTGTAACAAATGGCGTTTGACATGCAAATTGTTGAGAATCATTCAAATTTCAGTACTGTTGCCAATGACTGCGTCAAATCTGAGTGTAATTTACCAATTTGCATTTTAAAGCAAGGTACTTAACAAGCACACTTCAGAGTTTAATTTTTATAAAAAAGCATAAGCATAACGGCACCTGATGATTTATTGAAAATGCATCCTAAACTATACAGCAGTCAATAGTCTGTACTTTTTAGCATGTTATGACTTTGAAGGCTTGTTTTGGTCAATAACACTAGTTTACAATTCACCAAGTATTTTCGATCAGTTTTCAACCTGGAGAAAGTTCAACCATTGCAAACATATGTTCATTTAGATCGCAATATAAAATAACCGAATTTTAGAAAATTGGCAAAGTTCAAAAAATAAATTTAAACATTTTACTTTTAAAAACAACAAAATTTTAAATCATGGAAGTTCTTGATGTCAAAGAGTTTCCAAAAGCATGTGAAACACGAAAGTACATCATACTCGAATTATACTACAACATCTGAACGACGTGTGTGAATGTTGATTGATATTTAATCATAGTTAGATCATCCAGTGATCTGGAAGTGTCAGTGAGTTCTGAGTCCCCCTTAACTTAATCTGGCAGACAACTTGTGGTTCAGTGGTCAGGTAACAAGTTTACCAATATTGGAGATCAAAGAACTTGTATGTTTGATCGCCTGCTCATGCCAGACCACAGTTGAGCCAGACAACCATCAGGAAGCCTATAATATTACCAGGTATATGATGGTCTTTGATGATGTTGTAAACAGTTATATAGGCCAACACAGTTGTTTTAGGTCTATGCTGTGGTGTGTTGCACCATGCTCAGCTTCAGTGCGTGGTTTTGCACTATCTTGATTAATTAATAATATATTGCATACACAATAACATATGCCTTGAGGCAGACCCTGATCATTATAATGACTATAAATTGCACATATAATACGCAAAATCATGTTGAAACCCAAAGCCTGACTTGGCTTATGAGACAGGCGTAGTGCAAGACTGAAAAAGGTTGACAATCAGATACTGTTTAATTACTGCAGAAGGAGCGGTCTTATAATGCAGAGACAACTGCACTGAGCCGAAGCGATACATTACGGCCATCAGGTATTTAACCAATAACCATAGTCAATTACCCATAGAAGTACCAAAATGTTTCCTGAGCTGAGCAACCTTACGTAAGGTACTGACTCGAAAATTTTAATGATCCTACCACGGCAATCCGGGTCCCCGGTGCAAAGATTAATTACAACTCACAACACCTCAAATTACCAAACTATATAATAGAGTCAATTGGGTCATGCAACGAACATCAGCCATTACTCAGACAGGGTTGCCCTGAATCACCTCACCATTTTTTTCACAGGGGAAATCTTGGGGGTGGCAAGAGGTCAATGACCTCCACAAAAACTCTCATTGCCTAGTCTCCCAGAGTAACTGGTGAATAGCTTCAATATCAGGCCACCTATTGCTCAATTGCTCCCAACAATTCAAGTCAGTTGCCCTGAAAATCATGAATGGTGGTTATCCCATTGCCCTAAGACCAAACTAAAACAACAACATGCCATTTTTATTATGCCAATACATAATAAAATTCTGCCAGATATCTATAGTCCTATATTCTTATTTCTCAACGCATACAATTTGTTCCCTGTTTTACCAGAATGTTTTATCAACCAGCGCAACCAGAATTTTCAATTATTCATCATCATGCTAACAAGATTTCCTATCTACATGTGACAGTAGCTTCCATTACACCATCGAACCAAGAACAAGATCTATGCACACTTACAGCAGAGGCTAGTATAGCAGAGACACAAAAAAGGAAAAGCAATCAGCTTAAAATGAAAGGCAGCCAAGGAGAGAAATTAAAAAGAGGTACACGGAGACGATTGCAGAAGTTTTTATGTCATTTCAAACCATACCAGAAATTGCACACATCATTCCCAATGCAAATTGTTGAAATCCAATCTCTTGCAAGAAAAAAATAAAAGTTGGGAAATAAGCCAACAGTGGAGTCCATGACAGGGACACTCGAAATCAAGAACTACAATTAGTGTACAGCAGTATATACAGATTCAGAAACACAGAGGTTGTTCAAAAGTAATCCCTTGAAAAAGCCATAAGCGTTCAGACTGGTGTAGAAAGGTAATAAAAGTACATATTACATCATCATAAATGGGTACTAAATATGCATATCATCTGGCCACCTACAATTTGTGAGAGAGATGTAAGTACCTCAAAGACAAGATATACATATATGTATGGGACAGAAGCCTCTAAAGTCAAGTTATGAAAGGAAGTGCAAAAGTAAAGTATGATAGCCAAAGCCCATAACTGTTCACCAGCCTGTAATATGTGCTTGATGAACTCAGAGAATAGAGACCATTTGCATATAAAGTCAGAGAATAGAGACCATTTGCATATCACTACGGCCAGGTTCCTGACATACAAATTGTTTTTCCATCAAGGGCTAAAACGTATAATTGAGGGAACCGAAGTCATTGGTTTATGACAAGCTATCTACGATCATACAGAATGCGTACAAGTTACAAATGCACTGTTTATATTACGGGTTGCAGTCAGTACAGTTATACTGATTTTACCACATTTCAGCCAAAATAGAAACAAATTTGATAACTTAGCAAATCTGGCTAAAGCATAAATTTGGCCAGTTATAGCCTAGATCACACCAAGACCGAAACAAGGCACAGTGCCAACAATATCAACTTTATCAAGAATGCAAAGTATAGTCGTTGCACTGGATACTGTAGACAATAGTATGAGCCAGACCAGATGACATGACCAGATGACATTTTTTCAACAACTCAACAGGGATTGATGGCTGTTATTTCCCTGTTATTTCCCTGATGACATCAGCAGGTTGACCATCAAAGTACAAATTGTCAAACAGTAGGGCTAGATGGGATATAGAGCTACCCTCCCAGAAGCTTTCGAAGCAGCTGTGTGAAATCCAAATCAATTTGGTCTCACAATATTTTGACAATTTGATTAGGCAATAGGCATCTGTAAGCATCACAAATTTTTCATAGGTGAATAAATACTGTCTTGAGAGCTTATCAAATAGTAATTTCAGTAAGCATGCATCTGATAAGAGGTTTTCGGAAAAGAACAAGACATGACAAGGGACTGTTAATGGTTCAGTACAAAACTTGCCTTGTGTAGGTGAGAATTGCATTGTACCTAATATTTTCTTTGCTTTGCTGCATTTCCGGCTCATACATGTGTTCTCATAATTATTCAGAAACTACTTGCATTTGTTGGGCAACTAACATTTTCAGATAATTTGATTTACTATCAAACTTTAGTCGGAAAAGACCAGCAGATTGTTAGTAAGCATAAAGTGTACTTACCATACTTGAGGAGTACTTTGGCCATTCTTCTCTAATGCTCAGAACAAGCTTTTAGCAGAAACATGCTGCACAGTAGCAGATACAACCGTTACAGTGGTGTATATCCCCATACATAAGGTACACGACGTCAAGAGCTTTCAACTAATTTTATATATCGCCAGGAGTATAATTTGACAAGGTTCTTGATAAACATAAAACCACAAAAAGTTATCCAGTTACAGGATAAACTTGAGAGTTTAAGTGCGTGTGCATAATAAAAAGAAATATCGAAATCAGCAAAGAAAACTTATATAAATCTAATCCAAGGCTAACATAACATTAGACACAAAAAGACACCCAGTCATCATAAGATTAGACAAAAAAGACACACTCTAAAAAAAATTTGGGACTAAACTGGTTTTTCAAATGAAAATGGTGTTTTAAAAAACCAAACTAGAATGAAAAAACCAACGTGGATTTTTCAAAAAAACATTTTGGATTTCAAGAAACCAGTTTTGTCCCAATTTTATTTAAATTGCACCCAGTTATCTACAAAGATTAGACATCAAAAGACATCCAGTCATCTGCAATGAAAGATATGACTTCATCTCAGTCAAAAGGGCACAAGAAATATATATTGTCATGTAGTAGAAAATTTATAATAACTACCTCAATATACATGCACTAATTTCAATAACTTCTCAAACAAAATGAACTTTAATTTAAATTTTCTTCCTCTCAAAATGTTTGACAGGATCATTGCAGCAAATTTAGCAAACTGTGTTACTTTCACTGATGCTAGAGACCACCAATCCAATGTCTCAACAACAAAAACCAAGGAGCCATGTTATCCATAAAGAACTGCCGAAAAAGCTTCCAAGCCTTCCATGCCAATTTAGATTCTCTGTGCTTTCAAACTCGTTGACTGACTAAAGTAAAATTGGCACACCGTAACATTAACCTCTTCGAAGCTTTGACAGTCATAAATGACATTTAAGTTGACAGAGTCACGAAAAATTTGGAGGAGTCAACAAGCCTTGGTGAAAACGTCAGGAAAAAGCCTTAGTGCCAAATGAACCCTTGGGTGAAAGGGAAACCTTTAGAGGAAGGTAATTACATGAAGGGGAGGCATTAGCTTGTGTTAAAGTGACCTAAAAGGGGACCACACACCACATGAGTAGAATTCATATGGGAACGGTTTTTTGAGGGACATCAAAAGCTCATTTTGGGTCACTCTAATCTCACTGCAGAATCATTTCTGTAATCGCTAGTATTGGTAGTAAAGCATAATGAAATGAAAAGCCATATTTTTCTGTGGCAAAAAGCAAAATACGCACATTTTCTCAAGTTGAACATGGTGAGTCAGTGACCCATAAAGAAAGTACAGCCCAGTACGTTTTGAGGGACATCAAAAGCTCATTTTAGGTCACCCTAATCCGACTGCAGAATCATTTCTGTAATCGCTAGTATTGGTAGTAAAGCATAATGAAATTAAAAGCCATATTTTTCTGTGGCAAAAAGCAAAATACGCAGGAAATTTTCTCAAGTTGAACATGGTGACCCATAAAGAAAGTACAGCTCAGTACGTCACTCCATCAACCTTCTGTTCACCAGGGAGATATAAAAAGCTTGTTTGAATCATTAATTTTGTGGTACTTGTATATGAATAGAACACGCTTGACTAAAGAGCCACACCTAATTGCTCTCTCATTGCATTCATGAAAAACTGCCCACTTTGCTTGCACAAGGCATACAAATCTATCCTGGTGTGCTTTAAGCCCATTGTGTTACCAATAAGTAATTATTTGTAATGAAATATCAAGCACTGACTCAATGAACAATTTTGCATGGTTGGCACTACATTAAATGCACCACACTAAATGTGCATACCGAATGCTCCCTGCTTTCACATCATGGCCAAATCAATCTATAATTTCTCCTTCTTTCCCTCTGGTAAAATGATATTGATGTGCTTGTTCCATGACCTGTCAAAGGCTACACTCGATCAGAGCATTACAGCGATGTAACAGACCAGCGTTATTGAGAGTTACTTCAGAATCATTTTATCGCAACAATATCACAGACTGATCACATTACATTAGCTTCAAGTGACTGCTCGATGCAAGATCATGGCTCAACATTCAAGTTTAATTGACCAATCTGTGACACTTGTTACTGCAATGTTAGCATCTAAAAAGCTGATAAGTAGTCGAACAGTGACAGCTCACTTGCAACAAATGGCATTTGACATGCAAGTTGTTGAGAATCATTAAAATTTCAGTACTGTTGCCAATGACTGCGTCAAATCTGAGTGTAATTTACCAATTTGCATTTTAAAGCAAGGTACTTAACAAGCACACTTCAGAGTTTTTTTATAAAAAAGCATAAGCATAACGGCACCTGATGATTTATTGAAAATGCATCCTAAACTATACAGCAGTCAATAGTCTGTACTTTTTAGCATGTTATGACTTTGAAGGCTTGTTTTGGTCAATAACACTAGTTTACAATTCACCAAGTATTTTCGATCAGTTTTCAACCTGGAGAAAGTTCAAACATTGCAAACATATGTTCATTTAGATCGCAATATAAAACTAACCGAATTTTAGAAAATTGGCAAAGTTCAAAAAATAAATTTAAACATTTTACTTTTAAAAACAACAAAATTTTAAATCATGGAAGTTCTTGATGTCAAAGAGTTTCCAAAAGTATGTGAAACACAAAAGTACATCATACTCGAATTATACTACAACATCTGAACGACGTGTGTGAATGTTGATTGATATTTAATCATAGTTAGATCATCCAGTGATCTGGAAGTGTCAGTGAGTTCTGAAACCCTCTTAACTTAACCTGGCAGACAACTTGTGGTTCAGTGGTCAGGAGACAAGTTTACCAATATTGGAGATCAAAGAACTTGTATGTTTGATAGCTTGCTCATGCCAGACCTTTGCTTCGGCTAACCACAGTTGAGCCAGACAACCATCAGGAAGCCTATAATATCATCAGGAATATTTGGTCTTTGATGATGTTGTAAACGGTTATATAGGCCAACACATTTCTTTTAGGTCCATGCTGTGGTGTGTTGCACCATGCTCAGCCTCAGCGTGTGGTTTTGCAAAATCCTGATTAATTAACAATGCATTGCATACACAATAACACACACCTCGAGGCAGACCCTGATCATTATAATGACTATAAATTGCACATATAATACGCAAAATCATGTTGAAACCCAAAGCCTGACTTGGCTTATGAGACAGGCGTAGTGCAAGACTGAAAAAGGTTGACAATCAGATACTGTTTAATTACTGCAGAAGGAGCGGTCTTATAATGCAGAGACAACTGCACTGAGCCGAAGCGATGTCAGCCATCAGGTATTTATTCATAGTCAATTACAAATAGAAGCCTCGAAATGTTTCCCAAGCTGAGCAGTGAGCAACCTTATGAACGATACTGACTCAAACATTTTCATGATCCTAGCACACCAACCAGGGTCGCAGGTGCTAAGATTAATCATAACTTACAACACCTCAAATTACCACACTATATAAAAGGGTCAATTGGGTCATGCGACGAACAGCAGCTATTGCTGACACAGGATTGCCCTGAATCACCTCACTATAGGGTAATCTTGGGGGTGGCAAGAGGTCAATGACCTCTATAAAAACCCTTATTGCCTTGTCTCCCAGACTAACAGGGCAATAGGGTTCAATATCGGGCCACCTATTGCTCAATGGCCCCCAAATGATTCAAGTCAGTAGCCCTGAAAGTCACGAATGGTGTTTATTCCACAGCCCAAGACTAAACTACAACAGCAATTTCGAAGTTAAACAATGTTAAAGACAGGTCATGTCTGATACATGATAAAAAGTCCTACTAATGCGAATATAAATATCTCTTACGGCATACAAATGGTTCCCTGTTTAACCAGCCTATTTTGTCAACCTTTGCAATGATCAATTTAATTTATTTCTGAGTTACTTTATTGTCGCTGTTTTAACCCACGGTGCAAAACGTATTAACCATCATATTCACAAGTACTCTGATCTACATGTGATAGTACCTTCCAATACACCATAAAAGCAAGAAAAAGATCTTTGCCAACCTTATCAGTGGCTAGGGGAGATAAATACAAAAAAAGGAAAAGCAATTAGCTTAAGATGAAAGGCAGCCAAGGAGGGCAATTAAAAAGAAGCACATGGAGACTTTCTTGAAAGTTTTTATGTCATTTCAAACCATGCCTGAAGTTGCACACAATGCCACACAACCTTCCCGATGCAAATTGTTGAAATCTAATCTCTTGCCAGAGAAAACATAATAGGGGAAAAAGAGGCAACAGTGGAGTCCATGACAGGGACATACGAAAGCGAGAACATCAATCAATATATACAGTTGCACAGAAGGAACACTGAGGTTTTACAAACAAGCCTCAATTTGATATCAGGCACATGTATAGATAGATGGTATTTCAAGGTAATTTGTTTGAGTGAGAGTGTGAGACACAGTTGTCAACATTGTTACTGTGGTTATACTCAGTTAAAAGGAAGAGAATTTTCACTACAATATTTTGCCTTCAAATTTTGCATGTTTGAAATATTGACACTTAGCAGGATTAAACCAAAAACGATTTAAATTGTTAATTTATTGTTATCCTCAAATCAGGAGAATCAAATTCTAAATGCAATCTTCTCCTTCAAATCTTGCATGTCTGAAATATAGACACCAACCTAAACTAGTTCTTTATCTTGGCTTGGAATTTGTTCTATTTACCATGACTCAGCAGTTTATATGGCACAAGGGTGACACAAGAAGAATGTCATCATGTAACCTTTCCTTAAAATTCATCATTTGTAGAAGTCTGATAAGACCCCCTTGATGTTCTAACATAATTCCACATCATTAATTCAAGTCTCTTATCTCTTCTCAATAAACCACTCCGCCTTTCTTGCCGGAACCTAATAAATGACACATTGTCCCCTGTCAGGATATATCTCTGCCATTCTCTGGAGGCAGAAATTGCAATTGTGTCAATATTTGAGTGGTCTTATAGAGTGATGGTAGACCTTGAGAGGGCGACATCTAGTGACCTCTGGTGACCAATGTTGAACCTTTACTTCAAGTTGCCTTCAATGTCCAACACAGCTCCTAAATTATATGGTAGCAATTTTCAGACTTAGTGCCAACCTCAGAGACACAATTTTACAAATGTGTCAGAAAATGATGGACATTTAGGAGAGTATGGCCAATGTCATTATGACCTCCAATATGCAGTACAGGAATAACGACCTTGAATCCAATTCAAACATATTAGCCGGCAATGGCCCGGCATTGTATTTCAGATTCAGCAAATTATCCTCACTGCAATTTATATACTCATATAATCACAATTTTGACAGCATCCTTAGGCAACACAAGCATTTTTCTAGACTCCAAAAGACACACCATGATCACAGATTCACTCAGTCAACCTATACACACAAGATTGACAGCATTATCAGTCAAATACAAAACTCCAACATCTACTGCCTTCATTGCAGTGTGGGAGTCTAACAGTGGCTCATATTTATGTCCTTCCATGGCCTCACTCTCCCATCAAACAATCTGGGTTGATAGAGCAAGAAAGAGGAATGGCTACGTCAAGAAAATCACAGCACTACACAATAGGATGATACAACCCCCGCCACATTTCTCAATAACGACCTTAAGCTTGAGGCTAAGAAACGAGAATATCAGACCGAGCAAAATAGTAAAAGATCAGAATAGACTAGCATACACTCAAGAAAAGGGAAAATTAACAGCACAGTCCTCAAAAGGCAGTATTTGTTGCCGAAGATGAGAGCAAGAGAGACAGAAGGAGATGGAAAGACAGAAAGAAAGAAGGAAACCAAAATATTAGGGATATAAGCTGGCAGTTCAGATACAATTATTTCAAAAATGTTTGCCATATAAATTATTTTTCTACCAGAGGCTAAAAGCCCATAGAAAGGTCGAGCCACTGGATTATGGAAATTACCTTGAAAGCAGTATCATAACTCAAATTGTACAAGACAAGGATATATATGCAAAAACCAAGCAACAATCCAAAAAACCGATTTTATCCAATTTTTTTCTACTTTGAAGACTGACTGGAGCAACATGGTATTTAGCAAAAAATGATGTCATGATCTGATATGAAATGCTTAGGAACGATTTTGTGTGCCACATTACCCATGAATCGCACTAAAATAGATTTAGTTTCAGCCACAATCATCAGCTGGCTTTGGAAACATTAATCAACTGGGTGACACCATACATCTACAGTGATTGCTGGCTTGACATCATACCTAAAGATATTCCAGGATCAAAGCTAGCAGGAAACACTGGACTATGATGCATGAAAGGGCAGTGGTAGCTGTTTTTATCATGTTTATTTTCATAATACCTTTTATCTTCAATTCTTCATATAAGCAGCCAAGAACGACACTTCGGTGAGAAGGATGATATAAACTGATGTCCATCTGTGACCCCGGGAGAGGGTTGGTCTAGCGGAAGCTTGCTGGGTTGCCAATCGCTGGGTCAACAGCTGATTACATGTTGAACGGCTGTTTCAATCATCCTTCACCTCATTGCCGTGTCCTCCTCCTGTCCTTATTTGCCCACCAAGTGCAAAAATACAGGACGTAACGCCCAAATCATCCATCCATCTGTGACCCAGCCAGAGCTGTTATTGAACCTGGGACCTAGCAGTTGGAAACTTGTAGACGGGACAGAGCCACCGGCTCACCCAGCGAAGCGAGGTGTCTCGTCCCTTATGGCTATCAGACGAGTGGAGTGCTCCAGATGGTTCAATCAAAAAAAGTGATTCAGACATCCCATAATATGATCCTGGCACTTGCTTCTCTTCACGCGTGACTACAACGTGACTACCTTCTCCTTCTTCTTCTTCTGTTCTGATATTCCGCCAAAAAAAAAATTTTCCGAAAAAAAAAATTTCTCCGAAAAAAAAGAAATTTTCCGGTCATAAAAAAAAAAAATCGTCCAAAAAAAAATATCCAAAAAAAAAAAAATTAGGCCTAAAAGATAAAATTAGCAAAAAATAATGCTTGGCATATATGAATATTGTCAATCGAGTATTTACAAGTCCCGTCTTCTATGCTGCGGCATTATCATATTATTACTACTTTATTTTAACCAATAGTGCTCACCCCTTCCCCTCCAGACACCTTGTAAGCAAAGCATCTTCAGCCATGAATAAAATTTGGCGAAAGCTCTCAATGACACATACATGATGCATAGGAACATTCTTTTACAAAAAGTGTTGTGTCACCGATTTGGCAGCATGTTTTTGATAAAAGCATTCTATAAAACTTGACTAAAGCATCAACAAAGTAATCCCTTAGTATGGTGAATATGCTTTATGCCGAGTAACCATTAGGGGGTGTTCCATGACGGGCTCAAAAGTTTGCCAAGAGATTATTGAATTAGCTGACAACCATAAATGACTCACAAATGTGAGTAGTATACATTATGAGAACAAAGAAAAGCAATGTAATAAAAAACAACTTGGGTGATGTAGCAATTCTGAGACAACAATTTTCTCCAATGTAATCAGCTGTAAATATGTAATGCGTTTAGGCCAGTGCACGCAAAAGACATCAGACAATCAGCTGACTATTTTTACGAAGGGCCGACCTGTCTCTTTCTCAGGTCAGACAAAAAATCTGACAGGGATTGCTTTTGATAGTCAAGGACTCTATTGGGCATCCGTCAGTCTTTCAATAGCAGTGCAGATGGCAATTTGCAGGTTTTTGTAGTGAGCCCTATTGTTGTTAATTAAATTGCAATTCTGCCAGTTTTTAGCTTCTTTAGACCCCCAATTGACCTAATTGCAATTTTGGGTCAGTGTTCATGACCATGTGTCAGAGCATAGAACTCTCCCTGTCTCTGGTCAGAGCTAATTACAATCATCTTCCCCCTTTCAAAGTCTCTTTCTGCATGAACATTGCATTTATCAGACAGTCGCAAGTTAGACAGCATATTAATATTAATTACTTCCAAAGGAAGGAAAATTATCGTCTGACAAAAAGGAAAATTGTCTGACCTGAACTCTCTCTACGTCAGACAAAATGTCAGACAAAATGTCTGACAAAAGTCAAATTGCTTTCGCGTGTGCTGGTTAAGGCATGAGAAAATGTTCATCTATTTACGAGGTCTGTATCAACCTCTGTCAAATAACCACGCTGGCGCTCCCATTCATATAACCATTCATGAATATACTCTCAACTCCACTTCCATCTGATGTAGCAATGGTATCAAGGTTGTGTCATGGCCTAACTTTAATAACCCTCATGAATATAAATAACAACCACCATCCAAGAGCCATCAAGGTGGTTTTTGCTAACAGCCATGACAGCAGGATTAGAGAAGCCAGACCAGTTGTAAAATGCAATGTGAAAACTTCATTGTTATTTCATGATGCATTACCGACAGAAATGATCTTCAAAATAAGATAAATTCCAACTGGTGTTAATAAATTGTTCCTTTTCATGTTATCTTTCACAGATTACATAACATACTTCAGAAGAGTCACATTAACACAGATTACATAACATACTTAAGAAGAGTCACATAAACACTACGTATATAGGTTCCCTATTGGGCAGTGCTGGTGTCACAGAAGTGTCACACAGGAATGATTCAGCCATGTACGACAGAGACAATATTTTGTTGGCATGTATGGCGTATGCCTATAAAGAGTAAGTAGAAATCTCCTAAGTCGCTTTAGCACTGGTTGATGGCCCTATTTTATGACATTACGTTCCTCTAAAAGTACCCCTTTTACCCAAGGTTCAGTTGGCAGAGAGGCTTTTTGCAAAGGTTGTTGCTAAGGCTTCTTGATACTGTGGAATGTGGCATGATTCTGTCACATTCTGTCAGCTCTTTAAAGTGTCATGTATGAATTCAGGGTTGCATAGAGCAGTGACTAGAACAGCCAATTCTGAATTGAAAAATATAATGCTTTGCACTCAACGGTAAATGTTCATCAGTCAGGGAAATTTCCCAATCGGGCAATTGCTAAAAATTGCCCAATCTAGCAATTTGCCAGATCGGGCAATGCTTCAAAATGATGTAATGTGCTGGAGAAACTGCAGTTAAAACAGTTTTATCAGTTCAACAAAAACGTTGTCGATGTTGTAAATGATTTAGGGGGCTTGTGCGTCTCAGACCAAGCCCAGGGGGGCACCCTCCTCAAATACACACACAAAATTAACCCAAGCATAAAGTCATTTTATTCCTTTTTTGCACAAATTTAGCTCATAAATATGGATGGGGACCATGGTATGGACTGAAAATAATATGCTCCACGAAATTGGTTGTTTCTGTGAGGCAACCATTGGATACCCATGCAGTGGGGGGGGGGTTATCAAATTTTGAGTCTGATAATTTCTTAGCTACTTTCAGCGAAATGAATAAAATCTATCCGGCCCCCAAAAGCCGGAAATTTTACATGCTCTAAGATGAATTTTGAGCAACCTGAGGGCGGTTTTTAGCTGCTAGTCCAACAGATGTTTTTTTTGGAGTTTCATCAGAAATTGCATGGTCTTATGTTACAAACTAATATGTGGATCAGACAACATAAATTTTTAATTTATTGTATGCGAAGACCGATAGGTGAAATATTGATAAGGAAATATTGCAAAGTAATCAGTAGACCTATCACGAAGAAATAGAGAAATAGTCAACCTCGTATCAATATAGTAAGTTACTATTTTTAGTCGTCATGCAGTATCTGTTTTAGCATAATATTTAAGAGATTGATAACTGGAACAATTAAGTTACTTGAAATTTGCTGACTGTAGCAGTACATCCAAGCACAGGCCCAGGTGATAAACTACTTGGTAATAAATGAGAAATACATAGCAAAAGCAAAAGCTAAAATCAAAATAATACTTTTCCAAGATAGCATTACATGTCTATAGCAGCTAAGCTAATACCATAATTACATGTCTATCTAATACCATAAGGGACCGTTCAGAATTTATGACTGGGGGGGTGGGAGTTTTGGCCGAGGGGGTACTAACTTTGCACACGTGCTTCGAGGGGGGAGTATTAATGTTAAAAAGAAAAAATGTTAAAAAACACGCATAAACTCATTTTATTTGGACTTTTTTACGTGCAAAAGTCTGCGAAATGACGCGAATCTGTACGCGTGGCCATGTATAACAGTACATATGTGTGTATTGCTTTGAATGTCAAGGGGGGGGGTACTAAAATACGTGTGAAACCTGAGGGTCGGGTATTAAAAATCCGCATGAAACTCAACGGGGGGGGGGTATCATGCAATTTTTGACGGGAAGTTCCAGCAAAACTCCCACCCCCCAGTCATAAATTCTGAACGGTCCCTAATAAGTATAAATCATGTCGTTAGAGGTCCAAAGTGGGCAGGGGCCCAGCAAAGTTAGGAAAAGGTATTGCAGTCTTGCAGTGGCCCATTATAATTCATTTTGGAGGCCCCCTGCATGGTGAAATATATTATATGTACATCGCGCTGCTATTGCATGAACCCGGGCATAGTTTTGGCATTTACGGGCCCGTGACTCGGAATATTTTCTTCAAAATGCTATTTTCCATCTTAGGGGGCCTAGGCCCCCTTGGCTCTCTGGTCGAGAGTGCCATGATGTTGGGCTCGGCAACTCATTTTGGTTTTTCCAGGCCCCTTAATCCTCCGGGCCCTGCATGGGCAATGGCCCAAACTGCCCCTGTGCAGTGTTCGAAATAAGGGCGGGAGGGGGGGTGTCAAATGCTATAAGGACACCCTCAAATACATTTTTTAGTGGGACCCGGGTGGGGGGGGGGCCTGAAACAAAAACCTCAAATACTAAATGTGCATGATTTAATCCAGAAATGGGTTTCTAGTATTATATACATGCTTGAAACACTCTTAATTGATTTCAGAGTACATGTACATTGTAGTCCTTTCTGAAACAACTTCAGCTTCAGGGGGCCTGCGTCGGCCCGTAGACCTGCGGCCCCAAAAGATTCAACCCTTCGAGCCTTGCCAGTAACAAATCCCCCCAAATGATATGGGCTATTTCGACCACTGCGCCCCTATGTAAATCCGCGCCTGCTTGTGGAAAACATATATTTTGGTCATAAAGGCCGATATGTGTGAGGCGTATGGGATAGCAATATGACAGCCAATTTTCTTTGCTGAAGTCGGAGCTAGATGTTTCAAAGTCAGTGGCATCTCTTTGGGGGGGGGGCACGGGGGGGAGACACATGCCCCCCACATTTGACCTGTGCCCCCCCCAGGTGTCCCCCGAACTTTTCAACCTTGGCTAAAATACACAATTAGTATTATGGGTGCCCCCCAGAGAATCGCGTGCCCCCCAGGTGCCCCCCCGCTCGAGCCCCCCCCCCCCCCCGGTCACCCAAAAAAAAATCACTTTTGACATTCAATCACAGATGGGGAGATAGGGCTGACGCTGCACTCTCCTACCCCTCCCCGATTGGATGGATGGATAATTGGAGCTTTATGTCCTGTATTTATGCACTCGGTAGGCAATGAGGCCTTATAGCGGGGCCGGTCTTAATTAAATGCCTTTTGTCTGAAATTGACAGGATTTACTCCCATCAGAAGCCCGAAGCGCTTCAAAAAATAGGTAAAATTATTATGCCATGTATAATGATTGAAAAAGAGATTTTTGTCGGTAGAAATATCAATCAAATCTGCCGGCATGTCTTTCAATAATTAAGAAGTAGGAGTATATCTTGAAATTTTTGTTAAGGCCCTACATTAGCGCCAAAATTTGCATTTTGAGCTTATTTTGGGGTTTACGACAGAAGAGTGCCTGAAACTAGTTTTTGGCAAGGCGGAATTTACTGGTAAAAACCGCCCAGCTCAAACTTGCCAACCCTGCACATTTGAACAAGCTACCACTAGACCAACGTACAACCTGCTCCCCCCTCCCCAAGACTAGATTGGTGAAGGTCAATCCTGAAAAATTCAGGAATGTATGGGGAACAGGGGGGGAGGCTAAGCAGTAAGGGAGGAGACAGCCATTGTTGCAAGGGGGGGGGTGCAAGATGTGCCCATTTCATCTTTTAAAAAAACACTGATTGTTTCTTACAGGTTCAAGTGAGTTGTTTAATTGTCAGTTGAGTTGTAGTAAAACTAAAATTTAGCCATTAATCCAGTGGCATAACTGGGGGGTCTCGAGTGGGGGGGGGGCACCTGGGGGGGCATGCAATTCTCTGGGGGGCACCCTCTATACTAACTGTATATTTTAGCCAGAGTAAAGTTCATACGGGGGGCACCTGGGGGGCACAGGTCCAATACGGGGGGGGGGATACGGGCCCCCCCCCCCCGTAGGGACGCCACTGCATTAATCCAATTTGCCCTTTTTTGTAGAAGGCTCCTGCCACCTTCGTTTTCTTGTGGCACTGCCATAGGCGTATCGGAGGGGGGGGGCCAGGGGGGGGCGATCGCCCCCCAAAAGTTTGGGAAATAGTGAGATTCGGGCGAAAAGGCAAAAAAATCTGGGCAGATGATTAAATAAAAACTACTTAAAGTCAATGATTTCCAGGCAATTTAATTCGAAATGTTTATAAATTTAGATCTTGAAATTCGGGCAAATCTCTCTTGCCCCCCCCCCCCAAAATCGCCCGCGCCGTACGCCTATGGGCACTGCTGCCATTAATCCACTTGCAGCTGATGGCTTCAAATAATCATGCAACTTTATTCTACATAAATTAGCCAATGATAAAAGTTGTAACACATCAGTACACTCTTTATTGGCTTTTCGGAGACTAGTTAGGCCTATAGTAATCCCGCTAATCATAATTAAACCAATTAGGCCTGCATGTGCAGTGGCTAACTCTAATTAGATACTGCTGCTACCAGTAGGGTCTACAAGTGACTTAATTTGTCTATATATGATGTTATTTATAGTTATAAGATAAACTTCTATCCAGTTATTACTATTTTATTTGATCATATTTGAACCCAGGTTGGCCAATTTCAATTCTTACATAAATGATCACAGCTGTTTACTTTCCTTTATTTGGAGTGCCCCCCTGATGGAAGCCAGGACATTTGACAATTCTGTATGATGCAAGGAGACGTTTTTCTGTATGATGCAGGGAGACGTTTTTCACAAATATTAAGTTTTTTTCACATTCTGTCTATTTATGAGCAAAGCATGAGCAATTCATTCACTTAGTAAACTTTTTTTTTTCATTTTCTTTTATTGCAAGTGCCCCCCTGACGAAAGTCCGTTGACGATTTTTTTTTGACGTTGACAAAAGTTAGCAAATTTTGTCTGCTATTGGTTGGTAGCATTTTTAAGACACGAATTTCAGGCCTAGAATACGAATTTAACTTTTAATATGGGCAGGTGCATGTTTTTGTGTGAATTGCCTGATCGAGCATAGCCAATTGCCCCAACAGGCAAGCGCCAGGAATGCTGGGATTGCGTATTGCCCGAACGAGCGGTGTTGCCCAAACGGGAAATTTCCCTGACTGTTCATGGCTCATACTTTAAGAAAGGCACCTTTCTTAATCATGTTAATGTGCACTAAAATTCTTTCAGTTCGCACATTATGCCAAAATCAATCAATAATTTCTCCCTCTGGCCGTCTGCTTAAATGATATTGATGTGCTCATTCCATGCCCAGTCAAAGGCTACCATTCGATCAAAGTATGACAGTGATGTAATGAACCAGGCTACTCCACAAAAATCTTTTCACAACAACATCAGAGATTGTGTCAAATTAACTCCTTAAAAAGTGCCCAATACAGGAATGTTCTTCAGCATTTAAAAATAATCAATCTTTTAAGCTGATAAGTATTGACAGGTAACTCAGTACAATGATTTCTGAAAAGTGTTTCAAACTAGAGGCAGTGTCTCAAGCGTAATTAGCAATTTGGGGGTACACATGAAAATGCTGTCCCAAAGGGACTGAATAGTTGCCCTATTTCACTCTGTATATATCTATATAACATTACCAATAAAATTGCTTTCAAGTCATCGATCATTTAATTGATACAGCATAAATTGAGCCTACATATATATATATATATATATATGTATCTGTCCTGGTCTTGTCTATTTTGGTCACTGATTCAATGCCATAATTATAACCATGCTTGTTAATAATTGCTTATTCAGATTCTCTTTATAAAGAACATGCCACTTGTAAGTGTATTGGACATTTGATAAGACCTGGTGGCTAAACTATGTGAAGAGGAACTAAGAGGTTGATTCCTTTGAAATGCTCGTTTTTTCTGATGCATCTAGAAGTTTAAATTGTTAGAATACGACAACTGTGAAGGAATCTGTGGCCAAAATGAACTAGGGATCCGCATTTTACACACTTTTCCCGCAACCGCTAGCCCGCAATTGATGCCCGCATTTCATATACGACGTAATGGCGGACGCTGTGGAAGCGTGGTGGGCAGAGAGGCTGTGTTCCACTGTGTTCGCCTTGAAAACACGGCGCAAACTTATCAAAATAGGTGGAAATTCCTAAGTTAGCATGCATGAAAGAAAGTGAAATGAAATTTGAGGGAGTAAGCAAAGTCAATTTAAGTCATGTTGACGGTGATGGCATTACAAAAAAAGCTGTTCCACGACGATCATAGTATGCCCTATACCCTATAGTACCTATAGGGCAACAATATCTGTGCATTTGGTGATTGCCTTGTCTAATCACAGTGCAATTTACCAATCAACATACCAAACCACCGCAATTTAACAATCTGCAAGCTCACTTAAAGAGTAAAAGACTAAAAAAAATAGTTCAGATTTGAGACTTATTGGAAAATGTGTAATTTACAGCAGTAAAAAACTTCCATTAACATATTGAAAGTTGGTTAAAATTGTGGGCAATCAAAAATTATTCTGAAGTTGAAGGAGTGTACAAAAGCATAAGACCAGAAATACAACATTTTTAATATTCAGTACTCACTGCATAGCACTGGTATTATTAAGACACGACACCTTTTAATACAACACAAAATTACACCCTACTGAAAATCCTGCCGGAGTATGGCACCGGGTGAGTAACCATAGTTAGATCATCCAGTGACCTAGAAGTGTCAGCGAGTGGCACAGCACACTTAACTTGCTCTTGTGGACAACCTATGGTTCACCGATCAGGTGATAAAGCTGTGACCAATATCTGAGTTCAAAGAACTTGTATGTTTGATTGGTTGTTCATGCCAGGTTTTTGCTTCAGGCTAACCATGGTTGAGCCAGGCAACTAGAAAGGGTTCATAATGTAGCAGCAGTGATTAGTTATATTCAGTCTTTGATGTTGCAAGTAGTACCAATAGATAGTGCGTATTTATATGAGACAATGAAAGACGACCACTGCTGGTTATCTAATGACATTACATTCCTCATAAGTCTTCATTGCCCATAGGCATCAGATGTCGGCATCAGATGTCATCACTCATCAGTGATGTCAGATTTTTGAAAACCTCCTAATATGCCAATTATTGTGTAAAAGTGACCCACAATTGGCATAAGGCCTATCTCAAAAATAATGAAGCCAAAGTGTGACATGACCATCAAAATTTTAAAATGTATTTTTGTATGAAATGACCTAAGCATATTGTAAAAAATTCAAATTCAAATTCAAATTCAAATTCAAATAATTTTATTTATACTCGATAAAATAGTGTAGCAAGCATGCTAATGATCGAGAGAGAAAAATATTTGTACAAGTGATAGAATATATACAGAAAGGAATATTTACAAATCAAAATTTTAGATTTAAAACAACTTACATACATCAGGTCTCTAAATTAACTCACTTTTCAAATGGCATATAGAACTTATTACTTAAACACAACTTCAAAATATACGTCGACATTGAACTTATGAATTATAAAGTACAAAAAAAATAATATAGAAATTTGACGCAATTGTGACGGCACGGCCTAGACTGCGATGCAGCAGGCAGTGCAGTTACAATTGGGACCTTCCCAAGTCTTTAACATCTTTTTAAAGACTTGGATATTTGTTGCGCCCTTGATATTGCTAGGTAATATATTCCATACATGCGGACCATAATAAGAGAAAGTATTTCTGCCATACCTTATTTTGTTGAATTTCGGTAATGATACTTTAAAGCCATCTCGTAAGCTGTAATCACAATCTTTCTCATCTACCATTTCCTTCATAAAGTTTGGATTTATAGAGTGTATTGTTTTATAAACTTCACATGCTATGGCCTTGATACGACGGATATGTAGTGTTTCATGGTCATAGTGTTTCAACATTTCTCTATATTCGGTCTTGAAATCATTATATATAAATCGTAATGCTCTTTCTTGTACATATTCCATCTTTCGCATCATTGTCACACTGCAGAAATTCCAAACAATTGGACAATAGTTAAAATTTGACAAGACAAACGTTTGGTACACAACTTTCTTTTCTTCAATGCTAAATATATTCTTGAATCTGTATAGCACATTCAACTGCCTTCCTGCTTTGATACATAGATCAGCTACATGAAAATCAAATTTAAGTTTGTCATCAATAGTAATTCCTAGAAACTTAACTGTATTATCTCTTCGTATTGTGGTATCATTTATAACCACTTGGTCTGGTATAATATCACAGGCTGATAATGGTTTCATCAATAAGAATTGAAACTTTTCAGTATTCGCTTGCATAAAATTATCAGAGAACCATGTCACTGCTTTAGTGGTATCTGTCTGCAGAGCAAGTAGAACTGATTGTAATGAACTGTCTGCAACATCTATTGTGTTATCATCTGCATAATTTGTTAAATTACAATTTTGAAGGGAGTAGAATAAGTCGTTGATAAATATATTGAAAATGATCGGGCCCAAACAGGAACCCTGAGGGACACCTTTCTTCAAAGGCTTCCATGAGCTCCTTGCGTCTTCCACTTTAACTCTTTGTGTTCGACCAGATAAGTAGGAACTCATAAATAGACAAGCGTCGTCACTTAACCCATAAACTTTCAATTTGCTAACCAACAAACCATGAGGTATACAATCAAATGCTTTTGAAAGATCCATGGAGATTACTCCAACAAACTTGTCATTGTCTAATGCTTTTTTCCATGAATCGACTAATTTTATCAGAGCATGTTCACAACTATACTTTTTCCTATAAGCACATAACATTTTGTCAAAAACTTCATTGAAATAGCTCATAAGTTGCTCTGAGATTATAGATTCAAATATTTTACTCAAAGTAGGTAAAATACTAACTGGTCTATAATTTTCTTTGAGCATATCTTCTTCATATTCAAGTTCCAGAAACTATATTGGCCATGGTGCTTTGATGAGTGGAAATAACTGATAACAGCTGAATATTACAGAATTTTTAAAAGTTTGTTTTTCATGGCATTGAAACATAACTGGGCTGAATGGTAATTTGTCATGAACTTAAATCCGTTTTCTTTATTTGACAACAACTGGCACATTTTTAAAAGTCTTCTGGACGATTGTCATTCAAATACACCAAATATATTTTGAGAAACACCCAATTTTTCGAAATTTTTCGGAAATTTATTTTCAAAACTTACATATATTAACCCCAGAAGCATATTTTTTCTTTTAAAATGATTATAACTTCCCTATGTTATGCATCTATGTGTGGGCTTCAAATTGATACTAGACTGGCGGGATTTTTGAAAAATGGCTTTATTTAAAGAGGTACGAGCATTTTGGGGTAAAAGTCGGGAACCCATCTTTTTAGCATATTTCAGGTATGCCGATTCTGAAAAAACCGGTTCCCAAGCGATATTCCGGGTCCTTCACCTCCTAATTTGCATAACAAAATGGCCGCCAAATTAGCAAGTTTTTGATTGTTTTAAAGCAGTAACCTTCAATATACTACTGTTAAAGAAAGCAAAAAAGGCAAACTTAGTGGCTCAATCCATGTTATGAAGATCAAGGAATATTCACACCATTTTATAATCAATTATACAAGTTTGATGGTCATTGATATGCAAATTAGTAGCCGCCATTATATAAAAATGCCTTTTCTTCAATAACTTCCTTACCAATCAAGCAAATTTAACAAATTAAAGTTCTATACCAATGTTTGAAGGGTCAATGAAGATGATGAAACCATCTGTTAAGTCATAACACTCATCCAATACTGATTATGCAAGAACAATGGTCATTAGTATGTTAATTAGCGATGAAATATTACAGAAAATACCAATCTTCACAGTGTCGTCTCTGCTAATCCAGGAATCTTTACAAATCAAAGGTCTATACCAATGTTTTAAAGTCTATGAAGATAATGAACTTATTCATAAAGTCATAACTCTCATCAAATATTAATTATGGAAAAACAATAGTCATTAGTATGCTAATTAGCATGACATATTTGAGAGGAATAGATTTCGTTATATCGATGCTGCTAATCCTGCAAACTTTACAAAATAAAATGTATATGCCAATATTTTAAGGGTCAATGAAGAAGTCATTGACAAAGTCCATACATTCATATGATATTAGTTATGCAAGACCTGCAGTCAGTAGTAAATTAGCAGTGTCATATAACTGCAAAAAAAGTGTATTCTTATACCTTTCCGACGCATCAAGCAAACTAAAGCAAATGAAGTCCTGGAACAATTTTAGTTTTTTCAAAGTTAGTCTGCAATACTTCAAAGTTCAATGCAGGTCATGAACTCATTCAAAACATAATAATATCAGTGATATCCCGAAATTTGTTTTGTTTGTTAAGGGCTGTAGCTGGAATTCTGTTTTGGGGCAGGCTAAGTTATGTAGGAGCTCCAATTATTCAGCAGTGTCTCATGGCCTGAAATGCCTTCTAAGCAATCTGAAGGACCAATTCCTCATTAAAAGACATGGAATCACTGTATTATCATTTTATGTAGTGTCCAAATTAGTGAAGTTTGAATGTCATACACATATTAAATGCTTCGCATTAAACAGTCATCATGAAAGTTTATGAGTAAAATAAAGAAGGGCATAAATTGTTATTATTTGGTATTCTGTGTGGGATCAGATGCAGCAAACAAATTTAAAAACTTAATAATATTATGCCCCCTTCATGGCTCTTCCCTCTCAATAACTGTTGCCTCCTCTCTAAAGATCTTGCCTCATCTCTAGCTCTTGCCTCCTTTATCGCATTCTCCTTCCTTTCCAGTGACCCCAATCTCCATAATCTCCCTTTCCGCCTCCTTCCCAGCTCTTCCCTTCTGCCTGATAGCTCCTGTCTCCCACCTGACTGCCTCCTCCTAGCTCTTGCCTCCACAACAGCCGTTCTCTCCTCTCTCTGACTTCTGTGTTCTCCCACTCAGCCAGATCCCAAGTTTTTCCAACAGCTTTTGCTTTGTCAAATTGTGTTTCCCACCTCTCTGCTCATCTTTCTTTTTCCTCCACGATATCTGCATTCTCCTCTGCCTCCTGCCTCCTGCCTAAGTCCTGCCTCCTGCCTAAATCCTGCCTCCCTACTCAATAGCTCATCCGTTCCCCCCTTCACTGTCTACTTCTTAGTGCCTTCCTGATATTGGTTTCCTCCTCCCTGCATTGCCTCCTACCCATCCCCTCTTTTGTCTGCATCCACTAGCTCTTGCCTCCTCCTCCAGAGTGGTTCTTCAATAACTATCTGGCTACCCCTAGCTAACTAAATGACTCCTTCCCTGCTTACTCCCAGTTTCTCTTTGTACCCTCCTCCTCCCTTGTCGCGCAATTGTCTCCATCAAGTGGTCCTATCAGAATATCTCCTCATCATCCCTACCCTTCTCTGTCACTACCAGTGTTCCATGCACACATCAATTTTTTAAATTAAAAAAATGAATACACTGTCTGCTCTTCGTGTAGGCTTCGCTGTTATAAGGAGAAAGTAGCAGTTTTATTATAGTAGGAGTGTCAGTATTGCCTCAGAATATTTTTGCGTATTGGGAGTAGCAAGGTGACTTCATTTCTGAGTTGAGGGATCTTCCAATAATGCATATAATATCATCTTGATACACCCAGTCAGGAAGATATGATGGGACCTTTGCTGAATTTCAAGGCCGGCATGTGCCATCATGCATTGAGTCCCTGAAAATTCTGAAGAGACACCTTTTTCCGCAAATATGGCATCTCTAATAATCACACAAATAACTATTATTCTTGCATTATTAATATATTATGAGTTTATGGCTTTATGAATGAGTTTTTTACCCCTGAGCTAGTGGTATGGAAGTTTTATTTGCAAAATTTGTTGGATTAGTAAGGCAGATATTAAGAAAACCATTTTGCTTATTAGTATATATATAATATTGTGGCGCGCCACGTGAAAAGGGACCTTACGGGTGGTGACGTCAGATCACAGAAAGTGCCCGGGAAAGTTGACGTCACCACACCAAGCTATTAAAAAAGTTGCCAGATCGCACGTGGTAGGCTGCATCACTTACGCTTGTCGCCACCCACTCTTAGCAAGCAGCTACTTCTTATGCACTAAATCTTGCTAATAACCTAACCTGCTGAACTGGCAACTTTTCTGATCAAAGTCTGGTGTTCGTAGGGATGTTATGCCTAGACCGCATCAGAGATCTTGGTGTCACTCTAGCCAAACTTTATACCGCTAGTGTTAGTTCCTGATTCTAAAACTATGCTTCTTGCCTAGCTAGATGGCTCTTATTACTCTAAACTGTATCACCATCTTTATTTCAACATCATATCTCCAGGTATACAAGATAGGATTCAGTTTTAGTAACTCATGTGTGGAAGTCAGTGAACTGCCATTCTGCAGTACAAGTGGCTCCGCCTATAATCTGATGTTAACCAGCACCACAGAGCCAGCCCATCACTGCTACAGTTACTGTTGGGCTCAGGTGTAAAGCTGTAACTTCAAGATTTCGGAATTTGGATGAAAAAATAGGAAATACAGTTAAAGTGGCTTAAATGGATATTTTAAATAGAGGCTTACAGGTACAGTAGATTGCATATGTGTGCAGAAAAAGTGAAAGGCATGAAACCTACAACAGATTCACAAAAGCAAAAGCTTTTAGAAGCCAATGGTTCAGTTATTGAATGCTTTAATTTTTTTCTTAGGCCCAGTCTAGCCATTTTATTGATTGGTCATGAAAAGACTAAATGAAATAAAATGCATTTCATGTTGGGTTGTTGCATAAAAGCTATCAAACAGGTTACTCTGCCAATGTAAAACTTCTGTTTACTCGTGGATACATTAGACTTACTTCCAGGGTGGCTCAGCTGATATACCAAAATGATTTGCTGTGAAATTCAAGTGTGCAAATAATTGTTTTGCAACCAGGTCAGTGGTTAATTTAGTATGATACAAGTGTATCTAAGAATAGAATTAAAATAGTTGGTAGTTAAAAAAAGAAAGTAAAACCTACACAAAGTGTTTGTCAAAATTATTTGTAAATTGCAATCATTGTTTGGTAATAGGCCTATATCCATTAGGCTTTATTCATATTAAATATGACATGCAAATAATAACATTTTATATATATATCACAAGTTCAGATTTCTCGACTTCGGCATTCTTGCTCAACTCTTGTTTGCTGTTTATGAATTATGACGGGACCCCAGAATCATTGCCAGATCAAGTTGGTGTGCTTGTAAAATAGTGACGAAATATATTCGACTGGAAACGTGGATCCCAGATTTTATGCTCAAAAAAGCTCCATTTTTTGTAGACCAGCAGCCTTGAGTTTCCAGACCTACATTTTTTGCAACTTTGGTCTCACATATAGTAGAATGAACAGTTTATCTAATTATGGAATAATGAATACTGTGTTGATTGGTGACCCAGGTATGTTGCTTTGTCACAACAGCCGCAGTGAATGTTTTCATTTTTTACAGAGTGGCCCAGCTTGTGAAGGAAGGAGAATTGTCATTGTATTGTGGTTCACTATAGCTCTGACTGACTACTGAATGAAACCCACTTTAGAAATGGATTTTTTTTTTACTTCCGGCTGAAGAAAATAATCCCCTATCTCCCTTGTTTAGCCATTGAGAAGGAGTTAGAGCATATTTTGATTGGAGTACATCATGAACATTCACAGCTTTTCTTATCTTTCCAATGTTAGGTGTGGGCCTGAGGACCCTATATATGCTGCTTCGTGGCTGAGTGGTTAAGGTTCATGCCTGCTCCAGTGAAGGTCTTTGCCTGCATGGGTTCTAACCCCGGGTGGGGAAGCCACAATTTTCAGTGGACCTTCATGAGCAAAATCCCAGCTGGATGTCATTCAGATGAGACATTAAACTTACGACCCCTTGTATCAATGTCAGTGCGAGCAATTAGAAGATCCCACTCATAGGTTAAATGTATAACATGTTGGGTGTTCTCTTTCTCCTATCTCATCACTGGTCATTAGCCAACCCTTGTGTGCACCTAGAACTAGACTTAGAGGGCTGCATTTACCATATCTATCTGTCTATCTGCCTATCTGTCTATGTCAATGTGTGTCTCAATTATTCTCTCTCCAGGAAGTGAGATGTAACTCTGCAAAGCTCCTCTATTTTCAAATGAGCATTCACAAAAAGGTTTCTTTTTCTCAACAACAAGCCAACTCATCTCAAGATTTGCCAGCAACATGAAAGCAAAATCTTTGAATGCCCAGGATTCGTGAACATTATCAAATGTTTGCTGTTGTAAATTTAAGGACCGTTTTACCAAATTTACGCAAATACTGAGTTGTTTAACGTTGGTGCTTCATTATGCACCCAAAATTATTGTGCAAACTTCGAAAAAGTCCAATTACAATTAATTGCATTGTGAAGTGCACCCAGAATAACTCCCCACCCCTTAAAAAGCATGAAACGTCAGTACCCCTTTGGGTAAAACTCCCGTCCCCAGTCATAAATTCTCATGAGTCTCTATGCTGCTATGTTCCAGTTGGCATGCTGGATGAGACAAACTGTATTTCACTAACACTGTAGCATGCCACCTTTGTTTGACAGTCCACCAATAATTCTTGTTTTGAAATAAGGTGACAATGAATAATATAATAAACAGTTCTCTCTGTCTATTGCAATTGCTAGAGCTTACAAAGGGATCGGATCACTCAGTCTGGGTCTTCACTCTTTGGGTCGTACAATATGTATGCAAATGTGTAAACTTCATGGTTTAAAATACAGTACCATGTTCTGCAGCTGTAGGTTACTAATGTGATAATTTTTTTTTAAATAAACAGAACTGAGGGATTACAGTGATATATAAATTTATATGTAATACTTATTTGTGCATGAACTGAAACCATTTTAATACTGTATAAAATACAAAAAGGTATAAAACACCCAAATTTTTTCATAAAAACGGCATTTTGGTCAAATTTTCACCAACCCTGTTTCCATGGAAACCAAATATAATATCTTTGAAAATTAAACTTTTATTAGTTTCAATAAACATGAGCTTGCATGGAAACTTTGATCAAAGATCAGCTAACCCCATCTTCCTGCATTTGTCTTTCATGGTTGATTTCTCTGTCGGCCGTTTTTGACTCTCGCTTTGGACGATTTCCGTTAAACTGACTTGCATAATTTAAAGACCCTGTAGAATACCAAAAATTTGAGATATAGCAAAAACTTTTATATTTTTATAAACTACACTAATATAACTTATCTTTACCACCTCTAACTAATTTTTCATAATTTCACCCCTAAGGTCCCTTTTCACATGGCTTGTCACAATTATATATGTACAAACTGAAATTATTCTTGTATAATTAATATTTTATGACTTTATAAATAAATTCAATATCCTTTGACTCTTTTAGCTTTGGTACTGAAGTTTTAAATGTAAAGTAGGCTGGATTAGCAGAGAGGATATGAAAAACTTTTTTTTTTCTCTAATATTCATCGCTATTTAGCATACTAATGACTATTATTTTTCCATAATTAATATTTTATTATTGTTATCTTTTTATAAATTAGTTCATTATCTTCATTGACTCTCAAAATATTGGTAAAGCACTTAATTTTAAAGTTTGCTAGATTAGCAGAGAAGATATACTAAGAAGATTGTTTATTTTCTGTAATACTTCATCACAAATTGGCAAATTAATGACCATTATTCTTGCATAATTAATATTGGATGAGTGTTATGACTTGATAGATGGTTTCATCATCTTCCTTGACCCTTCAAACATTGGTATAGAACTTTAATTTGTTAAATTTGCTTGATTAGTAAGGAAGTTATGGAAGAAAAGGCATTTTCATACATTGGCGGCTACTAATTTGCATATCAATGACCATAAAACTTGTATAATTGATTCTAGAATGGTGTGAGTATTCCTTGGTCTTCATAACATGGATTGAGCCACTTAGTTTGCCTTTTTTGCTTTCCTAAACAGAAGTATATTGAAGGTTACTGCTTTAAAACGATCAAAAAATTGCTAATTTGGCGGCCATTTTGTTATGCAAATTAGGAGGTGAAGGACCCGGAATATCGCTTGGGAACCGGTTTTTTCGGAATCAGCATACCTGAAATATGCTAAAAAGATGGGTTCCCGACTTTTACCCCAAAATGCTCGTACCATCCACATATTTCAAAAATCCCGCCAGTCTATACCAAATAAGTGCCACCGAAGTGAATGTCTGCTCAGCAAATGATGATAGAAGTGTGATTTTTTGCCCATTTTTCGACATAAAAAGCTGATTTTAAGTACTGGTGTGATATGAATCTTCAGAAAATGTTCTGGTTTTGACTCAAATCGATTTCATATTAATTATCAATCATAACTGTGGGTAAAATACAACCATTTACAAAATAAAAAATATTTTGTTACTGTTTATTGCCTTTTTAGACAATTTGGCCCCAAATTTTAAATAATGCTCCATAAATGTTAAAATTTTTGTAATTAGGCAATGAAACGTATTCCAACTATTGAAATTTATTGTTAATTTTCACTCCAAATAATATTAGAATGATCGCTTCACTGTTTGTCAGAAAAAAAATTGAATACGATCAAAATTTTTCAGAGCGTTACGCGTGCGACAAACAACGTCGAACATAACTTTTGAATTTAATCACCACAAACCAGTCAAAAACATGGGTTAGTTCATAGATTAATAAAACTTTATAGATGTACTATATTTTGAGCCAATCCAGATTAAAAACAGAGCTTTCATAGCTCTGTACCATTTGAAAGTACTCTCGGCGTTACGCGTGCGACACATTCACCTTTCCAGCTATTCATTGGAATTTTTCCATGAACTAGATTTTCCAGAATCATAAAAAGCTCCAAAACAACTAAGTAGATGTAATACTAGATCTCAATGGCAAAAAGATTCAACTGAAATATGCTAAAGGGAAACTAGAGCATTTCTGATCAGGAACATTCAAATTTGACTCAATTTTACAAAGTCAACCTTTGAACCCAAATAACTCAATCATGTCAAAGCAAGTGGATGGAAGTGCTTGTTTCAATGGATTTATGAAGCCTGGGGATGTGGAGATTCCAAAAAGTAAAAGGAAATAGCAATGGAACATGTCAAACTTTGTAAAATTGAAAGAATTCATCAGGTGAAAAAGTCTATGTCACGCTAAATAAGTGAAAAAATTCATGTTTTCCGATATACTTTCATCTCTATCTCAATAACCTTTTGACGAATTGCCATATAATTTTCAGGATTTTGGCATAAGAATGTATGTAAGGCAATACTGTAATATGAAGTTGTTTCATACAGTTGTTATCAAAATTTGTGACCCTCAGTGAAAACCAGCTGTGTGGCTTCATTATTTTTGAGATAGGCCATAAAGCTGCTTGCATCCTAGTCATCTGCAATTGTGATCATGAAAAGCACAGCAAATTTGGTAAAATCTTGGCCTTGGAAGACTCTGAACCAAGACTCAATGAAGACTCAAGAGTCAAGACTACCACTAAAGAGCTTAGGAATTGCTGCCAACAAGCATAAAAAAAAAACCCAGGGCCATTTTTATATTCTCAATGAATGTATTTTCTGATCTAATGGCCAAAATATTCTCGTTAAGAATCTAACAGGCAAGATATGGCACTCGTATCGAGGCATAAATATGCTACACCCCATGCAGACTGAAGATTTACTATCTTTCACTGATTGCAACTGAAGACCTATTTTACATTACTTTACATATAAAAGAAAACACATGTAACAACACCCACATACACTCACATAACATGAGAGAATGACATTACGCAAATGAGACCAAAAATTCTAAATGTGTCATGAGACTAAGTTGGCAAAGTATATTCATTAACAACTATTCAACACCTTACTGTTAGAACATATTGCATTCAGGGCAATACACTTAAAAGGACACAACGGGTGTCACACCCGGATATTCATTTTTCATTCATGAAAACTTTGTTTCCCTCATTTGGCTGCTGGAAATTGAACTACAATTACTTCCTCCTTTCTCTAATTTCTTTTTTCATGTACAAACATTTTGATATCCTTTCCAAACCAATTTTCACTACTTCTACCTAGTTCTGTAACTTTTAAATTTTCAAACATGTCATTGTTGTCATACCTCAAGGCAGACCATTATTTCTTATTTCCTGTAATTCTACAGCACATTTTGGATAAAATTTCAAGATTTTCACTGAAAACTGTTGGTATTTTCCTTGCAAGTTAACATAGTGTGAGTTAATATTTCACACTTTTTTTCAAGCAGGAGCAGTGAATTGTTGTCATTGACTAAACCAAATTACAACAGTGTACAACTTGACTTCATTTAGTCACTAGTCAGTTCATAAACAAGATTACAAGATATCATAACCGAATAACACAAATACAGAGAAAGAAACAATACTACTCTAAGGAACTAATTAGACATTTTCCCAGAAATACCAACCTTCCATATAAATATTACACGGGAGGCATCTAATTGGATAAGGAAAAATGTTTGGAACATACACATACTTATATCATAAGCAACAAGATTTCACAAGCACTGATATCTTTGGCAATCACTTCTGGCCTTCACAGTACATACTACAAAGTGTAGGACAGTACACATGAAAATAGTTTACCTCACTCTGCTTGTACCTCCGGAAAACATGGATGGAGGACACTTACACGTTGTATGCACCACTAATATCCCTGCTTGTCTGGTAACTTTATCCAAACACACATATCAAAAACTTGCACAATCGATCATAAAGAAATTGGAGTTCATTGATTAAAATTGTAATTTGTCAGGTGAAAATAAGACAAAATCAATCGGCAAACTTGTCCTTTCACATTGTAGTTTCAGAGGCAAATAACTGCTCAACCTTGTTCAGTCACAACTGCTGGCATCACATAGAACGAAAGCAAACACCCTCCTCATCAATGGAGAGACGTTCCCTTTAAGACTTTCAAGAATTAAGGGTGTACCAACCTGGAATGAAAAAAGAAAAGCAATAAGAAAAAAGAAAAGCAATTAGCTTAAGATGAAAGGCGACAGAGGAGTGCAATTAAAAGGAACTGCATTGAGACTAGTGCATCAGTTTTCATGTCCTTTTAGACTGCGAATAAGTAGCACACATTCTTCAACATGCAAATTGTTGAAATCAAACCTTTTCTACAAAAAACACATGGCATGGCCTGAGGAGCAATAGTGGAGTCTATGCAAAAGACATGTGAAATTGAGAACTACAATCAATGTGCATGAAGACCATCAAACCTATTGCATATAAAGAAGCACACAGGCTCGAGGGCGGAACAAACGACTGGGAGTCAATTTCATGTCAGCATGAACAAAAATCACAAACATGCTGTACTTCCTTCTGCCTCTCAATCAGTTGATTGCAGACATGGCCATAAAAAAATTAATGGCTATCAGGGGTATTTGTACTTTTCCTATGCATGCTAAGGAGAATATTAAAGTGTTAAAATGTATCCAGTTATTAGGTTCTGGGAGATTATAATTGTGTCTACAGACAGAACCCAAACTAGTTAAAATGATTCAATAGAGGTAGTCCAGTGCATGTTATTACCAACAGCATAACAGCTCTTTTCTTCACAGAAATTCTGTGATTTTCTACAGATACCAAACAACTGACAATTATACGATCTCTGATTTTTCCCGAAACATACATTTTGTAGATACAACCCATAAGTGATCTCATAGCATTCTTGATGACATTAATTCAAGTCTCTAATCTCATCTTGAGAAATCTCTCCGCCATCCTTGCCAGAACTTGATAAATGACACATCGTGAGCTCTGTCTGGGATGCCGCTTTTGCAAGAATGTCAATATTTGGGGTGTCTCAGAATGATGGCTGGCCTTGCGAAGGTATGACCTTAGAGTGAAATCTTGTGGCCTCTGGTGAACTTGACCTGATAATGTCAGACCTTCACTTTGAATGACTGCCTCAAATGTACGCGACTGTTCTGAAATAGTCAGGCTCCGAAAAACCCGGCTAAGAATGATGGTTGACCATTGGACACGGTAGGAGTATGACCTTACAAACATCGGTGTGTGACCTTGGATTTATAGTAACTATATAGAGCCGAAGCCTTAGGCTCCTATCTGTTCATGGTCAAAAAAGATTAATTGCATTATCTGCAAAATTCTGCACAATGGTAGAAGACTTTAAAACAATGTAACATCTGCCGCAAGATTCCACAAGACTCAAGCATCTACTGCACTGCCTTCATTGCCTTCAGCCGAAGTGTGGGAGTCTAACAGGAGCTGATATTTATGTCCTCCCATGGCCTCACTGTCCTATCAAACAAACCGGGGTGTTAGAGCAAGAAAGAGAAATGGCTATGTCAAGAAAATCACAGCACTATACTGCCATATTTCTCAATAACGACCAAACAGCTGGTACATCAGAAAGGAGAATAGACAGACTAAAATGTAAACGGCAAGAACAAAACAGCACAGAATTTATTTACGAATTAACAGTGCAGTTCTCTCAGGTAAGTCTTTGCTTTTCATATAGTTTCACAGTTATATCACAAATGAGAGAGAAAATTAAAGAGAGTAATGAGAAACAGATAATGGCAGAAACAAGCAGAAAGGAAAGGATACCAGAACCAAACTTGATTTGAAATTATAACACAACAACTATACCTCTCAGAATAATGACTAGCAATACATTTTAAGCGGAGGTAGAAACATCTGAAAGCACGTCAATAAAGGAAGTACAAAAACAAAGTATAAAACATAGAGCCATAACTGTTAAACAGCCAGCAGTGTGTACTTGATGAACTTTGAAACATGAGAACACTTGCATATAAAGCATCATTACAACAAGGATTCTGACATACATAAGTGTTTTGCCACCAAGGGCTAGAAGGCATAATAGATGAAACACCGGGTTTATTGCAGTGACATTGAAAGCAATGTCATAACACAAAGTACAAGACAGGCAGAGTCATTTACATTTTTGTTCAGGACTGCTTGATATTCAAGTAATGTCATAAGAGCAGAGCTTGACAAGACAAAAATGGTTCGCCTTCACAAAGCTATAATGATCATATTTTCTCAATTTCTCATTGATAATTACAGATAGCAATGCTTTTCAATATCTGGTAGATCTGAAAGGTATATCCAAATATATCTGCTGCCACCACATTTTAGGAGACCCGTAATCCTGGAAGTCCATCAGGCACTCCATTTATATGTAACCACTCTTCCTCCACTTTCATCTCATATCAAGTTTGTGTCATGGTCTTCCATCAATATTTATATATGCCTTTCAATATCAAGTTTCAATCCAGCACTCCCACTCATATAACCACTCACATACTCTTACTCCTCTTTCATCTGATATCAAGGTTGTGGCATGGTCACCAACACTGTCATCCAAGATCCCTCAATGAAGAGTTTTCAAAAGACTGTTGTCCATGTCCATGACAGCAGGATTACAGAGGTCTTGCCAAATGTAAGAAGTCATGATATTTCTCAACATTTCAAGACATTGTGTGACGTCTCTCTACATTTTTTGATGCAAGGTGGCAAGGTTAGTCAAGACTGTGACAAAGACCATAGTAGCATGACAGATATGTCAATATTAATTCAGTTTCAGAGGACTGAAACTTGGCAGTAGAAAAACCATGACTTTAACCCATAAACATGACTTTGTTAGCTTATAAGTATATTGATCAACAATTTGTCAGATCTTATATGTAATGGCAGGTATAGTGACATACTAGAAGAGTACCAGTAGAACCATCTTTTTGGAAATAGGACATTATTAAATACAGCTTCAGACGTGAAAAGCCACTGTATGACCTTGAACCTTATTCTTAACCCTAAGTAGAAGAAAGAACAGGGTTATTAACATTGTTCATAAGAAGTGACTACACAGTATGTTGCTGGACCAACACCTTTTGTCCTTCACAACGCTGGACTCATACTTCCACAACAAAAGCAATGAGTTAAAAGTCATTGACAAGACCATATTAACAAAGACATGGAACTTTCACTTTTATGGTGATCTTCATACCAAGGTCATTAATAAATTTGCAGATTAATGATGCATAAAAGTACCTAATGCCTTTATAAAATCACCAAGTCGTAAATTTGTGATGAACTAAGAGTATGAAACGTCAAATTTGAGTACAACGTATAATTGTCAAAACTGCAGGATCATAGAGGCACATTTAAAAGTCGAAACCTTTCAAAAATTATTACGTTCCAGAAAAAAATGCAAACAATATACATCACAACATCCGCACAAAAAAGCACTTCAAAATACCATAAAGCATGAAAACTTGTCAAGGGAAAACTTCATAAATCACAGGACAGACAAGTCGTACATGCTTGTAGATCAAGTAGAAAAAGCCACAAAAATATCTTCAAGCAGTTTTTGTAATCTATGGTAGAGAAGCAGGGAGAAAAGCGCATAGAAGTGGAAAAAATCATTCCCCAAAAACACCTAATTATCCAAAATGTCAAAGGAAATAAAAGGAAAGGAAGAAATGGGGCAAAAATTTTAGATGTCTAGATCCAGGATAGGAAAGGTACATTGTAAAGGTTATCAGAAGGAGCCCGGTGGATAGGCATTTGATGTTGGAATATGACCCAATAGGTGGATGGACGGATAGTAAATTAAGAAGATAGAGAAGTAGGTATGGATAGTTCAGCCCTCCAGGAAGGAGACCTTGACATATCTCATCTTAACCTTTTCAATATTATTCTGGTGAGTGATGGACTAATGGTTGTATATGGTGGCGGATAATTGATATCGCTCACAAACACCTATAATAGAAGACCATAATCAGTATATTGAAAAGTCCATTTTAAGTGGATCTGGCAAACACTAAACAGTTATATCACTTTATCATCACACCGATTAATTTCTTGCCACAGAACTACACTGTAACAGTGTAATGACACATTTCACTAATGTCACATTTTACTAAATGAAAACTGCACTATTACTCGTTTGGGGCATGTTAACAGAAATTAAGAAGGGAAATGGGCCAAGCACGCTACCACAGACATCCACAGGCATTAAGAAGTGCCATTTATATTCATGGTATCAAATTGTTATGAAGATAGATCTAAGGGAGTCTAACCAACACCAAATCAAGGATGCGCATTGATTAATGCTTGAAGTATAAAGGTTAACCATGGTTACTCCTTCAAAGAAATTGCTTTCCAGATAGAAGCACTCATCACTGTCTGGAACTGCATGTATCGAATTTCATCGCAATTAATAACAAGTGGAAGCTGCAGAAAAAAGACTTTGACAATAATGAATTGAACAGAGAAGAAATTAACGAGCATGACCTAAAAAGAAAGCATCAACAAGGGCATGTAGACGTATACTAGACACAAACTAAGCCTTATAAGCATACTAATTTCCATGAGTTGTCTGTTCTTTGGTGAGTAAAGGTTTAATGCAGTATGGTGGCGTTTTTCCCTGTTGTAAAGTATTGCATGTCTCAAACGCACTGCATATTACATAATGAGTCAGTCAATCTGCATTGTAAATATGAAATAGTTGGGATTATACATTAGGGGGTGTTCCATGACTGACTCATAAGTTTGCAAAGAGATTATTGAATTCGCTGATAACCATAAATGACTCACAAAAATGAGTAGTATATGACACATACATTATGAGAACAAGGAAAGCACTGCAGTAAAAGACACCACCATCCAAGAGCCATCAAAGTGGTTTTTTCAAACAACGATGACAGCAGGATTACAGATGCCAGACAAGAAAAACATCCCTGTTATTCCATGATGCAAGGCTGAATGAAATAACCTTCAAAAAACTAAGATAAATGAATATTTACGGCACACGTAGGTATTATGCTACGATTGGGTAAGATTGACTAAATATTTTCTTTTCAATGTTATATTTTATCACCATACGCCAAGTTAGACATCACCAAGATACTTACAGTGCCGCCTGTAGGTAAGTGAAACGCATGATATTGTGCCATTGCATCAATGTTAAACATCCTTAATCAAAATGCTTCTGGAAGGACAAATTCTCATCCGATGAGAGGAAAACATTTTGGGTCATAAAGGTCGATATGTGAAGCATGCGGGATAAAAATAGCAGCCAATTTTCTTTGCTGCAGTTGGAGTTAGGTATTGGTCAAAGTCTTTGATAAGTAAGTGAAACGCAGGTCCAATGTTAAAAGATAGGGAAGGGTGGTTCACTTACTTATCAAAGACTTTGACCCATACCTAACTCCGACTACAGCGAAGAAAATGGGCTGCTTTTTTTATGCCACTTGCCTCACACATCGGCCTTTATGACCCACTTTGTTTCCCTTTTATCCGATGAAGATTCATGCCTCCACAAGCAGTTAGGCTGAGGATGTTTAGCATTGATGCAATGGCACAATGTCATGCGTTTCACATACTTACAGGCGGCACTGTATTTCATTGGAAAAAACGGTACCTAACCAACAAATATGCATGTTAAAACCCCCCAAATTGGTGTCTTACTAATACCTAATCACTCTCCTTTTTGTACCCAAGTTCCCCACAGCATGTATAAAAAAAATCCCTCTCAATGTTTTCCGTAAACCTGAGTTTCAGTTGACACAGAGGATTTTAGCAGAGGTCATTACCAAGGCTTCTTGACACCTGCGAAAGTGTGAATGTTGCGTGTTCCTGTCACATTCCATCAACTTTGAGTGATATCAGATAAGACCATTAATAAATTCAGTATGCAGCTGTAGCGATGTGCAGTGATTAGAACAGCCAATTGTGCCTAATAAAATATGAATCTTTGCCCTCAATGTTCATGGTTCACACTTCAAGAAATGTACCATTCCAAAGTGCACTAAAATTCTTTCAGTTCGCACATTAGGCCCAAATCAATCAATAATTTCTCCCTCTGGCCGTCTGCTTAAATGGTATTGATGTGCTCATTCCATGCCCAGTCAAAGGCTACCATTCGATCAAAGTATGACAGTGATGTTATGAACCAGGCAACTTCACAAAAATCTTTTCACAACAACATCAGAGATTGTGTCAAATTAACTCCTCAATTGCTCAATACAGGAATGTTCTTCAGCATTTAAAAATAATTATATAATCAATCTGCAAACTTTTCATAAGCTGATAGTATTGACAGCTAACTCAGTAAAATGATTCTGAAAAGTTTTTCAAATTTCTGTGCATTGACAATTTTCTTGTCTAATCAGAGTACAATTTACCAATTAACATGCCAAACCACTGCAATTTAACAGTCCCTAAGCTCTTTTAAAAGCAAAAGACTAAAAAAAAACACAGTTCAGACTCAAGACTCATTGGAAAGTGTAATTTAAAGCAGTTAAAACTTCATTAACATATTGAAAGTCCGTTAAAATTGTGAGCAATCAAAAATTATTCCATACCTGAAGGAGTGCACAACAATATTAGACCAGAAATACAAAATTAGTAATATATATTCAGCACTCACTGCATAACACTCCAATTATTAAAACTCTTCACCTTCAATACAACACAACAAAATTACACCCAACTAAAATCCTGCCATACAGCAGCGGCTGCACCAGGTAAGTAACCATAGTTAGATCATCTAGTGACCTGGAAGTGTCAGCGAGTCGCACGGAACACTTAACTTCATCTTGTGGACAGCCTACAGTTCACCGATCAGGTGATAAAGCTGTGACCAATATCTGAGTTCAAAGAACTTGTATGTTTGATTGGTTGTTCATGCCAGGTTTTTGCTTCAGGCTAACCATGGTTGAGCCAAACAACTACAAAGGGTTCATAATGTAGAAGCAGTGATTAGATACATTCAGTCTTTGATGAAGCAAGTATTGGCAATATTTGAGTGGTGAAAATATACCAATTAATTATGATAATTTGCGGATATTAAGGATCGGTTGGCATAAACAGAATTTAATTCTAAGTCAGTAAAGACCCTTATTCTCCATTTCAAATAATGAAGAGAAACATAGCTATTACCAGAAATAACCAAATTTATCAATTCCATAAATAGCAAAATACCACCCTGACTCCCTGAGGTTAAACTACCAAACCACCATAATGAAATGCTTCTTTTTTTTCTTTTGTAATACCAGACCAGGTAGAATGAGTGAGTGAGTTTGTGTTTTACGCCCCATCAGTACCGGTGCGGGCTATTAAGAGGCAAACCAGACCATGTAGATGTTAAGGAAACAGGATTGCAAGAAGCACCCCCATTATTGTCCCACAAGGCCAACCTTGGGGCAAGCAAGTATAACTGCTATAAAAATCTTTATTAACTTGTCTCAATAGCTTAAATATTGGACCATTCAATGCCTTCAAGCTTTCCCAAAAATATGTCGCCTGGCCTACAAAAGGTAGGCCAGTACACATTAAAATAGTTTACCTCACTCTGCTTGTACCTCCGGAAAACATGGATGGAGGACACTTACACGTTGTATGCACCACTAATATCCCTGCTTGTCTGGTAACTTTATCCAAACACACATATCAAAAACTTGCACAATCGATCACAAAGAAAAGGGAGTTCATTGATATAAATTGTAATTTGTCGTGTGAAAATGAGACATGATCAATTTGTAAACTTGTCGTTTCACGTTGTACTTTCAGAGGCAAATAATTCCTCCACCTTGTTCAGTCACAACTGCAGGCATCACATAGAACGTAAGCAAACACCCATCTCATCAATGGAGAGACGTTCCCTTTAAGACTTTCAAGAATTAAGTGTGTACCAACCTAGAATGAAAAAAGAAAAGCAATTAGAAAAAAGAAAAGCAATTAGCTTGAGATGAAAGGCGGCAGAGGAGTGTAATTAAAAGGAACTGCATTGAGACTATTGCATCAGTTTTCATGTCATTTTAGACTGCGTCTAGAGTGGCACACATTCTTCAACATGCAAATTGTTGAAATCAAATCTTTTCTTCAAAGAACACATGGCATGGTCTGAGGCGCAATAGTGGAGTCTAAAGACATGTGAAATTGATAACCACAATCAATCTGCATGAAGACCATCAGACATACTGCATATAAAGAAGCATACAGACTCAAGGGTGGAACAAACGACTGGGAGTCAATTTCATGTCACCGTGAACAAAAATCCAAAACATGCTGTACTTCCTCTACGATTCTCAGTCAGTTGATTGCGGACATGGCCATCACAAATTAATGGTTATCAGGAGTATTAGTCCTTTTCCTGAGGAGAATACAAAAGTTTTAAAATGTTTATCAAGTTATTCGTTTCTGAAAAGCGAAAATATAATTGTGTCTACAGACAGAACTCAAACTAGTTTATATGATTCAATAGTGCTAGTCCAGCGCATGTTATAACCGACAGTATAACAGTTCTTTCTTCACAGAAATTTGGTGATTTTCTACAAATACCAAACAACTGACGTAAGAACTCTGATGTCTCCCCAAACATACATTTTTCAAAAGGTCAGGTAGACACAACCAATAAATGAACTCACACCACTCTGATGACATTAATTCAAGTCTCTTATCTCATCTTGAGCAACCTCTCTGCCACCCTTGCCAGAACTTGATAAATGACACATTGTCAGCTGTATCTTGGATGCTGCATTTGCAAGTATGTCAATATTTGGGGTGTCTCAGAATGATGGCAGACCTTGGAAGGGTTTGACCTTTGAGTGACATCCTGTGGCCTCTGGTGACCTTGAGATTCCACAACACTACTTTCATTACCTTCAGCTGAAGTTCGGGAGTCTAACGGGAGCTGATATTTATGTCCTCCCATGGCCTCACTGTCCTATCCAAAAAAAACTGGGATGTAAGAGCAAGAAAGAGGAATGGCTATATCAAGCGATCACAACACTACACAATAGGGCAATACAACCACTGCCATATTTCTCAATAACGACCAAACAGCTGGAACACCAGAAAGTGAGAAAGAGACTAGAGACTAGAGAGAGAATGGAGGAGACAAGCAAAATAGAAAGGATACCAAAATCTAACTTCGACTTCAGTAAAATACAAAAATTTCTCTCACAGTACCATAATGACATGCAATACATTTTGAGTTGAGGGAGAAAGTTTTAAAAACATGTCATGAAAGGAAGTACAAAAAAAAAGTATAAAACAAAGAGCTGCAACTGTTGAACCGCCTGCAGTGTGTACTTGATGAACTCTGAAACATGAGAACACTTGCATATAAAGCATCATTACGACAAGGATTCTGACATACTAAGTGTTTTGCCACCAGGGCTAAAAGGCATAATAGATGGAGCAAAACGTTTATTGCAGTGACATTGAAAGCAATGTCATAACACAAAGTACAAGACAGGCAGAGTCATTTACATTTTTGTTCAGGATTGCTTGATATTCAAGTAATGTCATAAGAGCAGAGCTTGACCAGACAAATGGTTCGCCTTCACAAAGCTATAATGATCACATTTTCTCAATTTCTCATCATTGCAGAATGCAGATTCAAAAGTTAATCATTCCTGTCAGATCTGAGAGGTATATCCAAATATATCTGCTGCGACCACATTTTAGGAGACCGGTAAAGCCAGAAGTCCATCTTTCACTCCAATTATATGTAACCACTCTTCAGCCACTTTCATCTTATATCAAGGTTGTGTCATGGCCTTCCATCGATATTTGTATATGTTCACAAACATCACATCAACTTATAATGGCTTGCAATATCAAGTTTCGATCCAGCATTCCTACTCATATAACCACTCACATAACCTTACTCCTCTTTCATCAGATATCAAGGTTATGACACGGCCGGCTACTCATACAACCACCACTGCCAGGTTCACCAGTCAACATCCCATGTCATTCAACACCGTCATCCAAGATCTTTCAAAGGAGGCTTTTCAAAAGACTGTTGTCCATGTCCATGACAGCAGGATTACAGAGGTCTTGCCAAATGTAAGAAGTCATGATATTTCTCAACATTTCAAGACATTGTGTGACGTCTTGCATAATTTCTTGAAACATGGTGGCAAGGTCAGTCAGAGTGTGACACAATACTGTAACAGAGACCAAAATAACATGACAGATAAGTCAACAGAAATTCAGACTGAGAGGACAGAAACTTGACCCTGAAAAAAAAAGAAGACCATAAACATTGTCACCTTATTAGTATTTAAGCAAAAACGACAACTTCATAGGAGGTCAATCAATTTTGTTAGGGGGGGGGGAGGCTGACCAAAAGAAAAATTACCCAAAAAATTTCATTGAACTTTTACTACAACCTTGAGCTTGATAAAAGAATCAGTCACAGAATTACCATATGCCATTATGACTATGCAAATTACCAAGGCATAAACCTATGATGAACTGTGGAGCACGAAAATTCAAATTTGAGTACAAGAACAAGTTTCAAACTTGCAGGACCGCTGAACCACATTGAAGGTTGGAACCTTTCAAAAATATTAAGTACTTCAGACAAAAAAATACAAACAGCAGAAAAACTTCAAAAGACTATAAAGCATTAAAACTTGTGAAGAGAAGACTTGATAAATCACAGGACAGACAAGTCAGACATGCTTGTACATCAAGTGGAAAAAGCCACAAAAATCTCTTAGAGCAATTATCTATGGTAAAAAAGGCAGGGGGAGGAGTTCACAGAAGTGGAAAAAATCATTCCAAAAAACACCTAATTATCCCAAATGTCAGAGGAAAGGCAGGAAAGCAGCAAAAATTTGAAAAGTCAAGATAGAGGCTAGGAAAGATATGTTGTAAAAATTATCAGAAGGAGGCATTTGATGGAAGGTTGGATAGAGAAGTTGCGGAATGATAAGGACGAATGGATGAGAAATAGAGAAGGCAAAACCACTAGTTTTGGGACTTTGAAATAGTCCCTTCCAACCTTTTTGAATATGATTCTAGTCAGCATGGTGGTTAGGTCATGCATATAAAATCTCAACAAATTATTTTAAGTGGATCAGACAAACCATTATATCACTCAAACAGACTCAGATTTTGGGACAAACCTTACAACCACAATACAATGCTTTCCTCCTTTTTCTATCTTTTTGAGAGAACAGCTTCACGATCAATTTAAGTGACACACATGTAAGATGGCAGTTACGCAAGAAGGAATAGGGCCTTAATAACACATGTCACTAACGACGCATTTCACTAATGGCACATTTTACTAAATGAAAACTGCACTATTACTCATTCGGGGCATGTTAACAGAAATTAAAACGGAAACGGGCCAAGCATGCTACCACAGGCATTAAGAAGTGCCATTTATATTCACGGTACTCTTGAAGAGGCCGGTCCCACTTGACTACCGTTGATAATATCTGTGTCTCAGGGGCCCCCTATTCCATTTAAGACCATCAAGTCCATCATACATAAGAATTTCATGCATTTAAGACAACCCATCACACAGGTTAGAGGAACCTCTCAAAAAACATTTAAGTTAGTTCCCACTGGAAATTATTTTGAAAGGCAAAAAGTCTTCTCTTCAGTGGGATACTTGTTGCAGGGACCAAAAAGGCAAGGAGACTGATAAATTTTCAAGAAAAAGATGAGGTAATCTCCTGTTGTCGCACAGTTTGTATCAAATTTACGAATCTCAGCAAGGTCTATGCAAAACAGTTAGACAAATTCTTCAACACAGGCATGCTCATAACCACATATATTTTTTAGCAAGTGTTACATCTATTCTATCAAAAGATGCCGATTAACAACTATCAAATTTTTTATGAAGATGATCTAAAGGAGTCAAATGACTCAAACGAACAATTGCTCATGCACCAAATCAAGGATATTGCTTGCTGCGGTTTACCAGACACAACGTCACAGATTCTGTGAGGAATTAAACCAGTATGGCATTGAAAAACCTTCATATTCTGTATTAAGAATAACCATGGTTTCAAAGAAATTGCTTTCCAGATAGAAGCACTCATCACTGTCTGGAACTGCATGTATCGAGTTTCATCGCAATTAATAACAAGTGGGAACCACAGAAAAAAAGCCTTTGACAATAATGAATTGAACTGAGAAAAAATTAACGAGCATGACCAAAAAAGAAAGCATCAACAAGGGCATGTAAGGGTATACTAGACACAAAATAAGCCTCATAAGCATACTAATTTTCATGAGTTGTCTATTCTTGGTGAGTAAAAGGTTCAATACAGTGTGGTAGCTTTTTTTCACTATTGCATGTCACATATGCATTACATAATGAGTCAGTAAATCTGCATTTTAAAATATGTAACAGTGGGGATTATCCATCAGGGTGAAATGTTAAGGGTTAAGATGATTAAAATGTTAAAGGTCAAGGTGACCGTATTTCTGATGTTTTTACCCTGCTGGCTATGTAATAGCCTACGGGGTACTGCAGTCCTCAATGTGACGGGTAGCTGGGGATTTCGTCAAGCATAACTCACTTTGTGTAGGTCATATTTCATTCAAATTTCGCCTGTTATCTTATTTTGTCATGCAGATGGGAATGACAAGTTTCCAGGCATTTCTATCAATTAGATGTGCGTAATTCCATGTTAGTTCAATAAATTTCAGGAAATTTTTCTGCTTGACCCCCTTAGATTCGTCTCAAACATTTCTCAAACTAGCCTTTAGTAGTGTAATAGATGTGTGAATAGTTTCAGCTCAATATCTTGAACAGTTTAGTTTAGAAATATTTTCAAAACAGACTGTTTTTATGGCTTTTTTGTCATATGAAAGTCGTTTCAAATGTCAATATTTCGGATTTCATGAAAGATACGACCTTGATTGTTTCCAGACATGATATCTGGGGTCCAGGAAGTGGCTTTGATTACCTGTAAGGGGTATCTCTCATCTTGATTTATCTCTGCAGGCATTCCAAAAGGCTCTTCCATTTGGCGTAAATTATTGATGCAACTTTTTCAATCAGCTAAAACTCTAGAACTGCATTATCTACAAACTTTTTATCTTGACTTTTTAATCTACTGTAGTAGTAAACCTAGTATGGTAAGGACTGGTCATATGAATTAATAGTTCTGGTAACAAAGTTCATCAAATTTGGGAAAAAATGCTATTTCACAGATTATCAAGCTAAAACACCAAAATATGATGCCATTTACCAATGTGAAACCAATGCCCTTTTCAAGTGTTTATTAATGCTCATTTTTCTTTGCAAACAATACTGGAATTTATTACTTTTGTATGCATGTAACAGTATCCGAATGGTCTCAATGGCTTCACACAGAGCCAGCGGGGTTTACGTGCTTGCACGGTATTTTTAAGGTTATATTTAGGCTGTTACACCGATTCCATCTTGAAGTCAAGGTCACAATAAAACAGCAGAGGTGCTTCATTGATTAGTCATATCCATTCAATCCTTGACATTACATGCTACTAAGTTCATTAAGTGTTTATCCCTTGGAGATAGGTATGAGGTAACTTTGTTCTTTTAAGCCTGTGGCACCTTAATGTCATGGTCATGATTAGACTGCCAAGCTGCTTCATTATTTGCACAACCACGGTTGAACCACCTCTTACAAGCGTCAGTTTCATTGACTTTAGTGGTCTCCTTCATAATTACATTCATCGCAAATATCATCACTCCATTAATTGTATGAATGTGAAAATAAAATAATTATGAAAATAAATAATGTCTGTCTGTCTCTCTGTCTTAGTGAACTTTCGCTAGTATGCTATGATATAGGTTTACAGTGCTTATTAACTTCATTTCCAGTTGAATTTTATGTACAATGCCACCTCCATTTTTATGACTGACTTTTAGATAAAGGTCAAGGTCAAAATAAAAGTTTTTGTTGATGAATGCTCCTGCTCAATGGTCACTCATCACTTACAACTTAGCATAAAGGTCAAAGGGAAAGTTGCGGCCTTTGTTGATAATGTTTGTGAGTGAATTTCAACTTAATAAGAATATATATTCTTTACACTTTTCCTACTCTGACTGCTTTGCTCATAATCCAATGATTGTTTGAAATGTAATTGTAACTGCAGGTTTTCATTCAGTTACATTTGGAGAAGTTTGTTTATAAAAGTGATCGTTACTTAATACCATCATATGTGATTGGTAAGGACTTCCCAAGGTTTCCTTTTCCGCCAAAATTATGAAATGGGTATATTACTACAACCCGTATAGTGTTTTAAGTCCATATACAATACTCTCAACCCAGTTGGCTCTCATTCAATTGCAGGTCCAGGCTGGCTGGCTCCGACAAATAAAATGTATGTCTTAATTATGTTGTCGCTATGTTGGTCAAACCAGGAAGACCCTTATTTCAGAATCAAAGCACAACAGACTGTATTTTTAACACTTTTTGTCAGTGGCTTTTTCCGCTTCTAATAAAATGGTTTTGTTCCCGAAACTCCACCACACACCAAATGTCACTGATGGGCCAGTGATGGCACATGCCAGCTGCTTTCAAAGTCAAGTCTCTCAAGGCAAGTTAAATGGCTTTGTGTGGTGTCATGAGCATGTTTTTTCAATCTGTTTTCTTTTCCACCTAATTTCCTTTGACATGTGACTGGCCTTAGATCTCACGGTATTGTCAGCAGAGTTTATTGTCATGAGAAACTAATGGAGTGCAACAAATTTATTTCATTGATTACTGATTCTTTCTGGAAGAGGATGTGACATGTTTCATTTTAGGAAAACGTTTTTTCACTGATTTGTATACATTCTGACATATGCTCTGGCCCGTCACTTGAAAATATGCTCATCCATTTATTCTTTATTGCAGTTACAAATGTAACAACCAGGCACCATACATATTCTTTGTCAACTAACAAAACTTACTTTTATGCCACCATACATACATGCACTGAAGACTATTCTACCGCCTATGATTTCCTTTGGATGCTTCGTTTTAAAAAATATATATTTAGAATGTAATAGAGCTTTTTAGATCCTTTCGTCTAGTTTAGGAGGGAAGACTCAAGACTATGACTAGAGCATAGGAATTGCTGCAAACAAGCATATAAAAAGACCCAGGGCCATGTTTATATCCTCGATGAATGTATTTTCTGATCTAATGGCCACAACATTCTCGCTTAGAATTCAACAGGCAAGATATGGACTCATATAGAAGCATGAATGTGCTTCTTCCCATGCAGACTAAAGATTTACTATCTTTCACTGATTGCAACTTCAGAAATATTATAGAATACTTTACAATTTTACATATATAAGAATACACATGCAACAATATCACTCACATTCTAAGAAGATAATGACATTATTGTAATGAGACCAGATAGATTCAAATTATATATGATGACAGGTTAAGACCGGAAGTTCTCAACGTCATGAGAACTAAGTTGGCAAAGTATATTCGTAAACAACTGTTCAAAACCTTACCGTAAGAAAATATTGCAATCAGGCCAATACGTCTTAATATACACCAGGATATTCGTTTTGCATTCATCAAAACTTTTCAGTTTTCCTCACAGCAGTGCAAGCTGCATTGGCTGAGAACTGGAAATTTAACCACAGTTTCCCAATTGCTCCTCTCTCATTTTCTGCCATATATATACATTTTAATATCCTTTCCAAACAAAGGTTCACTTCTACTACCTTATTCAGTATCTTTAAACACTTCAAACTTGCCAATGTTGTGATACCTCAAGGCAGACCATTATTTCATATTTCCTGTAATTGTAAATTTCAAACTTTTCACTGGAACCTGTTGGCAATTTCCTGGGAAGTAAATCAAGTGTGAAATTAACATTTCATATTTTTTTGCAAGCAGGCGTAGTGAATATGATTATCATTGACTAAACCAACTTATAACTTGACTTCATATAGTCCCTAGTCAGTTCATAAAAACAAGATGACAAGATGTCATACCGAATAACATGAATACAGAGAAAGAAACAATATTCTAAGGAACTAATTAGATATTTTGCCAGAAATACCAGCCTTCCATATATATATTATATTATAGGCAACTACTTGGATAATTATGCAGTGTATATGTTTGGAAAATAACATAATTATATCATTAGCAACAACCTATAACAACCCTTCACAGTGACCTTGACTGTCTATTGCTACTAATCTCCACAGTGCATAGTGTTGGACAGTACATTTTAAAATATTTTATCTCACACTTCTTGCATCCCCAGACAATATAGATGAAGCAAATGTTCATGTTGTGCACACAAGTAATACCACATCTCGTCAGGTAACACAAACACTCATTTCAAAAACTGCCATGAAGAAATGGGAGTTCATTGACATAAATTGAAATTTGTCATGTGAAAATGAGATTTAACAACATTTAAACTTGTGCTATTACATTATCGTTTCAGAGGCAAATAACGCATCAACCCGGTTCAGTCACAACTGTTGGCATCACACAGAATGTAAGCAAACACCCACCTCATCAATGGAGAGACATTCCCTTTAAGACTTTCAAGAATTAAGTGTGTACCAACCTGGAACGAAAAAAGAAAAGCAATTAGAAAAAAGAAAAGCAATTAGCTTAAGATGAAAGGCGACAGAGGAGTGTAATTAAAAGGAACTGCATTGAGACTAGTGCATCAGTTTTCATGTCATTTTAGACTGCGTCTAGAGTGGCACACATTCTTCGACATGCAAATTGTTAAAATCTAATCTTCTTCCAAAAGAACACATGGCACTGCCTGAGTAGCAACAGTGGAGTCTATGGCAATGACATGTGAAATTGAGAACTGCAATCAATATGGACAAAGACCACCAGACGTATACAGAAACACACAGGCTCAAAGTTATCAGGAAGGAAAAAGTGACTCAATTTCATGTTAGGGACAAAAATGTAATGTTGTAACTTCCTTAATCATGTGGAAATGTTTTTTTAAAACCTCAGTTCACTTATTTGGTCAGTTCATGATTATAACTTTTGGCCTTTCAGAGTTTGAAGACAAAACCTAAATTAGTTCAGTTAAATCATTTTATTAATGATATCATTGCAATGATCTTCTCTTAAGATGATGATGTTGTCTGATTCTGTATAAATACCATGCTTCAGTCAATTGAAATATGGAGATCTCCAAGCATTGCCCTGGACACCGAAAGTTAGACACAACCCATAGATTTTCTAACAGCATCTTGATGACATTAATTCAAGTCTCTTATCTCGTCTGGGGAAACCCCCTCCATCATCCTTGCCAGAACTTGATAAATGACACATTGTCAGGGTCTATCTAAGAGGCTGAATTTGCAAGAAATGTCAATATTTGAGGTGTCTAAGAATGATGGTTGCCCTTGGGAAGGGTATGACCTTTGAGTGACATCTAGTGGCCTCTGGTGACCTTGACCTCAATGTTTGACCTTCACTTCGAAGGGTGCCTCAAATGTCCCTGAATGTTCTGAAATAGGCTCTAACGAACGTGTCCAGGAATGATGGTTGAGTGTTGGACAGGGTATGACCTTTTAAATACTGGTTTTTGACCTTGGCTTTATAGTAACTATATAGAGCCGAAGCCTTCTAAAGGCTCTTATCTGTTCATGGTCAAACAAGATTAATTGCATTATCTGCAAAATTCTGCACAACAGTTGAATACTTCAAACCATTTTAACATCGGCAATAAGATTCCACAAAACTCCAGCATCAACTGCACTGCCTTCATTGCCTTCAGCCGAAGTGTGGGAGTCTAACAGGAGCTGATATTTATGTCCTCCCATGGCCTCACTGTCCTATCAAACAAACTGGGATGTTAGAGCAAGAAAGAGAAATGGTTATGTCAAAAAAATCATGGCACTACACAATAGGCTGATACAACCACGGCCATATTTCTCAACCAAACAGCTGGTACATCAGAAAGGACTAAAATGTAAAAGGCAAGAACAAAACAGCACAGAATTTATTTATGAACTAGAAGGCAAATTGCAATTTGCATATCTGGACGCTGATAATTGACCTGAACATTGTAACATAATATTGGTCTGGTAGTCTGGTTGGCTGAATTATAATAGCAGTAGTCAGAAGTTATCAGGGCATAGTGGCCAATGGGCCTCAAGAGAGAGAAATAAATGTATTGCTACATAGCGATGCATGAAGTTTTTTGATTGTGTGTGATGGAGTTGTGTGTTTAACAACTTGAAATAGTTGTGTTAAGCTGACAGAGGAGATACACACCCACAGCTCATCATTGCTTTGGACATCTTAAGCTAAGGTAGATACAGCTCATCTTCATGAAGCAGACCCACTTTTACTATTTCAATAAAACCTGAGATGTTCGAGAAAGAAAGCAATAGCATAATTTAAACGAAGTCAAAGAGCCCTGAGGCTATTGCCCTACTTCATTGCACATTGGCCTAGAAAAATGGACCAAGGGCAGAGTAAATGTATTTACCCCTTTTCACACCTCTTTCAAATTACCCAACAATCTTGCTGTATGTGTATGTGTATATGCATATGCAGCTTACATTTATCATGACAGTTACCCTTGTAACTGTCATGCATTTACTAAAAGTACACTGTATAAAGTTTATAAACTTCAAATTAAAAGTAAAACTTTTATTTGATTATGTATACTACACTTTACTTTATTAAAACATATATGCATCATGGGAGAATTCTTTTTATTTTGTTTCTATACATTGTCAAACTAGATGGGAGCATATTTCCATATGCAAGACTAGCAGGGGGTCGATCAGCAGTTTGTTCAGCTCATCACTGACTGACATTACTGGCTGACATCATCGGCTGACATCAGTGGCTGACTTCATCAGCTGACATCATCATATAACCAGCTGACATCAGTGGCTGACATCAGTGGCTGACATCAGTGGCTGACATCAGTGGCTGACATCAGTGGCTGACATCAGTGGCTGACATCAGTGGCTGACATCAGTGGCTGACATCAGCGGCTGACATCACTGGCTGACATCACTGGCTCACATCACCGGCTGACATCACCAGCTGACGTCAGTGGCTGACATCAATGGTTGACCACTGGCTGACATCACCGGCTGACATCAGTGGCTGACCACCGGCTGACATCAGTGGCTGACCACCGGCTGACATCAGCGGCTGACATCAGTGGCTGACCACCGGCTGACATCAGTGGCTGACATAAACGGCTGACATCACCGGCTGACATCACTGGTTGACATTGGTGGCTGACATTGGTGGCTGACATCACTGGCTGACATCACTGGCTGACATCAGTGGCTACCATCAGTGGCTGACATCAGTGGCTGACATCAGTGGCTGACCACTGGCTGACATCAGTGGCTGATATCACCGGCTGACATCACCAGCTGACATCAGTGGCTGACATCACTGGCTGACATCACCGGCTGACATCACCGGCTGACATCACCAGCTGACATCAGTGGCTGACATCAGTGGCTGACATCAGTGGCTGACATCACTGGTTGACATCAGTGGCTGACATCACTGGTAGACATCAGTGGCTGACATCAGTGGCTGACATCAGTGGCTGACATCAGTGGCTGCCATCACCGGTTGACATCAGTGGCTGACATCACCGGCTGACATCAGTGGCTGACATCAGTGGCTGACATCACTGGTTGACATCAGTGGCTGACATCAGTGGCTGACATCACCGGTTGACATCAGTGGCTGACATCACCGGCTGACATCAGTGGCTGACATCACCGGCTGACATCACTTGTTGATATCACCGGCTGACATCAGTGGCTGACATCACCGTCTGACATCAGTGGCTGACATCACTGGTTGATATCACTGGTTGATATCCCGGCTGACATCGCTGACTAACATTGATTGACATCATTGACCATATCATAACTATCAATAGGGGAGCTCCAAAACACAGGAGAGAACTCCCAATAAGAAGAAGAAGAAAGTGTAGCTACCTTGTGTAAATAGACAGTACTACTACTGTGGTTGCCATGGAGATGGTAGACTCGGAACTGGACGACACCTAGTATCCCTAAAGACTAGCCCTGCTAGTCTAACAAATGGACCAGTGTAGTATGCTTCCTCATAAAGCCATTCTTTAGGTCAGAAGGAGGTGTGAATGAGGCCATGGTTGTAAAACAGTTCATCCTGTCTGAGCATAAGTCGGTCACAAGTTGGTCAATAGCTTTAGGGCTCTTTAACCGCCTTTTAAATTGTTTATGCATGCCAGTTTCAATCTAATGATCTAGTTGTTGAACACCGGCAAATCTATATAGCTCTCTCAACCAATAGCATTAGTGCGTATTTTGCATGCTAGGTGGCTACCGCGTGTTGATGACGGGTGTGCGCTGAAGCATATCAGATTCTGGTAGACTGGTCCCCCCTCCCTGGTGTGCCATAGGGACAGTATATCAGTTATAATTCTAGTACATTGTCCTATTTAGAATCCAGTCAATTTTCCATGATTGCAACACAGATTTCCAGCTATTCTCGGTGTTAAGGACCAATTCACGGGGTGATATCTGTAGATCTATCCACTATCTGTTTGCTATATCAGTCTGAGTCACTTGGATCACGTGTGTGCAACATAAAGTAAGTTTGATGGGTTTACTGTGTACATCACTATGTCTTATGTTCAGCCAACAGGAAACTGAAAAACACAAGGAAGTAGGCCGTTGTGAGACAGAATCTGGACGCCAGAGGCGTCCAGATAATTAACAGTGGAGTTCTCTCAGGTAAGTCTTTGCTTTTCATATAGTTTCATAGTTATATCACAAATGAGGGAGAGTGAGTGACTGAGTCTGTGTTTTACGCCCCATCAGCACCGGTGTGGGCTATTTAGAGGCAAAACACAAACGAGAGAGAAAATGAAAGAGAGTAATGACAAACAGATAATGGCAGAAACAAGCAAAAAGGAAAGGATACCAAAACCAAACTTAATTTGAAATTATAACACAACACCTATACCTCTCAGAACAATGACTAGCAATACATTTTAAGCGGAAGGAGAAACTACTGAAAGCACGGGACGAAAGGAATTACAAAAACTAAGTATAAAACAAAGAGCTACAACTGTTGAACAGCCTGAAGAGTGAAGAGTGTACTTGATGAACTCTGAAACATGAGAACACTTGCATATAAAGCATCATTACAACAAGGATTCTGACATACTAAGTGTTTTGCCACCAGGGCTAAATGGCATAATAGATGGAGCACCAGGTTTATTGCAGTGACCTTGAAAGCAATGTCACAACACAAAATACAAGACAGGCAGAATCATATAAATTTTTGTTCAGGATTGCTTGATATTCATTTAATTAAATGTCATAAGAGCAGAGCTTGACAAGACAAAAATGGTTCGCCTTCACAAAGATATTACAGGGTGGGGAACCAAAATTTTCCATGAATTTCCTTGTGCTAAAAAAGCATCTCACATCTACAGGAAAATTGTGAAAACAATACAGCATAATCATTAAGCTATCAGCCATAACTGTGGAAGGTTATAATGAGCTGTGATTAAAAATGACTCCACAGGAGACAAAAAGGAAGAGGTGGTCAGATTTGCTTCAGTGCCAAATGGACTAAAAAACAATCCCTGACATAGTCAGAGTGACCTCACAACAGGAATACAATATCATGAAGGCAATCAATGATGGGAAAGGAATAAGAGGGAAGTCTGGGAGTTTGTGGAGAGAATTAAGAGAGGAATGGAGCATTCCTGGAGTCACTGACGACAAAACTGACAAGGTACCTGCAACCTCCATGAGAGAGGTGGTTGAAGAGCTTCACGTGGACCTCAAGGCTGCCAGAGCGGCTATGCAAAATGATTTTGGCCTGAAATCATATGTCAGGACCCCAAAGACGCCATTCAGCCTATTCCATGAAGGCCAGAAGATAAAAATGGTGAAAAAATGATGGGCTACATTAGGAAGCATGGCTCGATATTCAATTTTTTTTTTCAAACTATAAACCTTTGGTTGTGGATTCTATTGTCAACAAAAGAAATGGCAAATTCTATATAAAATCAATAGAAGATGTTGATGGGACATTCAGGGCAAAGTATCCACCTCAGGCAATGGTTTCAGGAGTCATGACTTCAGATAGAAAAATTATGCTTTATTTCTTTTTCATGTGAGTAAAGGGGGAAGGACCTGATGCATACTACTAGGTCCAGTGATGTCATGTTTTGCCATGGCTGAATGTGAATTACCCCAATGGCAACTACAGGCAGACTCAGAATGGTTCCCCATGCCTTATGGCCAAGAAAGTTCAGGATTCCCACTTGAAAAAATTTCGGAGACTTCTGGGCGGCCAACTTCTGGCCCTTCTCCAGCTCGGACCTTAATTTCCCTTACTTTTCCATGTGGGGCATCTTAGAATAGTTGGTCAACAACACCTGTCACCATGATGTTGTTGTCCTCGTTACTGTCTTCATGGCTCACGGCCTCAAAATATGAAGGCCCTTTTTTTTCAAAACATCACCAAGTTTAGATGGCCATATTGAATTTTTGATTGGAGATAATACAAGTCAAACTTCACAAAAAGGATTCTTTTTGTCTTGTTTCTAAGGCCTGAAAATATGAATTTGTTATGACTTAGCAAAACCTTTCATTTCGACAGCAGTTTCAAATATTCCAAATCTTGAAAAATTTGCTTCCTCACCCTGTACAATCACATTTTCTCAATTTCTCATCAGTGCAGATTCCAAAGTTTTTTATTCCTGGTAGATCTGAGAGGTATATCAAAGAATATCAGCTGCTACCACATTTTAGGAGACCCGTAATCCTGTAAGTCCATCAGGCACTCCTATTATGTAACCACTCTTCCTCCACTTCATCTCATATCAAGGTTGTGTCATGGTCTTCCATCAATATTTATATATGTCCACAAACATCACATAACCTTATATATGGATTGCAATGTCAAGTTTCAATCCTGCACTCCCACACATACAACCATTCACATAATCATACTCCTCTCTCATCTGATATCAAGGTCATGTCATGGCCGGCTACCAATACCACTCTCATACAACCACCACTTCTAGGTTCACCAGTCAACATGTCATTCAACACCGTCACCCAAGATCCTTCAATGGAGAGTTGTCAAAAGACTGTTGTCAGTGTCCATGACAGCTGGATTACAGAGATCTGGCCAAATGTGACACGTCATGATATTCCTCAATATTTCAGGACATTGTGCGACATCTCCCAACATTTTGATACAAGGTGCCAAGGTCACTCACGGTGTGACGCAAGACTGAAACACAGTCCGAAATAGCATGAGAGATATGTCAATAGACATTAGACTGTGAGGAGTGAAACTTGATCGCAGAAAAAACCCATGACCTTTACCTATAAACATAACTTTTAAGTGATATGCCACAATGCATACATACCTGCAAAAATAAAGTCATTACAACTATCACAGTGTAACACTCAGTGAAAATGTCAATCAATAAACATCAAAATAAAGGAGCAATACAGCATCAGAAATAAATCGCTATTATTTGACCTTGTACCTAAAACATTACCCCGACCTTCCTAATAAGGTAAGTTATAGAAGAGAATGCTGGGTCAATGACATTGTTAATAAGAAGTGACTACACTGTACGACCCTGCACTAACACCTTCACAACAATGGATTAACACTTCCAAAACAAAAGCAATGAGTTCAACGTCATTGACGAGACTCTATTAAAAAGGACCTTGAACTTCAGCCTCAACCTTAATCTTTATACAAAGGTCAGTCACCTGACGCATTGAAATAAATGTTCCATGAAGCACTCAAGGAAAAGTTTTTGTGAAAGCATTTCGGTCATACAAAGCCTTTTCTCCTCCAGTGCCTGAAACTATTGCCCCCAGTGATTAAGGTAATGGAAAACCAGGTCTTATGTAAAGCGATATGTTAAAGGAAAAGCTGGGATGGATAATGCTGTCCCTTTAGGTCTCTTGCTCATACCAGTGAATCAATGCTTTGTCATAAGTCCTGATGTAGTTAAGGACTCACATTCTGGCGCCTGAATCGCTCTTGCCAAATCGGCCATGCAGGAGTGCTTTCCCACATTGGTTCGCTGTAAGAATACTAACATTAGGTATGCTTGAAAGTATATTTAGAAGCTAATATCATATTTCTTGTGTCAAATATTGTCAATCTTACAAATACAAGTGACAGAGAGAAGTCTTTCTCAGCCACAATTCATTGATTTTCTTGATCTCTGTACTACCTGCTCCACCTAGCCAAACTTTCTGTTTCCATGGCAACCACAGAATGACTTAAAAATGTTCAAATTGTCCAAAATTTTGGAAATCCATTCCAAAACTGCTGAATTTTATCCTGTAAAAAATTCATAGTTCTAGATTGAAAATAAGTGTCCATATAAAAAAAAGCCGTGAACTTTCTGAACGCCCCTCGACCTTCGTATGTTGTAAAAGTTATCAGAAGGAGGCGGGTGGATAGGCGTGTGGCCATGTGCTCTATGGATAGGTGGATGGATGGAAGTAAATAAAGAGGACAGAGAGGTAGGTATGAATAGTGAACTTAGTGCAGTACTCCAGGAAAGAGACCTTGAAATATTTCATTTTAACCTTCTGAATACTATTCTGGTGAGTATATGGTGGTGGATAACGGACATCACTCACAAACACCTATAACAGAAGACCACAATACGTAAGTTGAAAATTCCTATTTTAAGTGGGACTGGTAAACAGTTATATTACTTTATCAACAAACGGATTCAGATACTGCGACAGACCTACAGTTGTGCTTGAAAGTTTCTGAACCCCTGACACTTCTTGCCTTATTTGTGCACAACTCTCTAACAAACACAGAAATAGCTTAGAAATTGGGTTGATAATGAAATTGAGCACCATTTTTTATGTGTAAACATATATTCATAACAAATAATGACATTTGAATATAATTTAAAATAAAAGCCTTGAAAAATGTGCATTCAAAAGTTTCTGAACCCTTCTGAAACGTACACCATCAAAAATTAGTATGGGCCTATTTTGCTGAAATAAATGCTTCCAAACACTTCTTATGGCTATGGACTAACAATTGGCAGATTTTCTGTGGGTTTTTTTACCATTCTTCAAGAGAGTATTTTCTTAGCCCTCGTACGCTAGTGGGTCGTCTGACGTGAACTACTTTGTCAAATCTGACCAAGCCACAGCTGATGGTCTTTGATCGGGAAACTGTCCAGGCCATTCCACACATTTCCAGAACCCTAAATTTGAGGGATTTTAACCAATTTTAAGTGGATTTGCTTGTATACTTTGAGTAATTGTTCTGCTGGAAGACCCACTTGCGGCCAAGTTTCAGGCCTATAAGTGAAAGCTTTACGTTTTCTAAGTGCACTTCTAGGTATTTCTCAGAATTCATTATGCTATTAATATAGTTTATTCTCCTGTCCCATTTATAGCAAAACAACCCCATACCATGATGGAGCACCATTATCTTTCATAGTTGGGAGGATGTTATGTTACTTGAAAGCAGCACCTTTCGTACGTCCACCACAACCATTTTGATTATGGCAAAAAAGCACAAAGAAACCTGACTGTACTTCACTAAAAAACCATTGTGATGAATTGTATGATTATTGGAACCATGTCCTGTGGACAGATTAATTAAAAAGCAAGCCTTTTGGCCACAGTCATATGGTAAGAAGTGTCAGGGGTTCAGAAACTTTCAAGCACAACTGTATACTGTAACAAAACAATGCATAAACAATTTGCAGCTCCATTTTCTATCTTATTTGGAGAACAGTTTCTCCATCAATTTAATCTCCACACACGTAAGATGGTAGTTACGTGAGAAGAAATAGACCCTTTTAAAATGACACATTTCATTAATGACACATTTTACTAAATGAAAAATGCACAATTACTCGTCTGGGGCATGTTAACAAAAATTAAGAAAGTGCCATGTATATTCATGGTACTCTTGAAGACATGACTCAAACTTGACTACCATTAATAATATCTGTGGCTTAGGGCCCGCCTATTCCATTTAAGACCATCAATCTTAAAGGAGTCAAATCAACAATTGTCCATGCACCAAATCAAGGATATTGATAGCAGTGGTTTACCAGACACAACCTCGCAGATTCTGTAAGGAATTAAAGTCACAGTAAGGCATTGAAACCTTCATATTCTGTATAAAGAATAACCATGGTCTCTCCTTCAGAAGAAATTGCTTTTCAGACAGAAACACTCATCACTGTCTGGAACTGCATATATTGAGTTTCATAGCAATTAATAACAAGTGGAAGCTGCAGAAAAAAGCCTTTGACAATAATAAATTGAACAGAGAAGAAATTAACAAGCACGGCCAAAAAAAAGCATCAACAAGGCTATCTAATGTAGGTGTATACTAGACACAAGATAAGCCTTATAAGCATACTAATTTCTATGAGTTGTCTATTCTTGACAAGTAAATACCTGTTCAATGTAGTATGTTTGGGTTTTCCACTATTGCATGCCTCATACAGTTCAACCCAAAATAAAGCACGACTACCCCAGCAGGAAGGAAGAATCAGCCACTGCTTTACCCTTTCACACCTTTGGCTCCCCACGAAATCCCTTCCCACATTTTCCTACTTTAAACCTCTTGTTAAAATGACATTTAATCACATTCAGCTAACACCAATGCAAAGTCCATCACCCCCATTGCGCCCTTTTTCTAATTGCCAGTTGTTTTAATAGAGTTCTTAATATGGGATAAGGTTGTCGTGCGGAGTCAAAGGTAGTTGTAAGGAGATTTGGGGTGGAGAGGAGAAAGTAGGGAAAAATGGGTCAACCGAGGACTTCTGACTGGAAATTTTCTTACTTTATTTTGGGTTGTACTGTATGCAATACACAACGAGTCAGTAAATCTGCATTCTAAAATATGAAATAGTGGGGATTATACAATCAGGGTGAAATGTTAATGGTTGAGGTTATTTAAACATTAAAGGTCAAGGTTATCGTCTTTCTGATGTTTTTAAGGTTATATTTAGGCTTTTGCGCCCATTCCATCTTGAAGTCAAGGTTACAATTAAACAGCAGAGCTGCTACATTGATTAGTCATATCCATTCAATCTGTGACATTACATGCTACTAAGTTCATTAAGTGTTTATCCCTTGCAGATAGGTATGAGGTAACTTGATGTTCTTTTAAGCCTCCGGCACCTAAATGTCAAGGTCATGATTAATCTGCAAAGCTGCTTCATTATTCGTACAACCACGGTTGAACCACCTCTTAGTGAACTTTACTAGTATGCTATGATATTTGTTTATATTGTTCATTAATTTCATTCCTTGTTGAATTTTATGTACTATGTCACCTCTATTTTTATGACTGACATTTAGGATAAAGGTCAAGGTCAAAGTTAAATTTTTTGTTGATACATGCTCACTGCTCATCCATGAATAACAGAACCAAGCATTAACGTCCAAAGGAAAGTTGCGGTGCTTGTGGATAATACTTCTTTACACTTTTCCTGCTATGACTGCTTTGCTCATAATTCAATGGTTGTTTGAAATGTAATTGTGGCTGCAGGTGTTCATGCAGTTACATTTGGAGAAGTTTGTTTAAATAAGGGTAACTGGTACTTCATACCATCATTTGTGTTTCGTTAAGACTTCCCAAGGTTTTCTTTTCTTCCAAAAAATATGGAAATGATATCTTACTACAATCTGTGTTAAGTTCAGGTATAATACCCTCAACCCAGTTGGCTATCATTCAATTGCAGGTCTAGGTTGGCTCCGACAAATAAAATGTATGTCTACTGTATGTTGTTGCAATGTTGGTCAAACCAGGAAGACCCTTATTTCTGAATCAAAGCATAACAGACTGAATTTTTAACAGTTTTTGACAGTGTCTTTTTCCGCATCTAATGAAATGGTTCTTATCCCAAAACTCCCCCTATAATACACTAAATGTCACTGATAGCACATGCCAGCTGCTCTCAAAGTCAAGTCTCTCAAGCCAAGTTAAATGGCTTTGTGAAGTGTCATGAGCATGTTTTTTCTATCTGTTTTCTTTTCCTCCTAATTTCCTTTGACATGTGATTGGCATTAGATGTTCGGGTACTTTCAGCATCGTTCATCGCAATGAGAAATGAAAGGGAGGGCAACAAATTTTTGTAATTGATTGCCGATTCTTTCCAAAAGAGGATGTGACATTTTGCATTTTAGGAATAATGTTTTACATCCACTGATTTGCATACATTCTGACATATGTTCTGGCCGGTCATTTGAAAAATATGCTCACCCATTTATTCTTCATTGCAGTTACGAATGTAACCACCAGGTACCATACATATTCTTCCTCAGTCAACTAACAAAACTTTCTTTTATGCCACCCTATATACATGCACTGAAGACTATTGTACTGCCTATGATCTCCTTTGATAAACATATATTTAGAATATAATTGGGCTTTTTTGGTGCCGCCAACTTGTGACTTGTAGCTTAGGAAGCCAGATTAGGAATCTCACCTACAACATAGAGATTGAATGCAGAGAACACTACAAAATAAGATTTATAACCCCCTTCGCCGATATCTTGTAAGTAAGGCAAAACTGCCACAAATAAAATACACACATGTTTTTGACAAACGCAGTCTATAAAACTTGCCTAAGGCATTGTCGAAGCATAACCAAAGTAATCCCTAAGTACGGTGAACATGCTTTATGCTCAGTAACCATTAGGGAGTATTCCATGACTGGCTCATAAATTTGCAAAGAGATTATTGCATTAGCTGACAACCATAAATGACCCACAAAAGTGAGTAGTATGTGACACATGCATTATTAGAACAAAGAAAAGCAATGCAGTAAAAAACAATTTTAGAGACGTGGCAATTCTCAAGCATCAAGTTTCTGCATAGCCAAAAATCCTAACAAGCTGAAAGTTGACCAAGTTCTTCCAATAAACAGCCAAAGAGGAACGTGCTTGTTTAAACTTGTCTATCATGCACCTGCAGTTTAACCAGCCTTTTTAGCAGTATATATGGAATAGTTTGAGCTTGTTTGAAGTATTCCTCCTTATTCTAATCTTAGAAGCCAACTTAAGCAACCTTGACCAACTACGTGCCTCTCAATTAATCTTTTTTCAGTCTTTTCGGTATACTTCCAGAGTCCAGACTTCTCTGAGCTGCTAGAGACTCAAGAAATTTAACCAAACTAATATTCAATACCCATCTGTAACGGCATCATAATATGTCAGCAACAGATGTCATCATTGATGTCAAGTTTTGGAAAATGTCCTTACATAAGACGACTAAGCCACATTCAACATGACTCACAAAGCTGTTTGCACAAGAATTACGATATCTGTGATCATGAATATCGTTGAATACGCAATTAGGAAAAATCTTGGCCTTGGAAGGAAGGCTCTGACGCTAGAGTCTGCCAAGAGGTCCTTTAGGAGGGAAGACTCAAGACTATGACTAGAGCATAGGAATTGCTGCAAACAAGCATATAAAGAGACCCAGGGCCATGTTTATATCCTCGATGAATATATTTTCTGATGTAATAGCCACAATATTCTCACCTAGAATTCAACAGGTAAGATATGGACTCTTATAGAAACATAAACATGCTGCTTCCCATGCACACTGAAGATTTACTACCTTCCAGTGATTAAAACTGAAGAACTATTTTGCAGCAACACCCACTTACACTCACAGGAGGCAATGACATTATTCAAATGAGACCAGACAGGAGTAGTGAATATGATTGCCATGGACTAAATCAACTTGCAACTTGAAGATTCAACAGGCCTTTATAATGACCTTGACTGTCTACGTATCACTACTAGCCTCCACAGTACATAGTGTTGGACAGAACACTTGAAAATATTTTATCTCACACTGCTAGCACCCCCAGACAATATAGATGAAGCAAATGTTCATGTAGTGTGCACCACTAATATCACATCTCGTCAGGTAACACAAACATTCATTTCAAAAACTGCCATGAAGAGATGTTGTACGCACCACTAATATCCCTGCTTGTCTGGTAACTTTATACAAACACACATATCAAAAACTTCCACAATTGATCATAAAGAAATGGGAGTTCATCGATGTAAATTGTAATTTGTCGTGTGAAAATGAGACATGATCAATTTGTAAACTTGTCCTTTTCAGAGGCAAATAATTCCTGAACCTTGTTCAGTCCCAACTGCTGGCATCACATAGAATGTAAGCAAACACCCACCTCATCAATGGAGAGACATTCCCTTTAAGACTTTCAAGAATTAAGTGTGTACCAACCTGGAACGAAAAAAGAAAAGCAATTAGAAAAAAGAAAAGCAATTAGCTTAAGATGAAAGGCGACAGAGGAGTGTAATTAAAAGTAACTGCATTGAGACTACTGTGTCAGTTTTCATGTCACTTTAGACTGTGTCCAGAGTGGCACACATTCTTCAGCATGCAAATTGATGAAATAAAATCGTCTTTCCTAAGAAAACATAGCATGGCCTGAGAGCAAGAATGAAGTCTATGGCAATGACATGTGAAATTGAGAACTGCAATCAATACGGACAAAGACCACCAGACGTATACAGAAACACACAGGTTCGAAGGTTTCAGGATAGGAAAAGCAACTCAATTTCCAGTAAGGGACAAAAATTAAACATGGTGTAACTTCCTTTATCATGTACCCCAATAAATTCATTTGCATCAACGACATGGCTGAAAACATATCAATCCTTTTCAGGAGTAACTGTACTTTTGGCAACAAAAAAGTATTGAATTGTTAAAATGTTTTTGATTTCTGCTGTCAAAGTCCAGACAAGAATAGATAAAACACCTCTTCACATTCAATTGTTCAGCATGTTCAGTTCAAACTAATAATTTTTGCCTTTGGGAGGTCACAGACAGAACATGGAGAACTCCTATTTTATCTGGTTATAACCCATAGCATTATAATTCTTTCCTCTACAGAAATTGCTATTGTCTGATTTTACACAAATACGATACTTCAGTCAATTGAAAGAAGGAGACCTCCAAGTATTTCCTGATACACTACAAGTTAGATACAACCCATAAATGATCTCACAGCAGCCTGACGACATTAATTCAAGTCTCTTATCTTGCCCTGAGAAACCCCTTCCATGATCCTTGACAGAACTTGATAAATGACACATTGTCAGGGTCTATCTAAGAGGCTGAATTTGCAAGAAATGTCAATATTTGAGGTGTCTAAGAATGATGGTTGCCCTTGTAGAGGGGTATGGCCTCTGGGGACCTTGACTTCAATGTTTGACCTTCACTTCGAAGGGTGCCTCAAAAGTCGAAGGCTGTTCTGAAATATTCAGGTTCCAACAAACCAGCCTAAGAATGATGGTTGGGTGTTGGACAGGGTATGACCTTTTAAAGACTTAGTCCATGAGCCAGACCCCATATTTTCACAGATTGGTACCACCTAGGGTGGCAAAATCTAACAGTGTTTTTCTGAAAGACATATGCCTATAGACTATAAAAAAGTTTGAGCCCAAGATTGGCGCGGCAGCTTAGTGGTAGTAATCAGCCCTTAAACATGGGAATCTGTGTTGGATTTGAGCACATGAATTATGGGGTGGGGGAAGCTAAAATTGCTATATCTCCTGAATCAGTGGACCAATTTCAACAAATTACCCCTCAAAATGTCTGGAATTTTGAGTTTTACAAATATAGGTTAATATATGACCAATATGCAAATTAAGTAGGTCGTCAGAGGTCAAAAGGTCACAAAAATTGACTATTGCTTGAAATTCGAACCATTGTCCAAATGAACACCACAGCTGCCAACCCAATGACACTTGGTAGGTCATGGAGGGCTCAGATTATAGATAACAAGTGTGAAAGTCCATTTTATGGCAATAAACGGATAATTCATGCATATGTCAGCAGCGGCACATTATGAAATATGGTACATATTTGAAAATGACCGTTTTAAGGGTGGAGGAAACTAAAATTGCTGTATCTTCTGAACCAATGGTCCTATCCCAACAAATTACCCCTCAAAATGTTCGGACTTGTAAGTTCTCCACATATAGGTCATTATATGACCAATATGCAAATTAATTAGGTCATCAGAGGTCAAAAGGTCACAAAAATTGACCGTTGCTTAAAATCTGAACCCTTATCCAAAAACTAACTCCTCAGCTGCCAAACCAATGGGACTTGTTAAGTCATTTAGAGGTCAGATTATAGATAAAAAGTGTCAAAGTAAATTTTATGTCTAAAATTGCAGAATTTATGTATGTATCAGAAATGGCACATCACAAAATATGTCAGATATATGAAAATGACTGTTTTAAGGGCGGGGGAAACTAAAATCACTATATCTCCTGAACCAATTGTTCTATCCCAACATTTTTCCCCATAAAATGTTCGGACTTGTGGGTTCTATAAATATAGGTCATTATATGACCAATATGCAAATTAATCAGGTCTTCAGAGGTCAAAAGGTCGCAAAAATGACCACTGCCTAAAATCTGAACTCCTTATCAAACAACAAATACCATAGCTTCCAAACCCATTGGACTTGTTGAGTCATTTTGAGAAAAGATAATAGATAACAAGTTTGAAAGTCAATTTTATGTCTAAAATGCAGAGTTTATGTATGTGTCAGCAGTGGGACATAACAAAATATCGCAGGTATTTGAAAATGACAGTTTCAAGGGCGGGCGAAACTAAAATAATTGCAATATCGCCCGAACCAGTGTTCTAATTTCACAAGCATCTGCTGCAGGTGTCTGGAATTAGATACATGTTATTTGACCAACATGCAAATCAATTACGTAATCAGAGATCAAAAGGTTGCAAAAATGTACCTTTGCTTAAAATCTGAGCTTCCATGAACAAATTACCCACTGTAACCGGTATACCAATGGTACTTGATATGTCATGTAAGGCTCAGATGATAAACAACAAGTGTCAAAGTCAATTTTATGCCTTAAATTGAGCTTTACAGGATATTTCTTATAAATACAACACCAAAATGTAAAAGAAGGTAGAGGATTTCACTAGGGACCCAGTTAGTATATCAATCAATAAGTCTTCAAACAAACACCTTAGCTATCAAACCAGTGGGACTTGTTAAAAAAAAAAACTAATCCTCCATACCGAATTTACCAACTGAACTTTATAATTCATATAATACAAGTAGCAATCATAATATAAGATTAAACACGTCCAATTATATATTTTATCTAAAAGTACGGAACTTTTTGTCAGCAGTGGTGCAGAACAAATGACACATACTTTGAAGTGACAGTTTTAAAAAGTATACAAAACTGCCGAGTGACAGTTTTTTAAGGCTCACAAAACTGCCAAATATACTGTAAAGGATAGCTGCATTAATATCAGTCTCCCTGTAACTGCGTTGCAGGACATCTCTTCAAATGATAGATATAGAACAATGAAACTAGAATGCTTTGCTGAATGATTCTTGACAGAGAATGTTACCAGGGATCAGTTCAGCGCACGTCAATCCATAACTCAGTGATTTTTGTTTTCCTGAGTATGATGTCAATGTCATTATGTGAATGACTGAATGTACCACAAACAAGTGAAATGCATGTGTTGTCAATAAGATGAAGAGTTGATTCAAGACATAGTAAACTAAATATAAAATAGGACTATTAAATTTTTGATGTATAGATGTCCTGAAACTGCTCCTCTTCGCTTCTAGCTTTTTTTGAGGACTCAAAACCAGACAGAAACTGGGATCAAATGGTCATTCTAGGCTAATCTGTGATTATTTTCCCAAAAATATGGTAGCACACCATCAATACTTCCCTCCCATTGCAGTTTCCTCCTTCTGTTTAGTATCATCCCTTCTAGTTTCCTCACCCTTGTCTTTCTGCGTTCTCCTTCTTTGTCTCAGGACTCCTTCATAGTCTCCTCCGTCATTGTCTCCTCCTTCATTGTTTCCTCATTCATAGCCTCTTTCTTTATAGTCTCCTCCTTCATAGCCTCCTCCTTCATTGTTTCATTATTTGTCTCAATGCTTCCATTGTTTCTCCTGTTCCCCCCATCTCAATATGTAGAATATACTCCTACCCTCCAAGCATCTTTCTTCTTCCATGTCTCCACCTTCCATGCTTGCTCCAATCATCCTCGATGATATAGGCCTACAGTAATACCCAAAATAGAGTAAGAATATTTTCAGTCAGAAGTCCTCTTTTACCTATTTTTCCCTCCTGTGTATGCCCAAAGCATATATAATCACTCACAAATATCGACAAAAGACTGTCATGAATTTTGGCCTAGTCTTTTGACTTTGACCAAAGAGCCTATTTGACTATTAGCCTATTTGATATTAGACTCAATTTTTATTGGCTGTCGGATATTAGATTGGAATCTCATTGAATTCTCAGTGTGTCCAATGAGAATGCAGCTATATCTACTGGCCAATCATGGCTCTGTGGATATTATTAGACTTGACTGTCATTGGCTGGGATATTTGGCCGGATTCTCATTGGACAGGATATTAGGTGGCAATGGTGGCATTCTCATAGGACAGACTATTAACTACAGTGCCCCCTACTGTGGATATGAGGGTGGATTCTCATTGGTCAAGATATTAGAGCGTATTCTCATTGGTCAGTTCATTATTATCCAAAGTTGGATATTTGTCAAAATCCACAATAGTATAAAAGAGTTATTGCGAGTGACTTGGGCATGTATCCAAAGTATACGACTTTTGCCAAAATCCACTATAGTCGGGAGGGAGTGAGAGATAATGAGTGATTTAGGCATGCGCCTAAAGGACCTATATTTTGCCTGAAGGCCTAGCGGAAATTTTGAAGGATGCGATGACTTTGGGAAAGTCATGCCAAAAGGAGTCGTATGCCCAAAGACCCTATAATTTGCCGAAAGACCCTATATTTTGCCCAAAGGCCTAATATCCATGCCCAATAGGCCTATTGGGCACAATAATGGATATTGGCGGTAACACCTCCTTTCTCCTCTCCACCAAAAATCTCCTCACAACAACCTTAGTCTCCTCACCACAACCTTATCCCTTTTTAAGAAGTTAATAGGAACTCCATTAAGACGGATAGCAATGTAATTGCAATTAGCAATGGGGCACAATGTCAAAAATCATACACAATGGCTGAGATGGAGTTTAAATTGATGTTCGTTTAATGTAAATTTAATGTAATTTTAAAAGGTCACCTCTGATGCACTCCAGAAGTTTTCAAATCCACCCCACAGGTGTATCACTCCATCCTATGTACCTTTTTTCTCAGAATGTGGCTGGAGAATTTGAGAATAGTAGGATCGAGGAGACTGTGGAAAACAGGAATTATTTTCTGGTACTTTCATGTGACGGAATCTTCTCCAAGCAAGGAAACTCAAATTGCGGTCTTGTGGATTGATATACTCACCGGGTCCCTGGTGACATCCTCTACATTCTTTACCTTTCAGTGTTGTACAAGACATATCCTGTAAAGCTCAATTTTAGGAATAAAATTGACTTTGACACTTTTTGTCTATCATCTGAGCCTTACATGACATATCAAGTACCATTCGTTTACCGGTTACGGTGTGTAATTTTTTTCATGAGAGCTCAGATTTTAAGCAAAGGTACATTTTTGCAACCTTTTGATCTCTGATTACCTAACTGATTTGCATGTTGGTCAAATAACATGTATCTAATTCCAGACACCTGCAGCAGAAATTTGTTGGCATTGGACCACTGGTTCGGGCGATATTGCAATTATTTTAGTTTCTCCCGCGCTTGAAACTGTCATTTTCGAATACCTGCCATACTTTGTTATGTCCAACTGCTGACACATACTTAGACTCTGCATTTTTAGACATAGAATTGACTTTTAAACTTGTTATCTATTATATTTTCCCTAAATGACTCAACAAGTCCAATGGGTTTGGCAGCTATGGTGTTTGTTGTTTGATGAGGTGTTCAGATTTTAGGCAGTGGTCATTTTTGCGACCTTTTGACCTCTGATGACCTAATTAATTTGCATATTGGTCATATAATGACCTATATTTATAGAACCCACAAGTCCGAACATTTTATGGGGAAATATGTTGGGATAGAACAATTGGTTCAGGAGATATAGTGATTTTAGTTTCCCCCGCCCTTAAAACGGTCATTTTCAAATATCTGACATAATTTTGTCTTGTGCCAATGCTGAAACACACATAATTTCTGCAATTTTAGACATAAAATTTACTTTGACACTTTTTATCTATAATCTGACCTCTAAATGACTTAACAAGTCCCATTGGTTTGGCAGCTGAGGAGTTTGTTTTTGGATAAGGGTTCGGATTTTAAGCAACGGTCAATTTTTGTGACCTTTTGACCTCTGATGACCTAATTAATCTGCATATTGGTCATATAATGACCTATATGTGGAGAACTTACAAGTCTGAACATTTTGAGGGGTAATTTGTGGGGATAGGACCTTATCCGTTTATTGCCATAAAATGGACTTTCACACTTGTTATCTATAATCTGAGCCCTCCATGACCTACCAAGTGTCATTGGGTTGGCAGCTGTGGTGTTCATTTGGACAATGGTTCGAATTTCAAGCAATAGTCAATTTTTGTGACCTTTTGACCTCTGACGACCTACTTAATTTGCATATTGGTCATATATTGACCTATATTTGTAAAACTCAAAATTCCAGACATTTTGAGGGATAATTTGTTGAAATTGGTCCACTGATTCAGGAGATATAGCAATTTTAGCTTCCCCCACCCCATAATTCATGTGCTCAAATCCAACACAGATTCCCATGTTTAAGGGCTGATTACTACCACTAAGCTGCCGCGCCAATCTTGGGCTCAAACTTTTTTATAGTCTATAGGCATATGTCTTTCAGAAAAACACAGTTAGATATTGCCACCCCAGGTGGTACCAATATCTGGTCTGGCTCATGGACTAACTGGTTTTTGACCTTGGCTTTATAGTAACTATATAGAGCCGAAGCCTTCTAAAGGCTCTTATCTGTTCATGGTCAAACAAGATTAATTGCATTATCTGCAAAATTCTGGACAATGGTAGAAGACATTAAAACATTGCAACATTTGCTTCAAGATTCCACAACACTCAAGCATCCACTGCACTGTCTTCATTGCCTTCAGCCGAAGTGTGGGAGTCTAACAGGAGCTGATATTTATGTCATCCCATGGCCTCACTGTCCTATCAAACAAACTGGGATGTTAGAGCAAGAAAGAGAAATGGCTATGTCAAGAAAATCACGGCACTACACAATAGGATAATACAACCGCTGCCATATTTCTCAATAATGACCAAACAGCTGGTGCATCAGAAAGGAAAAATAGACAGACTAAAATGTAAAAGAAAAGAACAGAACAGCACAGAATTTGTTAATGAATTAACAGTGCAGTCCTCTCACGTAAGTCTTTGCTTTTCATAAAGTATTAAAGTTACGCCACAAAAACACAAAAGAAAGAGAAAATGAAAGACAGTAATGAGAAAGAGATAATGGCAGAAACAAACAAAAAGAAAGAATGCCAGAATCAAACTTGATTTGAAATCATAACAAATACCTCTCAGAATACCAAGCTATAAATTTTAAGCAGAGGGACAAACTTTTGAAAGCACGTCACGCGAGCAAGTACAAAAACAAAGTACAAAATAAAGAGCTACAACTGTTGAACCGCCTGCAGAGTGTACTTGATGAACTCTAAAGCATGAGAACACTTCCATATAAAGCATCATTATGACAAGGATTCTGACATACTAAGTGTTTTGCCACCAAGGGCTAAAAGGCATAATAGATGGAGCACCAGGTTTATTGCAGTGACCTTGAAGCAATGTCATAACACAAAGTACTACAAGAAAGGCAGAGCCATATAAATTTTTTGTTCAGGATTGCTTGATATTCAAGTAATGTCATAAGAGCAGAGCTTGACAAGACAAAAATGGTTCGCCTTCACAAAGCTATAATGATCATATTTTCTCAATTTCTCATCAGTGCAGATTCTAAAATTATTCATTCCTGGCAAATCTGAGAAGTATAACCAAAATTTCCAAATATATCTGCTTCCACCACATTTTAGGAGGCCCGTAATCCCGGAAGTCCATCAGGCACTCCCATTATATACCACTCTTCCTCCACTTCATCTTATATCAAGGTTGTGTCATGGTCTTCCATCAATATGTACATATGTCCCAAAAACATCACATTACCTTATATATGGATTGCAACGTCAAGTTTCAATCCTGCACTCCCACACATACAACCATTCACATAATCATACTCCTCTCTCATCTGATATCAAGGTCATGTCATGGCCGGCTACCAATGCCACACATACAACCACCACTTCTAGGTTCACCAGTCAGCACCCCATGTCATTCAACACCGTCATCCAAGTTCTTTCAATGGAGAGTTTTCAAAGGAATGTTGTCTGTATCCATGACACTTGGATTACAGAGGTCTGGCCAAATGTAAGACGTCATGATATTTCTCAACATTTCATGACATTGTGTCAAAAATGTTGAGAGAAGTCACACAAGGTGGCAAGGTCAGTCAGAGTGTGACACAAGACTGTAACACAGTCAAAAATAGCATGACAGATATGTCAATATAAATTCAGATAGAGAGGAATGAAACTTGACAGCAGAAAAAAACCATGACTTTCACCCATAAACAAGAGTTTGTTAGCTTTTAAGTATATAAATCTACAATTTGTCAGATCTTATATGTAATGGCAGGTATAGTGACATATTACTAGAAGAGTACCAGTAGAACCATCTTTTTGGAAATAAAAATGTTATTTTCAAAAAATATATCAATGCTATTTCCAATGGTCATTACCAAAAAAAAACATAAATTCTGTGAAAACAGCTTTCTAAAGCATAATGTATGCAAAATGGATTTATGTGTGGGTGGTTTCACTTCATATATATACCTAACCTCCAAATACATGGTGTAAAATCAATCAATAAACTTTAAAACTATAAAAATTACAGCTTCAGACATGAACAGCCATTGTATGACCTTGAGCCTTATTCTTTGCCCTGATTTTCCCAACAAGGTCATTAGTAGAAGAGAGAGCAGGGCTATTAACATAGTTCATAAGAAGTGACGACACAGTATTTCCCTGGACCAACACCTTTGGTCCTTCACAACAAAGGACTCATACTTCCACAACAAAAGCAATGAGTTAAACGTCATTGACAAGACCATATTAACAAAGACCTTGAACTTTCACTTTGACCATGATCTTCATACCCAGATCAGTCATACAGTCATAAATTTGCGGATTAATGACACATAAAATTACCTAATGCATTATGAAATCACCAAGGCATGAACTCTTGATGAACTAAGAAGCATGAAAAGTTAAATTTGAGTAAAAAAAACAATAGTCAAAACTGCAGGACCGCAGAGCCACATTTAAAGGTTGAAACCTGTCAAAAATTATTATTATCGATTTTTAAATAATGCAAACGATATACATCACCCACATCCACAGAAGAAGAACTTCAAAAGACCATAAAGCATGAAAACTTGTGAAGGGAAGTCTGATAAATCAATGGACAGACAAGTCAGACATGCTTGTACATTAAGTGGAAAAAGCTACAGAAATATCTTCAAGCAGCTTTTGTCATCTATGGTAGAGAGGCAGGGAGACAGGCGCATTGAAGTGGAAAAAAACATTCCACAAAAACACCTAATTATCCCAAATGTCAAAGGAAATAAAAGGAAAGGAAAGGCTATGTTATAAAGGTTTCCAGAAGGAGGCGGGTGGCTGTGTACTGTATGGATAGGTGGATGAACAGATAGTAAATAAAGAGGACAGAGAGGTAGGTATGAATAGTGAACTTAGTGCAGTACTCCAGGAAAGAGACCTTGAAATATTTCATTTTAACCTTCTGAATACTATTCTGGTGAGTAATGGCTGTATATGGAGGTGAATAATGGATATCGCTTACAAACACCTATAATAGAAGACCATAATTAGTGTGTTGAAAAGTCCATTTTAAGTGGATCTGGTAAACAGTTATATTACTTTATCAACATACGGATTCAGATACTGCGACAGACCTACACTGTAACAACCACAATGCATAAACAATTTGCAGCTCCATTTTCTATCTTATTTGGAGAACAGTTTCTCCATCAATTTAATCTCCACACATGTAAGATGGTAGTTACGTGAGAAGAAATAGAGCCTTAATGACACATTTCACTAATGTCACATTTTACTAAATGAAAACTGCACTATTACTCGTTTGGGGCATGTTAACAGAAATTAAGAAGGGAAATGGGCCAAGCACGCTACCACAGGCATTAAGAAGTGCCATTTATATTCATGGTACTCTTGAAGACATGGGTCCCACTTGACTACCATTGATGATATCTGTCTTAAAGGAGTCAAATCAACAATTATCCATGCACCAAATCAAGGATATTGATAGCAGTGGTTTACCAGACACAACCTCGCAGATTCTGTAAGGAATTAAAGTCACAGTAAGGCATTGAAACCTTCATATTCTGTATAAAGAATAACCATGGTCTCTCCTTCAGAAGAAATTGCTTTTCAGACAGAAACACTCATCACTGTCTGGAACTGCATATATTGAGTTTCATAGCAATTAAAAACAAGTGGAAGCTGCTGAAAAAAGCCTTTCACAATAATGAATTGAACAGAGAAGAAATTAACAAGCACGTCCTAAAAAAAAGCATCAACAAGGCTATCTAATGTAGGTGTATACTAGACACAAGATAAGCCTTATAAGCATACTAATTTCTATGAGTTGTCTATTCTTGACAAGTAAATACCTGTTCAATGTAGTATGTTTGGGTTTTCCACTATTGCATGTCTCATACAGTGCAACCCAAAATAAAGTACGATACCCCAGCAGGAAGGAAGAATCGCCACTACTTTACCCTTTCACACCTTTGGCTCCCCCGAAATCCCTTCCCACATTTTCCTACTTTAAACTACTTGTTAAAATGACATTTAATCACATTCAGCCAACACCAATTCAAAGTCCATCACCCCCATTGTGTTTGATTTCTTTGATATTGCGCCCTTTTGCTAATTGCAATTTCATTGCCAGCTGTTTTAATAGAGATCTTAATAAGGGATAAGGTTGTGGTGAGAAGTCAAAGGTTGTTGTAAGGAGATTTGGGGTGGAGAGGAGAAAGAAGGGCAAAATAGGTAAACAGAGAACTTCTGAATGGAATACACGAGTCAGTAAATCTGCATTCTAAAATATGAAATAGTGGGGATTATACAATCAGGGTGAAATGTTAATGGTTGAGGTTATTTAAACATTAAAGGTCAAGGTTATCGTCTTTCTGATGTTTTTAAGGTTATATTTAGGCTTTTGCGCCCATTCCATCTTGAAGTCAAGGTCACAATTAAACAGCAGAGCTGCTTCATTGATTAGTCATATCCATTCAATCTGTGACATTACATGCTACTAAGTTCATTAAGTGTTTATCCCTTGGAGATAGGTATGAGGTAACTTGATGTTCTTTTAAGCCTGTGGCACCTTAATGTCAAGGTCATGATTAAACTGCCAAGCTGCTTCATTATTCGCACAACCACGGTTGAACCACCTCTTAGTGAACTTTGACTAGCAAGCTATGATATTTGTTTATAGTGTTTATTAACTTCATTCCCAGTTGAATTTTATGTACAATGTCACCTCCATTTTTATGACATTTAGGATAAAGGTCAAGGTCAAAGTTAAATTTTTTGTTGATACATGCTCACTGCTCATCCATGAATGACAGAACTAAGCATAAAGGTCAAAAGGAAAGTTGCGGTCTTCGTTGATAATACTTGTCAGTGAATTTCAACTCATTCAGGATATAATTATATTCTTTACTCTTTTCCTGTTCTGACTGCTTTGCTCATAATCCAATGATTGTTTGAAATGTAATTGTAACTGCAGGTTTACATTCAGTTATATTTGGGGAAGTTTGTTTATTAAGGTAACTGTTACTTCATACCATCATTTGCGTTTGGTTAGGATTTCCTAAGGTTTTCTTTTCCACTAAAATTATGAAATCGCTATTTTACAACAACCTGTGTTAAGTTGATGTGCAATACTCTCAACCCAGTTGGCTATCATTCATTTGCAGGTCTAGGCTGGCTCTGACAAATAAAATGTATGTCTGATGTATGTTGTCTCTATGTGGTTCAAACCAGGAAGACCCTTATTTCAGAATCAAAAGCATAACAGACTGTATTTTTAACACTTATTGTCAGTGTCTTTTTAAGCATCTAATGAAATGGTTCTATTCCTGAAACTCCACCATACACCGAATTTCACTGATGGCACATGCCAGCTGCTTTCGAAGTCAAGTTTCTCAAGTCAAGTTAAATGGCTTCGTGTAGTGTCATGAGCATGTTTTTTCTATCTGTTTTTCCTTTGACATGTTATTGGCATTAGATGTGCGGGTATTGTCAGCAGTGTTCATTGCCATGAGAAACGAAAGGGAGGGAATTTTTGTCATTTTGTCTTTGCCTCAAGACATCTTATAAATAAGCAAAGCACTTACGATCATGAATAAAATATGGTGAAAGCTCTCGATGACACATACATGGTGTACTGGTACACACTTTCGCCAAAAGGGTTGTTAGCAGCATGTTTTTGATAAAAGCATTCTATAAAACTTGACTAAAGCATTGTTCAAGCATTACCAAAGTAATCCCTAAGTATGGTGAATACAGTTTATGCTCAGTAACCATTAGGGGGTGTTCCATGACTGACTCATAAGTTTGCAAAGAGATTATTGAATTAGCTGACAACCATAAATGACTCACAAATGTGAGTAATATACATTATGAGAACAAAGAAAAGCAATGTAATAAAAAACAACTTAGGTGATGTAGCAATTCTGAGACAACAAGTTTCTCCAATGTAATCAGCTGTAAATATGTAATGCGTTTAGGCCAGCGCACGCAAAAGACGTCAGACAATCGGCTGACTATTTTAACGAAGGGCCGACCTGTCTCTTTCTCAGGTCCGACAAAAAATCTGACAGGGATTGCTTTGGATAGTCAAGGACTCTATTGGGTAATCCGCCAGTCTTTCAATAGCAGTTCAGATGGCAATTTGCAGGTGTTTGAAGTGAGCCCTTTGTTGATAATTAAATTGCAATTCTGCCAGTTTTTAGCTTCTTTAGACCCACAACTGACCTATAATTGCAATTTTGGGTCAGTGTTTTTGACCACGTGTCAGAGCATAGAACTCTTCCTGTCTCTGGTCAGAGCTAATCAAAATCAACTTCCACCTTTCAAAGTCTCTTTCTGCAGGAGTATTGAATTTATCAGACAGTCGCAAGTTAGACAGCATATTAATTTTAATTACTTCCAAGGGAATGAAAATTATTGTCTGACAAAAATGAAAAATGTCTGATCTGAATTCCCCCTCCGTCAGACAAAATGTCTGACCAAAGTTAATTTGATTTCGCGCGCACTGGTTAAGGTATGAGAAATTTTCATCTATTTACGAGGTCTATATCAACCTCTGTCACATAACCACGCTGGCACTCCCATTCATATAACCATTCATGAATATACTCTCAACTCCACTTTCATCTGATTTAGGAATGATATCAAGGTTGTGTCATGGCATAACTTTAATAACCCTCATGAATATAAATAACAACCACCATCCAAGAGCCATCAAGGTGATTTTCGCTAACAGCCTTGACAGCAGGATTACAGAAGCCAGACCAGTTGTAAAATGGAATGTGAAAACATCATTGTTGTGTCATGATGCATTACCGACAGAAATGATCTTCAAAATAAGATAAATTCCAACTGGTGTTAATAAATTGTTCCTTTTCATGTTATATTTCACAGATTACATAACATACTTAAGAAGAGTCACATTAACACAGATTACATAACATAATTAAGAAGAGTCACATTAACACAGATTACATAACATACTTAAGAAGAGTAACATTAAGACTATATAAATAGGTTCCCAATTGGGCAGTGCTGGTGTCACAGAAGTGTCACACAGGAATGATTCAGCCATGTACGACAGAGACAATATTTTGTTGGCCTGTATGGCGTATGCCTATAAAGAGTAAGCAGAAATCTCCTAAATCGCTTTAACACTGGTTGATGGCTCTCTTTTATGACATTACGTTCCTCTAAAAGTACCCCTTTTACCCGAGGTTCAGTTGGCAGAGAGGCTTTTTGCAGAGGTTGTTGCTAAGGCTTCTTGACACTGCGGAATGTGGCATGATTCTGTCACATTCTGTCAGCTTCAAGCAATATCATGTATGACCGTCAATAAATTCAGTATTGCAAGTGCAGTGACTAGAACAGCTAATTTTAACTTCTAAAACATAAAGCTTTGCACTCAATGGTCAATGTTCATGGTTCACACTTCAAGAAATGTACCATTCCAAAGTGCACTAAAATTCTTTCAGTTCGCACATTATGCCCAAATCAATCAATAATTTCTCCCTCTGGCCGTCTGCTTAAATGATATTGATGTGCTCATTCCATGCCCAGTCAAAGGTGACCATTCGATCATAGTATGACAGTGACGTAACAAAGCAGGCACATTTAAAGTTACCTCACTTTCGTTTTTCACAACAACATCAGAGATAGTGTCAAATGACTCCTTAGTCAGCAAGTCGCAAGGTGTACTTAACATGCTTAACTTGATCTTGTGGACAACATGTGGTTCACTGATCAAATGATAAAACTTTTGACCAATTTTGGAGATCAAAGAACTTGTATGTTTGATTGGTTGTTCATGCTTGGTTTCTGCTCATAGGCTAACCATTGTTGAGCCAGACAACTGGAAAGAATCTATAATGTGGCTGCAGTGATTAGTTATATTTAGTCTTTGATGTTGTAAGTATTGGTAATATTATTTGAGTGGCGAATATATATAATAATAATATATATAACCAATTTATAATAATATTATGGATACTGGGACTGTTGTCTTACAAGGGATGTGTTGAAATGCAACTTTCAAAGCCAGCTTTAAAAGACACTCATAACCAAACTACAATTCCTAAAATAACAAAAAAACGACCCTGAAGTCAAACTACCAAATCCATCTTAAACAAACATGATGAAATTAATGGGTCAAAATTTTGTTTCATACCATAGGATATAGATCCAATATAACAGTTTTAAAAGGAAACAGCATTGCACAGAATCACCTCGTTATTGTCTCAAAATGGCAATCTTGCGAGAGGTGAATGACTACTATATTATAAAAACCCTGATTGCCATGTCTCAATTGCTTGAATATCGGACTATCCATTGTTCTCACTAAATTGCTGATAAATGTTCTGAATTTCTGTGCATTTGGCAATGGCCTTGTCTAATCAGAGTACAATTTACCAATCAACATACCAAACCACAGCAATTTAACAATCAATAAGCTCACTGAAAGAGTAAAAGACTAAAAAAAACATAGTTCAGACTCAAGACTCATTGGAAAGTGTAATTTAAAGCAGTTAAAACTTCATTAACATATTGAAAGTCCGTTAAAATTGTGAGCAATCAAAAATTATTCCAAACTTGAAGGATAGTACAAAAATGCATGACAAGAAATACAAATTTACTACATTCTGCACTCACTGCATAGCACTGGTATTATTAAAACACTACACCTTTTGACATAACACCAAAATTACACCCTACTAAAAATCCTGCCAGAGTACAGTATCGGGTAAGTAACCTAAGTCAGATAGTTAGATTATCCAGTGACCTGGAAGTGTCAGCGAGTCGCACGGCACACTAACTTGATCTTGTGGACAACCAGCGGTTCACCGATCAGGTGATAAAGCTGTGACCAATATCTGAGTTCAAAGAACTTGTATGTTTGATTGGTTGTTCATGCCAGGTTTTTGCTTCAGGCTAACCATGGTTGAGCCAAACAACTACAAAGGGTTCATAATGTAGAAGCAGTGATTAGATACATTCAGTCTTTGATGTTGCAAGTATTACCAATACATAGCGCATTTTTGTATGAGACACTGAAAAACGACCACTGCTGGTTATCCGATGACATTACATTCCACATACGTCTTCAGTGCCCATACAGTACAACCCAGAATAAAGTAAGAAAATTTCCTGTCAGAAGTCCTCTGTTTTACCTATTTTGCCCTCCTTTCTCCTCTCCACCCCAAATCTCCTTACAGCTACCTTTGACTCCTCACCACAACCTTAGCCCATATTAAGAACTCTATTAAAACAGCTGTCAATGAAATTGCAATTAGCAAAGGGGCACAATATCAAATAAATCAAACACAATGGGGGTGATGAAGTTTGAATTGGTGCTGGCTGAATGTGAATTAAATGTAATTTTAAAAGATAGTTTAAAGTAGGATAATGTAGGAAGGGATTTGCAGGGAGCCAAAAGGTGTGAAAGGGTAAAGTAGTGGCTGATTCTTCCTTCCTGCTGGGGTAATCGTACTTTATTTTGAGTTGTACTGTAGGTATCAGATGTCAGCATCAGATGTCAGCATCAGATGTCATCACTCATCGGTGATATCAGATTTTGGAAAACATCCTAATATGCCAATTATTGTGTATCTGCAATTGTGAACATTTTAAAGAAAACTTACGTCACTCCACTTTGTTTGGATAGATTTATTAAACGTATGCCTTATCCAGTACAATGCAATCTCACCCACATTATACACAATAATACCAAACAGTATAGACATAATCCAGCAAATATAAAAATTTGCACCACACTAGACTGACATCTATTGGCGTGATCTAGAACTAGATCACGCTGGAGGAGGGACTAAACCTCCTACACAGTAGCAGTGACTACAGTTTAAAGAAAACTTACGTCACTCCACTTTGTTTGGATAGATTTATTAAACGTATGCCTTAATGTAGAGATTTATAAAGCCAAATAATACCTTGAACAGGCAATATCAACAAGAAAACTGGAGACAGAATAGCATGATATATATACTACCCAATATAGACCACCTATAAGAACATGAATCATTAAATTGGCAAAAAAATACAAAATAGAACTGGAGTATACCAATTATATGTAACGACATTGTGATGTCTGAAATACAAAATAGAACGCGTCTGAAATACAAAATAGAACTTGATCTAATTCTAGTGTGATATGTATCAATAAGAACATGGTTATATGAATTATTAACGAGTCCAAAAGAGAATGTTCAATTATGCGTAACTACACATTAACGTAACAATGCATCCACATATGAGTTATCAATTTTATTATGGACATAATGTTCCAAAAAGACTGAAGGAGTTTTCCAGCGACCCAAACGACGCACTTTATCCGGATCGAAGCCATGTGCGACGGCAACACTTGCACCAGTTGGACGAAAAGATTTAGCTGTAAAACCACGACCAGCTAATCCCACAAGTACAATCATGGATGACAATATCTGGCTAACCACACGAGCAGATACGCCTAAATATGGTTTAGTCAAAGTCAGAAAGACGGCTCCATTGGCAGTGGCGCGCATAGAACGTGTACGATCCATGTACACCTGAAGCGCTGATACAGGATCAAGTTGCGGCACTGAACCCCTAGGCAGAAATACTTCGAAACCTGAACGACTGGTGTCATTTTTAATACCCAAGAATACAATTTTAACACCATCATCACAAAATGTAACCTGGCTTTCCTGGAAAACAAGCCTCATACTAATGTTATTGTCACAATCATACTGAACACTTTTCGGAGCAATGTCAGAGGGTCTCAACATCAGAGTCAAAGCTAACAATGTGATACATTTGGCACGCAAATCTTTCAGAGATAAAGTCTGGTTGTCTGGCCATGCAAGAAACAGCTCCATAAAAGGTTGAATGGGCATGACAGAAGACCGGTTCATGCCCATGGTGGTACCAGATTTCACCAGTGCAGAAATCAGGCGCTGTATTTCAGTTGTACGACTTGGCGAATCCATACCAAGGGCATCGTACAAGGCCGAGATGGCCGAAGTAGCACATTTTAGCAAAGAAGCAGGTCGGTTCGAAGTGTCACTTAAAGCGCATAGGAATTCCGCCAAAATTGCAGTGTCTCTGGGCGGAAAAAGAAACATACGAGATTCACACCAATTTTTAAATTTAGTCAAAATGCTATTGTAGAGCTTGAGTGTAGAGGGTGCCCAACTCAAGGGGAATTGGGAAGCGGCACGATTGGACCAACCTTGGTCCCATAGGCGGGATCTCCACAAACTCTCCAAGCATACAGTTTCCATTCGGGGTTTTTCATTGGCTCTGGCAGCGTCGCAGTCAAAGGGACGACAATGTCGTAAGGGTGGCCAAGAGCTAGAGGGGGGGCGATGGCTAGTTCCTGTAACCGATGAAACCATGTTTGAGCAGGCCACCACGGGGCTATGATGGTAGCAATGGCTTGTTGTTGCATCACAATGTCGAGAATTCGAGGCAGTAACCGAAATGGGGCATTTACGAAATTGTTGTGGTCTGCCCAATCCGTTTGAGCTAGTGCGTTGATTCCAGAAGCCAGTGGATCGAAACCCAGGCTGTTGAAATTGGTCACTTGGTAATTGGTCATAGACGCAAACCGGTCTATGGTATGTCTGCCCCAAATACGGTCGAGGAATTTGAAAATCGCTGGGTGTAGATACCAATCGTGTGGAGAATGTCGTCTTGATAGGCGGTCCGCCCAAACATTTTGCTTCCCAGAAAGATGTCTGACAGTCAGCTTGACGTTGTTTTGATGACACGTCAACCATATTGTTTCTGCTATGTGTGACAGTTCTGTACTTGGACCACCAAGATTGTTGAGATAAGCCACAGTACTGATATTATCACTCAGAACTTCAACATGTTTCGAACGTATCAGACTTTTAAATGATTTCAATGCTGCTAACACAGCAAACATTTCCCGGGTATTAGAAGGCCGATATCTCACATAAGTGTCCCAAATGCCAAAAGCCTCCTTTCCGTGTAAATGGGCACCCCAACCATGGGACGATGCATCGGTCACTAATTGACAGTCAATTGGAGTTTTAACTATTGGACAACCATTCCAATTGTCAAGGCTTTCAAGCCACCAATTTAAGTCTTTAAGCGTGTGTTTATCAAGGAACAAATCTGCATCCCAATTGGTCTTTGTACTTAACAATCGAAAAGCATTCCTCAACAACAATTTTCCTGGTAAAACGGCCCGGGTCATTGCGACGCATTGTCCAAGTATACGAGCTAATGTACGAGCACTAATAACGGATGAGTTCAAGCATCGCCGAATGTCTTTCTTCAGTCTCCTAATTCTATTTGGCGGTATTTTAATATAAGGATCCTCGCCAGATGTTAGGATTTGATAGCCAATAAAATTCACATCTTGACTGGGCACCAAATGTGATTTCTGGAAATTGACGAAAAGTCCCAAATTTGATAACGTTTGCAATAACAAGTCTGTTTGCTGCGAAATCTCCTCCGATGTAGAACACAAAATTAAATCATCAACGTATAATTCTAAACGCAGTCCTTGGCGTCGTAAATATGAAACCACTGGTCGTAACACCTTGTGACAATAATAAGGACTAACTTTGGCACCAAAAGGCAACACTTGCCAAACATAATACTTGTCCTTGAACTTCACTCCAAGCAACGTTTGATCCTCCTTTTTCACAGGAATATGTTGAAAAGCTGACTTAAGGTCTAAAGTAACCATATAATCACCTGGTTGAATAATGTCAAACACAGTTCGAATATCTTCATTTGAAAATTTGGGTACTTCACAAAATTGGTTAACGTAACGCAAATCAGTTATAAGTCTGTATTTCTGTTCACCTTTTTTTGGCACAGTTTTTAAAGTAGAAACAACAGTAGGCACATATGGCACTTGACAAAGTGCTCCACATTTCACCAGGTCAATTAGTTCATTTTTAACAAATACAGATTGTGGTCCAAATTTAATTGCATTTGAAAACAATCGTGGATTGTGACGTACAGCATTGTCAGCATTTAACGGCACTCCATGTAAAATCCAATCAATAACATGTTGCGGCGCCCCAATGGCCCGCCAATCATCCACATGGGAAGCAAGATCGCCTGCCTTAAATAGCGGAATTGTCATAGTAATAATCACAATACTGAATCACATCACTCATCATAAGTATGATCGTCCTGCCTTGACATAGGAGCGTTTGGAAATCCCTGATTAAGCCAATTACCATACTGGCCACGACCAGATGACCCAAATCCACGTTGACGTCCACGATTAAATCCTTGGAAACGATTAAATCCTTGGAAACGATTAAATCCTTGGAAACGATTAAATCCTTGAAAACGATTGGAATATCCACGATGCTGAAAAGGTCGTCGCTGTTCCGGTTGCATGTACCGACGAATCTGGACTGCATTCCGCAAGTCATCAACACAGTCCCCAAAGGCAGATGTGTTCCTGCGAAAAGTACGAAACAGACTAGCCGTTTCAGGGTCGAAATGTCCAGAAACTAACACAGCACTCAACTCATCCTGAAGATAGCGAATGTGGGCGACCAACACACTAAACAGTTCTTCAAGGGAAATGGCAACCTCGGCATTCAAAGGCTCAATAGTCTGTAAAATCTTAAAGGCAGTCTCTACATAACGGCCACCTTTCTGTAGGGTATTAAAATGTTGCTGATCACGTCGCTTAACCCCTTGACGTGACTCTTGCAGTAACAAATCTGAACGTAGCTTGATTCCTTGATACTTTCTTTTAATACTATCAAACTGACCCTGAACATCTGCTGATGCAAGTTTCGCATAGTAGCGTGCATCCTCACCTGGATGGCATGGAATTTCTTGGACAGTAGAAAATCCAGGGTTTAATGGGGCATACGCAGCCCTGCTTGTGGCATCAATAGCGAAATTTGCTACTCCAGGTACTTGTCCATTGACATTGTTTACATCATCATAAAGTTTAGCAGCACCAGTACTGGCAGCAGGTTTACTAGGCAAAACAGAGTCACTGCTTACTTTACTAAAGTCTTGTTGCAAATTGTCTTTGGCTCTTGTCTGGTTTGGCTGCAATCCACGTGCTCCTGTTTTTAAAGCAGTGTTTTCCTCACTCAACTCTCCAATGAAATCCAAATATTTTTCATTGTCAAGCATTAACTTTGATATTTCCTGCAGCAGTTGATGGACCTCAGTATCAGACATGATTCATGCTGCACACAAATTCGTAATTACATCCGAAATTTGCAAAAATAAACAGTAAATTTCTTCCCACAACAGAATTCAGCCTGCAGGTGAGATTGCACCACACTAGACTGACATCTATTGGCGTGATCTAGAACTAGATCACGCTGGAGGAGGGACTAAACCTCCTACACAGTAGCAGTGACTACAGCTTGAAAAGCACAGAAAATTTGGTAAAATCTTTGCCTTGGAAGACTCTGAAGCAAGACTCTGTGAAGACTCAAGAGTACGACTAAGGAGCTTAGAAATTTCTGCCAACAAGCATATAATCAGACCCAGGGCCATGTTTATATTCTCAATGACTGTATTTTCTGATCTAATGGCCACAATATTCTCGTTAAGAATCCAACAGGCAAGATATGGCACTCGTATGGGAGGCACTATTCTCCATGCAGACTGAAGATTTACTATCTTTCACTGGTCGCAACTGAAGAACTATTTTACATTACTTTACATATAAAAGAAAACACATGTGACAACACCCACCTACACTCACAGGAGGGAATGACACTACGCAAATGAGACCAAAAATTCTCAATGTCATGAGACTAAGTTGGGAAAGCATATTCATTAACTATTATTCAACACCTTACTGTAAGAACATATGGCAATCAGGGATGGATGGATGGATGGATGATTGGGGCTTTATGTCCTGTATTGTTGCACTTGGTAGGCTAATTAGGACAGGAGGAGGACACGGCAATGAGGCGAAGGATGCTTGAAACAGCTGTCCAACATAAGCCCAGGTGACCCGGCAAGAGCTGGATTCGAACCCTGGACCCAGCGATTGGCAGTCCAGCACGCTACCACTAGACCAACCCTCCCCCATATATTGCAATCAGGGCAATACATCTTAAAAGGACACACCAGGATATTAATTTTTCATTCATGAAAACTTTGTTTCCCTCATTTGGCTGTTGGAAATTGAACTACAATTACTTCGTCCTTTCTCTAATTTCTTCTTTCATGTACAAACATTTTGATATCCTTTCCAAACCAATTTTCACTACTTCTACCTAGTTCTGTAACTTTTAAAACTTCAAACTTGTCAATGTTGTCATACCTCAAGGCAGACCATTATTTCTTATTTCCTGTAATTCTACAGCACATTTTGGATAAAATTTCAAGATTTTCACTGAAAAGTGTTGGTATTTTCCTTGCAAGTTAACATAGTGTCAGTTAATATTTCACACTTTTTTTCAAGCAGGAGCAGTGAATTGTTGTCTTTGACTAAACCAAATTACAACAGTGTACAACTTGACTTCATTTAGTCACTAGTCAGTTCAAAAACAAGATTCCACGATATCATAACCGAATAACACGAATACAGAGAAAGAAACAATACTACTCTAAGGAACTAATTAGACATTTTCCCAGAAATACCAACCTTCCATATAAATATTACACGGGAGGCATCTAATTGGATAAGGAAAAATGTTTGTAACATACACATACTTATATCATAAGCAACAAGATTTCTCAAGCACCGATATCTTTGGCAATCACTTCTGGCCTTCACAGTACATACTACAAAGTGTAGGACAGTACACATGAACAAATTTCACCTAACTCTGCTTGCACCTCTGAACAATAGGGATGGAGGGCACTTTCACATTGTATGCAACACTAATATCCCTGCTTGTTTGGTAACTTTATAGAAACACACATATCAAAAACTTCCATAATCAATCATAAAGAAATGGGAGTTCATTGATTAAAATTGTAATTCGTCAGGTGAAAATAAGACAAAATCAATCTGCACACTTGTCCCTTCACATTGTAGTTTCAGAGGCAAATAACTGCTCAACCTTGTTCAGTCACAACTGCAGGCATCACATAGAACGTAAGCAAACACCCACCTCATCAATGGAGAGACATTCCCTTTAAGACTTTCAAGAATTAAGTGTGTACCAACCTGGAACGAAAAAAGAAAAGCAATTAGAAAAAAGAAAAGCAATTAGCTTAAGATGAAAGGCGACAGAGGAATGTAATTAAAAGGAACTGCATTGAGACTAGTGCATCAGTTTTCATGTCATTTTAGACAGCGTCTAGAGTGGCACACATTCTTCAACATGCAAATTGTTGAAATCAAATTTTTTCTACAAAAAACACATGGCAAGGTCTGAGGAGCAATAGTGGAGTCTATGCCAAAGACATGTGAAATTGAGAACTACAATCAATGTGCATGAAGACCATCAAACCTATTGCATATAAAGAAGTATACAGGCTCAAGGGAACAAACGACTCGGAGTCAATTTCATGTTAGCCCTGGACCCCTGTGGGACAGGGGTCATGAATCGTCCCATTGAAAAATCATGAGATTTGAAAGAAAGGGTTTGGGAGAATTCAATTGTCTCTGTTAGTTTTACACTTACACCAAAATCAAAAACACATACTGAAAATAGACAAAATTTGCCACTGACGGCACCTATTTCCACCAATTAAGTATTCCTGATATCTGCTGAGTTATCTTCTGAACTCCAAAGAGGAGATTTCATCCTTATACATTGAGAAAATGACCACTCATGATTGGTCCATAGAGAGTGATGTCATAACAAATGCTTATGACATCATAGGTACTTTTAGTGACGTCACAACGGTGACATCACACATCGGAGTGAGACTGGTGGCTGCCTCTCACAATTTTGTGACCTTTCCCTCATTTTAAATCAACTTCTGTGAAGTCACTCTTGTGAACTAGCTTCCAAAAGTAGTGCCGTCAGCAGTAAAATATACAGGCTATCCAAATCCAAAATTTCATGAAATTTGGATAAGAATTGTTTGATCTAGAGAAATTCTCCTGATACCATGTCAAAATCCCAAGAATTTGAATGGGACGACCCATGACCCATGCTCCGCATGGGTCCCAGGGCTAATTTCATGTCACCGTGAACAAAAATCCAAAACATGCTGTACTTCCTCTACGATTCTCAGTCAGTTGATTGCGGACATGGCCATCACAAATTAATGGTTATCAGGAGTATTAGTCCTTTTCCTGAGGAGAATACAAAAGTTTTAAAATGTTTATCAAGTTATTCGTTTCTGAAAAGCGAAAATATAATTGTGTCTAGTGTCTACAGACAGAACTCAAACTAGTTTATATGATTCAATATGGGATTCAATAGTGCTAGTCCAGCGCATGTTATAACCGACAGTATAACAGTTCTTTCCTTTACTGAAGTTGTGTGATTTTCTACAAATACCAAACAACTGACATAAGATATCTGATGCCTCCCCAAACATACATTTTCAAAAGGTCAGGTAGATACAACCCATAAGTGATCTTACAGCATTCTGATGACATTAATTCAAGTCTCTAATCTCATCTTGAGAAATCTCTCCGCCATCCTTGCCAGAACTTGATAAATGACACATCGTGAGCTCTGTCTGGGATGCCGCTTTTGCAAGAATGTCAATATTTGGGGTGTCTCAGAATGATGGCTGGCCTTGCGAAGGTATGACCTTAGAGTGAAATCTTGTGGCCTCTGGTGAACTTGACCTGATAATGTTTGACCTTCACTGTGAAGGGGTGTCTCAAATTAACGAGGCTGTTCTGAAATAGTTAGGCTCCAAAACATCCAGCTAAGAATGACAGTTGAGCATTGGACAGGGTATGAGTATTACCTTATAAGGATCGGTGTGTGACCTTGGATTTATAGTGAATATATAGAGCCCAAGCCCTAGGCTCTTATCTGTTCATGGTCAAACAAGATTGATAGCATTATCTACAACATTCTGCACACAAGTAGAAGACTTCAAAACATCGCAACATCTGCCATAAGATTCCACAACACTCCAGCATCTCCTGCACTTCCTTCATTACCTTCAGCCGAAGTGTGGGAGTCTAATAGGAGCGGATATTTATATCCTCCCATGGCATCACTGTCCAATCAAACAAACTGGGATGTTAGAGCAAGAAAGAGAAATGGCTATGTCAAGAAAATCTAGGCACTACACAATAGGATGATACAACCATTGCCATATTTCCCAATAATGACTAAACAGCTGGTACATCAGAAAGGAGAAAAATCAGACTAAAGAATAAAATAGAAGACAGGAATAACATAGAAATATTTTGGGGGGGGGGTATTTACAGGGCAGACTTCACAGTTCAGTTTTTGCTTTTCATGAATATTTCTTAATCATACCGTACATACACAATCTTAGAAAAATAAATGAAAGAGAAAGTGAGAAAGAGACTAGAGACTAGAGGAAGAATGATAGGAGACAAGCAAAATAGAAAGGGCACCAAAATCTAACTTCGACTTGAGAGAAAATACAAAAATTTCTCTCACAGTACCATAATGACATGCAATACATTTTGAGTTGAGGGAGAAAGTTTTAAAAACATGTCATGAAAGGAAGTACAAAAAAAAAGAATAAAAACAAAGAGCTGCAACTGTTGAACCGCCTTAAAGAGTGAAGAGAGTACTCGATGAACTCTGAAACATGAGAACACTTGCATATAAAGCATCATTACAACAAGGATTCTGACATACTAAGTGTTTTGCCACCAGGGGCTAAAAGGCATAACAGATGGAACACAGGTTTATTGCAGTGACCTTGAAAGCAATGTCATAATACAAGATGTACAAGACAGGCAGAGTCATATACATTTTTTGACTCAGGTTTGTTTGTAATTCATGCAATATAATTAGAGCAGACTTTTACAAGAATTAAATGGTCCGCTTAGACAAAGCTAAAATATTATAATATCGGAATGTTGAGGCAAGGTTGTTTTTTTTTCAGCCTAGTTCTGAACTGTCCTCTTTCATCTAATATCAAGGTTAGGCCAAGGCCGGCCATCAATGTCACTCATACAACCATTGCAGTCAGATTCACCAGTTCTGCCAGCTTCACCGTCCCCCATCATTCAACCTTGTCATCCAAGATCTTTCAATGGAAAGTTGTCAAAAGACTGCTGACAGCTGGATTACAGAGGTCTGGCCAAATGTAAGAGATCATAATATTTCTCAACATTTCAAGACATTGTGTGACGTCTCTCTACATTTTTTGATGCAAGGTGGCAAGGTTAGTCAAGACTGTGACAAAGACCATAGTAGCATGACAGATATGTCAATATTAATTCTGACTGTGAGGAGTGAAACTTGACCGCAGAAAAAACCATGACCTTAACCTATAAACATAACTTTTAAGTGATATGCCTACAATTCATACATACATGCAAAAATAAAGTCATTACAACTATCACAATGTAACACTCAGTGAAAATGTCAATCAATAAACATCAAAATAAAGGAGCAATACAGCATAAGAAATAAATCGCTATTATTTGACCTTGTACCTAAAACGTAACCCCGACCTTCCTAATAAGGTAAGTTATAGAAGAGAATGCTGGGTCATTGGCACTGTTAATGAGAAGTGGCTACACTAGGGTGCATCAAACGCCCTTTTTCTCTCAAAATATAATCAAACATGAATGAAGTTGTGCCTTTTGATTGGAAAGACACTTCTGAGAAGTTTAAGTGAAATCGTACTATGGCTTGGGGTACCACACTGGCCATCTTTCCCAGCACATAAATTAGGTATTGCCGATCCGCGGTTTCCCATTACTTTTTCAAAATTCTGTGCAGAAACATGTGGTTATTATTTTTGAAATCAACATAAAAAGACCTTTCAAATGAATGGCAACATCAATGGGTTATCTTATAAATTCGTCGTCATAATTAACTATTCTTACGTTTTAATATCAATATTTGGCAGAAACATTGTCATGACGTTTTATATCAATGACAGACTAATGTCATGGCTCAGTCATATTTAATAGACATTCTAGAAAATATCTAATATTATAATGTATGAAAAACATTAAAATTAGTACTGATAGTATAAGATATGTCAAGAAATGCTAAATCTAAAATTGCATCACATTAAAAATCACTTATCTTTGAATCTGTAATTTCTACACAATTTTTTTCAACATGATCTCCCAAGAAAGACTTTTTATGTAATGATTTTTTAGTTATATTGTTTTCAGAAACATTAATTACTCAGTTCTGGCTCGTAGAATGTCATCATTTCTGAATTTTGGTGCTGTTATAAAGAAGGCATGGGGAAAGGTACTGGATCCGTAAAAATGTTGCAGAATTGGATAAATTGAATGCCAGATATTCTGGAAGGACAAGAAGGTGAATGCCTGAAAAATTTGGGCAGAAAGCAACATTCAGGCAAAAAATAATTCATTGGCTTTTCGAAATAAATCATGTCCCTTACTTTTGTGGTTTCGTGTTCACTTTAAATAACACAATATATGCAATGCGGGTACTCATTTGAAAGCTCTTTCTGAGAGGAATTCAGATATGATAAAATTATTATGATACAGCCGTTATTGTTAAAAATATTCAATACCGCGATTCGGCGATATGTCATTCTCTTGGTTTATATCAGCCTCTTTGTGGTACCCCTAGAGCTATCTCTAACTTTCTGAAAATTTGCATGAATTTTCTAATAGTCAAAAGGAACATTTTAAACCATGTTTGGTTGTGATAGGAAAATATGAGGGGCATTTGATGCACCCTAGGCTACACTGTACGACCCTGCACTAACACCTTCACAATAATGGACTAACACTTCCAAAACAAAAGCAATGAGTTCAACGTCATTGACGAGACTCTATTAAAAAGGACCTTGAACTTCAGCCTCAACCTTAATCTTTATACCGAGATCAGTCACCAAGGGATAAACACTTTGATGAATGTATATTGTATAGTGTAAATTTGAATACAAATACAAATGTCGAACAGGAAGGATCAACTATAAAATCTTCCATAAATACTTCGGACAAAAAAATACAAACGATATACATCACCAACATCCACAGAAGAAGAACTTCAAAAGACCATAAAGCATGAAAACTTGTGAAGGGAAGACTTCATAAATCACAGGACAGACAAGTTGTACATGCTTGAACATCAAGAGGAAAAAGCCACAAAAAAATCTCTCAGAGCAGTATTTGTCAGCTAGGCGAAATAAGGCAGGGAGACAAGTGCAGAGAAGTGGAAAAATTATTCCCCAAAAACACCTAATTATCCGAAATGTCAAAGGAAATAAAAGGAAAGGAAGAAATGGGGCAAAAATTTTAGATGTCTAGATCCAGGATAGGAAAGGTACATTGTAAAGGTTATCAGAAGGAGGTGGGTGGATAGGTGTGTGCTGTACAGATAGGTGGATGAACAGATAGTAAATAAAGAGGACAGAGAGGTGGTAAAGATAGTGCAGCCCTCCAGGAAAGAGATCTTGAAATATCTCATCTCAACCTTTTGAATATTATCCTGGTGAGTAATGGCTGTATAATGGATAATGGATATCGCTTACAAACACCTATGATAGAAGACCATAATTAGTGTGTTGAAAAGTCCATTTTAAGTGGACCTGGTAAAGAGTTTTCATCATACGGATTCAGATATTGCAACAGACCTTCACTGTAACAACCAAAATGCATAAACTATTTGCAGCTCCATTTTCTACCTTTTTTGAGATCAGCTTCTCGATTAATTTAATTTCCACACATGTAAGATGGTAGTTACGTGAGAAGAAATAGAGCCTTAATGACACATTTCACTAATGGCACATTTTACTAAATGAAAACTGCACTATTACTCATTTTGGGCATTAGGGTGTTTCAGGTGCCCCCAATATTTTCCGATTCTGCTTGACCTTGGTCTAGTATTGCAGTTTACATCGTAAAAGTCACATGTAAAATTTTGGCCAATTCTATAAATACCTACCTTTACCAGAATTCACTTGAAGTTTACAATGTAATTCCCCATTGGCGAACTTGCAAATCCTGAAGATATCGCAAAAATCGATGAAGGAATAAATATTTTTTGCTCAATCTCTAGTTTCTGAGTATGTTTTATATAAAATAGTGGGGATTATACAATCGGGGTGAAATGTTAAGGGTTGAGGTTTTTTAAACATTGCAGGTCAAGGTTATCGTCTTTCTGATGTTTTTAAGGTTATATTTAGGCTTTTGCGCCCATTCCATCTTGAAGTCAAGGTCACAATAAAACAGCAGAGCTGCTTCATTGATTAGTCATATCCATTCAATCTGTGACATTACATGCTACTAAGGTCATTGTCTATCCCTTGTGGATAGGTAACTTTGTTCTTTTAAGCCTGTGGCACCTTAATGTCAAGGTCATGATTAAACTGCTTCATTATTCGCACAACCACGGTTGAACCACCTCTTAGTGAACTTTGACTAGTACGCTATGATATTTATTTATAGTGTTTATTAACTTCATTCCCAATTGAATTTTATGTACCATGTCACTTCCAGTTTTATGACATTTAGGATAAAGGTCAAGGTCAAAATAAAAGTTTTTGTTGATACATGCTCACTGCTCATCCAGAACTAAGCAAAAAGGTCTAAGGGAAAGTTGCGGTCTTCGTTGATAATGTTTGTCAGTGAATTTCAACTCATTAAGAATATATATTCTTTACGTTTTTACTGTTCTGACTGCTTTGCTCATAATCCAATGATTGTTTGAAATGTAATTGTAACTGCAGGTTTTCATTCAGTTACATTTGGAGAAGTTTGTTTATAAAAGTGATCGTTAGGGGAGAGCGGGGCACCATGAGCCACGGGGCACCATGAACCATGGCCCATACAAAAAAAACGGCGATATAGAACTGCTCGATAAGAAGACCGTATATTCCTTTATTAGTGTACTACTGGCTAGGGTAGCAATCATAATCTTTCTTTTCAATGTAGGACCAAGAATTGAAAAAATACTTTTGACCAGTGAATTTGAGTAAAAAGTAAACATATTGGGCGGTGGAACTTTTACTTCTGGTACTTCAACTATTTCCGGCATCATCATAAAACTTTGTCTTCTTAGAGAAGGTAAGGCATGTGCTAGGATGATGTCATAACATTGATACTATGATAAACTGGAAAATGGTGATATGCACTAATAAATGAAATTTACAAACGGGGCACCATGAGCCACATGGAGATAGGGCACCATGAGCCATTTTCTATAAAGTTTTAATGTACAATTAAAGCTGAATTGTAACAACAACTCTACTGTTGTAAGTCCAGAACTATAGTGCAAGACATCAGCAGCTGTCTAGGACACATTTTTGCTATTTCATAGAAAAATATGTAAAATCCATCTGATCCATATTGTTGTGTATGCCAAGGGAAAATTTCAAGTAAAACATCTGGTTTATGAGGTATCAGTTCTTTACAGTTGAATGAGAAGGATAATACATGTATGTAAACAGCCCCCCATGCCATGGCTCATGGTGCCCCAGGCTCGGGGCACGATGAGCCGCTAGACTACATTTTGTAAAGACAATGTTGTGACTATTTATGAATTAAGAATATAATGTAACTACACTGAATATTGTAGCCAAGAGGTCTTGCTATGATTACATAAAGCAACCAGCCTTTTACCATTGAAACTTTAGGCTCAGGAGCTTAATTTCGGAAAAGCGGCTCATGGTGCCCCGCTCTCCCCTACTTCACACCATCATATGTGATTGGTAAGGACTTCCCAAGGTTTCCTTTTCCGCCAAAATTATGAAATGGGTATTTTATAACAATCTCTTTTAAGTTCATGTACAATACTCTAAACCAAGTTGGCTATCAATCAACTGCAGGCTGCCTCAGACAAAAAAAATTGTATGTCTGATGTATGTTGCCTCTATGTTGGTCAAACCAGGAAGACCCTTATTTCAAAATCAAAGCACGACAGACTGTATTTAGAACACTTTTTGTCAGTGTCCTTTTCAGCATCTAATGAAATGGTTCTGTTCCTGACACTCACCCCCATACACTGAATGTCACTGATGGCACATGCCAGCTGCTTTCAAAGTCAAGTTTCTCAAGGCAAGTTAAATGGCTTTGTGTAGTGTCATGGGCATGTTTTTTCTATCTGTTTTCTTTTCCGCCTCATTTCCTTTGACATGTGATTGGCATTAGATGTCCGGGTATTGTCAGCAGCGTTCATTGCCATGAGAAACGAAAGGGAGGGCAACAAATTTTTTTTTGTCATTGATTGCTGATTCGTTCTGGAAGAGGATGTGACATTTTTCATTTTAGGAATAATGTTTTACACCCACTGATTTGCATAGATTCTGGCTGGTCATTTGCAAAATATGCGCATCCATCTATTGTTAATTCCAGGTACCATAAATATTTTTTCCTCAGTCAACTAACAAAACTTACTTTTATGCCAACATATACTTGCACTGGAGACTATTATACTGGTTATGATCTCTTTCGGATACTTCATTTAAATAAAATATATCTAGAACATAATGGAGCTTTTTTGGTGCTGCCGCCTTGTGACTTGTAGAATCTGCAAGTAGGATCCTCACCAACAACCCAGAGATTGAAAGCAGAGAACATTACAAAATATGATTTATAACCCACTACGCCTCCAGATATCTTGTAAGTAAAGCACTTACTGCCACAAATAAAATTTGGAGAAAGCGCTCGATGACACATACGTGACGTACTGGATTACTGGTACACACTCTCGCCAAGAGGGTTGTTAGCAGCATGTTTTTGATAAAAGAAAAGCATTCTATAAAACTTGCCAATAGCATTGTCGAAGCATTACCAAAGTAATCCGTAAGTATGGTGAATATGCTTTATGCTCAGTAACCATTAGGGGGTGTTCCATGACCGGCTCCAAAAGTTTGCCAAGAGATTATTGAATTAGCTGACAACCATAAATGACCTACAAAAGTGAGTAGTATAAATTATGAGAATAAGGAAATGCAATGTATATATGACGTAGTAAAAGACAACTCAGGAGAAGAAGCCATTTCGAGATAAAAAGTTTCTCCAGTATAATAAGTGGTAAATATGTAATGCTTGGAGGCATGGGGATTTTCAGCTCTATTTCTCAGGAGTATATCAACATCCGCCACATAACATAGCAATATCATGTTTCAGGCCCTCCTGTTCATAAAACCGTTCATGAAGATATTCCAACTCCATTTTCATCTGATTTAGCAGTGATACCAAGGTTGTGTAATGACCTACTTTGATAACCCTCATGAATATACGTTCACAACCATCATCAAAAAGCCGTCAACATAGATTTTGCAAAAAGTCCGATGTAAAATGCAATGTGAAAACATGATTGTTTGTTAATGATGCATGGCTGACAGAAATAATCTCCCAAGAAAAGAAATGCCCACTGATATAAATGCTGTGATATATACACAATTACACATTATACAGGACATGCAGGTATTATTCTGCAAATGGGCAAGATTGACAAAATATTTTCTTTCAGATGTTATACTTATACATTTAATCCAAATTATTTAAAAAGAAGAACACTCCTCAGTTGCTCTGTGACACAAGCTAATCGCTCTCCTTTATGTAAATAAGTTGTCTCTAAATTTTTCTGTATACCCGAGTTTTAGCTGACACAGAGGCTTTTTGCTGGCTGATGGCTCTTCTTCAAGCAGTTAAGTTCCTCTAAAATTTCCCTTTCACTTGAGATTTAATTGGCACAGAGGCTTTTTGCAGAGGTTGCTGCTAAGGCTTCTTAACACCTGTGAATGCTGCATGATTCTGTCACATTCTGTCTGCTTTAAGTGAAATCATGTATGACCGCCAATAAATTCATTATTGCAATGTGCAGTGACTAGAACAGCTAATTTTTTACTAATAAAACATGAAGTTTTGTACTCAATGTTCATGGTTCACACTTCAACAAAACGTACCATTCCAAATGTGCGCTAAAGTTCTTTCAGTTCGCACATTATGCCCAAATCAATCAATAATGTCTCCCTCTGGTCGTCTGCTTAAATGATATCGATGTGCTCAATCCACAACCAGTCAAAGGCTACCATTCAATCAAAGTATGACAGTGAATTACTAATGGAGCAGGCAACTTCACAAAAATCTTTTCACAACAACATCAGAGATTTTGTCCAATTAACTCCTCAGTTGCTCAAGAGTCAATACAGAATGTTGTTGATCATTTAATCTATGAACTTTTTATATTATAAGAAAAAAGGTATAGACAAGTGATTCAGTACTTTAAATGATGCTGAATATGCAAATTGCTGATAAATGCCTCATATTTTTGTGCATTTGGCGATTGCCTTGGCTAACCAGAGTACAATTTACCCATCAACATACCAAACCACAGCAATTTAACAATCTGCAAGCTCACTTAAAGAGTTAAAAGACTAAAAAAAAATAGTTCAGATTCGAATCTTATTGGAAAATGTGTCATTTACAGCAGTGAAAACTTTATAAACATAATATTATTTAGTAAAAATAGTGAGCAATCAATAATTATTCCAAACTTGAAGGAGTGTACAGAAATGTATGTAAAGAAATACAAATTTGCAACATTGTGCACTCACAGCATAGCACCGGTATTCTTGAAACACTACACCTTTTAACAAAACACCACAAAATTACACCCTACTAAAAATCCTGCCAGAAATAGAGTACAACGAGTACAGAACTGGGCATGCAACTATGTAGTTAGACCATTCAGTGACCTGGAAGTGTCAGCGAGTCGCAAGGTGTACTTAACTTGATCTTGTGGACAACCTACGGTTCACTGACCAGGTGAGAAAGTTTTGACAAATATTGGAGATCAAAGAACTTGTATGTCTGATCGGTTGTTCATGCGAAGTTTTTGCTTAAGGCTAACCATCATGGTTGAGCCAGACAACTGGAAAGAATCTATGATATGGCCACAGTGATTAGTTATATTCAATCTTTGATGTTGTAAGTATTGGAAATAATTGAGTGGTGAACATCTATCCAATTTGTTACAATATTGCACATACTAGGACTGTGCTGTTAAGGAATGTATTGAAATGGAATTTCAGTTTTAAGAGTTAAAGAGAAATACATATATTACCAGCTATTATGCAAATTTCATTAATCCTTAAAAGAAACAAAAATACCCCTGAAAGACGAACATCTTGTTTCAACTTGTCCATGCAGTCTAACCATCCTTTTTAGCAGTATATATGGAACACTTCAAACTTGTTTGAAGTATTCCTTCCTTTTCCAAATCAGAGAAGCCAACTTAAGCAAGACTGACCAACTACGTGCCTCTCAATAAATCTTTTTTCCAATCTTTTCGGTATAATTCAAGACTTCTCTGAGCTGCTCAAGAAATTTAACCAAACTAATATTCAATACCCATCTGTAACGGACAATGCATCCAAAAATTCCAAGAAGCATGACGCCAAGAGATGACCATAACTGAGCATCCAATTATGTTACATGGTACGTCAGTCAGCCACACCATCAGTTGTCAGCAGAGTGGCCATAGGCATCAGATGTCAGCAACAGACTTCATCATTGATGTCAAGTTTTGGAAAATGTCCTAACATAAGACGACTAAGCCACATTCAACGTGACTCACAAAGCTGTTTGCACAAGAATTACGATATCTGTGATCATGAATATCATTGAATACGCAATTAGGAAAAATCTTGGCCTTGGAAGGCTCTGACGCTAGAGTCTGCCAATAGGTCCTTCAGGAGGGAAGACTCAAGACTATGACTAGAGCTTAGGAATTGCCGCCAACAAGCATATAAAGAGACCCAGGGCCATGTTTATATCCTCGATGAATATATTTTCTGATGTAATAGCCACAATATTCTCACCTAGAATTCAACAGGTAAGATATGGACTCTTATAGAAACATAAACATGCTGCTTCCCATGCACACTGAAGATTTACTACCTTCCAGTGATTAAAACTGAAGAACTGTTTGCAGCAACACCAACTTACACTCACAGGAGGAACTGACATTATTCAAATGAGACCAGACAGGAGTAGTGAATATGATTGCCATGGACTAAATCAACTTGCAACTTGAAGATTCAACAGGCCTTTATAATGATCTTGACTGTCTATCACTACTAGCCCCCACACACTCCACAGTACATAGTGTTGGACAGAACACTTGAAAATATTTTATCTCACACTGCTAGCACCCCCAGACAATATAGATGAAGCAAATGTTCATGTAGTGTGCACCACTAATATCACATCTCGTCAGGTAACACAAACATTCATTTCAAAAACTGCCATGAAGAGATGTTGTACGCACCACTAATATCCCTGCTTGTCTGGTAACAAGTATTTCCTGATACACTACAAGTTAGATACAACCCATAAATGATCTCACAGCAGCCTGACGACATTAATTCAAGTCTCTTATCTTGCCCTGAGAAACCCCTTCCATGATCCTTGACAGAACTTGATAAATGACACATTGTCAGGGTCTATCTAAGAGGCTGAATTTGCAAGAAATGTCAATATTTGAGGTGTCTAAGAATGATGGTTGCCCTTGTAGAGGGGTATGGCCTCTGGGGACCTTGACCTCAATGTTTAACCTTCACTTCGAAGGGTGCCTCAAATGTCGAAGACTGTTCTGAAATATTCAGGTTCCAACAAACCTGCCTAAGAATGATGGTTGGGTGTTGGACAGGGTATGACCTTTTAAAGACTGGTGTTTGACCTTGGCTTTATAGTAACTATATAGAGCCGATAGATAGATAGATAGATATGGTAAGTGCAGCCCTCTAAGCCCAGTTCTGGGCGCTCACGAGGGTTGATTGATGAGATGGGAGAGAGAGTGGGAGTCCTCAACATGTTACACATTTACCCCATGTGAGGGATCTTTTACTTGCCCAGCATAGACACTGATACAAGGGGCCGCCAATTTAACGTCTCATCCGAACGACATCCAGCTGAGATTTTGCTCATGAAGGTTCACTGAAAATTTGGGTTCCCCACCCAGGGTTCGAACCCATGCAGGCAAAGACCTTCAGCGGAGCAGGCGGGCACCTAAGCCACTTGGCCACCCAGCCACTTGGCCACCCAGCTGCCGAAGCCTTCTAAAGGCTCTTATCTGTTCATGGTCAAACAAGATTAATTGCATTATCTGCAAAATTCTGGACAATGGTAGAAGACATTAAAACATTGCAACATTTGCTTCAAGATTCCACAGCACTCAAGCATCCACTGCACTGTCTTCATTGCCTTCAGCCGAAGTGTGGGAGTCTAACAGGTGAGTGAGTGAGTGAGTTTGTGTTTTACGCCCCATCAGCACCAGTGTGGGCTATTTAGAGGCAAGGGAGTCTAACAGGAGCTGATATTTATGTCCTCCCATGGCCTCACTGTCCTATCAAACAAACTGGGATGTTAGAGCAAGAAAGAGAAATGGCTATGTCAAGAAAATCACGGCACTACACAATAGGATAATACAACCGCTGCCATATTTCTCAATAATGACCAAACAGCTGGTGCATCAGAAAGGAAAAATAGACAGACTAAAATGTAAAAGAAAAGAACAGAACAGCACAGAATTTGTTAATGAATTAACAGTGCAGTCCTCTCACGTAAGTCTTTGCTTTTCATAAAGTATTAAAGTTACGCCACAAAAACACAAAAGAAAGAGAAAATGAAAGACAGTAATGAGAAAGAGATAATGGCAGAAACAAGCAAAAAGAGAGGATGCCAGAATCAAACTTGATTTGAAATCATGACAAATACCTCTCAGAATACCAAGCTATAAATTTTAAGCAGAGGGACAAACTTTTGAAAGCACGTCACGCGAGCAAGTACAAAAACAAAGTACAAAATAAAGAGCTACAACTGTTGAACCGCCTGCAGAGTGTACTTGATGAACTCTAAAGCATGAGAACACTTGCATATAAACCATCATTACGACAAGGATTCTGACATACTAAGTGTTTTGCCACCAAGGGCTAAAAGGCATAATAGATGGAGCACCAGGTTTATTGCAGTGACCTTGAAGCAATGTCATAACACAAAGTACTACAAGAAAGGCAGAGCCATATAAATTTTTTGTTCAGGATTGCTTGATATTCAAGTTATGTCATAAGAACAGAGCTTGACAAGACAAAAGTGGTTTGCCTTCACAAAGCTATAATGATAACATTTTCTTAATTTCTCATTGATCATTACAGATAGCAATGCTTTTCATTTCTGGCAGATCTGAGAGGTATATCCAAATATATCTGCTGCCACCACATTATAGGAGACCCTTAATCTCGGAAGTCCATCTGGCATTCCATTTATATGTAACTACTCTTCCTCCACTTCCATCTAATATCAAGGTTGTGGCATGGTCTTCCATCAATATTTATATATGCCTTGCAATATCAAGTTTCAACCCAGCACTCCCACTCATATAACCACTCACATACTCTTACTCCTCTTTCATCTGATATCAAGGTTATGTCACGGCCGGCTACCAATACCACTCATACAACCATCACAGCGAGGTCCATCAGTCAACATCCCATGTCATTCAACACCGTCATTAAAGATCCTTCAATGGAGAGTTGTCAAAAGACTGTTGTCAGCATCCATGACAGAGGTCTGGCCAAATGTAAGACGTCATGATATTTCTCAACATTTCATGACATTGTGTGACGTCTCTCAACATTTTTTGACACAAGGTGGCAAGGTCAGTCAGAGTGTGACACAAGACTGTGACACGAGACCAAAATAGCATGACAGATATGTCAATATAAATTCAGATTAAGAGGAATGAAACGTGACACAGGAAAAAACCATGACTTTCACCCCTAAACATGACTTTGTTAGCCTATAAGTATATAAATCTACAAATTGTCAGATCTTATATGTAATGGCAGGTACTAGAAGAGTACCAGTAGAACCATCTTTTTGGAAATAAGAATATTATTAAAAACAGCTTCAGACATAAACAGCCATTGTATGATCTTGAACCTTATTCTTTACCCTGACCTTCCTTACAAGGTAATTAGTAAAAGAGAGAGCAGGGTTATTAACAATGCTCATAAGAAGTGACTACACAGTATGTCCCTGGACCAACACCTTTTGTCCTTCACAACAATGGACTCATACTTCCACAACAAAAGCAATGAGTTAAAAGCCATTGACAAGACCATATTGACAAAGACCTTGAACTCTCACTTTGACCATGATCTTCATACCAAGGTCAGTGATAAATTTTCGGATTAATGATGCATAAAACTACATAATGCCATTATCAAATCACTAAAGCATAAACTTGAAGTGAGAAGCATGAAGAGTCAAATTTGAGTAAAACAAACAATTGTCAAACCTTCAGGACCACACAGCCACATTTGATGGCTGAAACCTTTCCAAAATTATTATTTTTTATCAAAAAGCAAACAATATATATCATCAACATCCACAGAAGACGAACTTCAAAAGACCGTAAATCATGAAACTTGTGAAGAGAAGACATGACAAATCACAGGACAGACAAGTCAGACATGCTTGTACATCAAGTGGAAAAAGCAACGAAAATATCTTCAAGCCATTTTTATCACTGCTGGAAAGAAGGCAGAAAAGAGTTCAGAGAAGTGAGAAAATCATTTCCTAAAACACCTAATTATCTGAAATGTCGAAGGAAATAAAAGGAAGGGCAGAAATAGGGCAGAAGTTGAGAAGTTCAGATAGAGGGAAAGAAAGGTATTTTGTAACTGTTATCAGAATAAGAAGGAGGCACTAAGTTGATGGATAGATAGATAAGTGCTGAATGACCAAGTCGACAGGCAGGAAATAAAAAAGGCAGAAGGGTAAGTATGGATAGTGCAACCCTCTAGGAAGGAGACCTTGAAATATCTTATTTCAACCTTTTGTGTGAATATTATTTTGGCGAGCAAGGTTGTGTGGTGGTGCAACTGTTCCAAAACGACCTATATTAGATTACTAAAAACACCAAGTTGAAAAGTGTACTTTCAGTGGAGCATAAAGTAAAGTAAAGTAAAGTATTTATTGACCATATTTACATATATGTACAATGCTATTTACATTTTCCATCACCAAAATGCAATATATATGGCAGGCTGACGCCAATGCAGGCGTATTTGCCTTTATCAGTAAATAAATGTAAAGTGAATATCATATTAATCAAACTCAAAATATAACCAGTGAAGCATTATCCAATATTTTTATCAAAATATTTACAGAATAAATCAATTTATACAGTAACTAGAAATACATATAATTAACAAATTGAAAGCCAACATTATTGTTAGGTGCTGCCTCTGGTTGCCCCGCATTTGAGGCTGCCAAATCACGTTTTCCACCCCTCAGGGTGGATGGGGAAATCTGACAAGACAGCCCCGCAAAGGCAACCAGAGACAGCTGTGTAGCATCTGTTCTTTCATAATTAGAGACAGACTGACACATTGAGATATTTCTACTTGTGTATGTTTCACTATCTTAAATCGAAATTATTCATAAGGTAATCTTTCAATCGTTTCTTGTAAGTGTGAATGCTACAATTAGTATTTACTAAGGGGTTAATTTTATTCCAATATTTAACTCCTTGAAATTTGATTGATTTTGCATATAAGTGTGTTTTACACTGTGGTACATGGAAACTATTTGACTGACGTGTTTGTCTTGGGACAATGTCAGAATTAAATGCAAACATCTCTTTAAAAATATCAGGTAGTGAACCTTTTAGAAACTTGTATAGGAACATCATAAGTTTTAGGATTTTCAGATCTTTAAATATTATACGCACAGCTTTCTTTTGCAAATTTGATCAGATATGATAAATGACATATAGGAGCACTTCCCCAGACCTCGATGCAATACAAAAGATGTGGATATATCATAGAAAAATAAAGTACTTTTAAAGTACTCTTTTAGTGCTGTGGCAATGGAGCACATTTTGGAGATAACCCCAACAGAAGGTATAACAAAGCACAACCTATACCATCTTGTGCAGAATATTGTCTGGGATCTAGAAAATATGGTTGTGGTGATTTCAAAGGTGTCTGACATGTTCAAAAGAGCATATATCTGATGTAAAGTCAGTCATGAAAACGAAAAAAAATAAAAATCACTTTTCTGCCTATATGGGCTCCCCTATGAAAGTTAAATGCTTCAAAATGGTCCTAACTGATGCCAATGGGTGTAGAATAGTATATTGTAGGTTATCTATTGTAATATTTTCTATATTTGACAAAGCAGGGGTGTTTTAATTTCAAAAATTAGCAAAAAAATATTTCATTTTCAGATTTCCGAGCCAGTTAAATGGCATAATACCAGAGAACTATTCATCAAATGTGAACATATTATACATCAAAATTTTCCTAATTTAGTCCTCTGTCCAGTGGTATATAACACAAGTAGGTCTGAGTAATAATGTAGCCCCAAGAAGACAAAATGCTTCCCCTTACCCTAATTTTTAGAAAATCGCATAAATTTTGCATCTGCAACAAGAAATGTGCAAAAAAGATATTTAATGAACAACAATTGACCACATTAGCAAAAGAAGCTCAGATGAATGTAATTCTTCTTTATTCAGTACATTTTGGGTGATTTATGGGCTTAATTACTATATATAATTTATTATGGTAGTTCATGCATACATTATGGCATAGTATAGGAATGGCCCCTAATCAACACAATCACGATGTCCAGCATTTCCTACCAGCAATCAACAACTTGCATTTATGTCTGATTTCATGTTTCTCTTTCAGATATTACTTATTCAATTACAATGTTTCATATTTTCTACATTGTGTGATATCATTCACATATATATAGGCCTTGTTTTTTATGATCATGAACTCTAAATCAATGTCATTATTAATTATTTACATAATTTCATTTGTGCAGTAGGTGGTGTGTTTTTTTGTTGTTGTCAGATTTTGAAAATAATATTTAAGAATTGTTTGTTGTACATGTAATATATATATATATATAGTAGTTATACCATGGGCATATGTGGTATACGGAGATATATACAGCCGAGGTGGTAAATATAACCCGAAGGCATATATATATATATAATATTTGTTTTGCTCTATACAGCAGATGATGAGTGAATACAACCTTGAAACCTTGAAACCTTGCTTTTCTGAAAATGTCTTCGTGCTTGCTTGGTTTAAGAGCTTTTCGATAAGCTTTTCGAGAAGTGACATAAGATTTTTTGGGAGCAAATCACACCCCAACAAAGAGAATCACCACCAAGGGCCCTTTACCAAGACACACAAGAAACTAACTTTGCTGAAAAAAGCTTGCATCAGAAAAATTGCAACCTTTTTCAATGCAACAAAATTAGGAGGGAGATATTGCAGATAGACTGCAGTGACTATGCTACAAAGATGACATAATAACTGTCTTGTAAGATTTTGTGGAAGAATAATTTATACACAAGCATAGAAAAACTAAACCTGCTACATGTATGTGCTACAGAAGTTTATTTCTGAATGCAATATTACTTCTACCGAGCAATAACCAAACACAACCATGTGCAGCTGACATTTTCAATATGCACAGCTTGTAAAAACATTCTTGGAACCGTCCTGCGTCCAACAAAAATTCTTACAAGAGAATATCCCAGAAATGTGAGAAGAAAAATGCTGTTGTATGTGGAAATTGAAACAGCTTCTTGACAATTCAGAGGGTTTCTTCTGGTCACTGAACACAGATGCAAAAAATGACATCGTGCAGTCAAGTGAAGTCACAATCAAGAAAACACTGCAAAAAGCGTCTGAATTGCTGGAACGCATAGCAACTGTTACAATCGCCCTGAAATAAGCTAGTTTTTACAAACTTAGAGACATCTTCTAAATGGAAATAAAGAGCTGAAGGGATGAAGAAGCTTCCAGGTCCAGACCTGGCTAGGAATTCAGAATGCCATGCAGAAGATACCTTTGTCTGATCACATGTACCTGGAGGTATGTTTCTCAACAAAGTCATACTTACCAGATGGAATATAGTCACAAGCTGTCAAAGAACAATCATTTCCACACTGCATGATTTGCAGTGTTGCTCCATCAACCCAACCAGTGTTGGTGGGGTTGATGGAGCATATTATGTCCCACCACGTTTTGGCCAAAGCATAGATTGTAAATTTTTTTTTTTAATTGTGAGGATCCAAGGACCTCGGTCCACGAAGGCTGTTGCCTGATTTTGCCCCACCACTTTAAAAATGAAACTGATGCCCCTGTGATTTGAATTGCACTGAACTTCCTAAAAAATTTCAAACTGGGCAACATGTGAAAACATGTGAAAACCATCACATAATTATATTGGTGTTACTAATTCTTTGCTGGTGCCATTGGAAGTCTAATTGAACAGCGGATGCTGGTGGGCAATGTGCCCACGTCAACCTATGCACCTGGTAAAATTTGGGTGTTAAAAGTTCTTTTAAAATCATGGAAGAATCAGGATAATAGCTGGTCCTGACATTCAGAGCAGTCTCAGCAGGGCTGTATTGAAGCTCTCCAATGATGGTACTCGGATTGCACCAATTGGTACCAAGTCCCAGTTGTCAACGGATTGTCCTAGGGATGAGGCTGTACTTGTATGTACTTGTCATGATGCACAACTTGTCATTGCAATATTGTCTAGCAGGTGCCGATGAACTTTGCACATATTGTGGGATGTTAATGGTAGCTCCTCCTCCCATTGCCTTGAAAAATGGAATTAATCTTCTTATGCATGCCACTTTAGCAGTGTTTAGATTCAGGAGGATCTTCGTTACAGTTCCCGGCTCTTGGCGGCATATGCAATTCCTAGTAACAAACCCGGCAACCCTCCATTGCACCATCTCAATGGAATTGATGTTGCATTGTCTCTACAGATCCCAGATGAAACATACTCGAGGTGTTGGTGCACTGAGGATTTGTATGCTTGCCCTGTAATGTCCCAATGACATTAGCTCGGGGTTTGTCTCAGAAATCCCCCTGTTCATGTTTCCTTATTGATCACATTCTCAGCAAAATATTATGCATCATTTCACAGGGTAAATGAGTTGAGTGATCCCTGAATGTCTTTAGAAGCAGCAGAGAAACATTTCAGAGTCAATGGTCAGCACACCAGAGACGTAGTGGAGGTATAGGTAGATCCGAGGCTGAGCTGAGAAGGAAACCGAGGCAGGAGCCACTGAGACTGTGGCTCAAAGACGCCCGAGACCTCCGACACTGCAGCAAACCAATCACGAATATGGTTGTTGATGTCAAGTGGCGAACTACTACATCTTGTTGAAGATATGGGGAAGCCAAGCAGTTCACATTATAATGATTCAGGAGAAATTGAAGGAATACTCTGAGCATGAGTTCTGACTGGAAATGATACGGCGTGTTAGTTGTTGTGCACTCCAGTTATGACTAGCTAGCGTATTGATGTGACTACATGATTCTTTGCATGATTTCTTGGATGGCAAGTCATTTTGGTTTGCATAAGTCACACAAAACTATTGAAAACAACACTTTAAATCCAAATGTTTTGATCAACACTGTTTTGACAACGTATCATATGTTGATGGAAAGTTAGCAGTAGACCTACATTTTTCTTTGTATTTCATGATAACCAATTTTTACTGTTACACCATTGTCAAAATGTGGTTATTTCTCCTTTCCAGCAAGCCAGCAGTCATCCATGTTATGTTGTAGTTGACTCACTTCATTTTTTCTCCACAAAATGTTTACTTAAAATGATGAAATTATATTATGAAGTGTGACACAGAAGCTGGAACAATTGTTTTTTAGAAAGCTGCATACATTGTAGGTACAATGCACCAGATCGTTTCAACACTCTTCTTGATTCCCTGTCATAAGTGGTCCATCAAGCCAACTTTAGTTCAAACATTTCACAGTTACATCCTAAGCTAAATTATAAAGTAACAAGAGCTGCTGTTTTGTGGCAAAAATCAAATTGCATTTTACCCTTGGAACCGTAAAAATGGTGTGCATCCTCACTTGGGAACAACCAGAATGTATATAGATTAAATCCTTCCATAATTCACTAATATGTTCCTCAGTAACAAAGAAGAAATTAAAAACTCAGCTTCATCATCAAGAATGTCGATCATGATATCTTTTTTGGAATAATAACAAATTTCTGATATTGGCAAAACAAGGGTATGGGTTTGACTCCCTTTGGTCATATATATTAGAAAACTCATGTGTGTCATACATCACTGGCTGGAGGACAAAATGGGGAAAGCAAGAAATCAGATATATAGGCAAGTTGTTGATTGCCTGGTGAGATTTGCTGTCGTGATTGTGTTGATAAGGGGCCATTCCTATATTATGCCATAATATATGCCTGAACCACCATATATATAGTAATTAAGCCCATAAATCACCCAAAATGTACTGAATGAGGAAGGATTGCATTAATCAGAGCTTCTGTTGTTAATGTGGTCAATTGTTATTCATTAAATATCTTTTTTGCACATTCCTTATTGCAGATGCAAAATTTATGCGATTTTCGAAAAATAAGGGTAAGGGGAAGCATTTTGTCTTCTTGGGGCTACATTATTATTCAGACCTACATGTGTTATATACCACTGGATAGAGGACTAAATAAGGACAATTTTGATGTATAATATGTTCACATTTGATGAATAGTTCTCTGGTATTATGCCATTTAAGTGGCTCGGAAATCTGAAAATGAAATATTTTTTTGCTAATTTTTGAAATTAAAACACCCCTGCTTTGTCAAATATAGAAAATATTACAATAACTAACCTAGAATATACTATTCTACACCCATTGGCATCAGTTAGGACCATTTTGAAGCATTTAAGTTTCATAAGGGAGCCCAAACAGGCAGAAAAGTGATTTTTAATTTTTTTCGTTTTCGTAACTGACTTTACATCAGATATATACTCTTTTGAACATGTCAGACACCTTTGAAATCACCACAACCATCTCTTCCAGATCCCAGACAATATTCTGCACAAGATGGTACAGGTTGTGCTTTGTTATACCTTCTGTTGGGGTTACTCCCTGTTTTAAGCCTCTTTTGAGAATATGCCACAGCACTATTTGGGAGAACTTTCCTGGCTTTGCAAAGGATCCCAATTCCTTTAGAAACTTTGTTTTTGACATGTTGAATATGTTTACTCCAATCCAATTTAGGATCAAGGACAACTCCGATGAATTTGGAATGATCTACCTTTTCAATACTATGGCCACTTATCAATAGATCAGGAGCTAGGGCTATATTTAAATATCATGTACTGGGTCTTTGACAAATTTAGTGACAATTTGTTGGTGTTCAGCCAGTCAACAATTTTGGATATTTCATTGTTCATAGTTCTGACAGCACCTTCAATTGATTTGTCACTCACAAAAATGTTTGTATCATCTGCAAATAACAATGGCAGTAGTACATGGGAAACATTCACAATATCATTTATATATAGCAAAAAGAGCAAAGGCCCAAGGATTGATCCCTGAGGGACGCCACATTTAATTATTTTTTCATCAGAAATCGCGTTGTCAAAAGAAACAAACTGTTTTCTAGCACGTAAGTAATCCTTCAGCCATGATAATGCACTCCCTCTTATGCCATACTTCTCAAGCTTGTGCAGAAGAATATTGTGATCAACTGTATCGAAAGCCTTTTTAAAGTCTAGAAATACGCCAACAACAACATCACCCTTATCAATTGCAGAAGATATTTTGTCAACTAAAGTCATTAATGCCATGCTAGTATTATGACCTTCACGGAAACCAAACTGATATTTATACAGAATATCATGTCTCCTGATAAAAGAAAAAATCCGGTCATACATGATTCTCTCTAATATCTTAGAGAAGACAGGAAGTATAGATACAGGCCTATAGTTGCTTATGTGCATAGCATCACCTGATTTATATAAGGGAATTACCTTGGCAATTTTCATTTTATCAGGAAAAAATCCTTGAGAGAGTGAGCAATTTATTAGATGTGTGAGAACATGAAGATAAATGGAGGTTTTTTTTATAACATCAGAGTGGATGCCATCAAAACCAGCGCTAGCATTTCTTAAGAGTGTAATCACTTTTTGAACTTCAACAGAGTCAACAGGGGATACAAACATAGATTCGGAGTTACGTTGTTGGATATATGATAGAGGATCAGTTCCTGTTGCTGGAATTTTCTTTGCAAGATCAGGACCTATATTTATGAAGAAGGAATTGAAGGAATTAGCATGAGGTACATCACTGAAAATACACCATGACAACATGGATTCAGTTATAGCGATGGAACAAACAACAACCAATGCACAAGCAATTTGCAGGCTCCACTTTCTACCTTTTTTGCAGTACTGTTTCTCGATCAATTTAATCTCCACTCATGTAAGATGGTAGTTACGTGAGAAGAAATAGAGGCTGAATGACACATTTCACTAATGGCACATTTTACTAAATGAAAACTGCACTATTACTCATTCGGGGCATGTTAACAGAAATTAAAACGGAAACGGGCCAAGCATGCTACCACAGGCATTAAGAAGTGCCATTTATATTCATGGTACTCTAAAAGACATGGGTCCCACTTGATAACCGTTGATAGTATCTGTGTCTCAGGGGCCCCCTATTCTATTTAAGACCATCAGGTCTATCATATATAAGAAGTCATGCATTTAGGACAACCCATCACAGAGGTTAGAGGAACCTATCAAAAGATGTTTAAGTTATTTCCCACTAGAAATGATTTTGAAAGGCAAGAATTCTTCTCTTCAGCAGGATACATGTTGCATGGACCAAAGACAAGGAGACTGACCATGTAATTTTGTATCAAATTTACAAATGTCAGCAAGGCTTATGCAAAATGTTAATTGGCTGTGTCTGAGAAAACCAGGCGGAAGTCCCATATAGTGTCTACGTGGCCCGACTCAGATTTTAATGATACTGGGTTTAATGACCCTTTGAATAGTTTAGAAAGTTGGGGTAAGTTTGATTTTGACCAAAAAAATTTTTTAGGGGCCAAACTAGTACTCTAAAGAATAGATGTTTTATATAGCTGAAAATCTTCGGCAAAAACTCCCATTGGATTACATGTTAAATTTGGAAAGTTTGAGGCTATAGTACGCAACGAGCAGCGGCTACAAAAAAATTCTGACTATGCAATTTGGTTGTATGACTCTTTAAATTATGGAAAGTGGTGTCAGACCCGTGGTTTTTTTTGTAATGGGTTGTATTGAGTGGCATTTCTAATGTAACCATGGCGACAAAATGGAAATCTATTTCTTTGACCACCAAAAAGATGAAATTGGTCTATCTTTGTCAGTAAAAATGATAGAAAAACAAGTAAAGTATGGTTTCCTATATTTTAGAGTATGAGGAATTCATTTCTTGGGTCAATTCTATTTTTAGAACAACCCTTGGGTGCATTTAAGGCCTATAAATGCAGAAAAAGTGTGATTTTTTAAACTTTTTTCACTTTTCCGGCAGTATGATACAAATTTGGCATCCTGAACATTAGCAATTAGGAATGTCACACCAACCAAACATTTTTGTCTTTCATTTGGTGTATTTAATTGTTAAATTTATGCATATTTCTTGTAAAAAAAGGCCAAATTTGCCTATTTTATGCCCATTTTTGTGGCAAGTTTTGAAAAAAAGTCCAGAAGTTGATGTTGCTAAATGGATGATAATCTGCACTATAACAAAGTGAAACTCATGCCATATTTTTCCAAATGTTGTTTCACGAAGGTACGAAAAATGATTTTTTGACATATTTAACATTCAAGATGGCTGCCACAATGGGAATTGAGATAAGATCACAAATTCTGCAGTAACAAGTGAAGTGAGATTTTTTTAAACAGTATTTAACTTTTCCTGCCTTATATGGGAATTGTGATAACTGGAACTCTCGATCTCATAATTGTGCAAATAACATTAAATTAATTAATCTTTTATTAGGTTAAAATCTGCTACATTAATGCTAATTTTTTTTCCAAAAAAGAACACATTGGCCTGATTTAAGGCACGTTTTGCGAATTATTGAAAAATGTTGGGAGTTGATGTAGTGAAAGAGATGGTAACCCAAAGCATACATTCATGCCATTTTGTTCCAAATACTGTTTCTAGAAGGTATAAGCTGCCAGTCATTGGGTCCAGGGTTTGATACTTGCTTTGGCAGTGATATCTAAACTTATATTGGACAGCAGTTTCAATCATCATTTGCCTCATTGTTGTGTCATCCTCCTCTACCAATTATCTACGAGGTGCAAAAATAAGGGACCTAAAGCGCCAATCATCCATCCATCATGAAAGTATGAGAGAAAAGTTTTGACTGTCGTAAAATGCCAGACGTCTTTCTACAATTTAAATTTTGATTAGGACACAAATTATTCTCGTGGTTGTCTTAAAGTATAGAAAATGATATAGGATGTTTTGTAAAAAGGTCACATGATAACATCTTGTAAAAAGTCCCAATATGGCAGCCAAAAAGCTTGAACATTCAATTTGTTTTGTGTTCTGAATCAAAAGTATCTCATTGTGAGGCAAAGGAAAACCTTGGGTCCTTTTGCTCAAACCATTGCACGCTGGCAGAAGGAAAAAAATTAATTAAAATAATTAGGAATGCACAGGCACAGAATGGGGCCATACTTGCTATAAATTCAAGAAGACTTCCAAGAAGTTTGTAGTACCTGTTGGTTTTGCCGTAAAGATGTGTCGGCAAAATATGCATAGATTTTGGAAGCCACATTAGTAAGCTGTACCTGCATTTCATGCGTCTATTTCAATATATATGTGCATGTTAGTTTACTTGCACAGAGTTCTGTTATTTATTGAACAATAAACCTTTCCAGGCACAACAATTCACTATTTTAAATGTCATAATAAGAGATTGACTAGATTAAAAAGTCTGACAATCAGAAGGCCATCAGCAGAGCAAATTTCTATAGGTGATTTCCCTTAGGCCTGCATTCTTTCTTAATCGTTCGATAAAGCTGGTTTTCGGAAGATATGTGCAACAAATTGCAAGAAATTGTCATTTTATTAGCCTCGAACTGTCTGAGAAATAGAATTGTTTGGTCATAGACTATAGGCCTACAGATGGTAGATTTGACATTATATGAAAAAAAAAACATTTTTGAATAAGACAGAGTGAGTTCAGCAGAAGTTGTCTTGCAAGGAATACATCTGGAACGATACCAGCTGACAACAAGAATCCGAGGATTCAAATCCTGGGTTCTGTTGGGAATTCAAATGGCAATTAAGCATAACATCCATGGATACAAGAACAAAGTAGCACTTCACTGCGAAGTGCAATCAGGTTTGACACCTGTCAGATTGACCTCCAAGTGCTGTTTCTCAGTGGTGGTTTGGTAAAATGAGGGTGAGAAAAGGCTTTAGAACTTGCAGAATTGCAATTAGCATTGTTAGACTGCTTCTGAAAATAAAAGAGTAATTGCCAAATGCATTATTGGCCTTCCTTCTTGAAATGCATGGACGATCGTCATGTGGGCGATATTATAATGCAAAGTCACCTTGAAAACAGTCAACACTCAAACGATCTATGACATAACTTTTTTTTTATTGAAAAAAAAAAATTTTTTAATATAAAAAAAAAGGAAACAAAGAAAAACCACAGCAAACTATCCCCAATTCCACAACGCATTTTATTTCCCTCTATATGAGCACAAAATGACCCACTTGACCACATCCACACCTGTATTAAGGCCGGGAAAACTTTTTTCCAAAAATCTCTCAGACTGGTTTTTCAGATAAAATTACCCTTGGAGAACCCAGGGTAAAAACTTGTGGTTAATTAATTAATATAAAAATGTGTAGTGTCCTTACCCCCCCCCTACTTCTCACACAAGCTGAACCTGGGGGCAATTAAAAACAAATGGCACATCCAACTACTCACTAGCATACTACACTACAACAATTCTACATTACAACAATAAGCATGTTGATATCTATATTAGTTATTGAGCCACATTAGTTTTTGTCTCTTCGTAGTGTCCGTACCCCCCTTGTAGTGTCCGTACCCCCTAGAGCTTTTGGCATTGTGCCCATGATTGCTTTAAGTTGGGGATGTCAAGTCTGCAGGGATTACTCAACTAATTGATCCGCAAGATTTTTTTTTTTTTACCCCCGGTGACCTTGACCCACTTTTCCAGGTCAATGGGCTCTAACACCAAAAAACCTTTTCTGTGATATATCAATTTATTTTTATTGCTTTAGGTTAAGAATGGAGTATTGCACTAATTATTCAACGAATTGACCCCAAAAACATATATGACTTTGCATGAATTCCACTCTTCGTATCATAGTTGTTTTTTTTTTTCTTTTGAAAATTTCATCTTTTTACTGCCATATTGAAGTTTTTCAGCATAAATTTTCCATAAAAGGAAATGGGCTATTTACACAAATCTAAGAGTAATTGTTGTCCCAGTACCTTTGAACGATGTCACAAAATTTGAAGCTCCCCTGCCTCACCATAACCACTCAGTGAAGGTCAAACTGTTGAAGGATGAATCCCTTAATTTACTGCTATGTAAAAAATTCACAATATTAACATTTTTTCAACTGACCATATCTCTGGTCCTAATTAAGTTACTGAAAGCATAAAAATATGTCTGGAGATCTCAGATTCTCCCCTGTCCAATGGGCTATAATATATTCTTGTCAGATTAAAATCGCTAAAGTTTGCCGGATGCTGAAATATCCATAATATGGGTCATGAATGATAATATTATTATTTTAAAAAAGGAAGAAAAAAGTTGGTGAAAAAATATTTTAGGGATATCTATGACATGTATGCACACATTGATGTTGTTCCTGGTGAGATCCAATGATGTTCGTTTTTTGGACAAAAGTGACGACCAAATTATACACTTGATTGTGTAGAAGCCGTATGCTGCTGTTTCTAACAGGAATCCTCCAGTACTGTAGAAATTATGCATTTCTGCAAGAATATTTTGTTTCTAAAAAATAATTGTGGATTGGTATGATTTCTGTAGTAAATTGCAAAATTGTGCACTCTTCCCTTTTAAATACAGAATTACTACATTACTGCCTTGCCCTTTAGGAATTATAGAATTCTGCAGCTTTTTGCCGAGCAAAATTCCTTTTAATGTTATTTGCACAATTATGAGAGTTCCAGTTATCACAATTCCCATATAAGTCAGGAAAAGTTAAATACTATTTAAAAATCTCACTTCACTTGTTACTGCAGAACTTGTAATTGTATCTCAATTCCCATTGTGGCAGCCATCTTGAATGTTAAGTAGGTCAAAAAATCATTTTTTCGTACCTTCTTGAAACAACATTTGTAAAAATATGGCATGAGTTCCTCTTTGTTGTAGTTCAGGCTATCATCATTTAATTACATCAACTTCTGGGAATTTTTTCAAAATTTGCCGCAAATCGGGCATAAAAATGACCGAATTTGGTTTTTTTGACTAGAAATATGCATAAATTTAACAATTAAATACACCAAATGTAAGACAAAAATGTTTTGGTGGTGTGATATTCCTAACTGCCAATGTTCAGGTCACCAAATTCGCATCATACTGCCGGAAAAGTGAAAAAAGGTAAAAAATCACACTTTTTCTGCATTTATAGGCCTAAAATGCACCCAAGGGTTGTTCTAAAAATAGAATTGACCTAAGAAATGAATTCCCCATACACTAATTTACAGGAAACCATGCTTTACTTGTTTTTCTATCATTTTTACTGACAGAGATAGACCAATTTCATCTTTTTGGTTGTCAAAGAAATAGATTTCCATTTTGTCCCACGGGTCTGACAATTCCCATTGTGGCAGCCATCTTGAATGTTAAGTAGGTCAAAAACTAATTTTTCGTACCTTCTTGAAACAACATTTGGAAAAATAAGGCACAAGTTCCTCTTTGTTGTAGTTCAGGCTATCATCATTTAATTACATCAACTTCTAGGCTTTTTTTCAAAATTTGGCATAAAAATGACCAAATTTGGCCTTTTTGGCTAGAAATATGTATAAATTTAACAAATTGCATACACCAAATGAAAGACAAAAATGTTTTGGTGGTGTGACATTCCTAATTGCTAATGTTCAGGATGCCAAATTTGTATCATACTGCCGGAAAAGTGAAAAAAGTTTAAAAAATCACACTTTTTCTGCATTTATAGGCCTAAAATGCACCCAAGGGTTGTTCTAAAAATAGAATTGACCTAAAAAATGAATTCCCCATACTCTAAAATATAGGAAACCATGCTTTACTTGTTTTTCTATAATTTTTACTGACAGAGATAGACCAATTTCATCTTTTTGGTGGTCAAAGAAATAGATTTCCATTTTTTCGCCATGGTTACATTAGAAATGCCACTCAAAACAACCCCTAACAAAAAAACCCACGGGTCTGACACCACTTTCCATAAGTTAAAGAGTCATACAACCAAATTGCATGGTCAGAATTTTTTTGTAGCCGCTGCTCGTTGCGTACAATAGCCTGAAACTTTCCAAATTTAACATGTAATCCAATGGGAGTTTTTGCCGAAGATTTTCAGCTATGTAAAACATCTATTCTTTAGAGTACCAGTTTGGCCCCTAAAAAATTTTTTTGGTCAAAATCAAACTTACCCCAACTTTCTAAACTATTCAAAGGGTCATTAAACCCAGTATCATTAAAATCTGAGTCGGGCCACGTAGACGCCCCTGCCTGGTTTTCTCAGACACAGCCAATTTAAAAGACGAATACTGCACATTTTATTGATAATTGACTTTCATCCAAGAGATACACACAGGATGATCTTAACTCATATATTTTTTTTAACAAGCAGCGTATGTATTCCAGCAAAAGTTGTCTGATTATCAACCATCAAAATTCAATGAAGAAGATTTAAAACAGTCAAACGAACAATTGCTCATGCACCAAATCAAGGATATTGCTTGCTGCGGTTTACCAGACACAACCTCACAGATTCTTTAAGGAATTCAAGCCAGAGTAAGGCACTGAAACCTTCATATTCTGTATTAAGAATAACCATGGTTTCTCCTTCAAAGAAATTGCTTTCCAGATAGAAGCACTCATCACTGTCTGGAACTGCATGTATCGAGTTTCATCGCAATTAATAACAAGTGGAAGCCGCAGAAAAAAGCCTTTGACAATAATGAATTGAACAGAGAAGAATTAACAGGCATGACCAAAAAAGAAAGCATCAACAAGGTTATGTAGGTGTATACTAGACACAAAATAAGCCTTATATTACAAGCATACTAACTTCCATGAGTTGTCCATTCTTGGTGAGTAAAGGTTCACACAGTATGGTAGCATTTTTCACTATTGCATGTTTCAAATGCATAACATAACGAGTCAGCAAATCTGCATTCTAAAATATGAAATACTTGGGACTATACAATCAGGGTGAAATGTTAAAGGTCAAGATTATTTAAATGTTAAAGCTCAAGGTTAACATCATTCTGACGATTTAAGGTTTTTATGCCCATACACCTTGAAGTCAAGGTCACAATTAAACAGAAGAGCTGCTTCATTGATTAGTGATATCTATTCAATATGTGACATTACATGCTACTAAGTTCATTGTTTATCCCTTGGGGATAGGTGATAGGTAACTTTACGCTCTTTTAAGCCTATGGCATCTTAATGTCAAGGTCATGATTAAATTTCCAAGCTGCTTCATTATTCACACGACCACGGTTGAACCACCTTTTACAAGCATCAGTTTCATTGACTTTAGTGGTCTCCTTCATAATTACATTCATCGCAAATATCACTCCATTAATTGTATGAAAGTGAAAATAAAATAATTATGAAAATAAATAATGTCTGTCTGTCTCTCTGTCTTAGTGAACTTTCACTAGTATGCTATGATATAGGTTTACAGTGTTTATTAACTTCATTTCCAGTTGAATTTTATGTACAATGCCACCTCCATTTTTATGACTGACTTTTAGGATAAAGGTCAAGGTCAAAATAAAAGTTTTGTTGATAAATGCTCCTGCTCAATGGTCACTCATCACTTACAACTTAGCATAAAGGTCAAAGGGAAAGCTGCGGCCTTCGTTGATAATGTTTGTGAGTGAATTTCAACTTAATAAGAATATATATTCTTTACACTTTTCCTGCTCTAACTGCTTTGGTCATAATTCAATAATTATTTGAAATGTAATCGTGACTGCAGGTTTTCATGCAGTTACATTTGGAGAAGTTTGTTTATAAAGGTTACTGGTACTTCATACCATCATTAGTGTTTGGTTAGGACTTCCCAAGGTTTTCTTTTCTGCCAAAAATATGAAATGGGTATATTACTACAACCTGTATAGTGTTCATATACAATACTCTCAACCCAGTTGGCTATCATTCAATTGCAGGTCCAGCTTGGCTCCGACATATAAAATGTATGTCTAATTATGTTGTCGCTATGTTGCCATTGTTGGTCAAACTCGGAAGACCGTTATTTCAAAATCAAAGCACGACAGACTGTATTTAGAACACTTTTTTTCAGTGTCCTTTTCAGCATCTAATGAAATGATTCTGTTCCTGACGCTCACCCCCACACACTGAATGTCACTGATGGCACATGCCAGCTGCTTTCAAAGTCAAGTTTCTCAAGGCAAGTTAAATGGCTTTGTGTAGTGTCATGGGCATGTTTTTTCTATCTGTTTTCTTTTCCGCCTCATTTCCTTTGACATGTGATTGGCATTAGATGTCCCGTTATTGTCAGCAGCGTTCATTGCCATGAGAAACGAAAGGGAGGGCAACAAATTTTTTTTTGTCATTGATTGCTGATTCGTTCTGGAAGAGGATGTGACATGTTTCATTTTAGGAATAATGTTTTACACTGATTTGCATACATTCTGACATATGCTCTGGCCCGTCATTTGAAAAATATGCTCATCCATTTATTCTTTATCGCAGTTACAAATGTAACAACCAGGTACCATACATATTCTTTGCCAACTAACAAAACTTACTTTTATGCCACCATACATACATGCACTGAAGATTATTCTACTGCCTATGATTTCCTTTGGATGCTTCGTTTTGAAAAACATATATTTAGAATGTAATACAGTTTTTTAGATCCTTTCGCCTAGTTAGTTGAGGAGGGAACACTCAAGACTATGACTACAGAGCTTTGGAATTGCTACCAACAAGCATATAAAGAGACCCAGGGTCATGTTTATATCCTCGATGAATGTATTTTCAGATCTTATGGCCACAATATTCTCGCTTAGAATTTAACAGGCAAGATATGGACTCATATAGAAGCATAAATGTGCTTCTTCCCATGCAGACTGAATATTTACTATCTTTCACTGATTGCAACTTCAGAACTATTTTAGAATACTTAACATATATAAGGATACACATGCAACAACATCACTCATACTCACAGAAGGTAATGACATTATTGTAATGAGATCAGATAGATTCACATTATATATGATGACAGGTTAAGACCGGAATTCTCAACGTCATGAGTACTGAGTTGGCGAAGTATATTCGTAAACAACTGTTCAACACCTTACTGTAAGAAACTATTGCAATCAGGCCAATACATCTTAATATGAGACACCAGGATATTTGTTTTGCATTCATCAAAACTTTTCAGTTTTCCTCACAGCAGTGCAAGCTGCATTGGCTGAGAACCGGAAATTTAACCACAGTTTCCCAATTTCTCCTCTCTCATTTTCTGTCATATATATACATTTCAATATCCTTTCCAAACAAAGGTTCACTTCTACCTAATTCTGTAACTTTAAACACTTCAAACTTGCCAATGTTGTGATACCTCAAGGCAGACCATTATTTCATATTTCCTGTAATTGTAAATTTCTAACTTTTCACTGGAACCTGTTGGTAATTTCCTGGCAAGTAAATCAAGTGTGAAATTAATATTTCATATTTCTTCGGGCAGAAGTAGTGAATATGATTGTCATGGACTAAATCAACTTACAACTAGACTTCATATAGTCCCTAGTCAGTTCATAAAAACAAGATGACAAGATATCATACCGAATAATATGAATACAGAGAAAGAAACAACATTCTAAGGAACTAATTAGACATTTTCCCAGAAATACCAGCCTTACTTATATATATTACACTGTAGGAAACTAATTGGATAATCATACAGTACATATGTTTGGAACTTGACATAATTATGTCATTAGCAACAACTTCTAACAACCCTTCACAATGACCTTGACTGTCTATTACTACTAATCTCCACAGTGCATAGTGTTGGACAGAACACTTTAAAATATTTTATCTCACACTGCTTGCATCCCTAGACAATATAGATGAAGCAAATGTTCATGTTGTGCACACCAGTAATATCACATCTCATCAGGTAACAAAAACACTCATTTCAAAAACTTCCACAAAGAAATGGAAGTTCATTGACATAAATTGAAATTTGTCATGTGAAAATGAGATTTTAACAACATGTAAACTTGTACTATTACATTATTGTTTCAGAGGCAAATAACTTCTAAACCTTGTTCAGTCACAACTGCTGGCATCACATAAAATGTAAGAAAACACCCACCTCATCAATGGACAGAAATTCCCTTTAAGATTTTCAAGAATTTTAAGTGTGTACATACCTGGAATGAAAAAAGAAATGCAATTAGAAAAATGAAAAGCAATTAGCTTAAGATGAAAGGCGGCAGAGGAGTGTAATTAAAAGTAACTGCATTAAGACTATTGCATCAGTTTTCATGTCATTTTAGACTGCGTCTCAAGTGGCACACATTCTTCAACATGCAAATTGTTGAAATCAAAACATCTTTCCAAAGAAAACATAGCATGACCTGAGAGGAAGAATGGCGTCTATGGCAATGACATGTGAAATTGAGAACTGCAATCAATATGGAGAAAGACCACCAGATGTATAGAGAAGCACACACAGGTCCAAAGGTTTGAGGATCGGAAAAGCAACTCAATTTCCAGTAAGGGACAAAAATAAAACATGTTATGACTTCCTTTATCATGTATCTCAATAAAATGCATTTGCATGAAGGCCATGGCCACAAATATATGAATGCCTTTCAGGATCAATTGTACTGTTGGAACAATTGAAATATTTTTGATTTCTGCATTCAAGGTTGGGACAACAATAGTTAAAACACATTTGGCTTTGCACATTCAATTGTTCAGCATGTTCAGTTCAAACTAATAATTTTTTTCTTTGGGAGGTCATACTCTTAGATAGAACATGCTGAAGTCCTATTTAATCTGGTTATAAATAACTGATAACATTATAATTCTTTCCTCAATGATACTTCAGTCAATTGAAATGAGGAGACCTCCTGGTATTTCCCTATACACTAAAAGTTAGATACAACCCATAAATGATGTCGCAGTAGCTTGATGACATTAATTCAAGTCTCTTATCTCGTCTGGGGAAACCCCCTCCATCATCCTTGCCAGAACTTGATAAATGACACATTGTCAGGGTCTATCATGGAGGCTGAATTTGCAAGAAATGTCAATATTTGAGGTGTCTAAGAATGATGGTTGCCCTTGGGAAGGGTATGACCTTTGAGTGACATCTAGTGGCCTCTGGTGACCTTGACCTCAATGTTTGACCTTCACTTCGAAGGGTGCCTCAAATGTCGAAGACTGTTCTGAAATAGTCAGGTTCCAACAAACCTGCCTAAGAATGATGGTTGAGTGTTGGACAGGGTATGACCTTTTAAATACTGGTTTTTGACCTTGGCTTTATAGTAACTATATAGAGCCGAAGCCCTAGGCTCTTATCTGTTCATGGTCAAACAAGATTGATAGCATTATCTGCAAAATTCTGCACAATGGTAGAAGACTTTAAAACATCGTAACATTTGCTTCAAGATTCCACAGCACTCAAGCATCTACTGCATTGTCTTCATTGCATTCAGCTGAAGTGTGGGAGTCTAAAAGGAGCTGAACAAACTGGGATGTTAGAGCAAAAAAGAACAAGAATCCGCGGATTCAAAGCCTGGCTCAAGTGGCAGTGATGACGGCAAAATATGTAGCAATGCTGAGAAATAGTTAAGTCTACCTTACGGTTTGGAAATGGCAGAGAAAGGTGGTTCTGAATTGCGGCAAGTGAAGTGTTGTTATTGTAGTTGTTCCATGTACAAAATAATATCCAAATAACCACAAAAAGAATGTGTACGATTTTTTCAAATCTTGAAGTCGCCCAATTTCCTCCTTTGAAAAAATCAACGAAATTGAAAATAATTTGGAGCAAAAAAAATTGTTTTTTTTTAATCTAGGAAAACAATTTTATTCTTTTTTTTTAATTTAGGAAAAAAAAATGGAAATCTTGGAACAAAAAATGTTTAAATTTGAAAAACAGAAGTTGCCCGATTTCCTCTTTTTGAAAAAAAAAAAATTAGTGTAGGCCCTAATTGAAAAAAAGTTGAAATTTTTTTTTTTTTTTTTTCAAATCTTGGAAAATTTTGGGAAAATTTTTTTTGTGAAATGAAAAAAAAGTAATTTCCATACATCTAGCTACCCTAACAAACCAATAAAACACAAAAACAGATATATTGAACCTATAGTTATTGAACAGTGGAGTTGACAGACAATATTTTCAGACCATTACTCCTGAATTAGCCTGGTGAGCCAGGCTAAAAATAAGTCAGAAAATCATGGCACTACACAATGGGATAATACAACCACTGCCATATTTCTCAATAACGAGCCCACAGCAGGTGCATCAGAAAGGAAAAATAGACAGACCAAAATGTAAAAGACAAGAACAGAACAGCACAGAATTTATTTATGAATTGAAGTCCTCTCAGCTTAGTCATTGCTTTTCTTAAAGTATAATAGTTTTGTCACAAATACACAAATGAACGAGAAAGTGAAACAGAGTAATGAGAAAGAGTTAATGGCAGAAACAAGCAAAAAAGAAAGGATACCAATTTCAAACTTGATTTGAAATTATACAACTACCTCTCAGAATGACAAGCAATACATTTTAAGCGGAGGGAGAAACTTCTGCAAGCACGTCACGAGAGCAAGTACAAAAACAAAGTATAAAACAAAGAGCCGTAACTGTTGGACAGCCTGCAGTGCGTACTTGATGAACTCTGAAACATGAGAACACTTGCATATAAACCATCATTACGACCAAGGATTCTGACATACTAAGTGTTTTGCCACCAGGGCTAAAAGGCATAATAGATGGAGCACAAGGTTTATTGGAGTGACCTTGAAGCAATGTCATAACACAAAGTACAAGACAGGCAGAGTCATATAAATTTTTGTTCAGGATTGCTTGATATTCAAGTAATGTCATAAGAGCAGAGCTTGACCAGACAAATGGTTCGCCTTCACAAAGCTATAATGATCATATTTTCTCAATTTCTCATCATTGCAGATTCAAAAGTTTTTCATTCCTGGCAGATCTGAAAGGTATATCAAAATATATAGATCTGTGCAGCTACCACATTTTAGGAGGCCCGTAATCCCGGAAGTCCATCAGGCACTCCCATTATATACCACTCTTCCTCCACTTCATCTTATATCAAGGTTGTGTCATGGTCTTCCATCAATATTTATATATGTCCACAAACATCACATCACCTAAGTAATTCACCTTATACGTGCTATATATGGCTTGCAATGTCAAATTTAAATCCAGCATTGCTACTCATATAACCACATAATCATACTCCTCTCTCATCTGATATCAAGGTCATGTCATGGCCGGCCTTCAATATCACTGATGCAGTCATACAACCACCACAGCAAAGTTCACCAGCGCTGCCAGGTTCACCAACCCCCGTCATTTGACACCGTCATCCAAGATCCTTCAATGGAGAGTTGTCGAAAGACTGTTGTCAGCATCCATGACAGCTGGATTACAGAGGTCTAGCCCAATGTAAGACGTCATGATATTTCTCAACATTTCATAACATTGTGTGACGTCTCTCAACATTTCTTGACACAAGGTGGCAAGGTCAGTCAGAGTGTGACACAAGACTGTGACACGAGACCAAAATAGCATGACAGATATGTCAATATAAATTCAGATTAAGAGGAATGAAACGTGACACAGGAAAAAACCATGACTTTCACCCCTAAACATGACTTTGTTAGCCTATAAGTATATAAATCTACAAATTGTCAGATCTTATATGTAATGGCAGGTACTAGAAGAGTACCAGTAGAACCATCTTTTTGGAAATAAGAATATTATTAAAAACAGCTTCAGACATAAACAGCCATTGTATGATCTTGAACCTTATTCTTTACCCTGACCTTCCTTACAAGGTAATTAGTAAAAGAGAGAGCAGGGTTATTAACAATGCTCATAAGAAGTGACTACACAGTATGTCCCTGGACCAACACCTTTTGTCCTTCACAACAATGGACTCATACTTCCACAACAAAAGCAATGTGTTAAAAGCAATTGACAAGACCATATTAACAAAGACCTTGAACTCTCACTTTGACCATGATCTTCATACCAAGGTCAGTGATAAATTTTCGGATTAATGATGCATAAAACTACATAATGCCATTATCAAATCACTAAAGCATAAACTTGAAGTGAGAAGCATGAAGAGTCAAATTTGAATAAAACAAACAATTGTCAAACCTTCAGGACCACAGAGCCACATTTGATGGCTGAAACCTTTTCAAAATTATTATTTTTTTTTCAAAAAGCAAACAATATACATCATCAACATCCACAGAAGACGAACTTCAAAAGACCCTAAATCATGAAAGCTGGGGAAGAGAAGACATGACAAATCACAGGACAGACAAGTCAGACATGCTTGTACATCAAGAGGAAAAAGCAATAAAAATATCTTCAAGCCATTTTTACCATCTGCCGGAAAGAAGGCAGGGAAAAGAGTTCAGAGAAGTGGAAAAATCATTTCCTAAAACACCTAATTATCTGAAATGTCGAAGGAAATAAAAGGAAGGGCAGAAATAGGGCAGAAGTTGAGAAGTTCAGATAGAGGGAAAGAAAGGTATTTTGTAACTGTTATCAGAATAAGAAGGAGGCACTAAGTTGATGGATAGATAGATAAGTGCTGAATGACCAAGTCGACAGGCAGGAAATAAAAAAGGCAGAAGGGTAAGTATGGATAGTGCAACCCTCTAGGAAGGAGACCTTGAAATATCGGATTTCAACCTTTTAAGTGAATATTATTTTGGCGAGCAAGGTTTACGGTGGCGCAACTGTTCCAAAGCGACCAGTCTCAAGCAGACGCTCTTTTGAGTCGCGTGGTTTCGAAAGGCGAAGCCTAGAGCTCGCTAGGTGGCATGCTGGTCTGAATCCAGACAGCAAAACGACCTATATTAGATTACTAAAAACACCAAGTTGAAAAGTGTACTTTCAGTGGAGCTTGTGAACAGTTACATCACTGAAACTACACCATGACAACCTGGATTCAGTTATTGTGATGGAACAAACAACAACAGATGCACAAGCACTTTGCAGCCTCCATTCCATTTTCTACCTTTTAGGAGAACAGCTTCTACATCAATTTAATCGCCACACATGTAAGATTGTAGTTATGTTAGAATAAATAGGGCCTTAATGACACATTTCACTAATGATACATTTTACTAAATGAAAACTGCAAGTGCTATTACTTGTCTGGAGCATGTTATCAAAAATTAAGAAAGGAAATGGGCCAAGCATGCTACCAAAGGCATTTATGGGTTGTTTTTCAATCGGGGTACGCTCTGGAAAGTCACACGATATCCAAAATGCCAGAAATACCATGCATATATGTGGAAAAAACTTTACATAGAAAGATTAAACATACTGAGACGGACCTACCGTAGCCAAAATTTACTGTCACATTTGCAAATAAGGCAAATATCGCTTCAGATTTTTCAGTTCTGACCTAACAGTAAGTTTTAACCAATGTGGAAATGCTTTCAATATGGTCCCAAGAGTTAAACATTAGAATTACAAGCAACAACTATGATTAGTCTCTTCAGAATCCTGCATTGAACACATGAAGGTCAATTCCGTCAAATATTGTCCTCTCCGATATAGGGTCAGCAAAACAGCAATAACATTAAATTAAGAGGATTTTTATTTTATAGAAATACTCCTTCAATAGATTAGACAAAGTTTTGGTGAGTGTTTCACTTCAGTTATACGAATTGCAAAATGCTCGTAGCGGAAAACACCAAAAAAAGCTTCTTCAAATAAACTGTCCTCTCCGTCCTCTCCGAAAATATCTATTTTCCTTGACACACACAAAAGTTCTTGGCCAAAATTAAGCAAGTAAGATGATTTTTCATTGTCAGACATATATCTATCCACTCAGCACAAGCCCATACAACTGGGTGTTCTATACATCCAGTAATAGAGGGATGAGCAGAATATTGACTTTGGTCAAATTATCAAAAAGTCAAATAAAAATAAATCAGAATACTAGTAGCCCTAAAATTTTCAGATATCCATGGCAGGGTATACGGCAACAGAAAAAAGTCAATTTGGCCAGAAAAAAAAGACCTCTATTTTTTACCCCCTTGAGACAAAACTATGTACCCCGATTGAAAAACAACCCTTATATTCATGGTACTCTAAAAGACATGGGTCCCACTTGACTACCACTGATAGACTAGTGACAGTATGTGTCTCATGGGCCACCATTCCATTTAAGATCATCAGGACTATCATGCATAAACATCTCATGCATTTAAGACACCCCATCACAGAGGTTGAAGGAACCTATCAAAAGATGTTAAAGTTATTTCCTGTAAGAAATGCTTTTTGACAACTGTAGAGATTCTGTAAAAAAGCAACAGTAATGCATTGAAGGTTTCATATTCTGCATTAAGAACAACCATGGTTTCTCCTTCACAAGAAATTGCTTTTCAGCAAGAAGCACTCATCACTGTCTGGAACTACATGTATCGAGTTTCATCGCAATTAATAACAAGGGGAAGCAGCAGAAAAAAGCCTTTGACAATAATGACAATAATGAATTGAACAGAGAAGAAATTAACAAGCATGGCCAAAAAAGAAAGATTCAACAAGGTTATGTAGGCATATACTAGACACAAGATAAAGCCTTTAAATCATACTAACTTCCATGAGTTGTCTATTCTTGGCAAGTAAAGACCTGCTCATTGCAGTTTGGCAGTGTTTTCTACTATTGCATGTTTTATACGCAATAGAGTCAGTAAATCTGTATTCTAAAAATAGAATAGCAGGGATATTCCCAACACTCCTGCAGAATGTCCGTCTATAGAATCGGAATTAAATGTTAAAGGTCAAGGTTACTTAAATGTTAAAGATCAGGGTTATTTAATGCCATCTTGGAAGTCAAGGCTATGAGTAAGCATCAATGCTGCTTTTTAGTTCCTCATAGCCATGTTTCCTGTGACTTTACATGCTACAAAGTTCATAAAGTGTTCATCCCTGGGAGATTAGCATGAGGTAAGTTTATGTGCAATTTCCTGTATGCCAATGTCTCCTTAAAGTCAAGGTCAAAAATAACTGAAACGCTGCTTCATTATTCTCACATCCATATATTAATCAACTTGTGACTTAGTGTGCTAGTTATGTTCCACGTTCATTCCCGTTGAAGGTCAATGAAGGGCATTTATAAGGTAATTATACCATTTTTCTACTGTTTTATGACCGACTTTTAGGAGAAAGGTCAAGGTCGTAATTAAAGTTTGTGGTCTTTTGCTTATATTGCTCAATGAGTGACCTTGTCGATGATGCTTGTAAATGATGGTTTTTATTGTGGAAGGACAGGCCTGAGTCCCTTCAAAATCACATTAGTTTACACGACCCTGCTTCCCCTTTTGTAAGTGACCAGATTAAAAAGTGGGGGTAATAACAAAACATATATGAAGAATATCATGCTGTTTAACAGGTTAAGACATCAATACAAAAAAGGTTGTTATTCGGGATAAGAACTACCAATAAGAATGTGGCCAACAGTCAACTACAGTTAATAACATGTAGCAATCAAAGCATGAGGCATCAGTCGCATCACTCTATAGCTCTATATTTCATACATGGAATTAGTACGGCACACAAAAATATAAACAATAAAAAGTGGATTGAAAGCAGAAAATTGAATCCAAACTTTTGTAGTATCTCAAGGGTCAAGTTTAATTTTGTGAATTAACATTGCAACATCTGTCATAGACAAACCAACTACAGAAACGTCGGTTCAAGGGTTCCGCATTATTTTTACAGGAATTTCATCAATAAATCGGGGTCCATTTGTACAAAATTAAGGTAGGCCTAAGTGCCAGTTTATGTTATGATTTGTCATTGGTTTGCAGGCTTCAAGGACTTATTTTGTGCCAAAATTTAAAATGGATATTTCACGAGATGCTGTGATAAGTTCATAATTGGAAGGTTAAGCTGTTAAGCGTAATATCGTAATTGGGATGGAATGAAGAGGAAATTTCATTTTATTAAGTAAAGTAATGTACATAGTGAATGTGCAACGAGGAAAGAGCATGCTACATCAAGTTTGTGCACTGAATAATTTCTTGCTTTAATCTTGCAGTCTTGGCATGTTCTTCATAACCCAATTGGAACACCTCTTTCACTAATCAATAAGAGTGTAGGTCTGTAGGAACTTTGGAAAGTATGTTGTGCTTTATTGAATAGTATAATGAGCATTTTTAACATTTTCCATAAACTTTCTGTGATTAATTAACCTTTCTTTCATATATTTCTGGCTGTTATTCCACCAAAATATATCAGCTGCTTGGGCATTACTGTTGGGAGTACTGTAGGCTGTCTCCGATTACGAAGCACAACATTGTCAATGTACTAATTTGCCAGTATTTGGAAAATTGACTTATATGCCAGCCTGGATCAACTTATCATCCCATATAATGACATTATTGAATGAAATTTACGAATACTAATAAAATGTTTCCAAAACCCTGTGAAAACATACTCACTGACCTTTCATTGGTTGTTCTTTTTTAATCGCTGATTACAAATATTTCATCATGTGCCAAGCATGCATGACTGCACATTGCCTTCTTGTCACAGTCCTTGTCTGATAGTGCCGGTCCCATCAAGCTTTCTTCATGCAAAAATGCAGGGCTTAAACCCCAAAGCGCCGAGCACCTATCAATATTCTGACAACTTTAGGTCACTATAATTTGATTGCATGCAAAGGCAAGCTCTAAAAAATATAATGAAGTTTTGTCTATGAGTAAAGCTGGGAAGGCCCCTATGCCAAATCCAAAGCATAACACAGACAGTATTTTTTAAACTTTTTATCAGTGTCCTTTTCAGCATCTAATGAAATGGTCCTGTCCCTGAAACTCCTCCATACACTAAATGTCACTGATGGGCAGTGATGGCACAATGCCAGCTGCTTTTAAAGTCAAGTTTCTCAAGCCAAGTTGAATGCCATTGTGTGGTGCCCTGTGTACGTTTTTTACATCCGTTTTCTTTTCCACCTAATTTCCTTTGACACACGACAAGGCCCAGAGGTGGGCCATTGTGGATCATTGTCAGCAGGGTTCGTTGGCATGAGAAGAAAAGGATTGAATGTTTTTTTGTCATTGATTGCTTACCCTTTGAGGCAGACATTGATTTAAATTTTACTTTGAGACTTTTTTTACAGAGACTGATTTATAGCATACTTTTGTGCCGGCCTACTTCCAAAGAATGCCTATGCATTACTCCATTTCCTTTACTGATTAATGATTACTGGTGTCGTCTTTTAAAATTTAAATTCTAATTAAAGGAATAGTTTATGTACCCTTAATTCAAGTTTTAAATTTCATGTCCCTGTCCTGACAACATCACTATGTAATGTAATGATATCAGATCCCTAAAGAAGCAAATGTAAAAGGATTTACCGCCACCTATCGCTGGAGGCTAAATTTCGGTAGTGACATCAAACAAGTTTATGTTTTCTGTGAACGTCTTATCATCGACCAGTGAGACGGATGCGTGACTAGCAGGTCTCATATATCTTGATGTGACAACTTGCCTTGGGTGCGCTAACTGCTTGCAAACGTTTGGGTTCACAGATTAATACATTTTCCATGTTGAATGTAAAAGACAGATAATCCACTGATAGCTAGAGACAAGTTGGTAAAAAATGTTAGAATTAATCGAAAGTTTGTGGTGTCACAACGTGAAGCTAATATTTTACTTTATCTTAACAACGTATATGTCAATGGTTAATGCATATATTCAAAAATGTCAGTCAATGTCACAGAAAACCTGTTTCTTTCTGAATTACGGAATGCTAATTACATTCCGATTGTCTTGTTGTCATAAGTTATTAGCAAAGGCAAGAACAACTAAAAGCAATGATTGCCCCAAGTTCTTCAAACGTATCTTAGTGTCAATTTGTAGCACTAATATTCATCAAGTAATTCAATTTAGTAATTACTGTCTGTGTCACACTGTCATTATCACTTACATACTGGCATATACTTGAGTAATTACTTTGTTTTGTAGCTGAAGTTATCATACCGAAAAGTTTTGTTGATGAAGGTTAATGTGATGTAATTACATTGTGCAGTGGCAACTGTGACATGATAAGGTGTATTTAGGTGCTAAGAGGCTGCTAAGAGGCAGCTTAGAGGCTGCTACTTTGTTAGGTAGGGGAGTGGATTTGTTAGGTAGGAGAATGGATTTGTTGTTAATTATAATGGCACCACAATTCACATTACTACATTACTCAAATTAGCAGATTAGGGAGGCAAGCCCACTGACACAGTTGATTGCGCTCTGCTTCATTCCTATGGCCAAAAAGTGGAAACCTTATAGGCCAATATCATCGATATCCCCAGAAGAACTTCAAAGACCACAAGGCATGAAAAAATTGTGAAGGGAAGACTGATAAATTGAAGGACAGACAAGTCAGACATGCTTGTACATCAAGTGGGAAAAGCGACAAATATCTCTTCAAGCAGTTTTTGTCATTAAGGGAAAGTAGTCATGGAGAAAAGCTGAGGAGGTGGATAAAAATCATTCCAAAAAACACCTAATTATCCCAAATGTCAAACGAAATAAAAGAAAAGATAGCAAAAATGAGGAAAAAGGTCACGATATCCAGATCGACACCAGGAAAGGTATGTTGTAAAGGTTGTAAATGTGCACAGTGTCTTCCTAGGAATCCAGTGAACATTTAACATCACTGATGATCACGCAGTTTCAGTTATCAATTTATTGTGATATGACATACAACCACATTGCATAAGTTCTTAGCAGCCTTCCTTTTCTGTCTATTACCAAACGGGAATAAATTGGGCTTTAACAACACATTTCGCTAATGATGCACTTCAGTTTGACAAAGGGTGATATTGCTCATTTGGGTCAGGTCAGCATAAATGAAGAGGGGATTGCACCCCGGCCTGATGCCAAGACATTAACCAGTGCCATTTATATTCATGGTACTCTTAAAGACATGGGTCCCACTTGACTACCACTGATAGTATCTGTGCATCTGGGGACATTTAGCAGCACCATTTAACTTAAGACCATCAGGTCTATCATACATAAGTACCTCATGCATACATGTATAAGACATACTAACTTATAGAAGAGTTTCCAAACCTTGACGTGAAAAATAAAATTCCACCCACTCTGAGTTGCTAGAGAGTGCAAATGTATATAAACATGCTGTTAGATGTTCATGTATGTGAAAAATTGTTCACTGAAAACGCTGATATAAATAATATGATGACATATCTTATGACAATGCATTGTACTTAGACATTTCAAACTAATTTAACCCCTCTGACATTGTAATTATGTTGCTTACTGGTGACATCACATGCCATTATTATTACAGTCAAGGTTGAATTATAATCTTTGAATAATGCATAGGCTCATGCCAGTAATAAATTAAGGCAAACCAAGTCAGAGAGTAATGAAGCAGACAAAGGCGATCAAGATTTAGTGAAATGGAAGTTAATGAAATTATAAATGAATGCTCAGGCTCAGGTGTGACAGCCGTTAACAATATCAATATAAGCATAGGTGATTACTGTACAGGTTGTAAGACAGGATGAGTGGCTAAAATAAATATGATCTGTACAAATTGAAAATTTGGCCTCAGTTTCAAGCATTTCAAGAATTCTAGATTGAAAACGACTATTCAACATGTTCAAGACATGTCATCTGACTCTAACATTAAACTTTACGAGCCCCATACCATCAGAAGTGATAACAGCAAAGGCAACTTTATCATTCTGATATCTATGAAACCTTCGAGCCACAGCCGGCCACATATCCCCACTGGTCGATCATAAGCCAATTAGGGAAAACATAAATTTGTTTGATGTCACCATCACTACTTACCCACTAGCGATAGGTGACATTAAAACCTCTTACATTTGCCACTGAAGGAAGTAGAGGTCATTATAACCCGACCGTCTGAGTGTTGTCAGGACGTTGTCAAGATTTTATCGCAATATAAAGCCATGTACTCAAATACTACTAATGTTGTCTGCATTTCGACCTTGTGGATCACAGAGAGTACATGTTCATCTTGGAGGGGGTCTGCATGTTTAATGATTCATAAAATGTGATTTATTGAAGTCTGTGACTTTCTGTGAGTGAGAAGCAATACAGACATCATCACTGTCACCTTGCAGTTCCCACAGAAAAGTGCAATTCCCAAGAGGGCAGCACTAAAAACTGACGTCGTGTTCTATTTCTATAACAACAAATCATCCACAAGAGGTTGTTTGTGGTTAATAGCCTCCAGCGCATCCACAAAATGGCCAAAAAAAAGGAAAGGAATTGTCATTTGCATGCACTTGTTAGCCGACTTAGAAAGATGAACATTACATGGTTGTCATAACAGAAAGAGGACAATCATGTCATAGGGCAAAATAATACATGCCATAACTTTTTGTTGCATTTTATATGACCTCTACGTGAAGACTCTTGTTAGCAGAACTGAACGAAGGTTTTTAAATCATTTCATTTATATATTTTAGCAATTATTGTTATTTCCAAATACATAAAAATGCATAATCCTACCTTAGCCCCCTTGAGGGTTTAAACATTTTATAGGTATTTCCATAGATATTGATCAACAAAAACTGAAACTGAAAAATAACTCAAATATGTTTCCAGTCTGTATATCACAGAATAAATACTGTAGATGTGTGAAGGGAGATCATTACCAAGAACATTCACAGTTATATGTTTCTTAAACATTCAAACTGAGGTGTGATATATTGCAAAATAGTGTCTTATATATACTCCCACTTTAGCCCCCTTTCCCATTGACTGTACCATTGAAAAGGGGGCTAATGTAGGAGTATATATAGACACTAGGATATAGCAAAAACTGTCTTATTATATTCCTGCTTTAGCACCCTTTTCGATTGAGAGTACCATTGAAAAGGGGGCTAAAGCTGGAGTATATATAGACAGTTGGATAAAGCAAAAACTGTCTTATTATACTCCTGCTTTAGCCCCCTGTTCCATTGACAGTACCATTGAAAGGGGGCTAAAGCAGGAGTATATATAGACAGTAGGATATAGCAAAAAACTGTCTTATTATACTCCTGCTTTAGCCCAAGCCCCTTTTCCATTGACAGTACCATTGAAAAGGGGGCTAAAGCAGGAGTATATATATAAGACAGTATTTTGCTATATTTTGGTGTTATTTTTACTGTATAAGCGTGATTGTGTTTATACAAAACATGGCGTTTATACAGTCAATGTAACAAAGAAACACTTTCTAAAAATAATACTGTATAATATATATACTCCTGCTTTAGCCCCCTTTTCCATTGACAGTACCATTGAAAAGCGGGCTAAAGCAGGAGTATATATAAGACAGTATTTTATATATATCCTACTGTCCTATATACACTCCTGCTTTAGCCCCCTTTTCAGTGGTACTGTCAATGGAAAAGGGAGCTAAAGCAGGAATATAATAAGACAGTATTTTGATAAATAGTTAGACAATTATTTCTTTGTTACATTGACTGTATAAGCGTCATCTTGTGTATAAACATAATGACGTTTATAGGCCTACAGTAAAAATGACCACCACTATTTCCCATGAAAAAAGGGCCTAAATGTTTAGACCCCTGAGGGGGCTAATGTAGGATAATGCCCATAAAAATTATTCACTCCTCATCTAGATGCATTTGCTAAGATTTTGATATGATTTAAAATTTCTGTGTAAGCTCTGCAACTCTCATAATGTGAAGAAATTTGGGTCTTTACCACAATAAACTCCTGTTAGTCTACACTTTCTCAGTTAAGCATGTTAAATTACCTCTTGTTATATTATATTTTATAGCAATTTTACTTACAAAATTTGAGAATTAAATACAATATATACATTTTGTCAAGATGGTGGGTTTGCTGCATGCAAACTTGCTATAACTTTCAATAATGAATATTTTCTATTCATAAGTAGAGATTACATTCAACCCTCCAATCACAAAGTACACAAATCCGTCACTTACACTCTTACAGTTCTCGTAAAATACACATAGAAATTTTCAGAACAAAAGAAAGCCTTGAAAAGTGCAAACCAAATACAAATGATGATATAAAGTAGTACCTTGCTCAATAAACAAAATTCCCAAAGCAATGAAAAGTAACCAGATGGACAATTACAGCTGCAGATGTAATTGTAGAAACTGGTAGTCTAAACAAATGGGTTAGCGTGCCAAATTAATGAAAAGAGTATTTTAAAACTTGCATATGGCAGTTGAGAATATATTATTATCTTAATCATATCTACTGTCAAATCTACTTTGCAGTGTGGATTTCCAAGTGGAGATGAGATGAAAGCTGACAAACATTTTTAGATATCTTGTCCCAAAAATATCCTCATACCAATGTAATTGATGTCTGTTGTGTTGACTGCCCATTTATCAAGTGGAGATGAGATGAAAGCTGACAAACATTTTTAGATATCTTGTCCCAAAAATATCCTCATACCAATGTAATTGATGTCTGTTGTGTTGACTGCCCATTTATCCATTGATCTATTAAGCTATACGAGAGTAATTATTTCCATTTCAATAGGCTTTTATTGGAAGACAAGCATCGATCTTCAGTGTACACATGGGCCCTCCGAGATTTTTCTTAGTGCACTTTTTATTCATGCAACAAGCCAGAACCACAACCAGTTGAGAAAAAGATCTTCTTCGCAGCCCTTTTATTTCTCAATAGGGGGCTCACTTTATCTGGTCTTAGTCATAATATAAGTCAACGTAGGGTAAGCAAGGGGAACCTTGGCTGTTCATCTTATCTGTTTTGATTGCTCCCTTGTTGAGGTCAGGGAATAAAAAGGACTTAAACTGGCATAAAATTGACCCATAACTGACCCGAAATTGCATTGGTTGACCTGACAATGTCACCAATACCCATTTACTCTTGACATCAGTCTTACTTTACAATGACTTTATTTTGACTTTACGATGACTGGGTATCTCCCAGTTACAACCCAAAAAGATCAACCCTGTGTTCCAGGAACCTCATTTATACAAAACCCAGATCCTATCCACCCTAATAGATAATAGAGTGAGTTCAAGCGTTACAGACGACTTGATTTATTTCTCAGCCATAACCAGGGATTAGGAACATGGCATTCACTGTTGACTGTTCACAGGGATAAACATAAAGCCACAGAAGACCACAGATTACACAGCAGACCATGGGTTATTGCCGGACTTGCACGGATTTGGACCGTTAATCTTAGGACTATAGAACTAAGACTTGGAGTACAATTTTGTAAAATGTGGAGTGATGGTGTGAGATTATTGAAAAAGAGGTACCTTGCAGATACTACAGACTGTGATAGAATAACTTTGGGTGTGATTAAAGAGTTGCGAGATGCTAGAGGCAGCCTAGTCATGATTCCTGGTTTTAGTTATACTGAGATCTGTGATTTTATTAACTTTACTTGTACTTTTTAATGTTTTTATTTTTATATATTGTTTTTATCTTCATACATAGAATTTTTATACTGTATTTTATCATGTCTAAACCTTTTATAATTATGATTGTAAAAGTGTTTGAATAAAATATTATATGTATAAGTGAGGGTGAACAAGCCAGTGACACACTGGTTAAGACCATTTTATTGTAGGCGTAATCAGTCGAAGGTCACCCATTTAGTATCCATTGAACATTATAAGCCAGTGACAGGATGAGTACTACTCTTTCCTGCCTGGCATAGTATTGGAATTACTGAGATTACTGCCATGGCCACAACACCGTTCAAATCTAAATGTAATTGGACAAAATGGTGTGCCTTGGGGCTATTACAATTATCTTTCTTTATATTTGGATGTCGTAAATTCATTGCTGAACTTGACAATCATGCTTTTTTCCGGGGTTGGTACACCAGTGAATGAGTGATGAAGCTATCTACATTTGTTGATGTCTTTAATGAATTTCCGTGTATTGTTAAGTATTTGTCTATATCTAATATAAACATATGATATAGCAATCTTTACCAGGAGTCTCTATTTAAAACATACATATGATATAGCAGTCTTTACAAGGATGAACTTCACTGACAGATCACTAACCTGTCCAAATGGTTGTCATGATTTCGCGTGATTGTTCAGTTTTCTTCCCTATTTTGACACTAAATATTTTATCTAAAACTGATAGTCCAGTTTTAGTTTTGTCTTTAGCAGATTTCTCTCATACTAATACCCTTTTTGCCCTTTCCAAAAGCACAACCTGTAAAAAGCACTTCAGAGGGTTATAAAATGAATCCCTTTGTTGCTATTTTATTTCTCATCCAGGCCATCACTTTATCAGATTTTAGTCTCAGTAAAAGTCAATGTATTGCACAGGAAACCTCAGCTGCTGTTCATCTTATCATTTTTGACTCCCCCCATGTTGAGGGCAGGGACATAAAAAGGAATCTAAAGAGGCATAAAAAAGAAGACCTGACCAAAAATTGTGTTGGCTGACTTTTTGTCCTGTTTTATTGTGGCTTAATGATAACAGGTAGGCTCATATACCAGTAAGAACCCAAAAAGATTGACCTTGAATTCCACAAGCTTTAGTTATCCCATCTACTCTGAGTCTGACACTGACAGGTTAGTTATTGCATGAGGTAAACAGGCACATATCTTCGATTCATCTTCGCCTATAAGAAACAATTCAAAAATGTGTTTACTGTTTGAAAGTGATGACAAGGCCCATGATAGATTAGTTAGTAACAAGATTAATGAGCAGGTTAAAAAAAACAAATGATGACACGATGTTGAAGACCATATATATATATACTGTATTTTTGTGACAGAAAAATACAAAGTGTATACTGTATAGCAAATAGCATTTATCAGTATTTTGCGATGACATAAATTCCAATAAAGATTCAATAAGAAAGTACTTCCTCCAATCCATCATGGTGGTCAAGAAAAATCTCCTATTTTCTCTGACCAATGGAGATCGACTGATATAGATTTTGATAGATGGAGTAAATATAATAAAAGAGGAGGAACAAATAGTTGTGGTCAGACAAATACGTCTTTCGTATGACTCCTAAAAGGGCAGATCACAAAAGGTCATCACATCAGCTCAAAGGTCATCAACTCGGCTCATCCATCTCTCCTAGGACCACATTCAGTATCACGAAGTAAATTGAGTAGAAAACAAGAACCCAGGGGTTGCAAAACTGAATGATGCCGATATGTGGTAGCACAAGCCACCCAAGTTTACTCAGGTTTTGACAGCCATTTTCATATATTCAGAAAATCATGGTCCTCTGATTTTCAAACATAGGACCAATCTATCTGTACAAACAGGTTGTTGGAATGTGAAAAAAGGTAAAAACGAGGTTATAGATCTATTATTGGCCAAAAAAGGAATCTGGAGAGTGGAGACACATCTTTACTCTGAACATGACTTTGTCCCTTTGTTATCAGAGAAATACCGTTATGGTTTTCTCAGTTTTTCTTCTGATAGCATGATGGCCAGTAATTTGGTTTTTAAACTGCACCAAAAATAAACTATACACGTACTTCTTTAAATGACATAGGCATACTCGTCCTGGCATAGTCATGGGACTGTAGCAAAACAATGATTCAGTGTAGACCCCGAAGTCAGTCAGAGTTAATGACTTGCTTGGCAAGAACTTCAACTGACTAGTCAGCTAAGTTGTTCAACTCTAACTTCACTTGACTTCAACTAACTTCAGCTCACTTCAGCATCGTAATGATATTTATTAGGACCTTTTCCTAGATATTCTTCAGCAGTACATTGTAATTTCGCAATTTTCAGAATTTGCACACCAGGAGAATGGTGTAGTAATCAAATGTGAGAGATTTTAAGGGATTTTTTACGTAGCATGGACTTTAATTAGTCCTAAAAGAGTATGAAATATGTGCTGTGCTCTTCATGCTCTTTAAAATGACACCAAATCCATTTCTGTGAGATAAAAATTGGCTGAGTTAGGCAACAATGACTTGACTTAAGCTGGCTAAACTCAGACTTGACTTGAGTGAACTTCAACTTGCTGCTTGGAAAGCAGACTGCGACTTGACTAGTCGACTTTTTTTAGTCGACTTCGGGGTCTAATACAGTGAGATTATTTTATTTTGAGCCCTTGATTTGAAACTACAACTGTTTAAAAATGATGTACGCACATATTTCAGAATCCATCTTCGTTCCCTTAAGTTAAAGTTTGGTAACTGCCAAAATTGATACATGCTACAACTAAAACCAATTGTGCAGTGGTACTTTGAAGTGTCACATGAAATATTTTAGCCAAATGGGCAGGTCCCATAGATTAAGTTTGCAAAATGAAAAAGATATCTAACTGTCAAACTACCACGTCAAGTTCATACAACTACATTCCTGGTGGCTCCATCTATAATCCAAAGTAGGTACCACAAGCTGTTTATCAGTTTATAAATAGACATCTGGATCTGGATAATTACTCAGCATTGTCACTTGGATATTTTGCTGAGGGTTGATCGCTGTGTGATAAATGAAATGACAAGGCTGAGAGTCAGGAACACACCCTATTAAATTTTTTACGGCTACCCTGCATACCTCCTCACATATTTTTTGTGTACATGTATACTATACATTGTACAACTAATCTATCACAAAAAATAGCTCAGATTTTCTGAAGATATAACTTTTTTTTTTTAAAGCCTTTATTTTTCAGCAACACTTACTGTTGACTGGGATGTCTATCATTCACGCAAATGGATAAATTATATAGTCAAATGGTAAACAAATAGATACATATGCTCGAACCCATGCAGGCACAGCACTTCCCCATAGGAGCCCGATGCTCTACCAACTGAGCTATCCCCCTCCTCTTAGTCCTAGTTCATGCAACAGTTATTGAAATATTTCAATTGCAATGATTTTAAGACTGTTTTTAAGCAAATTCAGGACTCTGAAATGCTGAGTCAAATATACAGACTGAACAGTTTTTAACAAGCAATGAAACTTATTTTATTTTATTTATCAGTTTATGCTGTTATTTACCTTTTACATTTTTAATGATGTATTTTTTAACATTTACAGACATACATGTACAAACCATGCTTTTAAGAAAATGCATTGATAATTGATACAATAGTATACATAACTCCACATGAGTACAACTAGATAGTATTTATTCAAATGTTATATTTTGCTTACAAAAAATATCAGATGAATGTTTCCCTTCACTCCTAAAAACATTTTCATATTCTCAAAATATCCATGATGGAAGAAATTGATATATATGTATAGGCCTAGACTGGAAATATATGGTAAAAGTGATAGTAATCAATTCAGACTTGATGGCATTTTGACTATTTCAAACCTCTGTCAGCTTTGACAGCTTGGCAATGAAAGATATTTGCTATTTGTTCTAAAATTATTGGCAATTCCTTCAACAGACATCCATTGGATTGCCTCAATGCATGAGCTACTTTGCATCTCTGCTTACAGGTTGCCTGGTGGCTAGTTTGCAACTCTGCCAACAGGTGGCTGATCACTGAAGCATATGTTGCATTAGGGTTGCATTCCTGGCAAAGTCCCAATATTTACATATGGAGGGTTGCCAGTTCTTGGCTGGCTAGTGGAGAGGCAAGTCAGGGCTGGAATGCATCAGGATAATATCATCAAAAACACCATCAAATGCACTCCAATCTAATTTTTGCTTCCAAATTTTTTTACACATTCACTCCATACATCAAACTAGCAACTGAGAAGTCCAAACTCCTTGCCTATCTTGAGATTTTGCGTATAATTTGCCACTGGTGAGAACCAGCCAAGAGTAACCAGAATAACTGAATGAGCCTATGGCTCATTCAGTTAAAAACCAAACAAGGATTTTTCACTCAGCAACATTTGAACCTCCAAACGAAGAAATACATCTTCATCAATTAGTTATTGTACAATGTCATAGAACTGACAGAATTGTGATTGCGTAACTGAACATGTGTTCAGAAAGGGAATCCCTAATTCTTAAAAGAAATCAGAAAACCCATGCAGCCCCCATAGCTGTAAGCATAGGCTATAAATGTTTCTGCAACATCCATTCAATAGGATTGCAGATCAGTGTATCTCAAATATATTCTTAGTCAATAATCAAAATTTCTCCCAAAATCAATGAATAAATTTGGTTTTCTTGTGGTTTTGTCAGATTTAGCATTATCAATTAATTAAACTGCTGATTTCTTCAATTCGCTTCTGACTTTTTTGTTATTTGATGTAACCCAGTACACTGAAAGATTAAAAGGCAGAATTATTTGACATGCAGCTCATGAAAAGGTTGTCGCACCTTGGTGTGCAGTTATTCTAATGAAACTCCCATAAATGATCAATTGTAATCATTGATCAATTGGGTGGTGCTTTGAACTTCTTTTCAACTTTAAAACCAGCTTCATTCAGAAGCTTCAAAGCTTTGCCAAAATTTCTGTGCATTCAATGAAGTTTCATTATCCTTAGACAGTCAAATGAATTTCAAAGCCAAAAATATCTCAAGATGATTTTTTAGACGATGGAATTATCCCAGCACTGCGCACACAGTAAAAGAATCTTTGCTGGATGTACATTGCACAATCATACAAAAGGCGTTGACACACAATGCCTTTATTAGGACAGGTTGTGATTAAGATATAAAATGGTCCATTTCATGACAGTAGCCATCAGGCCAATCATATCTTTTCTAGGTGGAAAAAAGGTCATAAATAAAAAGTATCAAAATAACAAAGCCATTGTAAGGCACCAAATGTTGTAGGGGATGAACATCGTACTTCTGGACTTCAATAAGTGTTGTCACAAAAGAAGCAACAAATAAAAGGCTACCCTGCTCTTCTACAGATGTAATTGTTTCTTTTGAGGTCAAGCATTGTCCTGAGGATACAGCGACCAATTGCCATATTGTATTTCCTGTTCTCCAAACACTCAAGAAACTAAGAAGGATCACAAAATCAAAGAAGAAAGAAATCAATCTCATGTTATCATGCTATTCCCTGAAGACATGACTGATCATATACTTTTCAGTAATTTTTGCTAATTGCTTGGAGCAATGAAGCTGTTTGGTGATTTCTAGATAAAGTCCCTTATGCCTCACACATGGCTACTTCGTAATGTTTCATCTGTTTCTTTTCTACTATATGTCACTTCTTCGTGTAAAAGGTAACACAAAGAGACAATACTGATGTAATAATGGCTAGGATGTTGCATAGTTAAAAGATGTCCGTTAAATAACTGAAGAAATTATTATAGAATATGACCGTTTCCTTCATATCTGCTAGTGATAGAGGTCAAAATAAAGTGTTGTATCTTCAATTTATAATAGTTGTACAGTGTGCAATTGGACATGTTAAAATATTTGTTACTCTCAGAATACTTCTATTAATATACTATCGTCCTAGAAAACTAGAATCGCAAGCGATGATAATATGACCGCCGGCGCTGCTGGACGCCTTTTGCTGATCAAGTGCAATCAAGTGTGACTGTGTCGATCCATAAAAGATGAATAACAATTTGTGTTTTGAGTGCAGCTTGTTTGGACCTGGCTTAAAAAAGCTCAGTCGTATAATAATAATAATAAATAGATATATATTCGTTGTTGTCCATGGCGCAGTGGGGCCTCTATTTGACGGGGGGTTTATTCGAGGGGCGTATATGTGTACATCCATTGTGCATGCCTGTGTACGGCCATCGTCAAGTGTACGCCCATCTGTAGCTCGTCTGGCATGCCCATCTGCGTGTTCACGCCAATTTGTGTGTACACACCCATCTGTGTACGCACCCATTTGCGTGGGCATGTCCACCTGAATGCCTATCTGTGTGGGCACGCCCACCTGTACACCCATCTATGTGTATGCCCACCTGTAGGCCTATGCCCATCTCTTGAGTGTATGCCCATCTGTGTTGGTACCCTCATCTGTGAGTGCATGCCTTCTTAGTGTGCACGCCCCCCTTTACACCTAGCTGGGAGTACGACCGTCTGTGTGAGTATGCCAATTTGTGTGTGCACAGCCACCTTCGTGTGCACGCCCATTGATATGGCCATCTGTGTGCGCATGCCCATATGTACCGCCATCTGCATGTATACGCCCATATCAGCACGCCCGTCAGTGTGTGTAAGCCCATCTGTGCGTGCACGCCCATCTGTGTGTGCATGCCCATTTGTATGTGCATGGCCATCTGTATGCCCATCCCAGTGTGGATGCCCATGTGTGTGTGGACGCCCATGTGTGTCTGCAGGGCCACCTGTGTGTACACACACATCTGTCAGTGCAGGCCCACAAAGCAGTGCTGTGATGTGGTCTGTAATGCAGTGCAGTTATGCAGTGCAAAAAAGCACTGTTGAAATACAGTGCAGTAATGAAGTGTTGTGCTGCAGTGCTGTAATGCATTGCAGTAATGAGGTTCTGTGATGCAGTGCAGTAACACAGAGCTGCAATGCAGACTGCAGTGTTGTAATGCAAGGCAGTGATGCAGTGCAGTTATGTGTCCACGGGGGCATGGCCCCGTGTCCGCGGGGGCATGTCCCCGTGTCCGCGGGGGCATGTCCCCATGTCCGCGGGGGCATGTCCCCATGTCCGCGGGGGCATGTTCCCGGGGGCATGTCCCCATGTCCCCCGGGCATGTCCCCAGGGGTATGTCCCCATGTCCCTGGGGGCATGTCCCCGCGGGCATGTCCCCATGTCCTCGGGGGTATGTCCCAATGGCCCCGGAGGTATGTCCCCGGGGGTATGCCCCCATGTCCCTGGGGGTATGTCCCCATGGCCCCGGGGGTATGCCCCCATGTCCCCATGTCCCCGGGGGTATGTCCCCATGTCCCGGGGGTATGTCCCCGGGGGTATGTCCCCATGTCCCCGGGGTATGTCCCCATGTATGTCCGCGGGGGCATGTCCCCATGTATGTCCGCGGGGGCATGTCCCCATGTCCCCGGGGGCATGTCCCCATGTCCCCGGGGGCATGTCCCCATGTCCCCGGGGGCATGTCCCCATGTCCCCGGGGGGCATGACCCCATGTCCCCTGGGGCATGTCCCCATGTCCCCTGGGGCATGTCCCCATGTCCCGGGGGTATGTCCCCGGGGGTATGTCCCCATGTCCCCGGGGTATGTCCCCATGTATGTCCGCGGGGGCATGTCCCCATGTATGTCCGCGGGGGCATGCCCCCATGTCCCCGGGGGCATGTCCCCATGTCCCCGGGGGCATGTCCCCATGTCCCCGGGGGCATGTCCCCATGTCCCCGGGGGGCATGACCCCATGTCCCCTGGGGCATGTCCCCATGTCCCCGAGCGGCATGTCCCCATGTCCCGGGGGCATGTCCCCATGGCCCCGGGGGCATGTCCCCATGTCCCCGGGGGCATGTCCCCATGTCCGCGGGGGCATGTCCCCATGTCCGCGGGGGCATGTCCCCATGTCCGCGGGGGCATGTCCCCATGTCCGCGGGGGCATGTCCCCATGTCCGCGGGGGCATGTCCCCATTTCCGCGGGGGCATGTCCCCATGTCCGCGGGGGCATGTCCCCATGTCCGCGGGGGCATGTCCCCATGTCCCCGGGGGCATGTCCCCATGTCCCCGGGGGCATGTCCCCATGTCCCCGGGGGGCATGTCCCCATGTCCCAGGGGCATGTCCCCATGTCCCAGGGGGCATGTCCCCATGTCCCCGGGGGCATGGCCCCATGTCCCCGGGGGCATGTCCCCATGTCCCCGGGGGCATGTCCCCCATGTCCCCGGGGGCATGTCCCCATGTCCCTGGGGGCATGTCTCCATGTCCCCGGGGGCATGTCCCCATGTCCCCGGGGGCATGTCCCCATGTCCCCATGTCCGGGGGGGCATGTCCCCATGTCCGCGGGGGTATGTCCCCATGTCCGCAGGGGGTTTGGTAGATATTAAATGGTTGCCCCCTTATTCTTAGTAATAATGGTCGCCCACTCTTTAGTATATATTAAATGGTTGCCCCCTTACCTATCTATATATCTATCTATCTATCTATGTATATCTATCAGCATTGCTTAGTAGATATTAAATGGTTGCCCCCTTGGTTCATACATTCTTAGTAATAATGGTCGCCCCCTCCTTAGTAGATATTAAATGGTCGCCCAATATCCTATCTATCTATCTATGTATCTATCTATCTATATCTATCATCATTGCTTAGTAGATATTAAATGGTTGCCCCCTTGGTTCATTCATGCATGTACTTTTGTTATCTTAGCACCTTAGTAGATATTAAATGGTTGCCCCCTTATTCTTAGGAGATATTAAATGGTCGCCCCCTTATCCTTAGTAGATACCTTATCTATCTATCTATCTATCTATCTATCTTCATCATTGATTGCCATCATTGATTGCCATCATTGATTGCCATCATTGATTGCCATCATTGACTGCCATCATTGACTGCCATCATTGATTACCTTTGTCTACGACTCCGCCACATAAATCCTCCGACACCCTCCGACACATGAAATCCCGCCATGTGACCGCATAAAAACAGAGATCAGCCTAAAGGCGATCAATAAGAGTTTGGCTGCTTTTGAGACATTCCCCAGCAGTCAAGCGGTCCAAGCAGGTCTAATCTGGCACAGTGCCAAAAATCACGAAAACAACATTCAGATAGCCAAAATAACAATAAGGTGGGGTGTTTCACTGAAAAATCATGAATCTCAGAAAGGTATGAAAGACCCCTTGGATCATTCTGGTTTTCAGGGGTTGAGTAAAGAATGTAAAGTTATGTTTATATAGCAACTTTCATGATTGTACATTGAGTGTAACTTGTTCTATCCATCCCCAAAAATGTGAGTTAAATGGTACAATACGGGGGTAAAAGCAAAATGACCGCGCCAGCGCTGGCGGCGGTCATAATAACCTTGAAATTTATCTTGCTACTTCTTAGTACTGTTTAAAATGCAGTTATTCTAATGACAGTCCTATTTCTGTCTGCTGTCCTTGAGCTAATGGTGGATTAACATTGCTGATATAATGAAGCCAAGATGTCATTAAAATTGTAGAGATTAGTCCAAATGTGGCAAGAAGAAAAAAATTACAAATGCTAAAAGGCATATATTGACCAAAAATTCAAGTAACTGACCGTTGAAGTAATACTTTTAAAAGATGCTGCATGCAACATTGATTGTCTCTTCTTTCATTTACCAATTAATTAATAAAGCCTGCATCTTGATAAAAAGCCAGCATATATTAAAATTTTCAATGAACTTCTGTAAGAACCATTATAAGGAAGTTGAGTGTCCAAATGACCCTTGTATTACTTAGTATGAAATTTAATTGAAAAAAAATGTTGGCAGCTAATGCATCTTAATCAGGACTGTTGGAGAAGTTACATAGTACCATCCTCCATTAAGAAGACTCGCAGCTTTACCATAAATCTCTCGACATAATAAGGTTGTTATCCATATCTAATAAATCATCTCCTTTTTAGTTGATCATTCTCTGGCAAATCCTGCCCAGTTTCATTGCTCTTAAATTCTGAGTCTCAGTTGGCCATGTATCACTTAAGCATGTAAGTGCCTTAAGTTTAGCCTCACCTATCTCAACTCTCAAGTCACTCTGACAGATTTTTGCATCAGAATTTTTCACCAATAAATAGGTTTTTATGATGTCATTCTTGTCTTACTAAAAGCTTCTCATAAAAATGTTGCAATGAGTTCTATATAGATGGTAATGTTTCAGATTTTGCTGATCTGTCACATTTATGATTGAGATCCACGTGTTTATGGTCATGCCCATGACAGCATTTATGGTCATCAAGTACTCCATGTCTCGGCTGTCTCGCCACAATGTCTGCACAATGAAAGAGATAGTGGTCTTATGCCCCATCTGTTTGATCATTCTCAGAGGATTCAAGCAGTTGCAGAGGTTTTCAAAATTTAAATTTCTAAATTTAACAATTCAATACAAATTTTCATGTCAGTAAAGAATTTTTTCATCCATATCGTTGTTCAAGACCATCGGTATAATCTGCCACAATCATCATCATTTGTAATATTTAGTTCCATTTGGTCTGTTAAAAAACCAATATAAATATTGTAAAGAATTGAAATTCACAACCTATAAGCTAACAAGTGCATATATCTGATGTGAAAACAATTGCCCACAAGGCAGTTTACAAAAAGAAGGCTTTGAAACTGAGGTGTAAATAGACCTTTTTACAAAGTCAACTTCACACTTGTTAGCGACTCTTCCAATGTTTACCACTTGTCTGACTGAGTTTGCAATTTCTATTTTTGGGACTGCAGAAACACTTCAAAATGCTTTGTTGTAACTTTGGTGAAACTTTTTAATCAGTCAGTCGTTACTCAGGTTACTGTCTGATGTTAGTGATCTGTGGCTTTCAACAAATACTCCACAGTGCAAAGTGGTCAACAAGATGACAAACATAGGAATTTGTCTTTGGTAGTTTCGCCTTTTTGTGCTTTTTCTTTTTGTACTTTTTGTCTCACTCCACAAGAAAACTCCAAACAAATGTCAATCGATAACAACAAGTACTGTTAAGCACTGAGTCACACTTTCACTCAGTTTCCCAACTTTTGACTGAGTCTTAGGGCAAGGACAACCGAGAGCAGTGGTCGTTCCAAGCTCCTCAGAAGTGTCTCAGTGTCAATCTGAGGCATATTATTTATATAGTAATTAGATTTAGTAATTACCATACACTGACTTTATGCTGTGGTGACATTAACACTTAGATATTATCTTATACTTCAGTAAATTACTTCCAAAATTAGTAGCACACAATGTTGTTGAAGGTCTGATTCCAAAGAGTTTTCTGGATTACTGCAACAATATGCTCTAAAGAGTACAATATCAAAAATTTCAATTCTGTTAGAAGCTTGCAGTAACTTTATAACACCAAGCTAGACATACAACATTATGTTCAATCATAGCTTAAAAAAGAATGACAACTTGCCTTGACTGAGTAGAATTTCCCCAATACAGGCAGCAATCTTTCCTACAGGACTGATTCAGCAGTGCACCACAGTTAAATTTAGAACTAAAAATGTCTTCTATTTCTGCAGCCAAGAAGTAGAAACCCTATATATCAGCGAAATTCAAAGGAGAACTTCAAAGACCATAAAGCATCAAAAATTGTGATGGTAAGGCCTATAAATCACAGGACAGACAAGTCAGACATGCTTGTACATCATGTGGAAAAAGTCACAAAAATCTCCTATTATAGCATTTCATGTCATCTGTTTGGAAAAAAAGGAGCCAAACTCAATGAGGCGAAATAAATAATTCCCCAAAACACCTAATTTTTTTCCCAAATGTCAAAAAAAAAGAAAGATATGAATGAAAAGATAGAAAAATATGGGGAAAGGTCAAGATGTCCAGATCGAGGGCTGGAAAGGTAGTTGTAAAGGTTGGCAGAGGGAGGAACTGGTTAGACTCATGGGTGGAAGCTGGACGGGTGGATTGGAACGGAAATAAAGATGGAAAGAAGCTGTAAGACTAAAACAAAGGTGCACTGTGTCTTCCATTAACATCACTTGATGATCATGCAGATTCAGCTATCAAGTCATTGTGATATAACTCACAACCGCAATGTGCACGTCCTTAGCAGCATCTCTTTTCTATCTAATCACAAATACAGAGAACAGCTTTTCAATCAATTTAATCTCAGCACTTGTAAGAAGGTAATTATATACGAGAACAAATTGGGCATTAAGGACACATTTTGCGGGGCTTCAAGGACACATTTTGCAGGGCTTCTAGGACACATTTTGTAGTTTGAAAATGGTGGTGCTATTGCTCGTTTGGGGCATGTCAGCAGAAATGAAGAAATGAAGAGCGGATTGGTCCCCAGCATGATATGAAAGGCATTAACCAGTGCCATTTATATTCATGGTAATTTTTAAAACATGAGTCCCACTTGACTATCACTGATAGAATCTGTGCATCTGGGGGCATTTAGAGGCACCATTTCACTTTAGACCATCAGGTCTATCATACATAAGAACCTCATGCATACATGTATAAGACAGGCTAATTGACAGAAGAGTTTCCACGCCTTGATATAAATTCAGCATGCAGTGAGTAGCCAGACAGTGCAATTATGTTGTTAAATGTTCATTGGTGCTGATATTGATAATATCATGACCTATCTCATAACTATACAAAGACAAGACATTATAAACAAATTCAACCCCTCTGACATTTGGTTACTGATGACATCACTTGACATTAATTATGAAAGTCAAGGTTGAATAACGTATACTGTTAACGGCATACTGTCGGCATAGGCTAGGTAAGAAGCCATGGACAAACCAAGTCAGATAGTAATTTTAGCAAAGGTGATCCTCGATAATCAGGACCTAATGGTGTGGTAATAAATTAAATTGTGAATGCCCAAGCTCAGGCACGACACCCCCAACCGACAACAACATTAACATAGCATTAGGTAGTAAGACAGACTACGACGCTAAAACAAATATGAGCTGTACAATATGAAAACGTGACCTCACTTTCAAGCATTTCCAGAATTGCAGCCTAAAAACGACTATTCAAGACATGTAATCTGACTAGAGCTAACGTTTTTTTCTTTGTTTTTTTTTATTAAAATCTTCAAAACAGAACAAGTACAATACCATGGTATGAATATCTCTCATTGTCACGTGTAAACCTCAAAAAATACCCTATACAGTATATAGCACATATAGAACCATAACATGCAAATTCCAACAGAATATTTCAACACTTGTCACACCCGCAAATTATGTTTAATATACAGCTTGTTGTAAAAGTCCAAACATCATCCCCAAAATTCCCAGCACAATATTTCAACGTCTCATATATATAAAAATAGTACTTTAACACCAATCAATTACCAAAAATAGAACATCCATATTTCATAATACCACACATATACAAGTTCTCCAACTCAATATTTCATCGTCTTCATTATATAAACATCCATGCATTAAATTCCAATCAATTTTGTATATATACATAAACAATTATTTCCTCCACACATCACCATAACACCTTGTATATACAGATTCTCCAACCCAAAATTTTATCGTCTTCATAATGTATAAGTATCTATTCCTTTACCCATGTAATAACCAATCAATTATATACAATCTCAATTATTTAATAGTATATATACATATAAGAAACTGTAACGTAATAACATACTAACACTCTCCGATATTCTATAGTAAATAATCAATGTAAAAACGTAACTTTTCTACTAGAAAAAGCATGTTTTTGTTTCCTTTTATCACTTTTACTTTTTTAAGAATAAAACAGTGATCCATTACTTCTTTCAATATCCATTTAGAACAAGCTATATCTGACAAGTACTTTTTCTCAAATTTAAAATTATTGCGACGTTTCCATATTGTGAATCTAGCAATTGATAATATCATATTTACAACTTCATGTATGTCATTTTTTCCTAACAAACCAACAAGGACAATTTCTTGGTTCACAACAACTTTTCTATCAAGCATCATTTCAAGAACAAACTTTAAAACATTCCAAATTTTTCCTAATTTACAACATTCAAACAATAAGTGATCAACATTCTCAATTTCTTCTAAACACATAGTGCAAATTCCATTCGATATTTTCATTGTTTTTAATCTTTTCTCAGTCATGACAACACCATGAAAAATTTTCCAGTTGAAATCATTACATTTCCTTTGATTAAGTCTATTATTAAAATTAATTGTAAACCAGAGATCAAAGTTAATTTTTGTTTCTTGTTGATTATTCCAAAACTTAACTTTATCCGTCCAATACCGCTTTGATCTGAGCTCTACTGACTTGTTAAGCAATAAAATATTGTAAATATCTTTACTGGTCAATTTCTTGAGTGTCTTTACGGTGCCACCTGGGATGTGAAATTTTTCATCCAGAATCATTTCTGCTACATTCTCATATTCAATTATATCTTCATTATGATCAATTAACCATTCTGCAGGAAGAGCAGACTTTACTTTTTGTATGGCAAAAATATATAAAGCTTTGTGTATTAGTTTTTCAAAGATACCCTGATAATCAATGTCACCATTTTTAATGACATCCCTTTTAAAGACAATTCCACTTTTAGCCCAGTGTGACAAGGCCAGGGGTTCTGAATTAAAAGTCAATGAATTACTACACCATATAATATCATGACTGCCTTCTTTCTTTCCTTTTCTGCACAATTCTTGAAAACACTCAATGCACTCTTTATAAAATTGAGGTATTTCTGCATTTTTTAGATGTCTACTAGAGTTATAGACTCGAACTGCAAAGAATTCAACGTTGAATAATTTGTCTAAACATTTAAGCGACTTAATAGGTATGATGCTCCAATCCTCCTGAGCTGATGATTCCAAAATTCTAATCACCCATTTAATGCGTTGTGCTTTAACTGCTGTTTTTATGTCAATCATTCCAATACCACCCAGGGGTTTTGGTAGTACACATATCTCTCGTCTTACTTTCATGTTTTTTCCACCCCACAAGAATTCATAGAATACTTTTTCAAATCTTTCAACATATGTTTGTTTAATAGACTTCATATTACTAGTATATAATACTGTGGCCATTCCTAAGCTTTTTATGATCTGAACCTTACCATGTAAGGATAAATTTCTACTTTTCCATACACCCAATTTCTTTTTAACTCTCTCAAGGAGGGATTGCCAACATTGATCATTTCCTTTTCCTACCATTACTCCCAATATCTACAGAGAACTTAATAGACAGAAATGTACTTTCCAAGTCTGAGCTGACTTCATTCATTAATAATCCAACAGTTTTATTTTTGTTCAGTTTTGAACCTGAAGCTGCTCCAAAAGAATCAACTAACTTTATACACTTATCAATTTCCTTGACATTTTTAAGACAGATAAATGTATCATCCACATATTGCTTACTCTTTATTTCACTAATACAATCATATCCGTTGATTTCGATTCCTTTAATTTCCATATCTTTCCTAATCATCGCACTTAACGGTTCGCCTTGAATGACATAGAGAAGTGCAGACAAAGAATCTCCTTGCCGGATACCTCGTTTTATAGGGAAATACCGAGAGACATATCCATTAGTCAAAATTGCACTTTTCATATCACCGTAAAGTATTCTTAACCATTTTATAAATGTATTCCCAAAGCCAAATTTTTCTAAAACCATAAATAGCCAGCTATGCTCCACTCGGATCAAATGCTTTTTGTTGATCGAGAAAAACAACCACCTGTTCATCATCACCGGATTCTAAGACATCTTCTATCATACGTATATTCTGTCATATAAAACGCCCTTGAACACATCCCTTTTGGTCTGTATGTATAATACTGGGCAAAACTTTCTTAATTCTTTCTGCCAAGACTTTAGACAATATTTTTATATCAGTGTTCAGCAGGGATATTGGACGCCAATTTTTGATATCTTCTCGCTGCCCTTTCTTAAATATTAATCTAATCAATGCTAAAGCTTGTGAACAAGGTAGGTTTTCTTTTTTTTTCAAGCTATCTTTGAAGACTTGCCAAAGATCCTCGCCAATATCTTTCCAAAATATCTTATAAAACTCTATGGCAATTCCATCCGGTCCAGGACTTTTGTTATTTTTCATTTTTTTTAATGCATTTGTCATTTCTTTCAGTTCAATATCACTGTCTAATGTTTCCTTTAAATTAAGGGGTATTTCTCGTTCTAAGCAATTAACAAATTTAGTTGCTTCGTCATTATCAATTCCTTCACTTCTGTACAAATCTGTATAAAAATCAACTTGTACTTTCATCACCTCTTTTGTTCCATAACTGCAATTACCGTCAGCATTCAAAATCTTTTCCCAGCTCTTTTCTTTTGCATTTCTCTTTTCCAACCCATAAAAGTATCTAGTTGGCTTTTCACCTTCTTCTGTCCATTTTATTCTTGATCTAATTTTGGCTCCCTCACCACTTTTTTCAAATAAAGTTTTTAGTTCAGATCTCATACTTTTCAATATTTCCGCCTGGTCCGATCCAATGTATTGCTTATTTTCAATGTCCTTGATTTTTTGTTCTAAAGTATGTATCTGGTTTTTTTTCTCTCGGCTTGCCATCTTTGATAATTTAATACACAACTCCTTAATCTTTTTCTTGCCAATATCCCACCAGAGACCAACGTCATTATATTCTGATTTCTTTGTTTTCCAAAACCTCCACCAGTTTGTGAAAGTCTCACAAAACACTTCACTTTTCATGACCTCAATGTTCATTTTCCATACACCATGCCCCTGTTTTGTCTCTGAAAACCGGAATTTTAAGTTAACACTTTTATGATCAGAGAAAGGGCATACTCTATAACTAACTTTATCCACCTGATTATCTAAGGAGCGCGAAATAAGCCAATAGTCAATACGAGAAGCTTTTGCCCTCGGCACCATGAAAATTCTTTATCGTCTGGATATCGTCTTCTCCAGACATCTTCCATGTCAAAAGCAGTTAACATATTGTTAATTTCCATCTGACCCAAATCTATACTACCTGTACAGTTTTTCCTGTCTTGAACTGTATTTAATGCACAGTTAAAATCCCCTCCAATCAGTTTCTCACATTCATCAGTAAGAAATCTTTTCATCATTCTAAAAAAGGAAATTCTGTCATGGCCATCATTTGGAGCATAAACATTAACCATTCTATACTTGGTCTCGTCTATACATAAATCAAAACTAATAAATCTTCCATCATGATCACAAGAAACATTTCGAAAATCAAAAGTAAACCTTCTATTAAAAAGCACAGCCACCCCTCGGCTCTTGTTAGTGCCTCTGCTCCAGATAGACTGACCATCCCATTCTAAAGACCACCGCTTTTCATCTTTCCTCAAATGACAATGAGTTTCCTGTAAAAAGGCTATATCACAATTTGAAGACCTTAACCAATGAAATACGGTGGAACGTTTTTTATCGTTTTGCAAACCACTTACATTTAATGTAACCAAGTGCAGACAGTTCATGTAATTTGTTTGTTGTTGTTTGTTTAAATTTCACTTTTATACATATGTCACTTATCAGTCCATTCCTCATTACAGAGAGACATTTGCCAAGCCTTTCTGACTCCTTGTGTCCAGGGTTGCGATTTTTATTGATTTTTATAAAAAAATCAAAAAAATCGGATTTATTTGATTTAAATCGGATTTTTTTGATTTAAATCGGATTTAAATCATTAATGGAAAAAGTTCATTTTCCGGATCAATTTCACCAACTGCTATTAATTTTTATGCATTGACGTATTATGAATAACTCATATATGAATGTCAATAAGGCATATATACTAATTTTGTTTAAATTAGAGAAATTATAATGCAAATTATGAAATCAAGGCAGGTGATGTATTAAATATAATAATCATAATGTGAGCTACGGCAGCAGTTCCACATTTTGATACAGATGTGTTAATAAATGTCTTTTTCACTGAACATCAATCATAACTATACAGCTTACTTGTAACAGAATTACACCTTCTAAAAGATGAAAAGGGATGTCAAAACGAGTCATCATTTTCCCTACTCTGCAATGAACTGAACTGCTATGTTAAATCATCAGTCTCAGCACTCAGCCTCAAGATGCCTGTCGATTGTTTCACATGTAGTGTATTTGATATCAGTTTAGCAGTAGGGGCTTTGGAGACAGTGCTGCATTTGCAGAACATGGCTTTGTTTTTCATTGCAGCAATGAAATTGTTTTGAGAATCATGAGAATGCCATGATTGAAATAAAATTGTTTAAATCTTTATCTACATGTATGTAGTCATTCTACTCGGATATATTTATCAGAAATATATTATCATATATATATCTAAAATTATATCTTATATATATGTATACAAGGTGTCTGTGTGATATGTCATTGGACATATTTATGAAAGAGTATTGCTAAATGGTAGGTTGCAAGCTGTAATATCTCACTGCCAGCTTTATTTGTGCTTTTTTAAGCCTTTTTATCCCAACTTTGATTTAAATCATGATTTTTATTGAGCGATTTAAATCATGATTTAAATCAATGATTTAAATCGAATGATTTAAATCAAGCAACCCTGGTTGTGTCAGACTGTCCGACAATATCATGAGTCCATTGTCATTCACATGCACACCTGTTCTGTCACGTGGGGCATAAAGACTGCTGATAGGTTCACCTTTATGTACAAAGCCATTGTCATTGTCAACAAATACAATATTTGACTCTCTTGCAGAAAGTTCAAACAATTTTCTGTTCAGTACCTTTGCCTCATTGTTGACTTTCTCTCGATGAAGAAGCTGTTCACCAGACAGTCCTGAGGTATTACGCGGCAAAATACCAGACACAACAAAGTCTGCTCGAGGGAAAATGCCTGTCAACATACTGAGTGTTTCTACATATTCACAATACACATCTTCACCTTTGTCAACATGCTCCCACTCATTGTTTTGCCAACTGCAGGTTCCAAGGTGACATATCACCGTTTTGACGCATTCTCGATTGACGGCGCAATCCATTGCAATTTCTTCTGCATCTTTGAATCTGGCTCCAGCCTGACCAAATTTGACAAGTTTAAGATCAATTTCAGTCATGTCCACGTTAACGCCTGTGATATTAGAGTCACCAATGAGTACAACATAGCCTGAAGGTTCTTCTTTCATTGAATTTGAATTCATTTGTGGCACTCCACCGGCAGCGCCTTGGCCATTAACTGTTGATGAATCAGCATCACATTGCATCTGTGGCGTAGCCATAGTGTCTATTTTACTCAGTGTCTCTGTGCTGGTCTCCTCATTGCCATTTCGTATTTGAGCCAGAACTAGAGCTAACATTAAAGTCTAGCAATACCATCAGAAGTGATAACAGCCAAGGCAAGTTTGTCATTCTGATATCTATGAAACCTTCGAGCCACAGTCGATCACATATCCCCACTGGTCGATCATAAGCCAATTAGGGAAAACATAAACTTGTTCGATGTCACCATCGCTGCTTGGCCACCAGCGATAGGTGACATTAAAACCTCTCACATTTGCCACTGAAGGAACTAGACATCATTATGACCTGACCTCCAGAGTGTTTTCACGATGTTGTCAGGATTTTATTGCAATATAAAGCCATGTACTCATGTAGTCTGCATTTTGATCTTGCGAATCACAGAAAGTACATCTTCACCTTGTAGGACATCTGCAGGTTTAATCATTCATAAAATGTGATTTACTGGAGTTTGTGACTTTCTTTGAGTGAGAAGCAATGACAGATATCATCACTGCCACCAAGTGGTTCCCACAGAAAAGTGCAATTCCCAAGGGGGCAGCACTAAAAACTGACGTCGTGTTCTATTTCTGCAACAACACATCATCCATAAGAGGTCGTTTGTGGTTAATAGCCTCCAGCGCATCCACGAAATGGCCAAAAAAAAGGAAAGGAATTGTCATTTGCACGCACTTGTTAGCCGACTTAGAAAGATGACTTATGATACTCGACTGCCACATTACATGGTTGTCATAACAGAAAGAGGACAATCATGTCATAGGGCAAAATAATACATGCCATAACTTTTTAATGCATTTTATATGATCTCTTCGTGAAGACTCTTGTTAGCAGAACTTAATAAAAGTTTTAGAATCATTTCATTTTTTTTTTTTTAGCAATAATTGTTATTTCCAAATACAAAAACTATATACATTGCTAAACTAGATGCAGTTGATCGGATTTAAAATTTCTGTGTCAGCCATGCAACTCTGATAACATAAAGAAATTAGGGTCCTTACCACAATAAACTGTGTTAGTCTACACTTTCTCAGTTAAGCATGTTAAGTTACCTCTTGTTACATTACATTTTATAGCAATTTTACTTTCAAAATTTAGGAAAAACAATTTAGAATATATAATACATTATTCCATGTCTAGCTACATTTCTTCCCTGATACTGAAGTTTTTCCCTGGTGAATACGAACAAATGAGGGAAAATACGAGGGAAAATACAGCTTTAACTAGACAGCGCAGGGAATGCGCACCTCCAGGGCTAGATAGTTGACAGGGGAATATATATGTCAGTGGAGTTGAGGAAAGGTTAACAGGTTTTGAAGTGAGGCAGGTGAGATTGGGGGCCCCTGGTTATGATACTTGACTAGAAAATTTATTATAAAGGGGGATTTGACAAGGCACTAGGTGAGGTCTGGCCAGGTGCTAAAGGGATACCTCAGAGAGGACAATGGCTGTTTGGAGGTGCCACAGTCAGTGAAGTTGAGCCATTGCGGAACATCTTGTAAGGTGTCAGGCTTTGAATATATAGGAAGCATACAGCTATAGTTTGAGGATTTATTGGACGCGTACAATCTTTATTGCAGCAAGAATCAGGAGCCTCTTGCTTTGTCTTATATTACATTACATGTAAGCAAGGGTAGTAGTAGGCTAGAGCCATCCGACATGCAATACACAGCAATGAGGCGAAGATCGTTGAAACTGCAGTTGGACATGTGGCAAGGTGACTGAGCAACGGCAGAAATTGAGCCGAGGACCCGAACGATTTCCAGGCCAGAGTGCTATGAAATTGAGCCGACCATCTCCTCAAAGTTCAGAAAACTTGAGAAATGTACACTATGCACAACAGTAAATTTACTGAAGCAAAAATGTTATCTTATCATCCTTGCACCAAAAAAAGAGACACATTTTCTGTATACAGGCCTCTATAGATGTACCGGGTATACAATTTTGTTTTTTCTCCAAAGAAAACATTAGGCCTAGTAACATCATAAATCGGGAGAGGACCATATGAAAGTCTTAAGAAAATGAGAAATGTCTTAGGCCTATCAGCACTTCATGATCTACTTATAAGTCGATCCATATTGAGAGACAGTGGAAGCAATTAAATGTTCTTCAGATGGAAATTACAGAACTTGACAATCATATATCTTAGAGACATTAGAAAACAACAATTATATTGAAGAGACCAACATCAGAGGCCTCAGGTTGAGATTTCATGAAATTCACAATGTCGTGCAAAATATTGCATTTCCATACAATGAATTTGCAAAAGTATCAATGTTAATATCCTTGGATGAGATTCAAATGCTTCAAGATGAGCAATTTAAATTGATATTTAATAAACTGTCAGCGATATACAATGTAAACACTTGCAGGCCAATAAACCTTCAGGCTGTCAGGCTTGTAAATCCATAGTGGTCATAAGGGGCCGACCAGATGATAGTTGGGGGGGGGGGGGGCTGTAGACTTTACCCGCGGGACAAACTTTTCTTTTTGGTTTGCGGCGCGTTGACGGACAATTTTTTTGCATTTGCACTCGAAACAAGCTTTTTTATCGGAATTTTAACATTACGGTACCTTAGCTACAGGTGGAAACAAACTTTTGTTTTATTTCCATGTGCTGAACAAACTTTTTTTTTCGGTGTTAAGTGGGAAACAATCTTTTTTTTTTCACCAAATATCCATAGCCCCCCCCCCCAAAGATCATCTGGTCGTCCCCTAAGACTCACGAGATCATGGCAATGACATATTCCTTCAAGAGCAAACTTTTTTCTTTAATGACCTTTTATTGAAAGAGCATCAACCCAGCAGTGTTACTGGCAAGTATAAATACATGTATTTTTTAATAAATAGATTCGCCATTCAAAAGCGATCCTTGTTAGTATTTCAAACAGGAGTGTGAAATTGAGGAATGTCAATATCCAGGGTCAGTCCACCAGCAGGCTCTCTGCGACAACCTGAAACAGAAAGGGAAATTAATACCTAATATGTTGTGATTGGCACCCAAAAACAAGTTTCAAATAAAAACAACAACATAACATGTTTGCGTATTCAATATTCGGTTTGTGAATTGACACTCTTTATTTAGGCAATGAATCAATTAAGTGAACCTGATAATGCAGCCTAGAAATAATCATTCTCTGTTACTAAAGTAGGCCTATGATATTATCTGTCGTGAAGATTATATATCTTAATGGAGGATTTATATTAGCACTTTTCAATTTGGCACTTTTTATCTGCATAATTTTGTTTCTGAAGAGTGCATTCTAATGATGGAGTACAGTCATAACGGCCAACACCCAAAACGGCCAATTCTACAACGGCCACTAACCAGAACGGCCAAATTTGGGACGGCCAAAGCCCAAAACGGCCAAATTTAGGACGGCCAACCCCTAAAACGGCCAATCAATTGATAATTGATAATAGTATTCAAGCTGAGACATGAAATAGCAATTATATTTTTTTTTAAAGGGGGGGGGGGGTAAATTAAGTGTACATTAATACTGAATATTTCGAAATTCTAAGCTGGGTTATATCAACCATTGTCTCATGCATTTATCAAGTAGGCTACGTCTGCTTTAATTTTTAGATAAATAGCTTTAAAATTATAACAAAGGGATGTTTTCACCAATAAAAGCAGAGATATTTTAACTGCCAGTCGGAGGATGAGAAAATTATAGCTAATAATTGTCTTATTTTTTTTTAGACTTTCTTTGTAACTTTCCAAAATAAAAGAGTTTGTTCACCAAACTGGACAATTAATAGCTCTTTTGAAGTTTACTGCTATAGGCCTAAATGCTTCTTTATTCAATAAAATTGTCAAATCATTATGATGATACTTCAACTAAGTATACATCAATTATGTTATGATCTATCTATCTATCTATCTATCTATCTATCTATCTATCTATCTATCTATCTATCTATCTATCTATCTATTTATCTATCCATAGATCTATCTATATTTACAGTGTAGTTATCTATCTTCTTCTATTTTTATGAATCGATGTCTATATTCTATTGTTCTGAAAAGGTGTGAACTTGAATTGGATGACACTGTTGTTTTAATTGAGCAATTCATCTAAGCCCTGTAGGCCTACTTCTAAGCACAGGCTAACTGTATCCAGACACTCAAATGCTATTCAAGTTGTTCTGCAGACTCCCTGATACATGTCTAATGCCTAAACATTATAAGTAATTGTTTATTTTATCTATTCATTTCAATTCATAATCACACTGCATCAATTCATGCATGTCAAGGTGTAGGCCTAGTACCTGTCAAAGTTAGCTACACAGCAAAGTGCAATCAGCTTTGACACTTCAGACTTCATCCCCTCTGAGCCATTCTCAATGGCAATTAGGGGAACTGAGGGTGAAACAAAGCTAAAGAAACTCCAGAACTGCAATTAGCATTATTGGCTGCTTCTCTAATTAACTGCACCAAAGAAAGCTGCTTAATTGACACGCAATGACGATCGTATGCATGGGCGATATTAGAGCGGTTTTCCATTGAGTAGGCCTAAAGGCAGGATTATTACAAGTTGACACAACAACACTGTCAATAGGCCCAAAGATTACAATGTATCCAACCACATTGATTGATGAGGCGAGTGGTGAAGTAAAGAGATATTGTAAAACACATACCTTGGCAAATGGTGGCTGAAATTCATAAATCCTTCAGCTGATGCAGCAACACCTCCTCCTTCCACCATGGTCAGCAGCCAACTGACATGGAAGCCATGCTAACCAATATTAGGTGTCGGCAATCTCCGGAATAAAGGCCGAAGATGGCCGAAGTCGGCAAATTTGGCACATCATAAAAATCGTTTTTTCAGTGATTTTTTGGACACTTGGATGCAAATTTGCAGTGACTGCCCGTGCATCATCAGTGGATGTGTCCATAGACCACATTTGAGGGGTTGGGAAGCGATACAGAGAAAGAAAAGGACAAAACCAATTTTTAGTTCATTGCTTTATTAGGCTGACCTACGCAAAACCGGAAATCACGGGCCACGGCGGAAAATGGCTGTGGCAAAACAGACCTCCAGCGCCAGCTGGCCCTGGAGGAATGAGTTGGAGAGGGAAATACAGAAAGTAATGAGATTGAGAGGGAAAATACGAGATTCCACCAATCAGAGGCAGTGTGAGCGATGACGTTACCATGACGTCACGACGTCACCATACATGGCACTGTCAACAAAAAGTGAAAAAGTCTGATCATTTTCACCGGACGTTTTTGGTCAGGGCACGGTTAATAAGACTCCGATTTGAAATCTGTAAAGTTCTACAGGTAGGTCAATACTAGCTGAATAAACTGACAGGATCAGATTTTGTCCGACGACCGTTTTTGACCCGACACGGCACTTTTTCCGACGATCGGTCTGCTCGTAAATGCTTTCATCTGTCAGAAAAGATGGTCATGGCATTTTAGACATGGAATAAATAGGTTATGACATGGGTTAGACCTGTATTTCCCTGATATTTTCACCCTCGACCCTGTATTTCCCTCGACCCTACGGGTCTCGGGAAATACAGGGTCTCGGGTGAAAATATCAAGGAAATACAGGTCCAACCCATGAAATAACCTATAAATATATACATTTTGTCAAGATGGTGGGTTTGCTGCAAACTTGCAGGACACATGATCAGGAGCAAAAATATTTTTGATAAATGCCAGAGCACACTATAACTTTCAATGAATTGATATTTTCCATTCAATAAATTGAGGTTACATTCAACCATCCAATCATGAAGTACACAAATCCGTCACTTACACTCACACAGTTCTCGTAAAATACACATTGAAAATTTCAGTACAAAAGAAAACCTTGAAAAGTGCGAACCAAGTACAAATGATGATATAAAGTAGTACTTAGCTAAATAAACAAAATTCCCAAAGCAATGAAATGCAACCAGATGCAAAATTACAGCTGCAGATGGAATTGGCGAAACTGGCAGGCCAAACGAATGGGTTGCAGGCCAAATTAATGAAAAGAGTATTTTCAAACTTCCATATGGCAGTTCAAGTTCTTCATTGGTAAAATAATTACTTAGCAAAATACATAAATCATGTACAATTATAAACAATCAAATTTTCCTTAGTCAAGATACAAAAAAATGTATATATTGACGTATAGTTAATAATACAAATAATTTTTATGTTACATTGGCAAGAACTTCTAACAAACTAAACTAACACATGTGTAGAAAATAATTATAATATATTTGAGAATACCTTATTATCTTAATCATATCTGATGTCAAATCTACTTTGATGCGCGGAGATTTTTCTTAAGGCACTTTTTATTCATGCAACAAGTCAGAACCACAAAAACCAGTTGAGAAAAAGATCCTCTTCGTAGCACTTATATATCTCAATAGGGGCCTCATTTTCTCAGGTCTTAGACATAATAAAAGTCAACGTAGGGTAAATGGAAGCTTTGCTGTTAATCTTATCTGTTTTGATTGCTCCCTTGTTGAGGTCAGGGAATAAAAAGGACTTAAACTGGCATAAAATTGACCCATAACTGACCCAAAATTGCATTGGTTGACCCGACAATGTCATCAGCAACCATTTACTCTTGACATCATTCTTACTTTATTTTGACTTTACCGTGACTGGTTGTCTCCCAGTTACAACCCAAAAAGATCAACCCTGTGTTCCAGGAACCTCATTTATACAAAACCCAGATCCTATCCACCCTAATAGAGTGAGTTCAAGCGTTACAGACAACTTGATTTATTTCTTGACCATAACCAGGGATTAGGAACATGGCATTCACTGTTGACTGTTCACAGGGATAAACATAAAGCCACAGAAGACCACAGATTACACAGCAGACCATGGGTTATTGCCAGGCTTGCACTGGATTTGGACCGTTAAGTCAGGGTGAACAAGATAGTGACACAATGGTTAAGACCATATTATTGTTGGGCGTAATCAGTCGAAGGTCACACATTTAGTACCCAGTCAACACCATATGCAAGTGACAGGGCTTAGTAGGGAATCATTCCTGCTTGGCAGAGTACTGGAATTACTGAGATTAATGCAACAGCCACAACCCTATTCAAATCTAAATGCAATAGAACAAAACAGTGCGCTATATATATTTTATATCTTACCCATTTTGACACTACATACTACTTTATCTCAAACTGATAGTCACACATCCTTCTGGTTTTGTCGTTAGCAGATTTCTCTCATACTAATACTCTTTTTGCCCTTTCCCTAAAACACAACCTGCAAAAAGCACTTCGGAGGGTTATGAAATGAATCCCTTTGTTGCTATTTTATTGCTCATCCAGGCCATCACTTTATCAGATTTTAGTCTCAATAAAAGTCAATGTAGTGCACAGGAAACCTCAGCTGCTGTTCATCTTATCATTTTTGACTGCCCCCATGTTGAGGGCAGGGACATAAAAAGGAATCCAAAGGGGCATAAAAATGAAGAACTGACCCAAATTGCGTTGACTGACTTTCTGTCCTGTCTTTAATGTTGCCTAATGATAACGGGTAGGCTTATATCCCAGATAGAACCCAAAAAGATTGACCTTGAATTCCACAAGTCAGATACTGACAGGTTGGTCATTGCAGGAGGTCAATATGCACATATTTGGATTAATCTTCGCCTATAAGAAACAATTCAAAAATGTGTTTACTGTTTGAAAGTGATGACAAAGGCAGAACTTCGTCGAATGATAGATTAGTTATTAACTAGATGAGCAAATAAAGAAAACAAATTATGACACAATGTTGAAGACCATATACTGTATTTTTGAATGAGCAATACAAAGTGTATACTGTATAGCAAATAGAATTTATCAGTATTTTGTGATGACATAAATTCCGATAAAGATTCAATAAGAAAGTACTTCCTTCAATCCATCATGGTGCTAAAGACAAATCTCCCATTTTCTCTGACCAATGGAGATCGACTGATATTGATTTTGATTGATGGAGTAAATATAATAAAAGAGGGGGATAAAATACTTGTGGTCAGACAAATACGACTTTCGTATGACTCCTAAAAGGGCAGATCACAAAAGGTCATCACATCAGCTCAAAGGTCATCAACTCGGCTCATCCATCTCTCCTAGGACCACATTCAGTATCACGAAGTACATTGAGTAGAAAAAACAAACAAAGATTTTTCACTAAGTGATATGTGAACTGAAAAGTGTAACTGAAAAGTGTATGTTCAAGCCTGTGAGAAATAGTTGAGGAATACGTAATATTGGCTTATGAAGCACAAGAAAAATAACTTGAGGACGAGACGTTTCACAGACTGAGTATACAAGACAGGTAAGTCCAGACCACCTACACCAAATTTAATCAGAGAAAATGCAAATTTATTAATACAAGGGGACCTCCAAACAAAGAAATAAATCTTCATTATTAAATCATTGTAAATTGTCATATAGCTGACAGAATACATGATTGTGTAACTGAACATGAGTATGGAAAGGGAATCCCTAATTCTCAAAAGAAATCAGAAAACCCATGCAACCCCAATAGCTGTAACTACAGTGCCGCCTGTAAGTAAGTGAAACGCATGACATTGTGCCATTGCATCAATGCTAAACATCCTCAGCCAAACTGCTTGTGGAGGCATGAATTCTCATCGGATGAAAGGGAAACAAAGTGGGTCATAAAGGCCGATGTGTGTGGCAAGTGGGATAAAAATAGCAGCCCGTTTTCTTCGCTGTAGTCGGAGTTAGGTATGGGTCAAAGTCTTTGATAAGTAAGTGAACCACCCTTCCCTATGTTTTAACATTGGGCCTGCGTTTCACTTACTTATCAAAGACTTTGACCCATACCTAACTCCAACTACAGCAAAGAAAATTGGCTGATATTTTTATCTCACATGCCTCACATATCGGCCTTTATGACCCAAAATGTTTTCCTCTCATCGGATGAGAATTCGTCCTTCCAGAAGCATTTTGGTTAAGGTTGTTTAACATTGATGCAATGGCACAATATCATGCGTTTCACTTACTTACAGGCGGCACTGTATAGACTATGGATGTTTCTAGTAGATCCATTCAATAGGATTGCAGAGCAGTGTACCTCAAATATATTCTTGCGCTCCACAGAAATAAGGGTTAAGAGCACATTGCAACACATAACAATTTTCCCATAAGTCAATATTTCTCCCAAATCAATTAATAAATTTAGGATTTCATGCGGTTTTGTTAGATTTAGCATTATTAATTAATTGAACTGTTGATTGCTTGAATTTTGGTCTGTTCTTTGATGTAACATAGTACACTGAAAGATTAAAAGGCAGAATTATTTGACATGCAGCTCATGAAAAGGTTGTCGCTCCTTGGTGTGCAGTTATTCTAATGAAACTCCCACAAATGATCAATTGCAATCATTGATCAATTGGGTGGTGCATTGAACTTCTTTTCAACTTTAAAACGAGCTAATTCAGAAGCTTCAAAGCATTGCCAAAATTTCTGTGCATTCAATAAAGTTTCATTTTCCTCAGACAGTCAAATGAATTTCAAAGCCAAAAATGTCTCAAGATGATTTTATAGACGATGGAATTATCCAAGCACTGCGCACACAGTAAAAGATTATTCAAAGTTGAATAAATAAAATTGGCTCATTAAATCTGGATTCTATATGTAGCCCTTCCAGATCATGCATTTGGCGGCAAACAAATAAATGGCATATGTCTATGCAGCATGTAATTTTTATGGTATGATTTTATCATAACCTTTTAGACGCTCTGAAATTAACATCTTCGTCTTTCGTAATATTATGTGTGACAAATTGTTGAAATAAACACTTTTTTCCTGGCAATCTTGAAGTGAAAACATAATATTTAATGGTTTGCCTCAAAATGTTGAAAAAGAAAGTTCTTCTGAACTTGTGACATTCCAAAACAAGTCCAGATAAAATAAGTATTTTCCCTAAAAAACTGAATACAGAACCACCTTGTCATGTCTCAACCGGGCAGTCCTTCTTGGTTTCAAGCTAAGGGAATTTAGATGCTAAAAATTTGCTCTGTACTGAAGGACAACATCAAATTTGACACATTGATGTTTTCTGTACAAACTACAACTCCATAACAGAAATATTGAAAAATCTAACAAGACAAACTGTCAATTTTCTTAGAACTTGAAGTCAGATTGGCCAACAGTGAAGAGAACATAATTGGATTTAGAGTGAAAAACACAGGAAGAACGACAGAACGGAGGCTACAAAATGAAAGCATGAGGTGAAGAAAGGGTCAAAAATTGTTGTGAGCTGTACATATTTCACTAAAAAAAGCATTTTCATGCAAAATTATCAATTCAATAACTGCATGTTGCCATCAATTATCGCCAATGGTTCTCAGCCAAAGAACATTTTTTTCATATGAACCTTTGTTCCTTATTCATAAAGGTAATTCTCCATCTATTTATGGATGACACAGAAATTCAAGTAAATTTTTAACTATGATTTAACTTTTTTCATGCCACTTAATTAAAAAGTAAATTCAGAAACGTTTGTTTGCCATGATTGAAAAGAGCCATTTCTAAATCGTGCTAGATTAATTTCAGCAGAAAATAAAATGTATCTCCAGTTCTCAACTGAAAACTAGTGAAGAAAAACTAACACAAACTGCTCAAACAGATCTTATCCCCTGTGGAAACAATCACTGACTAATTTCTTTGTGAAGAAATAATTGCAATAAACTCACAAATATAGAGCGTGGTGGAAGCAATTTTGGCATCTTCCAAAAATGGGTTAAATTTTGAAAAAGTATGTATTATCATCAGCGGTGTACACAGTGAATTGGCTTCAGAAAAAGGCTTAGTAATTGAAAGCTTAGCAAAGGTAAACTATCTGCTTCACATTTAATGTTGCCAGGATGCTGCAGGCTTTCAGACAGAACTTTAAAATATGGCCTAGAGCAAGTTTTGATTTATAAATAACCCACGAAACTGACAGTCTAATTTTCAGTTACATAAACCATCTTGCATTCAAGCCACTGCAGGCAAAAAGAATCAGGATTGGAAAAATCATCCCATTTATTCTCCCAGGCAAGTTGCGCCATTGTATAGCATCAGCTTCTACGTACTACTATGAACCCTTAAGAAAGCTACATATTGGAGAGGGTAATAATTTTTACTGGCCCGGTTCATTTCTAGGAAACTTATGTTCCCCCCTAAGGCTAGTAAGCTGCTCAAATGTGTATATTCATGGGTGAACGGATTGCAAATAGACTTTGATTCAGTGGTAAAAGAGGGGTTTGACTAATCAGAGAACGCAATATTTTGTCTATTAAAATTTAGTTATATTATATTTCATTGACTTGTATTGGCAACAAAGGGATGATCCTTTGTCATAATTCAATGTAGGGGAGAGCGGGACACAGTGAGACGGCAGGCACAATGAGAGAAAGCCCGTAGCATCTACCTGGTACTGACTGTTTTTAGATCAACCCTTTTTTGTATAGTACAAAAATTAAGTTAGTGAGAGGCTGTCCTATATCTTGAATGCCTACACAGCATATCGAGAATGGAATTTCAATATTTTGGTTTTTAGCCACCAAAAGTAAATAATTTTGCTAAATAACTTTTTGTTATAATTCCCAAGAAAAATGGTATAATGTAAGTCAATGTCCAGGGATTCAAACCTTGATTATTTGTTTTAGTTTATTGAGATGAAGAACCACAATGCAGGCATCCAGTCCGCAGGATTAAAAAATTTTATAAACAGAGCTGCGTGGGGCACAGTGAGACAGTTTGAGGCGGGGCACAGTGAGACATCACAAAATACACTTGAAACGACTTGAATATAATGCAGGGCTCACAATTCACTATAAAAAACAAAATGCCTGCTATAAACTACTGATTTTAATGAGTAATATCCACAAGGAAGCATCAAAGAAGAATTTTGAATGGGATGTAACAGATGCGGCACGTTAAATAAGTCGTGCATGTGTCCCATGCGATGAAGTTTCAAAACATGCCCAAAAAAGGACATACAAAATCATCTAGGCAGCTGCCTTTATTAGAGTACAGTAGTTTTTGTAGCAACAATTGATAGAACAATTCTGCAGGTCCTGAGGGTTGGTGGTTATGGTAACAGATACCCTGTCTCACTGTGCCCCGCATGCTGTCTCACTGTGCTCCGCCCACGGGGTACAGTGAGACACTTAACGAGCACGGACATAACTCAAAGTTTCTCCAAACCTGTAAAAGGTAGGAACCTGAAACTACTTGACAATATACCCAACGTCATTATCTATAATGTGGACTTGATCTCATTTAACTCATTACTGCCAACATTTTGGAAGACTTGAAAATAAAAAAAGTGTCTCACTGTGCCCCGCTCTCCCCTACAGGTACTAATCAGTTCTGTCTTTCCAACTCCTTGTAATTGATTGTCAGTCATGCAAAAATGTAAGCGGAAACTCACCTAATCAATGAGGAGACTTCACTTTCAAGACTTTCAAAAATTAAGAGTGTACGAACCTGGAACGAAAAAATAAAACAATCAGAATAAAAAAATTTAAAAAGCAATTAGCCTAAGATGAAAAGTGCCAGAAGATTGGATTAATAAGAACAGCACCAAGACTTGATGGAGAAAATGGTGAAGGTTTTGAAATTCCACACATGTATACTTCCTCTTGCAAACAGTTGAAATTGAATAAATGACCCTGGAGCAATTTCCAAAACACAAGTCTATCTGCGTACAGTGGAGAGTCAATGACATTGGGCAGGCAAAATGAAGAATCATAATCAAGATTCAACATGCTCAAGAAGTATGTATGAGCAATTTTACAAAGAATCAATTTGATGTAATAATCAAATGCATTAACAAGTAGTTTGTTATTGAAACAAAGTGAGAAATTATCATTCTTCATGGGTCCTTAGGTGTATTGAATAAGAAGACCAGCAGAAAAGAATGGTTATTATTTCAAATCAAACACTTTGCCGACAATAAAGTAAAGTGTGATATATTTCTGATGTATCAGATTATGGAGGCACTTCTTCCTTGTTCTTATGAAAGTCAGTAATACTAATACATATCACCACAGGTAACACAGCAATGTCACTTCACAAATGAAGCATGAATAACAAAGCAACAACTAACAAAACCACACCAGTCAATAATGTTATTTGGCAGGGAAGACTGATGCACACATCCATCATATGTATCCGGTTTATAGACTGACGTTATTAATTCAATCACATTAAGCATTAACGGCATGAGAACCATAAATATCAAGACACAGAGGCAATATAAGTTTTTGTCACCAACATAATCAGTTACATGTTTTATGCTCATGTGGCAGTTCGCAAAAAAAGATATGAAAACACATTATCACAATTGCATCATTTTCACATACAAACACATTAATTGCATTAATATATTCAGTGCTTTAGTAGAACTATATATCTATTGCCATGTCCATTGACAAAAAATGCAATCACCACTCAGATGTGAGTTATATCACCCTAATTAAATCAATTGCATCAGTTCTTTCATGGCATGCACTATCTGATATCATATAACAAATTGTGAACTTCAGGATGAAGTTATATAAATTAACATAAACTATAAGTAGTGTTGTTTGAAATACATTTATAATGTATCTTGTCATTCTTACTGATATTTTAGCTGTCAATAAAAGTATGAATATATGCAATTGCTCATGTCAAATTTGGTATTCGCACTGACCTCAAGGTTTGGCAGACCAGCAATAATCTTCAGAATGGGAAAAGAGAGTTTGTAAACCTTGAACACAATAAACAATCATTTTCCCAATTTATTGGTTTATCTGCAGACCTCTGTGTCTTTTAGTAACTGTATAAAGTATCTTCATCATTGCCTGGTGATGTTACATTACATGTACAAATTGTACATGTCCAAATTGCCACTTGAGCTGACCTAAAGAGTTCACCGGACCAGCAATAATCTTCTGATTGATGTAACTGAGCTGGAAAAACTTGATATGTGTCTGAGGCACTGGGTTATGACATGTGATAAAATTTGTGAGTCTGTGGAAACCAAGAAACATGTCACTTGGACACGCTGATCACTGATTCAAGGGCCAAATTGCACAAATAAGTGAGCGATTTTACACCTAGTTTGATGACACAAATTGAACTGATTCACTCACTCCCATGTACACATATAAAAGGTTGTATTTGTAGCAGCTGGTGGATCAAATAAGTGAGCAGTGGTATGGCAGGCAAGTGAGAACGAGCACAAGAATGGTTATTGGTTAAACACATATGATCGGTGGTACATGTATAACCTTACAACTTCTCAAAGAATTGTAGCAGACAATTCACTAGTTCTAAATCAATTTGGTTAGATGTCGACAAAGAGAAGCATCTTTGCACAAATACTTTCGCACACAATGCCTTTGCTGGGACAGGCTGTGATTAAGATACAAAATGCTCCATTTAATGACAGTAGCCAACAGGCCAATCACATCTTTTCTTGGTGGAAAATGCGTCATAAATAAAAATTGTCAAAATAAAGCATTTTTAAGGCACCAAATGCTGTAGGGGATAACCATCGTGTTTGTAGACTTCAATTAGTGTTGTCACAAAAGAAGCAACAAATAAAAGGCTATCCTTCTCTTCTACAGAAGTAATTGCTTCCTTTGTGGTCAAACATTGGCCTAAGGATATATCGACCAATTGCCATATTGAGTTTCCTTTTCGCCAAATACTCGAGACATTAAGAAGGATCACAAAATCAAAGAAGAAAGAAATCAATCTCATGTTATCATGTATTCCCTGAAGACATGGCTGACCATTTACTTAACAGTAATTGTTTGTTATTGCTTGGAGCTGCTTGGTGATTTCTGGGTCGATGTCCATTATGTGTCACACATGGCAACTTTGCAATGTTTTTGGAAGACATTTATTACCCATTATTGGTTATATCAGGTTCTGTTTCATGTGTTTGTTTTCTAAAATAAGGCATTTCTTCCGGCAAAAGGCAGCATAAGAGACAGGACAGATGTGTTAATGGCAAGGATGTTGCATTGTCGAAAGAAGTCCTTGAAATAACTGAAGAGATATCAGAATATACAGTGTACATTGTTTCCTTCATATCATTTAGTGATAAAGGTCAAAAGTGATTCATCTTCAATTAATAATAGTTGTACAGTGTGCAATTGGACATGTTAAAATATTAGTCACTCTTAAGAACACTTATATTAATGTACCAGGGTTCCTGAAAATAACCTTGAAATTTATCTTGCTACTTCTTAGTACTGTTTAAAATGCAGTTATTCTAATGACAGTCCTATTTCTGTCTGCTGTCCTTGAGCTAATGGTGGATTAACATTGCTGATATAATGAAGCCAAGATGTCATTAAAATTGTAGAGATTAGTCCAAATGTGGCAAGAAGAAAAAAATTACAAATGCTAAAAGGCATATATTGACCAAAAAAAAGGAACTGACGGTTGAGGTTATACTGAAGATGCTGCATGTAACAATGACTGTCTTTTCTTTAATTTACCAATTTATTGTTAAAGCCTGCATCTTGACAAAAAATCAGCATATATCGAAACTTTCTGTGAACTTCCGCAACGACCATTATTAGGAAGTTGATTGTCCAAATGTATCTTGTATTACATAGCATTAAATTTAATTGGAAAACAATTTTGCAGTTAATGGATTTTTATCAGGATTCTGGAGAAGCTACATACAGTACAACCCGAAATAAAGTACGATTACCCCAGCAGGAAGGAAGAAGCAGCCACTACTTTACCCTTTCACACCTTTTGACTACCTCTGAATCACTTCCTACTTTTACCTACTTGAAACTACTTTTTAAAATTGCATTAAAATCATATTTAAACAACACCAATTTAAACTCAATCACCCCCATTGTGTTTGATTTACTTGATATTTTGCATCTCTGCTGATTGCAGTTACATTGGTAGCTGTCTAAATAGAGTTCTTAATGTGGGCTAAGGTTGTTGTAAGGAGTCAAAGGGAGTTGTAAGGAGATTTGGGCTGGAGAGGAGAAAAGAGGGCAAAATAGGTAAACTGAGGACTTCTGACAGAAAATTTTCTTACTTTATTTTGGGTTGTACTGTAGTACCATAACCCATGAAGAAGACCCACACTGGTCCCACAGCTTTTCCATAAATCTCTCGACACGACATAAAAAGGTTGTTTTCCATATCTAATAAATCATCTCCTTTTTATCTGATTATTCTCCAGCAAATCCTGCCCAGTTTCATTGCTCTCAATTCTCAACTGGCTGGCCATGTATCACTTAAGCATGTAAGTGCCTTAAGTTGAGCCTCAACTATCTCAAGACACTCTGACGGATTCTTGCATCAGCATTTGTCACCAATAAAAAGGTTTTTATGATGTCATTCTTATCTGTCTAAAAGCTTCTCATAAAAATGTTCCCATGAGTTCCATATAGATGGTAATGTTTCAGATTTTGCTGATCTGTCACATACATGATAGAGATCCAAGTGTTTATGGTCATGCCCATGACAGCATTTATGGTAATCAAGTACAGTGGTCCCTGCGTTATAAGACCCCCTGTTGTAAGACCACCTTGCCTTATGTGACCGCCTTCCTCCCGCTCTAAGTAGTATTTTTAGTGCATTTTGCACCCCGACGAGAGACCGCACCCCCACGAGAGACCATTTCATGACCGCAGAAGGGGCGGTCTCATAACGCAGGGACCACTGTACTCTTATGTCTTGGCTGTCTCGCCACGATGTCTGCACAATGAAGGAGATATTGGTCTTGTGTATCATCTGTTTAATTATTGTCCAAGGAATTAAGCATTTGCAGCAGTTCTCAAAATTTATAAAAACTAAATAATTTGAAACATATAATGACAGTGGCATGAAAAATATTGTATGACACAACTACCATCATGTGTAGTATTATAAGTTTCATATGATGTGCTAAAAAATCAAAATAAAATACTGAATTGAATAGTATTTCTGAAATTTATATCCGTAAGGTAACAAGTGCAATTACTGCTTGGATTTGACATTAAAATAAGGACAATCACTCGAATATAAAAATGTTCAAAATTCTCAAGTATAGTGGGGGTTAACAGAAAAAAGCTTTGAAAACAGACCTGCTGAAGACACCTTCTCTCGTCTTAGTCTTACAAAGTCAACTTCACACTTGTTAGCTACTCTTCCAATGTTTACCACTTGTCTGACTCAGTTTGCTATTTCTATTTTACAGACTGCGGAAACACTTCAAATGCCTTGTTGTCACTTTGGTGAAACTTTTTAATCAGTCAGTTGTGACTCAGGTTACTGTCTGATGTACTTGACCTGTGGCTTTCAACAAATACTCAAAAGTGCAAAGTGGTCAACAAGATGATAAACACACAAATTTGTCTTTGGAAGTTTCACTTTGTCGTGCTTTTTCTTTCTGCTCTTCTTCTTTTACTCCGCAAGAAAGCTCCTTGCAAACATCAGTCAATAACAACAAGCTATGTCAAGCACTGTCATAAAGTTTCCAGATTTCCTGCTCAGTCTGAAATATTCAGTTATTTTGACACACAGATACATGAGCGGTGATCAGTGAGGTATCATTATGCCTCCTAGATATCCGATCTATGCTTTTTTCAAATATTTTGACGTGAAATGTTTTACTGCGAGGAATGATCAGTGATTTACACCTACATCTGCCTTTCCATACATTTGTCAATTATCATACTTATAGTTATATATAAGTAAAAGCATATCTATGTATGTTTCCTTTTTGGTATTCAATGAACCAATGGTCTACAACTTTGAGCTTCTCCTGCCAGCATTTTAAGCAAAACTTGCTGTAAAAGCATTGATTTTGTGACACAAATCCGTGGCTGTCTTTCTCTTCTTATTATCTTTTTATCCCTTTCATAGATCACAAGATACAAATGGCTCTTCAGAGAGTGATGAAATCGGGGCTTCACTTTATCAGGTTTTAGTCGATCTTCTCTGTTTTGACTGCACCCATGTTGGGGGTTGGGCATAAAAAGGAATCCAAACTACCATAAAATAACCTTAAAACTGACTGGAAATTGGGTTTGGTTGAACTGACAATGTCATCACTTTTGATTAAACATTTGCCTTTATTGTGACTTTGTAAATGTCATTGATGCAGATGTTTACTGGTGACTTCATTCTGATTTTATGATGACAGGGCATCTCCCAGTTACAACCCAAAAGAAGATCAACCTTGAATTTAAGGAAACCAGATACCAAGGCCTGAGCTAGTTCACTTTATATGAGTTAAGCATTGACAAAAAGGTAATTTTACAATGAGATTTAATTTCCGAAACGTATCTCTGGAATGACCATTGACCAATGGTTAGTATGCATGGCACTGTTATTTGCAAATGATCTCCATTGATCCTTGATTTTACCCAATTCAACATTACCATTTCCATTTTATTTTTTTGAAGCTAATATTCAAAAGTTAAAAGAAATCTCAAAACTATAACATCAAATAACTCAATCAATAGAATGGTCAGATAGTGTACAATAACGATGTATGTTTCCTGTTCGTTGTCAATTGGACTTCCTTAGGACAAATCCGTTCTTTTCTAGTGAAACCCTTTATTTATTCAACAAAAAAGGCAGTGCTTCCAAAGAAAAGTTATTCTCAAGACAAGTTCATCCTTTTCCAAAATAATCCAGAACAGACTTCGATAGATTTTTATAGTATTTGGAGTAAATAAAATAAAAGAAGAGCAGAAAATACTTGTAGTCAGACAAATAGGACTTCTGTAAGACTCTTGGAAGGGCAGATCACAAAAGGTTATCGCCTTTGTTCATCAATCTCTCTTCAGACCGCACCTTGCATAACAGGGCACACTGTGCAGAAAATGCAAACACATGTTTGGCACTCCGTGATATATGGCCTGAAAAGAGCGTGTTGTCCAGCTAGGAGACATTGCTAAGCCATATGCAAAAGAGAAGGAGAAAAAAGGTGGAAGAGTCAAGAAAAGGAAAGACCGAACAATATGATTATAACTATCATAATCATAAGTATTTTTCCCAGGGGACGACTGCTATTCAATGTAATGAGTGCTGGTGACTCAGTGTTGAGCAGATTTGCCACAAATTGGCGCTATACAAAATCATTGATGACATCATGAGACATGTCAGCATTGTCAGGTGTGGAAATGATTAATGACCAAGTTCTTCTTGTCTGATGCAAATGCATGAAAGTCACAGTTTGGAAAACTTCATAAATAGCGGTTACATCGGGTAACTTAGTTGCTTAAAGAGCTTGAATTACTCAAACCCTAAACTTCTCTCCTCTATAAAATGTTACATTTTTTAAATAAGATATGCTATGTGCTCATTCAGTTCTAGGGATCTATATGCCTGCCTGCATGTAGGGTTGTAGTCTGAGAAAGATTTAAAAGGTTTCGACAAATTTAAAGTATCTTTAATCTTTGTTTCAAATAACCAAGAGCAAGTTCAGAATATGTGGGTCATCTTTGTTCAGGATCTGTGGTGATATTTTTGTTAATTTACTCCTCAGAACCCACAACCTTCACAAAAGAAGCAAAACTCTTTTTGATTGCTTTGAAAGACCCATGTATTAAACTGAGAAGAAATGTGGGAAGCAAACTTCCGAGATAAAATGTTCTTGCAACCTATCCATATTGAGAAGACTTAATGCAATTAGCTGATGTTTTCATTCCTATAATATTTTTAAAATTTGGTTCCATAGTTTTGAATATTAAACCCAGACCAAAACTGTACTTTCCCAAATATGCAATTACCGTTTTAGCTAATTAATTGAGCATTTCAGTCACTGAAACTCCAGTTCACAAAATCTAATGAGCATATTATGATTCCTGAATCTCTCTCACACATTTAAGCAATATTGTCATCTGAGTTATTTACTAAACACAAAATGTTGAATGCTTGCGCTGCTATTCTTAATATTATGGAGTACAAATATGTCCATCGGGCATTTGGAGTCACCCATGCAGGATTTTGTACCTGCTGATTTCAATCTTTTGAATTGACTGGGATGTATACATACATATACCTTCACAACAACAACCACACTTTATTTATACGCTTTACATATTCATAGTTCAATCTGAGGCTATGTAAAAATCTGTGAACGAATTCGGGTTTTTCCAGTTTTTCCGGCACGTTGCCACACATGACATTAATTAATTGAACAGTCTGAACTTTATTTTTGTTGAACAATTCTTTCACATTTCTTTGATATTACCAAGTACACTCCAAGATTGAAATGTGGTGTTACTTGACATGCAGAGCTCTCATGAAAAGCTTGCTTCTTGTGTAGTTATTTCAATAAAACTCCCATAAACGTAATTGTAAGCACTGGTCAACTGGGTAGTAACTTGAAATTTCAGATGCTCATGAGAATATATCTAAAATTATACTCCTAAATATCTGATTATGGATTTTTGGGTAATTTCCAAATTTAAGAGATGATATTGAAGAGATAAGATTATAAAAAAAATAAGATTATAAAAAATCAGATGAGCTGACTGAAAGTGGATTAAAAGTTTAAAACATGCGCAGAAAGATGGTACAATGTAAGTTGGTAACAAATTGACTTCAAAGATTTGACAATATCATTGCCTTTACACATTCAATTCATCACAAAAATGAGTCAAAATTATGTTGGAGCTTTGCCAGAGTCATCTCATCATGTATATTGTACAAGCTGTATTTATACAATGTTATAATACAAATGGCCACAAATGTCCAGTTGTCCACAATGGGCAAAATGAGGGAATTCTACTGATATCAATACCACTATCAAGTCAAATTCTTAATACAGTGTGCAATAGTGCAGCGTGAGAGCAGACTTCAAAATATTACACTTCCCTTAATAATTCAGCAACCAGAAGCTGAATAGCATGCTGAAATCAATGAATAAATTTTGCCTTTTTGTGGTGTTTCATTTACTGAACCCTTCAATTTCTGCAAGAAATTCCATGTGTTTTCTTCTGAAATGTTTCTTTGATGTAACCCAGTACATTCCAAGATTGAATGGCAGCATTATTTGACATGCAGCTCATGAAAAGCCTCCTGCTTCTTGGGCGGTTATTTCAATGAAACTCCCATAAATGATCAATTGTAATCATTGATAAATTGGGCAGTAACTTGAACTTGTTTGATTTCAACTAAAAACCAGTTTCATTTTCAAGCTTCAAAAGGTTCTGACAACATTTCAATTTGAAAAACCCAAAATGATCTGTGCATTCGTTGAAGTATCGTTCTCCACAGAAATTCATTTGTCATCGATTGAAATTTTAGATGCATGGTTAAAATATCTGAAGATGATTTTATTTGATGGTTGTATTATCCAAACATTAAAAGGTTATTCACATTTAGATGGAAATATCTGCAGCCCTTTCATCTACATTCAATATTTGGTACTTTCATTTTCTATATAAGACAATAAAGATGGCAAATAACATGTCACGTTTTGTCTGGGATTGCTGAATATTATTCCTTCATGATCACTTTCAAGGTGTTCTGGGTTTGTCAATTACATCAATTCTGCATGATCTTAATGCAAGAAATGGAGAAAACTCACATTCAATACTCCCACGCCCTTCTCCTAATGAGACACGGTTTTGGTGGTTTATAGAAAAAAAAATCATGAAAAGCTTTGAGATAAAGTAACAAGCTGACAGCTTTGCCTAAGAAATCTATAGAAATAGTATAGTTAGAAGTTTCACAATTATCTATAATTCAACAGCATTTTATACAATCTCAAACTGAGAAACTTGTCTTGGACATACTGATTGCACCAGTAAGTGAGCGACATTCTGCTCCATTTGATTGCGCAAATTGAATTGATCCACTCACTCCCACGTATAAATGTTAAATGCTGTATTCGCAGCAGGTGGTGGATTCAATAAATAAGCTGTGGCATGCCAATCAAAGCTTATGGGAGGATGCTTTGGCAAGTGAGACACGGCACAAGAACGGTTGTTAAAGACATTTGCAAAGCGGTACAACCTTATAACTTTTCATAGCATTGTGGCTGACAGTTCAGTGGTTAGTTGGTGAGGTTTACTTGGGTTGAACTAATTCACAAAATATTGACAATGACATAAAATGCAAACCGCGGTCGTGTTTTGATGATCAACAAAATTCAGAGATTTTCTCACAATTCAAGACCAAGTGTTGATATCACAATGCTTTAACTCTCTAGAAATATGTTTATTGATGCGGTAAATAGATTCCAATGCTTAATGTTTTGATACAAGGTCAAGGTCACTGGTCAAGGGTCAAGGCCCAAGGCCAATATGTCATTAAAAAGAGGTAAAAACTATTTTTAATGACATTTACATTGTATTTGGGGGATTTTGATAGCTAATACGGATAGGTCCTTGCCAATTACAGACAAAAATCTTTCCTACAGTACTGATTCAGCGGTGCACCACAGTAAAATTTAGAACTAAAGATGTCTCTTTTTTTATTGGGGGGAAAGAAGTAGAAACCTTATCAATCACCGATATTCAAAGAAGAACTTCAAAGACCACAAAGCATCAAAAATTGTCAAGGGAAGGCTTGATAAATCATACGACAGACAAGTCAGACATGCTTGTAGATCAAGTGGAAAAGCCACAAAAATCACTTGAAGCAGTTTTTGTCATTTAAGTTAAAGAATCATTCCCAAGTACACCTAATTATTCCAAAAATCAAAAGAAATAAAGAAAAGGAAGCAAAACTGGAGTTTAAGATGTCCAGATCAAGGGAAGGAAAGGTAGTTGTAAAGGTTGGCAGAAGGAGGAACTGGTTAATATACAACCACAATGTATAAGCTCTTAGCAGTATCCCTTTTTATCTGATCGAAAACACTTTGAACAGCTTTTCAATAAATTTAACACTGGTAAGAGGATAATTAAAGGAGAAGGTATTGGGCTTTAGGGACCCATTTGCTAATGATGCATTTTACAGTCTAAAACTGTTGATGCTACTGCTCGCTTTGGGTATGTCAGCATAAATGAAGAGGGGATTCCATCCCCGCCATGATGCCAAAGGCATTAACCAGTGTCATTTATATTCATGGTACTCTTAAAGACACGGGTCCCACTTGACTACCACTGATTACATCTGTGCATCTGTGGCAATATGGGGCACAATTTCACTTAAGACCATCAGGTCTATCATACACAAGCATCTCATGCATACATGTATATTAAGAGTTTCCAGACCTTGATGTAAAAACTAAAATTCAGCTAACTGTGAGTTGCTTAACAGTGCAAATGTATATATGTTGTTCAACGCTCAATGGTATGAAAATGCTGATATCAATAATGCCATTACATATCTTATGACAACACATTGCATTAAGATATTTCAAATAACTTTAACCCCTCTGACATCGTAATGCCCGACAAAAAAATATTATTTGCATTATTGTTACTATTTACTTCAAATCTGCACACCTGAGATCTTTTTTTAATGCAATGACCTTAGTCAAGACTTAGACAAGAAAAACGGGTATGATTCACTTTAGCGGGCCGTGAAATTGACCATATTTGGAGAACAATAGATTTGTGACGTCATGTCATTGTAACCATGCAAGAAATGTTGACATGACGCAATCAACACATGACGACGCTCTTGTTTTGGTGACGCAAAAAGTCAGAAAACTATCAAAAAAGAGTAAGTTTTAGTTACGTTTTGTCTGCTTTTGACTAAAAAACGTAATTTGGCGGGGGTTTGGGGGCGGCAGCCCCCGAAATAACCATGGAAACATGATTATTAGCACTTGCCAAATATGGTCATTTTCACGGCCCGCTATAGTGAATTTTTTCCAGAGAAACAATAGATCGGTCGAATAAAGACAATATTTTTGTCATGGTTAATTTAGTAATTTAGCCTATCTAGGTGCTAATGCCAGCAATGACCTCAAACGGCTGCTGAGTAAGTTGCCATCACATTATTTCAACATTACCCTAATGATAAGGAATATTAACTTATTTTAAAAAAATTTTAAAAAATTGGTAGGCCTACCGTAGTTGTAGTGTCACCAAAAATAAAGGCATCGGCAACTGATGATGCCACTACCAGTGTTGAATGATTCTGAATAATACCCAAGGTTGCGATATAGGCCTATTCAGATAAATTTAGGCCTATTCAGTATTGCATTGATAAACAAAATAAGATCGTCGTCATCAGATTCTAGCCCAAGTGAACTTTTGAAGCTGTCACAATGCAATGACCTCACAAATAATAACGTTGCCATGACGTCACTATGATGTCATAGCCAGGTGACGTCACGACATGCACAATACACCAGGGGGCCTCTTTGCCTGGTCCATAATATCGTTATGGCCCTGCGAGCAGGGCATTAATGAGATTAATGTTTTACTTTATGGTGGATTAACATGGGGGGTCTGAAGCATTATCTGCCTGGTAAAGTGCATGTATAGTAATAATAATGTTGGTTACTGATGACATCACAGGACATTAATTATTACAGTCAAGGTTGAATTATAATATTTGAATAATGTATAGGCTAAGTAATGTAATGTAATGTACATACTGAGCGCAGGTTGTAAAACCTCTATGCTCAGATCTTTATGGTAGAGTAGATATGGATGTGTCTGTGCCGGTGCAGTGAGGGTGTACAATACAGTCAGTTGGAGTTGCTTCTTTTTCTTCACTTGCGGGGCTGGTTTTGGGACTCAGACCGGTGTCGACCTTTAGGCCGCCGAGGCTGCCACATGGTCTTAAAATTCTACCGCTCTGTGTCACTCACAGGGTATGGTACGCGTCAGGCTATGAAACTTAGGAAAAACCAAGTCAGAATGTAATTAAGCAGACAAAGGTGATCACAACTTAGTGTAAGTGGAAGTAAATCAACTTATGAATGCCCAGGCTCAGGTGTAACAGCCATTAACAATATCAACATAAGCATAGGTGATTACTGTATAGGTTGTAAGATAGGATAAGTGACTAAAATAAATATGAGCTGTACGATATGAAAACACGACCTCAGTTTCAGGCATTTCCAGAATTTTAGCCTTCAAACAACTTTTCAAGACATATCATTGGACTCTGACATTGAAGTCTATGAGCCCCAAACCATCAGCTGCGATAACACCAAAGGCAACTTTATCATTCTGATATCTATGAGACCAACTAACCACAGTCAGCCACATATCCCCACTGGTCGATCATAAGCCATTTAGGGAAAAACATAAACTTGTTAGATGTCACCATAGCTGCTTGGCCACCAGCGATAGGTGGCTTGAAATCCTCTTACATTTGCCACTGAAGGAACTAGACATCATTATGACCCTACCTCCTGAGTGTTTTCACGATGTTGTCAGGATTTTATTGCAATATAAAGCCATGTACTCATGTAGTCTGCATTTTGATCTTGCGAATCACAGAAAGTACATCTTCACCTTGTAGGACATCTGCAGGTTTAATCATTCATAAAATGTGATTTACTGGAGTTTGTGACTTTCTTTGAGTGAGAAGTCCTATTTCTGTCTTCTGTCCTTGAGCTAATGGTGGATTAACATTGCTGATATAATGAAGCCAAGATGTCATTAAATTGTAGAGATAATTCAAAATGTGGCAAGATGAAGAAACTGTGTTTCAATAAAAGAGTATGTGAATACTATTGCTGTTTCGAATAGGCATATTTTGACAAAATTTCAAAGAATTGAGTGGTGCTTCAGTATTATACATGCACCAATGATTTCCAGTTTAAAGCTTGCAATTTCCTGCATCTTGAAAAAAACAAAAGACCAGCATATATATTAAAAAATTGTTTATGAACCCCTGGAAGAGAAACCATAAGAAAAATGATTGTCCAAAATGGTCAAATGGTTCCCAATGTCCCTTGTATTAGTAATTGATATCATGTTTGCTGAGAACAGATCTATATCAGGACAGTTGACTCACCGTTGGGAAAGAAGCCACATACTCCGAGTACTTTCATTAGATGCATTCACACTTTAGGTCCTCCATTAAGAAGACTCGCAGCTTTACCATAAATCTCTCGACATAATAAGGTTGTTATCCATATCTAATAAATCATCTCCTTTTTAGTTGATCATTCTCTGGCAAATCCTGCCCAGTTTCATTGCTCTTAAATTCTGAGTCTCAGTTGGCCATGTATCACTTAAGCATGTAAGTGCCTTAAGTTTAGCCTCACCTATCTCAAGTCATTCTAACGGATTCTTGCATCAGCATTTGTCACCAATAAATAGGTTTTTATGACGTCATTCTTATCTGTCTAAAAGCTTCTCATAAAAACGTTCCCCTGTGTTCCGTATAGATGGTAATGTCCCTGATTTTGCTGATCTCTCACAATTATGATTGAGATCAACGTGTTTATGGTCATGCCCATGATAGCATTTATGGTCATCAAGTGCTCCATGTCTCAGCTGTCTCGCCACAATGTCCGCACAATGAAAGAGATAGTGGTCTTGTGTGTCATCTGTTTAATTATTGTCCAAGGAATTAGGCATTTGCAGTGGTTCTCAAAATTTATAAAAACTAAGTAATTTGATATGTATAATGACAGTGGCATAAAAAATATTGTATGACTTCACATTATATGACACAACTACCATCATTTGTAGTATTATAAGTTTCATATGATATCCTAAAAAATCCTAATAAAATAATGAATTGAATAGTGTTTCTGAAATTTAGATCCACAAGGTAACACGTGCATGGATATGACATGAAAACAAGGACAATCACTTGTATATATAAAAATGTTCAAAATTCTGCAGTATAGTGGGGGTTAACTGAAAAAAGCTTCCAAATAGACCTCTTGAAGACACCTTCTTACTTCTTAGTCTTACAAAGTCAACTTCACACTTGTTAGCTACTCTTCCAAAGTTGACCACTTGTCTGACTGAGTTTGCGATTTCTATTTTTGGGACTGCAGAAACACTTCAAAATGCTTTGTTGTAACTTTGGTGAAACTTTTTAATCAGTCAGTCGTTACTCAGGTTACTGTCTGATGTTAGTGATCTGTGGCTTTCAACAAATACTCCACAGTGCAAAGTGGTCAACAAGATGACAAACATAGGAATTTGTCTTTGGTAGTTTCGCCTTTTTGTGCTTTTTCTTTTTGTACTTTTTCTCTTACTCCGCAAGAAAGCTCCTTGCAAATGTCAATCAATAATAACAAGCTATGTCAAGCACTGTCATAAAGTTTCCAGATTTCCTGCTCAGTCTCAAATCTTCAGTCATTTTGACACACAGATATATGAGTGGTGATCAGTGAGGTATCATCATGCCTCCTAGATTTTCGATCTATGCTTTCTTCAAATCTTTTGACCTGAAATGTTTTACTGCGAGGAATGATCAGTGATTTATACGTACATCTTTCTTTCCATACATTTGTCAATTATCATACTTATAGTTATATATAAGTAAAAGCATATCTATGCATGTTTCCTGTTTTGGTATTCATTCAATGAAGCAATGGTCTACAACTTTGAGCTTCCCCTGCATTTTAAGCAAAACTTGCTGTAAAAGTATTGATTTTGTGACACAAATCTATGGCTGTATTTCTCTTCTTATTGTCTTTTCATCCCTTTCGTACATCACAAGATACAAATGGCTCTTCACAGAGTGATGAAATCAATTCCTTTGTTGCTTTCTATTTGCTTTTTACGTCTCAATCGGGGCTTCACTTTATCAGGTTTCAGTCGCAATAAATGTCAATCTAGAGTGCGAGGAGGCTCAGCTGTCCATCTTCTCTGTTTCGACTGCACCCATGTTGGGGGTAGGGCATAAAAAGGAATCCAGACTGACATAAAAGAACCCTAAAACTGACTAGAAATTGACTTTGGTTGAACTGACAATGTCATCACCTTTGATTAAACATTTGCCTTTATTGTGACTTTGTGGATGTCATTGATGCAGATGTTTACTGGTGACTTCATTTTGATTTAATGATGACCGGATATCTCCCAGTTACAAAACAAAAGATCAACCTTGAATTTAAGGAAACCAATGATACCAAGGCCTGAGCTAGTTCATCTTATGTGAGTTAAGTATTCACCAGGTTGAAAATGAATACCATTTCCTCTTTGGATGGCCTTTCTGCTCTGTTCTTAGGTGTAATTATTTAGTAACATCAATACCACCTTTGATGAAATGCTTACGATGAATGCTCAGGAAAAATGGAAACTTGTAATGCGCCTGGATCATATTAGCCATACTGCTAAATTTATATCTTCACTGTATTAAAGAAGGAAGTCTGCCTTGTTTGTATGAATGTTTCAAAATCCACGTTCTCTTTTGTATAACAAACATTAGTATCAATTATTTGTCTCGGTCTGAATGTGTTGAAGAGTGAAATTAGTTTTTGTTTATCACTGTAAATAATCCAAGTTAAGCTGAACGACATTTCTTATATTTTCATCCTTTTCATTTAAATTTTTATATTAATTTTTCTTTGAATGAACATATGTATATATATATGAATTATATAAAATCCTTTGATGTTACTAACTTTTTATAAATAATTATTGTTGGCGCGCCACTCATAACAGTAAAATATGATACTAAAGTGACTTGTAAGCCCAGTGGGCTGGATGCGGATGTAGATAATTCAATTTAAATTTTAGAATTTTTGATATTGTATTTTCTTAAATTATCCACTGTACGCATATGTCACTTAAATAAACATCTAACAACAACAACATTCACAAAAAGGAAATTTTACAGAGAGATGTAATTTCCGAAACATATCTCTGGAATGCCCAATGGTTAGTATATGTATGGCACCCTCATCTGTTTACTTACTTACTTGATCCTTGATTTTAGCCAATTTAGCGATAACATTTTCTCTAAACCGAGAATTGGAAAATATTTTTACCAGGACACAAATTAGCCATATGCTCATGATCACCCTCGTTTCCTACAAACACAATCTCAGAACTATAAAAGACAGCACAATCAATAGCTGAATGTAAATGGTCAGGTTTAGTATACAATGCAATAAATACCATTTCAGGTTCAATTAGAATGTACCGCTTCCAATTCATTGTCAATTTGTCATCCTTCAGATAAATCTACAGAACAGACTTTGATAGAATTTTTATTTATGGGAGTATCAGTGAGTATTTGGAGTAAATATGGTGTAAGAAAAGTACAAAATACTTGTGGTCAGACAAATGGGACTTCATTATGACTCTTGAATGGGCAGATCACAAAAGATTATCCCTTTGGTTCATCAATCTCTCTTCAGACTGCACCTTGCATAAGGGGGCACACCGTGCAGAAAACGCAAACACATATTTGGCATTCTGTGATATACGGCCTGAAAATAGTGTGTAGTCCAGAATTTGCCAAGCCATATGCAAAAGAGCAGGAGAAAAGAGAAAAAATAGGTGGAAGAGGTAAGAAAAGGAAAGACTGAAAAATATGCTTATAACTATCATAATCATTAGTATGATTCCCAAGGTACGACTGCTATTCAATGTTGTGAGCGCTGGTGACTCAGTGGCAAGCAGGTTTTCTGGAAATGGCGCTATACAAAATCATTGACGATATCATGTGACATGTCAGGTGTGGAAATGATGATGGACCAGATTCTATTTGTGTGGCACAAATGCATGAATGTCACATATGGAGAATAAGTTGTTCTTGGTCCCAGGTATACCCATGTACACTTCAACCTCACCTTACGACCACCTCTCTAATACGGGCACCTCGCAATTATGGACATTAAGGCCTGGAACCAAATATTTTCCCTTTATTTTATGCTAAATAAAACCTCTCTAATGCGGGCACCTCGTTAATGCGGCCACCTCGCAAATGCGGGCAGTATTTCATGTGCAAAGAGGTCAGTTTGACCTCACCTACTACGGCCAGTGTTGTTTTAAGCAGCTGAATAATGCTGTGTCAAGCAGATTGCATAATGACGACGTGCTGTCTGGCCGCTTGTTTGCTTAACTTGCAATGAAAAGTCTAATTGTCAAAAGATCTCAAGTTCAACAGCAATTGAGACGGGGTTTAATTAACACAAAGACTTTGAATGAAAAGCAGAATTAGGCCTACTTTGAGTAACTTCTGTGGCTGAATTGCACTTCGCGGATGAAGCTTTAGATTCAGGCTTTGTAGTTGTGCTGGGCCTAATACCAATCAGGCCTATACCAATTGACTTTAAAGTGTCAATTGTGCTTTGATGCGTTTGACTGTGTTCAGTGAACACTGGACATGTCGCACATGATTACAAGATAGGCCAATAGGCCTACTTGGTCATGAAAAGTTGACCAAATTGATTGACAGAAAAGCTCTTTCGTCATAGGTGCCATTATTGATATGTAGCATACAAAAACAATCAACCAGTATCTATAGGGCCTAAATATAGAGAAGGGGGCAGGGGAAATGGCAGCTGGAACAGTGACAGGTCTATCACCTCTCTTAATTGCTACTGTCCTGCACTCTGACCTGTCAACATAAATTAGGCCAATGTATAAATATCTGTTATTTAAATATTCATAGGCCTTTGTAAAAAAAAAAACGGCTTCATCATGTTGATGAGTGCTTTCACTACAGAAAAAATGCAAAAGGTGTCAGAGTATGGGAATCAAGATGGTGTGTTGGCAAGTGCTCTCCACTGATCACCGAGTTCTCCTGTGGTCAAATGTCCTCTAGTGGTCATGCAGGTAGACCTCTCCAATGCGACCACCTCGCTATTACGGCCACTTGGCTTCAGAACCATTGGTGGTCGTAATAGAGAGGTTGAAGTGTATAATGATTAATTGTTCACTGGAACTTACTTTTTTGGCATAACGTTTCAGCCTCTCAGCTAGAGGCCTTGTTCACATGTGAATGGAACACAGGATGGCTTGTTGTGTTTGGTGTTGTTAACACTCAGGAGTTGATTGTACACAGGGGGGAGTTCTGTTTGAACACCACCTATTTTGTATACGACAACACATACTACTAGCAAACACATGGAGCTGCAATGGGCTCCCCTGTTTCGCCAATTGTCTGTAACATATACATGGAAGATTTTGAAGATATCGCCCTCTCCACTGCACCTAATCCCCCCTCGTTATGGTTGCAGTCACCCATGAATATTTTGTTGATGAACTCTTTGCACACATTAACAGCATTGACCAGCATATCCAGTTCACCATCGAACCTGAAGAGGATGGAAAACTCCCCTTCCTGGACCTGTGCATCAACATTCTGGACGACGGCGACACTAAGTTAACTGCGTACCGAAAACCAACACACACAGACCAGTACCTCCATTTTCAGTCGCACCACCCGCTCGAACATAAGAGGTCTGTTGTAAGAACACTCATGTACAGAGCCAAGCAGTGCATCACAACAGAAGAAGACCAACATAAAGAAGTCCAACATGTGAAAACTGTTCTGGCTGCAAATGGCTACACCAAATGGGCGATGCACCTGCCGAAACCGAAGGAGAAAGACCAGACGGAGCCCAGACAACCCGCATCAACAGGGAGACAACAAACAGTAGGCATTCCATATGTGAAAGGCCTTTCTGAGCACCTCCCCCCTGTGTACAATCAACTCCTAAGTGTTAACAGCACCAAACACAACAAGCCATCCTGTGTTCCATTCACATGTGAACAAGGCCTCTAGCTGAGAGGCTGAAACGTTATGCCAAAAAAGTAAGTTCCAGTGAACAATTAATCATTATACAATAATGTCACAGTTTGGAAAACTTCATAAATAGAAGTTACATTTTGTAACACAGTTGTTTAAAGACTTGAATAGCTTAAACCCTGAAATGTTGTCTTCCAAGCTATGAATTGTAAAATTTTCTGAGACATGCCATGTTCGTATTCAGTTTTAGGGATCTATATATCTGCAACACTCAGCATGTAGGGTTGTTTTCTGTGAAAGATATAAAAGGTTTCCACAAATTTAATTCATCTTTAATCTTTGTTTCAAATAACCAAGAGCAAGTTCAGAATATGTGGGTCATCTTTGTTCAGGATCTGTGGTAAGATTTTTGTTAATTTACTCCTGAGAACCCACAACCGTCATCAAAGAAGCAAAACTCTTTTTGATTGCTTTGAAAGACCCACGTATTAAACTGAAAAGAAATATGAGAAGTGAACTTCATGATAAAAATGTTCTTGCTGATTTCAATCTTTTGTAATGACTGAGCACATTCATATACCTTTAAAATAACAACCACACTCCATTTAAACGCTTTAAATTTCATATTTCAATCTGAGTTTAGGTACAAATCTGTGAACACATTTTGGTTTTCCTGGCACACTGCCGCACATGACATTAATTAATTGAACAGCCTGAACTGTATTTTTGTTGAACGGTTCTTTCATATTTCTTTGATCAAACCAAGTACATTCCAAGATCGAAATGTGGTGTTACTTGACATGCAGAGCTCTCATGAAAAGCCTCTTGCTTCTTGTGTGGTTATTCAATAAAACTCCATAAATGATCAACTGTAATCATTTATCAATTGGGAAGCAATTTGAAATTTCAGACAGAATGTGAAAATATCTGGAAACTCTTATACCCTGAAAGATCTGATCATAGATTTTTGGGTAATTTCCAAATTTAAGAGGATGATACTGAAGAGATTGCAAAATAAGATTTTAAAAAATCAGATGTCCTGAGTCACTGCTGATTGGAAGTAGGTTAAAATACTGGCAGAAAGATGGTTACAAATTGACTTTAAAATAGATTTGGCAATATCATTGCCTGTACACAATTTAATTCATCATGAAATTAGGTGACATTCTCTAGATGCTTTTTTGCTATAGAGAAGTCATATCAAGCTGTATCTATTCCAAGGGCACATGTACTCATACACAATGGCCAACTATGCCTGCAATGAGCAAGATTTGGGAATTCTACTTATTTCACCATCACTATCAAATCCAAATCTTTATACATTGTGCAATGGTGCAGCTTGAGAGCAGACTTCAACATATTAAACTTTCCTGAATAATTCAGCACCAGAAGTTGAATAGCATGCTGAAATCAATGAATAAATTTAGCATTTTTGTGGTGTTTCATTTACTGAACCCTTCAATTTCTGCAAGAAGTTTCATGTGTTTTCTTCTGAAATCTTTCTTTGATGTAACCCAGTACATTCCAAGATTGAATGGCGGCATTATTTGACATGCAGCTCACGAAAAGCCTCCTGCTTCTTGGGCGGTTATTTCAATAAAACTCCCATAAATGATCAATTGTAATCATTGATCAATTGAGCGGTAACGTGAACTTGTTTAATTTCAACTTTGGGACCAGTTTCATTTTCAGGTTTCAAAAGGTTCTGACAAAATTTCAATCTGAAAAACCCAAATTGATCTGTGCATTCGTTGAAGTATCATTCTCCACAGAAATTATTTTTGTCATCGATTGAAATTTTAGATGGTGAAAATATCTGAAGATGATTTAATTTGATGGTTGTATTATGCCAACATTAAAAGGTTATTCACATTTAGATCGAAATATCAGCAGCCCTTTCATCTACATTCAATATATGTTACATTCATTTTCTGTATACATGTAAGACAATAAAGACGGCAACTAATAAGTCACATTTGTCTGGGATTGCTGAATATTATTCCTTCATGATCACTTCCAAGGTGTTCTGGGTTTGTCAATTACATCAATTCTGCATGATCTTAATGCAAGAAAGACAGAAAACTCACAATCCAATACACCCACGCCCTTCTCCTAATGAGACACGGTTTTGTTGGATTACAGAAAAAAATTCATGTAATTGAAAAGCTTTGAGATAAAAAGACAAGCTGATAGCTTTGCCTTAAGACATCTATAGAAATAGTATAGTTGGAGATTTCACAATTATCTATAATTCAATATTGCTTCAAAGAGAATTTATTTTAATAAAACTTTTTTTATCTAGCCCCATCAAATAATTGGTAGCTTGAAAAAATGTTTTAAAAAACTACCAAAATACAATGTGCATGCCTTTGTATCAGAAAGGCATCAGCCTGAGCATTTTAAACTATCTCAAACTGAGAAACTTGTCTTGGACACACTGATTGCACCAGTCAGTGAGCGACTTTCTGCTCCATTTGATGGCGCAAATTGAATTGATCTACTAACTCCCACATACATCTGTAAAATGTTGTGTTCGCAGCAGGTGGTGGATTCAATAAATAAGCTGCGGCATGGCAATCAAAGCTTGTGGGAGGATGCTTTGGCAAGTGAGATGAATGGTTGTTAAAGACATTTGTAAAGCGGTGCAACCTCATAACTTCTCACAGCATTGTGGCTGACAGTTCAGTGGTTAGGTGGAGTGGTGTGGTTTACCTGGGTTGACCATCACAGTCTGTCACTTTGATAAAGAAAAAGAGTGGACTGCTGCACTGTGAAAATGGCACTTTGTGTGTCATCATACTGATGATTTGTCATGATCTTGCCCAATAGGCCTACTTTCAATGTTAATTTGATTTAAGGAGACTTATCCTGCTTGTTGGTGACAGCCAAATGAAAGGATTATGCGTTTGACTTTCACTCTAAAATCAGATATGACAAGTCAAATGGCCTTCTCTTGATCATGACTAATCAAACAGCCTCTGCTATCTACAAGTGGACTGCTCTTGCATTGCCACAGATCAGAACATATGCTGTCTTGTGTTGCCACCTAGTGACTAGTGTGCTATTCCGCGAGCTCCTGCGAGCGTCCACATACTTTCAACCAGAGGAACACACACAATTTTGTCTGGAATACACCGGGGCTGTTTCTGAGTGTGCTGATGGCCTTGTCTACTTCCTTAGAGAATGTGATTTCCGAGTCTGACTCTGGTATACGTTAATGTTGAATAGAAATTTTGTGAATGTGCAGTGAAATTGGAACTATTTCTTGGGACAGCAATGCTGTAGCATAGAAAATCAACTTTTGTGCCAGGTGGCAGCAGCATGCAGTTCTCATTTTCACCAGACTGCAGCCTCTATGTTTCCGATAATGAAAGCAGAGAAGATGACACTTCATAGGCTATCATGAGTCACAAAGCGCATTTTTCGCAGTGAACTGGTCCTAATTTTTCTTAATCAAAGTGACAGACTGTAAATGGATTGATTTAGTGATATCTGTTCCAAGTTCAGTATGTAACAAGAATATGAACAACATCAAAACTAATGTCCAACATAGGTCAAGTTTACTTTGCAAGAGCTGGAATCGATCCTGGGACCCATATCAGATTAGGAACAGTCTATTATCGTACTGGACGGTTGGGAACTTCATTAACATCAATACGCTTTCTAACAAAGACATCAACAGAGAAAGACATGATTCTTAAGTAATTGTTTCCTTTGAGGTCAACCACTGGCCTCAGGATACATGGATCAATTGTGATAGGGTTGCCTTTCTAAGAACATTGGAAAAACAGATGGATCATCAAAGAAACAGAACAAGAAAGAAATCAATACCATGCTATCATGACATTCCCTGAGGATATGACTGATCACTTACTTTCAGTAACTGTAGGTTATTGCTTGATGTTTCTTGGCAATTTCTTGACTAATGTCCGTTGTGTCTCACACATGATCACATTCTAACACTACTGTAAGACGTTTGTTACATGATACTGATGACCTCGATATCCGTTTGTGTGTATTCTACTGTTTGGTACGTCCAATTGTCCGTTGCCAATATGACATGACAGACAAGGCAGATATTACGCCACTTACGGAGAAATGAGAATTTGAAGTAACAAAGTAACCAGACTTACAAGAGACTAATAAGATACTCTTCCTTCTGATTTGATTGCAAATTATAGGTTCTCCATTTATAAAGCAATTATGTAGGAATCAGTGCAATTCACCACAAATGTCTTCATATGCGTGTGGCACAGGTACATGTCTTTATCAGATCTGTTGTAGCCTACCTTTTGGTCAGTTTTGCTGATTTTGCTCTTTTATGCAAGTCATAAATCTGGGTGTTTAGTTGGCCATCTCTGATTTAGGCAATAAATTAGGCATCCCAGTTGAGCATCACCTATGTCTTGGTCACTCAAGACAGACTTTCACATCAGCATTTGTCAACAATAAATAGATTTTTACAATCTCTTTCTCATCTAATCTACCATAAAATGTCCCCATGCATCCCCTATAGATGTAGATGGTAACGTTCAGATTCTCCCGATCTTTCACATTTATGATTGAGATCAGTGTGTTTATGGTCATTTCCATTGTTCATGATGCTGTTTATGGTCGTCAAGTACACTTGTCTCGCCACATTGTCTGCCTTGTGAAAGAGATACTGGTCTCGGGCAAAACAAGTAATGTGCATGCGAATTGCGTGCATTGTGCAATTTGTTTTGTTTTTCAAAAAAAGGCAAAGAGATATTTGTCAAGATTCACAGAATTATTGCAGGTGTGACTGATGATAAACACCATATCTATTCACGATGAGCAACTACATTTATCAGCCAGCAACACATGATGCACCAAGCCCAAACCAAGGACAAGGATTTTGCATGAACATAAACCAACAATTGAACACAATAGAAATGTTCAGATCCCTCAATTATCTATTTTCAAAAAAGACAGAAATTCAGGTGCTGCGAAGACTTGCTTTCAAAGTCAACTTCAAATTACACTGTAATTCAATTGTTTATTGCTAACTCCTTTGATGTTTACAATCTATCAAGACTGAGTTTGCGTTTTCTATTTTGGGGACAACTGAAACACTTCAGTGCCTTGTTGTTACTTTGGTGAAACTTTTTAATCAGGCAACGGTCACTCCCGTTACTCTTACTAAAAGTGACCCTTGGCTTCAGACAAATACTCGATGGTCAGCAAGACGATACACACAGTAATCAGTAGCTTTCTTTCCATTCGGTGTTTTCACTTTACTCAGCTTTCCATCCTCCTTTGTCCTACTTTTTTGTGTCAAGAATAACTGCTGTCTTGCATAGTTTTCTATTTTCTCACAGGTCTGCTCCATACATAGGCCTGTACTTATTTTGCAGTCAATTTAGTAAACAACACATTGATGTTCTGAAACTTCTTATACGATAATAGATGATCAGAATAAAAGATTTTAACCTGTACGAGAATAAAACTTTTTTCCATCATGCTTTGTCAGCCGGGCAAATCAATCAACCTTAAACAATACTTTTCTACGCCAGGTTGTATGTTTCGTTGTCAAATAAAAGACTATATATCTTTTGAAGAAAAACCCATCAATTGATTTGGGTCAAAATTCCAAAACTACCACAAAAAAATAGTTGCTGTTAATTACATTATGAATGCCTCTACAAGCACATTCAGCCTTCCACACAATTATTGTGATGCAAATCAACAGCCTGGTTACAGACTTTCTTGTTCTTTTCATTTCAGGATCTTCACGTTGCTGGTTACCATTAAATATGACAACAGGACAATCAAACCCATCAATTCAAGGTAGAATAGTAAATGTTCAGGATAAGCAATACGAAAAGTCCATCATTATATTTTGCACATCTACTAGAGTCTCAAAGTCACAGCTATGTCCATCAGATTTTGACCTTTTCATTTTTTGTGCTGTTTTCTATGGTATTTCATACTTTTTTTACATGGTGTCTCACATCTTTCTTTTCCTTGGAGAGCTGAGCTTTTTTTTCACATCATTCATATCTCTCAGGCACATTCATCACAATCCTGTCCAGATTTTTTCTCTGTCTTCCTCTGCTCTTTTGCATATGGCTTGGCAATTTCTCCTAGCCGGACGACACGTTCTTTTCAGGCCACACATCACAGAATGACAAATCTGTGTTTGTACTTTCTGCACTGCGAACCTTGCGATACCGGATGGGGCCTGAGAAGAGATGGATGAGCCGAGGTGATAACCTTTTTTGACCTGGCCTTTTCAGGAGTCATACAAAGAGTCCTATTAGACTGACCATGACTACTTTGTCCTCTCCTTTTATTATGTTTACCACATCAATCAAAATTCATCTCAGTCAATCTCTGTTAATTCCAGAATATGAAGATTTGTATTGACGAAGATAGCATACTAAATCTTAATTGGATGTATGGCCTCTTAAAATACCCATAAACACCATTTACCATTCAGTGTACATTTCGTATTTATTTTTCTTACCCTAGTTCCTTGATTAAATTTTGGTTAGATACCTAGAGTTATCTGGAGCAAAAGCTCTCTTTACTATGCCATAAAATTTCAACCCTATTGTGCCGCAAGCATGTTGCCTTTGCTAGACCTAAAATCTGTTGACTCACCCAAAGTTTGTTTCCTATACTTCTTATCTTCATAAACATGAAAAATACTAAATTCCTACGTCCTAAATACCAGCTTTTCAGTAAAAAATTGAGCTGTCTATATCAACTTATCAAGTCATTCTCAAGCAACAATAAAGTCAGACATAAAATTCGGAAACAAAAGTCAGATTTGATGACATTGTCAGGTCAACACATTTTGCGGTCAGTTTAGGGTCTTCTTTATAATGCTAGATTGAAGTCCTTTTTATACTGTCCACAATGAGAGAGCAGACAAAAGAGATATTACGAGCAGCCAAGCTTCCTCTCACCCTACACTGACTTTTATTGCAACTAAAACCTGATAAAGTGAGACCCAATTGAGAAATGAAAGAGCAACAAAGAAGATATTTACCAATAGTATTGTTGTCTTTGCTTTACAGATGAGGACAGAGGATAACAGAATAATGAAAACTGGCATTTTCAACCAATTACGATCAACTGACCTTGTTCAAAAATTTTCAGCCATAAACAGAACCCAAAACAGGGGTCTTCCAGACGTCTAGAGAGTCTGCACTCTGCAGTCATCACTTTCGTGACCTCTTGAGACGTCTGTTGATAGAATATTTTTGGCCAATCTAGACAGTGCAGAAATCATTAATTTCTGTATTTTCCAGATGTGGTCAAATGTCATTAGAGGTTCATTTCAGAGCACCAACCGATGCCTGGAACACTAACAATTGTGGATATAACAGACAGTCGATGTTATGCCATATTAGAATCTTTACAGACATCTCCAAATAATGCAAACCTGTGACATCAAGACAAATCACTGAATATTATAATAAACAGGCATCTCTAGACCACAGAAATATGTTAATTAGTATCTAGATTGCAGTCTGTATCACTGATTCATCTGTTGCCTATGGACAGTCAGGATATCCAATAAAATGAGCCCTTACAGATCCCTCAGTGCACCCTAAACAGAACGCCAGTAGACGGTCTAGATATCCAATCAAATGAGCCCTTACAGACGTCTCAGAGGACCCTAAACAGGCTACCTATAGACCCTCTAGACGTCTGTAGAGGCTACAAAATGAGCTGTTTATATATGAAAATTTTACAACATTTTTAATTTCCCATACAATGGTAGGTTCAAAACAATACCATAAGTTGTCCAAGTCAAGGCTTCATAACCCTTTTCTACAGATCTTCTTTTGAAGGAACATGAATTGTCTACAACATTTGTAAACATTTTTATAGAGTCTTTTCCAGCATGCATTGACATAGTTCTCTTCTCGAACCTTGCCATACACTGAATGTTTCTGATGATAAAAGCCAGCTGCTTTCAGTAGCAAGTTTCCCTGCCCAAGTTAAACAAACCATTGTGTAACGTTGAATGCATATTTGTTACTTCTTCGTTTTTCTTTTGCTTTGTTTCCATTTGAAAGTCGGTCAGGCTCAGATGTAGAGCATTGTAAGCAGGGTTCATTCTAGAGATAGTGCCTTTGTGGGCATTTTTCACTGCGACATTTTGGAAGGCAAACACAATGTAGTCAAGAAAATTGCCCGTTTGTGTGACAGTGATGCAGATTAAGCTTGTCACTGCTCAATGTCAATATATCTACATTCGATACTGAGTTTGATTGAGTTTGTTTAATGCACCCAATAGGCACGAATCCACTTTGGGGGCTCGACCAAGAATTGTAACACACATAACGACGAAAAATATGTAGAAATTTCTTTTTTCAGTCATTGTAATCTGATTCACAGTTGCCATGTTGGCCAATGAAGTGGCACAGCATTTTACCATGCTTCATGGCTGTATTAAAAAAAGTTATGGTTGGGATTGCTTTGACCTGGGACAATTTGCGCTCTTTCAGTTGCGACAAATAGTGTACTGCGACAACCAGACATCATAAATCACCTTTCTCAGTCAATTAACAAGTGCACATGAAAGGAAATTCCTTATTTTGTGCCATAATGTGGATGCACCAAAAGCTGTTAACCGCTAATCACCTCTCGCAGATGATTTGTTGTTATAAAAATAAAACATGATGGCGGGCTTTAGTGCTGCCCTCTTGAGAACTGCAGTTTCCCATAGAATCCACTAGGTGGCAAAAATGATATCTGTTATTGCTTATCACTCACAGAAAGTCATAGACTGCAACAAATCATGTTTCATAAAACTACTAAACCTGCAGATGTCCTTTGAGATGAAGATTTACAGTCTATGACTTGACAAGGTCAAAATGCAGGTTATGTGGACCTAATATTGCCAATCTGGCATCCTGACATGTTATAATGATGCCTTCTCCTTCAAATTGATATTTTACATAAAGAGATATCAATTTTGTCATGATTCATACGTTTCACGCACAAATTATACATATATAAATAGCATGTTGTTTTCCTTTTTTTTCTGTATCCCTTCTTCATCGTATCTTTTATATGCACTTATGTGCACTTAATCCCTCATCTCTCTTGCCTTTTGTCATACAGTGTATTTCTTTCTGTCCTTATATATTCTTATAATCCTATATTCAATCCTTTAATATTATATTTTCTTCGGTGATTTCTCCTGACCCTCTTTTCAGGCCACATATCACAGTCTGATAAATCCATGTTTTGCATTCTGCATAGAGTGCTCCACCTTACAGCATCTATACGTGCTGCAGTCTGTGAGAGAAGAATGAGCTGACGTGATAACACTTTTCAGACCTGTCCTTCTGGGAGGTGTAGCAGAGTTCTCAGTCCCATTAGAATGACCAAGGGTATTTTTCCCTCCTTCTTGTTTATATGCTTCCAATATCTATCTCAGTCAATCTCCAAAGATTCGAGAAGACAGGATATTTGTTGTGTACTTCCTTACTGAATCGTAATTGGGGTTGATAGCTTGAGTCTCTTCTGCTGGCCCTTGCTTGTGATGGGAAAAATAAACTGAACTCTCTTTGCACCTATACACAGCACATCTTTAGGTACAATGTTGTGACCTTCCAGAGAACACAATACAATGAACAGATCTTAACCATTGTGCCACAATCTCCCTCATCCCAGCTTAACTTCCAGATCCAGTGGAAATCTGGTATTTGGCCAGCCTGTTGCCCATGGCATTTATGGCATGACTTACTCCTACATCCTTGTGATTATAGAACATAGCAATGCTCTATACGAATAAAAGGTTATAGTAACGAAATAAAGTTATGTATATATACATAACGCTTGGACTCACACAGTAAATACCTATCTATATCAGGATGGATAGTATCTGGCTTCGGAATAAATGAGGTAGGAGGAAAACAAAGATGATCTTAGAGATACCCAGTCATAAACATACAATGAAGTGTGCTGTAAAATCAGTCCCTATGACATTGTCAGGTCAACCAACATAATTAAGCTAAGCTTGAGATCATTGTTATGCCACACAGAGCTCCTTTTTCTGCTCTGACCTTAACCATGTTAACACGGGAGCAGTCAAAACAGATAAGATGAACATTTAAGTCGCTCCTTTCCTTACATTGACTTTTATTGTTAACCAAACCTGATCATGTGATGCCCCAATTATGAAATAACTAGCAATAAACAGGACCATTTTTTCACCACAGAAGGGGTTCTCCCATGTGCTGCTCAAAATTTAATCGATGTATAAAAGAGACCACCATAAAAGTATTTGAGGCAAAGACAGAAAATTCATGCTCTAGTGCACAATATTATTTCATTACACATATACATTTTTTAATCAACTTTCATTAGACAACAAAATATCATGAAGATACATGTCTACAGAAGCAACCCTGACAGTCCAATAAAGTTACACAAACAGAGCTTTATGTTCTTCAAAGATGCAGACAGAAAAAATACTGTTGCTGAAGGATCATTGTGATTACAGACTAATCACCACTTTGTATCGGTCTGTCGAAGTCCCACATCCTGACTTGGACTGCTACACAATAACCAGAAGTGATAACTGGAAGACGGCAAGTGAGAAAAATGCAAATCTGGTTAACACAGTGGTTGTTATCGATAGACAAAAAAGAAGGCACAGAAAAAGATTCAAAAACACCAAAGGAAGAGAACGACACAGATTCCTGTGTTTATAGACTTGCTGACCACTGAGTATTTGCCTTAAACTAAAGGTCACTCTGACCAAAAGTAACCTGAGTGACCGTTGAATGCGTTGATGGATTAAAAAGTTCGGCCAAAGAGACAACAGCACATTAGAAGTGTCTCTGGTAGCTAAAAATAGTGTGTGCAAATATAGAGGAACCAAAATATATCGAAATCATTAATACAGAGAACAATGAAGAAACGAAAGGAAAACAGAGATTAAGTCAGCACAACAAACAAATTATAAACTGAGTTGAAGGCAAATTAGATTGTAAATTTCAACATCTGTCATGAAAAGAGTCTTGTGATAATTATGGATCCCAAGAATGAAGATTAACAGAGTATGATAAAGCAATAGGCTAATGGCTGCAATAATAATTGACAAACCAATAAAATAGAAACACAAGATAAACCAGACTGTGTGTGCGTACATGGCTATTACTAATATCACCAAATCGATTTTTCTTCTTCAGAAATAAATTTTGTCTGAGTCAGAGTATCGCATGAAGGAAACTATGATCTTTCATTCTCATAAAACTTCCCATCTTATAATAGCAGAATAGGGAAGGACAACACAAAACCTTGACAGAATAATTAAGTTCACAGAGGAATGTAGTACAGTGACGTCTGCAGTTCAAAATTTGAATTATGGCACAGCAATAGATTAATATCATTGCAAATTTATTATAGCTAAATGCGAATAGATTGCACTCATTTTTCCTACATTAGGACACACTCATGAAATCATTAAAATCCTATAATCTTCACGAAGCATTACTTGAAGGACAAAAGAATTACATGTGTCCAAATTTGATTTAAAATGTCATTAGAAGAACACCAAGGTTAATTTCAAGGACACTTCAGTTGTAAAGAGTGTTCTAATAGAATTGGAGGAAAATGGAAACTTCAATATTTCAGTAGATTTAAAAGCATACGGCATGAAAGAAAATAGTTATTTTTTAAATATTTGAATTAATTGTGAATTTTCCATTTTGAATTTCCTGCTAGGAATTTTCTTTATGCATAAATTACTATAATATTAAGTTATTTAATATGTATCTTACGAAGAGGACTATTTTTTTTTCCATTTACACCCTTAACAGCTAGACAGCTAGACAGTAACATCGCCTTTCAGAAAGTACAATTCCTTGCAGCTTTGTACCGCTTAGCAAATCTGTTTAACAATTCTTGCTATGTTTCTTGCTTGCCAAACCAACCTCCCAAAACCTTGGATTGCCATACTGCTCACTTATTGAATCTGCAACCTGCTGTAAATATAATATTTTTATTTTTTTCAATTATAGTACGTGGGAGTGAGCAAATTAGTTCAATTTGCATCATCAAACAGGGTGGGAAATTGCTAACTTGTTAGTGCAATTTGGCTCTTGAATCAGTGTGTCCAAGAGACAGGTTCCTTGGTTCCAAAGATTCACAATTTCTGTCAAATGTAACCCAGTGCTTCAGACCAAAATCAAGTTTGGCCGGCCCACTTACATCAATCAGAAGATTATTGCTGGTCCGCAGAACTCTCGAGGTCAGCTTATGTGCCAAATTGGACATGTGCATGTAAAGTAACATTACCATTGATACTGAGCTTAATTGACAGAATCTGCAATTTGGAAAAACAGGAAGTGGGACACAAAGAATGCCTGCTTGCTCAACTTTGCTCTTTCCTGATACCAAATAATACTAATATGTCATTGAGATGTATGAAGATTCTGGACTATTTTGTATGCATCATTCAACATACAAATGGCTGCTATCCATATCTGATCTATCAGCTGTCCTTGCCGATAATTTCTCGACTGATCTTGCCAACTTTCGTCAGTCCTAATTTCCTAAACTCTTAGTTGGCCAGACATCAGTCAAATATGCAAGAGCTCTAAGTTGAGCCTGACTTATGTCCGAGTACTCTAACCGATTTTTGCAACATCATTATGCCACCAATAAATTGATTTTTACGATGTTATTCTTATCTAATCTCCATAAAAGGTCCCATGCATCCCATACAGATGGTAACATCCTGATTGTCCCGATCTGTCACATTCATGATTGAGATCCAAGCGTTTATGATCATGCCCAATTGCTCATGACGTTGTTTATGGTCATCAAGCACATCTGTCTGGCCACATTGTCTGCCTTATGAAAGAATACTGGTCTTGAGCCAAACAAGTAATGTGCAAGCAAATTTGTAAGTGTGGCATTGTGCGATTGGGCGCTTAACAAAATGAAATAGGTATGTGTGACTGATGCTAGTACTTGCTACATGTAGATACCATAACTGACAGTTATTAACTGACTTTTAAAATATGTAGCCAATTTGACAAATGTTCCCATTAGAAATGTCAGAAGCCTCGAGTATCTGTTTTCAGAAAAGAATGTGAAATGAAGGTGCTAAGTGTACTTCTTAAGTGAATAACAAAACTTATTTCATTTGTTTGTTGCTAACTCCTTCAGTGTTTACCACTTGTCTGTATTCTGGGAACAACGGAAACACTTTAAATGCTTTGTTGTCACTTTCATGAAACTTTTTAATCAGTCAGTGGTCACTCAGGTTACTCTCGCTAAAAGTGACCCTTGGCTTCAGGCAAATACTCAATGGTCAGCAAGACGATAAACACAGGAATTTGTAGCTTCCTCGTGTTGGCTCTTCCATACCTAAGGCCCTAGTCGTTGTATTTCTCCGTCTTTGACAATAATCACTGTACTGCAAAGATTTGCATTTTCTCACTTATCTCTTTCAATCAAAGTTACATTTATCAACAGCCATGTAATTTTTTGAAAAAATAAAATAAAAATCCTGTGCCTCCAAAGGATCTTCACATAGCCACTAATGTTTGTTATGACAACATGATGCTCAACCATCACTTCAAGTTTGAATAGTAATCAGTCAGCTGATGACAAACAATGTCCTCAGCCCCACATGACAATCACCCTAGCACTGTCATCACCCTCCAATGACACTCTGGAAGTGTCATGGCCTAGCCATGACTTTGGCAGTGCTCAAAATCATCTTTGACTGGCTATTTAAAAAGAACTACTGCAACTATCACTTCCAAACTTGGTATAAAGTTGTATCACAGTGTCAACTAACTCTCTGAATTTTGGCAGGCTTATCCATTACATAATGAGCTAAAGAACCCGAAGGCTCCAGAGAAATAAGGAAATTGTCATCAGCTGCTGATGACTTTGCAGTATTTCGTGAAATTGGATATAATTAAGCCCCGCAACTGACATGTTGCTGTGTGGTGAGGATGGTTGCAAAGAGATCAGACTTTCTTCTGAGACCCAACTGAACAACCCCACACACTCAATCATCCTGTCAGGGCCAGGACTTGGCTGGAATAGAAATTGTCCTCATGTGCTGGTAATTCCCCCGACTGGTAATTGTTCAAGATGAACAATAACACTAATCCATGATCACTTTTTCACCATTGCTGGAGTTTCAAAGTCTTAGCATTCTCTAGTAACATTTCATCTTTGCATAACTGTTTTCATGCTGTCCTATATTTTTATGCATTTTCATGCAGTTCTTACATCTTTCCTTTACTTCGAGAGCCCTTGCATTCACATCATTCATACGTTTCAGGAACTTTGTCCAACATTACCACGGTCTTATCCAGATCTTTGTGTCTGTCTTCTTGCGCTCTTTTGCATATGGCTTGGCAATTTCTCCTAGCTGGCCGACACGATCTTTTCAGGCCACATATCACAGAATGACAAATCTATGTTTATACTTTCTGCACTCCGAATCTTGCGATACTGGACGGAGTCTGAGCAGCTGAGAAGAGATGGATGAGCCGAGGTGACAACCTCTTTTGACCTGCCCTTTTCAGGGATCACAGAAAGCGTCCTATTAAACTGACCACAACTAGTCTGTCCAGTCGTTTTATTACGTTTACAACATCAGTCCAAATCATCTCAGTCAATCTCTGTTGATTTCAGAATAAAGAAGAGTTGCATTGATGAAGACAGTGTACTGATTCTACTGAATCTTAATTTGGATTAATGGCCTCGTAAAATACCCATAAACGCAATTTTCTATTCAGTGTACATTTTCTATAAAGTTTGTTCTGGTAGGATTCTCAACATTGTAAACATGAAAAAATACTAAATTGTTATGTCAGTAAGAGAAAAATCGAGCTGAATTTAATACTTGAATTCATTCAATAATACACAATAAGCAAGTATGGAATAATCAGGAATTTTGCTTCTTGGGAAGCACAGTTTGTATCATGGGTTGTAACTGGGACATATCCATATATCCTCAAGGCACAATAAAGCCAGACGTAATCCGAAATAAAAGTCAGACTTGATGACATTGTCGGGTCAACCAACGCAATTTGCGGTTACTTTAGCGTCTTGTTTATGCCAGACTTTAAGTCCTTTTTATGCCATGCCCTTTACTAAGAAGTCAAAAGAGATAATATAGGCACCCAAGCTTTCCCTTACCCTACACTGATTTTATTGCAACTAAAGCCAGTTAAAATGAGACATCAGTTGAGAAGTAAAAGAGCCACTAAGAAAATCTTTTCCCATAACATTGTTGAATTTGATTTATAGAAGAAGAAAAGGACAACAGAATAAAGAAAACTGACAGAAAGATAGATGGATATGGGAAGGGAACGAATAATGATCAACTGATCCCTTTTCGATAAAATATATATGTAACATCATTTCACATTTCCCACACAACAGAAGGGTAAAATTCTACGATAAGGATCCTTCATTACGGCTCTTCTTTGGAAATAACAACAAAATGAATTGCTTACAACATTGAAAGAACTTTTATAGCCTCTTTTCCAACATGCAATGACACAGTTCTCTTCTCTAACTGACCGTACACTAAATGTCTCTGATGGCACATGTCAGCTGTTTTCAATGGCAACATTCCCAGCCTACATTGAAGGCCATTGTGTTGTATGTACTTTTGTTGCCTTTTATTCTTTTTTAAATTTCTATTACCCTTTCAAAGCTGGTAAGACTCAGCATCGTAAGAAGGACTCATTCAAGAGAAAGAGATGGCAAATAAAGTGTCTTTTGTGGGCATTTTTCACTGCAGCATTATGGAAGACAATAGAATTTTTTCTGAAATCGTCAATTTCCAATCTTCAATGATCTTAACGCTGTCAAGAAAATTACCCATGTTTTGTGACAGTGATAAATCCCAGGCTTGTCACTCAATGTCAGTGTTATGCTTATCAAATACTGCATTTGATATTGAGTTGATTGAGTTTATTTAATGCACCCAATTGGCATGAATCCACCTTGGGGGCTCGTCTGGGAAATGTATACACTCTCCATGTGTGACTTACCTGCCTGATTGTTCAGTTAACAGTAACATCGCCTTTCAGAAAGTACAATTTGTTGCAGTTTTATACCTCTTAGCAAATCTGTTTAACAATTCTTGCTATGTTTCACGCCTACCAAACCAACCTCCCACAACCTGGGATTGCCATACTACTCACTTATTGAATCTGCAACCTGCTGTAAATATGATGTTTTACAATTATTGTACGTGGGAGTGAGCAATTAGTTCAATTTGTATCACCCAACAGGGTGGAAAATCGCTCACTTGTTTGTGCAATTTGGCTCTTGAATCAATGTGTCCAAGATACAGGCTACTTGGTTCCAAAGATTCACAATTTCTGTCAAATGTAACCCAGTGCTTCAGACACATATATCAAGTTTGGCCTGCCCACTTACATCAATCAGAAGATTATTGCGGGTCCCCTGAACTCTTGAGGTCAGCTTAAGTGCCAAATTGGACATGCCCCTTTATATGACCATAGACCTTCTGCATTAACGTTTTTCTTCATAAATATAACCCTAATATGCGACCAACCTGTCTAACGCGACCAGCGACCACTGATTTGACTGAATTTGGCCAGATTCATCCTCTTAAACGACCAGCAAACGACCAAAACGACCAGAAAACGTCAGCATTTCATCAAGAAGCCACGATTTTGTTTTACATTTTGCGCCAACGACCCACTTCCGCTTGAATTCCCGCTAGATGGCAGTGTTTTTCACCGCAGCGCCACTCCCAGTGATGTGAAGAACTAATATGAATTGTGGAACTTACTTGAAGGCCCTTGAAGGTGGTTAGATTTGCCGTTTTTGGCAACACAGAAATCGTTCTAGTCTTGTTTTAAAGCATTCAATTAGCTGCACATCATGAAAACATCGGACCATTGGTTTACCCAGTGCTTACAAACTTATTTTCAAGACAGATAATCATTTAACAAAATAATCTTAATTTTTAGATTTTAGAATATAGCCCCATTAAGTTTCAATGGATATCAATGATGACAGAAAATGAAAGATAGATTTGCCAAACAGGCCAATGCTGGTCTCAACCAGTTAAAAAAATTGCTGCAAATCCATGAGGTCTACCTTAAAAATACTTTGCTATCTATTTATTTTTTAATCATGTTAATACTTAACATTAGTAGGTAAGTCCATTAATAATAGGGCTTATTTGTGATATAATTTATCCCTACATTATTAGTCATATCCCGATGACCTGCAATAATAAATTTCAATACATGTCAGACATTCATACCCCGACGAGAGACCGCACCCCCAAGAGAGACCGCTCCATGCCTGTAGAAGGGGCGGTCTTATAACGCAGGGACCACTGTAATGGAACATTACCGCTGATACTGAGCTAAAGATAAATTGACATGATGGGCACAATTGACAGAATCTGCAATTTGGAAAAACAGGAAGTGGGACACAAAGAATGCCTGCTTGCTCAACTTTGCTCTTTCCTGATACCAAATAATACTAATATGTCATTGAGACTTATGAAGATTCAGGACTATTTTGTATACATCATCCAACATACAAATGGTTGCTATCCATATCTGATCTATCATCTGTCCTTGCTGATAATTTCTCGACTGATCTTGCCAACTTTTGTCAGTCCTAATTTCCTGAACTTTAAGTTGGCCAGACATCACTCAAGTATGCAAGTGCTTTCAGTTGAGCCTGACTTATGATCGAGTTACTCTGACAGATTTTTGCAATTTCATTATGCCATCAATAAATTGATTTTTGTTATTCTCATCTAATCTCCATAAAAGTTCCTATGCATCTCATTCAGATTGTCCTGATCTGTCACATTCATGATTGAGATCCAAGCGTTTATGATCATGCCCAATTGCTCATGACGCTGTTTATGGTCATCAAGTACGTCAGTCTGGCCACATTGTCTGCCTTATAAAAGAATACTGGTCTCGAATCAAACAAGTAATGTGCAAGCAAATTTGTAAGTGTGGCATTGTGCGATTGGGCGCTTAACAAAATGAAATAGGTATGTGTGACTGATGCTAGTACTTGCTGGATGTAGATACCATAACTGCTAGATGTAGATACCATAACTGACAGTTATTAACTGAAACTACATTAATCAGCCAGCAACGGATGAGGCACCAAGCCCAAATCAAGGGCATGGACTTTTAAAATATGTAGCCAATTAGACAATTGTACCAATTAGAAATGTGTCAGAAGCCTTGAGTATCTGTTTCCAGAAAAGACTGAGAAATAAAGGTGCTGAACTTCTTCTTGAGTGAATAGCAAAACTTATTTAATTTGTTTGTTGCTAATTCCTTCAATGCTTACCCATTTCTATTTGAACAACGGAAACACTTTAAATGCTTTGTTGTCACTTTCATGAAACTTTTTAATCAGTCAGTGGTCACTCAGGTTACTCTCGCTAAAAGTGACCCTTGGCTTCAGGCAAATACTCAATGGTCAGCAAGACGATAAACACAGGAATTTGTAGCTTCCTCGTGTTGGCTCTTCCATACCTAAGGCCCTAGTCGTTGTATTTCTCCGTCTTTGACAATAATCACTGTACTGCAAAGATTTGCATTTTCTCTCTTATTTCTTTCAATCAAAGTTAATATTTATCAACAGCCACGTTATTTTTTGGAAAAAAAAAATCCTGTTCCTCCTCAGGATCTTCACATAGCTACTAATGTTTGTTATGACAACATGATGCTCAACCATCACTTCAAGGCGGAATATTAATTGTTCAAGATGAACAATAACACTAATCCATGATCACTTTTTCACCATTGCTGGAGTTTCAAAGTCTTAGCATTCTCTAGTAACATTTCATCTTTGCATAACTGTTTTCATGCTGTCCTATATTTTTATGCATTTTCATGCAGTTCTTACATCTTTCCTTTACTTCGAGAGCCTTTGCATTCACATCATTCATACATTTCAGAAACTTTTTCCGGTATTTATCAGGATCTTGTCAGGATTTTTGTCTCTGTCTTCTTGTGCTCTTTGCATATGGCTTGGCAATTTCTCCTAGCCAGACAACACGCTCTTTTCAGGCCACATATCACGGAATGATAAATCTATGTTTATACTTTCTGCACTGCGAACCTTGCGATACCGGATGGGGCCTGAGCAGAGATGAATGAGCCCAGGTGATAACCTATCTTGACCTGCCCTTTTCAGGAGTCACAGAAAGAGTCCTATTAAACTGACCACAACTAGTCCATCCAGTCCTTTTATTATGTTTACAACATCAATCCAAATCCATCTCAGTCAATCTCTGTTGATTTCAGAATAAAGAAGATTTGTATTGATGAAGACAGTATGGTTAGTCTTAATTGGGATTTATGGCCTCATAAAATACCCATAAATGCTATTTTCTATTCAGTGTACATTTTCTATAAAGTTTTTCCATTGTACGTCTGTGATTGCACTTGTGTAACACACTAAGAACGATCTGGGGCAAAAGCTCTCCTTACTACACCATCCCTATTATGGCACAATCATTTAGCTTTTGCTTGACCTCATATATAAAATATGTTGACTCAGCCAAGGCCAGGGTCTGTCTCATCTTTTCAACGTTAAAAAATACTAAATTGTTATGTTAGTAAGAGAAAAATCGAGCTGGATTTAATATTGAATACAATCAATAATTCAAAATAAGCCAGCATGGAAGAATCAGGAATTACCTGAAATAAGCTTCCTGAGATGCACAGTTTGTATCATGGGTTGTAACTGAGACACATCCATTCATCCTCAAGGCACAATAAAGCCAGACATAATGTCCGAAATAAAAGTCAGACTTGATGACATTGTCAGGTCAACCAACACAATTTGCGGTTACTTTAGGGTCTTGTTTATGCCAGATTCTATGTCCTTTTTATGCCATGCCCTCCACACGGGAGCAGTCAAAAGAGATAATATGAACAGCCAAGCTTCCCCTCACCCTTCACTGACTTTTATTGCAACTAAAGCCTGTTAAAATGTGACATAAATTGAGAAGTAAAAGAGCGACAAAGAAAGTCTTTCCCCATAACATTGATGTATTTGATTTGTGGAAGCAGAAAACTATAACAGAATAAAGAAAACTGGTAGATAGATAGATAGATATGGTAAGGGAACGAATAATGATCAACTGACGTCTTTTCGATAAAATATATTATATATGTAACATCATTTTATATTTCCCATACAATAGACGGCTAAAAAAATCTATAATAAGGATCCTTCATTACGGCTCTTCTTTGGAAAGAACAACCAAATTAATTGCTCACAACATTAAAAGAACTTTTATAGCCTCTTTTCCAACATGCAATGACATAGTTCTCTTCTCCAAACTCACCATACACTAAATGTCTCTGATGGTACCTGCCAGCTGTCTTGAATGGCAACATTCCCAGCCAACGCTGAAGGCCATTGTGTTGTATGTACTTTTGTTGCCTTTTCTTCTTTTTTTATACTACTTCCCTCTGAAAGTCGGTCAGGCTCAGATGTAGAGCATTGTATTCAGGGTTCATTCAAGAGAAAGACATGTCAAATAAAGTATCTTTTGTGGGAATTTTTCACCTCTACATTCTATAAGACATTAGATTTTTTTCTGAAATCAACAATCTCCAATCTTCAATGATCTTAATGCAGTCAAGAAAATTACCCATGTTTTTGTGACAGTGACACACCTTAACCTTGTCACTGCTCATTGTCAGTATTGTGCTTAACAAACACCGCTGCATTTGATATTGAGTTGATTGAGTTTATTTAATGCACCCAATTGGCACGAATCCGCTTTGGGGGCTCGTCCGAGAAGTGTATGCATAACAAACATAATGACGAAATATATATTTCTTTTTTAGTCATTTGAATCTAATTCAAGATTGACATGTTGGCCAATGAAGTGGCATAGCATTTTACCATGCTCCATGAGGGTATTAAAAAATAAGTTATGGTTAGGATTACTTTAACCTGTGACAATTTGCGCTCTTGCAGTTGTGACAAATAGTGTACTTTGACAGCCAACCATCACAAATCTGATTTCTCAGTCAACTACCAAGTGCATGTGCAAGGCAATTCCTTATTTTGCGCCATAATGTGGATGCACCGAAAGCTGTTAACCGCTAATGACCTCTCGCAGATGATTTGTAGTCATAAAAATAAAACATGATGGCGGGTTTTAGTGCTGCCCTCTTGTGATGTTGCAGGTTCTCATAGAAACCATTAGGTGGCAGTGATGATATCTGTTATTGCTTGTCACTCACAGAATGTCACTCCCAACAATAAATTTTGTTTCATGAACTATTAAACCTGCAGATGTCTTTTCAGATGAAGATGTACAGTCTATGACTTCACAAGATCAAAATGCAGACAACATGGACACATTATTGCCATCCTGACAATACTAGGGGAACTCTTGTAATAGTGATGTCCGGTCAATCAATGGCAATTGTATCTTATGGACAGTAATAAATTTTGTTTTTTAAGTAGGCCTATTAAAATTTCAAAATCTGATACCCATTGTGATGAAGATGTACTGTCTATGACTTGACAAGGTCAAAACGCAGGCCTCATGGACTTAATATTGCCAATTAGCCATCCTGACAAAACGGTGACAATTCACAGTACAGTCATGTTATAATGTCTTCTCCTGCAGGTATTTTATCTACAAAGATTTTATTATAGTCATTACTTATCAATTTTATGTTTAACTGGCATGATGTCTCCCTGTTTTTTGTAGCCCTTCATATCTGGTGAAAGGACAATATGTATAATAACTGCCATTTATTGGATCACAATGGACAGAATCAGCAATTTGAAAATAAGGTGTGATGAGACAAAAATTGCCTACAGGCTTGTTCCTGCTACTAAATAATTATGTGTCATTGAGATGAATGAAGATTCACAACTATTTTGTATGCATCATCTGACACACAAATGGCGGCTACCGATATCTGACCTATCATCTGTCCTTGTTGTTGATTACTTCCCAGCTAATGTTGCACACTTTCGTTGGTCCTAAATTATTAGTAGGCCATACACCACTCAAGTATGGTAGGGCTCTAAGTTGAAACCAACTTACGACTGAGTCACTCTGACAGATTTTTGCAATTTCATTATGCCATCAATAAGTACATCTGTCTGGCCACATTGTCTGCCTTATGAAAGAATACTGGTCTTGAGCAAAACAAGTAATGTGCATGCAAATTTATAAGTGTGGCATTGTGCGATTGGGCGCTTTTCAAAATGAAATAGGTACGTGTGACTGATATGGTAGTACTTTCTAGATGTAGATACCATAACTGTTCATAAGAAGCAACTACATTAATCAGCCAGCATGGACTTTTAAAATATGTAGCCAATTTGACAAATGTTCCCATTAGAAATGTCAGAAGCCTTGAGCATCTGTTTCTAGAAAAGACTGAGAAATAAAAGTGCTGAGTAGACATTCTAAGCAAATTACAAATTTATTTCATTTGTTTGTTGCTTACTTCAATGTTTACCACTTGTCTGACCGAGTTACCCATTTCTATTTGAACAACGGAAACACTTTAAATGCTTTGTTGTCACTTTCATGAAACTTTTTAATCAGTCAGTGGTCACTCAGGTTACTCTCGCTAAAAGTGACCCTTGGCTTCAGGCAAACACGAGATGGTCAGCAAGATGATAAACAGAGGAATTTGTAATTTTCTCTTGTTTGCTCTTCTTCCGTTCATTACTTTTTTTCTTCTTTGAGAAAAATCACTGTGCTGCAGAGCATTTCCTCACTTATTTCCTTCAATTCTTTACATGGCTACTGATGTTTGATATGACAACATGATGCTGAAGGCCAACACTCTCAGGTGGAGCAGTAATTGTTCAAGAAGAACAAAAACACTTTTTCCCCACTGCTAGAATTTCTAGGTCTCAGCATTCTCTAGTAGCTTTTCATCTTTCCACAAATTTTTTTATGCAATCCTATATTTTTATGCATTTTCATGCTGTTCTTACATCTTTCTTTTACTTTGAGAGCCTTTTTATTCATGTCTCTCATATGTTCTTGGACCTTTTTCATACATTTATCAGGATCTTGTCAGGATTTTTGTCTCTGTCTTCTTGTGCTCTTTGCATATGGCTTGGCAATTTCTCCTAGCCAGACAACACGCTCTTTTCAGGCCACATATCACGGAATGACAAATCTGTGTTTGTACTTTCTGCACTGCGAACCTTTGATACCGGACGGAGTCTGAGAAGAGATGGATGACCTGACGTGATAACCTTTTTTGACCTGGCCTTTTCAGGAGTCATACAAAGAGTCCTATTAGACTGACCATGACTACTTTGTCCTCTCCTTTTATTATGTTTACCACATCAATCAAAATTCATCTTAGTTGATCTCTGTTGATTTCAGAATACAGGAGATTTTTTTCAATGAAGACAGTGTACTACTGCATCTTAATTGGGATTTATGGCCTCGCAAAATACCAATAAATGCTTTTTACTATTCACTGTATTGAGTGTATATTTTCTTTGTAAAGTGTGTTTGCTTCACTTCTGTGATTGTACTTGTGTAAGATACTAAGAACGATCTGAGGCAAAAGCTTTCCTTACAACACCATCCCTATTATGGCGCAAGCATGTAGCTTTTGCTTGACCTGAAATATTTTTAAGGTCTTCTTTATGCTAATTTTAAGGATAACAGAATAAAGAAAACAAGCAAACTTATCCATTTATGATCAGCTGACCTTGTTCCAAAATGAAGGCTCAAAACTCTACAATAGGTTATCCATGTCAAGGCTCTCTGACCCTTTTCTACAGATCTTCGTCGAAAGTAACAACAACATTATTTGCTAAAAACATTGAAAGAATTTGTATGGACTCTTTTCCAGCATACAATGATAAAGTTCTCTTCTTGAAACCCACCATACACTAAGTGTCTCTAGTGATACAAGCCAGCTGTTTTCAGTGGCAAGAATCCAGTGCAAGTTTAAAGCCATTGTTAATGTTGTATGTACATTTGTCAGCTCTTTTTTTTCTCCTTTGAAAGTCGGTCAGGCTCAGATGTAGAGCATTGCAAGGAGGGCTCATTCAAGAGAAAGAGATGGCAAATAAAGTGTCTTTTGTGGGTATTTTTTGCTGCTAAATTTTGGAAGACAATGCCATTTTTTCTGAAATCAACAATTTTGAATATTCAGTGAACTTAATGCTGTCAAGAAATTACCCATGTTATGGTGATGCAACTTATTTAGCTTGACACGGCTCAATGTCAGCATTTTACTTTACAAATATGACTTCATTTTATACTGAGTTTGATTTAGTCTATTTAATGCACCCAATTGGCACAAAGTCGCTTCGGGGGCTTGTCGGGGATGTGTATAGACACAACTGTCATGTTTTTAGAGGGATTTCTGATTCACAATTCACAAGATGGCCAATGAAGTGGTACAGCATTTTGCCATGTTTAGGCTGTAGCAAAAAAAAACTTATGGGTAGGATTACTTTGGCCTGTGACAATTTGCGCTCTTCCAGTTGTGACAAATAGTGTACTGTGGCAGCCGTGCATCATAAATCGCCTTTCTCAGTCAACTAACAAGTACGTATGAAAGGCATTTCCTTATTTCGTGCCATAATGTGGATGCACCGAAAACTGTTAACCATTAACAACCTCTCACAGGTGATATGTTGACATAAAATTAAACATGATGGTGGGTCTCAATGCTGCCCTCTTGTCATATTGCAGTTTCCCTTAGAAACCATTAGGTGGCAGATACGATCTCTCCTATTGCCTGTTACTCACATCAAGTCATGGACTGCAATAAATCACTTTTTATGAATTATCAAACCTGCAGATCTCCTTTAAGATGAAGATGTACAGTCAATGACTTTACAAGGTCAAAATGGCGTAATGGACATAATATTGCCAATTTGCCATCCACACAAAATTGTGACAATTCATGTGTTACAATGATTTCTTTTATGTAAAATGATTTTATTTATAGCCACTACTTATATATTTCATATGTAACTAGCATATTGCTTCCTTTTTTTCTGAAGCTCTTCTTCATCATATCTTTCATATGCCCTTATAAAATCCCTTATCTTTCTAGCTTTTTGTCATAATTTGTTCTACTTTTCCTGTACACATTCTTATATTCAATCTTTTTTTTTTTTTTGCTACGTGATATATAAAATTTTAAAGACATATAAATTATTGTAAAAGCATCAAACAGAATCTGATGCTTGTGTTATGTTAGGAGACCCCTTGTATGATAGATAAATACTAAATTGCTGAATAAACAACAATGCCAGAAAAGAAGGACTGACAAAGTAAGGAGACAGAAAATACATCTTCAAAGATGTGTCCAGCAAAATTATTGTTGTTGAAAAATCAATGTGATTACAGACTAATCACCACTTATTGTATCTGTCGGTCGAAGTCCCACATCCGGCTTGGACTGCCACACAATAACTAGAAGCCAACACTTGAAGACGACAAGTGAGAAAACTGCAAATCTGGGCAACAGAGATGTTGTTATCAGTAGACCAATTCACCAAAAGGAAGGCAAAGGGAGAAAAAGGTGGCAAAAAAGTAAAATAACAAAGGAAAAGAAAGACACAGATTCCTGTGTAAATCGCCTTGCCGGCCATGAGTCACCATTGATGGATTAAAAGTTATGGCCAAAGTGACAACAGCACATTTGAAGTGTCTCTGTTAGCTAAAAATATAAATCACAAATGCAGAGAAAGGAATGTACAGACATGGCAAATTAACACAGAGAATCCTAAATATAGCAATCGCAAATATAAAGATACAAAACAAACAAGAGAAACAATTTAGATTAAGTCTAGTCAAACAGGATATATCAACATCTTCTGTCTTTTGTTACATCGCAATTGACACAGAATCTGCAATTTGGAAAATAAGGTGTGATGACAGAAAAATTGCCTGCATTTCCTGATAATAAACACTTATGTGTCATTGAGATGTACGAAGGCTCACAACTTTTTTGCACGCATCATCTGAAATACATCTGATCCATCATCTGCCCTTGTTGATCACTTCTCAGCCAATCTCGCATACTTTCGTTGGTCATAAATTCTTAGTTGGCCATAATGCACTTAAGTATGGAAAGTGCTCTAAGTGAGCCCGACTGATGTCTGAGTCACTCTCACAAATTTTTCAACATCATTATACCACCATTAAATTGATTTTTATGATTTTATAATTATCTAATCTCTAAAAAATTCCCCATACAACCCAAATAGACAGTAACAGTCAGATTGTCCCGATCTGTCACATTCATGATTGAGATCCAAGTGTTTATGATCATGCCCAACTGCTCATGACACTGTTTATGGTCATCAAGCACATCGCTCCGGCCACATTGCCTGCCTTATGAAACAGATACTGGTCAGTGGTCACAAGCCAAACAAGTAATGCGCAAGCAAATTTGTAAGTGTGGCATTGTGCGATTGGGCGCTTAACAAAATGAAATAGGTATGTGTGACTGATGCTAGTACTTGTGAGATGTAGACAACATGACTGTTGATAACAAGCAACTACATTAATCAGTCAGCAACGGATAAGGCATCAAGCCCAAGCCAAGGTCATGGAGTTTTTAAATATGTAGCCAATTTGACAATTGTACCCATTAGAAATGTCAGGAGCCTTGAATATCTGTTTCTAGAAAAGACTGAGAAATAAAGGTGCTGAGGAGACATTCTAAGCAAATTACAAACTTATTTCACTTGTTTGTTGCTTACTTCAATGTTTACCACTTGTCTGACTTAGTCTATTTTGGGAACAACTGAAAAACTTTAAATGCTTTGTTGTCACTTTCATGAAACTTTTCAATCAGGCAACGGTCACTCCCGTTACTCTTACTAAAAGTGACCCTTGGCTTCAGACAAATACTCGATGGTCAGCAAGACGAAAAAAACAGAAATTTGTAACTTTCTCTTGTTTGCACTTCCCCCTAACCGTTTCATTACTTTTTTTCTTCTTTGAGAATAATCACTGTGCTGCACAATATTTTCTAACTTATCTCCTTCAAGTCTTTACATTGCTACTAAATAGTACCAATGCTTGATATGACAACATGATGCTCAAAGCCATCACTTCAAGGTGGAGCAGTATTGTTCAAGATGAATAATAACACTAATTCATCGACACTTTTACCCCACAGCTATAATTTCTCAGAATTCTCTAGTAGCTTTTCATCTTTCCATTATTTTTTTCATGCAGTCCTATATTTTTCTGCATTTTCATGCTGTTCTTACATTTTTCTTTTTGCTTTGAGAGCCTTTTTATTCGTGCCGCTCATATGTTTTGGGACCTTTTTCACACATTTATCACAATCTTGTCAAGATTTTTGCCGAATGTCTTCTTGTGCTCTTTTGCATATAGCTTGGCAATTTCTCCTGACTGGACGACGCACTCTTTTCAGGCCACATATTACAGAATGACAAACCTGTGTTTGTACTTTCTGCACTGCCCGGATGGGGCCTGAGCAGAGATGGATGAGCCGAGGTGATAACCTATCTTGACCTGCCCTTTTCAGGAGTCGCACAAGAGTCCTATTAGAATGACCACGACTATTTTGTCCTTTCCTTTTATTATGTTTACAACATTCATCAAAATCCATCTTAGTTGATCTCTGTTGATTTCAGAATGCAGGAGATTTGTTTCGATGAAGACAGTGTACTGTATCCTAATTGGGATTTATGGCCTCGCAAAATACCAATAAATGCTTTTTACTATTCAGTGTATTGAGTGTAAATTTTCTTTGTAAAATGTGTTTGCTTCACTTCTGTGATTGTACTTGTGTAAGATACTAAGAACGATCTGAGGCAAAAGCTTTACTTACAACACCATCCCTATTATGGCGCAAGCATGCAGCTTTTGCTTGACCTGAAATATGTTTAAGGTCTTCTTTATGCCAATTTTAAGGATAACAGAAAAAAGAAAACAAGCAAACTTATCCATTTATGATCAGCTGACCTTGTTCCAAAATGAAGGCTCAAAGCTCTACAATAGGTTATCCATGTCAAGGCTCTATGACCCTTTTCTACAGATCTTCCTCGGAAAGAACAACAACATTATTTGCTAAAAACATTGAAAGAATTTTTATGGACTCTTTTCCAGCATGCAATGATAAAGTTCTCTTCTTGAAACCCACCATACACTAAGTGTCTCTAATGATACAAGCCAGCTGTTTTCAGTGGCAAGAGTCCCAGCCCAAGTTGAAAGCCATTGTGAATGTTGTATGTACATTTGTTAGCTCTTTTTTTTCCCTTTGAAAGTCGGTCAGGCTCAGACGTAGAGCATTGCAAGCAAGGCTAATTCAAGAGAAAGAGATGGCAAATAAAGTGTCTTTTGTGGGTATTTTCTGCTGCTATATTTTGGAAGGCAATGCCATTTTTTCTGAAATCAACAATTTGGAATATTCAGTGAACTTTTAAAATGCTGTCAAGAAATAACCCATATTATAGTGATGCAACTCATTAAGCTTGTCACGGCTCAATGTCAGCATTTTACTTAACAAATATGACTTGATTTAGTTTATTTAATGCACCCAATTGGCACAAAGCTGTTTTGGGGGCTTATCGGGGATGTGTGTAGACACACATGTCATGTTTTTAGAGGGATTTCTGATTCACAATTCACATGATGGCCAATGAAGTGGCACAGCATTTTGCAATGTTTCATGGCTGTAGTAAAAAATGTTATGGGTAGGATTACTTTGGCCTGTGACAATTTGCGCTCTTCCAGTTGTGACAAATAGTGTACTGTGGCAGCCGTGCATCATAAATCGCCTTTCTCAGTCAACTAACAAGTACGTATGAAAGGCATTTCCTTATTTCGTGCCATAATGTGGATGCACCGAAAACTGTTAACCATTAACAACCTCTCACAGGTGATATGTTGACATAAATATAAAACATGATGGTGGCTTTTAGTGCAGCCCTCTTGTGAATTGCAGTTTCCTAAACAAACCACTAGGTGGCTGTGAAGACATTTTTTATTGATTATGACTCACAGAAAAATCATGGACTGCAATAAATCACTTTTTATGAATTATCAAACCTGCAGATCTCCTGTAAGATGAAGATGTACAGTCAATGACTTTACAAGGTCAAAATGCAGGCAACATGGACATAATATTGCCTATTTGCCATACAGACAAAACGATGAAAATTCCCAGCGCAATTTTGCTCTACTGATGCCATTTCCTTAAAATTGATATTTTTGTAAAATTATGTTATTTCTAGCCATAAATTATATATTTTATGCAAAACTTGCATGTTGTTTTCCTTTTTTAAGGAAGCCCTTCTTCGTTATATCTTTCATATGCACTTATCTTCCTTACCTTTTGTCATATTTCTTTCTGTCTTTCCTCTACATATACTTATTTTCAATCACTTATTATATTTTGCAATGTGATTTCTCTGGCTGGAAGACACGTTCCATTCAGGTAACATGCCAGAGTCTGATAAATCCATGTTTATGCTTTCTGCACGGAGTGCTCCACGATACAGCATCTATATGTGCTTAAGTCTTTGAGAGAAGGATGAGCTGAGGTGATAAAACTTCTCACTCCTGACAGTGACTGAGAATATTTCTCACTCCTTCTTGCTCATATACTTCAACTTGTATTTACAGAACATGGTGAATGCTAAGACCCAAATCCCAGGTTGTAGTAGAGAAATAAATCCTCCATAACACTTGAAGTCACTCAGGAAAATAAGGTTCATCTTTTAAAGTTGTAACTAAGAGATACGTACACCCACTGTCACCCAGTCAGCATAAATACACAATAAAGTGTGCAGTAAAATCAGTCCGAGCTCCTTACAACATTGTCAGGCCAACCAACATGCCTGAGGGTGACCTTTAGTCATTTTTATGCCACATTGAAGTCCTTTTTATGCCCTGACCTTAACATGGGAGCAGTCAATAGATAAGATCAACAGTTAAGTCGCTCCTTGAACTACATCAACTTTTATTGCGACTAAAACCTGATCATGTGAAGCCCCAATTGTGAAACAAAAAGCAATAAAAAGGATCATTTTGTTACCTCAGAAAGGGTTCTCTCATGTGTGAGTTCTTGTGCTTCTCAAGATTTAACCAAAGTATGAAAGAGATCGCCATCAAAGTATATACAATGTATTGACTATTGTAAGGCACAGACAAAAAATTCTCACTTTTGTACGCATACACTAACAGTCTGAGAAACAGATCTTTTCATAATCATGTTCTTCAATGATGCAGACAGAAAAAGTCACTGTTGCTGAAGGATCATTGTGATTAGATACTAATCACCACTTATTCTATCTGTCTGTCGAAGTCCTACGTCCTGGATTGGACTGCTACACAATAACTAGAAACTAACACTTAGAAAAGAAAAGTGAGAAAAATGCAAATCTGGGCAGCATAGTGGTTGTTATCGATAGACCAAAAGGAAGGCGAACAGAGAAGAAAAAGTGGCTAAAAAGTAAGATAAAAAAACACCAAAGGAACAGAAAGATACAAATTCTTGTGTTTATCCTTTAGCTGACCAGCAAGTATTTGCCTCAAGCCAAAGGTCACTCTGACCAAAAGTAACCTGAGTGACCGCTGATGGATTAAAAAGTTTGGCCCAAGTGACAACAGTCCATTTGAAGCGTCTCTGGTTGCTAAAAATAGAGTTGGCAAATGCAGAGAAAGAAATAGGCCTATAAAGACATGGGATATTACCGGCGTATAAAAAGAGGATAAAAAAATGTTGAAATCACAAGTACAGAGCACAAAAATGTATTGTACAAGTACAGAGCACAAAAATGTATTGTACATACATTTACATTGTAAAGTGCACCTGAATGCCTGAGTGATGGCAAATGGTAGCACTATAAATATGACTAATAATAATAATAATAATAATAATAAGATGAAGTCAGAAACAGATTTTGTCTTTGTCCAAGCATCATATGAAAGGGACTACAATCACTCCTTGTGTACAATACCATACAACACTTTTCTTCTAATTACAGAGAAGGAGAACACAACAACCTAGACAGAAATGAAGTTTGTGAACTTGTAATATACAGTTATACAGTTCAAAATTAAAATTTTGGTTGAGAAACAGATTATTATCATAACAAAGCTACTATAACATAATCAAATGCACATAGATTGTATACATCATCACTTTTTCCTATATTTTGAGGCATTCACATAACCTGTGAAATCTTTTAACGTTCATGTGGCATTAGCTGAAGGACGAAAGAATTACATGTGTCCAAATTTGATCTAAAATGTCATTAGAAGAATATCAAGGTTAATTTCAAGGACACCTCAGATGTAAAGAATGTTGTAATGGAATTAGAGGAAAATGGAAACTTCAATATTTCAGTAGATTTAAAAGCTTATGGCCTGAAGAGAAAGATTTTTTTTGAATTTGAACTTATCCAGAAATTCTCAATTTTCAAAATCCTTGAAGGACAACTCTTTGTGGAAAGTATTATGTTACTTAGGTATAATGGTAAGAGGACTTTATTTTCACACTTCACAGTTCTCTCCTGTATTTCTCTTGCCATTGTTCAGTGTCATAATTAATATGCATCTTTTTACAGTGTACACAATCACAAGGAAATTAGATCAACTTACCTATATGTTTTTGTAATGTTATAACTGGCCAATATGGTACAAACGACTCACCTGAAAATTAAAAGAATATTTGTGAGTATTTATATTCCAAACAAATTACAAAGAGGACACAAAAGACCAGCATCTCTTTCATTGGGCAGACAATTTGGCGAGACAGGGAGTACCTAACAATCGTACATTAGAGCAAGGCCACAAAATACACGGATCTCAATCATAAACAAATCATGAATCAGTTCCATCCAAGCATGCTAAGTCACCAAACAAGTTGGAAAATTGCTCACTTATTTGCACAATTTGGCCCTTGAAACAGCATGTCCAAGAGACAGGTTTTTTGGGTTCCCCAGATTCCCAAATTGTATCACATGTCAAAACCCAGTGCCTCAGACACATATCAAGTTTTGCCAGCCCACTTTCATCAATGAGCAGTCAGGCAAATTACCTTCATATGAGGACAATTGCAATTCCAGCTAAGTCCTGTCCCTGACAGGATGATTGAGTTTGTGGGGTTGATCAGATGGGTATCAGAATAAAGTCTGATCTCTGTGCAGCCACCCTCATCACACAGCAGCATGTCAGTAGCAGTACTTAATTCTATCCAATTTTGCAAAATACTGCCAAGTCATCAGCAGCTGATGACAGTTCCCTAATTTTCTGGAGCCTTCGGATTCTTTACCTCATTATGTAATGGATAGGTCTGCCATAATTAATATAGTTGATACTGTGATACAACTTCATACCAAGTTTTGAAGTGATAATTACAGTGGTTCTTTTTAAATAGCCTGCCAAAGATGATACTGAGCACTGCCAAAGTCATGGCTGGGCCATGACACTTTGAGAGTGTCGTGGGAGGATGATGACAGAGCTTGGCTGAGTTTCATTTTGGGCTAAGGACATTGATTGTCATCAGCTGGTGATAATTTCCCTGACTGCTCAAGTGGCAAATTGGACATGTACATGTAAAGTTACATTACCAGGCAATGATGAAATACTATAGAGGGCGACCACTAGAGTAAAACCAACAAAGGTGGGAAAAGGACCATTTTGTGTGTTCAACAGTTCATCTGAAGAAGTGAAGCTTTTGATTTTATATCAATATTTGGAATACTTTCCTCCACTACCGTCACAAGTATCCAAACTCAGGACTATAATCAAGTCAAAACTTCAAGCTGGCCAAAACACATAAGTTAGTCTTAACCAAACCAATTTGGAAGAGGGTAAACGGTGTCACTTGACAGTATGCTCAATAACCGCTAGGGCGGACATTTCAGCAGCACTGCACAAAATTGAACACAATGTTGTTTGTGTCGGCCTACAAAGAAAAAATCCTTCTAAGCAAGTGGTTGAAAAATCTGACTTGACAACTTGTCAATTACCTGAAAATTAAAGTCAGATGGTCACCAGTGAAGGAGAAAAACAGCAGCAAAAAGGGGCACCAGTCAAAGATAAAAGCCCTGGATAAAAACCTTCTCAGCATAAAAACATCAATTAAATTTTGTAAAAACTGATGTTAGTCAAAAGATTGGTAAAGATTGAGCAAACGTGGGCAATAATAATTAATCACACATTGCATGAGCCAAGTGTCTTTTCTGACATCTTATTTTACGAAGGAATCACTGGGAGTGCCCTACAATTTTTTTTCCAGGAAATATTTGGAAATGACAAAAGTGTGCCAAAATTAGGAGGCTTCACTAATGCACATGGCAATGAAAACTATTAACCATGTTTGCAAATTAACATTTCTCACAATCACAACATTGTTTGTATCATACCAAAACATTTGGAAGGAATTAAACATGCTGATGTACATGTAGGTAGGAATAAATTCAAATACATTTGACAACATAACTCTAATAGAGTCACTCCATGCCTGCTCACTGTTGAGTGGTAATTGTATTTTACGATAATTGTGCAGATCATGAATGGGTACTTTAACGTGGTTACTGATAGTAATACAATCAAGGGTTTGCATATATGAGGGCGCTACATAAACCACAATAATGATAATGCTACTTCATCAAGTTTATGTAACTTTTATAGGCAGGCACATGAATAAAGCATATTTCCCACAATGTCAGCAATAAAAAACACATAAATTTAATGCGTACGTATGCCTTTGTGTCTTGATATTATGGTGATACTCAAGCCTACAGTGCATTACATTTAATTAATAACAAAGGCGTTTTAACTTCTCTGTGGCGAGTCTCGTCACAGGAACCACTTAGCGCATTTTGCGTTAATTAATCACTACACGAGTTTAGAAAGTGCAAAAAGTTTCATTTACTCAGTCGATTTGGCTTGTTAATTTTTTAATTGATAACCTTGCCTCACATCTTGTATCATAAACTTGTTAATTTTCCATGGCAAACTTTTGTATATGCATGGTATTTCATAAATAATTAAATATAGTATATATTCTGAACATGATCTGAACCCAGACACCTGACTCGATTGACATTCTAACCACTGGACCAAATAGCAATCTATGATATACTCACCACGCAAATACTGTTTTCCAGCCACTATTTCCCCCGCATAAACTCTTAACGCTAAAAAATGTACAAGAAAAGCAGACCAATCTTTCACATATAGTCGTCTACTGCATCGATATATTCTTTTAAGGTTCAGTAATAGAAGACCACACTATACAATGCCGCAGCTTGCCTTGGAAAATCTATGGGATGATTTTTTCCAATCATTATTTACTTTTTGCTTGCAGATGCTTGAATGCCGAATGGTTTATGTAACTTAAAATTAGACTGTCAGTTTCTTGGGTTATTTATAAATCAGAACTTGCTCTAAGCCATATTTTAAAGTTCTGTCTGATAGCCTCCAGCACCCCGGCAATATTTAATATGTAGCAGAAAGCTTTCCTTTGCTGAGCTTTCCTTACTGAGCCTTCTTTATAAGCCATCTCGCTGTGTACACAGCCCACGATGTACAGTATTTCAAAATGTAGCCTGTTATTGGAAGATGGCAAAATTGGGTTTTTACCCCGCTCACCCTATTCATGTGTTATATTGCATTTTTTGCTACATCCGATATGAGTCATTTATCATTTCCGAAAGGATGAATAAAAACAGTTCAGAGACTCTGTGCTGTGCGTAAAGTATATTAGCATTTATTTTCCAGTTTTCAGCAGATACCAGCTCTGTTGTTTTTTTTAGATATGCATTTCTAGAAAATTTCCTTGAAGGAGATAATGTTCTAAATCATTTATGTTAGTATTTTTTCAAATAACTCAACATTCTTTTTCATTTAATACAATACTTAAAAGGCTCACAAGCACTAAAACTCCATTGAAATTATGGAGAGGCTCCTTAAAACAAATGATCTAAAAACTGATGTTGTTACACTGACACATATGCAACATGGCATGGGTACACATTCCAAAATCCAATCTATCATATATTTGACAACAGACAGGATCACATCGCAGGGAAAAAATTAAGGACTGCCAGAATGAAATGAAGAGAAAGAACATTCCGAAAAACCCCAATTGCCTGTCATACAATGCAGTCCCTGTAGGAGGATAACAACATATTTCATGCTTTTATAGAAAAGGGAATGTCAAATCAGTGCATGTTATCGGTAATGTGATATAATTGCACCAACAATTTCATTCTGTATAATTGTATATATATTTTACATGAATGACCAATAAAGAAGTCTTAGTCTTAGTCTTATAATTATGCATCTCCTCACCAAGAACACACCTATTAGTAATACAATTCTATCTCAAATTCCCATCTTTGACCTCCACCGGATTCACCAACAGAACACAATGTAATTGTGTAGAAATGTGAGGTGTAACAAACAAGCATGTTATAGACCATTTTGTTGACAGGCATCTTGAAGTTATTGTCTTGTGACTACAGTTTGCCCTCTTTTTATAAACAATGTACCAAATGCATTCCAAAACAACTTCATTATCAGAACAACACCAGTTTCTCCTAAACATGAAATGAACCCAATTACACTCTTCTATACCGAAGACATGGCACAGAGAGATTAGCTATTTGCAAAGGACAGATACAAGCAAATAAGAACAAAACCATTAACACGCATGACATTGTACCATCACAACTCAGATCAGTACACTTTGCCAAGGTTGATATTTGTTGAAATTCATCAACTATACAATGTATTCATGCTATCTGAATAACCGATCCCATTAATTTGAACCTTGGCTAATTATAATAGTAGAATTTAAATCATCTTATAAGGGCCTGTATTTTGGTGTTCTGGCCCCTTCTAGAATAAAATAAACTTGCAAGTATATAAGATGAATGCTAATGTAAGCAGAAATCGAGAAGGGTAAAGTCTGACAATTTCTGAATAATTTTACCCCATTGTTTGTATTCAGCACCAGGTGGGTAGATGTAATGATGAGATAGGCGATAAATAGTTTTTTGCACTTCGGATAAAGTCATAATTTGATGGAATTTTGATTAAAACTGGTTGTTTATGGGTGGGCATACACGTACCTTAAATACAGAAAATATATATCTCATGTCATGGCACCTACTGAGAAGCACGGCCCCCTTTGTAGTTCCGTTAGAAGTTAACACACATTTCAGCGAGACGGCGTTGTAACTGAACCACAGTTGGTACATCGTAATAGAATATTACTGGTGACAGTTGCAAAAGTGACAAATCACAATTGCAATTCAACCAAAGCGCTTTAATAGTGGCACATTACTACTAGGCAAACCAGATTAGAATGTGTTGCATGTTCTCTGTTTTGTTCGTTTTTTCTTGTGTCTGCATTTGCAAATAGCTAATCTCTGTGTGCCATGTTCTTGGCATGGGATTCTTGGCCAGATAATGGACTTCCAAAACTAGGGAGGATTTCGTGTCAGGAGGATTTCGCGTTCAGGAGAAACTTGTGCTGCTCTGGTAATTAACCTACAGTTTCAGCCAGGTCATGTGTAGACCAATGCAGTAGATCTACATTTAGCCGTTTATTTTTAAGTGTTGCTTAATGTGGTGATTGATGATGAGCAAATGGCAGAGGATTTATGGAAAAAGAGAGAAAGTATGAAAATGCAAGATTGCGAGATATATTTTAAGTTATTTTCCGCAATTATAAATATTACATATAGTATGATACAGATGCTATTCTAAAGCCATTCACATCAATTAAAAAATTAACAAAACTTTTTCCGGCAAACTTAACTGGACATTATATTATTTAGACTTCTGAAAGAATCCTTTCTGGCGACCAAACTTAGTCAAGCCAGCTATCAATCCGCAAATATACTTAACCATCCTATCTGCTAAACCCGCTTATATTTCTAAATAACTTTTGTCGCAATATATCGAGCACTATAACTCATCTTTCAAAGCTTTATTTATATCATCAAATCTATATTCTTACAATCTTTTTCATCCTCATATTCCATAATCCTCATATATATTTTTCTTGGAAGTCAACTTTTCCTTATTGTTTGTCCCTTTGACAGGGTCTTGTCAACTGTCAAAATTGTGATAAATTGGATTCTGCTTCTTGTGTTAATGTCTGTTGCATATGTATGAATGTCACAAGTTTCGGAAAGAACTTCTAAATACAGAGAGCCTATAGTAGTATATAATATGATATTCATATATCTTGAGCAACAAAGTTTAGTAAGTTAGTAGGTTTATTCCTGGTCGATGAGATAGCTATTTAGAACTATGCTTCGTGGGTTTTGGTTTAAAAGATTTCTCTTCTATAAAACCCCCTTTTAGAATCATTTCTTCCTGAAAAAATAAGTGTGATTATATGAAAGTCTTTATATCCAAAATAGGAATTACATGTGAACCATCCTCATCGGATGTGAAAGTTCTCAGATTAACCTTTCTTAAGCTTGGGTTTCAAAGGGAAACTATTCTGAGACAGAAAATGGAAAAATACTTGTAAGGAAATATTTTGGCCTACTTCCATAAGACATATATAGTTATATATGGCTAAATGTGTTATTTGAACTCATTTCTAAAAAGAAAATGGAGAAACATTTGATGAAAGAATTGAGAATTTTTAAAATGAGGCCCACTGGCTCAATGCACTTGTTGCTTAGTTGCGGGTGAACTCTTCTGAAACGGGTGGCTCAGCCAGAATTTTACTTACGTCCTGAGGGAGAGGGGTTAGGGTTAGGGTAGCCCAGCCAAGTGCACAGCACATCACCACTGAGCCTTTGTTTTTCGGAGATCCCCTTACCACATCAAATTATAATTACTCATGAATGGATTAATTTAATTGTATGCAATTCTGATAAATAAAGCAATTGCCATTGTCAATTCCATTGTGACAAATCAAATTTGTCAAATATTATGATTTAAAATAATAAACAGACTCCAGTATTTTTGCTGGTCCCAGTCCTAGTTTGCAACAACATTTGTAAATAAAGAATCTCACTAAAGCTTTCATGACAAGTAAAATTAAATGTGAGAATTCAAAATCGCAAAAACCATACTTTCTGCAGTCTGTGATTCGTGGATTATAATGATTGGCTTTTAGATTGTGAAAATTGCAAAAGCTTCCAAATCTTAAATTGCGTTTCGAAAAGGACTTACGAAATGTCCTTTTTATAATCTGCAAGCATAATTCTGTGTAATCAGTGTTATCTTTTCTAAAATGCAAAATATTGAATGGTTATTCTAATGCTGTTTAGGCAGATTAAAGCATTTTCTTTCTATTAGTAAATGTAGTTGATGATAAAATTAGTAAATAAAACAAATTCCGACCGCTAATCACAAGACCAAAACTGAATTGGGAGGAAAAAGTGAGAATTTGCCTCTTGTGATTTCTGCGAATCCAAATATTTATGAGACTAATTTCCACATTACTTCAAATGTAGTTGAGAGTATTTTACACTATTTTAGGTTGGTTGTTAAATCTCTTTATTGATAAGGGAAAATACTCGAAAGGAAATCAGACAAACATGAATTTACAGGATTCATAAAAAGGTTGGGAAATGCTGTTTTGTCATTGGCTTTTGAAGGCGTGCGATTGCCTAGTTGTGACTGGGGTTCATCAGACGTTCAGGACGGCACAAAAAGGAGACCACAATCTCAAAACATTATTGATACAAGCAAAAACAATCAGCATTTAGATATCTCAATCCACTTCCAACCAAATGAAGCCAAGTTTCAGCTAGACTCAAGTTATTTCTTCCTAAAACATATGTTACAGTAAAGAGGGAGGACATCTGTAAGACAGCAGCAGCTGCAGACTTTGATTCACCCACTGTTCACGTTCTGTTCTTTTGTATGTCTCTCTCAACATGCTCAAGTAGCCAATATTCTATGCCATATACATGTAAGTCAGACTTGATTTTATTCCAAACATAACTAATACTATTGTAGCACTACCATACATGTGTGAAGTAACGTCAAGTTCATTTGCATCTAATGTGTCTGAATGTCAATTGGCTCAGGTTGGGAGAGCTGCAAACTTATTAGCTGAAGGCCTTGCTAAAGTGCAGGAGACTGCAACAGGGCTTACCCTCAAATTACACTTTATCTCTTTAGTGAAACAGTTTTCTGAGCCTTGCTCCCCAGCTACCATATTGTCTGTGACAGACTTTCAGTCTGGGACATCAAGTCGGCATTTATGTTCCCATTACAGCTTAGAGAATACTTTCTTTGAACCTGGCTTGTTCAATAGACAACAGTATGTTTCAAGCAAACCCAACCAGGCAAAGGTGTTTCATTAGTCTCTTTACTTCTCACTGCTTCAGTTTTTAGCTTTTTTCCATTCCTCTCAGTAATTCTAATCAAAGAATTCTCTGTACTGAGTCTCTAAAGCTAAATGTAAGTACACTGAATGAATGTTCTCATCATTCTACAACAGGTATTTGCTTCAATGACATTCCTGAAACACATGGTTTATGATTTTTGGCTGCAACTAAGAGACATCCAGTCATCCACAAGGCACATTCAAGTCAGTCATAAAAGTAAGACCTATAAGTAAGACATAAAAGCCAGACTTGATGACATTGTCAGGTCAACCAACACAATTTTCGGATAGTTTAGGCTCTTGTTTACAAGTGCCAGATTTTTAAAAGTCCTTTTCATGCCATGCCCTCTGCATGGGAGAAGTCAAAAGAGATAATATGAGCAGCCAAGCTTCCTCTTACCCTGCACTGACTTTTATTGTGAGTAAAACCTGACAAAGGGAGACCCAAATTTACACATGAAAGAGCAACAAAGATGACATTTTCCTACAATATTTTTGTCTTTGATTTACATATTCATGAAGAAATAAAAGGACAACAGAATAAATAAAACTGGCAAACTGAGCCAATTATGATCAACTGACCATAATCCATAAAATCTGAGGCATCATTTTAATTACCCATACAATGGACGGATCAAAACTCTACAATAAGTTTTCCATGTGAAAGATCCATGATTCTTTTCTATAACTTCTCTTTAGAAAGAACAACATGAATTGCTTACAACATAGTAAGAATTTTTATAGCATCTTTGACACTGTTTAAGCAATAATAATGCAATGACATTGTTCTCTTCTCAAAATCGCCATACCCTAAATGTCTCTGATGACACAAGCCAGCTGTTTTCAGTGGCAAGCTTCCCAGCCCAAGTTGAAAGCCATTGTGTAATGTTGTATGTACATTTGTTATTTCTTTCTTTTTCCTATTTTTTGCTTTGTTTCCATTTGAAAGTTGGTTAGGCTCAGATGTAGAGCATTGTAAGCAGGGTTCATTCAAGAGGAAGAGAAGGCAAATAATGCATCTTTTGTGGGCATTTTTCACTGCTTCATTTTGGAACACAAAATTGATATAATATTTCTGAAATCAACAATTTCCAATCTGTTAATGTAGTCAAGAAAATTGCCTGTTTTTGTGACAGTGACACACCTTGAGCTTGTCACTGCTCAATGTCAGAATTATGCTTAACAAATACAACTGCATTCGATGCTGAGTTTGATTGAGTTTATTTAATGCACCCAATTGGCACGAATCCGCTTTGGGGGCTCGTCCGGGATGTGACATGTGTACACACACAATCATGTATATACAGTGCCGCCTGTAAGTAAGTGAAACGCATGATATTGTGCCATTGCATCAATGTTAAACATCCTTAATCAAAATGCTTCTGGAAGGACAAATTCTCATCCGATTAGAGGAAAACATTTTGGGTCATAAAGGCCGATATGTGAGGCATGCGGGATAAAAATAGCAGCCAATTTTCTTTCCTGTAGTTGGAGTTAGGTATGGGTCAAAGTCTTTGATAAGTAAGTGAAACGCAGGCCCAATGTTAAAACATAGGGAAGGGTGGTTCACTTACTTATCAAAGACTTTGACCCATACCTAACTCTGACTACAGCAAAGAAAATCGGCTGCTATTTTTATCCCACTTGCCTCACACATCGGCCTTTATGACCCACTTTGTTTCCCTTTCATCCGATGAAAATTCATGCCTCCACAAGCAGTTAGGCTAAGGATGTTTAGCATTGATGCAATGGCACAATGTCATGCGTTTCACATACTTACAGGCAGCACTGTAGAGAGATTTTATTTTTTTATACGAGTCTGCTTCACAATTTGACATGTTGGCAAATGATGTGGCACATCAGTTACCATGCTTCATGGCTGTAGTAAAAAAAAAGTTATGGTTGGGATTACTTTGACCTGTGACAATTTGCACTCTTGCAGTTGTGACAAATAGTGTACTGTGACAGCCGAGCATCATAAATCACCTTTCTCAGTCAACTAACAAGTGCATGTGAAAGGCAATTCCTTATTTTGTGCCATAATGTGGATGCACTGAAAGCTGTAAACCACTAACGACCTCTAGTAGAAAATTTGTTGTTATAAATATAAAACATAGGCTGCGCAGCAGCAAACCTTCAGCGAATAACACATTTAGAAGATTACAATTATAAAATTGATGTGTTTACCTAATTCCGTATATTATAGGTATGCAATAGTGGTCGAGTAATGGCGTTCTATTATCTGTTTTTTGCCTGCTGCCCTGCGATCTGCCTGTGTGCTTGCCAGGTTTTGTAAAAGCAGGGAAAGGCCTTATTTTACTAATTTACTTATATTATGGTACGGTTTTATGCATGTGCAAAGTTTTTCCAATCATTCAAAAAGTGTTAAATACAAGTGAAAAAGCACTGCTACGTTGTATAGGTGATATGTTTAGGAAATTGCATTGCTGTATATGCAATAGTGGGCACATTTTGGCTCCAATAAGAAAATAAGTATTTTTAATATTTTTTCTCAATATTACAAAAAGTATAGAATATGTGTCAGACCATGAAAAGGCACAACTAGACCACATAAGTCATATGTGTACCAAACTTTATCCATGTACATGCAATAGTGACCAAGTCTTGGGCCAGAAACAAAAAATATATTTTTTCTCTTTTTTTTTCAATATTTCAAATAGCATTTAATTTTTTCCACCAGACCTTTCAAAGAGCACAACTGGACCATATGGGCCATGTGTGTACCAAACCTTATCCATTTACATGCAATACTGACCGAGTGTCAGCCCAAAAAACCAAAAAATACATATTTTTCTATTTTCCAAATTTTTGCAAAAAGTATAGAATATTTATCAATGAGACCATCAAAAGGCACAACTAGACCATATAGGCCACATATGTACCAAATTTCATAAGTGCACATGCAATAGTGGCTGAGATTTGGCCCGGAAACGAACAAAAATAATTTTTATATTTTCTCAATTATTTCAAAAGGTATTGAATATCTATCAATTAGACCATCAAAAGGCACAACTAGACCATACAGGCTATATGTGTACCAAATTTCATCCATGTACACTCAATAGAGGCCGAGTGCTGGCCCGGAAACGATCTATCCGCCCGCCGCCCGTTCGCTGAAGGTAAAAATTATAGTGGGTTTTAGTGCAGCACTCTTGTGAATTGCAGTTTCCCATAGAAACCACTAGGTGGCAATAATGATTTCTGTTATTGCTTGTAACTCGCACAAAATCATCAATGGTAATAAATCGTGTTTTATGAATTATTAAAGCTACAGAGTTCCTTTGAGATGAAGATGTACAGTCTGTGACTTTATAAGGTCAAAATTCAGGTGGCATAGATAACAATATTGCCAATTTTCCATCCACCCAAAATGGTGACAATTCGTGTGGTATAATGATGTCTTTTACGTAAAAAGATTTTATTTATAGCCACTACTTATATATTACATAATAATACATATATGTACCTAGCACGTTGCGTCCTTTTTTTCTGAAGCTCTTCTTCATCCATCTTTCATATGCACTCAATCCCTCATCTTCCTTGTCTTTTTCATATTTCTTCCGTCTTTTTCACATATTCTTATATTCAATTCCTTATTTTCATACTTTGCTTGGTGATCTCTCCTGGTTGGAAGGCACACTCTTTTCAGGCCACATATCACAGCCTGATAAATTCTTGTTTTTCTTTCTGCAGGGTGCTCCATCATACAGAATATATACGTGCTGCAGTCTTTGAGAGAAGGATGAGCAGAGGTGAAAAAACTTTCAGACTTGCCCTTTTGGGAGTCATAGAACATTTCTCGTCCGACTAGAATGACCTCATGTATTTTTCCCCTCTATTTGTAAATATATATTCTTAATGTATCAAATCTATCTCAGTCAATATCAATTAATTTGTGAAAACAGGCTTTTTTGTGATAAAGATGACTACGAAATGTAAAGCACTTTCTTATTGAATCTTATTTGGGATAGATGAACTCCTTGAATACAATAGACAAATAATTGTGCAGCATGAAAAGCAAACAAATGACTGCCTGGTGCTCCTATTGGCCCAAGATTCCTTGGTTTATGGCCCAACTGGCCCTTGCTACAGAAAGACGAATAATTATGTGATGAAAGAAAAAATAATACTGAACTCTCAGATAAAGCGAAAGTGAAAGCCTAGCTTCAAATAATGAACACAGGCCTTTTAAAAGTATTGTGCCACAAGCTAGATTTCATCCAAGCTTGACTTCTTGATCCAGTGGCAATCAGGTACTTACCCATAACAGTTATCCTTGCGATATAGGACTTAGGAAATACTCCATCAGAAACCACAGTAAAGAAATTAATCAAGTTGTTAATAACGTTTGAACTCACTCAGTAAATACGCTATCAGGTTGGAAAGTAACCGGGTTTGGAATAAATGAGGTTTGAGAAAATCAAGGCTGATCTTTTTAGGTTGTAACTAAGAGATACCCAGTCATCATAAATCCACAATAATGTGCGAGTAAAATCAGTCCTGACGACATTGTCAGATCAACCAACATAATTCGGGTTAGCTTTAGGTCATTTTCATGCCACCTTGAAGTCCTTTTTATGTCCTGAACCTAACCATGTTAACACGGGAGCAGTCAAAACAGACAAGATGAACACTTAAGTCGCCTCCATTGACTTTTGTTGCGACTAAAGCCTGATCATGTGAAGCCCCAATTGTTAAAAACAATAAACAGGATCATTTTGTCACCTCAGAAAGGGTTCTGTCATGTGTGAGTTTTAGTGCTTCTCAAGATTTAACCAAAGTATAAAAGAGACAACCATGAAAGCATATGAGGCACAGACAAAAAATTCATTCTTTTGTACGCATACACTGACAGTGTGACAAACAGACATTTTCATTATTATGTTCTTCTATGATGCAGACAGAAAAGGTTGCTGTTGCTGAAAGATCATTGTGAATACAGACTAATCACCACTTATTGTATCTGTCTGTCGAAGTCTCACATCCTCACTTGGGCTACCACACAATTGCTAGAAGGCAGCGCTCAGAGTAGAGTAGTGTGGAAAATCCAAATCTTGGCAATAAAGTAGTTGTTATCGATAGACCAAAAGGAAGGCGAACAAAGAAGAAAAAGTGGCACCAAAGTAAGATTAAAAAGCACCAAAGGAACAGAAAGATACAGATTCTGGTGTTCATCCTTTGGCTGACCAGCAAGTATTTGCTGGAAGCCAAAGGTCACTCTGACTAAAAGTAAGCTGAGTGACCGCTGATGGATTAAAAAGTTTGGCCCAAGTGACAACAAGATATTTGAAGCGTCTCTGGTTGCTAAAAATAGAGTTGGCAAATGCAGAAAAAGAAATATGTATAGAAAGACATTGGATATTACGAGTGTTTAAACAGAGATAAAAAAACATTGAAATCACAAATACAGTGCCAAAAAATCAGAGGAGAGATGAAGTCAGAAATAGATTTTGTCATTGTCCAAGCATCATATGAAATGGACCACAATCACTCCTTGTGTACAATACCATACAACACTTTTTCTTCTAACTACAGAGAAGGAGAACACAACAACCTTGACAGAAATTAAGTTGGCAGACTTGTAATTTACAGTTATACAGTTCAAAATTCAAATTTTGGTTGAGACAGAGATTAGTATAGTCACAAAGCTGTCATCCAATACACATAGATAGCATATATTTTCACTTTTTCCCACATTTGGACACATTCATGTAATCTGTAAAATCTTTTAATGTTCATATGGCATTAGCTGAAGGACGACAACATTACATCTGTCCAAATGTGATCTAAAATGTCATTAGCTGAATATCAAGGTTAATTTCAAGGACACTTCTGATGTAAAGAATGTTCTAATGGAATTAGAGGAAAATGGAAACTTCAATATTTCAGTAGATTTAAAACTTACTGCAAGAAGAGAAAGATAATTTTTTCATTTGAACTTATCCAGAAGAAATAAAATCCTTGAAGGACATCTCTTTATGGAAAATATTATATAATTTATTTATTTAAGATGGTAAGACCTCTAATATTTGATTTTCACACTTCCGCCCTCAACTCCTCATGCCATTGTTCAGTGAGATAATTGATATAAACCTTTCGCATAGTAAGCAATAATCACAAGGAAATTGGATGAACTTACCTATGATTTTTGTAATGTTATAAATGGCCAATATGGTACAAAGGACCCACCTGAAAATTAAAAGAACATTTGTTAATATATAAAACAAATTACGCAGATGAAACGAAAAACAAATATAATACTAGTATACTAAATTGCACAGCAATTTAAAGGAAGAACTTCCCTTCCCTTCACATCCCTTCTGTTCCCTTCAAATCCTATATCTTCATTTCTCCTCCAGTTCCTTGCATTCCTTTCCCTTCCAGAGCTTAGCGTGTTTTGATTGGACAAAAACTATCGTGGCTGCTACTTTGAAATGCTTGCCATAGTCCATGGAATACAACAACAGTCATACATACTTAGTCATATATCGCTGGCATTGAGCAAGACCTTTGGTGGCCAGAGGTACCATCCTAAAAGCAATACACTTTCATGAAACCCTAACCCTAATGACTTCCTACAGGCAAACCATGACAGCTAGGAAAAGGTGCTTACATACAGAAATAGGGCAAACAGTCAGCATCATGTCACATCTGTTTTAATTGACTTGAAGCATAAATGGATGCGTTATAATGGAAAACACAAAAAAATTCATGTAAAATTGGCTGTTGCTCTGACATACATGATCACATTAAATTAAATAAAGAGCATGATTTTACACATCCTTTAACGCTTTTTTGGTGAAATTTGAGTCATTAGGAGAGAAGTTATTGGCATTTGAATTTTGAAATTGAAAAAAATTCTCTAGGAAAAAGTATTTGATGGAGGTAAATTTCCTTTGGCCACATCATAGGGATCTAGGCCAGGTATGAGCAAAAAAATATTCATGAACATCCATGAAGATCTTCATAGGTTTTTGTAACCTAACGTGTTTTGATCGGGCCAAAAAGTGACATGAAATTTTCACTGTTTAGCGAAATTTTCCCTTGGACGTCCAAGCGAACAATCCTATATACCATTGGAAAGCTGACATTCTGAGCTTTCCAAAAATGGTTTTATTCTTATTCTTGGTTTAATATTAAGGGAGTTACAGCCCTTCAAAAGTTGCACTTTTGAGGCCTTGTGGCACCAAAAGTATTGGACCTGGGGTCCCATACTTTTGCATAGACAGTGTACCCAAGTAGTACTACTAATTCCCTGAAGATCATGAAAATCTGATAATTGCATCATGGTTTTTCATGACATGACCCCTGGAAATTTCATTTTGCCTTGATTTCGAACTTTTTTATCTCAAGACCTATCAAGCCGTTTACAACTAGGCTCCTTTCCGCACTGCATAAGTCCTTGATGAATGCACAAAAAAAATTTCATGGCAAAAATTTCAAGACTTTCTTCTGAAACGTTGCCAGAAATTTTTTGTGAAAAACGGCTGTAATTCCTGTGCAAAACGTAATTCCGATGCGGAATTTTAGCCAAGGAAGGGAATTTACCTGGTACATATAAATCTTACATTATTATTATGATATCTTTCCATGTCTATGATTTAAGCAACATTAAAGAAAAGCCGAAAACGCGGCAGAAAAATAATAAGAACTAGTACACCTGTAATTGTGCACAATTACAAAGATAAATTCCCCCCTTCCCTTCCTCTCCCCTGCCCCCTTACATCCCCCTGCCCCCTTACATCCCCCTGCCCCTTCCCTTCTACCTTCCCCAGCCGATGATTCACACAGAAATGTAATTGGGTCAGCATTTATTTCAACAAAGAAAATGTGCAGCCAGTGAAGTATGAGAAGCGATGAAATTGGCATATGGCCAGGAAAAAGTGTTTCCAGCCATAAGAAGCATTTGGGGAGGAAAAAAGTGAGATAACATTTTCAGGGTCCACCGCGATTTTTAACGGACGGTGCTACAGTAGAATGCTATATACCATGTGAAAGCTAAGAAACAGAGCTTTCTGGTGGTGTTTTTTATTTTTCTGTAGCTTTAATAGGAGCCGAGTTATCGGCGCTTGAAAATAGCGTTTTTGTGGTGCTATAGCGCCGATACCGTTAACGCTACAAAGTTGAAATTCTAGTGAATTGTTACACTATAGTATGACTGTAACTGCATACAATTTCAGCTTGATTGGAGCATTTCTTCCTAGTTTTTGGAAAATTTTAGTAGCAATTTTGGGAATTCCCTTATTTGAAAAATTCATATAAAAAAAACTTTTAGAGATATTGCCAAAAGCCGCCTTTCCGCACTGCGTATATCTTTAGAGATTATTGTGTTAAAATTTGGTGTAATTTGGTATTGCGGTTATTCCAGAACCGTTGACACAAATTTTTTATGAATTTTGGACGTAATTTCCAGAGTACTAGTAATTACGCTCTGTAATTCCAGGATGTTATAGTACTTTGCAAGTGCATTATAGGTATGTATATTTTCAGAAGATATCATAAATAGTTCAAGAAATATGAGCTCTCAAAAGTGGTGATGAAAAATAAGAAGAGGAGGAGGAGGAGGAGGAGGAGGAAAAAAGATGATGAAAAAAAAAAAACGAACAAAAACAATATAAATTCCCCTAACGGGGGAATTTATAATAAGAACTAGTATAACTGATATTGCCGTACGGCAATATCGGATAATCCCCCGCGCCCCCCTTGTCTACCCTGCCCTGCTTACTCCCTCCTTCTAGTTCATGGCCGTCATGATGAATTCTTCATACCATGTATGAACGTAGTAATCTTGCTGGTGCATATGTCTATGAAATGTCGTGGCAGGCACAAGGTCAGCTGCTGGGAAAGGTGGCAGTGAGACAGTATATACCCAACGGCTGACTAACATGCATCTGTGAATTATTTTCTTAGGTCTATTTTACCAGCAAGGTATTGGAGATAGGAGGATGCCCCTATACCACAAAATAGGGCAAAAAATTAGCTACATGTACATTCAGTATTAAGTGATCTGAAACAATAGTTCATGAGTTATAATTGAGTATATAAAATCATTTATTTGAAATTGGCTATTCAGGAGAGGTATATTCCCTTGGAGGACAGTAAAGGCCATAATTTGACGCATCTTTTGGTATTAATTTCATGAAATTTGAACAACCAGAAGCTGAGCAATGTACATTTCAATTTTGAAATAAAAAAAATTCTCTAGGAAAAACTATTTGATGTAGATAATTGATCTTTGGGGACAGTATGGAGGGCTGATATGGGTAGCCCACATAAAATAATGACGGACGTGCATGAAGAATTACATTGACTTTTTGAGCCGAAAAGGTTTTTTGGGCCTAAAAAGTGACATGAAATTTTCAATGTCCGACGCGATTCTACACCGCGCGTCTGACACTATTATGCTATACACCATTGGAAAGCTAAGAAACAGACCTTTCTTGTGATATGTGAAACTAGTCTGTAGCTGCAATAGGGACTGAGATATGGCTACTTGAACTTTGAGTTTTTGTGCGTCCGTAGCGCACAGACCATTTGTCCGAGCGGTCCGTAACTTTGTGAAGTTGGTAGACTAGGGTAGGTCTGTAAGTGTACCTACTTTCAGCTTTCTACAGGCATTCCTTCCCTGTTTTTCAGAAAAATTTCAGTCAATTTTCGGGATGTCCAATTTTAAAAAAATCATATCTTGAAATGTATTCATGAAATCTCCACAGGACGCCTTTCTGCACTGGAGACTTTGTCAAGGTATCTTAGAAAAAATCAACAAGTCTCAGTTATGCTTCGGTTCTCAGAAACCTGCGCCGGAAATTTTTTTTGTATTTTGCTCATAACTCATAAGTGTCTTGAAATTTGATCATGAAATTTTGTGAGTAATAGCACGCACGGGAGTTGCATATCATCCTTCACTTTTAAATCAATATCTCTAATAGTTTTGAAGTAATCGCAGTTTTCCTGAGCTGAATAAGAATAATAAGAATAATAAGAATAACTAGTATAACTGATATTGCCGTACGGCAATATCGGATAATCCCCCGCGCCCCCCCTTATCTCCCCTGCCCTGCTTACTCCGTCCTTCCAGTTCATATCCGTCATGATGAATTCTTCATACCATGTATGAATGTAGTAATCTTGCTGGTGCATATGCCTATGAAATGTCGTGGCAGGCACAAGGTCAGCTGCTGGGAAAGGTGGCAGTGAGACAGTATATGACTTACATGCATCTGTGAATAATTTTTTTAGCTTTATTTTACCAGCAAAGTATTGGAGATATGAGGATGCCCTTATACCACAAAAAAGGGCAAAAAATTAGCAACATGTACATTCAGTTTTAAGTGATCTGAAACAATAGTTCATGAGTTATAATTGAATATATAAAATCATTTATTTGAAATTGGCTATTCAGAAGAGGTGTTTTTCCTTGGAGGACAGTAAAGGCCATAATTTTACGCATCTTTTGGTATTAATTTCATGAAATTCGAATAACCAGAAGCGGAGCAATGTACATTTCAATTTTGAAATTCAAAAAATTCTCCAGGAAAAACTATTTGATGTAGGTAATTGATCTTTGGGGATAATATGGAGGGCTGATATGGGTATCCCACATAAAATATTCATGGACGTGCATGAAGAATTTCATCGACTTTTTGAGCCGAAAAGGTTTTTTAGGCGCAAAAAGTGACATGAAATTTTCAATGTCCGACGCGATTCTACGTCGAGCGTCTGACACTATTATGCTATACATCATTGGAAAGCTAAGAAACAGACCTTTCTTGTGATATGTGATACTTTGCTGTAGCTGAAATAGGGACCGAGATATGAGCACTTGAAAATTGGGTTTTTGGACGTCCGTAGCTCCGAGACCGTTGGTCCGAGCGGTCCGTAACTTTGTGAAGTTGGTACACTAGAGTAGGTCTGTAAGTATACCCATTTTCAGCTTTCTACAAGCATTCCTTCCCTGTTTTTCAGAAAAATTTCAGTCAATTTTCGGGATGTCCAATTTTCAAAAAATCATATCTTGAAATGTATTCATGAAATCTCCACGAGACGCCTTTCTGCACTGGAGACTTTGTCAAGGTATCTTAGAAAAAATCAGCAGGTCCCAGTTATGCGTAGTTTCCCAGAAACCTGCGCCGGAAATTTTTTTTATATTTTGCTCATAACTCATAAGTGTCAAGAAATTTGATCATGAAATTTCGTAAGCAGTAGCGCGCAATGGAGTTGCATATTACCCTTCACTTGTAAACCAATATCTCTAATAGTTTTGAAGTAATCGCAGTTTTCCTGAGCTGAATAAGAATAAGAATAAGAATAAGAATAATAATAAAACGAACAATATCAATATAATCCCCCGCAAGCGGCGGGGGATTATAATAATAATAAAACGAACAATATCAATATAATCCCCCGCAAGCGGCGGGGGATTATAACTAGTATACTAAATTGCACAGCAATTTAAAGGAAGAACTTCCCTTCCCTTCCTATCCCTTCCCTTCCTGTCAATCCTTTCCCTGGCTTGCTACTCAGGTTCCTTGCATTCCTTTCCTTTCCATTGCTTAATAATATGTTGAGGTTGTCGACGACCAAACTGCTGCTATGACCCTGCCCTGCATAGTCCATGGAGCGTCACAAATAGGCACACATACTCACATCTAGCTTGGCATGGAGCCTAGCCTTTAGTGGGTGATGGTACCACCCTGAAAGCAATACTTTGATGAAACCCTAACCCTAATGATTTGTTACGGACAAACCATAAGAGCTAGGAAGATGTGCTTACATACACACAGAGGGCAAGCAGTCAGCAACATGTCAAATTAGTTTTAAGTGATTTGCAGCAGTATTTCACAAGTTATAATTTAATTATAAATTTAAAGTAAAAAATATGAGGTTATTTGCAAACAATAGGGCAACAAATAAGCAACATATCATATCAATTTTAAGTGATTTGAAGCATTATTGGAAGAGTTTAAATAGCATACAAAAATTCATGGTAGGAACATGTGCTTACATGGAAAAATAGAGCAAAAAATTAGCAATATGTCAAATTAGTTTTAATTGATTTTAATAAATACTTAATGAGTTATTATTGAATATGTGAAATTGCTAATGTAAAATTGGCTATTAGTGAGAGGTATATGCCCTTGGAGCTCATAAAAGGGCATAATTTTACGCATTTTTTGGTGTTAATTTCATGACATTTGAATGAGTAGAAGCTGAGTAATGTACACTTGAATTTTGAAATTAAAAAAATTCTCAAGGAAAAAGTATTTGGAGTAGAACAATTTCCTTTGGACACATTATGCAGGGCCACAATGGGTCCCACTAAAAAAATATACATGAACGTCCATGAAGACCTTCATAGTTTTTTTGGGCAAAATAGGTTTTGACAAGCCCAAAAATGAGGTAAAATTTTCAATGTCTGACGCGATTCTAAACCGGAAGTCTTACAGCATATTGCTATACACCACTGGAAAGCTGACATTCTGAGCTTTCCAAAAATGTCCATGGTTTGTTTCTAGGACCAATATTAAGGGAGATACAGCCCATCAAATGTTTGACTTTTGAGGCCCTGTGGCACCAAAAGTATTGGACCTGGGATGCCATACTTTTGCAAAGACATTTTACCCTGGTAGGACTATCAATTCCTGTAAGGACTTAACAAGCATCCTCGGATACAATGGCTGGTTAATCCTATGGGAAAGTAGAAGGTGTGATTTGCAGCATGCGAGAGCGTCTGAGGCAAAAAATATGAGTGTAGGAACAGTGGAACTGGAGGTTGAGGTATAGTAGGGTGATGTCTGTGTGAACTAGATTCTCTTGATGTGAGGGTATCGCAATTTAGTATAGGTGCAACTTGCTGCAGTGAGCATTGCGCAAGTGTTTGAGTAGAGCGTGACAGCCGACACTAGTGTCTAACAGAGTCGCTGCCCATATAGAGCTATGGGTCGACAAATTCATAATGTGGAATACTTGTACCAAATTTCATAACTCTAAAATAAGCGGAATATTAAGGTCACAAATGGACAGTTCAAGAATGACAAAAGATGGCTGCCAGAAAGGCCTACATCTTGAATTTATCGTCATGTTCCCAATCAATACCCACAGGCGTACACCTGAACCAAATTTTATAACTCTTAAGTGAAATATTAAGGTCACATTTGGCAGTCCAGGAATGAAGAAAGATGGCTGCTAAAATGCACGCTATCTCAGTTGTCTCGACAGGTAGGCTACTCATTCTTCTGCTTTCACCCCTAGCATATAACTAGCAAAACTAGCAAAAAAAATTTTTTTTTGCGAGGACACCTCCCGACGTGACCCCCCCGGACTTGTAAAATATAAAATTTTAAAATTACCTCCTTCCGAGGAGAGCCCCAGCCTAGAAATATAACTAGCAAAAATAAAAATTTCTGCAAGTACCCCCCCCGGATGTGACTCCCCCCCGGGCCTTGTATAGAATATAAAATTTAATACCTCCCGAGGTGACCCCAGCCTATCTAGCAGAAATAAACTTTTTTTTTTTTGCGAGTACTCCCCCCCCCGAGGTGACCCCCTCGGGACTTGTAAAATCCTAAATTTTTTAATTACCTCCCTCCGAGGTGACCAACCTAGAAACATAACTAGCAAAAAAAAAAATTTCTGCAAGCTCCCACCGGATGTGACCCCCCCCCCCCGGGCCTTGTATAGAATATAAAATTTAATACCTCCCCCGAGGTGACCCCAGCCGAGCAATATATCTAGCAGAAAAAAAAATTTTTTTTGCAAGTATCCCCCCTGAGGTGACCCCCCTCGGGACTTGTAAAATCCAAAATTTTTTAATTACCACCCTCTGAGGTGACCCCTAGCCTAGAAATATAACCAGCAAAAAAAATTATTTCTGCAAGTACCCCCCTGGAAATGTCCTCCCCCCCCTCGGGCCTTGCACAGAATATAGAATTTAATACCTCCCCCGAGGGGACCCCAGCCTGGCAATTAACAGGCAGAAATTTTTTTTTTTTGCGAGTACCCCCCCCCCCGAGGTGACCCCCCTCAGGACTTGTAAAATCTAAAAATTTTTAAATTACCTCCCTCAGAGGTGACCCCAAGCCTAGAGATATCACTAGCAAAAAAAAAAATTTCTGCGAGTACCCCCCCGGATGTGACCCCCCCCCGGGGCCTTGTATAGAATTAAAAATTTAATACCTCCCCCGAGGTGACCCAAGTCTGGCAATATAACAGGCAGAAATTTTTTTTGCAAGTACCCCCCCCCCCGAGGTGACCCCCCTCGGGACTTTTAAAATCTAAAATTTTTACAATTACCTCCCTCCGAGGTGACCCCCAGCCTAGAAGTATAACTAGCAAAAAAAATAATTTCTGCAAGTACCCCCCTGGATGTGTCCTCCCCCCACCCCCAGGCCTTGCATTCTACATGTCTCCCTATTGGCTGAAATGGCCCATCCCACCAAGTTCCTCATTCTCATTGGCTCTAAATGGCCACACCCCCAAAAATTAAAAATTTTTAAGTACTGCCACAGTTTCAACCGAACAACTGTCAACCCATTACACCTTGCCTAATGCTGTCAAATTAGCCAACTAAGATTGCTTCTAACCAGCAATTACCACAAACACAAACTCAACGCATGATGGCCAAAAATGCATACCTGTCATTATGCGCCACACCTCCAAATATCGACCACACCCCCAAAACCCATTATTAAAAAGGCTAGAGAATTCTCCAGAATTCTCCAGCCAAAAATCTGACATTCCAATCATGGTTTTTCATGACATCACCCCTCAAAATTCCGGTTTACTCAAATTTTGAACTTTTTTTTCTCCATAACTATTTACCCTATTACCACTAGGCTCCTTTCCGCACTGCGTATTCCATTATAGATTAACAGGAAAAAATTTCATGAAATTCTGACTGGCAGTTTTCCCAAAACCGGAATCGGAAATTTTTTGTGAAGATTGCCTGTAATTCCTATGTCAAACGGAATTCCGATGTGTAATTCCCAGCGTAGAAGGAATTTTATAGTGTCTTAATGCTTTGCAAGTGTTTTTGAGATATCTCTTCGAGGAAAGAAGTTATTCAACATTTAAAAAAGTCAAAAAGTTGGAAGAATAATAATAAAGAACTAGTATACTAAATTGCACAGCAATTTAAAGGAAGAACTTCCCTTCCCTTCCTATCCCTTCCCTTCCTGCCAATCCCTTCCCTGCCCTGCTATTTGAGTTCCTTGCATTCCTTTCCTTTCCATTGCTTAATGGTGTGTTTAGGTTGTCCATGAGCAAAACTGCTGCTATGACCTTCCCTGAATAGTCCATGGAACTGCACAAACAGGCATACATACTCATATCTTGCTTGGCATGGAGCCAGGCCTTCTGTGGGCGATGGTACCACCCTGCAAGCAATACTTTGATGAAACCCTAACCCTAATGATTTGTTGAGAACAACCATAAGAGCTAGGAAGATGCGCTTACATACACACAGAGGGCAAGCAGTCAGCAACATGTCAAATGAGTTTTAAGTGATTTTCAGCAGTATTTCACAAGTTATAATTTAATTATAAATTTAATGGAAAAAATATGAGGTTATTTGCAAACAATAGGGCAACAAATAAGCAACATATCATATCAATTTTCAGTGATTTGAAACATTATTGGAAGAGTTTAAATAGGATAAAAAAATTCATGGTAGGAATATGTGCTTATATGGAAAAATAGGGCAAAAAATTAGGAATATTTCAAATTAGTTTTAATTGATCTTAATTAATACTTAATGAGTTATAATTGAATAAGTGAAATTGCTAATGTAAAATTGGCTATTAATGAGAGGTATATGCCCTTAGAGCTCATAAAAGGGCATAATTTTACGCATTTTTTGGTGTTAATTTCATGACATTTGAATGAGTAGAAGCTGAGCAATCTGCATTAGAATTTTGAAATGAAAAAAATTCTCAAAGAAAAACTATTTGCAGTAGAAAAATTTCCTTTGGACACATTATGCAGGGCCACAATGGGTACCACTAAAAAAATTAACATGAACATCCATGATGATGTTCATAGTTTTTTTGGGCAAAATAGGTGTTGGGAGGCCCAAATAGTGACATAAAAGTTTCAATGTCTGATGCGATTCTATACTAAAGCAGCTACAGTAAAGTTCTATACCCCATCTGAAAGAGAAGAAACTGAACTTTCTGATGGTGCTTTTATTTTTTCCGTAGCTTAAATAGAAACCGAGATATTGGCGATTGAAAATTGCGTTTTTGTGCAGCCATAGCGCCGATACCGTTTACGCGACGACAACAAAATTTTGTGGGATTGTTAGACAGGGGCAGGGCTCCATACACACTTAAAACCAGCCTGATCTGAGGATTCCTTCCTTGTTTCCTGGATATTTTCCCGTGATTTTTGGGAATTCCGTTTTTGTAAAAATTCATAGTAAAAAATTTTTGTCTATGGATTTCCATAAAAATCCTTTCCGCACTGCGTATTTCCTTGGAGAATCTGGGAAAAAAATTTTGTGAAAAAGTATGTAGTACTTTTTGCAAAACCGGAAGCAGAAATTTTTATTGAAAAGCGCCCGTAATTCCCATGTCAGACGTAATTCCGATGCGTAATTCCCGGATTTCACAGAGTTTTATAGTTTCTGTATGGTGTCCAAGTTTCATTAGGAAATGTTATTTAGGTCAGGAGTTATTCAACATTTAAGGAATCACCAAAATGTGTCGGAAGAAAAAGAATAATAACTAGTATAACTGATATTGCCGTACGGCAATATCGGATAATCCCCCGCGCCCCCCCTGTTTCCCCTTCCCTGCTTACTCTCCCCTTCCAATTCATGTCCTTCATGATGAATTCTTAAAAGCATGTATGAACGCTGCAATGTTGTTGGAGCATATGCCTATCAAATATCTTGACTGCCAGACACACCTGTGGTGGCCAAGCGTACCACCCTGCAAGCAGTGCATGTTGAGTAAACCCTAACCCTAACCCTAATGGCTTGCTGCAGGCAAACCATAAGAGTTGGGGAGATGTGCCTACATGGAAAAATCAGGCAATAAATTAGGAACATGTCATTGGATTTTCATCTGATTTGAAACATAAATGCAGGAGTTATAGTGGCTTATATAAAATCATCTATGTAAAATTGGCTATTACTATGAGCTGTATGGCCTTGGAGGACAGTAAAGGCGATAATTTTAAGCATCTTTCGGTATTAATTTCATGAAATTTGAATAACCGGAAGCTGAGCAATTTATATTTGAAGTTTGAAAATTAAAAAAATTCTCTAGGACAAACTATTTGATGTAGGTCATTTATGTTTGGGGACAACATGGAGGGCTGATATGGGTAGCCCACATAAAATAATGATGGACGTGCATGAAGAATTACATTGACTTTTTGAGCCGAAAAGGTTTTTTGGACCTAAAAAGTGACATGAAATTTTCAATGTCTGACGCGATTCTACGCAGCGTGTCTGACACCATCATGCTATACACCATTGGAAAGCTGACAAACAGACCTTTCTAGTGATATGTCAAACTTTGTTGTAGCTTAAATAGGGACTGAGATATGGCCACTTGAAAATTGCATTTTTGGAGGTCCGTAGCGCCAAGACCGTTGGTCCGAGCGGTCCGTAACTTTGTGAAGTTGGTACACTAGGGTAGGTCTGTAAGCACACCCATTTTCAGCTTTCTACGTGCATTCCTTCCCTGTTTTTAGGAAAAATTTTGGCCAGTTTTCGGGATATCCAATTTTCAAAAAATCATATCTTGAAATGTGTTCATGAAATCTCCACAAGACGCCTTTCTGCACTGGAGACTTTGTCAAGGTATCTTAGAAAAAATCAACAGCTCTCAGTTATGCTTAGGTTCTCAGAAACCTGCGCCGGAAATTTGTTTTCTATTTTCCTCATAACTTATAAGCATCATGAAATTTGCTCATGAAATTTCGTATGAAGTAGCACGCAATGGAGTTGCATATTACCCTTGACTTGCAGAACAGTATCTGTAATACTTTTGAAGTAATCGCAGTTTTTCTGAGCTGAATAAGAATAATAATAATAAGAATAATAATAATAATAATAACTAGTATAACTGATATTGCCGTACGGCAATATCGGATAATCCCCCGCGGGCCCCGTATTACCCCCAGGCCTGCATACGCTTCTTTTGAAATTCATGTCCACTATTTTTGTGTATGTCCCCTGGCCTGGTTTTTGGGGGATGAACTTCGATTCCAAGAGGGCACATCACATGATTACAATAGTCCCTGCCAGCCCTAATAAGTCTATTGCACTAATACACAATATAACAGCCTATGTGAAACCCTTATATGCATCATACCCTTTCAATGTACAATGTATATTATTCGCTAGTTCAGCTGCTTTGACAGTACAGTAAGGTTAGGTCTTGTAATAGGTGGCACTGAGACAGGATGGCCCCGACTGCAGACCACATGCATCTGTTAAAAGTTTGAAATTTTTTTTTTTTCGAGATAAGTGGATGTGTTTATACCACAAAATAGGCCAAAAAATTAGCAACATGATTTATGAGTTTCAACTGATTTGAAGCAGTAAGTCATGAGTTATGATTGAATATGTAAAATGATCTATGTAAAATCGGGTGTTTGTGTGAGGTGAATGCCCCTACGCAAGTCAAAAGCCTGTATTTTTACGCATCTTTTGGTGTTAATTTCATGAAATTTGAATAAGTAGAAGCTGAGCAATTTACGTTTCAATTTTGAAATTAAAAAAATTCTCTAGGAAAAAGTATTTGATGTAGGCAAATTTCCTTTTGGCACAATAAGGAGGCGCAACCTGGGTAGCCTGCATAAATTATTGATGAACATCCATGAAGTACTTCATAGATTTTTTAGCCTAAAACACTTTTGTGAGTGCTAAAAGTGACAAAAAATTTTCAATGTCTGACGCGATTCTACGCCGTGCGTCTGAGACTATAATGCTATATACCATTGGAAAGCTGACAAACAGACCTTTCTTGTGATATGTGAAACTAGTCTGTAGCTGAAATAGGGACTGAGATATGGCCACTTGAAGTTTGAGTTTTTGTGCGTCCGTAGCGCCAAGACCGTTTGTCCGAGCAGTCCGTAACTTTGTGAAGTTGGTACACTAGGGTAGGTCTGTAAGTTTACCTACTTTCAGCTTTCTACGAGCATTCCTTCCCTGTTTTTCAAAAAAATTTCAGTCAATTTTCGGGATGTCAAATTTTCAAAAAATCATATCTTGAAATGTATTCATGAAATCTCCACGAGACGCCTTTCTGCACTGGAGACTTTGTCAAGGTATCTCACAAAAAATCAACAGGTCTCAGTTATGCTTAGGTTCTCAGAAACCTGCGCCGGAAATTTTTTTTGTATTTTCCTCATAACTGATAAGTGTCTTGAAATTTGATCATGAAATTTTGTGAGTAATAGCACGCACGGGAGTTGCATATCATCCTTCACTTGTAAACCAATATCTCTAATAGTTTTGAAGTAATCGCAGTTTTCTTGAGCTGAATAAGAATAAGAATAAGAATAAGAATAATAATAAAACGAACAATATCAATATAATCCCCCGCAAGCGGCGGGGGATTATAATAATAATAATAATAATAATAATAAAACGAACAATATCAATATAATCCCCCGCAAGCGGCGGGGGATTATAACTAGTATACTAAATTGCACAGCAATTTAAAGGAAGAACTTCCCTTCCTTCCCAATCCCTTCCCTTCCAATTCCTACCCTTCACATGCCTTCCTTCCCCTTCCATTCCCTTGCCTTCCATGCTGAAGCTGTTTCATTTGCTAAAAGGTAAGTGTTGCTGTAACTAGATATTTGCTTGCAATAGGCCATCTAGTGTACAGTCACATATATTGAAATGATACATCGCTTGGCATGGAGGCCAATGTGTGGTGGCCAGCGGTACCACCCTCAAAGCAATACATTTGGGTGAATGGTAGGTGAAACCCTAACCCTAATGGCTTGTTGTAGGCAAACCATCAGAGTTATGGAGATGTGCTTACATGCAAAAATAGAACAAAAAATTAGGAATATGTCAAATCAGTTTTAATTGATTTTGATAAATAGTTATTGAGTTATAATTGAATATATAAAATGTTAGATGTAAAATTGGTTAACAGTAAGAGGAAGATATCCTTATAGCGTACTAGAGGGCATAATTTTATGCATTATTTGGTGTTAATTTCATGAAATTTGAACAATTATAACCAGAGCAATTTACGTTTCAATTTTGAAATTAAAAAAATTCTCTAGGAAAAAGTATTTGATGTAGGAAAATTTCCTTGTTGCACAATATGGAGGCCCAACCTGGGTGGCTCACATAAATTATTCATGAACATCCAAGAAGTTCTTCATACACATTTTGACCAAAAACTTTTTGATTGGCCCAAAAAGTGACAATAAATTTTCAATGCCCACCGCGATTCTAAACCGGGCGTCTTACAGGATATTGCTATACACCATTGGAAAGCTGACATTCTGAGCTTTCCAAAAATGTCCAGACTTTCTTTCTAGGACAAATATTAAGGGAGATACAGCCCATCAAATGTTCGACTTTTGAGGCCCTATGGCACCAAAAGTATAGGACCTAGGAAGCCATACTTTTGCATAGACACTATCCCCTAGTAGTATTAATAATTCCTGCAAGGACATACAAATATGACTTTCCAATCATGGTTTTTCATGACATCACCCCTCGGAATTTCGCTTTCCTCAGATTTTGAACTTTTTTTTCTCCAAAGCTTTTTTATCTTATTGCCACCAGACTCCTTTCTGCAATGCATATTACATTAGAGATGAACAGGAAAAAAATTCATGACATTCTGACTGACGGTTTTTCCAAAACCGCAATCGGAAATTTTTCCTGAAGATTGCCTGTAATTCCTATGTCAAACGGAATTCCGATGTGTAATTCCCAGCAAAGAAGGAATTTTATAGTGTCTTAATGCTGTATACATGCTAATTGACATATGTCTTCTGGTAAAGAAGTTATTCAAAATTTTAAAAAGTCAAAAAGTTGGAAGAATAAGAATAATAAAGAATAATAATAATAAGAAGAATACGTACAATATCAATAAGAACTTCCCTACGGGAAGTTCTTAACTAGTATAACTGATATTGCCGTACGGCAATATCGGATAATCCCCCGCGCCCCCCCTGTCTCCCCTTCCCTGCTTACTCTCCCCTTCCAATTCATGTCCTTCATGATGAATTCTTAAAAGCATGTATGAACGCTGCAATGTTGTTGGAGCATATGCCTATCAAATATCTTGACTGCCAGACGCACCTGTGGTGGCCAAGCGTACCACCCTGCAAGCAGTGCATGTTGAGTAAACCCTAACCCTAACCCTAATGGCTTGCTGCAGGCAAACCATAAGAGTTGGGGAGATGTGCCTACATGGAAAAATCAGGCAATAAATTAGGAACATGTCATTGGATTTTCATCTGATTTGAAACATAAATGCAGGAGTTATAGTGGCTTATATAAAATCATCTATGTAAAATTGGCTATTACTATGAGCTGTATGGCCTTGGAGGACAGTAAAGGCGAGAATTTTAAGCATCTTTTGGTATTAATTTCATGAAATTTGAATAACCGGAAGCTGAGCAATTTATATTTGAAGTTTGAAAATTAAAAAAATTCTCTAGGACAAACTATTTAATGTAGGTAATTTATTTTCGGGGACAATATGGAGGGCTGATATGGGTAGCCCACATAAAATAATGATGGACATGCATGAAGAATTACATTGACTTTTTGAGCCGAAAAGTTTTTTTGGGCCTAAAAAGTGACATGAAATTTTCAATGTCCGACGCGATTCTACGCCGCGCGCCTGACACTATTATGCTATACACCATTGGAAAGCTGAGAAACAGACCTTTCTTGTGATATGTGAAACTAGTCTGTAGCTGCAATAGGGACTGAGCTATGGCCACTTGAAGTTTGAGTTTTTGTGCGTCCGTAGCGCACAGACCGTTTGTCCGAGCGGTCCGTAACTTTGTGAAGTTGGTACACTAGGCTAGGTCTGTAAGCACGCCCATTTTCAGCTCTCTACGAGCATTCCTTCCCTGTTTTTCAGAAAAATTTTGGCCAGTTTTCGGGATGTCTATTTTTAAAAAAATCATATCTTGAAATGTGTTCATGAAATCTCCACGAGACGCCTTTCTGCACTGGAGACTTTGTCAAGGTATCTTAAAAAAAATCAACAGCTCTCAGTTATGCTTAGGTTCTCAGAAACCTGCGCCGGAAATTTTTTTTATATTTTCCTCATAACTCATAAGTGTCATGAAATTTGATCATGAAATTTCGTGTAAAGTAGCACGCAATGGAGTTGTATATTACCCTTGACTTGTAAAACAGCATCTTTAATAGTTTTGCAGTAATCACAGTTTTCCTGAGCTGAATAATAATAATAATAACTAGTATAACTGATATTGCCGTACGGCAATATCGGATAATCCCCCGCGCCCCCCCTGTCTCCCCTGCCCTGCATACTCCCTCTTTCCAGGTCATGTCCTTCATGATGAATTCTTAAAACCATGTATGAGTGTAGTAATCTTGTTTGTGCATATGCCTATCAAAAGTCGAGGCAGCCAGACACACCTGTTATGGTCAAGCATACCACCCTGCAAGCAATGCATATTGAGTAAACACTAACCCTAACCCTAATGGCCTGTTGCAGGCAAGCCATAAGAGTTGCATGGTTGTGTCTACATGGAAAAATTGGGCACAAAATTAGCAACATGTCGTTTGAGTTTTAACTGATTTGAAATATGCACTTAGTAGCTATAATTGAATATATGAAATCATACATGTAAAATAGGTTATTAGAATGAGGTCCATGCCCTTAGAGAACAGATAAGGCCATAATTTTACACATCTTTTAGTGTTAATTTCATAAGATTTGGATAGTTAGAAGCTGAGCAATCTAAAGTTGAAATTTGAATTTAAAAAAATTCTCTAGGAAAAACCATTTGATGTAGGCAAATTTCCTTTGAGGACAGTATGTAGGCCTAACAAAGGTATATAGAAAAAAATATTCACGAGCATCCAAGAAGAACTTCATAGATTTTTTAGCCAAAAATGTTTTGAAAGGCGCAAAAAGTGACATGAAATTTTCAATGTCTGACGCGATTCTACGCCGCGCGTCTGACACCATCATGCTATACACCATTGGAAAGCTGACAAACAGACCTTTCTTGTGATATGTCAAACTTTGTTGTAGCTTAAATAGGGATCGAGATATGGCCACTTGAAAATTGCATTTTTGGACGTCCGTAGCGCCAAGACCGTTGTTCCGAGCGGTCCGTAACTTTGTGAATTTGGTACATTGTGGTACATCTGTATGTTCACCCATTTTCAGCTCTCTACGAGCATTCCTTCCCTGTTTTTCAACAAAATTTTGGTCAGTTTTCAGGATATCAAATTTTCAAAAAATCATATCTTGAAATGTGTTCATGAAATCTCCACAAGACGCCTTTCTGCACCGGAGACTTTGTCAAGGCATCTTACAAAAAATCAACAGGTCTCAGTTATGCTTAGGTTCTCAGAAACCTGCGCCGGAAATTTTTTTTATATTTTCCTCATAACTCATAAGCATCATGAAATTTGATCATGAAATTTCGTATGAAGTAGCGCGCAATAGAGTCGCATATTACCCTTGACTTGTAAAACAGGATCTTTAATAGTTTTGTAGTAATCACAGTTTTCCTGACTGCAATAATAATAATAATAATAATAATAACTAGTATAACTGATATTGCCGTACGGCAATATCGGATAATCCCCCGCGGCCCCCATTCTCTCCCATGGCCTGCCTACTCCCTCCCTCCGATTGATGTCCTTCATGATGAATTGTTAAAGGTATACATGTATGAAGTTAGTAATGTTGTTGGAGCATATGCCTGTCAAATGTCTTCGGATCCAGACACACCTTTGGTGGCCAACATACCAGCCTGAAAGCAATGCATGTTGAGTGAACACTAACCCTAAGCCTTATGTCATGTGGCGAGGTGGATGTCCTTGTGGATCAGAAAAGGCCATAATTTTACATATCTTTTGGTGTTAATTTCATGAAATTTGAATTAGTAGAAGAGGAGTAAACTGAAGTTAAAATTTTGAAATTATAAAAATTCTTCTGGGAAAACTATTTGATGCAGGCAAATTTCCTGCTAGCACAGTATGAAGGCCTAAAAAGGCTATAACCAAAAAATTAGTCATGGTCATCCATGAAGACCTTCATTGATTTTTGAGCGAAAAACTTTTTGAAAGGGGCAAAAAGCGACATAAAATTTTCAATGTCCGACGCGATTCTACGTCGCGCGTCTGATACTATAATGCTATACACCATTGGAAAGCTAAGAAACAGACCTTTGTAGTGATATGTGAAACTTTGCTGTAGCTCAAATAGGGACCGAGATATGAGCACTTGAAAATTGCATTTTTGGACGTCCGTAGCGCCGAGACCGTTTGTGCGAACGGTCCGTAACTTTGTGAAGTTGGTACACTAGAGTACATCTGTAAGTGTACCCATTTTCAGCTTTCTACAAGCATTCCTTCCCTGTTTTCCAGAAAAATGTTAGAAAATTTTCATGACATCCAATTTTAGAAAATTCATATCTCTAAAGATATTCATGAAATTTCCATTAGACGCCTTTCCGCACTGGAAACTTTGTCAAGGTATATTACAAAAAATCAGCAAAGCCCAATTTGCTTTTGTTCTCCTGGAAACGTTGCCAGAAATTTATTTTTTATTTTCTCAATAACGCGTTAGTATCATGAAATTTGATCAAGAAATTTCGCTTGAAGTAGCGCGCAACGGAGTCGCATATAGTCCTTGAGGTTTCGGGACATTATCTCTAATAGTTTTGTAGTAATCACAGTTTTCCTGACTGCAATAATAATAATAATAAAAGGTAATCGAAGAATATCAATATAATCCCCCGCCGCTGCGCGAGCGGGGGATTATAACTAGTATAACTGATATTGCCGTACGGCAATATCGGATAATCCCCCGCGGGCCCCGTATGACCCGGGCCCTGCATACTCTTCTCTGGCAATTCATGTCCATTATTTTTGTGTATTAGCCGGGCCCGCTTTGTAGGGAATGAAGTTCTATTCCAAGAGTGTGCATAACATCATCACTGTAGTGCCTGTATGCCTTAATGAGTTTAATGCACAAATACAGGATGTAAAACCCAATGAGGAATCCCTTACGCGTGATGCCCTCTAAATGAGAAATGTATATCATTCCAATGTAAATGTTACACTTTACATGGTTTTGTTGACATTAGATACGCACTTGACAGTACAGAGCGGCTAGCTGCGATTGTTGAAGAAGGTCAGCTGTTGGGATAGGTGGCAGTGAGACAGAATATAACCGACTGCTGACTAAGATGCATCTGTGAAGGATTTTTGTACTTTATTTTACCAGCAAAGTATTGGAGATAGGAGGATGTCCTTATATCACAAAATAGGCCAAAAAATTAGCAACATGTAGATTGAGTTTTAAGTGATTTGAAATGATAATTCACAAGTTATAATTGAATATATAAAACCTTTTATGTAAAATAGGCTATGAGGAATAGGTAAATGCCCTTAGAGGACAGTGAAGTCCATAATTTTACGCATCTTTTGGTATTAATTTCATGAAATTTGAATGGGTAGAAGCAGAGCAATGTGCATTTCAATTTTGAATTTCAAAAAATTCTTTTGGAAAAAAGATTTGATGCAGGTAAATTTCCTTAGAGGACAGTAAGGAGGCCTAACAAGGGAATAAGTAAAAAAATATTCATCAACATTCACAAAGAACTTCATTGTTTTTTCAGCCTAAAACGTTTCGTGGGGCCCAAAAAGTGACAACAAATTTTCAATGTCTGACGCGATTCTACGCCGCGCGTCTGAGACTATAATGCTATACACCATTGGAAAGCTGACAAACAGACCTTTCTTGTGATATGTAATACTTTGTTGTAGCTCAATTAGGGACCGAGATATGTGCACTTGAAAATTGCATTTTTGGACGTCCGTAGCGCCGACACCGTTTGTGCGAGGGATCCGTAACTTTGTGAAGTTGGTACACTAGGGTAGGTCTGTAAGTGTACCTACTTTCAGCTTTCTACGAGCATTCCTTCCCTGTTTTTCACAAAAATTTCAGTCAATTTTCGGGATGTCCAATTTTCAAAAAATCATATCTTGAAATGTATTCATGAAATCTCCACAGGACGCCTTTCTGCACTGGAGACTTAGTCAAGGTATCTTAGAAAAAATCAACAGGTCTCAGTTATGCTTAGGTTCTCAGAAACCTGCGCCGAAATTTTTTTTTATATTTTCCTCATAACTCAGAAGTGTCATGAAATTTGATGATGAAATTTCGTTCAAAGTAGCGCGCACCGGAGTTGCATATTACCATTGACTTATGAAGCGGTTTCTTTAATAGTTTTGAAGTAATCGCAGTTTTCCTGTGAGAATAATAATAATAACTAGTATAACTGATATTGCCGTACGGCAATATCGGATAATCCCCCGCGCCCCCCCTGTCTCCCTTGCCCTGCTTACTCCCTTCAACCAGTTCATGGCCTTCATGATGAATTGATGAGAAGAGGCTCATATGTTGAAATCACACATCGCTTGGCATGGGGACCAGTGTGTGGTGGCCAGCAGTACCACCCTAAAAGCAATACATTTGCAGTGAATGGCAGGTGAAACCCTAACCCTAATGGGTTATTGTAGACAAACCATGCTAGTTATGGAGCTGTGGTTACATGCAAAAATAGAGCAAAAAATTAGGAACATGTCAAATCAGTTTTAATTGATTTTGATAAATAATGAATGAGTTATAATTGAATATATAAAATGTTAGATGTAAAATTGGTTAAAGGAAAGAGGAAGATATCCTTGTAGTGCGCTAGAGGGCGTAATTTAACACATTTTTTGGTGTTAATTTCATGAGATTTGAACGATTATAACCAGAGCAATTTACGTTTCAATTTTGAAATGAAAGAAATTCGCTAGGAAAAAGTATTGGATGTAGGCAAATTTCCTTTTGGCACAATATGGAGGCCAAACCTGGGTAGCCTGCATAAATTATTGATGAACATCCATGAAGTTCTTCATACACTTTTTGAGGAAAAACGCTTTGATATGTCCAAAAAGTGACATAAAATTTTCAATGGCCGACGCAATTCTACGTCGCGCGTCTGAGACTATTATGCTATACACCAGTGGAAAGCTGACAAACAGAGCTTTCATGTGATATGTGATACTTTGCTGTAGGTCAAATAGGGACCGAGATATGAGCACTTGAAAATTGGGTTTTTGGACGTCCGTAGCGCCGAGACCGTTTGAGCGAGCGGTCCGTAACTTTGTGAAGTTGGTACACCAGGAAAGATCTGTCAGTATACCTATTTTCAGCTTTCTACGAGCATTCCTTCCCTGTTTTTCAAAAAAATTTCAGTCAATTTTCGGGATTTCCAATTTTCAAAAAATCATATCTTGAAATGTATTCGTGAAATCTCCACGAGACGCCTTTCTGCACTAGAAACTTAGTCAAGGTCCCTTAGAAAAAATCAGCAAAGCCCAGGTTTCTTTGGTTCTCTTGGAAACTTTTCCGGAAATTAATTTTTAGTTTCCTCGATAACTCATCAGTATCATGAAATTTGATCATGAAATTTTGTGAGTAATAGCACGCACGGGAGTTGCATATCATACTTGATTTTCAAAACATTATCTCTAATAGTTTTGAAATGATCGCAGTTTTTCTGAGCTGAATAAGAATAATAATAAGAATAATAATAAAAGGTAAAAGAAGAATATCAATATAATCCCCCGCCGCTGCGCGAGCGGGGGATTATAATAATAACTAGAGAATAATTAAAATTGCACAGCAATTTTAAGATATGAATTCCCCTTCCCCGTATTCCCTCCCTATTTACCCTCCCCTCTCCTTGCCTTCCATTCCCTGACCTTCCATTCCCTTTGCTTCCACTCCATGCTCTTACATTCCCTTTCCTTCCATTCCCTGCCCTTCCAGGCCCTTCCCTTCCATTCCCTTCCATTCCATTCCCTAGCCAGTTTTGGTTGTAATCTGGTCCTTGGCAGTGTAGATTTGCACATACTGACTCATATAGCGCTTAGCATGCAGCCAGGTGTGTTGTCAGCAATGTTACCACCCTCACTGCAATACATTTTGACTGAGGCCTAACCCTAACCCTAATGGGTTGTTGCAGGCAAACCATAAGAGTCATGGAGCTGTGGTTAAATGGAAAAATAGAGGGAAAAATTAGCATTATGCCATGTGACTTTTAACTAAATTGAATGTGTAATTTATTAGTTATATGTGGATATACAAAATGATAAGTGTAAAATTGGCTATTAGTAATAGGTAAATGCCCTCATAGGATAGTGAAGGTAATAATTTTACGCATCTTTTGGTGTTAATTTCATGAAATTTGAATGAGTAGAAGCTGAGAAATTTACATTACAATTTTGAAATTCAAAAAATTCTCAAGGAAAAAGTACTTGAAGTAGAAATTTTTCCTTTGGAGACATCATGCAGGCCCATAGTGGGTACCTCTAAAAAAATATTCAGGAACATCCATCAAGAGCTTCATAGTTTTTTTGGGGCCAAAAGTTTTGATGAGCCCAAAAACAGACATGAAATTTTCAATGTCTTACGCGAGATATAAAAACTTCCTTAAAAAGTAAAATGCTATATATCATCTGAAAGAGGACAAACTGAACTTTCTGATGGTGTTTTTAATTTTTCTGTAGCTTTAATAGCAACCGAGATATGGGCGATTGAAAAATGAGTTTTTGTGCGGCCATAGCGCCGATACCGCTTACGCGATGACAACGAAATTTTGTGAGATTCTTAGACTAGGGTATGGCTGCATGCACATATAAATTCAGCTTGATCTGAGTATTCCTTCCTTGTTTTCTGGAGGTTGGAATGTCATTTTTGGGAATTCCGTTTTGCACAAAAATTCATAACTTGGAATTTCTTCAACGGAATTCCTTTAGGCTCCTTTCTGCACTGGATAAGTGTCTGAGGTATTTTGAAAAAAAATCCCATGTCTTTATCTGTCTTAGTTTCTGAGAAACGGTGAATACAATATAAATTTTTATTTATGGAATTACACTTCACTGAGCAGTAATTTCACCATGTAATTACCTCTGATAATAGTGTTTCTGTCAATCTGTAAGGAGGTTCTGTCCATTTTGCTTTAATTTGATCACTGTTCTCATAATCTGCATTTCAAAATTTTTTTTTGAGGGCCGTAGAAAAATAATAATAATAATAATAATAATAATAATAACAAAATCAGCAATAACAAGATGAATTCCCCTACGGGGAATTCATAATAAAAGGTAATCGAAGAATATCAATATAATCCCCCGCCGCTGCGCGAGCGGGGGATTATAATAATAAAAGGTAAAAGAAGAATATCAATATAATCCCCCGCCGCTGCGCGAGCGGGGGATTATAACTAGTATAACTGATATTGCCGTACGGCAATATCGGATAATCCCCCGCGCCCCCCCTGTCTCCCCTTCCCTGCTTACTCTCCCCTTCCAATTCATGTCCTTCATGATGAATTCTTAAAAGCATGTATGAACGCTGCAATGTTGTTGGAGCATATGCCTATCAAATATCTTGACTGCCAGACACACCTGTGCTGGCCAAGCCTACCACCCTGCAAGCAGTGCATGTTGAGTAAACCCTAACCCTAACCCTAATGGCTTGCTGCAGGCAAACCATAAGAGTTGGGGAGATGTGCCTACATGAAAAAATCAGGCAATAAATTAGAAACATGTCATTGCATTTTCATCTGATTTGAAACATAAATGCAGGAGTTATAGTGGCTTATATAAAATCATCTATGTAAAATTGGCTATTACTATGAGCTGTATGGCCTTGGAGGACAGTAAAGGCGATAATTTTAAGCATCTTTTGGTATTAATTTCATGAAATTTGAATAACCGAAAGCTGAGCAATTTATATTTGAAGTTTGAAAATTAAAAAAATTCTCTAGGACAAACTATTTAATGTAGGTAATTTATGTTTGGGGACAATATGGAGGGCTGATATGGGTAGCCCACATAAAATAATGATGGACGTGCATGAAGAATTACATTGACTTTTTGAGCCGAAAAGGTTTTTTGGGCCTAAAAAGTGACATGAAATTTTCAATGTCCGACGCGATTCTACGCCGCGCGTCTGACACTATAATACTATACACCATTGGAAAGCTGAGAAACAGACCTTTCTTGTGATATGTGAAACTAGTCTGTAGCTGCAATAGGGACTGAGCTATGGCCACTTGAATATTGACTTTTTGTGCGTCCGTAGCACACAGACCGTTTGTCCGAGCGGTCCGTAACTTTGTGAAGTTGGTACACTAGGCTAGGTCTGTAAGCACGCCCATTTTCAGCTTTCTACGAGCATTCCTTCCCTGTTTTTCAGAAAAATTTTGGCCAGTTTTCGGGATGTATATTTTTAAAAAAATCATATCTTGAAATGTGTTCATGAAATCTCCATGAGACGCCTTTCTGCACTGGAGACTTTGTCAAGGTATCTTAGAAAAAATCAACAGGTCTCAGTTATGCTTAGGTTCTCAGAAACCTGCGCCGGAAATTTATTTTATATTTTCCTCATAACTCATAAGCATCATGAAGTTTGATCATGAAATTTCGTATGAAGTAGCGCGCAATGGAGTCGCATATTACCCTTGACTTGTAAAACAGGATCTTTAATAGTTTTGTAGTAATCACAGTTTTCCTGAGCTCAATAATAATAATAATAAAAGGTAATCGAAGAATATCAATATAATCCCCCGCCGCTGCGCGAGCGGGGGATTATAACTAGTATAACTGATATTGCCGTACGGCAATATCGGATAATCCCCCGCGGGCCCCGTATGACCCGAGCACTGCATACTCTTCTCTGCCAATTCATGTCCATCATTTTTGTGTATTACCCTTGCCCGCTTTGTAGGGAATGAAGTTCTATTCCAAGAGTGAGCATAACATCATTACTGTAGTGCCTGTATGCCTTAATAAGTTTAATGCACAAATACAGGATGTAAAACCCAATGAGGAAACCCTTACGTATGATGCCCGCTCAATGAGCAATGTATATCATTCCAATGTGATTATTACACTCTACATGCATGGTTTTGTTGACACTAGATACGCTGCCTTGGCAGTACAGAGCGGCTAGCTGCGATTGTTGAAGAAGGTCAGCTGTTGGGAAAGGTGGCAGTGAGACAGAATATGAGACTGCTGACTAACATGCATCTGTGAAAGAGTTTTGTTCTTAATTTTACCAGCAAAGTATTGGAGATAGGAGGATGTCCTTATATCACAAAATAGGCCAAAAAATTAGGAACATGTACATTGAGTTTTAAAAGATTTGAAATAATAATGCACAAGTTATAATTGAATATATAAAATCATTTATGTTAAATTGGCTATGAAGAATAGGTTAATGCCCTTGGAGTACAGTGAAGTCCATAATTTTACGCATCTTTTGGTATTAATTTCATGAAATTTGAATGGGTAGAAGCAGAGCAATGTGCATTTCAATTTTGGATTTAAAAAAATTCTCTCGGAAAAACCATTTGATGCAGGCAAATTTCCTTTGAGGACAGTATGGAGGCATAACAAGGGAATAAGTAAAAAAATATTCATCAACATTCACAAAGAGCTTCATCGATTTTTCAGCCTAAAACGTTTTGAGGGGCGCAAAAAGTGACAACAAATTTTCAATGTCTGACGCGATTCTACGTCGCGCGTCTGAGACTATAATGCTATACACCATTGGAAAGCTGACAAACAGACCTTGCTTGTGATATGTAATACTTTGCTGTAGGTGCAATAGGGACCGAGATATGGGCAGTTGAATATTGAGTTTTTGGACGTCCGTAGCGCCAAGACCGTTCGTCCGAGCGGTCCGTAACTTTGTGAAGTTGTTACACTAGGGTAGGTCTGTTAGTATACCTAGTTTCAGCTTTCTACGAGCTTTCCTTCCCTGTTTTTAAAAAAAATTTCAGTCAATTTTCAGGATGTCCAATTTTCAAAAAATCATATCTTGAAATGTATTCATGAAATCTCCATGAGACGCCTTTCTGCACTAGAAACTTAGTCAAGGTACCTTAGAAAAAATCAGCAAAGCCCAGGTTTCTTTGGTTCTCCTGGAAACTTTTCCGGTAATTGATTTTTTATTTCCTCGATTACTCATCAGTATCATAAAATTTGATCATGAAATTTTGTGAGTAATAGCACGCACAAGAGTTGCATGTCATACTTGCTTTTCAAAACATTATCTCTAATAGTTTTGAAATGATTGCAGTTTTTCTGAGCTGAATAAGAATAATAAGAATAATAACTAGTATAACTGATATTGCCGTACGGCAATATCGGATAATCCCCCGCAGGCCCCGTATGACCCCCAGGCCTGTATACTCTTCTTTTTCAATTCATGTCCATTATTTGTGTGTATGCTCATACTATTAAGGTGTTTCAGTGCATTAATATAGGACATATATGCCTTTTCACGCAACGCTTACAAAGGCCTTTCCCTTCAACGTGTATCATTCCCCTGTCATGATAGGCGTAAGCCTGTACCTTATTGTTGATGAGCGTGTTTGAGTGTGCTGCTCTTTGCATGGCATAATGCTGGTGCTGGGGAGCAAAACCTGGCAGTGAGGCAGAATGGTCCCGACAGCAGACTAAGATGCATCTGTGAACGATTTTTGTACTTTATTTTACCAGCAAAGTATTGGAGATAGGAGGATGTCCTTATATCACAAAATAGGCCAAAAAATTAGCAACATGTACATTGAGTTTTAAGTGATTTGAAATAATAATTCACAAGATATAATTGAATATATAAAATCATTTATGTTAAATTGGCTATGAGTAATAAGTAAATGCCCTTGGAGGACAGTGCAGCCCATAATTTTACGCATCTTTTGGTATTAATTTCATGAAATTTGAATTAGTAGAAGCAGAGCAATGTGCATTTCAATTTTGAATTTCAAAAAATTCTCTTGGAAAAACAATTTGATGCAGGCAAATATCCTTTGAGGACAGTATGGAGGCATAACCAGGGACTAATTAAAAAAATATTCATCAACATTCACAAAGAACTTCATTGATTTTTCTGCCTAAAACGTTTTGAAGGGCTCAAAAAGTGACAACAAATTTTCAATGTCTGACGCGATTTTACGCCGCGCATCTGAGACTATAATGCTATACACCATTGGAAAGCTGACAAACAGACCTTTCTTGTGATATGTCAAACTTTGTTGTAGCTTAAATAGGGACCGAGATATGGCCACTTGAAAATTGCGTTTTTGGACGTCCGTAGCGCCAAGACCGTTTGTCCGAGCAGTCCGTAACTTTGTGAAGTTGGTACACTGTGGTACATCTGTATGTTCACCTATTTTCAACTCTCTAAGAGCATTTCTTCCCTGTTTTTCAACAAAATTTTGGTCAGTTTTCGGGATATCCAATTTTCAAAAAATCATATCTTGAAATGTATTCATGAAATCTTCACAAGACGCCTTTCAGACCTGAAGACTTAGTCAAGGTATCTTACAAAAAATCAACAGGTCTTAGTTATGCTTAGTTTCTCAGAAACCTGCGCCGGAAATTTATTTTATATTTTCCTCATAACTCATAAGCATCATGAAATTTGATCATGAAATTTCGTATGAAGTAGCGCGCAATGGAGTCGCATACTACCCTTGACTTGTAAAACAGGATCTTTAATAGTTTTGTAGTAATCACAATTTTCCTGAGCTCAATAATAATAATAATAATAATAATAATAAAAGGTAATCGAAGAATATCAATATAATCCCCCGCCGCTGCGCGAGCGGGGGATTATAATAACTAGTATAACTGATATTGCCGTACGGCAATATCGGATAATCCCCCGCGCCCCCCCTGTCTCCCTGCCCTGCTTACTCTCCCCTTCCAATTCATGTCCTTCATGATGAATTCTTAAAAGCATGTATGAACGCTGCAATGTTGTTGGAGCATATGCCTATCAAATATCTTGACTGCCAGACACACCTGTGGTGGCCAAGCGTACCACCCTGCAAGCAGTGCATGTTGAGTAAACCCTAACCCTAACCCTAATGGCTTGCTGCAGGCAAACCATAAGAGTTGGGGAGATGTGCCTACATGGAAAAATCAGGCAATAAATTAGGAACATGTCATTGCATTTTCATCTGATTTGAAACATAAATGCAGGAGTTATAGTGGCTTATATAAAATCATCTATGTAAAATTGGCTATTACTATGAGCTGTATGGCCTTGGAGGACAGTAAAGGCGATAATTTTAAGCATCTTTTGGTATTAATTTCATGAAATTTGAATAACCGGAAGCTGAGCAATTTATATTTGAAGTTTGAAAATTAAAAAAATTCTCTAGGACAAACTATTTAATGTAGGTGATTTATGTTTGGGGACAATATGGAGGGCTGATATGGGTAGCCCACATAAAATAATGATGGACGTGCATGAAGAATTACATTGACTTTTTGAGCCGAAAAGGTTTTTTGGGCCTAAAAAGTGACATGAAATTTTCAATGTCCGACGCGATTCTACGGCGCGCGCCTGACACTATTATGCTATACACCATTGGAAAGCTGACAAACAGACCTTTCTTGTGATATGTGAAACTAGTCTGTAGCTGCGATAGGGACCGAGATATGGCCACTTGAAGTTTGAGTTTTTGTGCGTCCGTAGCGCAGAGACCGTTTGTCCGAGCGGTCCGTAACTTTGTGAAGTTGGTACACTAGAGTAGGTCTGTAAGTATACCCATTTTCAGCTTTCTACGAGCATTCCTTCCCTGTTTTTCAGAAAATTTTCCATAAATTTTCGGGATGTTCAATTTTCAAAAAATCGTATCTTGAAATGTATTCATGAAATCTCCACAGGACGCCTTTCTGCACTGGAGACTTTGTCAAGGTATCTTACAAAAAATCAACAGGTCTCAGTTATGCTTAGGTTCTGAGAAACCTGCGCCGGAAATTTTTTTTGTATTTTGCTCATAACTCATAAGTGTCTTGAAATTTGATCATGAAATTTCGTAAGAAGTAGCACGCAATGGAGTCACATATTGCGTTTGAGGTTTCAGGATGTCATCTGTAATAGTTTTGCAGTAATCACAGTTTTCCTGAGCTGAATAATAATAATAATAATAAAAATAATAATAAAACGAAGAATATCAATATAATCCCCCGCCGCTGCGCGAGCGGGGGATTATAACTAGTACACCTGTAATTGTGCACAATTACAAAGATAAATTCCCCCTTCCCTTCCTCTCCCCTGCCCCCTGACATCCCCCTGCCCCCTTACGTCCCCCTGCCCCCTTACATTCCCCTGCCCCCTTACATCCCCCTGCCCCCTTACATCCCCCTGCCCCTTCCCTTCTACCTTCCCCATCCGATGATTCACGCAGAATTGTAATTGGGTCAGCATTTATTTCAACAAAGAAAATGTGCAGCCAGTGAAGTATGAGAAGCGATGAAATTGGCATATGGCCAGGAAAAAGTGTTTCCAGCCATAAGAAGCATTTGGGGAGGAAAAAAGTGAGATAAAATTTTCAGGGTGTACCGCGTTTATTAACGCACGGCGCTACAGTAAAATGCTATATACCATGTGAAAGCTAAGAAACAGAGCTTTCTGATGGTGTTTTTTATTTTTACATAGCTTTAATAGGAGCCGAGTTATCGGTGCTTGAAAATAGCAGTTTTTTTGCGTTTTTGTGGTGCTATAGCGCCGATTCCGTTAACGCTAGAAAGTTGAAATTCTAGTGGATTGTTACACTATAGTATGACTGTAACTGCCTACAAATTCAGCTTGATTGGAGCATTTCTTCCTAGTTTTTGGAAAATTTTAGTAGCAATTTTTGGAATTCCCTTATTTGAAAAATTCATATAAAAAAAACTTTTAGAGATATTGCCAAAAGCCGCCTTTCCGCACTGCGTATATCTTTAGAGATTGTTGTGTTAAAATTTGGTGTAATTTCGTATTGCGGTTATTCCAGAACCGTTGACACAAATTTTTTATGAATTTTTGACGTAATTTCCAGAGTACTAGTAATTACGCTCTGTAATTCCAGGATGTTATAGTACTTTGCAAGTGCATTATAGATATGTATTTTTATGAAGATATCATAAATAGTTCCAGAAATATGAGCTCTCAAAAGTGGTGATGAAAAATAAGAAGAGGAGGAGGAGGAGGAAAAAAGATGATGAAAAAAAAAAAACGAACAAAAACAATATAAATTCCCCTAACGGGGGAATTTATAATAAGAATAATAATAAAAGGTAAAAGAAGAATATCAATATAATCCCCCGCCCGCAAGCGGCGGGGGATTATAATAAAGACGTACAATATCAATAAGAACTTCCCTACGGGAAGTTCTTAATAATAAGAATACGTACAATATCAATAAGAACTTCCCTACGGGAAGTTCTTAATAATAATAATAATAACTAGTACACCTGTAATTGTGCACAATTACAAAGATAAATTCCCCCCTTCCCTTCCTCTCCCCTGCCCCCTTCATCCCCCTGCCCCCTTACATCCCCCTGCCCCTTCCCTTCTACCTTCCCCATCCGATGATTCACACAGAAATGTAATTGGGTCAGCATTTATTTCAACAAAGAAAATGTGCAGCCAGTGAAGTATGAGAAGCTATGAAATTGGCATATGGCCAGGAAAAAGTGTTTCCAGCCATAAGAAGCATTTGGGGAGGAAAAAAGTGAGATACAATTTTCAGGGTCTACCGCGATTTTTAACGGACGGCGCTACAGTAGAATGCTATATACCATGTGAAAGCTAAGAAACAGAGCTTTCTGATGGTGTTTTTTATTTTTCTGTAGCTTTAATAGGAGCCGAGTTATCGGCGCTTGAAAAACAGCGTTTTTGTGGTGCTATAGCGCCGATACCGTTAACGCTAGAAAGTTGAAATTCTAGTGGATTGTTACACTATAGTATGACTGTAACTACATGCAACTTCAGCTTGATTGGAGCATTTCTTCCTAGTTTTTGGAAATTTTTTGTAGCAATTTTGGGAATTCCCTTATTTGAAAAATTCATATAAAAAAAACTTTTAGAGATATTGCCAAAAGCCCCCTTTCCGCACTGCGTATATCTTTAGAGATTATTGTGTTAAAATTTGGTGTAATTTCGTATTGCGGTTATTCCAGAACCGTTGACACAAATTTTTTATGAATTTTGGACGTAATTTCCAGAGTACTAGTAATTACGCTCTGTAATTCCAGGATGTTACAGTACTTTGCAAGTGCATTATAGGTATGTATTTTTATGAAGATATCATAAATAGTTCCAGAAATATGAGCTCTCAAAAGTGGTGATGAAAAATAAGAAGAGGAGGAAAAAAGATGATGAAAAAAAAAAAACGAACAAAAACAATATAAATTCCCCTAACGGGGGAATTTATAACTAGTACACCTGTAATTGTGCACAATTACAAAGATAAATTCCCCTCCCCCTCCCATCCCCCTGCCCCCTTCCCTTCTACAGTATACATTTCTAAACGTGGCTCGTCATCTAAAATCTAGTCCTAGCTAGCTATCCATAGCCATTCCAAGCTAAACTAAGCTACACTTATCCATAACTAGCCAGAGCTATCCACAATTACTGTTGTTTAAACAAGGGGTAAAGAGATTCCTGTGTATACAAAGGAATAGAAATGGATAGTTATGGATAGATATGGATAAGACTAGTAATGGATAGCTATAGACAGCTAAGTTGAGCCACATTTAGAAATTTGTACTGTACCTTCCCGATCCCCTGATTCACACAAAAATGTAATTGAGTCAGCATTTATTTTAACAGAGAAAATGTGCAGCCAGTGAAGTATGAGAAGCGATGAAATGGTCATATGGCGATTTTGAACAGACGGCGCTACAGTAGCATGCTATATACCATGTGAAAGCCAAGAAACAGAGCTTTCTGTTGGTATTTTTTATTTTTGTGTAGCTTCAATAGGGGCCGAGTTATCGGCGTTTGAAAAATAGCCTTTTTGTGGTGCTATAGCGCCGATACCGTTAACGGTAAAAAGTTGATCTTCTAGCGTATTGTTACACTATAGTATGACTGTAACTGCATGCAATTTCAGCTTGATTGGAGCATTTCTTCCTAGTTTTTTGAAAATTTTAGTGGCAATTTCGGGAAGCTCTTTTTTTGAAAAATTCATATAACTTGAAAAAAATTTTTAAGATATTGCCAAAAGCCTCCTTTCCGCACTGGGTATATGTTTAGAGATCATTGTGTTAAAATTTGGTGTATTTTCCTTGACTGGTTGTGACAAAACTGTGAACACAAATTTTTTATCAATTTCTTGCGTAATTACCAGTTAACTAGGAATTACGCAATATAATTCCAGTACATAAAATTGTTTACCAAAAGCAAAATGACCCATTTTGTTTTAGTTGATTATTGCAAATAGTTTCTGAAATACAGCCTGTCAAATTGTTGACGAAAAATAAAAAGAAGAACAAAAAAAAAGGAAAAAAAAAATAATAAGATGCTGAAAAAAAATATATACTGAAAAAGATGCTGAACAAAAACAATATAAATTCCCCTAACGGGGGAATTTATAATAATAACAAATACGTACAATATCAATAAGAACTTCCCTACGGGAAGTTCTTAATTATTATCTTTCATTGGGTAGACAATTTGGCGATACAGGGAGTACCTAACACACAAGTATCACAAAACAGCATCTCTTTCATTGAGCAGACAATTTGACAAGATAGCCTCAGACACTAAGGACCTGACAATCATAAATGGCGTCTGGGCAATGCCATAAACACAGATCTCAATCATAAACATGACAGATCTGGACGACAAGAATATTACCATCATAAGGAACACGTTGGTTCTTTTATGGCAAAAACTTACAGGTAAATTATGAACAATATAAACTACATTTTTTATTACAAAAATTAATTCTACCTTAATGCAATACACAGATGCAACTTGGAGCACCATGTGCATTGAGTAACATGGAATTATCAGTGTACATGAGCTGATGGCACCAGAATTTCACATAGTCCATGAGCCAGTGGGTTGGCCAGGCTCACTCAGACTGAGGAATTTTCATAGTGATTTAATGTTTACGCTATTTCTCTAGTTTCATAAGATGGGTGATAACAATCTGTATCATTGACCTTGTTGATGTGAGAATTTCTCCCTCTGAGTGAGCCTGGATGGTCAAATTCAGCTGTCTACCTCATGGACTAGTATAAACAAAAATTAAGCTGAATTAGATAGTAAATGATTAGGTTAAAAACTAAAGTATACTGACAATATATGTATAAAATACATTCATGCCAGGTAATTCAGGTAACAGTCACTAATATGCTAGTAATAAAAGGTTAAACTAAGTGCATTCCTGAATTCATCACGAAAAGTCACAATGAGATATGGTAATTGAAGTAATCCAAAATATTTGATCAATGAGATTGTACATCTTCACTATTGCAATTCAACTGCTTCACATGATGTGAATCCTGCCTGCATCAATTCAATTATTTAGTACCAGATTTGGCTAATCTTATCAATTTTAAGCTCTTAAGTGCAACACCAGATCTGTTAATAAAGCATTAGTTGAAGGAGAACACGATTACCTTGCAGAAATATCGTTAGAAATATCTGTTATCATTACTGAAGTATCAAGGTTAATTTCAAGGACACTCTTATGTGAAGAGCATTTTAGCAGAATTAGGGCTAAACAGAAAATAAGCCAGTGCACTGTAATAACAGCTGCATCGGATTATGACAAAAGCAGTCAAAACTTTAAAAGTTGGCAATGCCAAAAAGACAATTATTGTTGCTGTAAAGGCCAACAAGTATGAAACAACATGGTCTTACACACAAAAGAATGTCATCAGTCATGTGAAACAAATGTCTTAAAATAATTTCAAATGTCTTAAAATAATTTCACAATGTGGCAAAGTGTGAAAAACATTGGATTGGCCCATAAACGTCCTTAAAACAAAAAGCAATGACCATGAATTAGTGAAAGTAAGTGAACACTGAACAGTCATGTCCTCAGCAGTATTTAGCATGATGAAATAAAATAAATCTTTCCTTAAAATTATTCCTTCTTTATTATTCAATATCCATGAGTGTTCAGCTGAGAAAAGTAACATAAGCTGCCCCTTCAACCTTTGATTGCAATACCATTTCTCCCTTGTTAAATCCACCACGAGCTGCAAATATGATAATTTACCAATGTACCTGGGAGTTTGCTGATGAGTGAATCAGTTCAATTGTGTCACCAAACAGGTTGGAAAATCACTCACTTATTTGCGCAGTTTGGCCCTAGAATCAGCATGTCCATGACAAAGATTTCTTGGTTTTCCCAGATTCACAAATTGTATCACATGTCATAACCCAGTGCTTCAGACACATATCAAGTGTTGCCAGCCAACTTACATCAATCAGATGATTATTGCTGGTCCGACGAACCCTGAGGTCAGCTCAAGTGGCAAATTGGACATGTACATGTAACGTAACATTACCAGGCAATGATAAAGATACAATAGAAAGTGACTACTAGACGTAGAGAATCCACAGTAAAACCAACAAAGGGGGAAAAGGTTGGTTTATTGTATTCAAAAGTCTGTCTAAGGAAGTAAAGCTTTTGATTTCATTTTGATATTTGGAATTCTACCCTCCACTATTGTCACAAGCATCCAAATTCAGGATTATAATTTAGTCAAAACTTCAAGCTTGCCAAAACACACAAGAAACTCTTAACCAAATCAATTTGGAAGAGGGTAAACGTTGTCACTTGACAGTATGCTCAATAACCGCTAGGGAATTTTAAAGATGTACACTACAGGAGCACAGCACAAAATTGAACACAATGTTGTTTGTGTCCGCCTACACAGAAAACAACCTAATAAGCAAGCTGTTGAAAAATATGACTTGACAACTTGTCAATTACCTGAAAATTTAAGTCAGATGGTCACCAGTGAAGGAGAAAACAGCAGCTAAAACGGAATCAGTCAAAGAAGATAAAAGCCCTGGACAAAAAATGTCTCAGCATAAAAACATCAATTAAATTTTGTGAAAACTGACGTCAGTCGACAGATTGGTAGAGATTGAGTAAAAGGGGCTAATGTTAAATCACACATTACAAGACCTAAGTGTCTTTTCTGATGTTTCATTTTACAGAGGAATCACTGGGAGTGCCTTACATATTATTTTCAGGAGATATTTGGAAATGATTAAAGTATGCCAAAATAAGAAGGCTTTATTGATACACACGGCAATAAAAATCATTAACTTTACTTGCAAATTAACATTTTACACATCTATCATATCATTTTGATCATACCAAAACAGTTAGATAGAATTCAACCACTGATGCAGGAAAGAACAAATCCTGATACATTTGACACAACTCTAATAGAGTCACTATATGCCTGCTCACTGTTGAGTGGTAATTGTATTTTACGATAATTGTGCAGATCATGAATGGGTACTTTAACGTGGTTACTGATAGTAATACAATCAAGGTTTTGCATATATGAGGGTGGTGTATAAACTACAATAATGATAATGCTACTTCATCAAGTTTATGCAACTTTTATGGGCAGGCACATGAATAAAGCATGTTTCCCACAATGTCAGCAATAAAAAAACACATAAATGTAATGTGTATTTATGCCTTTGTGTCTTGATATTATGGTGATATTCAAGCCTACAATGCATTACATTAAATTAATAACATAGGCGCTTTTAAATTTTGCATGGGGAGTCCAAGTGTAGGAATTATTTAGAAAATTTCATGTTAATTAATGATAACAAAAAGGTTATAAAGTGCAAACCATTTCATTTGCTTAGCAGAAATTGCATGTCTTAACTTTTAAATCGATAACCTTACCCCACATCTTGTATCAGCAAGTTGTTAACTTTACCATGCTCATTCACGTATATGCATGGTGTTTCATAAATTTAGTATATATTCTGAACAGACACCAGGCTCAATGGGCATTTTAACCACTGGACCAAATAGCAATCTTTCATATACCCCGTGTACGCAAATACTGATTTTCCTGCCATTACTTCCCCTACATCTACTAGTAACGCTAAAAAATTCACAAGAAAAGCAGAGCCATCTTTGACGAATAGTCATCTACCAAAAGGAAATATTCTTTTAAGGTTCAGTAATAGGAGACCACACTACACAATGCCACAGCTTTCCTTGGAAAATCTATGGGATGATTTTTTCCAATTGTTATTTACTTTTAGCTTGCAGATGCTTGAATGCCGAATGGTTTATGTAACTTAAAATTAGACTGTCAGTTTCATAGGTTATTTATTAATCAGAACTTGCTCTCGGCCATATTTTAAAGTTCTGTCTGATAGCCTGCAGCACCCTGGCAATATTTAATATGTAGCAGAAAGCTTTCCTTTGCTGAGCTTTCCTTACTGAGCCTTCTTCATAAGCCATCTCACTGTGGGGGGCCAGTCAAAATCTCCTTTTCCCTAAATCTACTTCTCCAAAATCTACGTCTGACAAAATCTACTTTTGACAAAATCTCCTTTTTTCTGTCAAAATCTACTTAATTTTACAAAAATCTACTTTTCCCAAAATCTACTTTTGGCAAAATCTCCTTCAAATTATTTATTTATTTTTTATTTAATTACTGTGAAACATAATGTTTTAGTGATATATAATCCATTAAAAACTTAAAGGAATAGACCAGAGCTCCTGGATAAGTCTAAATTACAACAAGTTTATACCATGATCAGAAGAGCAAATACAAGAATATGAATTACGTGAATGATTACATTGTGAGTAATCTTTCATGTATTTCACAATTACTTTTTATGGTAATTGACCGAAAAACGTTAGTAGGAATTGCAATTTTATATATGGATTTTTGGTTGGCCTCTGCAGCGATTTCTAATCTTTGAGAGGTCTTTTGTACCTAAACTTATGAAACTTTATACTCCTAATGAGACATTACTTCAAAATATTTTGGAAATAAAATTTATCGGAGTCTGGGTCATAAATCGAAATTTGTCTTTAATTCACTTATATATAAATCAGGCTTATTCATCTGTATATTTAAATATATTTGCCCATAAACTGATATTTTCATGACATAACTGTCACCCATTTTGAATTTGAATGCTAACTGCTGTTCTAACAATGGCTGTTGTCTTAATTGCAATTCAAACACTGGCCATTGTCTTAATTGCAATTCAAACACTAGCAATGCATTGTATATATTCTAAGAAATTGCAATTACTTAGACATATAGCATTCATATAACGTTCAAGTAATATTAATTTGCTTGGAAAGTTTACATCTTTTTTAAATTTCGATATTTTACTGCAAGTAAATAATGAAATGATAAATTCATCTGAACTAATAAATTTCAAGTAAACAGAATCGTTTTTCACACTGAAATTGTCTTTGACTTACTAAGCAAGAGTAAGAGTAAATCAAATCTAAAATGGGTGCAATGACAAGTTTCACTAACTTCGTATTTCGCCATTTTACCTATTTATTTGACTAGCAGTTCACTTCAATCAACGATTTACTTAATCATTTTACTTATTTAGGCATAGTCATTTAAATGATTTAGTCAGTCATGTAGTTTGTTGATTTAATTAAGTTTCTTTAAAATTGGAGAACAAACGTGAATAGACAACGTGAATCATTTCAAAGAGCATAATCATTTCAGAATTTACTTACAAATTTGGCATTTAAGCCAATGTGTCTGAATAAGTAATAACAATCATTTGAATGAGTTAAAATGCGGTATTATACCTAGAATTAATCACCCAGAGAATCTACTCAGTGGAATTATTTGGTTTATTCCGTAATATTTAAAACAGATAGGCATGCCAAATAAGCCAGATTTATTTGCAAAATATTCGTTTCTGTCATTTTAGGAATGAGATACTACATTCCTTAATATTTCAAACCACAATTGGGTTTGTATAATTATCAAAACATACTAACTTCAACGGATTTTAAAGAAGCAACTTTCTAATGATATTATGAAAAATTCAAATAATGTCATTTACTTGTCAAAAAAATGTTAAACTAGAGTCACTTAACAGTGTTGTATTCAAACTTATCTTTATTGCATTGGATTGTATTTGTTATCAGTTACTTTTGGCTCAATTGTTTTTTATTCATATTTAAATGCGTGTATCTGCATTTGAACCCAAAGTCTTTAGTGTGTATTTTAAACTATTTTTAGCATAAAAAGATGTTAATTTTTGTATAAGTTTAAGAAAAGTTAAGTATTTTAAACATATAAAGGTAATGCATAACTAGATTTAACTAAATTAAGGTTTAAATAACTTTTTTTTTCTAAAGTAGATTTTGGAAAAAGTAGATTTTGGCAGAAGTAGATTTTGGCAAAATTAAGTAGATTTTGGTTTTCAAAAAAAGTAGATTTTGGTAGGAAAAGTAGATTATGGAAAAGTAGATTTTGGAAAAAGTAGATTTTGACTGGTATTCTCACTGTGTACACAGCCCACGATGTACAGTATTTCAAAATGTAGCCTGTTATTGGAAGATGGCAAAATTGGGTTTTTGCCCCGCTCACCCTATTCATGTGTTATATTGCATTTTTTGCTACATCCGATAAGAGTCATTTATCATTTCCGAAAGGATGGATAAAAACAGTTCAGAGACTCTGTACAGTGCGTAAAGTATATTAGCATTCATTTTCCAGTTTTCAGCTAATATCAGCTCTGTTGCTTTTCTTCAGATGTGCCTTTCCAGAAAATTTCCATAATGGAGATAATGTTCTATCTATATTAAAATTTAGTTATTTGGCAAATAACTCAACATTCTATTTTATTCAATACAATGCAAGCTAAGTCTGCAGGGACTGATTAAGTTGCTAAATCAAAAAAACTGTCAGAATGAACTTCGGGTATTTTCTGATAACTCTAAAGTGTGACAGGCTATGCGTTTGATCAGCTTTTTTACACAGATATGAACCACAGTAACAAGGCGAGGCAGCCTCTTGCCAGGGGATGAAACCACCTTCAATCTACATCTGGTGTCTGGATCATAGTGGACTTGGAATCAAACCTGGGTCCCAAATCAAATGGTTGGCAGCCTAACATTGCTGCAACTGAGCTGGGCATGAGGCAACTTGTGATAATGCATTGAATGACGGCATGTGTCAGTTTGTGTGGCAAACCAAGTGTATTCATCCTAATAACTTTTGAAAACTTTAAAAAAATAATATGTAAAAACTATACAAATTATGAGAAAAATAAAAGAAAAAAGTTTGCTTCAACACAAATTGTCATTATAAATTCCTTTTGAGCTCATCGGCATTATTGACACAGTAGGCTTGTAGCGCTTCTAAAAATAAACTTCATAAGGAAAAGCTATTAGAAAACATGTTCTTGCATAGCTTATAACTTATATTTTATTGGTTCATAAAAAATAAGGATGTGGGAGTATCAAATCGTGAGTTCTTGCTGTTTCTCGATTGGCAAATTTGGTAATTACGATATGAAAATAGCTCTTCAGAATGAGGAACCTCCTAACCAGGCTAATTTTCTCATGATTCTCAAATAAAAATACTAAAATGGTCCAGAAATATCTTAACACAGCATTTCAGCGAAGTTTCCTTTGTCCCTTGCTATGTCTTTAATTGACACATCATTCGATTTCAATGAGCTTTGGCTAAGGATCTTTGAATAATTCAATTTACAATAGCCTACTAGTTCAAAGTTAAAATGAAAATAATATTTGTCACCATGCCAAACAACAAACTGAGTAATACATAAAATCAGGACACGCAAGTTCAAAACATCTTAAATCCAAGTTGAACATTTTTTAAAGTATTGCCTAATTTGTTTGTCAGTTGCCAACATGTTTATCGAAACAGAAAATCAAAGAGCTGTGTTCAGAATCCAGATGAAATGTGTCCAAATATTACATTCAAATTGAATAACCTCTTAATGTTGGGATTATTCAACCATCAAATAAAATCATCTTCACATATTTTCACCATCTAAAATTTCAATCGAGGAGAAAATAACTTCTGTGGAGAATGATACTTCAATGAATGCACAAATCAATTTTGGTTTTCCAGATTGAAATGTTGTCAGAACCTTTTGAAGCTTGCAAAAAATTGGTGCTAAAGTTGAAATTAAACATGTTCAGGTTACCGCCCAAATGAATAATGATTACAATTGATCATTTATGGGAGTTTTCTTGAAATAACCACCCAAGACGCAGGAGGCTTCTCATGAGCTGCATGTCAAATAATCCCACCATTCAATCTTGGAATGTACTGTGATACATCAAAGAAACATTGAATCAGAAGAACACAAATGCAACTTCTTGCAGAAATTGAAGGGTTCAGTAAATGAAACACCACAAAAAGGCAAAATTTATTCATTGATTTCTAACTGAAACACAACCTTTGGTCATTGAATTATTTGGGGAAGTGCAATATGAAGATTTCTCTGAGGCTGCACTACATGTATTACAAAGAATTTTGAGTACACAATTTTGGCTTATCACACTTAAACTTTCATACTGAAATGTGGGTATAGAAGCTGTGTAATTTGATAAAGGTAATTTAATGAACTTTCTTAAGAGACACTGTGAGACTCAAGCATCAACAGAATGTCACCCAATTTCATGATGAATTGAATAGTGTAGAGGCAATGACATTGTCCAATCTGCTTCCAAGTCAATTTAGTTGCCATCTCTCTGCCAGTATCTGGTCTACTTTCAGTCAGCTCATGAGATTTTTAAAATCTTATTTTGCAATCTTTTCAATATGATCCTCTTAAATTTGGAGATTAACCAAAGATCTTATACAAGATTTTTTGAGGCTTTAGGGTTTCCATATCGAAGCAATACAACACCAAAAGTGGATTGAATGAAGTGGGTTAAAGGACTGAGATGTCCCTAGAAACAGGATCACGTCCATAATGACCGAATACTGGGCTTTACAAGTCAAAGAATCATGAACTTTAGATGCCATCAATTCATCAATAAAGGAGCTCATGGGAAAATAAAATCTCCATGCTATTACAATTAAATTCACAAATCAGTCTACCAGTTCTATTTTTAGTAAAATCAAACTTAGAGACCTTTTCCTGATATAACATCTGCCATGACCAGTACACTACAGTGAACACTGATGTAGGAACACAATCAAAATTCCTATTTTCCAGTCTTTATATGAAAGTCTATTTCTTTCAGCTTGTAGTAACCTTGTGTGCAGATAGGAAGCAAGTTCACAAATACACTAACATTAAACTCCTAAAGGACACTTTGTATGGCAGGACCAAGAGAAACAAAAACAGAAAAATGAAACACCTTTTCCAGATTGATTTTGCCTGGAACATACTGTTGTCTATCGAACAAGCCAGGTTCAAAGGGAGGTGCTCTCTGAGCTGTAATGGGAACATAAAAGCCAACTTGATGTCCCAGACTGAAAGTCTGTCACAGACAATATGTTAGTAGGGAAGCAAGGCTCAGAAAAGTGGTTTCTTTGAAGAGATGAAGTATATTTGGATGGCAAACCCTATCACACGGCATAGCGAAAGATTCACTTGCTTGAGAATGTATATTATTATATATGTAATGATCAGATTGGATTTTGAGATGAAGCGCAAAAAATGTGGATACATGTATGGTTTGACTACTATGGGAACTTTGGTTTAGTGTTAGCAACAATTTTCTACTGGTAAGTATTGCATATATATATTTCCTGGGTGATTGCCTCTGATAACGTAAATTTTATAAATATTACACAAAATATATAAAATATCAGTTCTGCTATTTGTTACGTAATCCGCGCTAAATTCAGCAGTTCTGTGACTGCGTGTGGCCTTGGGTGTACATGCAAATGACAGCATTGGAAATGATGTATTGGGATTCTGGTGTCCAACACATTGACTGAATTGATTGATCACCAAAACGATTGGTAGATAATCAATAAATATATGATATTCAACTATATGTTGTAGGAATTAAAGATGACTCCAACTCCATATTGATGATAAATGATTTATTCAATGATGATGAAATGAAGGTATCATAAAAACCCTGCAAATACAAACACAATGTTTTACAAAATGTATAAAGTTATTTATAAAATGTATAAAGTTATTTATAATGTGCATAAAATATATTTGCAGAACAATTGAATTTGACAATAGTGGAAATGTAAATTGACAATATACAATTGCATAGACAACTTGCTAAACTATAAAGAAGCTTACCCTAGTTGGGGTTTTATCCTTCTATAGCCACATGGGCATGTAAATGGTGGCCATTGAAAGTCACCTGTTAACCAAACCAAAAGTGGAAATAAATGTCTAGCTAAATACAATTATTTGTCTAACAATATAAATTATGACTAAAGTCTAATTGTAATTCATGAATATACTCTACTATAGAAATATAATTTAATATCAAGTAACATTTAATTATGTCTAATTACTCTAGTCTATTTAATACTAAGTGAGTAAAACCATTCTCGTATGACCATTTTTGCAACCTGTTTAGGTTAAGTTGTAATTGTCGTTCGACACTTGTCATTTTGGTTGACTTAACAGCAATGAGGAAATCATCTACGTATAAAGAACACTTGACATTCTCTTACTCTAGTCTATTTAATACTAAGTAAATGTGCTTATAAAGTAACTGTGCTAATTTTACTAAGCAGAATAATAAAGAAACATACCTAGTATGAAATGATGTTGAAACCCATGCTAAAGAGCTTAAGAGCTCAGAGCAGTGTTGCTTGTCCAGCAGCTAACATGAGAATGACTCAAACTGAAGGCTTCACTGGACAGCTGAACTTTGATTGGATTGTGGGTAAATTAGAACTTGCAGGTGCTGTCACCTGTTGTAATTATTAATGGGTTCTACAATGAGGAATGGCAAAAATCTCACTGCCACATATATTAATCATGTAGTTAGATTAATGCAAAGTAATAGAATGAGGGAACCACAGAATGCAGGCCAGAGGAATCTCTTTCAGACATGGTAGGAGATTGTAGATATATATGTGGACAGTTAGCAAAAAAAAAAAGACTTTATTAAGGCGAGAAGTACGAAAAATCGGGAAAAAACATTAACGGACCTTCGCCCAGGTTGCAACACACAAAACTCCGGACAAATATATTGGTTTAGCCTTGCAGAACTTGCCGAAAAATGCATATCAACAGTACGTATTGTATCGAACTTGGCAAACGGTGTCCATCCCTAACAGATATATCACGATATGAAAGTATCAAGATAAATTTGGAAAAAGATAATCTGAACAGGAAGCAGGTAGGTGCAAAGCTTACCATTGGCATGAATCACATTGGAAGCAGATTGAATGCAGATTGAGTGTTCTGAAAGCTGACATTGTCTGCCTGTATTGACAACGGCATCAGATTATTGTGATCTTTTTTGTGTCGTCCTAAATGACAGATGATCCCCCTGATACAACAATGCAATCGAATTCAATGACAAAACAACATTCCCCGGCCATTCATTAACAACTGAAGTTTCATTTGGATTTTATGCTGGTTTCCTTATCAATAAAGTAATTGATGATGTCCAATTAACAAGGAGTAAAATGAAGCCTTCCAAATTAGGCAGAAAGGAGGATAATATTTCTCTCATAAATACTGCAATCCTCTTGAATAAGTAACTACAGAATCAAGAAGCTAAGATGTCTACAATTACAATTCACACAGTCATGTGGTGGAATCGATTTCATTTTCCAGCAAGGTGGCTAGTCCTGTACTGAACAAGTTTATTTACAAATTACTTAGAATTGAGTCTTAAGCAGAACAACCACACTTACATCTATATAAACCATTTCGACAGGCAGCAAGGCGGCCAGTCGACCAGTATTAATCAAGTAATTAAATGTAAACCTTTCTAAGTACAAAAATGACAGGCAGCAAGGCGGCCAGTCCATCAAAACTAAAAACTTTTTCTAGTTGTATATATGTATATATACATTGTTTTTATCCTCCCTACGGGCGTCACCAGCACTGTACATAGCTGCACCTTTCATCACCACGGGAATAAGGAATAAAACACCCGAGCTGGACAAAGAGGACCGTCAGGACCTGCGTCCATGAATCTACTTATTACTTATTACTTCTTTAAACGAATACCATTAACTAATACCAGGAGCATCCTTTTAATGTGCCAAAACAGCTTAAGAATCACTGAGAAAACATTTAATCTCATGCAATTTGTAAATTATAATGCAGATTACAGAATATTACAGAATATTCAATAAGCATAATCAAGTAACACAGCAGAATAATTCAATTTTTTTTTCACAACGGATAATTTGATGTAACTAAAATATTGGCAAATCCGAAAAGCTAACAAGCCAAATTACACAATATCACAGAAAGCACAGTTCCAGAATTCTCAGATTTTAAACATTCAGAACAAAAACTACTTAATTCCTCTACTTCCCAAAAGCTTCAAGAAATATTGACTTGGATTTAAGACATCAACAAATTTGCTAACCATTACAAGTCCTATATTCATTGATATTGAGATTACATGCTTTATGAACTAGTCAATAACGTCTTTCTATAACCTCATATTTATAACTAAAATGAATTCATGGGGAGGTAAAAAATATTTTTGTCTTCTGCAAGAAAACAATATTGGCACCGATAGTAAGGAGAACTTCCACATTCAACAAAGAAGGGTAAAAAACTACTACTTGCTAGATACCTAAACATCAGATCTTCTCTTCCACTTCAAACATAATTTTGAGTTAGAGTGAATCTTTAAAAATGTCGATACTGAATGACCCCACCCAGAGAATCTGGCTGAAGTGAATGACCCACAAGTACTAAAGCTTCATCAACATGACGGAGAGGATCCGTAAAACAACCTTTCTAAAAACTGAAGTTATTTTCCCAAGTTGTGACACTGATACATATGCAACATGGCATGAGCACACATCTCAAAATCCAATCTATCATCTATTTGACAACAGACAGGACCACATCACAGGGACAAAAGTAAGGACCGTGGGAATGGAACGTAGAGAAAGAACATTCCGGAAAAGACTGAGAAATAAAGGTGCTGAGGAGACATTTTAAGTAAATTACAAATTTATTTCATTTGTTTGTTGCTTACTTCAATGTTTACTACCTGTCTGACTTAGTCTATTCTGGGAACAACAGAAACACTTTAAATGCTTTGTTGTCACTTTCGTGAAACTTTTCAATCAGGCAGCGGTCACTCAGGTTACTCTTGCTAAAAGTGACCTTTGGCTTCAGTCAAACACTAGATGGTCAGCAAGAAGATAAACACAGGAATTTGCAACTTTCTCTTGTTTGCTCTCCCCCCTAACGGTTTCATTACTTTTTTTCTTATTTGAGAATAACCACTCTTCTGCAGAGCATTTTCTAACTTATCTCCTTCAAGTCTTTACATGGCTTCTAATGTTTGTTATGACCATAAATAAATTTTTTCATGCTGACTTATGTTTTTATGCATTTTCAAGCTGTTCTTACATCTTTCTTTTACTTTGAGAGCCTTTTTATTCATGTCGTACATATACAATATACGTCTCAGGAACTTTTCTGAAATTTATCATGATCTTGTCCAGATTTTTGTCTCTTGTCTTCTTGTGCTCTTTTGCATATGGCTTGGCCATTTCTCCTAGCTGGCCGACACGCTCTTTTCATGCCACATATCACAGAATGACAGATCTGTATTTGTACTTTCTGCACTGCGAACCTGGGATGCTGGATAGGGTCTGAGGAGAGATGGATGAGCCGAGGTGATAACCTTTTTCGACCTACCCTTTTCTTGGGTCACAGAAAGAGTCCTATTAGACTGACCATGACTATTTTGTCCTCTCCTTTTATTATGTTTACAACATCCATCAAAATCCATCTTAGTTGATCTCTATTGATTTGAGAATAAAGAAGATTTGTATTGATGAATACGGTAAACTTTGTCTTAATTGGGATTTATGGCCTCGTAAAATACTCATAAATGCTATTTTCTATTCGGTGTACATTTTCTATAAAGTTTGTTTGTTTTACGTCTGTTATGCACTTGTGTAAGATACTGAGAACGATCTGGGGCAAAAGCTCTCCTTACTACACCATCCCTATTATGGCACAAGCATCTATCTTTTGCTTGACCTAACATAAGTTGACTCAGCAAAGGGCAAGGTCTGTCTGGTGTGATTCTCATCTTTGTCAATGTGAAAAAATACTAAATTGTTATGTTAGTAAGAGAAAAATCGAGCTGGATTTAACACTTCAATACATTCAATAATACACAATAAGCCAGCATGGAAGAATCAGGAATTACCTGAAATAAGCTTCCTGGGATGCACAATTTGTATCATGGGTTGTAACTGGGACACATCCATTCATCCTCAAGGCACAATAAAGGCAGACGTAATATCCGAAATAAAAGTCAGACTTGATGACATTGTCGGGTCAACCAACGCAATTTGCGGTTACTTTAGCGTCTTGTTTATGCCAGACTTTAAGTCCTTTTTATGCCATGCCCTTTACTAAGAAGTCAAAAGAGATAATATGAACAGCCAAGCTTCCCCTTACCTAAACGGACTTACGTTGCAACTAAAGCCAGTTAAAATGAGACATCAGTTGAGAAGTAAAAGAGCCACTAAGAAAATCTTTTCCCATAACATTGTTGAATTTGATTTATAGAAGAAGAAAAGGACAACAGAATAAAGAAAACAGGTAGATAGGTATATGGATACGGTAAGGAAACCAATAATGATCATCAGACCTCTTTTCGATAAAATATATATGTAACGTCATTTTATATTTGCAGTACAATAGACGGCCAAAAAAATCTACGATAAGGATCCTTCATTACGGCTCTTCTTTGGAAATAACAACAAAATGAATTGCTTACAACATTGTCAACATTTTTATAGCCTCTTTTCCAACATGCAATGACACAGTTCTCTTCTCTAACTGACCGTACACTAAATGTCTCTGATGGCACATGTCAGCTGTTTTCAATGGCAACATTCCCAGCCTACATTGAAGGCCATTGTGTTGTATGTACTTTGTTGCCCTTATTCTTTTTTTTAAAATTTTTATTTCCCTTTCAAAGTCAGTAACTCTCAGATGTGGAGCATTGTGAGAAGGGTTCATTCAAGGGAAACAGATGGCAAATAGATTGTCTTTTGTGGGCATTTTTCACTACTACATTTGGAAGACAATAGAATTTTTTCTGAAATCAAAAATTTCCAATGCACCCAATTGGCACGAATCCGCTTTGGGGGCTCGTCCGGGGCGTGTATACATAAAACACATAATGACGAAATACATAATTCTTTTTTAGTCATTTAAATCTAATTCACGATTGACATGTTGGCCAATGAACTGGCATAGCTTTTTACCATGCTCCATGGGGGTAGTAAAAAAAAAGTTATGGTTCGGATTACATAGACCTGTGTCAATTGCACTCTTGCAGTTGTGACAAATAGTCTACTGTGACAGCTGAGCATCATAAATTACGTTTCTCAGTCAATTAACAAGTGCATGTGAGAGGCAATTCCTTATTTTGTGCCATAATGTGGATGCACTGAAAGCTGTTAACCACTAACGACCTCTCACAGATGATTTGTTGTCATAAAAATAAAACATGATGGCGGGTTTTAGTGCTGCCCTCTTGTGATATTGCAGTTTCCCAAAGAAACCACTAGGTGGCAGTGATAATATCTGTTATTGCTTGTCACTCACAGAAAGTCATGCCCAGCAATAAATCTTGTTTTATGAATTATTAAAGCTACAGATGTCCTTTGAGATGAAGATTTAGAGTCTATGACTTCATAAGATCAAAATGCAGACAACATGGACACAATATTGCCAACCTGACAATACTAAGGGAACTATTGTAATAGTGATGTCTTGTCAATCAATGGCAAATGCATCTTATGTACAGTAATAAATTTTGTCTTTTTAAGTATTAAAATTCCAGAATCTGACGCCCATTGTGATGAAGATGTACTGTCTATGACTTGACAAGGTCAAAACACATGGACATAATATTGCCAATAAGCCATCCTGACAAAACGGTGACAATTCACAGTACAGTCATGTTATAATGTCTTCTCCTGCAGGTATTTTATCTACAAAGATTTTATTATAGTCATTACTTATCAATTTTATGTTTAACTGGCATGATGTCTCCCTGTTTTTTGTAGCCCTTCTTCATCATATCTGGTGAAAGGACAATATGTATAATAACTGCCATTTATTGGATCACAATGGACAGAATCAGCAATTTGAAAATAAGGTGTGATGAGACAAAAATTGCCTACAGGCTTGTTCCTGCTACTAAATAATTATGTGTCATTGAGATGAATGAAGATTCACAACTATTTTGTATGCATCATCTGACACACAAATGGCGGCTACCGATATCTGACCTATCATCTGTCCTTGTTGTTGATTTCTCGACTGATCTCTCCAACTTTAGTCAGTCCTAAATTCTTAGTTGACAATACATCCCTCAAGTATGCAAGTGCTCTAAGTTGAGCCTGACTTATGTCTGAGTCACTCTGACAGGTTGTTACAACATCATTATGCCACCAATAAATTGATTTTTACGATGTTATTCTTATCTAATCTCTCATAAAAGTTCCCATGCATCTGATATGGATGGCAACATTCAGATTGTCCCGATCTGTCATATTCATGATTGAGTGATTGAGATCTAAATGTTTATGATCATGCCCAATTGCTCATGACGTTGTTTATGGTCATCAAGCACATCTGTCTGGCCACATTGTCTGCCTTATGAAAGAATACTGGTCTTGAGCAAAACAAGTAATGTGCATGCAAATTTATAAGTGTGGCATTGTGCGATTGGGCGCTTTTCAAAATGAAATAGGTACGTGTGACTGATATGGTAGTACTTTCTAGATGTAGATACCATAACTGTTCATAAGAAGCAACTACATTAATCAGCCAACAAGAGATGAGGCACCAAGCCCAAGCCAAGCACATGAACTTTAAAATATGGCAATTGTAGAGTCAAGGAGGGTTAATCCGTCCACTTTTGGCTAAAACTATATTTCAAGGAAAATGGTAATAGATACAAAAATAAATATCAGTACATTGGAAGGGGCATATTCCATACTGTCGTCTGCAGTCAAAAAAAGTCAAATCTTAAAATATTTTTAGATGAAACCATGGCAACAAAGTTTGAAGGTCAGGGCACCTAAATCCGGCCACCTTGCTGGTAAATCCGTCCAAGGATGGTAAATCCGTCCACAGGCCATAGTGCAGCCCTCACATATCATATCTTGTCATTTTTCCAAGTTTTGCAATTTTAAAAGTCTTACAAAGGCTATTGTTACAATTTTTCAATAATGTTTCACCGATTACACTTATAATAGAATAATTAAATAATACTGGTTAAGTTCATTTTGAATAATTTCAATTGACCCCCTCAATTACAATTATAGAACCTTTTAACCCAATCAAAGTGGTATAACTGTTCCTATCTAAATTCTGTAATCAGTGGAATGCCATTTATGAATATTTAAAGTCATAAAGTACTATAAAAGTTGATTTTATGTGGGTGGACCGATTTACAAACCCCAAATCAAGCCACTTCTTAAATATTTATGGTAATTCCGTCCACTTTAAGTTTTATTGTATTTCCTTTCAATGTGTCACAATTTTACAAATCTTGCAAGAATAATCTAATTTTGCATCTCATTCTCTGATTTTCATCTTTTAAAAGTACACTTGTTTGATAACAAAAAATTGGCATACAATGCTAATAAGTCCAACTTCTGAAAAGCCCAAAATGGCTGTGATGACGTCACAGAATTTGGATAGTACTTTATCCTTTTTTTTTCTAATGGACCTGAAATGTTATTTAAATTGCTGAAAACACCAAAAAACGGCAAAAGTAGTTTAAAAACTACTTTCTCTTGCTAATAAAACTCACCCAGATGTAACAGATATATTTATAACCATATAATAGTGGGTGGACGGATTTACCATCCCTGACTCTACCCATTAGAAATGTAAGAAGCTGTGAGTATCTGTTTTCAGAAAAGACTGAGAAATTTAAGTGCTGAGGAGACATTCTAAGTAAATTACAAACTTATTTCATTTGTTTGATGCTTACTTAAATGTTTACCACTAGTTTGACTATTTTGGGAACAACAGAAACACTTTAAATGCTTTGTTGTCACTTTCGTGAAACTTTTCAATCAGGCAGCGGTCACTCAAGTTACTCTCGCTAAAAGTGACCCTTGGCTTCAGGCAAATACTCGATGGTCAGCTAGATGAAAAACAAAGAAATTTGTAACTTTCTCTTGTTTCCACTTCCCCCTAACCGTTTCATTACTTTTTTTCTTCCTTGAGAATAATCACTATGCTGCAGAGTATTTTCTCAGTTATCTCCTTCAAGTCTTTACATGGCTACTAAATAGTACTAATGTTTGATATGACAACATGATGCTCAAAGCCATCACTTCAAGGTGGAGCAGTATTGTTCAAGATGAATAATAACACTAATTCATCGACACTTTTACCCCACAGCTATAATTTCTCAGAATTCTCTAGTAGCTTTTCATCTTTCCATTATTTTTTTCATGCAGTCCTATATTTTTCTGCATTTTCATGCTGTTCTTACATTTTTCTTTTTGCTTTGAGAGCCTTTTTATTCGTGCCGCTCATATGTTTTGGGTCCTTTTTCATACATTCATCACGATCTTGTCAAGATTTTTGCCCCCTGTCTTCTTGTGCTCTTTTGCATATGGCTTGGCAATTTCTCCTGTGGACGACACACTCTTTTCAGGCCACATATCACAGAATGACAAATCTGTGTTTGTACTTTCTGCACTGCGAACCTTGCGATACCGGATGGGGCCTGAGCAGAGATGAATGAGCCCAGGTGATAACCTATCTTGACCTGCCCTTTTCCGGAGTCGCACAAGAGTCCTATTAGACTGACCACAACTATTTTGTCCTCTCCTTTTATTATGTTTACAACATTCATCAAAATCCATCTTAGTTGATCTCTGTTGATTTCAGAATGCAGGAGATTTGTTTCGATGAAGACAGTGTACTGTATCCTAATTGGGATTTATGGCCTCGCAAAATACCAATAAATGCTTTTTACTATTCAGTGTATTGAGTGTAAATTTTCTTTGTAAAATGTGTTTGCTTCACTTCTGTGATTGTACTTGTGTAAGATACTAAGAACGATCTGAGGCAATAGCTTTCCTTACAAGACCATCCCTATTATGGCGCAAGCATTTAGCTTTTGCTTGACCTGAAATATGTTTAAGGTCTTCTTTATGCCAATTTTAAGGATAACAGAATAAAGAAAACCAGCAAACTTATCCATTTATGATCAGCGGACCTTGTTCCAAAATGAAGGTTCAAAACTCTACAATAGGTTATCCATGTCAAGGCTCTATGACCCTTTTCTACAGATCTTCCTCGGAAAGAACAACAACATTATGCGCTAAAAACATTGTAAGAATTTTTAAGGACTCTTTTCCAGCATGCAATGATAAAGTTCTCTTCTTGAAACCCACCATACACTAAGTGTCTCTAACGATACAAGCCAGCTGTTTTCAGTGGCAAGAATCCCAGCCCAAGTTGAAAGCTATTGTGAATGTTGTATGTACATTTGTTAGCCCTTTTTTTTTCATTTGAAAGACGGTCAGGCTCAGGCGTAGAGCATTGCAAGCAAGGCTCATTCAAGAGAAAGAGATGGCAAATAAAGTGTCTCTTGTGGGTATTTTTTGCTGCTACATTTTGGAAGACAATGCCATTTTTTTCTGAAATCAACAATTTTGAATATTCAGTGAACTTAATGCTGTCAAGAAATTACCCATGTTATAGTGATGCACCTTATTAAGCTTGTCACGGCTCAATGTCAGCATTTTACTTAACAAATATGACTTCATTTTATACTGAGTTTTTTATACTGAGTTTGATTTAGTTTATTTAATGCACCCAATTGGCACAAAGTCGCTTTGGGGGCTTGTCAGGGATGTGTATAGACACAACTGTCATGCTTTTAGAGGGATTTCTGATTCACAATTCACATGATGGCCATTGAAGTGGCACACCAGTTCGCAATGTTTCATGGCTGTAGTAAAAAATGTTATGGGTAGGATTACTTTGGCCTGTGACAATTTGCGCTCTTCCAGTTGTGACAAATAGTGTACTGTGGCAGCCGTGCATCATAAATCGCCTTTCTCAGTCAACTAACAAGTGCATATGAAAGGCCATTCCTTATTTTGTGCCATAATGTGGATGCACTGAAAGCTGTTAACCACTAACGACCTCTCACAGATGATTTGTTGTCATAAAAATAAAACATGATGGCAGGTTTTAGTGCTGCCCTCTTGTGATATTACAGTTTCCCAAAGAAACCACAAGGTGGCAGTCATGATATCTGTTATTTCTTGTTACTCAGAGAAAGTCATTGATGGTAATAAATCGTGTTTTATGAATTATTAAAGCTACAGAGTTCCTTTGAGATGAAGATGTATAATCTATGACTTGACGAGGTCAAAATACAGGCCATATGGACATAATATTGCCTATTCGCCATCTTGACAAAACAGTGACAATTTCCAGTGCAATAGTGTTATGCAATTTCCTTCAAATTGATAGTTTTGATAAACAATTTTATTGCTAGCCATACCTTATATATTTAATGTATAACTAGCATGTTGTTTTCCTTTTTTTCGGATGCCCTTCTACACCTGATCTTTCAAATGTACTTACGAAATCCCTCATCTTTCTTGCCTTTTGTCACATTTCTTTCCGTCTTTCCTGTACATAACGTCATTTTCAATCCCTTATTAAATTTTTGCTTGGTCATTTCTCCTGGCTGGAAGACACACTCTTTTCAGGCCACATATCAAAGCCTGATAAATCCATGTTTTGCTTTCTGCAGAGACTGAGAGAGTGCTCTACCATACAGCCTCTGTACGTGCTGCACTCTTTGAGAGACAGATGAGCCAAGGTTATAAACTCTTCAGACCGGTCCTTTTTTGAGTCATAGCAGAGTTCTCAGTCCTATTTGATGAACAAAAGCATTTTTCCCTCCTTCTTGTTTATATGCTTCCAATATCTATCTCAGTCAATCTCCAAAGATTCGAGAAGACAGGATATTTGTTGTGTAGCTCCTTACTGAATCGTAATTGGGATTGATGGCTTGAGTTTTTTCTGCTGGCCCTTGCCTGTGATGGGAGAAAAAATCAAGCTGAACTCTCTCTGCACCACATAAAGTAAATTGGTACAATACAAGTTACCTCTGCAAGAGAACACCATACAATGAAAAGATCTTTTAAACCCTTGGGCATCAACCTCTCTCATCCGAGCTCAATTGCATTGTGCCTAAAACCTGATCATGTGAAACCCCAGTTGTTAAATAAAAAGCATAAAACAGATCTTTTCATTATTATGTTCTTCAATGATGCAGAGAGAAAAGTCACTGTTGTTGAAGGATCATTGTGATTACAGACTAATCACCACTTTGTATCGGTCTGTCGAAGTCCCACATCCTGACTTGGTCTACCACACAATTGCTAGAAGGCAGCGCTCAGAGTCGAGTAGTGTGGAAAATCCAAATCTTGGCAATAAAGTAGTTGTTATCGATAGACCAAAAGGAAGGCGAACAAAGAAGAAAAAGTGGCACCAAAGTAAGATTAAAAAGCACCAAAGGAACAGAAAGATACAGATTCTGGTGTTCATCCTTTGGCTGACCAGCAAGTATTTGCTGGAAGCCAAAGGTCACTCTGACTAAAAGTAAGCTGAGTGACCGCTGATGGATTAAAAAGTTTGGCCCAAGTGACAACAAGATATTTGAAGTGTCTCTGGTTGCTAAAAATAGAGTTGGCAAAGGCAGAGAAAGAAATACGCCGATAAAGACACTGGATATTACCAGTGTATAAACAGAGATAAAAAAACATTGAAATCACAAATACAGTGCCAAAAAATCAGAGGAGAGATGAAGTCAGAAATAGATTTTGTCATTGTCCAAGCATCATATGAAATGGACCACAATCACTCCTTGTGTACAATACCATACAACACTTTTTCTTCTAACTACAGAGAAGGAGAACACAACAACCTTGACAGAAATTAAGTTGGCAGACTTGTAATTTACAGTTATACAGTTCAAAATTCAAATTTTGGTTGAGACAGAGATTAGTATAGTCACAAAGCTGTCATCCAATACACATAGATAGCATATATTTTCACTTTTTCCCACATTTGGACACATTCATGTAATCTGTAAAATCTTTTAATGTTCATATGGCATTAGCTGAAGGACGACAACATTACATCTGTCCAAATGTGATCTAAAATGTCATTAGCTGAATATCAAGGTTAATTTCAAGGACACTTCTGATGTAAAGAATGTTCTAATGGAATTAGAGGAAAATGGAAACTTCAATATTTCAGTAGATTTAAAACTTACTGCAAGAAGAGAAAGATAATTTTTTCATTTGAACTTATCCAGAAGAAATAAAATCCTTGAAGGACATCTCTTTATGGAAAATATTATATAATTTATTTATTTAAGATGGTAAGACCTCTAATATTTGATTTTCACACTTCCGCCCTCAACTCCTCATGCCATTGTTCAGTGAGATAATTGATATAAACCTTTCGCATAGTAAGCAATTATCACAAGGAAATTGGATGAACTTACCTATGATTTTTGTAATGTTATAAATGGCCAATATGGTACAAAGGACTCACCTGAAAATTAAAAGAACATTTGTTAATATATAAAACAAATTACGCAGATGACACGAAAAAACAAATATATCTTTCATTGGGTAGACAATTTGGCGATACAGGGAGTACCTAACACACAAGTATCACAAAACAGCATATCTTTCATTGAGCAGACAATTTGGCAAGATAGCCTCAGACATGAAGGACCTGACAATCATAAATGGCGTCTGGGCAATGCCATAAACACAGATCTCAATCATAAACATGACAGATCTGGACGATAAGAATATTACCATCATAAGGAACACGTTGGTTCTTTTATGGCAAAAACTTACAGGTAAATTATGAACAATATAAACTACATTTTTCATTACAAAAATTAATTCTACCTCAATGCAATACGCAGATGCAACTTGGAGCGCCATGTGCATTGAGTAATACGGAATTATCAGTTACCATTCCTGAATTCATCACGAAAAGTCACAATGAGATGTGGTAATTGAAGTAATCCAAAATATTTGATCAATGAGATTGTACACCTTCACTATTGCGATTCAACTGCTTCACATGACGTGAATCCTGCCTGCATATATTCAATTATTTCCTTAAGTACCAGATTTGGCTAATCTTATTAATTTTAAGCTCTTAAGTGCAACAAAAGATCTGTTAATAAAGCATTAGTTGAAGGAGAACACGATTACCTTGCAGAAATATCGTTAGAAATATCTGTTATCATTACTGAAGTATCAAGGTTAATTTCAAGGACACTCTTATGTGAAGAGCATTTTAGCAGAATTAGGGCTAAACAGAAAATAAGCCAGTGCACTGTAATAACAGCTGCATCGGATTACGACAAAAGCAGTCAAAACTTTAAAAGTTGCCAATGCCAAAAAGACAATTATTGTTGCTGTAAAGGCCAACAAGTATGAAATAACATGGTCTGACACACAAAAGAATGTCATCAGTCATGTGAAACAAATGTCTTGAAATAATTTCACTATGTGGCAAAGTGTGAAAAACATTGGATTAGCCCATAAATGGCCTTAAAACACCAAGCAATGACCACGAATTAGTGAAAGTAAGTGAACACTGAACAGTCATGTCCTCAGCAGTATTTAGCACGATGAAATTAAATAAATCTTTCCTTCTTGTTTATTATTCAACATCCATGAGTGTCCAGCTGAAAAAAGGTACATTAGCTACCCCCTCAACCTGTGATTGCCATACCACTTGTGCCTTGTGAAATCCACCACTAGTTGCAAATTTGACAATTTACATATGTACCTGGGAGTTTACTGATGAGTGAATCAGTTCCATCTAAGTCACCAAACAAGTTGGAAAATCACTCACTTATTTGCGCAGTTTGGCCCTAGAATCAGCATGTTTTTTGGGTTCCCCAGATTCACCAATTGTCACGTATATATTTTTCATTATTTGGCATGTTCACGAATTCGTGGAGGTGTAAAAACGAGCATGTACGAATTTGTGGACATGAAAAAACGAGCATAGGTGCTCGTGTACATGTAACAACTAACACTCGTGTATGTGCTTTATTATTCATTCGTGTATCTGCTAACACTAACATTCGTGGAAGTGCTATATCTTTAGGGTTTAGTGTTAAAATTAGGTTTAGAGTTAGTTTTAGCCAAGTTTAAGTTTGCAATGTTCGTTTTTGCACCTACACAAATTCGTGAATAGCAATATTTCACACTTACACGAATGCCAAATTCGTGTATATGTTCGTTTTTGCAGGTATACAAATTCGTGTACATGCTAAATAGTGAAAAATATATACCTCCAATTGTACCACTTGTCATAACCCAGTGCTTCAGACAAATATCAAGTTTTGCCAGCCCACTTACACCACTAAGAAGATTATTGCTGGTCAGCTGAACTCTGAGGTCAGCTCAAGTGCCAAATCAGACGTATACATGTAATGTTACATTACCAGGCAATGATGAAGATGGTATAGAAAGTGACTACTAGAGTAAAACCAACAAAGTGAGAAAAGGATTGTTTAGTGTGTTCAATGTTCAACGGTCTATCTGAGGAAGTAAAGCTTTTGATTTCATATCAATATTTAGAATTCTATCCTCCACTTCCATCACCAGCATCCAAACTCAGGACTAGTATAATTCACAAGTATCCAAACTCAGGACTATAATTAAGTCAAAATTTCAAGCTTGCCAAAACACCAAAGAAACTCTTTACCAAACCAATTTGGAAGATGGTAAACGTTGTCACTTGACAGTATGCTCAATAACCGCTAGGGAATTTTAAAGATGTACACTACAGGAGCACAGCACAAAATTGAACACAATGTTGTTTGTGTCCGCCTACACAGAAAACAACCTAATAAGAAAGCTGTTGAAAAATATGACTTGACAACAAATTACCTGAAAATTTAAGTCAGATGGTCACCAGTGAAGCTGAAAAACAGCAGCAAAAAGGGGCACCAGTCAAAGATAAAAGCCCTGGATAAAAACTTTTCAGCATAAAAACATCAATTAAATTTTGTGAAAACTGATGATAGTCAAAAACTGGTAAAGATTGATCATTAATCATAAATTGCGAGAGCCAAGTGTCTTTTTCGACATTTTATTTTACAGAGGAATCACTGGGAGTGCCTTACAAAATTTTTTCAGGAGATATTTAGAAACGATGAAAGTATGCCAAAATAAGAAGGCTTTATGATATACATGGCAATAAAAACAATTAACTTTACTTGCAAATTAACATTTCACACATAATAATAATAATAATAATAATAAAAATCTTTATTTAAGGTCACAGTTAAAAACAAACAACATTAGCACAAGTGCTATTATGTGACAGAATAAAACAATCAAAACTAATAACAACAAATAAAACAATACTATTCATCACAGTAACATTCAACTAACAATATCACAGGTTACATATAGAACATGAGCAAGCAGGCCCTTCCCATGTCCTCAATAAATCTTTGAATGTATGTAAATCTGTACATTTTTTAATATTATTAGGCATTAAATTCCATAAATGCGAGCCATAGTAAGAAAACGATCTTTTTCCATATTGAATAGTATTGAAACGTGGTATAGCTAATATAGATGGATCTCTTAAGCTTTGTACATTATCTTTTTTTGTGAATATTTCATTCAAGAATGATGGATTTAATTTGTATACACATTTAAATACTTCAATTGCTATAGTCTTTAGTCTGTTGAGGTGTAAAGTCTTGAAACCGCTTTTTCGTAGCAGCTCATAATAGGGGCTTTTAGAATCATTAAGTAAAAATCTTAATGCACGTTCTTGGATTTTCTCTACATTTTTCAATGATGTTTTACTGCAAAAGTTCCATACCACAGGACAAAAATTGAAGTTTGACAAGATAAACGTCTTGAAAAGAATTTCTTTCTCTTTACGACTGAGTAAACGCTTGAATCTCATTAGGATCTTGAGTTGTCTTGCTGCCTTTTTGCATAAATTAGATACATGTGAGTCAAGATTTAATTTGTTGTCAATTTTGACTCCTAGTAATAAGACTTCGTTACTTATTTCTATGGGAATGTCATTTATTTCTATGTAGCTGGGGACGGTGATATTATAATGACTGGGCTTTAAAAACATTGACTGGAATTTGTTTGGGTTTGCTTGCATAAAGTTGTCTGAAAACCATTTAATGGCATTTTGTGAATCTTGGATAAGTATATTTGAAACTATATCAAAGGAGTCAGCCCTGGCACATAAAGAATTATCATCTGCATAATTAAATAATTCTGCATGTTTTATATTCATAAAAAGATCGTTGATGAATATATTGAATAGGAGAGGTCCTAAACATGACCCTTGTGGTATTCCTCTATTTACAATTTTCCATGTGCTTCTTTTGTCCCTAATTTTCACTCTTTGCATTCTATTCGTTAAATAGCTTAACATAAATTCACAAGCTTTGGTCGAAAAACCATAACTATGTAGCTTTGCAATCAACAGATCATGCGGGATGGCATCGAATGCTTTAGAGAGATCCATTAGGATCATCCCTACTACATGCTTTTGATCAAGGGCCTTTCCATCATAGTTTGTATCATACCAAAACAGTTAGATAGAATTCAACCACTGATGCAGGAAAGAACAAATCCTGATACATTTGATGACATGACTCTAATAGAGTCACTCAATGCCTGCACACTGTTGAGTGGTAATTGTATTTTACGATAATTGTGCAGATCATGAATGGGTACTTTAACGTGGTTACTGATAGTAATACAATCAAGGTTTTGCATATATGAGAGTGGTGTATAAACTACAATAATGATAATGCTACTTAATCAAGTTTATGCAACCTTTATGGGCAGGCACATGAATAAAGCATGTTTCCCACAATGTCAGCAATAAAAAAACACATAAATGTAATGTGTATTTATGCCTTTGTGTCTTGATATTATGGTGATATTCAAGCCTAAAATGCATTACATTAAATTAACAACATAGGCGACTAGGCGTTTTAACTTCTGATCTATATGGTTGAGTCCGAGTCTAGCGTCCAAAGCGAAAACCTAGTAAGTCACATTTAGGACATTCTGAGAAAATTGACTTTTAAATTCCAGTCCGTGCAGTAAGAGGTAGACTTACTGGGATTTGCCAGTGTCTTTCTGGGGTAATGAGCCACTTCTCGAAAATCTAAACTTAATAAATATATAGAAACATGTCTAGAAAGTCCTATTTTGAACTTAACTCAATTTGGCCCAAAATGTGACTTACTGGGTTTTCCCTTTGGACGCTAGGAGTGTGGAAATTACTTAGAGCATTTCACGTAAATTAATTATTACAACAAGGTCAGAAAGTGCAAACCAATCATTTGCTCAGTGGAAATTGCATGTTTTAAGTTTTAGATAGATAACCTTAGCCCACATCTTGTATCAGCATGAATGGATCGAGTAATGAGGCAAAGGGGGACTGAAACAGCCACCCAACAATAGGCCCAAGTGACCTACCAAGATCTTGATTCAAACCCTGAACCCAGAAATTGGCAGACTAGCACGACATACCCACCAGACAACCCTCCCTCCTCTTGTATGAGCAACTTGTTACTAAATCTTAAACATGGTATATATTCTGAAAATAATAAGAACCCAGACACCCTGAATCAATTGAGATTCTAACCACTGCACCAAATAGCAATCATTCATATACCCACAATGCAAAAACCATTTACCAGCCATTATTTCCCCTGCATCGACTCTTAAAACACTCAAGAATTCACAAGAGAAGCAGAGCCATCTTTGACAAATCGTTATTCACTGCATCGATATATTCTTTTAAGTTTCAGTAATAGAAGACCATGCTATACAATGCCGCAGCTTGCCTTGGAAAATCTATGGGATGATTTTTTCTAATCGTTATTTACTTTTTGCTTGCAGATGCTTGAATCTTGAATGCCGAATGGTTTATGTAACTTAAAATTAGACTGTCAGTTTCTTGGGTTATTTATAAATCAGAACTTGCTCTAAGCCGTATTTTAAAGTTCTGTCTGATAGCCTGCAGCACCCCGGCAATATTTAATATGTAGCAGAAAGCTTTCCTTTGCTGAGCTTTCCTTACTGAGCCTTCTTTATAAGCCATCTCGCTGTGTACACAGCCCACGACGTACAGTATTTCAAAATATAGCCTGTTATTGGAAGATGGCAAACTTGGGTTTTTGCCCTGCTCGCCCTATTCGTGTGTTACATTGCAATTTTAGCTACATCCGATAAGAGTCATTTATCATTTTCGAAAGGATGGATAATAACAGTTCAGAGACTCTGTGCTGTGCGTAAAGTATATCAGCATTTATTTTGCGGTTTTAAACTTATATCAGCTATGTTGCTTTTCTTTAGATATGCCTTTCCAGAAAATTTCCATGAATGAGACAATGTTTATCTCATTAAAATAGTTATTTGGCAAATAACTCAACATTCTATTTTATTCAATACAATGCAAGCTAAGTCTGCAGGGACTGATTAAGTTGCTAAATCAAACAAGGATTTTTTTTTGTTGAATACTTGGCAATTTTCAAATAAAAAACTGTAAGAATGAACTTTCAGTATTTTCCGATAACTGTATAAAGTGTGACAGGCTATGCATTTGATCACCATTTGATATGGACCAATGTAACAAGGCGAGGCAGCCTCTTGCCACGGGATGAAACCACCTTCAATCTACATCTGGTGCCTGGATCATAGTGGACTTGGAATCAAACCTGGGTCCCAAATCAAATGGTTGACAGCCTAACATGGCTGCAACTGAGCTGGGCATGAGGCAACTTGTGATAATGCATTGAATGACGGCATGTGTCAGTTTGTGTGGCAAACCAAGGGTATTCATCCTAATAACTTTTGAAAACTTAAAAAAAATAATATGTAAAAACTATACAAATTATGAGAAAAATAAAAGAAAAAAGTTTGCTTCTACACAAATTGTCATTATAAATTCCTTTTGAGCTCATCGGCATTATTGACACAGTAGGCTTGTAGCGCTTCTAAAAATAAACTTCATAAGGAAAAGCTATTAGAAAACATGTTCTTGCATAGCTTATAACTTATATTTTATTGGTTCATAAAAAATAAGGATGTGGGAGTATCAAATCGTGAGTTCTTGCTGTTTCTCGATTGGCAAATTTGGTAATTACGATATGAAAATAGCTCTTCAGAATGAGGAACCTCCTAACCAGGCTAATTTTCTCATGATTCTCAAATAAAAATACTAAAATGGTCCAGAAATATCTTAACACAGCATTTCAGCGAGTTTCCTTTGTCCCTTGCTATGTCTTTAATTGACACATCATTCGATTTCAATGAGCTTTGGCTAAGGATCTTTGAATAATTCAATTTACAATAGCCTACTAGTTCAAAGTTAAAATGAAAATAATATTTGTCACCATGCCAAACAACAAACTGAGTAATACATAAAATCAGGACACACAAGTTCAAAACATCTTAAATCCAAGTTGAACATTTTTTAAAGTATTGCCTAATTTGTTTGTCAGTTGCCAACATGTTTATCAAGACAGAAAATCAAAGAGCTGTGTTCAGAATCCAGATGAAATGTGTCCAAATATTACATTCAAATTGAATAACCTCTTAATGTTGGGATTATTCAACCATCAAATAAAATCATCTTCACATATTTTCACCATCTAAAATTTCAATCGAGGAGAAAATAACTTCTGTGGAGAATGATATTTCAGTCAGTGCACAAATCAATTTTGGTTTTCCAGATTGAAATGTTGTCAGAACCTTTTGAAGCTTGCAAAAAATTGGTGCTAAAGTTGAAATTAAACATGTTCAGGTTACCTTACAATTGATCATTTATGGGAGTTTTCTTGAAATAACCATCCAGGAAGCAGGAGGTTTTTCATGAGCTGCATGTCAAATAATCCCACCATTCAATCTTGGAATGTACTGTGACACATCAATGAAACATTGAATCAGAAGAACACGCATGAAACTTCTTGGAGAAATTGAAGGGTTCAGTAATGAAAAACGCACAAAAATGGCAAAATTTATTCGTAGATTTCTGCCTGAAACACAACCTTTGGTTATGGAATTATTCAGGAGAGTGCAACATGAAGTCTGCTCTCAAGCTGCACACAACGTATAAAGAATTTGATTTGATTGTGATGGTGACATAAGTAGAATTATCAAACCTTGCCTATGACAGTATGACAGACATGTATGGCCATGTAGCATTGTACCCTAGAATATTACGCCCACAGCTTCAGATGACTTCAACAGAAAACAGCTGAACAGAGTGTCTCCAAGAAAGTTTAGGTCTCTTTAAAGAAGCCTGAAAGTTGAAAACTGAATGTAGAGCAAGGTAAAGAGAACATTTTTAGACAAAAACATTCTTATGACAGAATTTTGAGTTCATGATTTTGGTTTATCAAACACTGATTTCCATACTGAAATGTGGGTATAGAAGGCTGTTTAATAGGATAAAGGTGATTTAATGAACTACCTTAAGAGACACTGTGAGAAGTAAGCATCTACAGAATGTCACCCAATTTCACTATGAATTGAATTGTGTAGAGGCAATGCTATTGTCCAATCTGCTTCTAAGCAGCTAAGTCAATTTAGTTGCCATCTCTCTGCCAGAATATGGTCTACTATCAGTCAGCACATCCAATTTTATAAATCTTATTTTGCAATCTTTTCAATATGATCCTCTTAAATTTGGAGATTAAGATCCAGTCTAAGATCTTTTAGGGTATGCGCCATTCAAAATGGCCGCCATCTTGGATTTCTCGACATGTTCCCAATTCATACCCAGAGTCCCATACCTGTACCAAATTTCATAACTGTAAGTGAAATATTAAGGTCACAATGGGCAGTTCAAGAATGACCAAAGATGGCTGCCAAAATGGCCACCACAAAATGGCAGCTATCTTGGATTTCTCAACATGTCCCCGATCCATGCCCATAGTACTATACCTGTACCAAATTTCTCAACTGTAAGTGAAATATTAAGGTCACAATGGGCAGTTCAAGAATGAACAAAGATGGCTGGCAAAATGGCCGCCACAAGATGGCCACCATCTTGGATTTCTCGACAAGTGCCCAATCCATACCCAGAGTCCCATACCTTGACCAAATTTCATAACTGTAAGTGAAATATTAAGGTCACAATGGGCACTTCAAGAATGAAGAAAGATGGCTGCCAAAATGGCCACCACAAAATGGCAGCCATCTTGGATTTCTCGACATGTCCCCGATCCATGCCCATAGTACCATAACTGTACCAAATTTCATTACTCTAAGTTCAAAACTAAGGTCACAAATGCACACATACACATGTTGACAAGAAATGTTTACATATGGACACATGGACACATGGACATGGTTTACAGGAGTCCCCTTTCACTAACCAACCCCCTCTAATAACCGACGTTAGGTCGGTTAAAAATGCAAAAACAACTCAAGTTACGTTGGCTTACTTGCACGAAAACGTTGACCACAAGTCTACATTGTGAAGTCAAGGGGCATCGTAAGGATTCCCAGGGCCGTTGCAGGTGGGGGGGGGGGGGGGGTTGGTGGCTAAAATAAAAATGTAACACAGGCCTATAAAAAATTTCAATTGTCTGCAGTTTCCCAGGGTGGCCACCATCTGTCTCCAGGGGCGTATTTGGTGGGGGGGGGGGGTGCATTGGGCCACGGCCGCCCCCCTCAGGCCAAAAATTAACATGGAAGAGATAGGGAAAGCCCTGTCTGTCTGTCAGCTGTGGGTTTGTAGCTTGATTGAAATATCATTTTGCAAGCGCATTGCATGCCACTACAGTGAAGTACCACAACATCTCATGAGAAAGTTCAGAAACATTTATCTAAATGATTTGACACAATGTGCATAATTGTATAACTATAAATATGAATCATTTGTACTAAAACCTGCCAGTCTAATTATTCCCCCTGTGCTAGTCTAATGATAGACTTATAGGCAAACATAAAACCAAGACCAGTCAGCTGAGTTTGTCAGCTATCAAAAGGCTTCAAAAGGTAGTTGAAGTTGTGTTTCATGCTTGACTGCCTTTTTAATTTGCTTTATTAAATGGACAACAACTGCAGTTACTAAACAATATTTCTATTACTAACGTGCGGTGCCCTATTTTCGTCAGTTGTTGCCTTTAAAATGATATCAGTGCTATACCATCACTATGAAAAATTGTCTATTCTCTTCCAGCACACAAAAATATTGATTTGCACAATTTTTCAGAAGAAGAGATGCCATGCACCACTTTACTAGGTTTTGAGAGCAGTTATCCATTTGACATTATGACGATATTAGGACCCCTGGGTCCTATTATCATCAGGTAGGGTGTCCTATTTCCGTCAGATTTCAAAATCACACTGTAAATTAACAATAAGTCCAACATGCATTTTGTATTTCTAAAAACAAATTTGATAACTTAATTTGTCCCTCATTTCTGAGACTTGCGTCGTTTTCACTTTTTTACTTAGTGCAACAGAGGCATAAAGATGGGTCTAAAAATCAGAGGAAGCTAGGCCTGCTCTGGGCGATTTTGTCTCAAAATTATAAAAAATATTGTGTTTTTGACCACTCCAAGTTCAGGAAGCTATTGTGGAGTTGCCAATAGGGGCATTACTGCCGTTGATGGATTAATGTAAGCAACAGTGATTTTACTTTAAGAATCGTGACTTTTTTGCTCACCTACACAAAATTTGGTTAAATTAGGGTACATTGCTTAAAAGTGACGATAATAGGACCCTGACGAAAATAGGGCACCATACGGTAGTTGCAAGGGCAATATGCACAGTGCCTCAAAATCAGTGAACCGTGACCTCGAGTAAACAGAAAGGCAGAAAGACCAGCCATGTGATATTATGCAAAACCAGCTTAATGATACAGGTGCAAAAATCTGATGGCCACGAAATTAGAAATTAAATTTTATGTATTTGAATTGAACTGCAAAAAGGTCAATTAAAGTGTATCAATCAAAGTGCACTGAACTGACAATTGTAATTGAACATGTTGATGGTTGGCAGGTCAATGGCAATCAGTCCTGAGGTGTCAATGGAGTTGCATGGACAATCACTGACTGAGATACAGATAACGAATAGCAATTAGTAACTTAATTACCTCACACATTTGGCAATTGAAGTCAGTGTCAAGTTCAACAATAAGGCAATGGCAGCTGAATTGCTAATTACACTGCTGCATTTCCAGTGCTGCTCTTACATTGCAATGACGGCCGTCACGGTTGGATGAACACGGCCGTCATGTGGGTCCGTTTTGCTTGCTAGTCCAATCGGACTGGCCTGTGCTGGCAAGCACTCGTCCGATCGTTATTTCAAGTGGTCAGGACGATCGGACGTCCAATATTTCGCACACTGAAATACTGCATGCAACATAATACTGCATGCAGCAGGTTGGCCAAGCCAAAGCAAAAACAATCACAACAATTTCACTAGGCAAAACGATCTTGATTTCAGCCAAAGAACACCACTACATACCCGAAATATCCTCTGAAACTTTACTTTACATCTTTATTTTATCAAATATAATCCAAAATTGTTCAGTAAAGACATTAAAAAGCCTCAAAGTGTCGGAATTCATGACAACTTCCAGTACTGCAGGCTGCCCTGCCATTTTGCCTCCTTGCTCAGTGCCTTCTTCCTGCCTCAGTTGGCCAATCAGAGCGCTTTCTTGGGGAGTTCCATGATGTCATATCGCAATGGTACAAAAACAAGTGAAATAAATCAATGTAATAAAGTGAATTACTGTGGCTGTGAGCAGAGAAATGCTTTGAAAAGTAAGCATGCCGGATGAGCATGGTTTAGTTGCCTCAATGGACAGGTAAGCAAGGTGCAAATGCGACAATTGCAGGCACCACTTCAGCATGCATGATGATGACTTTGCTGACATCAAGCATGTACGTGCAACGAATGATCCAGGGACAGGATCCTACCATCTTCCAGGGACTGCTATAGACAGTCCCTGCTAGTCCAAATATGTCAGTACTTAAAAGGCCCACAAGTACTAAAACTCCATTGAAATGAAGGAGAGGCTCCATAAAACAAATGATCTAAAAACTGGAGTTGTGACACTGACACATACGTAACACGGCATGAGTACACATTCCAAAATCCAATCTATCATCTATTTGACAACAGACAGGACCACATCACAGGGACAAAATTAAGGACTGCTAGAATGAAACAAAGAGAAACAACATTCCAAAAAAACCCAATTGCCTGTCATACAATGCAGTCCCTGTAGGAGGATAACAACATATTTCATGCTTTTATAGAAAAGGGAATGTTAAATCAGTGCATGTTATTGGTAATGTGATATAATTATGCATCTCATCAAGAACACACTGATTAGTGATACAATTCTGCCGTACTCTCTCAAATTCCCATCTTTGACCTCGACCTGATTCACCATCAGAACGCAATGTAATTGTGTAGAAATGTGAGGTGTAGCAAACAAGCAGGTTATAGATCATTTTGTTGACAGGCATCTTGAAGTTATTGTCTTGTGACAACAGTTTGCCCTCTTTTTATAGACCATGTACCAAATGCATTCCAAAACAACTTCATTATCAGAACAACACCAGTTTCTCCTAAACATGAAATGAACCCAATTACACTCTTCTTTGTCAGAGACATGGCACGGAGAGATTAGCTATTTGCAAAGGACAGATACAAGCAGATAAGAGCAAAACCATTAACAAGCATGACATTGTACCATCACAACTCAGAAAAGTACACTTTGCCAAGACCGAAATCTTTAAAAAAATCAATCCACTATCCATGCTATCTGAATAACCGATCCCATTAATTTGAACCTTGGCTAATTATAATAGTAGAATTTAAATCATCTTATAAGGGCCTGTATTTTGGTGCTCTGGCCCCTTCTAGAATAAAATAAACTTGCAAGTATGTGAGACCAATGCCACATGTGGTCCGAAATCGAGACAGGCGAAGTCTGACAATTTCTGAATAATTTTACCCTATTATTTGTATTAGGCAACAGGTGGGCACTGGGCAGATGTAGTGATGAGATAGGCGATAAATAGTTTTTTGCACTTCAGATACGGTCATATTTTGATGGAATTTTTATTAAAATTGGTTGTTTATGGGTGGGCTTTTATTAAGGGGTGTACTTTAAATACAGAAAATACAAATCGTATGTCATGGTACCTACTGAGAAGCAGGTCCCCCTTTTTAGCAAATATTTCAGCCAGACAGCGTTGTTACTGATCCACAGTCGGTACACCGTAATAGTGTAGTATTGGTCACAGTTTCAAATTTGACAAATCACAATCATATTTTCAGTCAAAGCTTTTAATTTAGCGCATTATACCAGAAGGCAAAACTGTATAGAATATGTTGCATGTTAAGGGTTCAGCCAATTTTTTCTTGTGTCTGCATTTGCAAATAGCTAATCTCTGTGTGCCATGTTCTTGGCATGGGATTCTTGGCCAGATAATGGACTTCCAAAACTAGGGAGGATTTCGTGTCAGGAGAAACTGGCATTGCCCTGGTAAGTAACCTACAGTTTCAGCTAGGCCATCTATAGACCAATGCAGTAGATCTACATTTAGCCTTTTATTTTTAAGGGGGGTCATTTTATGTTGTGATTGAAGATGAGCAAATGGCAGGGGATTTATGAAAAAAGAGAGAAAGTATGAAAGTCCAAGATTGCGAGATATATTTTATGTTATTTTCCAATATGATACATATTGTACGATACACACACTATTCTAAGGCCATCCACATAAGAAAATTAACAAATCATATTCCGTAAAACTTAACTGCACATTATAAATATGCAGACTTCTAATAGAATCCTCTCTGGTATCAATTTGCAAATATACTTCGACATCATATTGCTAAACCGGTATATATTTCCAAATAACTTTTGGTCAAATCTTTCAAGCCCTATAACTCATCTTTCAAAGCTTTATTTATATCATCAAATCTATATTCTTACAATCTTTTTCATCCTCATATTCCATAATCCTCATATATATTTTTCTTGGAAGTCAACTTTTCCTTATTGTTTGTCCCTTTGACAGGGTCTTGTCAACTGTCAAAATTGTGATAAATTGGATTCTGCTTCTTGTGTTAATGTCTGTTGCATATGTATGAATGTCACAAGTTTCGGAAAGAACTTCTAAATACAGAGAGCCTATATAGTAGTATATAACATGATATTCATAATTTCATATCTCTTGAGCAACAAAGTTTAAGAAGTAAGTGGGTTTATTTTATGATCGAAGAGATAGTTATTTAAAACTATGCTTCGTGGGTTTTGGTTTAAAAGATTTCTCTTCCACAAAACCCTTTTAGAATCATTTCTTCCTTTAAAAATAAGTGAGGTTATATGAAAGTCTTTATATCCAAACTAGGAATTACATGTGATCCATCCACATCGGATGTGAAAGTTCTCAGACGAACTTTTCTAAGCTTGGGTTTCAAAGAGTAAATGGTTATTCTGAGACAAAAAATGGAAAAATACTTTCAAGGAAATATTTTGGCCTACTTCTACAACATATATAGCCAAATGTGGTTGAGTTATTTGAACTCATTTCCAAATAGAAAATTGAGAAACAGTTGATGAAAGAATTGAGAATGAGGGTTAGGGTTAGGGTAGCCCAGCCAAGTGCGCAGTACGTCACCACTGAGTCTTTGTTTTTCGGAGATCCCTAACCACATCAAATTATAATTAAATGGATTAATTGTATGCAATTCTGTCAGAGATAAATAAAGCAATTGTTTTTCATTGTCAATTCCATTGTGACAAATCAAATTTGTCAAATATTATGATTTAAAATAATAAACAGACTCCAGTATTTTTGCTGGTCCCAGTCCTAGTTTGCAACAACATTTGTAAATAAAGAATCTCACCAAAGCTTTCATGACAGGGAAAATTAAACGTGTGAATTTGCAATCGCAAAAACCATACTTCTGCAATGTGTGATTCGTAGATTATAATGATTGGCTTTTAGATTATTCCGTGAAAATTTCAAATGCTTCCAAATCTTCAATTGTGTTTCGAAAAGGACTTACGAAATGTCCTTTTTATAATCTGCAAGCATAATTCTGTGTTATCAGTGTTATCTTTTCTAAAATGCAAAATATTGAACGATTATGGTAATGCAGTTAAGGCAGATTAAAGCATTTTCTTTCTATTAGTAAATGTAGTTAATGATAAAATTAGGAAATAAAACTAATTCCGACCACTAATCACAAGACCAAGAATTGGGATGAAGATATGAGAATTTGCCTCTTGTGATTTCAGCGAGTCTAAATATTTATGGGGCTAATTTCCACGTCACTTCATTTTACACTATTTTAGCTTGGTTGTTAAATTACTTTATTCATAATGACAAGGGAAAGAACTCGAAAGGAAATCAGACCAACCGGAATTTACGGTATTAATAAAAAGGTTTGGCAATGATGTTTTGTCATTGGATTTTGAAAGTGTATGATCGCCTTGTTGTGTCTGAAATTCATCAGATGTTCGGGATGGCATAAAAACGAGACCACAATAATCACAAAACATAATTCATACAAGTAAACAGAATCAGCTTTTAGATATCTCAATCCATTTCCAACGAAAATGAAGCCAATTTTTCCGCTAGACTCAAGTTATTTCTTCCTAAAACATATCATGTTACAGTAAAGAGGGATGACATCTCTAAGACAATAGTTGGCTATCTATCTTAATTTTTCATAGCAGGTAAGTAAAGGCAGCTTTTGTTCATATTCTGTGTTTCTGTATCTTCCTCTCAAGTAGCCAATACAAGCCATATATGCCAATCATGCCATTTATATAAGTCAAACTTGTTTTTATTCCAAACATCACAACTACTTTTATAGTGCTATGGTGCCAATGCAACCGTATATGTGCGAAGAAACGTCAAGGTTTGTTTGCATCTAATGCATCTGAATGTCCATTGGCTCAGTTTGGGAGTGCAAGAAGCATATTAGCTGAAGGCTTTGCTAAAGTGCAGGAGACTACAACAGGGCTTACCATCAAATTGCACTTTATCTCTTTTGAGAAACACTTTTCTGAGCCTTGCTCCCCAGCTACCATATTGTCTGTGACAGACTTTCAGTCTGGGACATCAAGTCGGCTTTTATGTTCCCATTACAGCTTAGAGAACACTTCCTTTGAACCTGGCTTGTTCATTAGACAACAGTATGTTCCAGGCAAAATCAATCTGGAAAAGGTGTTTTATCTGTCTCTTTACATTCACTGCAACAAATTGTAGTTTTCCCGTTTCTCTCAGTCATTCTAATCAAAGTATCCTCTGTACCTAGTCTTTAAAGGTAAATGTAAGTACATGGATTGAAAGGTCTACAGCCATTCTACATTCACTTACCCTAAAGGATACAACAAGCAAAACAAAAGTATACATTCACGTAATAAAGACTGGGTAAAATTTAATATTGGTTTGTTTGACATCTCACAGTTGGCATACTCGGCTAAAGAAATACTTGAGATTGTGAAAAATTAGGCTTATAAATTAGCTCTTTGGCATTTTATGACCATATTTATGTAACTTGAAATATGAGATAACGTATTTATAAAATGTAATTTAAAATGCAACTTCTCTTTTATTGAATCATATCTGCATTATGTTCTGTAATCTGTGTAGTGGTATAAATTTCAAATTAATAAATATTCATTGAACAAGTTGCATGATTATTGGTCGCTTAAGTAACATTAGTTGAGTGAAATAGAACCAAGTCTATAGGCTTATCAACTGCTCATCATAAGACTGTGCGAATTCAAACAAATTGCAATATATCAGCTTCATAATTCTGTAGCTCCTAAGATTATGAGCCCACTGTATTTATGAGGAAAGTATTATCCACTCAGCTTCCTCATTAGGATTGCTTTTATCGAACGCCATTTTTGTTGAGGATGTTGTTAATCACTTAATTGATCAGAAAACCAACTGCAAAACCAATAAGAATTGAAATCTACAAAGAATGCTTGGAAATGGTTTGGAAATGTGGTTTTGTCTTTGGATTTTGATGGTTGCTCAATCGCATTGTTGTATCTGGAAGATCATCTGTCATTTAGGATGGTGCAAAAAGGAGATTACAGTAATCTGATTCCCTTATCGGCACAGGCAAACAATATTTGCTTTCAGAATACTCAATCGGCTTCCAATCTGCTTTCAGCCAATATTCAGCTGGTTTTCATCTGCTTTTTGTTCAGATGCCATAATGTTTCTATCAGATTATTTTCTACTCATCATGATATATCCGCAAGGCAGGCTTCTATTAATACTTCTTTTAATAACAACCTGCATCAGTAAAATATCCTGCACATGGGGTAATTGTGTAACATATGGAGGACTCATAATTCATACAAGTAAACAGAATCAGCTTTTAGACATCTCAATCCATTTCCAACCAAATGAAGTCAAGTTTCAGCTTGGCCCATGACATTTATTTCTACCTAAAACATGTAAAATATATCATGTTACAGAAAAGAGGGAGGACATCTGTAAGGCAATAGCTGGCATTGTCGTAATTGTATCTTTCTTAAATTTTTATTGCAGGTTAGTGAAGGAACCTTCTGCTGTTCTGTTCAAATTTTGTATTTCTGTATGTCCGTCTCAAGTAGCAATACGAGCCATATTATGTGTTAATTGTGCCATTTATACAAGTCAAACTTGTTTTTATTTCTAACATCACAACTACTATTATAGAAACCTCAGGTACATTTGCATCTAATGCATCTGAATGTCCATTGGCTCAGCTTGGGAGTGCCAGAAGCTTATTAGCTGAAGGTTTTGCTAAAGTGAAGGAGAGTACAACAGGGCTTACCATCAAATTGCACTTTATCTCTTTTGAGAAACACTTTTCTGAGCCTTGCTCCCCAGCTACCATATTGTCTGTGACAGACTTTCAGTCTGGGACATCAAGTCGGCTTTTATGTTCCCATTACAGCTTAGAGAACACTTCCTTTGAACCTGGCTTGTTCAATAGACAACAGTATGTTTCAGGCAAAATCAATCTGGAAAAGGTGTTTCATCTGTCTCTTTCCTCTTCACTCCAACAAATTTTAGTTTTTCCCGTTTCTAATCAAAGTATCCTCTGTACCTAGTCTTTAAAGGTAAATGTAAGTACATGGATTGAAAGGTCTACAGCCATTCTACATTCACTTACCCTAAAGGATACAACAAGCAAAACAAAAGTATACATTCACGTAATAAAGACTGGGTAAAATTTAATATTGGTTCGTTTTATATCTCTGTACAATGGGCAGCATTCTTGGCTAAAGAAGTACTTGAGATTGTGTAATTGGCTTGTTAGCTCTTTGGCATATCATGACCATATTTATGTCACATCAAATATGAGATAGTGTTTCTAAGAATGTAATTCAAAATGCAACTTCTCTGTTAGAGAATCAATGAATCATATTAGAATTATGTTCTGTAATCAGAGTAGTGGTATGAAATGTTAACTGCTAAATATTCATTGAGTATTTATTTTGCATCATTATTCGGTTGCTTAAGTAAGATTAGTTGAGAGAAATAGAACAAAGTCTATAGGCTTATTAACTGCTTATCATAAGACTGTGTGAATTAAAACAAATTGCAATATATCAGCTTCATAATTCTGTAGCTCCTAAGATTATGAGCCCACTGTATTTATGAGGAAAGTATTATCCACTCAGCTTCCTCATTAGGATTGCTTTTATCGAACGCCATTTTTGTTGAGGATGTTGTTAATCACTTAATTGATTAGAAAACCAACGGGAAAACCAATAAGAATTGAAACCAGCAATGAATGGTTTGGAAATGTGGTTTTGTCATTGGATTTTGATGGTTGCTCAATCGCATTGTTGTATCAGGGGGATCATCTGTCATTTAGGATGGCGCAAAAAGGAGATTACAATAATCTGATTCCATTATCGGCACAGGCAAACAATATCTGCTTTCAGAATACTCAATCGGCTTCCAATCTGCTTTCAGCCAATATTCTGCGGGTTCTTATCTGCCTTTTGTTCAGATGCCATGTGCCTTTACCAGATTATTTTCTTATTCATCATGATATATCTGCACAACAGGCTTAAATCAATATTTCTTTTAATAATGACCTGCATCAGGTTTATTAAATTTACATATGCACCATCCATTTATACACGAGTAACTTACATATACACTGTATGTTCTGTTCCGAAGTTCTGCAATAAAATTCTTTGCAGATATCCTGTGTTTTGCAAGTATCCTTTTTCTTTCGCAATCAAACAAATTTTACTTTTGCCAATTGATACAGATCTTTGATAGGTCTACATTATCACCTTCCCGTCCACTACCCAGCAAAGGTTCTGTGCTTTGGCCCAACTTTCCCCCTAGAACCCATCTGTATAGTGTATGAGCATACTGTGTATATCTTACATCATCTACACTGTACACACAATGCCACACACAGCCACTAAAGATAGCTGAAATCTTCGAAGCATATAAAGGAGAGACAGAATTGCACTTCAACATGATGGTTGAATAAAGAATAAAAAAAAAAGAAAGATTTTCTTTTTTAATAGAAGAACTATTTTCATTTACACTTATAGTTAAATTTTTGCCATTGTATTAATTGAAGTGACTCACCAGAAGCTTTCACCAGATCCCAAAGTTAGACCTTTGTGTCATGATTTCAAAAAATTTTAGATTCTATCTTGAATCGAAGGATTAGGACAAGCATGTTCAGAGTGATAAGTAAACTTTATGAGAAACGAAAGATGAGGTTGATGTCTGGATGTGTTGTTTTCAGAGCTTTCTACAAGTATCTAAAGATACCAAAATACAAGAAACAGGTCACTAAAGCATGCCAGATAAGAAGAAGACAGGAAAAAAGGATTGCTGTTGGAGGGCTACAGAAGGTTGGGGGACTAAGACATTGGTTTCTATTTAATTTAGTAAACCACTATAGACTTTTCAAAGCATTTCAGAGATTTGAGACATAGTTGAATCACGGAAGAAAGAATAATGTACTCTAAAGAGACAATCAGCAGTATCAGCAACAAACATCCAAGTTTTACTTAAAATTTCCTTCAATACAATTGGTATTCATGATAAAGTGAGACGTTACTGTCAAGTCCTGGGCAACAGAGCAGACCCAGACTAAAAGTCTGTCATAGACCACATGTTATTGGGAAGCAGGGCTTAGAAAAGTGCTTCTCTACGAGATATGAAGTGGGGCACTGATGGTACTTTGAATGGAACAACAGAGAACAAGGCTAACCATTATATCCCACTTCACATCTTGTAGAGAAAGAACTTTTTTTAGCCATGCTTCACCACTAACATATTGTCTATGACAGACTTTTAGTTTGGGACATCAAGTCGGCTTTTATGTTCCCATTACAGCTTAGAGAGCACCACTCTTTGAACTTGGCTTGTTCGATAACCAACAGTATGTTGGTTAGCAAAGTCAATCTGTAAAAGGTGTTTCATCCTTCCCTTTCACTATATTTTCCCCAGACTGTTTTTTTTTTCTTTTTGTTGTTCCATTCGAAGTACCATCAGTAGGTTGAATGTGAGAGCATTGAATCAAAGGCCTGAGTAAGACAAAAACTATGAATGTAATATCTATGAAGAGCACGAATATCTATGAAGAACAGGACCAAGCTGAATTGTGTCGTTATGTATGTCACTAGCTATATTGTCTTATTAATAAACTTTGAAATCTGCCATATGTGGAACACGTGCACAGAAAAAAAGTCTCCGCTAAGAGTAAAAACCACTGACAGAAAACTATCAGATTCAGATTTAGATTCAGACTGTTTATTAACTCAAAGCATTACATATTTGTATTCACTTAAACTCTTATAGCGTTACAGATTTTATTTACTTAAAGCATTATATATACTGAGTATATGAAATATAAAATATGAATGATAATACCCATTGTGTCTTGTTGGTTACCCCTTCAAGACATCTTTGATGTCGCTGTCCATTATGCCCTATCTCTCAAGGGATATCAAGTGCAGAAATCTGGAAATAATTCTGTCTCAAGATAAAGCACTGTTCTGCAGCGGGTCTTCTTACTATTCATAGGTACTTCAGTCTTAGGCTAGTCTTTTTTTCTTCCTGTCTCTTCCTGTTTTTAAAGGGAAGGGGAAACTCTAGGGAGGGTCCACCCTCATAAGACTCAAAATTTACTGGAATCAGTAGTTAAGGTGACTCAAGTATGGTAGTTTGATCATATAGATTTTTCTAAAATTTTGCACAGGTACTCTAAGGGAACCATACATTCCAAAAATGAAAAACAAAAAAATTTCACTGACTCGTTTGGTTGCCATGGTAACGGCATTTTTGGCCTGATGACTGCTTAAAAGTCATAAATTGAGTTTTTGGTTATGTACCACAGAATAAAGCATTACATGCATTTGTAACACAAAAATGTCAGAAATGTCTTCCCATGGATGTACACCAATACATTTGCCACAAATGTGAAGAAAAAGGTTAAAATAATTTTTTCTGTAAGAACTCAAAGGGCACCAACACACTAATTAATTGCAGATTTTGCATGCATCAATTTTGGCAGTTATCAAATTTTAGAAAAACGATCATACAGATTTTTTTTAAATTTGCATATATCATAAACAAGTTATTGTCAAACAAATGGCAAAAAATAAAAAAATTTCACCGAGTAATTTTTTTGCTGCAGATCCATTACTGTGCCAATGTCAATTTAAAGAAATAAAGACAATTTTAGACACAGTTGACTGAAATTAACAGAAAAAATTCTTTGGATAAGGATGAGAAGCTGAAACTTTGAACTAGCATAGAGTAGGTGTTACTGCATTCAATAAAAAAATAATTATGCTTCTAGCTGCATCAGATCTCATTTAAATAGCAAATTACTGGCTGCCATGCTGTTAAAAAAAGAGAGCAGAAAATGGTAATGTCACAACTTTTTTTCAGGGCCTGCCGCAGTTGTGACGCTATTATATATGTTGCTAGGCAATCAGGCTGCTCAGAAGTATGTGCAGTGTACCACGCATGAGTCACCTTAACTAGTTATACTTGGCAGAACTAGCCCATGATGTGAATTGAAGACTGATAGAGATGGCGCAATAACAGGGACTTGAAAATGCTTTATAATAATATTGAGGGCGATTAATGGTGAAAGACCTCAAAATGTATGCCCAAAGATACCACACTGCTACAGCACAACTTACCATAACAGCACCACAATACTGACCGGAGGACCACACACCATGCACCATGCATTCATAATAGTTCGCTTTTTTTTATCTTGACAGGTCTTTTTTCCTGTGTTCCATCCTCTCCCTTGTGAGCCTTCAAGAGCAGGAATCTGGAATTGTCTGTCTCACGATAAAACCCTGCCTTGTTCAAGGGTCTTTTTTGCATTCATCAACGTTTTTTCTTCCTGTTATCTTTAGGGGATGGTCATCAATTCTCTTCACCGATGACCTTAGAACACTTCTACCACCAGAAGATTTAATGTGATGGCACAGTCACTACAAATCAGTGATGTACACTTAAGACTGACGCAGACAGATGGAGATAGATGGAGATTTGAATCGAATCTGGGAGCACTCAATACTTAGCGATGAAATTGTCTGACCGAACACAAGACGCTGTTTGTTGAGGTTATTTTTGGTATTTCTTGAAAATTTCAGCCTATTTCAAACTTTACATGACAAATGGCAACAGTTCATCATATCTGCCTTATATATCTATATAGCTATCTATCTATTTGCATATAGATCATTCCACAGACCTGTAGCCAACGTCATTTTCATCTATATGGCAGTTCATAGCTTATGGCTGACATATGGGTCCAGTCAACTGTGATATATTATGTCACATGAAGTAGATGGACAAAACGCCATTAATCTGCCTCTCAAGGCCATCTCGGCTGAATCATTAATATCGCTGTATCATCAAGGGAACCATTGGAGATTCATCATAGATTGAGGTCACCATCGAAAATTCCCATAGATATTTATGGTTAATGGCCTAGATCCATATGACAGAAATGACTTGTGGTCCACTGAGGCAAACCAATCATAGCGCAGCTCACAGGTCATATGATTGGGTCACAGGTCATGCGGAAATGCCAGGATGTAGGACTGCAGCCATATTGCTCAAGTCAGTTATGTGATGTCCAATGTCCAATGTGTATATTTATCTACTGGATGCAAGACAACCTATTCTAAACAACATTTCCATCTTCTAGCAACAACAATGATCCTGAAGGCCCAATCCAATAAAAGAACTGCACGAAATATTATTTAGGAATATTACTTTAATTAAAACTGTTTGACCATGGTCCAGTGCCGTGAGATGGTAAAATTTCAGTTTTGGGCCAATATGCACTTACATTTTAGGTCATAACTCAGCCCCATAAAGGAATATATGCCAGTATTATGGATCGAATGATAGGCAAAAATATCTTCTTTGATGTAAATAGCAGCAATTGCATCCATATGTCACTGGTCTTGAGATAATGAGTGATACATGATTGCAGTTAGGGAAATTTTTGGTGTCCCGCCTGGACACTGCATGTAAAATTTCTGCATACAACTTTCAAATACAGGAAAAGGGATGGATTTAGGATCAAAATTGCAATGCATTACTGTTCCCTGATTAGGTGGGCATCTTGTGAATCCAGAAAAATGGCAATTGGATGTTTCTATATTTTTTTAATACACCTTTTGTAATCCCTAGTTGGTATGTCCCGGGTGAAGCTTAAAAGTGCAATGTGATTTTTGATGCCACAGATAAACCACTGATCGAAACATTTTTGGAAAATTTGATATACCAATGCATTGCTCATGACCTTGTCTGTCAGGAATATATCACTTAAAGTAGCTAAGGCTGTTGTGCCAGAAGCTGTGATAGCTTGAGTAAGACTGACAACAGCGCGACGCTCTTATATTCTGCAAACATTCTGGGGGACTTCTCTTGTTCTGGTACTTCCTGATGAAGGCTTGTTGCTGGAATTCTTGCATTTTTGGTATTATTGTCATGCTCATGAGCCTGGCTTTGTATTAGTGTATAGAATAGGGTAGAAAGTCCAACCCATAATGGCATTAGAGCCCTATCTTTGAGACTGACAAAAAATGTGACGCTCTCACATTTTGTTATATTTATGAGTACCTTTCTTCTTTACACGCTTCTTGAAGAAGGCTAGTGGAAGGAAAGTTACCTTTTCTGATATGATTTTGTTGCTCATGAGCCAAGGTTTCTATTGGTCTATAGAACGCTGTTGTAAATGTATTCTATCATGGTATTAGTGGCCTGTCTTTGTCACCGACAACAAATGTGGCACTCTTACACTTTGTAAAAATGTATGTTCAGACAAGTCTTGTTCAAATGCTTTGTGATAAAGACTCTTTGCTGGAATTTTCACTTGTTTGATATTGTGTTGTTACACTTGAGCTTAGCTTTCCATTGGTATATACAATATGGTTTTTAGTCAAACCTATCATGGTATAATGGCCCTGTGTTTATGGCTGACAAAAAGTGCAAAGCTTGCTTTCGGCATTACCCGCTAATTACACCATAGAAGGTATGAGAAGGCAAATAATGAAAAATCTGTTTTTTGTTTGTTTTAAGAATATTATTCAACAAAACATGTGAAAGTTTCATAGTGATATCTTAAAAAGTCTTTGCTGCAGACGTATTTGAAGAAACAAAGTTTCGTTTTGAATAAACTGCATTTTAAGTTAGTATTTTCTTCACATTCATGTTTAAATTTACCAGCATAATGTAGCATAGACGTCACAAAAACGCATATACAACCTCAAATTTTTGGATTTGGAATCTAATAATACATAGGAAGCATATCAGTGATTATTGATTTTTTGGCCAATTTCACCAGAAATCCCAAATTTTACCAACTTGTGGCATTGGTCCCCATTTGACATCATAATGGCAAGTCCTTTTACAGAATTCAATTTAAATAGCAGGTTGACATGAAACAACACACCATTTACCTAGACGGTAATATATCTGCTAGAAGGAAAACCACACAGTCACCGCACCCTCATGGAAGACCACACCCCCATGAGAGACAACTTTATGTCAGCAGAAGGGTTTACAACTCATCACAGGGACTGATGAACCCAAAACATTGTAGTAAAGATACAAAGGACTGTTCACTTCATTATTCATCTGGTGATGATAGGTCATGCCTTCGTTTATCGGGTCGTGTGATGTTCATTTGGGAATCCCAGAGTATTAGATTGTGTGGGACTTAACACCTGTTGCGGCAGGGCAGCCTTTCTCAGAAAATATGTGTAGCATTGTTAACCACAATGGAGGTTAAGCTATTCCAACTCTCATAAAGGTTAATAACCAACAGTCCAACACACATGGTTGTAGTATCATGCCTCAGCAATCAACATCAGGGAAGCTATATCTAAAACCACAAAAATGACAGTATCAATGCTGTAAAATTTGCCATTTGTGTAGGATGAACATTATGTTAATTTATAGTGTTGTGGGTTTTGGAAAGAAGTTTTCTGTGCCACTTCTACTTTTATTGAGAGTAGTAGCAGAGCATGTGTCAAGCTAGTAAATTTAACTCTTCAACCCATATTCCCATTTGAATATTCACATTTGAACAATTCAATTTAAAACTATCCATTCGAGTCAGACAAGTACATGTAGGTGAGCACAGAAAATCAAACCAAAAACACCAACTATGACAGAAAAAACAGAAAATTATGATAGAATACCATATAAAGCAAATCCAATCATCACAAACATTTTATGATCAGGCATTATGACATGCCACTGGCCCAAACCTATCATTTGATCAAAGCTGTCACAATAATAATCATATCATCAAACCTGTCACATGATCAAGCATGTCACATGATCAAACATGACAGCATGACAAGCATGAGATGACTTGAAAGCAATCTGAAATCAAGTTATATGACAGTATGTTTTGGCATGCCGCTCATGACTGAGTGGCAGTGTCAATCTGCGTGATGGTCGCTATGCTTCGTTATACAGTTGAGTCTCAGATTAGCGGCAACTTCATATAAAGCACTGTTGGCATCTATGGAGAGAAGAGGCAGTGTTATGACTTTCTTTTCTGCTCTTAACGATCATTTTACGACTAAATCTGGGTATCTGTTGCACTTCTAACACACAGACCTTAGGCATTCCGGCCAATACTGACATAGAACGGAGAAGACTTTTAGTTTTACAGCAAAAGTAGTAAAACAGATGATATGTCAGTAAGATATGTGGTTTTACATTTAGGCTTCCACTGTACCGTTATGAACATGACAACATTCTGGCACCCATAAACACAACTGCAACACTACTGACCCAGTGAATAGAGATTTTTTATGATGGCTATTTCTTTATACTGCAGCACAGTTGCTCGTATATGCGGATCATTGCCTTATCAGCAACTGACATTCCCTCGGCCGTTGGATTACTGACACAAATCTGTCACTTTCTGAAGTTCAGGGATATTATTTTGGCTTTTATGGCTGATGCGCTTTTGAATTGGCTTTTCCGAACCAAGGCTTTAGAACAGTATAGAATCAGCTTTTGTATCAAAGCTTTCTGTCAAAAGATACTTTTTGTACATTCATATTCATTCGCATATGATGACAGCTATTATTCAAATATTGTGCAAAAACAGTGCTATTGAGGTCAATATACTTTGAATGGAACATTGTCAAATAGACAGAGATAACTTATCAATTGTTGTAACAAAGATTCCTTGAAGGTTACATGAGACAAACAGGGTGTCCGATTTGAACAGTTTTTATAGCACGGCCAGTCTGGCACTTGTCTTTCAATGAACGATAAAAACCTATTTCAACACATAAAATATTGATTATCAGAATATGAGGGACCAAACCGCAGATAGTACGTTGAATTGTTGATGGGACTTCTACTATCTCCTATACATGGTGGTACATTCACCCCCCCCCCCCAGATAAGCTTTCTTTTGGCCAGCAGGGACATTACTGTAAAGCATTATCAATCATTTATGCCACCAGAACTGTCAATTATTTAAGAAAATCCATTTACAAAGTATGCCTCCCAGTTCCCAACTGATATGAAATAAATTCACAAATAATTCTAAAACTTTTACGATTGTAGATGTAAACTTTTACACAGTGGACATCAAATGAAAGATGTTTAAAACAATGCGTGGTACTTCCCAATTTTGAAATTGCATTTTTATCATTTAATAAAAAATTATTTCTTAAGAGCATTATAGAATACTTCAAACCTTCTGAGTAAAGAAAGTGTTCTTTGAAAGAATTCTTATAGATCTATGCCTGATTATATACTTCTTTTCCTTAGCTGAAACAGCATATATGTATCGAGGAAATTTCAGTACGAAAGGAAACATCAAACTCATCAACTGCAGAAATATTGTTTGAAAATACTTTTTCATACATCATGTACATATACATATGTACCAATTAGACAAAAATGTACTCACAGAATAAGAATTTTATACATGTATGAAAGCAACAATTTGATAAAAGAGCGTCTAAAGACAGAGAGCTTAAATGAGCTTTAAAGAAGGATTCTGCTCGAAGTCCAAAGAAAACACAAAAGTACTTTAATATACATGTATTTCTTTCAAATAAACGGACTTTGTGGACAATTATAATCAATGCGCTGCATAACACGCTTTACCAAAAATATTCCTTTTTGTCAAATTGCGAAAAACAAAAAAAAAATATCAGAGAAATGGATTTTGAAATAATTACAGGTTACAGTACGCAAAAAATCTAATTTCCTTTCGGAGAATAATGAAAGTAAATAAATACTTTGTTCCAACATAAAAAAGACATTAGATACCAAAGAGATCAACGCTTGAGTAGCATTATGTATATTGGTGAATTACCACAACAAAAACTCAATATCAGTGCTATTCAGTGAACCAAAATGCCTTTTGCTAAGGAACTTATCACAGTAATGGGATACTTTGGTATGCAAGACATTTGCGAAACATACATAATAATTACCAAAGTAGTTTTTGAGAATTACCACAAAGACATATCAGAATGAACATACTAAAAGCGGCAAAAGTTCTGTTAAAAACATACAAATGAATGCGTCTGGAAAGTTTTGTCGAACTCAGTTATTCCTGGAAAGTTTTGTCTAACACCAACATGTTGGTTAATTATACTTGCAGTAGTTAATAACAAAAAATTTCAGAGAAGAGAAGGGAAAGGCAAATTAAATTAACAGCATTTAATTTTTAGTGCAAGAAGCAAGATTTTGTTCCATGTAAATGAATTTCATAATGCTGTCTCAATTCTACTGACCTCTGTCCCTTGGGAGTTTTCTGCTCTTTGTAGTTCACTTTACGACCAAAACTTGGGTTTTTGCAAGGGTAAATTGGATAATAAAAAGCATTTAAAACAGGTTCAGAAGCCTATAAAATCCTTGCTTTTGTGATACGGGTTCGTTAACGAGCAGCTTGATAGCCGACTTTAACTCGTGACAAGTGTAAGCTCGACGACCCACTTTGACCCACTTTGACACAACTGGCAACTAATTATTGTTAGATGCCAGTCAATGCCAAGCACAACCAAAACCAAGCACTACACCTGGTGATAACATCCTCCAAATGTGCTTGGGCTCAACTTTCTTCCTAGAACCTATCTGTATATGCCTACAGTGTATAGTATAAACTATCATCTATACTGTCCTACGGAGTCTTACACAAACACAGTGGTCCACATTTTGTGGTTCCTTCATTCTATTATCTTGCATTAGTCAAACTACATGATTAATGTAGTTGTGCATCATAGATTGAGTGATTATCTGCCAATCATTTTGGTGATCAATCAATTCAGTCAATCTATTGGGACACCAGAATTCCAATACATCATTTCCAATGCTGTCATTTGCATGTAAATCCAAGGCCACACGCAGTCACTAAATATAGCTGCAATCTTTGCCGCATATACAGGAGTCAGGAGTAATAGAATTGTATTACCTATGCTGACAGTGAGAAGTCCAATTCACACATTTTTAAAATGAGAGTTGTGATTCAATGGGGAGCCTTAAATGGATATCCACGAGGTGGCGCCACCATCAATGTGACCATAACGTCATGAAGAGTTTACTGTCAATGCACAGATGAACTGGCACTTTTAGTCCATTTTCTCAGCAACCAGTGGACATATTGACAAAATTTAAAAAGCATCATGAAGCTCACCATTATGCCCAACACAACCACTTATCAAAAGCATTGCAAATATAATAACTTTGACACAAAAAAATCATAAACTTAAACATTTGTACCAAAACTGACTAAAATAAACATTTCAATGAAGTAAAGATATGCTACTCTCAAATGATTAGAGTTAGAGGAATGGTTTTAATGTCAAAAGATGCCTATATTAAAGGACAACTTCAGATGAACATATCATGCTCCTAGCTGTATTGGTTTTCTTCAGGATCAAGCATTAAGTCACCCAAAAATGGTGTTTTTTTTAGATTTTTTGAGAAATTCTGTTTTCAGTGGTAAAAAGTCTGCTATAAAGTTTGAGAAAGACATGTTAAATCTTAACTATCATCAATAAATATAATTGCAGATTCTAAAAATGTAAAAATTATTTTTGAGAATCCAATAGTTACTGATATATGATGAGATATATTTCAACATGCACAAACCGAGTTATAACACCAGAATGCCAATTTTCGACTTTTATTTTAGAGCTTCTTGCATACAGTTCTATTAAGTTTGAAAAAAAAATCTCCAACCAAATCCAGCATCAGGGACACCACTTGACTTAACAGTTAACACATTCTAAAAATGTAACAATTAATTTGGAGGGTCCAGTAGTAGCTGATTTATGATGGGATAGGTTTCAACATGCTGCAAGATGCATGCACAAAGTTATGACGTAGAATGCAAATTTTCTCTACATTTTTTTTAGACATTCTTGTGTTCAGAGCATTAAAGTCTGCTTTAAGTTTGAAGAAAAATCCCAAACCAAATCAATCATCAAGGACAATATTTGTAGATTCTGAACTTGGAAAAATTATTTATGGGAGTTCAATAGTTGCTGATTTATGATGAGATACATTTCAACAATCATGGCAAAATGACACAAACTGAGTCATATATCACTTTTTTTTGGCTATTGCAGCTAAAGCATACTACTTGATAAATAAGGGTATATTTGCAACAAAGAATCATATAATTAATTTATATATGTTTTTGTCCCAGTAAAACTAGTAATCATATGGTGGCTTTTAACCATTTATACCATTCGACACCTCTGTCAGCCAATCACATGCTAGTATTGCAGGGAAATAATTCCCATAATCTTTGTTGTCCAGTTATCCTCTCATGTTTGACTGCTTGAATGTTTGTCTCATGGTATAAGCTGGTTATTCACCATGGAATCAGGAATATGTGTTTATCACACCTCGGGCTAAAGCCCTCGGGTGATAAATCACATATTCCCTCTCCCATGGTGAATAACCTACGTGTATGTGGTGGAAATGAACATGCAATGTTTTCAACTGCTTTATCACATGATTATCTGAAAGGCAGAAGAACACTGTTACTCAAATGATATTTTGATTTTAGAAAAAATTCATAATCACAGTAAAACAAAGTTAAATTCTTGGAATTATCCTTTCAAAAGAATTTTGCAAATTTTCAATGTTATCAATAAGTAATATTCTATTTAATTCTATTCTTATGAACTTTTCTTTATCAATTGACCTAAAATTACAAAATGATTAATCATTTTCAAGAGTGTCTTGTTTATTCATACATGCAGGCATACATGTATCTCTTATAAGACTCTTCCTACTTCTCCCCCATCTCCCCGTACTCCCTCCCCACATCCTACTCATTCCCATCTCCTCCTTCTCATCCTGCAACCATTTCCTATACCACCCATCTTCTCCAGTTCCTCCTTCTCTAATTTCCTCCCATATCCTCAACCCATCTCCTCTTCCACCGATCTCCTCCTCATCCTCCTCCAGCGCCTCCTTCTTTCATCTCCTCCTTCTTTCATATCCTCCTTCCCCGATCTCCTCCTTCTCCCATCTCCTCCATCATCACCTCCTGTCCCCTCCTTCTTCTCCCATCTCCTCCTCTTCCCTCCTCCTTCTCCCTCCTCTCTTCCCTCCTCCTCTTCCCTCCTCCCTCTTCCCTCCTCCTCTTTCCCTCCTCCTCTTCCCTCCTCCTCTTCCCTCCTCCTCTTCCCTCCTCCTCTTCCCTCCTCCTCTTCCCTCCTCCTCTGCCCTCCTACTCCCATCTCCTCCTCCAATCTAGTTCTTCTCCCCCTCCCATCTCCCCTCCAATATCCCATCTCCCCTCCAATCTCCCATCTCCCCTCCCATCTCCACCACCCATATCCACCTCTCCTTCTCCTCCTCAATGGGCAATTATTTATATTTGACACCCAGATAGACAATGGATAATATTTGGAATGGCAACTTCCCAAGGGCACACAATATAAAAACAATGTTGCTTATTGGTGAAGGGTTGGTCTGTTGGTCATATAAAAATGTATGGTAGGAATTATGTTGCCACAATGTGAACACAACATTGAATTACACAAATTTGAAGATGTTGCAACAACGTCGCATGCTTCTGTGTAATTTTCACAAACATTTCGACATTGTCATAACTTTAACGCAATGTAGATATGATCATTTGGTTCTAACTGGTTTTGGTCAATATTTTGGAAAAATAATTTCCTACATGTTGTCCTCACTTTTTTCTATCAACGATATTTATTTCTGTGCGAAAAACTGCATTTGAAGCACAGACCTATTTATGCAACATTGTCCTCTACATGTTGCGATCTGGCATCTCATTGACGATGTATTAGGAAGTCGGATAACATAAACAAATGTGTGAAAATCAGCAGATTTTGCTCTAAATATGACACTAGTTAATATATGTGAATTACATTGTAAGGAGAGAGTTGAAGATGTGGCTTGTCTGGCTTTAACGCTCTGAACAAAATAGTATCTAGATAAAATGTCAAAACTTGGTTTTCCAGCGTCATAAGTTAGTTTGTGAATCTTGAATAGTATCTCATCATAAATCAGCAACTATTTAGAATACAAGTACTACTTATTGTCCTTAATGATGGGTTTGCTTTGAAATTTTTCTCTCAAACTATAGCGGACTTGTAACCTCCGAACACAACAATGTCTCCAAAAATGTTGAAAATTGCTTCTGATGCCATAACAAGGGACCGTTCATAACTGACTAGTTTTGCTGGAACTTCCCATAAAAAATTGATATTCCAGTAAGAGGTCTCTGCTGTTCTTAAGGACTTTAACAACCATCTTGGTTGTTTGAGCACCTTTCGACTTAGGGACCCATGGGTTCTTGTTAGAATCTGCTATTGTCCTTGTTGATGAATTTCCTTTGAATTGTTTTTCTCAGAACTTTACAGCACACTTTAAAGCTCTTATCATAAAAATATTGACATCCTGGCATCAATCTCTCAGTTTGTGCATGGCGTAACGTATCTCGTCATTAATTTGCAACTATTGGACACTCATAAACAATATTATATTTTTTTAGAATCTGCAAGTGTTAGTCCTTGATGAAAGATTTGGTTCGAATTTATTTACTTAGAGGCCGACCAGATAGTTGGGGGGGGGGCTATGGACTTTACCCCCGGGACAAACCCTTTTAACATTACGGTACCCTAGCTACAGGTAGAAACAAACTGTTTTTTATTTCCATGTGCTGAACAAACTTTTTTTTCAGTGTCAAGTGGGAAACAATCTTTTTTTTTCACCAAATATCCATAGCTCCCCCCTAAGATCATCTGGTCGGCCCCTTAATAGTAGACTTTAAGGCTCCGATCAAAAGAATGTCTAAAAAAATGTCAAAAATAAGCATATTGGGGCATTAACTCAGTTTGTGCATGTCAATAATAATTTTTCCTTTTTTAGAGTCTGCAAATATTGTCATTGATGGTAGATTTGGTTTGAATTTACTTTATCCAATTTTAATCTCTGAACACAAGAATACCTAAAAAAAAAAAAGGCATTCTGACGTCATAACTCAGTTTGTGAATGGTGTAATGTATCTCAGCAACTATTAGACACTCATAAATAATTTTTTACATTTTAACAATAAACAAGTATATTCCTTGATGATAGATTTGGTTTGAAATTGTTTTATCAAACTTTATAGCAGATTTTAAAAGCTCTGAACACAAGAATGTCTCAAAAATGTAGAAAATCGGCCTTTTGGCGTCACAATTTAGTTTGCGCATGTTGAAATGTATCTCGTCACATACTGGCAACCATTGGACTCTCAAAAATAATTTTTACCTACTTTGAATCTGCAAGTATAGTGCTTGATGATAAATTTTGTTTATATTTTATTCGCAAACTTCATAGCAGACTTTTAACCCCTGCAAACAACAATGTCGCAAAAAACCCCCCAAAATTGTATTTTTGGGGGATTTAATGCTTAATCTGAAAAAAACTCATTGAGTTAGGAGCATGGAATGTTCCTTTCAAGTAGTCCTGTAATATAGGTATCTTTTGGCATCAAAACCATCTTGCTAACTCCAACCATTCGAGAGCAATGATTTTTCCCAAAAGTAAAAAAAAAATCTAAATCAAGTTCACTTACTGAATGCACGGAAAATTTTATAGAAACAACAAGTTTGATTAGTCTAGTGGTAGGATTATATTATTTCCTCAATGTTGCTTTTTAAATTTTGCAAGTGGGATGAATATTAAAGTCTACAGGTCTGTTTTTGTCTTGAAAATCATGCAGCTGCATGCTTTACTGGACTACCCAGCTGGTTACATTGATAGTGCTGCCACCTGGTGGGATAGCTGTTTAGTGTGGTTCCTCATTGCCTAAGATAACAAATGGCTTCTCAATAGTATCTATTCATTTCTTCTGTCTGAAAAGATATGAATCTGGACTTACTTCACCAGAGATTTTAAAAGAGAGCAGAAACATGATGGTAATGTAAGGAAGTGCCATGTTCAGTCAAGTATACACTGAGGCAATTTTGGTGAGTATCTGAAGACATTGAAAGCCATGTCTGTGTAGAAGTGTTATAAGAAAAGATGATGACAGGAGAAAAGTTACTGGGTTGCTGGAGTACTCCGTTTAGAGGGTTACAGGATGGCAACAAGTCGATGTTCCGGAACTTTTTAAGACCCTGGTTTCTTACTTTCTATCAAACGACCATTCACTTTTCATAGCATTCTCAAGACATTTAAGACGTAGTTGAAACACAGCATAACTTATAATGTCCTAAGCTCTCACAAGGCATCAGCATCATCGGCAACAGACATCTGAATAACTTCTTTAAAATTACCTTCAAACTCAACAGAAAAGCCATGATACACTAAGATGCCACTGTTTTTAAAAGCAACAGAAGTCTTGAGCAACACTAAGATGCCACAGCATACGGCCTCTGGTCAACCATTATGATTATATCCCACTTCATGTCTTCAGAGAAACCACTTTTCCGAGCCTTGCCTCCCCACTAACATATTGTCTGTGACAGACTTTCAGTCTGGGACATCAAGTCGGCATTTATGTTCCCATTACAGCTTAGAGAATACTTTCTTTGAACCTGGCTTGTTCAATAGACAACAGTATATATATTCCAAGCAAAAATCAATCTGGAGAAGGTGTTTCATCCTTCCCTTTCACTATATTTTTTGCCTGAACCGATATTTTTTTCCCTTTTGTCTTTCAATTCAAAGTACCATCAGTAGGTTAGGCCACACATAATTGATCTTTAGCTTCTCGGATCCTCTCGAGGCTCTTTTTCTAGGGTCGGTTGGTAGGACGAAAAAAAAACAAAACTGAAATCTCAATTTTTTTGTTGCCAAAAATCAGAATTTTCATGGGTCGGTCGGTCAAAAAAAAAAAAATTTGCCAAGTTATGCATGTTGCCAACAAAAAGGGTTTTATGTGCAATTTTTAATAGGGCTGTCGCAATAGATTGTAGATTTATCCCATAATGAATATATATATATTGATTTAAATTTCAAAGTGACAACATGATACAAAATATAATACCATTATGCAGCATACATGACAAACAAAAATCAACAGCAGGTACCTAATTAAAACAGTGACACAAAATAATGTTTGTCTGTTTGCTGTTTTATTTATCTCTTGGGCCCCGATTTGCCATGTGGCTGCAGTTCCCGTACCATGAATACCTTGTGCTATTAAAGTTTGAAAGAAGTACATGAAAGAAGCTGGTACTGGTAGGCCTTGACTGTGCTAACCAGGTTTCCCTTAGGCCTAAATCTCAATATCAGTGGAGGCTGACTGGCACAGGCTGAGTGGCACTGCTCACTGGCAGTTTGGCACCTGCAGTCTGGCACTGGCATGATTCAACCAACTGGTGCAAATGTTATGGTGTGAAACAGTCCTCTATTTCCCTGTACAGGTGAAACTGCTGTGATAGAACTTAAATATCCAATGTGTGCACTGTTGGTCATTGACAAATAAATTACTGTGAAACCAGTGAAAATAGGTATCATGGATGCAGCTATTGCTCTGATATATGTAGAATATAGGTGGAGCCAATATGACTCTCATTGGCTCTCATTATTGAGGTTCCACCCAGAGTTAAACTGACCTGATTTTTAGTCATTTTACAAAGGAATATGATGTTAAAATTTGAGTAAGTACACAGTATTCAGTATGAAATACCTTATTGATGAATAAAAAGTGACATTTTGGCAATAACCAGAGAAGCAATAGTTATGCAAAAGTGACCTCAATATGGGTGAAAAAACTGATGTGGGATGCACATGTGACTGGTTGAATGAGAGAAATCTTTGCACTATACATCTCCCCTAGATTCCCTGTGGACTATGGGAGATGACACACCAACAGGAAGATGTGGAGCAGCCCCTGAGCTGTTGACCATCTGAGGTCCTCAATAGCATCCTCGATCTCACTCTTCGTTCGTTCGAATTCTTTGCACTGTTTTTTAAAGTGCCATTCAGGTAAGGCAGGTGTGGTTCCTCTGTCTTTTCACCATCGCGAATTAGCTGCAGATCAGGTAAGGTCGGCGGTAGGCAAAATAAATAAATTGGTAAGTGGTCATTTTTTTTCTAGGTCGGCACAAAGTCTGTTGTGTCGGCGGGTCCGAGAAACTAAAGATCCATTATGTGTCGCCTTAAATGTCAGAGCACTCAATTAACCTTCTGCTTACATTCATCTCAAAGACCAAAGTAAGACAAAAAATATTGATAGAAAGAGAAAGAGTGGGCATGAAGTACCCCGTACATTCTAATCTCATTCTTAAAATCACATCAGGATGCTGAGTCTCTTATCAGCACCATGAATGGAATATGACAAGTGCGGCTCTTTAAGCCCAGCTCCTATGACCCTATAGTACGTGAACAATTAGTTATATTTGACAGATCAATGATATGCATTTAAGAAAGACAGAGGCGGGCAATAAGTGGGACAAAAAATTCTTCAAATAAAAGTGAGCGTGTTTATTATCAAAGCCTTCAACAGTATACAAATTTAACATTACATATGATTACAAAGCTGCTTTTTGCAGGTTCTTTTTCGTATTCGACCAACATTTAAAAAAAATTATTTTCCTTCGCATCACCCAAGCTAACTTGTATCACCAAAGAAGACGCTACATTTAGATCAAAAACATTCACAACAGTATAAGATTATGCGAGATGTAAGATCACTGCACAAATGACCAGCGGACCACACACTGTACCGCCCATTTATATTAGGTCTCCAATTTTTTTATCTTGACAATTCTTTTGTCTCATGTGCTACCATCTCCCTTGTGACCCTTCAAGAGGGCAAATCTAGAATTGTCTGTCTCACGATAAAACCCTGCCTTGTTCAAGGGTCTTTTTTGCATTCATCATCTTTTCTTTTCTTCTTTTATCTTTAGGGGAAGGGGCATCAATTCTCTTCACAGATGACCTAAGCGTACTTGTATCACCAGAACATTCAATTCGATGGCAGAGTCAGTACAAATCACTGATGTACAATTGTACACTGTACAGTTGTACGCTGAAGACTGATGTAGACAGATTGAGATAGATGGTGATTTGAAATTAAGCCAAGAGCACTTAGTGATGAAATTGTATGTCCGAAGATAAAATACTCTTTTGTGGAGGTTCTTTCTGGTATTCCAAGAAACTTTCAGCCCTTTTAAAACTTGACCTGAGAGAATTGGCATCGACAAAGAACAACTGATCAGTGATGTAGGCCCCAGCTGAATTTGAATAGACGGGAGATTGAAGTGGTTTAAAATTCTGAGTGGGATTAGATTAGATTCATTTACTTCAAAAGCAATTGTATTATACAAACAACATATTTTTACATGAAACAAGCAAGTAGCGGTTTGGACAGGGATACACCCGAGTGTGTCGTCCTCAGGCAAAACACTTCCCACTGATTTGGACCTGTTTTTGGTCGAGGACACATCTTGAGGATGCAGCATACCTAAGTTGCAATAAATTTGATATCCAGCTACAATTTAATGAAATATATTGCCATTTCTATCCGTCCTTCTATCTATATACCTACTATCTCTTCATTGGTCATTCCACAGACCAGCAGCCAACCCATCCCTTTTCATCTATATGACTGACATATGGGTCCAGTCAACTGTGCTATAATGTCACATGAAGTAGATGGACAAAACACCATTAATCTCCCTCTCAAGGCCATCTCGGCTGAATCATTAATATCGCCGAATCATCAAGGGAACCATTGGAGATTCATCATAGATTGAGGTCACCATCAAAAATTCCCATAGATATTTATGGTTAATGGCCTAGATCCATATGACAGAAATGACTTGTGCTCCACTGAGGCAAACCAATCATAGTGCAGCCCACAGGTCACACGATCGGGTCACAGGTCATGCGGAAATGCCAGGATGTAGGACAGCGGCCATAGTGCTCAATTCAGTGATGAGCTGAGTTCGTTCAATGTCCAATGTATATATTTATCTACTGGACCCAAGAGAATCTATTTTAAATAAATTTTCATCTTCTAGCAGTAACATTGATGCTGATCGCCTATAGATTCCAGTAGAAATATTTTTGATGTCTAATACCATACACATAATTCAATAATTTTTCTTCAAAATGTTGACATATTAATGGCCAACACTATTTCATATTATTATCATAAAATTTCATTGTAATATTTTCATTTCTCATTTTATTTCATATTTTATTGTCAATTTATTCATACCGGACCACAGTAGAAACTACTTTGTAGATGTGTTATCCAGAATAAATACATTCTTAAATAAAAAATAAATAAATAAAATTTATGGCAAATCCTTTCAGAGAATTCAACTTAAATAGCAGGTTGACATCAAACAACACATGGTAATATATCTGCTAGAAAACATCCTGAAGGAAAACCACACAGTCACTGCACCCTCATGGAAGACCATACCCCTCAAAGAGACCACTTATGTCAGCAGAAGGGTAACTCATCACAGGAAATAATGAATGAAATAATGAACCAATAAACATTGTCTTAAATGTGCAAAGGCCAGTCCACTTCATTGTTCATCTGGTGATGATAGGTCATGCCTTCGTTTATCGGGTCGTGTGATGTTCATTTGGGAATCCCAGAGTATTAGATTGTGTGGGACTTAACACCTGTTGCGGCAGGGCAGCCTTTCTCAGAAAATATGTGTAGCATTGTTAACCACAATGGAGGTTAAGCTATTCCAACTCTCATAAAGGTTAATAACCAACAGTCCAACACACATGGTTGTAGTATCATGCCTCAGCAATCAACATCAGGGAAGCTATATCTAAAACCACAAAAATGACAGTATCAATGCTGTAAAATTTGCCATTTTAGTAGGACTAACATAACATCAATTGATAGCATTGCGGTTTTAGAAGGCACTTATTTGTGCCGCTTCTCAATTCGGTGAAAGTTGGGAAAGAGCATGTGTTTAGCTTGTAAATTTCAATCTTCAACTGGAATTCCCATTCGAATATTCACAGTTGAACAATTCAATTTAAAACTATCAGTTCGAGTCTGAGAAGTAGGCGAGCACAGAAAATCAAACCAAAAACACCAACTGTGACTGAGCCACAGCAATAACACCCTAGAGACATGGTATAACAGAAAATTATGATAGAATACCATATAAAGCAAATCCAATCATCACAAACATTTTATGATCAGGCATTATGACATGCCACTGGCCCAAACCTATCATTTGATCAAAGCTGTCACAATAATAATCATATCATCAAACCTGTCACATGATCAAGCATGTCACATGATCAAACATGACAGCATGACAAGCATGAGATGACTTGAAAGCAATCTGAAATCAAGTTATATGACAGTATGTTTTGGCATGCCGCTCATGACTGAGTGGCAGTGTCAATCTGCGTGATGGTCGCTATGCTTCGTTATACAGTTGAGTCTCAGATTAGCGGCAACTTCATATAAAGCACTGTTGGCATCTACATAAAATAACCATATTTCCTGTTGAACAATCATGAAAGCAAGGAAATACCTTTGTACCAATATAAACATGATATACGATACAGAAGAGATTAACACCCGAGTGAAATTAGGTCTATGTACACGTTTGTGAGCTACAGCTAAAAAAAATCAATATATGTGCTATTCATTGAAAGAAAATGCTTTATGCTAAAGAACTTCTCACAGTAATGGGATACTTTTGTGTGCAGACAGTCGCGAAACCTGCAGAATAATTACGAAAGTAGTTTTTGAGAATTACCACAAAGACATATCAGAATGAACATACTAAAAGCGGCAAAAGTTCTGTTAAAAACATACAAATGAATGCGTCTGGAAAGTTTTGTCCAATTCAGTCATTCTTGCAAAGTTTCGTCTAACTCAGACATGTTGGTTAATTATATTTAAAGACAAAATATTTCAGAGAAGGGAAAGGAAAGGCAAATTAAATTAACAGCATTTAATTTTTAGTGCAAGAAGCAAGATTTTGTTCCATGTAAATGAATTTCATAATGCTGTCTCAATTCTACTGACCTCTGTCCCTTGGGAGTTTTCTGCTCTTTGTACTACTAAGTTTGTAGTTCACTTTACGACCAAAACTTGGGTTTTTGCTGGAGTAAATTCATTATTATTGGATAATAAAGCACATGTTAAACAAGTTCAGTAGTCTATAAAATCCTCGCTTTCGTAATATGGATTCGTTATTGAGTGGCTTGATGGCCAACTTTTCTTCTTTTTTTTTTGGTTTCTAATACTCGTGTCAAGTGTAAGCTCGACGACCCGCTTTGACCCACTTCGACACAGCCAGAAACTTATTGTAAGATGCCTGTAAATGACAAGCACAACCAATGACAAGCACAACCAAAGCCAAGCACAACCAAAGACCACACCTAGCAATAACATCCTCCAAATGTGTTTGCGTCCAACTTTCTTCCAAGAACTTATGCATACAGTGCATATCTAACCTTCATCTATAATGTCCCACTGAGTCTTACAGTCACACAGTGGTCAACATTCTGAGGTGTATGTAGTTGTGCATCATAGATTGAGTGATTATCTGCCAATCGTTTTGGTGATCAATCAATTCAGTCAATCTATTGGGACACCTGAACTCCAATACATCATTTCCAATCCTGTCATTCGCATGTACACCCAAGGCCACACACAGTCACTAAATATAGCTGCAATCTTTGCACCATATACAGGAGTCACGAGTAATAGAATTTTACCACCCATGCTGGGAGAGTGAGGAGTTCAATCCACATGTTTAATGAGTGTTGTAATTCAAGTGCTAAAGGTACATGTTACAAATGGCTTCTCAATAATATGTATTAATTTCTGCTGTCTTAAAAGATATGAATCTAGACCTACTTGACGGGAGATTTTAAAAGTGTTGCTGTCAAGGGCCCGGGCCATGTTGGTATACATAAACCTTTTTTTGTGTCTTTACAAAAATTGATTTCTTTCACGCGGATGATCTATGTGCTCTTGTATCAGTGATAATAATTGCCTTTAATACCCAGGTTAAAAAGGCCAGCAGCACATGCTAAAGACAAATGTACATTGTGAAAAAAATTGGCTCTTCCTCAGAAATAATGCTTATAGTTTGTAAATCAAGTGTATAGTAATAGTACAGATTCTACCTTAAATCGCATAAGTATAGAATCTTTGCTTGTATCGAAGGATTGGGATGAGCATGTTCAGTGAGACAAGCACACTTTATGAGAGCAGGAACATGACTGTTAATTAAAAGCAACAGAAGTCTTGATCAACAGTAAGATGCCACAACATATGGCGACTGGTCAACCATTATATCCCACTTCATGTCTTTAGAGGAAACACTTTTCTGAGCCCTGCTTCCCTTCTAACATATTGTCTGCGACAGACTTTCAGTCTGGGACATCAAGTACACTTTTATGTTCCCATTACAGCTCAGAGAACACCTCCCTTTGAACCTGGCTTGTTCGATAGACAGTATGTTCCAAGCAAAAATCAACCTGGAAAAGGTGTTTCATCTTTCCCTTTCACTATATTTTTTGCCTGAACCTGTTTTTTTTTTTTTGACTTTCCATTCAGAGTACCAGCAGTAGGTTAAATGTTAGAGCATTGAATTAACCTTCTGTGTACATTCATCTCAAAGGCCCCAGTAAGAAAAAAAATATTGATAAAAAGAGAAAGAGTAGGTATGAAGTACCCCCATACATTGTGATTCTCATTCTTAAAATTGCATCAGAAGGTGACTCTCTTATCAGAACTATGAATGGAATATGATAGGAGCAGCCAATAAAGCCAAGTTCATATGACCCTATAGTACTACTGGAACAAGTAGTTATATTTGACAGAACAGGCCAGTGATATGCATAAATTTAAGAAGGCTAGGTGGCATGTTTAATGTTTATTATCAAAGCCTTCAACATCACAAAGCTGCTTTTTGCAGGTTCTTTTTCGTATTCAACAAACATCTTCTTTCAATTTTTGACCTTCTAACTTCGCATCACCCAAGTTAACTTGTATCACCAAAGAAGACGCTACATTTAGATCAAAAACATTCACAACAGTATAAGATTATGCGAGATGTAAGATCACTGCACAAATGACCAGCGGACCACACACTGTACCGCCCATTTATATTAGGTCTCCAATTTTTTTATCTTGACAATTCTTTTGTCTCATGTCCTCCTCACTCCCTTGTGAGCCTTCAAGAAGGGGAATCTGGAATTGTCTGTCTCAAGATAAAACCCTGCCTTGTTCAAGGGTCTTCTTTGCATTCATCATCTTTTCTTTTATCTTTAGGGGAAGGGGCATCAATTCTCTTCACAGATGTCCTTAGCACACTTGAATTGCAGACAGATTCAATTCAATGGCAGAACCAGTACAAATCAGTGATGTACACTGTACACACAAGACTGATGTAGACAGAAGGGGATAAATGGTGATTCGAATTGAATCTGACAACACAGATGTTGTATGTCCAAAGATAGAACACTATTCAGTAGAGGTTCTTCCCTAGAATTTTCAAATTGCACGCCAATGTTAAATTTTCTGCTTGCTTTGGTACAACCTGAATGCAGTGATAAGTGCAGTCCTCTAAGATCAGTTCTTGATGCTCACAAGGAACCCAACTGGTATGTTACTTATCAAATAGACTGCAAATATTTTGGGATCCCCACCCAGTGTTCAAACTGTTCACCCATACAGGCAAAGAAAATTTCTATATACCTATATCTTTCTACATATCGGTCATTCCATACACCAGCAGCCAACCCATCCCTTTTGATCTATATGACTGACATATGGGTCCAGTCAACTGTGCTATAATGTCACATGAAGTAGATGGACAAAACGCCATTAATCTGCCTCTCAAGGCCATCTCGGCTGAATCATTAATATCGCTGTATCATCAAGGGAACCATTGGAGATTCATCATAGATTGAGGTCACCATCGAAAATTCCCATAGATATTTATGGTTAATGGCCTAGATCCATATGACAGAAATGACTTGTGGTCCACCGAGGCAAACCAATCATAGCGCAGCCCACAGGTCACATGATTGGGTCACAGGTCATGCGGAAATGCCAGGATGTAGGACAGCGGCCATATTGCTCAAGTCAGTGATGTGATGGCCTTGTTCAACTGATGTATATATTTATCTACTGGATGCAAGAAGATCTATTCTAAATAACTTTTTTTCTGCAAGAAATAACAACAATGTTAAAGGCACCAGTCCCGCAAATGATAAAATAAGACAAAATACTCCTCAGATATATTACTACACTTACAAATGGATACTGTCATAATGATTTCTGCACAAAAAATATGTCAACAGAAGGCTTACTCATCACAGCCCTGAACTAATGAACCAACAACATTGTTGTAAAGATTAAAGGCCAGTCCAATTCATTATTCATCTGGTGATGCGAGGTCACGCCTTCATTTACCGGGTCGTGTGATGCTCATTTGGGAATCCCAGCGAATTAGATTGTGTGGGATTTAACACCTGTTGTGGCAGGTTAGCAGTTTTCATAAAGTATGTGTGGTATTGTGAACCACAATGGAGGTTAAGCCATTGCAACTCTGGCACTGGCAATCAATGTATCATGCCTGTACATCAGAAGGGAAATATCTAAAACAAGGTTAAAGCATTAACACAATCACGTTTGTCACTTTAGGAAAGTTACTTAAATATAATTATCGCTTTGAAAGGCATTTTTCCGTTCTGCTTCTCATTTTAATGAGAGTTGTAGAAGAGCTTAAAAGGGCCATGTGGAGTTTGCAAATTTACTAACATCTTCTCCTATCTTACTGGTATTCCAAGTTGAATATTCAGTTGAACAATTCAATATAAAACTCTCAGTTCAATTCAGAAAATTCATCATGCATCACAGAAAATACAATTGAAAACATCCAACTAAAGAGAGAAATAGTACTGAACCCAAACAATGAAATAGAAAGATCACGAAAATATGACAGGTTTTCATATAAAGCAAATCCAATGAGCATAAACATTTTATGATCAGGCATTATGACATGCCACTGGCCCAAACATATCACTTCATCAAAGCTGTCACAATAATAATCATATAATCAAACCTGTCACATGATCAAGCATGTCACATGACCAAACATGATAGCATGACAAACACGGGATGCCTTGAAAGCAATCTGACATCAAGTTATATGACAGTAAGTTTAGGCATGCCGCTCATGACTGTGTGGCAATGTCAATCTGTGTGATGGTCGCAATGCTTCGTCATGCAGTTGAGTCTCCGTTTCGCAACATATTTATACTATACTCTGCATGCAGTTCTATGCTTTTGCTTTTATATCAATGAAGAAAGTATATTAGGGTTCTTTTTTAATGATTGGTTTCACAAAGAGAGACACTTGACTGATATATAATTGACTCTAGCCTCCAAAATGTTCAAAACTGCGGACGATGATAAACCGTCAAATGACTGTAACGCTACTGACCTGAACATGTAAGATATGTGGTCTTACAATTGGGCTTCCACTGTGCCATTACGAATATAACAGCCAATGACACCATTCTGGTACCCATAAACACAAAAGTAGCACCACTGACCCAGTGAATACAGAGTTTTTATGATGGTTATTTCTTTATATTGCAGCACAGTTGCTCGTATGAGCGAATCATCGCCTTATCAGCAGCTGACATTCCCTCAGCTGCCGGATTACTGACGGAATTCTGACACATTCTAAGTTCACGGACATCATTTTTGGCTTTTATGGCTAATGCGCTTTTTCGAATTAGCCTTTCTGAACCATGGCTTTTGAACCAGCTATTTCATCAAAGCTTCCTGTCAAAGAACTCTCAGTACATTTGCATTCGTTCACACATGGTGACAGCAATATCAGAACATCATTTATTTGTCAAATATTGCTTCAAATCAACATAGCCATAAGAGAAATGTGTTACCATGATTATCACAGGTTGCACTAATGATTCCTTATACATTGTTATAGGTAAAATGTGACACAGAGGCTGTCCTGTGTGTCCTGTCTCATACGGAAACAGGTTCTGGTAGGGCCACTAGTGAATTGTCCAATGAACTATCTAAGAACTATTTTTTAATGCATCACACAGTGTATATCAGAATGAGAAAGGATTTCATTTGATCAGCACAGACACAGTACTGTCAATCACTTTTTTCATTTATGAAAATCCATCAACGAAAGTATGCCTCTCAGTTCCCCATTGATATGATGCGTAGATTCACAAATAGTGCTAATACTCTCACAATTATTGATGTAAAATGCTACAGAGCATATCAAACGTATGATGTCCAAAACAGTATGTAATACTTCTCAACACTGATTTCTGAGAACTAGCATCTTAATCAATAAATAAAACAGAATACTTCAAACCGTCTAACTAAAGAAAGTGGTCTTTGAAAGCATGAAACTAAACCTTTGAACAAGCTATGCAAGATGCATTCCACTTTAATTTTTTCCTTTAACGAAAGAGTAAATATTTCTCAGTACAGAGAAAACATTGGACTCATCAAATGTTGAAATATTGTTTGACAAAAACTGCTTAAAGTGTAAGAAAACTATTGTGAAAGTACTTTTTCGACAGTATACCAATTTGGCAAAAATTAACTATAAACAAAATAAACATTATATGTACGACACCACCAATTTAATAAAGAAGTGTTTGAAGACAAAGTACTTTAAAGAAGAACACTGCACAAAGAGCAAGAAAACCTTCAAGTACTTTACTATCCATGTATTGCTTTCATATAAAGGACTATGTGGATATTCTAAATCAAAGTTCTGCATTATATGTTTTATCAGAAATATCCAAATTTGTCAACTTAAGAAAAATACTACAAAACAAAGTAACATCAGAGAAATTAATTTTGGCATAAATACATGTTACAGTATGCAAGATAATCAAATTTCCTTCTGGAGAATTATGAAAGTAAGGAAATACCTTTGTACCAACATAAAGTAGATATAAGATGTGGAAGAGATTAACGCCTGAGTAGAATTATGTACACATTTGTGAATTACCATTACTAACACTCAATATCTGTGCTATTCGGTGAACCAAAATGCAGTTTGCTATAAAGAACTTATCACAGTAATGGGATACTTTTGTGTGCAGACAGTCGCGAAACATACAGAATAATTATGAAAGTAGTCATTGACAATTGCCACATACTCAGACATATCAGAATGAACACAAGTGGAACAGCCAAGGCTTCATTAAAAAGGAGATGACATATAAAAGAATGCGTCTGGAAAGTTTGTCTAACTCACTTATTCCTGGAAAGTTTTGTCAAACTCAGACATGTTGGTTAATTATACTTTCGGTAGTTGTTAAAGATCAAATATTTCAGAGAAGTCAAAGGAAAGGCAATTGAATTACCAACATTCAATTTTGGGTTTTAGAAGCAAGAAATTATTATATTTTTTATTTTGTTTCATGTCAATGAATTTCGTAATGCTGTCTCAGTTCCAATAAGTTGAGCGCTTATGGAATTTTCTGCTCTCTGTAGTTCACTGAATGAAACACTTGGGTTTTGCAAGGGTAAATTGGACAATAAAACACATTTAAAACAGGTTCTAAGGTCTATAAAATCCTTTGGTTTGTAATATGGGTTCCTTAATGCGCGGCTTTATGGCCAACTTTTCTTTTGTTTTGTGGTTTTTATAACTCGTGACAAGTGTAATCTAGAGGACCCACTTTGACACAACTGGCAACTTACTGTTTGATGCCTGATCAAGCACCATCAACCACCACACCTAGTGATAATATACTTGAAAATGACCTAATTTGCTAAATTTGATTTTTTAAATATTCAATTCAACCCTGACACTGACAGACTCAGACACACCCAGATTATTTTTCTGTCATCAAGGATCAATTAAAACTATTTTTATTGTATGGCCTCTTGAAGTTGTAGCAATTGAAAGGGGCATTCACAAATATCAGACACATTTTTCTGCTGGACCTTTCTTTTCCTACTTTCTGAAAGCCCCCGTAACTAACTTTTTAAACTAAAAAAATACACATCTCTTCGACACATAGTTGTGAACTTTAAATGCAAGCAACCCTGATCCTATGTCTAGTAAAGTGTAAATTAAGAAAAAATACATAATTACCCCGATTTTGCAAGATTATTTACTGAAAATCCTTCACTAACCTGCAACGAGAAAATAAGACATATTAAAAAAAAAGCACAACAATGTATTTGAATCAAATTTAATAGCTGTAAAATTACAAATCACTACTTCATTAACTAGAAATCGATCAATACATACAGACAAGACATAAAAATATAAAAGATAATACATAAAGGCCCATTTAATATCATATATTCACACCACAAGTTTCATTGAATCAATTAACTGAAATATCTTCCTGTTAAGATATATATTCTTCTAGATTATTTTTATTTGGAGACTCCACACCTGCCGGAAATATGACAACATATGCCTCAAACATTCCTTCAAAGAAATTAGATCAATTTCCTTAAAGAATTACAGAGACAAAATCCAAATGACATAACAGCTGGTTTTTCCTGTCATTCTAGAATTAAATGAACAATTTCGGAAGTAATATAGATTTTTGAAACAGGTTCTTCTGTCAAAAACTGATAATGCAGGTCTGTATTTTTTTCAGACAAAGATATATTTTTCATAACATTATTACTAGAGAATCTTTCTTTTTCCCCGGACTTTTATTTTATCATGGATATATCTAAAAATCTCAGTCATAAGAACCACGTGTTTTCTGTTAAACTTTACATTGTGACAACCTAAATAAGCCAAATGACCAAAACATCATGCAAAATTGTCTTTATAGTATAGGTAGATATATATTATATATAGAATTCTCATCAAGTTTTCGTTGTCATTTCTACAATGTTCTCAAAACTAGCCTATATAATTTGTGTCTATACGGCAGCTGCAGTTTTCTGACTTTCACTGACTTCAAGAGAAGGAAAGCATTAATTTCAGTAAACGACAGAGAAGCCATATCCCAATAAATATGGACCCATGCTGGCACCCAGATGATGTGAAACGCCATATATATGCAAAGAGCATGCAAACATGTAAATTGCCTCAAGTCGTATGGTTTAGCAGCATAGCCCAGTAATTATAAAGGATATCCGGGCCATGGTAATCGTGTATTGAGATCTACAGGAGATTTATGCACTAGTTATAAAGCGAAGCTTTGGAAGCTTTGGTTATCCAGGGAAAATGCTTTTACTTTGAGAATGTTGGTATGTGTTGTGTTAAGTATTGATTGCAGTCAAACTAACAAAGAAATAATTACAATGACCAAAATTGCAAACAAACAAGTTTTTTTTTCTTTTTCATACCAATAAAACCATTTTGAGAACTCCGTCCCAGCAAAGATTTGTCAAAGTCTGTTCGGTAATACAATAAATTCTGTTTAGTGTTACAATAATATGGTCAAAAGAGACAAACGGTTACGAAAATACAATCAAGAATAAAATGCAATAAACATATCAGGTTCAATGGAAATTCAGACATTGAGCATTTAAATATTGATGCGGTTTAAAATAACTTTTTTCTGATGTCTCAAGTTGCTTCTGCCCTGGATGTAGAGAACTATGTCACACAGTATGATAGTGAAAGTTATCATCATTACTGCATGATAGCGAATGTTATTGAAATTAACACAATCGGTCTGGTAATTATAGCAGTAGTCTTGATCTGACAAAGGTCCAGTGAGATTTCTTCAACCACACCATGCACACTTGTCATACCAGCCATGAATCCCTAGAATAACCAGGTCCTGCCTGTTTGGTTGGAAAGTACCATACAAAGAAACGAGACCAAAAAGACGCCTAATGGAATAAAATGCCAATCCTAATGGAATAAAATGCTGATCCTGATGGAATAAAATGCTGATATGAGATCAACCACAGACTTCAGAAAAGGGGACTGTATATTCAAAAGAAGTGGGCGTCAAATTTTTAGGTAAATTTTCACAAAACATGTCAATTATGAGTAGGTAGTAGGCGTGGGCTTAACACAGCATTTTAAAACTTCTGAATAATAAAATGATATTGTATTTTTCATAGCCATATGAGTTTCCCATTCAAACAACATTTTACAACCAGTAACCACATTTAATTTCTTCTTATCACTTGCCTTTGTTTTTATGCAGTAAATCATTGTCATAACTTAAATCTAAACTCATTGTTTTAACATTAAACCGTTTTAAGGATTCTTTCTAGCCACATTTCTAATAAATACAAACACCTCCCACTTGACAACACATCTTTTAACTAATTCTTAAACAACGTTCCTTCTCAATTCTTTAACAATACATCTTTGTTAACAGTTTTTCCAAAACTTCACAGTTGGCAGACACTTAATTCTTGTTTTAAATGTGCGAGTAATGTTTGAAAGTTTGGAAAGTAAAAATAGGATTCAGATTGCGAGAATTTAAACAAAACTTTTATGAACAATTATTTACTTTCTATAAGAATCTTGACCATGATAAGCACTGGGTGTTATTAACTTGTCATGGATTTAGCAAACCACTTTATGAGTTTATGTACATATTTTTGCATTGGTACCGCTTGATAGAAAAGCAGGGCTAACCCCAATGAGATAAGTCGCACTGATGACATTATGTGGTTTGTTGGGTAACTTGGATGAAATCATGTGATAATCTGGTTGTCAACACATTATAATCCCCTGATCTGTATGATTCTAATGAACAACACACTTTTCCAATGAATTGCTGTCTTAAGAGCATAATCATTAGCTATCCAAACAATAAAAAATTTAACAAATACACTCATTATAGTCGGGCGCCACAGAGGGGTCAGCCTGCACCCGTGTGAATATTTAACGGGCAAAGTTTTTTGGTGCCCTAATAATGTCCTTTTAACAAAAAACCAATGTTAACAGGACTATCATTGTCCCATGGGGTTTTTACGGTGGCCATTTTGAATTGAAGTTGACGACAGAAAAACGTCTCTTAGAAATTACAAGTTTAAATATCTCTAAATTGTAAATATCACCTCATAATGGCCAAATAATTACAAAAAAACACATTTATTACGTATTTCCCATCTTTTCCATTTATTCCACATCAGCCAGTTAACCAGTACCTCTGTGTGATGATCTTATTTGAAAAGCACTGAATATAAGCTTTCAAATGAGATGCAAAATGTCTGTAAGAGATGATTATATGATGAGCTGTGCTATTGTAAAGATTTAGATTTGTGATGCTGTGACCTTTCAGCACCAAGGGTGCGGTAGAACCAATAGTCATGTTGTCACCTTGTTGAAGGGCAAATGGGAATTAATGGATTCCAACACAGCTCCTATTGCTTGGATTTGCCATATATACTTAAAATCAGAACTACGAATGGAGACAGATCTATTGAAAAGACCCCTTGCCTGCTGAGTGTCACAAGTCGATATATTTGTTACTCATTATTTTACTACCTGCTAACCCATTTAGCAACCACAAGCATGTACACTGAACCATACATGCCCTGACTTTTCCAAGTGCAATATAATTTGAGCTTTCAAAGCAATCTTGAAAGGTGAAAATCGTGGAATCGCATATTCGACAAAAAACAATGAACTACAGTTCACTAGTTGACTGTATACCAACTGCTTCGACAAGAAGTGAAAAGACGGAATAACAGACTGCATTGATCAGCCTTAATAGAATCATACACACAGTTTCATATAGACCACAAAAATGTCCACACATGTATATACTGACAACACTGGCACTACATAATCACCAGATATGTAATTTTCCAAGACCTTTATGCATTTGTGTAGATTTCATGCCAAAATGGTCAAGTGAATGGCTCAACTCACTAAAGCAGCTATGATTGGATTTATAAACCCACAGGAAATGGAAACATATTATCCAGCCATGAAAACAGGCTGTGACCATCCATTTTCTTAGCAAATTACATGGAGCAAGACAGTTAAATTGATATGGTGGTTTAATCAGGTTAACCTGAGATTGTAAACTTATGTTGAAGAAAATTTACCTCAGCAGACATGAATAATCATGAAATATTTGCACAAAAAAGAAAAGATTATGTCATGTATACTCCGATGGATTCCTTCAGTCTCTTTACACAAAAGACAGACCAATACAACCGTCTACTTCATCTGGAGAGGTCAACTGAAAATTACTTATTTGGTTATCTCTGGCTGATTCCACAGCTGTTTGAAACACTATGGAGATATAAACGTCATTTCAAAATTATTGCTTTTAACGAAAGTGAAACCATTTTGCATATTTAAGAAACTGATTGTTTACTAATGCAGATCTATATTGCAAAGAAATGTTGAATAGTACTTTTCCTGGCCGGTATCTAACAGCCATATAGGTATGCGAGTCTGTTATTGCGACAATACCTCCACATGAGAGCAATTTGAAGATTCTCATTTTCATGACTCGTTCTTGGCAAGTGATGTTTAATTACACCAACCTCCAAATGATGCCTGAACCTGACATTCTAGACAGCAAGGACTCAGCAATTAATGGCTGGCTCTCTTCTAACATTGCAGGCATCTCTGATTTTCTGAGTATTTCGGAGCTTCAGCTAGGGATGTATCACGATTGTATTAACAATCAGTTGAAATTACATTGTATAATTGTGAAGTATAGCCATTACAATGCATGCCTGAGGTTTTTATTGCTATCATGTAATTGAGGTGTTTTGTGCGAGACGTCTTGCTTTTCAGAATCTACCGTATGGTGCCCTATTTTCGTCAGGGTCCTATTATCGTCACTTATAAGCAACGTACCCTAATTTAACCAAATTTTGTGTCGGTGGGCAAAAAGTCACGATTCTTAAAGTAAAATCACTGTTGCTTACATTCATCCATCAACGGCATTAATGACCCTATTGACAACTCCATAATTGCTTCAAAAACACAATATTTTTTATAATTTTGAGACAAAATCGCCCTGAGCAGGCCTAGCTTCCTCTGATTTTTAGACCCATCTTTATGCCTCTGTTGCACTTAGTGAAAAAGGGAAAACGACGCAAGTCTCAGAAATGAGGGACAAATGAAGTTATCAAATATGTTTATACAAATACAAAATGCTTGTTGGACTTATTGTTAATTTACAGTGTGCTTTTGAAATCTGACGCAATTAGGACACCCTAGCTGATGATAATAGGACCCTGGGGTCCTAATATCGTCATAATGACTTGGCAATGGATAACTGCTCTCAAAACCTTGTAAAGTGGTGCATACCACCTCTTCTTCGGAAAAATTTTGCAAAACAATATTTTTGAGTGCTGGGAGTGAATAGACAACTTGTCATAGTGATGGTATAGCACTGATATCATTTTAAAGGGTACAACTGACGAAGATAGGGCTCCACACATTAGGAGCTTCCTTCTCAGGCCATGTACATGCGTACTCTGGGCAGCTGGATCACCAGGTTGGTAGGGTGTCGGACTGGACCAATATACAAGCAACAAGGGTTAAAGTTTGCATAATAAGAAGTTCCAGAAGTCATAACCACGATCTTTGAGAAAAAACTAGAATAATGGTATAAACAGCGATCTCACTTCCATGTAAGGGTTCAAAGAAATCTACTCCATTTCATGAATAACGAATAGCCATAAGTAGCAAAATAATTGCAAAGAATTGGTTTACCGCATGAGGAAAGCTCTTTTTTAAAACAAAAAATCTGAGTTGTTGTTATACACAATACTACATCATTGCTATATTAACTGATTAACAGATCATTGAGATGAAATACAATATTATTCGGCTACATTGTACATGCAGTATTAGAAGAACCAAGACAAGTTAATCATGTTTTTGCAAAGAAATCATTCAAAATACTCAACAAGGATACCGAACAAAATTAAGCTATGCTTTGCAACAGTACAATGTAATCTCCACAGATTATTGATGCGATCACGGCGCAGCCCTGATGCTCCTACACCTAGATGCCTGTAACAGCATAACAAGACACCTAGACACTAATTGCAAAGTCCTTGCAGTCTGGTGTGTCAAGTTGAGGCTTGATTTGGAGGTCGGTGTGATTAAACGCTGCTCAAAAAGAACAAGTCACGAAAATGAGAATCACAAATTGCTGTCATGCAACAACAATTTTTTTATCAATCTTTGTCTGGTTCGTGGAAATTTACATAGTTTACCTGAATTAGTTCATTGCAAATACCACATTGCAGAATTAATGAACCTTTCGTTAAATACTTAATTTCACATGATACATAGGCCTACATATAAAATAAGTCATATATTTTTTATAAGCCATTAAAAATAAGCCAACTGTCATTTCCGGTATGGTTTTCAATTTACGTGTACATGCAATTTGTCAATGTTAAATATCATATAGATGTTAAACATTAATTTCCTTAAGAAACATATATGAACGAGATTGAGCAACACATTGTCACAATATATGCATAGAGCCATGTTCACTCCATTATAAAGGACCAATTAGATTCAATGAGCGCTCACATTTCTCCAAAATCACTCAAAAGCCAATTATCATACACCATGAAGTGCCATGAATCACCAAAATTAGCCATTTTTCTTGCCAAAGCAAAAAAACTTCATTAAAAAGCAATTTACATTCACTTCCATTAAAACTCCTTCCAACTGTATGATGTCATGATTTCAAAAAGTGTCACCCCCCAGAAGGTAACATTACGTTACATACATCAAGATAAATTTGACAAAGTATGATTTATAACATATATATATATATATATATAAGTATACCTAAACAGGCAATTGGTCAACTAATAGAATTTAAGAATTACTTCAGCAAGGCAATATTAACATTTCTTTTAAATGGCTACTTAAATATTACCTTGAGTTAATTTAATGATGGCTGTTATCTTCAGAACATCACATTATATACACACTTTTACAAGCAATTCATCAGGCTTGATGACTTTTGAATTCATTAGACAAAATAAACATGCAAATGGATCTTAACTTGGAATCATTGAGTTGGAGATGAATCTTAATTGACAATGTGGATGACAGATTGAGAGAGATATATGGCATATTCCCGACTTCAACCTATAATTTGGATGTCTAATTGTCTATACATGTATGTTGGATGTTGCCTGGCATGTGATTTCTCTTAAACAATCATTTATATCAGCTTTTGTTGGTTTTATGATGGACATTACCTTAAATGTCACATTATACATACTGAAACAAGCCATTCATCAAGTTCGATGAGTCTAATAATTCATCCAACAAATTAACATGGAGATGAATCCGAATTTGGGAATCATAACGAGGGACAACTCTCTATTGACAAGGAAAATGATTAATTGGATGGAAAGTAAAAGTTTTCCATTCTTTTTCTTACTATTTTTGGACTGGAGGATGATTCCATCATTTTCATTACATCATTAAATCACATGAGAGCTTTACTAAGTTGTTTTGCAAGTCGAAGGAAACCCCACCCCCACCCCCCCCGCCCCCGGCGCCGAGTACCACAATAAATGTCATGTTTAATGTAGGGGCAGTGTGCATTGGACACTGGACAGTCCAAATTATATTATAAACTTCATATTACCTAGCAACAAAGCAAGACAGTTTGGAACAGCAATGTCAAGGCTTCAATTGCTCAAAATCATACTCATGAATACAAACCATAATTCAGCTTGCCAGAAAAACATTACCATTGTTGAGTAACCCATTGTTAATTTGCAAAGAAATATGGGGAGGAACTGAGGAGTGAGGAACCTTGAAGACATTAGGAACCCTGAGGGGTTGGTTTCTTGGCGTGCAGAATTATTAATACTCTTCAATAATCCACGCCAGGTGAATTAACAATGGAAGTTGGCACAATGGCATGACAATGCTTTTGGAATTAATAGGGTCATGGGTAACCTTGGTTGGCATGCTTCACGTTTTCTTCTATTAAATTAATTCAAATATTAACACAATTCTTTGGTGCCCCAGAGATATCAAAGGAATGAAGGACTCAACGAAACCTTTCAGAGAGACCTTCAGTTAATTTTACCAAAAAATGTAACTGAGTAAAAATAAGACCGCTTTTTTTTTTTGGCTTACAAAGCTGTGCAATAAATTACAAAGAATTTCCTAGGGCAAGTACTGCAAACCCTACACCTGACACCGATTTAAAATCTCATCTCTTATAAAGGCATATGTTGACATCATATCCGATCTGTTATTAGGAGCTGTCCAGGATTGCATTCACCTCATGCGCAGACTGAAGTCCCCAATATTGTTTCAAAAATTAATCCTTGCGAGTGGTAAAGAACATTCCACAGGACTGCACCTTAGAAAGTCACACCTCAAACCTACACCATTTGCCGGTGTTTACCACTTTGACCCATAAGTTTTCCTTCATCTCCATTTCTCCACCTTTATGATGTGTTTTATGTCCGTGATGCCTGTTGGTTTTAGTTACACTCAATGACAAATTCCCCAATGCTTGCCCTCCACATAAGTTACTCAAATTGCCCCTAATCCCTGTATTGACAGGAGCTGAAGGTTTCATTACAAAACTGTGTACCGTAATATGGGGTGAATCGGGACAGAATTGGCCGTTTTTCTGTCATAGCATGGGCACAAATCAATCTAGAAATCAAAATTTGGTGTCAAATTGTGTCTGGGCACAAGGTCTAAGTACCCCTAGGAGATTGAAACGATATCTTAAATCCCCATTGCTCTGGGCCAAAAAAACCACTGTCCCAATTCACCCCTTACTTTGGGGTGAATCGGGACACTCTATTATATTCACTATTAATACTCCCTACCTATTTTGAGTGATTGCTTCTTGTGAATAAATATTAGAAAACATGTTTAACATGTCAGAAAGAAAATTTGAGGAAAATCTGAAATCAATTTCATTGATAATATGCCGATTTTAAAAAATGTGAAAATCACAGAAAACTGTTAAAAACTGCAGTTTTCTTCTAATTTTTCTGGTAATAGATAATTCTGGACTAAATGCGCTGCAAATGATGCTAAGTCCAATATTATTCATCAAAAAGCCACGCTACTACACTCAAACAAAATTTAGTATGGTTATTGTGGTTAATCCGAAACATTTGCCATTGACCTGGATCTGCACCCAGGACCAAAAATACACAATCCCATATCCAGTCTATAATTATGGTTCCCCTATAACCATGTTAGAATGATTTTAAAGTTTGCCGCAGATTTTGTGGCTCTGATATTTATGCTTTATATGGTGCAAGGAAAGTTTTGACCAACTTGTAAAAGGTCATTACTGCAGTGCATAGTTTAAGGTCATGCAGCTCCTCACTGGCTGCAGTTAGCAATACAAAATTCTGTCACAATATGTGCCAATATGTGTACTTTAACTATGCCAAAAATCAATTTCCTCAGGCAAGTAGAAATATGTGTTTCTTTAGCAAATACAATGTTTCCCTGATCTGTCCCGATTCACCCCAGTGTCCCGATTCACCCCATATTACGGTACTTGATTTAACACGGGGGTCTTGAAAAATGGACCTCAGTGCAAGCCAAGACACTCTGGGCACTTTATTGCAAAACCTTTCTGCAGTCTGAGAATTGAGAAAAGTTTCAGCGTTCTAAAGGTTTACTTTCATTATTGCCTTGACAATTATGCCTTGACAGTCTACTTTTGGGCAAAAGTATTATTGACACTATTACAGCAATGGCCAAACATTAACATTTAAATTACGTTTTACAATAAACAGTCAGGATGAAACACATCTGCAAAATTGTTGTGTCATAGAACCATTAAATCTCAGGGCTCCTTCACCTACACATATTTCCATTGTTTCTTAAAATGATGATTATCACAATTAGAACCTTTTGAAATGCTTTACATCGAGGATTGGGATGTCATTGAGACGTCACTGTGACGTCATTAGAAGACATAGTAGACACTAATTGATCGCTGCCACCTTGAGATTCATATCGCACAAGGACACTATAGTAATTACAGATATTTATCTATAAATTATCTCATATTACATTAGTTTGATTTTGCTACTAATGGATGCTCACTGCATTGCTGCATACACAATTGTTCCATGTACATTTACAATGCCAGAAATCACAGTAATAGGCTATATAAAAATGTGCATCGCGTTTTGTGCTCCCTAATCAACTGATAATGTGTCCTTTTGAGATGCCTATGTACATTAGGATAAAACTCTTTCTCATAAAATGCAGTGTATATTTTCACTAATGAATGGATATGGCTGTACATTGGATATTCAGCATGCAAGAAAATACACATATGCATAATGCATAATGGTACATCATGTTTTGCGTTCTGTTACGGCAGTCGTGTGACCTTCATGATCTCAGCAAACATTAGGCTAAAACACATTCACCATAAAAGGTGCAGTTTCCGGTGACTCTGTTCACTTAAATGTGCAATGACTCTGTTCTCTAATACACACTTAGCGCCTACATGTGTTGGTCGACAATCAACATTGAGGATTATGATAGTAGGGAAGCACCTATACCACTTTTTCATTTCCGATCCGATACCGATCCTGGTATTTTGTTGCTGACACCACTGATTTCCGATACCATTCCGATACCGATACCATTGGTAAAATGTAGAGTAGTGCTACTGATCCGATCCGGGTTTTTAGTGCTGGATCGGCACCGATACCGATCCTGAGTATCAGATCGGTACATCCCTAGGATTATGTGTAAAAAAGCATTGATGTAGAATGGTAAATGACTTTAAGTTCCTCATGAACTTATTAAATCTTCAAATCTGTTCCTTAAGCACTTGCAGCAATTGGCATAATGTGTCTATTCGATGCTGTCAACTGTTGTTGTTACATTATTCCAGTTTTCAACTGACGTGATTGTTGAATGGTTTCATTTTTAAGCTTCTCAGAAATGCATTACATGGCCATTTCAACACAATACAACAAACTGCGGCTAACATGGAAAAGTGTTGGTTCTTTGTCAACTCCAAAACTACCCCAAGAGAATCCATAGGTCATTGTTAAGAAACCCATTCTAAAATTCCAAGGAAATATGGGGGAGATTTGTAAACCTTGAGGACATTAGGAACCCTGAGGGGTTGGTATCTTGGACGCACAGAATTATTAATACTCCTCAATAATGTGTGCTTGGTGAAATAACGATGGAAGTTGGCACAATGGTGTGATAATGCTTTTGGAATTGACAGGTCATGCTTGACCTTGGTTGCCATGCTTCATGTTTTCTTTTATTGAATTGATTCAAATGGGGCAAACTGAATGACACTGAATCGTTTAATGACCTAAATAAACCTCTTGTCAGATACCCCTGGGGTGGATGGTGTTAGAGGATGGATGATTGAGGCTTTACATCCTGGAGGAAACTGCAATGAGGGCTATGACACGAGTGTGTGACACTTCTACAACATTTACATTGTACCTCCATAATATCCTTCCATTTCCAGTGATTGGGGGGTGATGATTCATTGACCTTGTGTGGCATACTTCTGCCTCATGACTTCTTGATAAGTTAATTCATTGTGTCTCAAAAAGGTGAATCACCAAGAAAATAGCAAAGAGAATAGGCATGTGAATAAACATTGCCAATATCATGACAGTAAGTTTTGGCACGCCACCCATGACTGGGTGGCAGTGTCAATCTACGTGTTGGTCTTAATACAGTTGATTCTTCGCTTTGAGAATACTTTAAAATATACACCATGGCAGCCTTCCTTTTTAAATTTATATCAATGAAGAGAGTATATTATTAGGGTTCTTTTTTAATGATTGGTTTCACAAAGAGAGACACTTGACTGATATATAATTGACTCTAGCCTCCAAAATGTTCAAAACTGCGGACGATGATAAACCGTCAAATGACTGTAACGCTACTGACCTGAACATGTAAAAAGATATGTGGTCTTTCAATTGGGCGTCCACTGTACCATTGTGAACATAACAGCCGATGACGCCATTCTGCACTCATAAATCCAACTGTAACAATACTGACCCAGTGAATACAAAGTTTTTATGATGGTTATTTCTTTATATTGCAGCACAGCTGCTCATATGAGCGGATCATCCCCTTATCAGCAGCTGACATTCTCTCAGCAGCTGGATTACTGACACAATTCTGACACATTCTGAAGTTCTTGGACATCATTTTTGGCTTTTATGGCTAATGCGCTTTTTCTAATTAACCTTTCTGAACCAAGGCTTTAGAATTGGCTCTTTTATCAAAGCTCTCTGTCAAAACATACTCTGTGCATGAAGACAGCAACATGAGAACATTGTCAATTATTGTTTCAAATAAACATAGTCATAAGACACATGTGTTAGCATGATTATCATAGGTTTACCAATGATTCCTTATACATTGTTATAGGTTACATGTGACAGAGGCTGTCCTGGGTGTCCTGTCTCATATGGAAACAGGTTGTAGTATGGCCACTAGTCCAATGTACTATACGAGAATTATTTAAATGTATCACACAATGTATAACAGAATGAGAAAGACTTTCATTTTATTAGCATACACACAATAATATCAATCACTTTGTCGCCAAAATAAATTATTTAAGAAAATCCATCAATGAAAGTATGCCTCTCAGTTGCCCATTGATATGATGCATAGATTCACAAACATTGTCACAATTTTTTATGTAAAATGCTACAGAGCATATCAAATGTAAGATATCCAAAATAGTGTGTGACACTTCTCAACACTGATTTCCGAAGAACTGGTATTATTAATCAATAAATAAAACTATTTCCAAAAAGCAATAACCTTACAGAAAACTTCAACCCATCTAACTAGAGAAAGCGGTCTTTGAAAGCATGAAACTACACCTTTGAACAAGGTACGCAAGATGCATTCCACTTCCATTTTTTCCTTTAACAAAAGAGTTAATATTTCTCAGTACAGAGAAAACATTGGACTCATCAAATGTGGGAACATTGTTTGATAAAAAGTGCTTAAAGTATAAGAAAACTATTTTCTTAGTACTTTTTCGACAATCTACCAATTTACTATAAACATTGTATGTGTATGACACTACCAATTTGATAAAGAGGTGTCTGAAGACAAAGTACTTTAAAAAAGATCACTGCACAAAGACCAAGAAAACAAAGATACTTCACTATTCATGTATTGCTTTCATATAAAAGTACTATGAGGACATTTTATATCCAAGTTCTGCATAATATGTTTTATCAGAACTATCCCTATTTGTCAACTTAAGAAAACTTCTACAAAACAAAGTAACATCAGAGAAATTAATTTTGGCATAAATACATGTTACAGTATGCAAGATAATCAATTTCCTTCTGGAGAATTATGAAAGTAAGGATATACCTTTGTACCAACATGAAGTAGATATAAGATGTGGAAGAGATTCATGCCTGAGGCCCTGAGTAGAATTATGTACACATTTGTGAATTACCACTCCAAAAACTCAATATCTGTGCTATTCGCTGAACCAAAATGTCTTTTGCTAAAGAACTTATCACAGTAATAGGATACTTTTTTGTGCAGACAGTCGCGAAACACACAGAATAATTACGAAAGTAGTCATTGACAATTGCCACATACTCAGACATATCAGAATGAACGCAAGTGGAACAGCCAAGGCTTCATTAAAAAGGAGATGACATATAAAAGAATGCGTCTGGAAAGTTTTGTCGAACTCAGTTATTCCTCAGACATGTGGGTTAATTATACTTTCAATAGTTGTTGAAGATCAAATATTTCAGAGAAGTCAAAGAAAAGACAATTAAATTACTAACATTCCATTTTGAATGCAAGAAGCAAGAAATAAGTATATTTTTTTATTTTGTTCCATGCTAATGAATTCTGTAATGCTGTCTCAATTCCATTGACCTCAGCACTTTCGGAGTTTTCTGCTCTTTGTACTTCACTTTACGACCAACACTTGGGTTTTGCAAGGGTAAATTGGACAATAAAACACATTTAAAACAGATTCTGGAGACTATAAAATCATTTGGTTTGTAATATGGGTTCCTTAATGAGCGGCTTAATGGCCAACTTTACTTTTGTTTTTTTGGTTTTATATCTCGTGACAAGTGTAACCTAGAGCACCCACTTTGACACAACTGGCAACTTACTGTTAGATATCTGTCATCAAAGTTCAAGCACCACCAAAGACCACACCTTTTAATAATACTCTTCAAATTGACCTAATTTGCTAAATTTGATTTTTTAAATATTCAATTCAACCCTGACACTGACAGACTCAGACACACCCAGATTATTTTTCTGACATCAAGGATCAATTAAAACTATTTTTATTGTATGGCCTCTTGAAGTTGTAGCAATTAAAAGGGGCATTCACAAATATCAGACACATTTTTCTGCTGGACCTTTCTTTTCCTACTTTCTGAACGCCCCTCCCCCCCCCCGTAACTAACTTTTTAAACTAAAAAAATAAACATCTTTTCGACACACAGTCATGAACTTCGAATGCAAGAAACCCTGATCCTATGTCTAGTAAAGCGTAAATTAAGTAAAAATATATATTTACCCCCATGGGCCATGTTGCAAGATTATTTACTGAAAATCCTTCACTAACCTGCAACGAAAAAAATTACAAATCAATAAATTCTTTAAATAGAAACGAATAAATACATACAGACAAGACACAAAAATATAAAAGATAATATGTAAACATGGCAAAGTCCCATTTAATATATATATTCACACCACAAGTTTCATTGAATCAATTTATTAAAATAACTGCCTGTTAAGATATAGGTTCTTCAACATGTTCTAGATTATTTTTATTTGGAGACTCAACACCTGCCGGAAAAATGACGACATATGCCTCAGATATTCCTTCAAAGAAACTAGATCAATTTCCTTAAAGAATTACAGAGACAAAATCCAAATGACATAACAGCAGGTTTTTCCTGTCATTCTAGAATTAAATGAACAATTTCGGAAGTAATATAGATTTTTGAAACATGTTCTTCTGTCAAATACTGATAATGTAGGCTTATATATTTTTTCAGATAAAGATATTTTATTCAAAACATTATTACTGGAGAAAATTTCTTTTTCTCGGGACTCATGGAAATCCTTTTATTTTTTTCTGGATATATCTAAAAATCTCAGTCATAAGAACCACCAGTTTTCAGTTAAACTTCTCATTGTGACGACCTAAACATAGCCAACTAATTTTTTTTATTTATATATAGAATTCTCATCAAGTTTTCGTTGTCATTTCTACAATGTTCTCAAAACTAGCCCACATAATTAGTCTTTATGTGGCAGCTGCAGTTTTCTGACTTTCACTGACTTCCAGAGTACTTAAAAAAGCATCAATTTCAGTAAACAACATAGAAGCAATATCCCAATAAATAAGGACCCATGCTGGCACCCTGATGATTTGAAATGCCATATATATGCAAACAGCATGCAAACATGTAAATTGCCTAAAGTCGTATGGTTTAGCAGCATAGCCCAGTAATTATAAAGGATACGCAGGCCATGGCAATCGTATATTGAGATATACAGGAGATTTATGCACTAGTTATAAAGCGAAGCTTTGGAAGCTTTGGTTATCCAGGGAAAATGCTTTTACTTTTAGAACATTGGTATTTGTTGTGTTAATGACTAAAGTATTGATTGCATTCAAACTAACAAAGAAATCCTTACAATGCCCAAAATGTGCAAACAAACCTTCTTTTTTGTTCATACCAATAAAAACCATTTTGAGAACTCCTTCCTAGCAAAGATTTGTCTAAGTCTGTTGGGAAAAACAATAAATTCTGTTGAGTGTTACAATAATTATGCCAAAAAAAGACTAACAGTCACGAAAATACAATCAAGAATAAAACGCAATAAAAATATCAGGTTTGGTTAAAATTTAGACATTGAGCATTTAAATATTGTTGCGGTCTAAAATAACAACTATTTTCTGATGTCTTTAGTTGCTTCTGCCCTGGATGTAAAGAACTATGTCACACAGTATGATAGTGAAGTTTATCATTAATACCGCATGATAGTGCATTTATTGAAATTTACACATTACGGTATGGTAATTATAGCAGTAATCTTGATCTGACACAGGTCATAGTAGGTGCGTCCAGTGAGATATCTTCAACCACACCATGTACACTTGTAATCCCTACTTCTGCCTGTTTGATTGGAAAGTACCATACAAAGAATCAAGACCAAAAGACACCTAATGGAATAAAATGCCGATCCTAATGGAATAAACTGACGATCCTAATGGAATAAAATGACAATCCTAATGGAATAAAATGACGATCCTAATGGAATAAAATGCCAATCTTAATGGAATAAAATGCCACTCCTTATGGAATAAAATGCCGATCCTAATGGAATAAAATGCCGATCCTAATGGAATAAAATGCCGATCCTAATGGAATAGAATACCGATCCTAATGGAATAGAATACCGATCCTAATGGAATTGAATGCTGATCCTAATGGAATAAAATGCTGATCATAATGGAATAAAATGCCAATCTTAATGGAATAAAATGACAATCCTAATGGAATAAAACGCCGATCTGAGATTCAACCACAGACTTCAAAGAAGTGGACTGTATATTCAAAGGAAATGGGAGTAAAAATTTTGGGTTAATTTTTACAAAGCATTAAATATATACAAATGTAGGTCAATTACGGGTGGATGGTAGGTGTGGGCTTAACACAGCACTTTAAAACTTCTGAATAATAAAATGATATTGAATTTTTCATAGCAATATGAATTTCTCATTTAAACAACAATTCAAACATTTTACAACCACAAATAATTTCTTCTTATCACTTGCCTTTGTTCTTTCACAGTAAATCATTGTTATAACTTAAACTTAAACTCATTGTTTTAACATAAAACCGTTTTAAGGATTCGTTCTAGCCACATTTCTAATAAATACAAACACCTCCCACTTGACAACACATCTTTTAACTAATTCTTAAACAACGTTCCTTCTCAATTCTTTAACAATACATCTTTGTTAACAGTTTTTCCAAAACTTCAGTTTGCAGACACTCAATTCTTGTTTTAAAAGTGCGAGTAATGACAAATGTTTGAAAGTTTGGAAAGTAAAAGTAGGTTTCAGATTGCGAGAATTTAAATAAAACATTTAGGAACAATTACTTCCTTTCTGTAAGAATCTCTACCATGATAAGCACTGGGTGTTATTAACTCGTCACGGATTGAGCAAACCACTTTATGAGTTTGTGCACATAATTTAGCATTGGTACCACTTGATAGAAAAGAAGGGTTCATCATAATGAGATAAGGTGCACTGATGACATATTATCTGGTTTGTTGGGTAATTAAATGAAATCATGTGACCAACAGTTAATAACAATCTAGTTGTTAACACATTATAATCCCTCAATCTATATGTTTCTAATGAACAACACACTCTTCCAATGTACTGCTGTCTTAAAGGGCCACAATACTGCACTTGTGTACTTGTAAATTGGAAAGGAGAGGGGGGGGGGTCTATCATTCCTACGTCACACAGCTAGTTGACTGAAGCTTTGAAGGCCCACTCATTTTGGCTAAAATCCCAACTTAACACATTTTTCCTGATTGATGGCGAAAACCAATTTTCTGAAAAATTAGCTGGTTGTATTTGAAGCACCACATCACATTATAGAAAAATATATTTATAAAAATTGTGATTTTGACGAGTGTGCCTTTAAGAGCATATAATCACCAGCTGATCCAATAAAACATTCAACAAACACACTTATTAAGCTCCTTTTGCTTGGATATGCCAACTATACATAAATTCAGAAAGTTCTACAAATGGAGACAGACCTATTGAACAGGCCCCTTACCTGCTGAGTGTCACAAGTTGATATATTTGTTATTAATTATTTTACCACCTGCTAACCCATTTAGCAACCACAAGCATGTACACTAATCAATACATGCCCTGATTTTTCCAAGTGCAATGTAATTTGAGCTTTCAAGGCAATCTTGAAAGGTGAGAATCATGGAATCACATATTAATCAGAAAACAATGAACAGTGGTTCACGTTCAAAGAACTAGTTGACTTTTTACCAACTGCTTCGACAATAAGTGAGAAGACCGAGTAACAGACTGCAGCATCAGCCTTAATAGAATCATACACTCAGTGTCATACAGATACCACATGTATATACACATTATAATGACAACACTGGCACTACATAATCACCAGATACGTAATTCTCCAAGGCTTTTCAGCATTTGTGTCCATTTCATGCCAAACTGGTCAAGTGAATGGCTCAACTAAAGCAGCTATGATTGGATTTATAAACCCACAGGAAATGGAGACATATTATCCAGCCATGAAAACGGGCTGTGACCATCCATTTTCTTAGCAAATACAGAATTACATGGAGCAAGACATCTAAATTGATATGGTAGTTTGTTCAGGTTAACATGAGATTGTCAACTCATGTTGAAGAAAATTTACCAAAGCAGACATTAATAATCATGAAATATTTGCACAAAAAAGAAGAGATAATGTCATGTATACTCGGATGGATTCCTTCTGTCTCTTGACACATAGGATAGACCAATACAACCGTCTACTTCATCTGGAGAGGTCAACTGAAAATTTCTTCATTAGTGTATCTCCGGCTGATTCAGCAGCTGTTTGAAACACCATGGACACATAAAAGTCATTTCACAGTATGTATAAATATAAAGTAACAGCTTTGTTTTCCAAGGATTTCAGTTACTAACTCATTGCAGTGTACAAAAGTGACAATCGTTTTGCATTGTTAAGAAACTGTCCACTTTAAGCAGAAATGTAGCTTAGAAATGTAGCTTAGATATGTTGAATAGTAATTAAAATATTGATATCTCACTGCCATATGGGTATGTCTTTTTGTGATTGTGACAATGAGAGCAATTTGATGATTCTCATCTTCATGACTTGTCTCGGCAAGTGATGTTTAATCACACCAACCTCCAAATGTAGCCTGAATCTGACACTCTAGACTGCCAGGACTCAGCAATTAATGGCTGGCCCTCTTGTGACGCCGTTGCAGGTATGTCTGATTGTCTGAGCATTTCGGAGTTTCAGGGATGTATCAAGATTGCATCAACAATCAGTTGAAATGACATTCTACAATTGTAAAGTACATGCCTGAGGTTTTTATTGCTATCATGTAATTGAGGTGTTTTGTGCGAGACGTCTTGCTTTTCAGAATCTAGGAGTTTCCTTTTCCGATTATGTACATGCGTACTCTGGGCAGCTGGATCACCAGGTTGGTAGGGTGTCGGACTGGACCAATATACAAGCAACAAGGGTTAAAGTTTGCATAATAAGAAGTTCCAGAAGTCATAACCAAGTTCTTTGAGAGAAAACTAGAATAATGGTATAAACAGCTATCTCACCTCCATGTATGGGTTCAAAGACAACTTCTTTATTTCATGAATAACGAATAGCCATAAGTAGCACAATAATTGCAAAGAAATTGTTTGTCGCATGAGGAAAGGTCCTTTTAAAATCAAAATTCTCAGCAGTCGGATATTGTTATACACAATGCTACGTCATAGCTACCTCAACAGATCATTGACATGAGGTCACACTGTTCTCGCATTAAAACATGAACCATGCCAACTAGTCAAGTTAATAACGTTAGTTTTGAAAAAAATCATACAAAATAACTGGCAAAGATGCCTAACAAAACAGAAGCTACGCTAGGCAACAGTACGATGTAATCTCCACAGATTACTGATGCAATCATGACACAGCCCTGACACCTCCTACGTGCCTGTAACAGCGTAACAAGACACCTAGACACTAATTGCAAAGACCTTGCAGTCTGGTGTGTCAAGTTTGGGCTTGATTTGGAGGTTGGTGTGATTAAACGCTGCTCAAAAAGAACAAGTCACGAAAATGTGAATCACGAAATCGCTCTCATTCCACAATACTTTTTTTATCAATCTTTGTCTGGTTCGTGGAAATTTACACTAGTTTACCTGAATTAGTTCATTGCAAATACCACATCGAAAGAGTCAATGAACCTTGGTTCACATTATGAATAATACTTTATTACACATGATATCTACATGTATAGAAAAGTCATTTATGCTTTAATAAGCCATTAAAAAATAGTGAACAGTCTTTTCTGGCATGGTTTTCAATTTACGTATACATGCACTTTGTCAATGTTAATTGTCATATAGATTTTAAACATACATTTCCTTAAATATATATATTTCACACAATCAATATGAACGAGATTGAGCAACACATTGTCACAATATATGTATAGAGCCATGTTCACTCCATTATAAAGGAACAATTAGATTCAATGAGCACTCTCATTTCACCATGAAGTGCCATGAATCACCAAAATTAGCCATTTTTCTTGCCAAAGCAAAAAAACTTCATTAAAAAGCAATTTACATTCACTTCCATTAAAACTCCTTCCAACTGCGTGATGATTACGAGAGTGTCACCCCCTCAGAAAGTAACATTAAGTTACTTACATCAAGATAACTTTGACAAAGTATGACATATGTATATAAATGTGTACCCAAACAGGCAATTGGTCAACTTACAGAATTTATTAATTACTTCGACAAAACAATTTTAATATTTCTTTTAAATGGCCACTAATATATTAACTTGAGTTAATTTAATGACGGTTATTACCTTTAGAATATCACATTATACACACTTTAAAAGGCAATTCATCAGGCTTGATGACTTTTAAGAATTCATCGCACAAAATAAACATGTAAATGAATCTAAATTTGGAATCATTGAGTTGGAGATGACTCTCAATTGACAATGTGAATGACAGATTGAGGGATATACATGGAATATGCTGAACTTCAACCCATATTCCCAATGTGTATACGTAATGATGTTTCCTAGCGTGTGATTTCTCTTTATAAACAATCACTATCTCTAGCTTTAGCCGATTTTATGATGGATATTATCTTCACAGGTCTGGTAATACACACTGAAAAAGGCTATTCATCAAGTTTGATGATAATAAGAATTCATCCAACAAATAAACAAGGAAATGACTCTAAATTTGGGAATCATTAAGTGAGGGGCAAGTCTCAATTGACAAGGAAAATGATTAATTGGAAGGAAATACAGTGAAAGTAAAAGTTCTCTACTCTTTTTCTCGCTATTTTTGGATTTGAGGATGATCCGATCATTCTGATTACATTATTGAATCACACGAGACAAACCTCCCGGTGATGAGTACCCATAAATGTCATGTGTATAATGTATGGACAGTCCAAATTATATTATAAACTTCATATTCCCTGGCGACAGAGTAAGACAGTTTGGAACAACAATGTCAAGCTTAAATAGCTAAAAACTGTAAATAAATACAGACCATAATTCAGCTCAACAGAAAACATCACCATTGTTAAGAAACCCATTGTCAATTTGTGAAGAAATAAGAGGAGGAACCTCGAAGACATTAACAACCATGAGGGGTCGGTTTCTTGGACGTGCAGAATTATTAATACTCTTCAATAATCCATGCTTGGTGAAATAACAATGGAAGTTGGCACAATAGCATGACAATGCTTTTGGAATTAATGGGGTCATGGGCAACTTTGGTTGGCATGCTTCATTTTTTGTTTTATTGAATTAATTCAAATGTTGCCAAGAAAATGACGTTGAATCACCAACTGACCTAAATAAACCTTTTTGTTGCAAAGTGAAGTGATTCTCCAAGAACCGTCAAGAGAATCACCAACAATGAGCTTGTGTGCTTAACAGAACATTTGCAAGAATGAGTGACATCACATCTGTTCTGATATTAGAAGCTGTCCAGGATTGCATACATCTCATGAATGTGCAGACCAAAGTCCCCAATATTGCCTTCTTGTACTGTTTCACAAATAAATCCTTGAGACTAGTTGTGAGTGGTAAAGAACATTCCACAGGACTGCACCTAAGAAAGTCACATACCAAACCTACACCATTTGCCGGTTTCTCCACCTTTATGATGTGTTTTATGTCCGTGATGCCTGTTGGTTTTAGTTACACTCAATGACAAATTCCCCAATGCTTGCCCTCCACATAAGTTACTCAAATTGCCCCTAATCCCTGTATTGACAGGAGCTGAAGGTTTCATTACAAAACTGTGTACTTGATTTAACACAGGGACCTTGAAAAATGGACCTCAGCGCAAGCCAAGACACTGTGGGCACTTTATTGCAAAACCTTTCTGCAGTCTGAAAAATGTTTCAGTGTTGGAAAGGTTTACTTTCGTTATTGCTTTGACTGTAACGATTAGACTATGTGTACTTTTGAGCAAATGTAGAATTTACAATTTCACAGCAATGTCCATTGCCCAAACATTAACATTTAAATCATGTTTCACATTAAACTGTCAGGGTTAAACAAATCTGCAAAATCGTTGCATCATAGATCCATAAAATCTGAGGGCTGCTTTACCTTAACATATTTCCATTGTTTCTTGTGAATGATGATTATCACAATTAGAACCTTTGAAATACTTTACATCATTGTGGTGTAATTGAGACGTCATTGCGACGTCAGGAGAAGACATACTAGACACTAATTGATCACTGCCACCAAAGGTCCACCTTGAGATTGTACCTCACCCAAGGACACTGGTAATTATGAACATTTATTTATGAATCATCTCTTATTAAATTCGCTTTGTTTTTTGCTACTAATGGATGCTTGCTGCAATGCTGCATACACAATTGTTTCTTGTACATTTACACTGCCAGAAATCACAGTAATAAGGTATATAAAATTGTGCATCACATTTTGTGTTCTGTAATTAGCGGATAATGTGTCCTTCGAGATGTCTATGAACATTAGGATAAAACACTTTCTCATAAAATACACTGTGCATTTTCACTAATGAATGGATATGGCTGTACATTGGATATTCAGCATGCAAGAAAATACATATCTGCAAAATGCATAATGGTACATCATGTTTTGCGTTCTGTTATGGCAGTCATGTGACCTCCGTTATCTCAACAAACATTAGGCTAAAACACATTAACCATAAAATGCGCAGTTTCTGGTGACTCTGTTCGCTAAAATATGTAGCGACTCTCTTCACTAATACATGCTTAGCGCCTACATGTATTGTACTACCATCTATATTTAATTGTAGATTTTGTGTGTGAAAATGCCTCAGTGTAAAATGGTAATGATTTTGCGTTCCTTGTGATCTTATTCACTTTCTCATCACTTATAAACTGATTCCTTCTGGAATATACATGTTGTTCACAACTTTGAGACATTACTTTTAGTTGTCAAATCTGTTTCTTTGGTACTTGCAGCAGTTAGCATAAAGGGTCAATTTGATGCTGTCAATAGTTGTCGTAATATTATTAGAGTTTTCAACTGACGTGACTGCTGAATGGTTTCATTCGAGAGCTTCTTAGAAACGCATTACACACCATTTCAATGCAATACAACAAACTAAGGCTAACACGGAAAAGTGGTGGTTCATTGTCAACTGCAAAAATACCACAAGAGAATCCATAGCCAATTGTTAGGAAACCCATTGTAAAATTCCAAAGGAAATATGGTGGAGATTTGTAAACTTTGAAGAGGTTAGAACCCTGAGGGGTCGTATCTTGGATGCGAAGAATAATTATTAATACTCTTCAATAATCCATGCTTGGTGAAATAACAATGGAAGTTGGCACAATGGCGTGAAAATGCTTTTGGAATTAATAGGGTCATGCTTGACCTTGGTTGACATGCTTCATGTTTTCTTTTATTGAATTGATTCAAATGGGGCAAACTGAATGACACTGAATCGTTTAATGACCTAAATAAACCTCTTGTCAGATACCCCTGGGGTGGATGGTGTTAGAGGATGGATGATTGAGGCTTTACATCCTGGAGGACACTGCAATGAGGGCTATGACGTGAGTGTGTGACACTTCTACAACATTTACATCGTACCTCCATAATATCCTTCCATTCCAGTGATTGGGTGGTGACAATTCACTGACCTTTTGTGGTATACTTCTGCTTCATGACTTCTTGACAAGTTAATTCATTGTGTCTCAAATTGGTGAATCACCAAAAAAATAGCTAATAGAATGGGCATGTGAAGAAACGTTGCCAATATTATGACACTAAGTTTTGGCATGCCGCTCATGACTGGGTGGCAGTGTCAATCTATGTGATGGTCTTAATGCTTCGTCATACAGTTGATTCTCCACTTTGAGAATACTTAAAAATATACACCATGGTAGCCTTCCTTTTTTAAATTTATATCAATGAAGGGATATATTACGGCTTTTCTTTTATGGTTTCACAAAGCGAAACACTTGACTGAAATATAATTGACTCTATCCTCCAGAATGTTCAAAACTGCTGACAATGATAAACCGTCAAATGACTGTAACACTACTGACCTGAACATGTAAAAAGATATGTGGTCTTACAATTGGGCTTCCAATGTACCATTATGAACATAACAGCCAATGACACCATTCTGGCACTCATAAATACAACTGTAACACTACTGACCCAGTGAATGGAGTTTTTATGACGGTTTTTTCTTTATATTGCAGCACAGTTGCTCGTATGAGCGGATCATTGCCTTATCAGCAACTGACATTCCCTCAGCTGCTGGATTACTGACACAATTCTGACACATTCTGAAGTTCACGGACATCATTTTTGGCTTTTATGGCTAATGCGCTTTTTCGAATTAGCCTTTCTGAACCAAGGCTTTTGAATCAGCTCTTGTATTAAAGCCTTCTGTCATAACATACTCTGTGTACATTTGCATTCGATCGCACATGAAGACAGCAGCATGAGAACATTGTCAAATATTGCTTCAGATCAACATAGTCATAAGAGACATGTGTCACCATGATTATCACAGGTTTACCAATGATTCCTTGTACATTGTTATAGGTAAGATGTGACACAGAGGCTGTCCTGATTGTCCTGTCTCATTATGCTAGTATTGTCACAATTATTGATGCAAAATGCTACAGAACATATCAAATGTAAGATGTATAAAACAGTGTATGATACTTCTCTACATTGATTTCCTTAGAACTGATATCTTAATTAAATAAATAAAACAATTTCTAAAAAAATAATTCAGAATACTTCAAACCGTCCGATTAAAGAAAGTATTCTTTGCAAGCATGAAACTAAACCTTTGAACAAGCTACGCAAGATGCACTCCACTTTCATTTTTGCCTACACTTTCATTTTTTGCCTTTATTGAAAGAGCAAATACGTATTGAAGAAATTTCTGAGTACAGAGAAAACATTGGAATCATCAAATGTTGAAATATTGTCTGATAAAACCTGCTTAAAGTGTAAGAAAACTATTGTGAAAGTACTTTTTCGACAGACTACCAATGTGGCAAAAATGTAATATAAACATTATACTGTATGTACGACACCACCAATTTGATAAAGAGATGCTGAAAGGAAAGAACTTTAAAGAAAATATCCCTATTTGTAAATTAAGAAAAATACTAAAAAAACAAAGTAACCTTAGAGAAATTAATTTTGACATAAATACATGTGACAGTACGTAAGATAATCAAATTTCCTTCTGGAGAATTATGAAAGTAAGGAAATACCTTTGTACGAACATAAAAAAAGATATAAGAAACGGAAGAGATTCAACACCTGAGTAGAATTATGTTCACATTTTTGAACTACCACTCCAAAAACTCCATATCTTGTGCTATTCTGTGAACCAAAAATGCCATTTGCTAAAGAACTTATCACATTAATGGGATACTTTTGTGTGCAGACAGTGGCGAAACAAGATTAAAGATTAAATATTTCAGAGAAGTCAAAGGAAAAGCAATTGAATTACCAACATTCAATTTTGGGTTTTAGAAGCAAGAAATTATTATATTTTTTATTTTGTTTCATGTCAATGAATTTCGTAATGCTGTCTCAGTTCCAATAAGTTGAGCGCTTATGGAATTTTCTGCTCTCTGTAGTTCACTTTACGACCAACACTTGGGTTTTGCAAGGGTAAATTGGACAATAAAACACATTTAAAACAGGTTCTAAAGACTATAAAATCCTTTGGTTTGTAATATGGGTTCCTTAATGAGCGGCTTAATGGCCAACTTTTCTTTTGTTTTGTGGTTTTTATAACTCGTGACAAGTGTAATCTAGAGGACCCACTTTGACACAACTGGCAACTTACTGTTTGATGCCTGATCAAGCACCATCAACCACCACACCTAGTGATAATATCCTTGAAATTGACCTAATTTGCTAAATTTGTATCTTTTAATATATATTCAGTTCGACCCTGACACTGACCAAGTCAGACGCATCCAGATTATGTTTCCGTCATCAAGGATCAATTAAAACTATTTTTATTCTGTGGCCTCTTGATGTTGTAGCAATTGAAAGGGGCATTCACAAATATCAGACAATTTCTTCAGCTACACTTTTCTTTTTTTAACTTTCTGAAAACCCCACGTAGAAAACTTTTAAAATTAAAAAAAAAAGATCTCTTTGACACACAGTCTTGAACTTTGAATGCAAGCATGCCTGATGCAATGTCTAGAAAGGCATAAATTAGGAAATTGGCATAAAAATGTATTTGAATCAAATTTAACACCACAAGTTTTATTTTATCAATTAACTGAAATATCTTCCTGTTAAGATATATATTCTTATTTGGAGACTCCACAGTGGCAGACCTGCCGGAAATATGACAAAATATGCCTCAAACATTACTACAAAGAAATTAGATCAATATCCTTACAGAATTACAGAGACAAAATCCAAATGACATAACAGCAGGTTTTTCCCTGACATATATATATATGTATATTTAGAATTAAATGAACAATTTCGGAAGTAATATAGATTTTTTAAACATGATCTTCTGTCAAAAAATGATAATGTTAGCCTATATATTTTTTCAGACGAAGATATTTTATTGGTAACATTTTTACTAGAGAATCTTGATTTTTCTTAGGACTCATTGAAATGCTTTTATTTTATCATGGATATATCTAAAAATCTCAGTCATAAGAACCACGTGTTTTCTGTTAAACCTCACATTTTGACCACAGAAGGAAAGCATCCCAAAAAATATGGACCCATGCTGGCACCCAGATGATGTGAAACGCCATATATATGCAAACAGCATGCAGACACGTAAATTGCCTCAAGTCGTACGGTTTAGCCGCATAGCCCAGTAATTATAAACGATATGCAGGCCACGGTAATCATGTATTGAGATCTAAAGCAGACTTATGCACTAGTTGTACAGCAAAGCCTTCGAAGCTTTGGTCATCCATGGAAAATGCTTTTATTTTGAGAATGTTGGTATTTGTTGTTGATTGCATTCAAGCTAACAAATTCTTACAACACTCAAAATGTGGAAACCAACATGTTTTTTTCTTCGTACCAATAAAAACCGTTTTGAGAACTCCTTCCTAGCAATGATTTGACTAAGTCTGTTGGGAAAAACAATAAATTCTGTAGACATATAATTATGCCCAAAAAATACAAACAGTTACGAAAAGACAATGAAGAATAAAATGCAATAAAAAAAAAACCAGGTTGATGAAAAATTTGACATTAAGCATTTAACTATTGATGCGGACTCAAATAACAACTATTTTCAGATGTCTTAAGTTCCCTCCGCTCTGGATGTAAAGAACTATGGCACACAGTATGATAGTGAAGTTTATCATCATTACCGCGTGACAGTGCATGTTATTGAAATTTACACATTACTTAACCATATGGTGTGGTAATATACAGTCAACACAGAAATGATTTGCACGTTTTGATTTTTCATCATATTTCGCAGAAGAATGGTAGTATGATAAAAAGAACTGCCCTACGTTTTAGAGCAGTGTTAGTAGGTTAGGTTCCCATGCATATAATTTTTTACCAAAATTCTTTTTCTTGGTAAATGTGAAAAAACTGAATTTTGAAAACCAAAATATATTTGCACGCTTCAGCCAACTGCCAGAAACTGAATTTATAATGATGATACTCAATTTTTTCTTTGGAACTACTGTTGTTTATGGTATATTTAGCTCATTTACATCAATCAGACATTAATTGGGGTTCACAGGTGGGATTGCAGGTGTTACCAAGGGAAAGCACTCAATCCCATGTTTTTTTTCTATGTATGGCTGTAGAAATATGGCTAGAAACAAGCAACTCACATGAGACTGATTAGTAAACTCCATAATTGTGTCTAATAACGTAATCTGGCAGGTATTGGTAGGTAGTTGTGTTCTACCGGCAATCGCAAAATGCCGGAAAACAGTAATACGAGTGGAATCAAACTGAAAAAATCTTAATTACATGACTCAATTTTGCCCCTGGGGACTATTTTGACTGTGAGCTGTGAACAATAGGTTGATATAATTTCGGAGAAAGTCATCTGAGATAATTAAGACAAGTCGTTATCAAAGTTTGCACTATATCATTACCATTATGCAGCCTACAACAATTGTTGCTCCATAGGGTATCCCCATGGAGGACCTCAATGAGTGAAAATTTCACAATAATGGGTTTCCTTTTAAAAATAAGCTTTGAACAATGAAAACTATTCACTGTCATAATAATTCAGGCCATAATTATTGTATAGACAAGCTTGGGTGGATCTTAATAATCGATGTATGACAATGCATTGAATATGCTTCACTTACATATATGCTAAAATCGAAGAATTTCCTAATTTGTGAGCAAATATTAATAAAAACAACTCTAAATATTCTTTCTGAACAACTATTGATAAGCCAGTGGTTAAATAACTCGTCAGAGGCAAATCACAAGTTGTATCTCAGCACAAAACCACCAAGAGCCTTTTTTTTTTTTTACATTTCCTCATGAGATATTGAACATAGTTCTTCACAAAAAATCTGCATATTTTATCTTTTTCTCACAATTTGACTATTTTAAAGGACTCAATCGACCAATTTCATGACAATTGCTATTTTTAAGTAATTTTTATACTTAAATGTATGAGAAAAACATGGGAATGGGTGTACTCCTTGAGTAACACCTGTAATCCCACCTGTGAACCCCAAATAATGTCTGATTGATGTAAATGAGCTAAATATACCATAAACACCAGTAGTTCCAAAGAAAAAATTGAGTATCATCATTAAAAATTCAGTTTCTGGCAGTTGGCTGAAGCGTGCAAAATTTTTTTGGTTTTCAAAATTCAGTTTTTTTACATTTTCCAAGAAAATGAATTTTGTTAAAAAATGTAATGCATGCGAACCTAACCTACTAACACTACTCCAAAAAAATAGAGCAGTTCTTCTTATCATACTACCATTTCTCTGTGAAATATGATGAAAAATCAAAGCGTGCAAATAACTTCTGTCTTGACCAGTCAGGGGAATTACCAGCATATGAGGACAAATGCAATTCCAGCCAAGTCCTGGCCCTGACAGGATGATTGAGTGTGTGGGGTTGATCAGTTGGGTCTCAGAAGAAAGTCTGATCTCTTTGCAGTCATCCTCACCACACAGCAGCATGTCAATTGCAGGACTTAATTCTATCCAATTTCACGAAATACTGCAAAGTCATCAGCAGCTGATGACAATTTCCTAATTTCTCTGGAGCCTTTGGGTTCTTTTCCTCATTATGTAATGGATAGGTCTGCCAAAATTCATAGAGTTAGTTGACACTGTCATACAACTTTATACCAAGTTTGGAAGTGATAGTTGCAGTAGTTCTTTTTAAATAGCCAGTCAAAGATGATTTTGAGCACTGCCAAAGTCATGGCTAGGCCATGACACTGTGAGAGTGTCATGGGAGGGTGATGACAGTGCTAGGGTGATTGTCATGTTGGGCTGAGGACATTGATTGTCATCAGCTGGTGATAATTTCCCTGACTGTTGACTGTAGCAGTAATCTTGATCTGACACAGGTCACAGTAGGTGCGTCCAGTGAGATATCTTCAACCACACCATGTATACTTATTAAGTTGTCATACCAGCAAGGAATCCTTGAAATACCCTGCTTCTTCCAGTTTGGTTGGAAAGTACCATACAAAGAAACGAGATCAAAAAGACTCCTAATGGAATATAATGCCGATCCTAATGGAATAAAATGCTGATCCCAATGGAATAAAAAGCTGAATCGCCGATCCTAATGGAATAAAATGCTGATCCTAATGGAATAAAACGCCGATCTTAATGGAATAAAATGCCAATCCTAACGGAATAAAATGCTGATCAGAGATCCAACCAAGGACCTTAGAAAAGGGGACTGTACATTCAAAGGAAGTGGAGTCAAATTTTAGGGTATATTTTAACAAAAAATTAAATATAAACAAATGCTCGTCAATGATGAGCAGGCGGTATGTGTGGGCTTAACACAGCATTTTGAAACTTCTGAATAATAAAATGATATGGTATTTTTCATAGCCATGTAAGTTTCCCATTCAACAACACTTCAAAGATTTTACAACCAGTAAGGTTCCATATTTAATTTCTCCTTATCACATGCCTTCATTCTTCTGCAGTAAATCACTGTTATAACTTAAATTTAAACTCGTTGTTTCAACATTAAAATGTTTTAAGGATTCTTTCAATCCACATTCCTAATAAATACAAAACACCTCCCACTTGACAACACATCTTTTAACTAATTCTTAAGCAATGTTCCTTCTCAATTCTCAAACAATACATCTTTGTTAACAGTTTTTCCAAATCTTCACAGTTTGTAGAAACTCAATTCTTGTTTTAAATTTGCCAATTGTAAATGAAAAATGTTTGAAATTTTAGAAAGTAAAAGTAGGTTTCAGCTTGCAAGAATTTCATTAAATTTAAACAAAAAATGTATGAACAATTACTTACTTTCTATAAGAATCTTTACCATGATAAGCACCTGGTTGTTATTAACTTGCCATGGATTTAGCAAACCACTTTATGAGTTTATATACATATTTTTGCATTGGTACCACTTGATAGAAAAGCAGGGCTCATCATAATGAAATAAGGTGCACTGATGACATATTATCTCGTTTGTTCGGTAATTAAATGAAATCATGTGACCAACAGTTAATATAATAGTTATATTCTAGTTATTATAATCCCCCGAACTATATGATTCTAACGAACAACACTTTTCCAATGAACTGATCCAAAAAAAAAAAATCCAACAAACACACTCATTAAGTCTCCTTGGCTTGTTCAACAACACCATTCACCTTGTTGAAAGACAAAGGGAGTCAATGGATTCCAGCACAGCTCCTACTGCTTGGATATGCCACCTATACATAAATTCAGAACTATAAATGGAGACAGATCTATTGAACAGGCCCCTTGTCACAAGTTGATATATTTGATATTCATTATTTTACCACCTGACTAACCCATTTAGCAACCACAGGCATCTACACTAATCAATACATGCCCTGATTTTTCCAAGTGCAATGTAATTTGAGCTTTCAAAGCAATCTTGAAAGGTGAGAATCGTGGAATCGCATATTCGACAAAAAACAATGAATAGTTCACTGTATACCAACTGCTTCGGCAGACTGCATTGATCAGCCTTAATAGAATCAAACACACAATTTCATATAGACCACAAAAACTTTCCACACATATATATACTGACAACACGAGCACTACATAATCACCAGATATGTAATTTTCCAAGGCGTTTCAACATTTATGTCCACTTCATGCCAAACTGGTCAAGTGAGTGGCTCAAAACAAGTAAAGCAGCTTTGATTGGATTTGTAAACCCACTGGAAATGAAGACATATTATCCGGGCATAAAAACAGGTTGTGACCATCCTTTTTCTTCGCAAATACAGAATTACATGGCGCAAGACATGTAAATTGATATGGGAGGGTGTTCAGGTTTACATGAGATTGGCAACTCACGTTGAAGGAAAATTGATCAATCATGAAATATTTGCACAAGAGATGCATGATTCCTTCAGAACCTCAACAAAAAGGATAGACCGTCACAACCATCATCTTCTCCATAAGGAGAAGTCAACTGACAATTTCTTCATTAGTGCATCTCCGCCGCATTCTCCGGCTGATTCCGCAGCTGTTTGAAATACCATGGAGATATAAACATCATTTCTAAGTACATGTCAATGAGCTAGACAGACTACTACTGTAAGTCACAGCTTTGATTTCCAAGGATTTCAGTTATGATTTTATTATTGTTGCATACAGAAGCGATAATCATTGTGCATTGATAAGAAAGTGGCTTTTCACTTCAGCAGCAATCTATAGCTAAAAATGTTAAATAGTACTTTTCCTGGCTGGTATGTCACTGCCACATGTATGTGATTCTGTGATTGTGACAATACCTCCACATGAGAGCAATCTGATGATTCTCATTTTCATGACTTGTTCTCGGCAAGTGATGTTTAATCACACCAACCTCCAAATGAAGCCTGAACCTGACATTCTAGACTGCAAGGACTCAGCAATTAATGGCTGGCTCTCTTGTGACGTTGTTGCAGCATGTCTGATTGTCTGAGCATTTCGGAGTTTCAGGGATGTATCAAGATTGCATCAACAATCAGTTGAAATTTCATAGTACAATTGTAAGGTATAGGTATTACAATAAATGCATTTGAGGTGTCTTGAATAAATCATCTTACTTTCCAGAATCTGCGGGTCCGCCTTTCTGACCATGTACATATGTACAGTCTACGTACTCTGGGCATGCAGCTGGTTGGTAAAGAGTTGAATCGGACAGACATGCAAGCCACAAATATTTGACAATAAATTCTAGAATCCAGAACCAATCGTCTAAAAAATTAATAATAATGGCATAATCTGCTTTCTACCTTCCATGCTCAAAGAAACGAAGAATCTAGAAATATGGGTTCTAAGACAACTTCTTGATTACATGAATACCAAAGAGCAATAAGGAATGCACAAATTGGAAAAAAAGTGTTTGTTGGATGAGAAAAAGTCTTTAAAATAAATATCTGAGCAGCCAGATATCGTTATACACAATGCTATATCATAGCTACCTAAACAGATCATTGACATGAGGTCACATAGTTCTTGCATTAAAACAAGAACCAAGGCAAGTTAATCATGTTAGTTTTGAAACAAATTCACACAAATTGCCTGACAAAGAAGCCTAACAAAATGAAGCTATGCTTTGCAACAGTACAATATGACAATGTAATCTCCACAGATTATTGATGCGATCACGGCGCAGCCCTGATGCTCCTACACCTAGATGCCTGTAACAGCATAACAAGACACCTAGACACTAATTGCAAAGTCCTTGCAGTCTGGAGTGTCAAGTTTAGGCTTGATTTGGAGGTCGGTGTGATTAAACACTGCTCAAAAAGAACAAGTCACGAAAATGTGAATCACGATATTGCTCTCATGCCATAATACTTTTTTTATCAATCTTGTCTGTTTCGTGGATATTTACACTAATTTACCTGCATTAGATGAAAAAACCACATTGCAAGAGTCAATGAACCTTGGTGTCACATCATGAAAAATACTTAATTACACATGATATACATATAAAAAGCCATATATTTTTTAATAAGCCATTAGAAATAAGCCAACTGTCATAGTTATCAATTTATGTGCAATTGATGATGTTAAATATCATATAGATGTCAAGCATTAATTTCCTTGAGAAACACATATGTCACACAATATGAACGAGATTGAGCAACACATTGTCACAATATATGCATAGAGCCATGTTCACTCCATTATAAAAGACCATTTAGATTCAATGACTGCTCACATTTCTCCAAAATCACTCAAAAGCCAATTATCATACACCATGAAGTGCCATGAATCACCAAAATTAGCCATTTTTCTTGCGAAAGTGAAAAAACATCATTAAAAAGCGATTTATATTCATTTCCATTAAAACTCCTTCCAACTGTATGATGTCATGATTTCAAAAAGTGTCACCCCCTCAGAAAGCAACATTAAGTTATTTACATCAAGATAAATTTGACAAAGTATGATATAGATATATGTATATAAATTTATATCTCAACAGGCAATTGGTCAACTAACAGAATTATTAGGATTTATTTTAACCATTTATATATTAGCTCAAGTTAATTTAATGATGGCTATTATCTTCAGACCATCATATTATATAAACACTTTAATAGGCAATTCATCAGGCTTGATGTCTTTTGAATTCATTAGACAAAATAAACATGCAAATGGATCTTAATTTGGAATCATTGAATTGGAGATGACTCTGAACTCTTAATTGACAAGGTGGATGACAGATCGAGATACATGGCATATTCCCGACTTCAACCTATAATTTGGATGTCTATACATGTATGTTGGATGTTGTCTGACATGTGATTTCTCTAAACGATCATTTATATCTATGCTTCAGGTGATTTTATTATGGACATTATCTTCAAATGCCACATTATTACATACTGAAACAGGCCATTCATCAAGTTTGATGACTATAAGAATTCATCCAACAAATTAACATGGAGATGACTCTGAATTTGGGAATCATTAAGAGAGGGGCAACTCTCAATTGACAAGGAAAATGATTAATTGGATGGAAATACATGGAAAGTAAAAGTTTTCTACTCTTTTTCTTGCTATTTTTTGGATTGGAGGATGATTCCATGATTCTGATTACATCATTGAATCACATGAGCGCTTTTCTAATTTGTATTGAAAGTCGAAGACAAAAAGGGGCGTTGAGTACTGTAATAAATGTCATGTTTAAAGTATGGATAGTCCAAATTTTATTATAAACTTCATATTCCCTAGCAAAAATGTAAGACAGTTTGGAACAGTGATGTCAAGGATTCAATTGCTCAAAATCATACCCATGAATACAAACCATAAATCAGCTTACCAGAAAAACACGCCATTGTTAAGAAACCATTTGTCAATTTGTGAAGAAATAGGGGAAGGAACTGAGGAACCTTGAAGACATTAGGAATCCTGAGGGCCCAGTGAGGGGTCAGTATCTTGGATGCACGGCATTATTAATACTCCTCAATAATCCATGCTTTGTGAAATAACAATGGAAGTTGGCACAATGGCGTGACAATGCTTTTGGAATTGATAAGGTCATGGGTATTGGGTAACCTTGGTTGGCATGGTTCATCATGTTTTCTTTTATTATGAATAAATTCAAATATTAAACACAATTCTTAGTGCTCCTGAGATGCCAAAGGAATCTAGGACTCAAAGAAACCTTTCAGACAGACATTCAATTCATTATACCAAAAAATGTGTTAAATGAGTAAAAATAAAGACCGCTCTTCTTTGGCTAATAAAGCTGTGCAATAAATTAAAAAGAATTTTCAATTGCAAGTACTGCAAACCTTACACCTGCCACCGATTTAAAATCTCATCTCTTACAAAGGTTCGCAGAACATTTGCAAGAATGAGTGATATCATATCCGTTCTGTTATTAGAAGCTGTCCAGGATTGCACACATCTCATGAATGCGCAGACCAAAGTCCCCATATTGCCGGCTTGTACTGTTTCAAAAATTAATCCTTGCGAGTGGTAAAGAACATTCCACAGGACTGCACCTTAGAAAGTCACACCTCAAACCTACACCATTTGCCGGTGTTTACCACTTTGACCCATAAGTTTTCCTTCATCTCAATTTCTCAACCTTTATGATGTGTTTTATGTCCATGATGCCTGTTGGTTTTAGTTACACTCAATGACAAATTCCCCGATGCTTGCCCTCCACATAAGTTACTCAAATTGCCCCAAATCCCTGTATTGACAGGAGCTAAAGGTTTCATTACAAAACCATGTACTTGATTTAACACGGGGGTCTTGAAAAATGGACCTCAGTGCAAGCCAAGACACTCTGGGCACTTTATTGCAAAACCTTTCTGCAGTCTGAGAAAAGTTTCCGTGTTGCAAAGGTTTACCTTCGTTAATGCCTTGAGCCCTTGACTATTACGAGTAGACTAGGTCTGTGTACTTCTGAGCAAACATAGAATTTACAATTTCGTAGCAATGCCAAAAAGTTTACATTTATATTACGTTTTACAATAAACTGTCAGGATTAAACACATCTGCGAAATTGTTGTATCATAGAACCATAAAATCTCGGGGCTCCTTTACCTGAACATATTTCCATTGTTTTTTAAAATGATGATTATCACAATTAGAACCTTTGAAATGCTTCACATCATAAGGATGTCATATCACTATGACGTCATTAGAAGACATAGTAGATATTAATTGATCACATCCACGTTGAGATTGTATCTGGCCCAAGGACACTGGTAATTATGACCATTTATTTATGAATCATCTCATATAACATTTGCTTTGTTTTTTGCCACTAATGGATGCTTGCTGAATTGCTGCATACACAATTCTTTCCTGTACATTTACAATGCCAGAAATCACAGTAATAGGCTATATAAAATTGTGCATCACATTTTGTGTTCTGTAATTAGCGGATAATGTGTCCTTCGAGATGTCTATGAACATTAGGATAAAACACTTTCTCATAAAATACACTGTGCATTTTCACTAATGAATGGATATGGCTGTACATTGGATATTCAGCATGCAAGAAAATACATATCTGCAAAATGCATAATGGTACATCATGTTTTGCGTTCTGTTAAGGCAGTCGTGTGACCTTCATGATCTCAGCAAACATTAGGCTAAAACACATTCACCATAAAAGGTGCAGTCTATGGTGACTCTGTTCACTTAAATGTGCAATGACTCTGTTCTCTTGTACACGCTTAGTGCCTACTGTGCATGTGTTGTTAGACAATCTACATTGAGAAGTATGTGTAAAAAAAGCATTGATATAGAATGGTTTTTGACTTATGAACTTATTCATTTTCACAACTTTCAGACATGTTACTTTCAGTCATCAAATCTATTTGAGATCTGACTGAGGTACTTGGAGGAACAGTTAGCATAATGGGTCATTCTATGCTGTCAATAGGCAATAGTTCTCGTTATCTTATTCCATTTTTCAACTTACGTGATTGCTCAATAGATTCATTCTTAAGCTTCCCAGAAACGCATTACATGACCATTTCAACGCAATACAACAAGCTGCGGCTAACATAGAAAAGTGGTGTTCATTGTCAACTGCAAAAATACCACAAGAGAATTCATTGGCCATTGTTAAGAAACCCAATGTAAAATTTCAAGGAAATATGTGGAGATTTGTAAACCTTGAAGACATTAGGAACCCTGGAGGGTCAGTATCTTGGATGCATAGAATTATTAATACTCTTCAATAATCCACGCTTGGTGAAATAACAATGGAAGTTGGCACAATGGCGTGACAATGCTTCTGGAATTAATATGGTCATGCTTGACCTTGGCTGCCATGCTTCATGTTCTCTTTTATTGAATTGATTCAAATGGGGCAAATGAAATGACATTGAATCGTCAACTGACCTAAATAAACCTCTTGTCAGATACCACTGGGATGGATAGTGTTAGAGGGTGGATGATTGAGACTTTACATCCTGGAGGACACTGCAATGAGGGCTATGACGTGAGTGTGTGACACTTCTACAACATTTACATTGTACCTCCATAATATCCTTCCATTTCCAGTGATTGGGTGGTGACAATTCACTGACCTTGTATGGCATACTTCTGCTTCATGACTTCTTGATAAGTTAATTGTGTCTCAAATTGGTGAATCACCAAGAAAATAGCTAAGAGAATGGGCATGTGAAGAAACGTTGCCAAAACGTTGCCAATATTATGACAGTTAGTCTTGGCATGCCGCTCATGATTGGGTGGTAGGGTCAATCTATCTGATGGTCTTAATGCTTTGACATACAGTTGATTCTCCAATTTGAGAATACTTAAAAATATACACCATGGCAGCCTTCCTTTTTAAAATTTATATCAATGAAGAGAGTATATTAGGGCTCATTTTTAATGGTTTGACAAAGCGAAACACTTGACTGATATAAAATTGACTCTAGCCTCCAGAATGTTCAAAACTGCTGACAATGATAAACCGTAAAATAACTGTAACGCCACTGACCTGAACATGTAAAAAGATATGTGGCCTTTCAATAGGGCTTCCACTGTTGGCCTCCCATAATGAACATAACAGCCGATGACACCATTCTGGCACTCATAAATCCAACTGTAACACTACTGACCCAGTGAATGGAGTTTTTATGATGGTTTTTTTTATACTGCAGCACAGTTGCTCGTATGAGCGGATCATTGCCTTATCAGCAACTTGACATTCCCTCAGCTGCCGGATTACTGACACATCTGTGACGGATTCTGAAGTTCACGGACATCATTTTTGGCTTTTATTGCTAATGCGCTTTTTCGAATTAGCCTTTCTGAACCAAGGCTGTAGAATTGGCTCTTTTATCAAAGCTTTCTGTCAAAACATACTCTGTGCACATTTCATCCGTTTGCACACGAAGACAGCAACATGAGAACATTGTCAAATATTGCTTCAAATCAACATAACCATAAGAGACATGTGTTAGCATGATTATCACAGGTTAACCAATGATTCCTTATATTGTTATAGGTAAGATGTGACACGGAGGCTGTCCCGGGTGTCTCATATGGTTGTAGTAGTGCCACTAATGAATTGTCCAAAGAACTATCTGAGAACTATTTAAATGTATCACACAATGTATTACAGAATGAGAAAGACTTTCACTTGATCAGCAAAGACACAATAATATCAATCAGTTTGTAACAAAAATTATTTATTATTTAAGAAAATCACTTAACAAAAGTGTGCCTGTCAGTTCCCCTTTGATGTGATGTGTAGATTCAAAAAGAGTGCTAAAATTGTCACAATTATTGATGTAAAATGCTACAGAGCATATCAAACATAAGATGTTTAAAACAATGTGTGGTAGGGGAGAGCGGGGCACAGTGAGACAGCAGGCACAGTTAGAAAAAAGCCAGTAGCGTCTATCTGGTAATGTTTACAGATCAACCCTCTTTTGTATAGAACAAAAAGTAAGTTAGTGAGAGACTGTCCTATATCCTGAATGCCTGCACAGCATATCGAGAGTGGAATTTCAATATTTTGGTTTTTAACCAGTAAAAGTAAATAATTTTGCTAAATGACTTTTTGTTATAATTCCCAAGAAAAATGGTATGATGCAAATCAATTGCCAGGGTTTCAAACCTTGATTATTTGTCTTAGTTTAGTGAGATGATCATCCACAATGAATAAATCCAGTCCACAGATTAAAAAAAATTATAAAGAGAGCTGCATGGGGCACAGTGAGACAGTTTGAGGCGGGGCACAGTGAGACATCACAATTTACACTCCCGAATGACCTGAATGCAATGTATAGCTCACAATTCACCATTAAAAACAAAATGCCTGCTATAAACTACTTATTTTAGTGAGTCATATCTGAAATTCAGAGAAGAATTTTGATTAATGTGTAACAGGTGCGGCAGGTTAAATAAGTCGTGCATGTGTCCTGTGCAATGAAGTTTCAAAACAAGCTCAAAAGCGGACCTAAAAAATCCCCTAGCCAGCTACTTTTGTAAGAGTACAGTAGTTTCTGTAGCAACAATTGATAGAACAATTCCGCAGGTCCTGAGGATCGACAGTTGTGGTAGCAGAAGCCCTGTATCACTGTGCCCCGCCTGCTGTCTCACTGTGCCCCGACCACGGGGCACAGTGAGACACTAAACGAGCATGAACATAACTCAAAAGTTCTCCAAACCTGTAAAAGGTAGGAAATTGAAACTACCGGACAATATACCCAACGTCATTATCTATAATGTGGACCTGATCTCATTTAACTCGTTACGGTCAACATTTTTAAACACCTGAAAATAAAAAAAGTGTCTCACTGTGACCCGCTCTCCCCCACTTCTCAACACTGATTTCCTAAGAACTGGTATCTTAATCAATAAATAAAGCAATTTCTCTACGTTGTTACTACTTTTTCGAATGTCTACCAATTTGGCAAAAATGTACTATATACAATTATACATTACATGTACGACACCACCAATTTGATAAAGAGGTGTCTGAAGACAAAGTACTTTAAAGAAGAACACTGCACAAAGAGCAAGAAATATATATACCCCCCCCCCCATTGAATAGAGGACCCCTTGAATATAAGCCCCTTTGAAATGAAAGACCCCCTTGAAAAGACGACCGTTTGAATAAAGGACCCCTCTTCATCTGCGACATAGATGCCAGTGAATATATACATATCCTATTATTACTATTATGCAACTGGCCACCACTGAAAAGGAAAACCACTGAAAAGCACAGCATGAACTTGGCTGGCATTGCCATTTACTTTTTTGCTGTCGATTGCCTGTTTGAAGGAATAATGCGGTATATATATCGTCCATCTGGTGGTCACATAAATATCGCTTGCGATTCTAGTTGTAACACTCAACAGAATTTATTGTATTACCGAACAGACTTTGACAAATCTTTGCTGGGACGAAGTTCTCAAAATGGTTTTATTGGTATGAAAAAGAAAAAAAACTTGTTTTGAATGCTACCTCCCAGGGAAGGAACAACGAAAAGTTTACTTGTACTTCAGCACTTTTATTGCACACTTGAAGATCAAGGTTTCGAGATCAAGGTTTCAAGGTGAAACTGAAAACAACATAAAATAACCCAATAAATAAATTGAATATCATAATGACTGACCAGTGACATGAATCTACACAAAATATGAATTGAGCACTACAAATGAAAAACACTCACAAGATTGTGCATACTCCTGGGTACACTGTAGCATCCAAGGTCTATCAAGATACTCATATACATAGTCAACCTTATGAGCATCAAAATTTAGTAAGCAATTTTAGAACATCTTCACATGTCCTGAGTTAAACTTCAACTAACTAAAAATTGCAGGATGCCCCACATGTGTAGGGAAACTGTGAATGCATCATGGAATACATGTTAAAACAATACATGTGCAATCCACAGCAATATCCAACACTCAATACAACATTGAAACATGGCAATTTATCACAGGTTGTGCAGAACAGCTGATCATGAGAAATGATGTGTGCAGTGTAATAGAATTTTATTATAATAAATTTGTGTAATAATTAATGAATATATATTTAAATAGGCAAATTAAAAATGAACCATAGTGAATGTTACAACTGGTTTTTTTGCAATTTTGGGCATTGTAAGGATTTCTTTGTTAGTTTGAATGCAATCAATACTTTAGTCATTAACACAACAAATACCAATGTTCTCAAAGTAAAAGCATTTTCCCTGGATAACCAAAGCTTCCAAAGCTTTGCTGTATAACTAGTGCATAAGTCTGCTGTGCATAGATCTCAATACACGATTACCATTGCCTGGATATCCTTTATAATTACTGGGCTATGCTGCTAAACCATACGACTTGAGGCAATTTACATGTTTGCATGCTGTTTGCATATATATGGCGTTTCACATCATCTGGGTGCCAGCATGGGTCCATATTTATTGGGATATGGCCTTCATGTCGTTTACTGAAGTTAATGCTTTTCTAAGTACCGTAATATGGGGATGAATATGGACAGATTTGGCCTTTTTCCTGCCATAGCATGCCAAGTTTGGAAGTGATAGTAGCAGCAGTTGTTTTTAAATAGCCTGTCAAAGATGATATTGAGCACTGCTTAAAAGTGCTTATGTCATGGCTGGGCCATGACACTTTGAGAAGGTCATTGGAGAGAGATGACAATGCTGGGGTGAGTGTCATTTGGGGCTGGAGACATCAATTGGTTGTCATGAGCAGATGGTAAATTCCGTGACTGATATACCAGAAGTTTTGTGATAATTTTGTGTCTTTAGCTTTTAAAGTACCACCTTAAACATTGGTGCAAGCAAAGTTTTTACCAGTTTGTGAAAATGTAAATTCTGCAGGGCAATGTTTAAGGTGCTGCAGCTCCTTACCGTCTGCAGGTAGAATCGTAAAAATAACGTGCAAGCACTTTAAGCAGCGCGAAATGTCAACATAACATAGGCTTACCAAGCAGGGGGCAGCTGCCCTCCTTAAAATATAGCAGTTGACCCACTGTGGATCCAGACTGTCATGGCTGAATGCACAAGGAGGCCACATGGCCAAGTGCACTGTGAACATGCTGCATGCAAATTCAGCTTACCTTTGACCCAGTGAAAAGAGGCCTATTTGTTTTCTTTATTAATTAGTATTGTAACGGTGGGGCACCAAAAGTTTATCGTTGTGATTTAAAATTCTGGAGAGGCTGTATGCTAAGTTTGAATGAGATTGGTAAGCAGGGGCACCCACAGTTATGGTCATAAGTTTTGGCAAAATTTCTTCAGTAAGAGCTAGCGCTTCGCGCTGCTAAAAATCCATCTGTATCATTATTGGAATATATACTAAAAAATAACGTGCACAAGGCACTTTAAAGGGCGCTCCTATAACTCTTGAAAACCAAAGAAACCATTAACCATCTAATCCATTTCTCTTTTTCATTGTTTTCCTTCTTTCTCTATGTCAAGCTGTCAGTCATGCTGTGTTTGTAGCTGTGTTTCTAGGTTTCTACCCATCTATCTATCTATCTATCTATCTATCTTTCTTTCCACATATCTTTCCATCCAACTTACTACATACAACATATTGATGAAGCATGCAGAGGTGTTTGTCCCAATTGCTGACCTCTTGTTTTGACAAATTCTGAGTGACCTATAAATAGATCTGGTGAGGGAAACCCCCCTGAATGACATCACAGGACTCCCTCTTTCCAGTTTTTCTGGTATGGTTTTCCTGGGTCTCTAAAATGGTATTTAAACTATGTGCAAGTCTCTGTAAAGTTGATCAATCCGGTTGTGCCCTTTGAAAGCTCTGGTGGAAAATATTAAATGCTATTTGAAGTATTAAAAAAAAAAGAGAAAAAATATTTTTTTTGTTTCTGGCCCAAGACTTGGTCACTATTGCATGTACATGGATAAAGTTTGGTACACATATGACTTATGTGGTATAGTTGTGCCTTTTCATGGTCTGACTGATACATATTCAAAACTTTTTGTAATATTGAGAAAAAATATTAAAAATACTTATTTTCTTATTGGAGCCAAAACATGCCCACTATTGCATATACAGCAATGCCATTTCCTACACGTATCACCTATAAAATGTAGCAGTGCTTTTTGACTTGTATTTAACACTTTTTGAATGATTGGAAAAACTTTGTACATGCATAAAACCGTACCATAATATAAGTAAATTAGTATAATAAGGCCTTTCTCTGCTTTTACAAACCCTGGCAAGCACACAGGTAGATCGCAGGGCAGCAGGCAAATAACAGATAATAGAACGCCATTACTCGCCCACTGTTGCATACTTATAATATACGGAATTTGGTAAACACGCCAATTTTATGATGTAATGTAATCTTCTAAATGTGTTATTCGCTGAAGGTTTGCTGCTGCGCAGCCTATGTTTAGAAATAGTTTTATTTATTGATTAAGATACCAGTTCTTCGAAAGTCAGTGTTGAGAAGTATCTCACACTATTTTAGACATCTTGCTTTTCATATGCTCTGTAGCATTTTACGCCAATAATTGTGTCAATTTCAGTACTATCTGTGAATCTATGCATCATATCAATTAGGAACTGAGAGGCATACTTTTGTTGATTGATTTTCTCAAATAATAATTCATTTTTGTGACAAAGTGATTGATATTACTGTGTCTGTGCTGATAAAATGAAAGCCTTTCTCATTCTGTGTATTTCTGACAATAAACTGTGATGCATTTAAATAGTTCTCAGATAGTTCGTTGGACAATTCACAAGAGGCCGTACTACAACCTGTTTCCATATGAGACAGGAAACCAGGACAGCCTCTGTGTCATGTCTTACCTTTAACAATGTATAAGGAATCATTGGTAAACCTGTGATAATCATGGTAACACATGTCTCTTATGGCTATGTTGATTTGAAGCAATATTTGACAAATGTTCTCATGTAGCTGTCTTCATATGCGAACAAATGCAAATGTACAGAAAGAATCTTATGACAGAAGGCTTTAATACAAGAGCTGATTCAAAAGCCATGGTTCAGAAAGGCTACTTCAAAAAAGCGCATTAGCCATAAAAGCCAAAAATGATGTCCGTGAACTTCAGAATGTGTCAGAATTGTGTCAGTAATCCGGTAGCTAGGAGAATGTCAGTTGCTGATAAGGCAATGATCCGCTCATACGAGCAACTGTGCTGCAATATAAAGAAAAAAAACTCATAAAAACTCTATTCACTGGGTCAGTGGTGTTACATTTGTGTTTATGAGTGCCAGAATGGTGTCATCAGCTGTAATGTTCATAATGGTACAGTGGAAGCTCAATTGTAAGACGAAATAGCTTTTTACATGTTCAGGTCAGCTGTGATGGTTTATCATTGTCAGCAGTGTCAAACATTCTGGAGGATAGTGTCAATTTGATATCAGCCAAGTGTCTCTCTTTGTCAAACTAATCATTAATTAAAAAGAACCCTAAAAAACTTTCTTCATTGATAGAACTGAAAAAAAGGAAAACTGTCATTGTGTATATTTTAAAGTATTCTCAAAGTGGAGAATCAACTGCAGACCTCCCAACCAACCCTCTAAAGTATGGTTTTCTAACCTGTTTTAGCCTAAAACCCTCTTACCCTCTTTTTAATGCAAAAACCCTATTTTTTGACAACTCAAAAACCCTCTAATAAATTACCATTAAATGGTTATTTCAGTACTTTCTGTCCTCCGAAATAGTTGAGCTGGTATGACAACCCGTTCAAAACTGACAAGAATAAAGCTTGAGGAGGATGCTCACTGCTCAACTACTGTTATTGATCAGGGGCTGTAATTAAGCCTTGAATTTGAAAACTACAGGAAGTGCATTATAAAACCGTTTCAACTGGAAATTTTGGCTATTAGTGTGTTTTTCTCAATACAGAAATTATGTTTATTAGGACCCCAATTTTTTGTGAAAACTCTGTAAAAATCAATGCGGAACCCTGGAACCAACGTTCCTGAGGTTGGGAGGTCTGCAACTGTATGACGAAGCATTAAGACCATCACATAGATTGACACTGCCACCCACTGAGCAACATGCCAAAAGTTACTGTCATGATATTGGCAACATTTCTTCACATGCCCATTCTCTTAGGAATTTTCTTGACGATTCTACAACTTGAGACACAATGAATTATTCTATCAAGAAGTCATGAACCAGTAGTATGGCACAAAAGATCAATGAATGGTCACCACCCAATCACTGGAAATGGAAAGAATTCATGGAGATATGATGTAAATGTTGTAGAAGTGTCACATACTCACGTAATGGCCCTCATTGCTGCGTCCTGCGGGATGTAAAGCCTCAATCATCCATCCTCTAACACCATCCACCCCAGGGGTTTCTGGCTGTATTGTATTCCCGCCTACATCTGACAAGAGGTTTATTTAGGTCAGTTGATTATTCAACTTCATATTCTTGGCAACATTTGATTTAATTCAATAAAAGAAAATGTGAAGCATGCCAACCAAGGTCAAGCATGACCCTATTAATTTCAAAAGCATTGTCACGCCATTGTGCCAACTTCCATTGTTATTGAGGAGTATTAATAATCCTGTGCGTCCAAGATACCAACCCCTCAGGGTTCCTAATGTCTTCAAGGTTTACAAATCTCCCCCATATTTCCTTGGAATTTTAGAATGGGTTTCTTAACAATAGGCAATGGTTTCTTTTGTGGTACTTTTTCACTTGACAAAGAACCACCACTTATCCATGTTAGCCGCAGTTAATTGTATTGCGTTGAAATGGCCGTGTGATGCGTTTCTGAGGAGCTTAAGAATGAAACCATTCAGCAGTCACGTCAGTTGACTGGAATAATATAACGACAACAGTTAACAGCATCGAATAGACACATTATGCCATTTGCTGCATGTACTTAAGGAACAGATTTGAAGACTGAAAGTGACGTGTCTGAAAGATGTGAAAATTTTACAAGTTCATGAGGAACTCAAAATCATTCACCATTATACATTGATGCATTTTTTTTTTACACATAATCCTCAATGAAGATAGTCGAACAACACATGTAGGCGCTAAGTGTGTATTAGAGAACAGAGTCATTGCACATTTAAGTGAACAGAGTCACCGGAAACTACACCTTTTATGGTGAATGTGTTTTAGCCTAATGTTTGTTCTTGTCAGGAAGGACACACGACTGCCGTAACAGAACGCAAAACATGATGTACCATTATGCATTTTGCAGATATGTATTTTCTTGCATGCTGAATATCCAATGTACAGCCATATCCATTCATTAGTGAAAATGCACAGTGCATTTTATGAGAAAGAGTTTTATCCTAATGTCCGTAGATGTCTCGAAGGACACATTATCCATTAATTACGGAACACAAAACGTGATGCACAATTTTATATAGCCTATTACTGTGATTTCTGGCATTGTAAATGTACAAGAAACAATTGTGTATGCAGCAATGCAGCAAGCATCCATTAGTAGCAAAAAACAAGTGAATGTAATATAAGATATAATTTATATGAGATATAATTTATAAATAAATGTTATTAATTACCAGTGTCCTTGGGTGAGATACAATCTCAAGGTGGCAGTGATCAATTAGTGTCTCCTATGTTTTCTTATGATGCCACAATGAAGTCTCAATGACATCACAATGGTGTAAAGCATTTCAAAAGGTTCTAATTGTGATAATCATCATTTTAAGAAACAATGGACATATGTGTAGGTGAAGGAGCCCTGAGATTTAATGGTTCTGTGACACAACAATTTTGCAGATGTGTTTCATCCTGACTGTGTATTGTAAAATGTAATTTAAATGTTAATGTTTGGCCATTGCAGTAATAGTGCCGACAATACTTTAGCCCAAAAGTAGACTGTCAAGGCATAATTGTCAAGGCAATAATGAAAGTAAACCTTTAGAACGCTGAAACTTTTCTCAATTCTCAGACTGCAGAAAGGTTTTGCAATAAAGTGCCCACAGTGTCTTGACTTGCACTGAGGTCCATTTTTCAAGACCCCTGTGTTAAATCAAGTACACAGTTTTGTAATGAAACCTTCAGCTCCTGTCAATACAGGGATTTGGGGAAATTTGAGTAACTTATGTGGAGGGCAAGCTTTGGGAATTTGTCATTGAGTGTAACTAAAACTAACAGGCATCATGGACATAAAACACATCATAAAGGTGGAGAAATGAAGATGAAGGAAAACTTATGGGTCAAAGTGGTAAACACCGGCAAATGGTGTAGGTTTGAGATGTGACTCTCTAAGGTGCAGTCCTGTGGAATGTTCTTTATCACTCGCAAGGATTTATTTGTGAAACAGTACAAGAAGGCAATATTGGGGACTTTGGTCTGCACATGAAATGAATGCAATTTGATGTCACTCATTCTTGCAAATGTTCAGTGGGCCTTTATAAGAGATGAGATTTTTAATTGGTGGCAGTTGTAAGGTTTGCAGTCTTTGCCGGTACTTGCCCTTGTAAATTGGAAATTGTTTGCAATTTATTACACAGCTTTATTAGCCAATAAAAAAAGCTGTGTCTGTCTAAATGGTTTTGTTGAGTCCTTCCTTATTTTGCAATCTTGGGGGGCACCCTCCATCTTCTACAAATTTAAATCTGGAGTGACAAATTTGTCTTAATCAATTCCATGTGAGTATTAAACCTATTTCCGCTTTGGTTTTCCTGACCTCCGGAGAATTGTGTTTAATATTTTGATTTATTCATAATAAACGAAAACATGATGAACCATGCCTATCAAGGTTACCATTACCCTATCCAAAGCATTGTCACGCCATTGTGCCAACTTCCATTGTTATTTCACAAAGCATGGATTATTGAGGAGTATTAATAATTCTGTGCGTCCAAGATGACCCCTCAGGGTTCCTAATGTCTTCAAGGTTCCTCACTCCTCAGTTCCTCCCCATATTTCTTTGCAAATTAACAATGGGTTACTCAACAATGGTAATGTTTTTCTGTTTGTATGAATTATGGTTTGTATTCATGAGTATGATTTTGAGCAATTGAAGCCTTGACATTGCTGTTCCAAACTGTCTTGCTTTGTCACTATGGAATATGAAGTTCATAATTAATATAATTTGGACTGTCCATACATTAAACATGACACTTATTATGGTACTCGCTGCCGAGGGGGGGAGTTTGTCTTCTACTCGCAATACAACTTAGAAAAGCGCTCATGTGATTCAATGATGTAATCAAAATCATGGAATCATCCTCCAATCCAAAAAATAGCAAGAAAAAGAGTAGAAAACTTTTACTTTCCATGTATTTCCATTCAATTAATCATTTTCCTTGTCAATTGAGACTTGCCCCTCACTTAATGATTCCCAAATTTAGAGTCATTTCCATGTTAATTTGTTGGATGAATTCTTATAGTCATCGAACTTGATGAACGTCCTGTTTCTGTACGTAGTACCGGACCTATGAAGGTAATGTCAATCATAATGTCAATCATAAAATCGACTAAAGCTAGAATAAGTGATTGTTTATAAAGAGAAATCACATGCAAGGAAACATCATTACGTATACACATTCGAAATATGGGTTGAAGTCCAGCATATTCCATGTATCTCCCTCAATCTGTCATCCACATTGTCAATTAAGAGTCATGTCCAACTCAATGATTCCAAATTTAGATTCATTTGCATGTTTATTTGGTGTGATGAATTCTTAAAAGTCATCAAGCCTGATGAATTGCCTTTTAAAGTGTGTATAATGTGATATTCTAAAGGTAATAACCGTCATTAAATTAACTGAAACTATTATAATTGTAAGAGGCCATTTAAAAGAAATGTTAATATTGCCTTGCTGAAGTAATTCTTAAATTTTAAAATTATAGTTGACCAATTGCCTGTTTACTTATACATTTATGTCATATTTTGTACAATTTAACTGGATGTGAGCAACTTAATATTACTTTCTGAGGGGTTGAAACTTTTTGAAATCATCACACAGTTGAAAGGAGTCTTAATGGAAGTGAATATAAATCGCTTTTTAATGATGTTTTTTCACTTTCGCAAGAAAAATGGCTAATTTTGGTGATTCATGGCACTTCAGTGCGTATGATAATTGGCTTTTGAGTGATTTTTGTGAAATGTGAGCGCTCATTGAACCTAATTGCAATTGTTCCTTTATAATGGAGTGAACATGGCTCTATACATATATTGTGACAATGTGTTGCTCAATCTCGTTCGTATAGTGTGACATGCATGTTTCTTAAGGAAATTATGTTTAACATCTATATGATGTTTAACATTAACAATTGCACGTAAGTTGATAACTATGAAAGTTTGCTTATTTTTAATTGCTTATTAATAACATATATGACTTGTTTTATATGTATGTATCACATGTCATTATTAAGTATTTTTCATTATGTGAACCAAGGTCCATTGACTCGATGTGTTATTTGCAATGAACTTATGCAGGTAAACTAGTGTAAATTTCCACAAACCAGGCAAGATTGATAAAAAAGTATTGTGGCATGAGAACGATTTCGTGATTCACATTTTCGTGACTTGTTCTTTTTGAGCAGCGTTTAATCACACCGACCTCCAAATCAAGCCTCAACTTGACACACCAGACTGCAAGGTCTTTGCAATTAGTGTCTAAGTTTCTTGTTACGCTGTTACAGGCATGTAGCCGTTGGGAGTGTCAGGGCTGCGTCGTGATTGCATATATAATCTGTACATTGTACTGTTGCAAAGCATAGCTTCATTTTGTTAGGCTTCTTTGTCAGGCAATTTGTGTGAAATTGTTTCAAAACTAATATGATTAACTTGCCTGGGTTCTCATTTCTATGTGTACAATGCAACTGAATAGATCTCATGTCAACAATCTGTTGAGGTAATGAGGTAGCAATGTGTATAACAATATCTGTTGTTTTCTGACTCATATTACTACTTGATTCTTTGAGCTTGGAAATGAGATTGCGGTTTATGCCATTATTTTAATTATTTTATTCAAGGTATATGGGACAACCTTAAGGATTCTCAAAATGTTTTCAAAAATTTGATATTAACCTTTATAACTTGCATGTTGGTTCTGTCCAACATCTTACCAAGTTGGTGGCCCAGTGGTCCGAGCTTTGCTTCTGATCCCAGAAATGCAAGGGACTGCAGTGGCCCAGCCACCCAGAGTGCTTATGTATATGATCAGAAAAGCGGACTCCTAGATTCTAGAAGGGGGTGGGTTTGTTTAGTAGTAGTATCCTGGGCTGCCAATCGGTGGGTGCAGGGTTCGAATCCAGCTCTTGGGCTTATGTTTCAATAATCCTTTGCATAATTTTTTTGTCCTCCTCCTATCCTACCAGGTGCATAAATACGAAATGAAGCCCCCCATCCTAGATTCTGGAAAGTAGGATGCTTCATACAGGACATGTCATATACACGGCTAGCAATTATTGCAAAAAAGGCCTTTGGCATGCATTGTAATGGCTATACTTTACAATTGTACAATGTCATTTCAACTGATTGTTGATGCAATCATGATACATCCCTGAAGCTCCGAAATGCTCAGACAATCAGACATGCTGCAACAAGGTCACAAGAGAGCCAGCCATTAATTGCTGAGTCCTTGCTGTCTAGAATGTCAGGTTCAGGCATCATTTGGAGGTTGGTGTAATTAAACATCACTTGACGAAAAGAAGTCATGAAAATGAGAATCAACATCTTGCTCTCATGTGAAGGTATTGTCACAATCACAGACTCACGTATATGACATTGCGATACCACCCAGGAAAAGTACTATTCAACATTTCTTCACCATATCTATCTGCATTAGTAAACAATCAGTTTCTTAAATATGCAAAATGGTTTCACTTTCGTTAAAAGCAATAATTTTGAAATGACGTTTATATCTCCACAGTGTTTCAAACAGCTACGGAATCTGCGGAAGGCACCCAAATATGAAATTGTCAGTTGCCCTCAGCAGATGTTGAAGATGATGGTTGTAATGCAATGTAATGGTCTATCCTGTGTGTCAAGAGACTGAAGGAATCCAGTTGGGAGCATACATGACATGATCTTGCATCTCTTGTGCATATATTTCATGATTAGTTGGGTCTGCTTGGGTCAATTTTTTTCTTCAACATGAGTTGACAATCTCATGTTAACCTGATTAAACTACCATATCAATTTATATGTCTTGCTCCATGTAATTCTGTATTTGCTAAGAAAATTGATTGTCACAACCCGTTTTCATGGCTGGATAATAGGTCTTCATTTCCTGTGGGTTCATAAATTAAATCATAGCTGCTTTAGTTGAACTGTTCACTTGACCAGTCAGGCATGAATTGGACACAAATGCTGAAGAGCCTTGGAGAATTACGTATTAGGTGATTATGTAGTGCCAGTGTTGTCAGTATATACATGTGTTGACATTTTTGTAGTCTATATGAAACTGTGTGTATGATTCTATTTAGGCTGATCAATGCAGTCTGTTATTCTGTCTTTCCACTTCTTGTCGAAGCAGTTGGTAAAAAGTCAACTAGTTCTGTGAAAGTGAACAGTTGTTCATTGTTTTTTGTCGAATATGCGATTCCACGATTCTCACCTTTCAAGATTGCCTTGAAAGCTCAAATTACATTGCACTTGGAAAAATCAGGGCATGTATTGATTAGTGCACATGCTTGTGGTTGCTAAATGCGTTAGCAGGTGGTAAAATAATGAAAGACAAATATGTGAACTTGTGACACTCAGGGAAGGGACCTGTTCAATATGTCTGTTTCCATTTGTAGTTCTGAATTTATGTATAGGTGGCATCTCCAAGCAATGGTGGCTCTTTTGGAATCCCCGTTGCCTTTCAACAAGGTGATTGATGTGGTTGACCAAACCAAGGAGTTTGACTTACTGAATGTGTTTGTTGAATGTTTTATTGTTTGTGTCAGCTGTAGTGCTTTTAAGACAGCAGTTCACTGAAATAGTGTGTTGTTCTTTAGAAACTTATAGATTGGGGGATTATGATGTGTTAAGAGCTAGATTATTATAAACTGTTGGTCACATGACTTCATTTAATTACCCAAAAACCAATTAATATATCATCATAAGTGCACGTTGTCTCATTACAATGAGCCCTGCTTTTCTTTCAAGCGGTACCAATGCAAAAATATGTATATAAACTCATTAATTGGATTGCTAAATCCATGTGAAGTTAATAACACCCAGTCCTTATCATAGTGAAGATTCTTATTGAAGGGAAGTAATTGTTCATGAATGTTCTGTTTAAATTTTCTCAATGCGCAATGGGAAACCTACTTTTACTTTCCAAACTTTCAAACATTTTTCATTACTCGCACATTTAAAACAAGAATTTAGTTTCTACAAACTGAAATTTTGGAAAAACTGTTAACAAAGATGTATTGTTTAAGAATTGCGAAGGAACGTTGTTTAAGAATTAGTTAAAAGATGTCTTGTCAAGTGGGAGGTGTTTGTATTTATTAGAAATGTGGCTAGAACGAATCCTTAAAACGATTTAATGTTAAAACAACTTAAATTTTATTTATGACAATGATTTACTGTATTAAGAACAAAGGCAAGTGATAAGAAGAAATTATATGTGGTTACTGGTTGTAAAATGTTTGAAGTGTTGTTTGAATGGGAAACTCATATGGCTATGAAAAATACAATATCATTTTAATATTCAGAAGTTTTAAAGTCCTGTGTTAAGCCCACACCTACCACCTACTCATAATTGACATACATTTGTATATATTTAATGTTTTGTACAACTTAACCTAAACATTTTACTCCCATTTCCTTTGAATGTTCAGTCCCCTTCTCTTGAGTCTGTGGTTGAATCTCAAATCAGAATTTTATTCCATTAGGATTTGCATTTTATTCCATTAGGATTGGCATTTTATTCCATTAGGATCGTCATTTTATTCCATTAGGTGTCTTTTTGGTCTCGTTTCTTTGTATGGTACTTTCCAATCAAACGGGCAGAAGCAGGGTATTTCAAGGATTCCTGGTATGACAATTGTGCATGGGGTGGTTGAAGAAATCTCACAGGACTCACCTACTATGACCTGTATCAGATCTAGATTACTGCTATAATTACCACAACGTATGGTTAAGTAATGTGTAAATTTCAATAATATTCACAGTGTCACTATCATACTGTGTGCCATAGTTCTTTACATCCAGAGCACAAGCAACTGAAAACATCAGAAAATAGTTGCTATTGGAGACCGCATCAATATTTTCAAAAATGCTCAATGTCTAAATTGTCATCAAACCTGATATTTTTATATCATGTTATTCTTGATTGTGTTTTCGTAACTGTTTGTCATTTTTGGGCATAATTATTGTAACACTCAACTGAATTTATTGTATTACCCAACAGACTTAGACAAATCTTTGCTGGGAAGGAGTTCTCAAAACGATTTTAATTGGTGTGAAAAAAAAAATTGCTTGCACATTTTGGGCATTGTAAGGATTTCTTTGTTAGTTTGAATAAATACAAATACCAACGTTCTCAAAGTAAAAGCAATTTCCCTGGTTAACCAAAGCTTCCAAAGCATTGCTGTATAACTAGTGCACAAGTCCACTGTTCATACATAGATCTCAATACACGACTACCATGGCCCGGATATTCTTCATAATTACTGGGCTATGCTGCTGAACCATACGACTTTAGGCAATTTACATGTTTGCATGCTGTTTGCATATATATGGCGTTTCACATCATCTGGGTACCAGCATGGGTCCATATTTATTGGAATATGGCCTTCATGTCGTTTACTGAAGTTAATGCTTTCCTTCTCTGGAAGTCAGTGAAAGTCAGGAAGTTGCAGCTGCCATATAGAAACTAATTATATAGGATTTTTGAGAAAATTTTAGAAATGACACGGAAAACTTGAAGGGAATTTTATATCTAACTTTAAAGAACATTTTGCCAGATCTTTTGGTCAGTTGGCTGCAGAGTCTGCGAAAAGTGCTTTTGTCATACAGGACATTCGGGCAGGTAGATTTTGAATTTTACCTGCCCGAATGAAATCCTGTCTGCCCGGATAACATTCAGTTAGCCCGAAATTCCAATTTTATTAATTTCAACTGGTATTCCTGTGTTTAACTTCAATTTTAAAGTTACTCCAAACTTCTCCCAATGAAAATAGAGCCTACTAAGTCATTGCTGCCAAGCAACTTAAAAGTCTCAAACCTGTATTTATAGGCCTACAAAATATCAAAATTTTTGAATTACATATAATCATATTCAATTATAATTGGACCAGGTAGATTTATTTCATATTGATTTATTTGACATTTCTAGATGCATAAGTAAATATATCTATTTTGTAGTGTACATAAATCACTAAAGTTCAATTACCAGAGAAAACCCGTCAGAACCCCAATGATTGAATGAAACAGACTTGACTACTGTAACCTTGCAGGGCCTCAGATCCTGCACATGGCAGGATACCAACTGATGCTGAACATCGCTAATTGCAATTTTCTTACCTATTGACTATTGTTTAGTTAATTGTAATCCATTTGACACCTCTGACTACCAATTTGAGTTATTGATGTTTTGAATTGCAATGGCGATTTCAAAGGCCAGCTCTGACTGCATTGATTGCTGTGTCACCTCAATTGATTCTCCAGCAAACCTATCGGACATTTGGGCAGGTAACCACTCTATTTTTGCCGGTCACACGCTATTTTTGCCGGTTTTGACCGGCAAACCGGCACTTTTCGCGGACTCTGGTTGGCTGTATTTAGGTCGTCACAATGTGAAGTTAAACATAAAACTAGTGGTTCTTATATGACTGAGATTTTTAGATCCAGGAGAAATCAAAAGCATTTCTATGAGTCCTGAGAAAAATCAAGAATCTCTAGTAAAAATGTTACCAATAAAATATCTTTGTCTGAAAAAAAAAATAGTCTTACATTATCATTTTTTGACAGAAGACCAAGTTTGAAAATCTATATTACTTCCAAAAATTGTTCATTTAATTCTAGAATGACAGGAAAAACCTGCTGTTATGTCATTTGGATTTTGTCTCTGTAATTCTTTAAGGAAATTGATCTAATTTCTTTGAAGAAATATCTGAGGCATATGTCGTCATTTTTCCGGCAGGTGTTGAGTCTCCAAATAAAAACATCTGGAAGAATATATATCTTAACAGGAAGATATTTCAGTTAATTGATTCAATGAAACTTGTGGTGTGAAGTTATGATATTAAATAGGCCTTTATGTATTATCTTTTGTATTTTTATGTCTTGTCTGTATGTATTGATCGATTTCTAGTTAATGAAGTAGTGATTTGTAATTTTATACATGTAGTTATTAAAATGATTAGAATACATGCCAATGCATAATTGCATATTTTTTTAATATGTCTTATTTTCTCGTTGCAGGTTAGTGAAGGATTTTCAGTAAATAATCTTGCAAAATCGGGGTAATTATGTATTTTTTCTTAATTTACACTTTACTAGACATTGGATCAGGGTTGCTTGCATTCAAAGTTCACGACTGTGTGTCGGAGAGATGTTTATTTTTTAGTTTAAAAAGTTAGGTACAGGGGGCGTTCAGAAAGTTGAAAAAGAAAGGTCTGATCCTTGATGTCAGAAAAATAATCTGGGTGTGTCTGAGTCTGTCAGTGTCAGGGTTGAATTGAATATTTAAAAAATCAAATTTAGCAAATTAGGTCAATTTGAAGAGTATTATTAAGAGGTGTGGTCTTTGGTGATGCTTGAACTTTGACACACATCTAACAGTAAGTTGCCAGTTGTGTTGAAGTGGGTGCTGGAGGTTACACTTGTCACGAGATATAAAACCAAAAAAACAAAAGTAAAGTTGGCCAGTAAGCCGCTCATTAAGGAACCCATATTACAAGCAAAAGGATTTTATAGTCTCCAGAATCTGTTTTAAATGTGTTTTATTGTCCAATTTACCCTTGCAAAACCCAAGTGTTGGTCGTAAAGTGAAGTACAAAGAGCAAAAAACTCCGAAAGTGCTGAGGTCATTGGAATTGAGACAGCATTACAAAATTCATTGACATGGACCAAAATAAAAAATATAATTATTTCTTGCTTCTTGCATTCAAAATGGAATGTTAGTAATTTAATTGTCTTTTCTTTGACTTCTCTGAAATATCTGATCTTTTTGACAACTACTGAAAGTATGATTGACCAACATGTCTGAGTTAGACAAAACTTTCCATGAATAAGTGAGTTAGACAAACTTTCCAGACGCATTCTTTTAAATGTCATCTCCTTTTTAATGAAGCCTTGGCTGTTCCACTTGTGTTCATTCTGATATGGCTGAGTATGTGGCAATTGTCAATGACTTCTTTCATAATTATTCTGTATGTTTTGCTACTGTCTTCACACAAAAGTATCCCATTACTGTGATAAGTTCCTTAGCAAAAGGCATTTTGGTTCACCGAATAGCACAGATATTGAGTGTTAGTAGTGGTAATTCACAAATGTGTACATAATTCTACTCAGGCATTAATCTCTTCCATATCTTATATTCTTTATGTTGGTACAAAGGTATTTCCTTACTTTCATAATTCTCCAGAAGGAAATTTGATTATCTTGCATACTGTAACATGTATTTATGCCAAAATTAATTTCTCTGATGTTACTTTGTTTTGTAGCATTTTTCTTAAGTTGACAAATAGGGATATTTCTGATAAAACATAATATGCAGATTGCAGAACTTCGATTTAGAATATCCACATAGTCCTTTATATGAAAGCAATACATGGATAGTAAAGTACCTTTGTTTTCTTGGTCTTTGTGCAATTGTGCAGTTCTTTGTCTTCAGACACCTCTTTATCAAATTGGTGGTGTCGTACATACAGTATAATGTTTATATTACATTTTTGCCACATTGGTAGTCTGTCGAAAAAGTACTTTCACAATAGTTTTCTTACACTTTAAGCAGTTTTTATCAAACAATATTTCAACATTTGATGAGTCCAATGTTTTCTCTGTACTGAGAAATATTAACTCTTTTGTTAAAGGAAAAAATGGAAGTGGAATGCATCTTGCATAGCTTGTTCAAAGGTTTAGTTTCATTTTTTCAAAGACCACTTTCTTTAGTTAGACGGTTTGAAGTATTCTGTATTGCTTTTTAGAGAAATTATTTTATTTATTGATTAAGATACCAGTTCTTAGGAAATCAGTGTTGAGAAGTATTACATACTGTTTTGGACATCATACGTTTGATATGCTCTGTAGCATTTTACATCAATAATTGTGAGAGTATTAGCACTATTTGTGAATCTACGCATCATATCAATGGGGAACTGAGAGGCATACTTTTTTGATGGATTTTCTTAAATAATAATTCATTTTGGTGACAAAGTGATTGATATTACTGTGTCTATGCTGATCAAATGAAAGCCTTTCTCATTCTGTGTATTTCTGATATACACTGTGTGATGCATTAAAAAATAGTTCTTAGATAGTTCATTGGACAATTCACTAGAGGCGTACTTCTACTACTACCTGTTTCCGTATGAGACAGGACACACAGGACAGCCTCTGTGTCACATTTTACCTATAACAATGTCTTTTTACGAAATGCTGACAGATTCTGAAGTTCACGGACATCATTTTTGCTTTTATTGCTAATGCGCCTTTTCAAATTAGCCTTTCTGAACCAAGGCTTTTGAATCAGCTCTTTTATCAAAGCTTTCTGTTAAAACATACTCTGTGTACATTTGCATTCGTTTGCACATGAAGACAGCTACATGACAACACTGATAAATATTTCTTCAAATCAACATAGCCATAAGAGACATGTGGTACCATGATCATCACAGGTTGTACCGATGATTCATTATACATTGTTATAGGTAAGACAAAGAAAAGACCAAGAAAACAAAGGTACTTCACTATTCATGTATTGCTTTCATATAAAAGTACTATGAGGACATTTTAAATCCAAGTTCTGCAATCTGCATAATATGTTTTATCAGAAATATCCCTATTTGTCAACTTAAGAAAACTGCTACAAAACAAAGTAACATCAGAGAAATTAATTTTGGCATAAATACATGTTACAGTATGCAAGATAATCAAATTTCCTTCTGGAGAATTATGAAAGTAAGGAAATACCTTTGTACCAACATAAAGAATATAAGATGTGGAAGAGATTAATGCCTGAGTAGAATTATGTACACATTTGTGAATTACCACTACTAACACTCAATATCTGTGCTATTCGGTGAACCAAAATGCCTTTTGCTAAGGAACTTATCACAGTAATGGGATACTTTTGTGTGAAGACAGTAGCAAAACATACAGAATAATTATGAAAGAAGTCATTGACAATTGCCACATACTCAGCCATATCAGAATGAACACAAGTGGAACAGCCAAGGCTTCATTAAAAAGGAGATGACATTTAAAAGAATGCGTCTGGAAAGTTTGTCTAACTCACTTATTCATGGAAAGTTTTGTCTAACTCAGACATGTTGGTCAATCATACTTTCAGTAGTTGTCAAAAAGATCAGATATTTCAGAGAAGTCAAAGAAAAGACAATTAAATTACTAACATTCCATTTTGAATGCAAGAAGCAAGAAATAATTATATTTTTTATTTTGTTCCATGTCAATGAATTTTGTAATGCTGTCTCAATTCCAATGACCTCAGCACTTTCGGAGTTTTTTGCTCTTTGTACTTCACTTTACGACCAACACTTGGGTTTTGCAAGGGTAAATTGGACAATAAAACACATTTAAAACAGATTCTGGAGACTATAAAATCCTTTTGCTTGTAATATGGGTTCCTTAATGAGCGGCTTACTGGCCAACTTTACTTTTGTTTTTTTGGTTTTATATCTCGTGACAAGTGTAACCTCCAGCACCCACTTTGACACAACTGGCAACTTACTGTTAGATGTCTGTCATCAAAGTTCCAGCTCCACCAAAGACCACGCCTCTTAATTATACTCTTCAAATTGACCTAATTTGCCAAATTTGATTTTTTTAATATTCAATTCAACCCTGACACTGACAGACTCAGACACACCCAGATTATTTTTCTGTCATCAAGGATCAGACCTTTCTTTTTCAACTTTCTGAACGCCCCCCGTACCTAACTTTTTAAACTAAAAAATAAACATCTCTCCGACACACAGTCGTGAACTTTGAATGCAAGCAACCCTGATCCAATGTCTAGTAAAGTGTAAATTAAGAAAAAATACATAATTACCCCGATTTTGCAAGATTATTTACTGAAAATCCTTCACTAACCTGCAACGAGAAAATAAGACATATTAAATAAATATGCAATTATGCATTGGCATGTATTCTAATCATTTTAATAACTACATGTATAAAATTACAAATCACTACTTCATTAACTAGAAATCGATCAATACATACAGACAAGACATAAAAATACAAAAGATAATACATAAAGGCCTATTTAATATCATAACTTCACACCACAAGTTTCATTGAATCAATTAAGAGAAATATCTTCCTGTTAAGATATATATTCTTCCAGATGTTTTTATTTGGGGACTCCACACCTGCCGGAAATATGACAACATATGCCTCAGACATTTCTTCAAAGAAATTAGATCAATTTCCTTAAAGAATTACAGAGACAAAATCCAAATGACATAACAGCAGGTTTTTCCTGTCATTCTAGAATTAAATGAACAATTTCGGAAGTAATATAGATTTTTTAAACATGATCTTCTGTCAAAAAATGATAATGTTAGCCTATATATTTTTTCAGACGAAGATATTTTATTGGTAACATTTTTACTAGAGAATCTTGATTTTTCTTAGGACTCATTGAAATGCTTTTATTTTATCATGGATCTAAAAATCTCAGTCATAAGAACCACCAGTTTTCTGTTAAACTTCACATTGTGACGACCTAAATATAGCCAACTGACCAAAACATCTGGCAAAATGTTCTTTATAGTTAGATATAGAATTCCCTTCATTTCTAAAATTTTCTCAAAAATCCTATATAATTAGTTTCTATATGGCAGCTGCAGTTTCCTGACTTTCACTGACTTCCAGAGAAGGAAAGCATTAACTTCAGTAAACGACATGAAGGCCATATTCCAATAAATATGGACCCATGCTGGTACCCAGATGATGTGAAACGCCATATATATGCAAACAGCATGCAAACACGTAAATTGCCTGAAGTCGTATAGTTTAGCAGCATAGCCCAGTAATTATGAAGAATATCCAGGCCATGGTAATCATGCATTGATATCTATGTATGAACAGTGGACTTGTGCACTAGTTATACAGCAAAGCTTTGGAAGCTTTGGTTATCCAGGGAAAATGGTTTTATTTTGAGAACGTTGGTATGTGTTGTGTTCATGACTAAAGTATTGATTGCATTCAAACCAACAAAGAAATCCTTACAATGCCCAAAATGTGCAAGCAATTTTTTTTTTCACACCAATTAAAACCATTTTGAGAACTCCTTCCCAGCAAAGATTTGTCAAAGTCTGTTCGGTAATAAAATAAATTCTGTTTAGTGTTACAATAATATGGTCAAAAGAGACAAACGGTTACGAAAATACAATCAAGAATAAAATGCAATAAACATATCAGGTTCAATGGAAATTCAGACATTGAGCATTTAAATATTGATGCGGTTTAAAATAACTATTTTCTGATGTCTCAAGTTGCTTCTGCCCTGGATGTAGAGAACTATCCCACACAGTATGATAGTGAAGGTTATCACCATTACTGCATGATAGCGAATGTTATTGAAATTAACACATTCTGGTCTGGTAATTATAGTGCTCACTAGTCTTGATCTGACAAAGGTCCAGTGAGATTTCTTTAACCACACCATGTGCACTTGCCATACCAGCAAGGAATCCTTGAAATACCCTGCTTCTTTCTGCCTGTTTGATTGGAAAGCACAGTGAAAAGAAAAAAGACGAAAAAGAAACCTCATGGAATAAAATGCCGATCCTAATGGAATAAAATGCTGATCATAATGGAATAAAATGCCAATCCTAATGGAATAAAATGACAATCCTAATGGAATAAAATGCTGATCCTAATGGAATAAAATGCCAATCCTAATGGAATAGAATGCTGACCCTAATGGAATAAAATGCCAATCTCAATGGAATAAAATGCCAATCTTAATGGAATAAAATGCCTATCTGAGATTCAACCACAGACTTCAGAAAAGGGGACTGTACATTCAAAGGAAGTGGGAGTAAAATTTTTGGGTGAAGTTGTACAAAACATTAAATATATACAAATGTATGTCAATTATGAGTAGGTGGTAGGTGTGGGCTTAACACAACTTCTGAATAATAAAATGACATTGTATTTTTCATAGCCATATGAGTTTCCCATTCAAACAACACTTCAAACATTTTACAACCAGTAACCACATTTAATTTCTTCTTATCACTTGCCTTTGTTCTTTCACAGTAAATCATTGTTATAACTTAAACTTAAACTCATTGTTTTAACATAAAACCGTTTTAAGGATTCGTTCTAGCCACATTTCTAATGAATACAAACACCTCCCACTTGACAACACATCTTTTAACTAATTCTTAAACAACGTCCCTTCTCAATTCTTGAACAATACATCATTGTTAACAGTTTTTCCAAAACTTCACAGTTGGCAGACACTTAATTCTTGTTTTAAATGTGCGAGTAATGTTTGAAAGTTTGGAAAGTAAAAGTAGGTTTCAGATTGCGAGAATTTAAACAAAACATTTATGAACAATTACTTCCTTTCTGTAAGAATCTTTACCATGATAAGCACTGGGTGTTATTAACTCGTCACGGATTGAGCAAACCACTTTATGAGTTTGTGCACATAATTTAGCATTGGTACCACTTGATAGAGAAGCAGGGATCATCGTAATGAGATAAGGTGCACTGATGTAGCGTCCAAAGGGAAAACCTAGTAAGTCACATTTTGATAATCCACTTTGAAGTTCCAGTTCTTGCAGTAAGAGATAGGCTAACTGGGATTTGTCAGTGTCATTCTGGGGTAATGGGCCACTTCTTGAAAATCTTAACTTAAAGAATATATAGAAACATGTCTCAGAAGTTATATTCTGACCTTAACTCAATTTGACCCAATTTGTGACTTACTAGGTTTTCCCTTTGGACGCTAGTGATGACATATTATCTGGTTTGTTGGTTAATTAAATGAAATCATGTGACCCACAGTTAATAATCTAGTTGTTAACACATTATAATCCCAAACAATAAAACATTCAACAAACACATTCATTAAGTCTCCTTGGCTTGTTCAACAACACCAATCACCTTGTTGAAAGGCAAAGGGAAATTAGTGGATTCCGACACAGCTCCTTTTGCTTGGATATGCCACCTATGCAAAAAATTCAGAACTACAAATGGAGACAGACCTATTGAACAGGCCCCTTGTCACAAGTTGATATATTTGTTATTCATTATTTTACCACCTGCTAACCCATTTAGCAACCACAAGCATGTACACTAATCAATACATGCCCTGATTTTTCCAAGTGCAATGTAATTTGAGCTTTCAAGGCAATCTTGAAAGGTGAGAATCGTGGAATCACATATTCGACAAAAAACAATGAACGACTGTTCACTTTCACAGAACTAGTTGACTTTTTACCAACTGCTTCGACAAGAAGTGGAAAGACAGAATAACAGACTGCATCAGCCTTAATAGAATCATACACACAGTGTCATACAGATAACACATGTATATACTGACAACACTGGCACTACATAATCACCAGATATGTAATTCTCCAAGGCTTTTCAGCATTTGTGTCCATTTCATGCCAAACTGGTCAAGTGAATGGCTCAACTCACTAAAGCAGCTATGATTGGATTTATAAACCCACAGGAAATGAAGACCTATTATCCAGCCATGAAAACAGGCTGTGACCATCCATCTTTTTTGCAAATATAAAATTGCATGGAGCAAGACATCTAGATTGATATGGTAGTTTAATCGGGTTAACATGAGATTGTCAACTCATCTCGAAGAAAAATCACCCAAGCCGACCCAACTAATCATGAAATATTTGCAAAAGAGACACAAGATTATGACATGTATACTCCAACAAGATTCATGCTGTCTCTCGACACACAGGACAGACCAATACAACCATCGTCTACTTCATCTGGAGAGGTCAACTGAAAATTTCTTCATTAGTGTATCTCCGGCTGATTCAGCAGCTGTTTGAAACACCATGGACACATAAAAGTCATTTCAAAGCACATATCTATTGACTTATATTGCCGTGTACAAAAGTGACAGCCGTTTTGCATTGTTAAGAAACTGATTGTGTACTCATGCAGAAATGTAGCTAGATCAGAAGTAGTTTTCCTGGCCAGTAGCTCACTGGCATTTGGATATATAGGTATGTGAGTCCGTGATTGTGACAATACCTCCACATGATATGAGCTCACGTGAGAGCAATAATGCCAATATGATGATACTCATTTTCATGACTTGTTCTCGGCAAGTAATGTTTAATCACACCGACCTCCAAATGAAGCCTGGACCTGACACTCCAGACTGCAAAGACTCGGCAATTAATGGCTGGCTCTCTTGTGACGTTGTTGCAGCATGTCTGATTGTCTGAGCATTTTGGAACATCAAGGGTGTATCATGATTGCACCAACAATCGTTGAAATGACATTGTACAATTGTAAAGTATAGCCATTACAATGTATGCCCACGGCTTTTATTGTTATCATGTAATTGGGGTGTTTTGTGCGAGACATCTTACTTTTCAGAATCTAGGAGTTTCCTTTTCTGATGATGTTCATATGTACTCTGGGCAGCTGGGTGACCAGGTTGGTAGGGTGACGAACTGGACCAATATGTAAGCAACAAAGGTTAAGGTTTGCTTAATAAGAAATTTGAGAAGTCCTAACCAAGTTCTTCGAGAGAAAACTAGATCAATGGTATAAACAGCTATCTCACCTCCATGTATGACCGTATGAGTTCGAAGACAACTTCTTTATTTCATGAATAACGAATAGCCATTAGTACTTAGCACAAAATTGCAGAAAATTGTTTGTCACATGAGAAAAGGTCCGTTTAAAATCAAAAGTCTGAGCAGCCAGATATTGTAATACACAATGTTACATCATAGCTACCTCAATAGATCATTGACATGAGGTCACATTGTACTTGGATTAAAACAAGAACGAAGGCAAGTTAATAATGTTACTTTTGAAATAAGATAAAATGCCTGACAAAGATGCCTAACAAGATGAAGCTACGCTTGGCAACAGTACAATATAATCTCCATAGATTATTGATGCAATCACGATGCAGCCCTGATGCTCCTACATGCCTGTAACAGCGTAACAAGAAACCTAGACACTAATTGCAAAGACCTTGCAGTCTGGTGTGTCAAGTTGAGGCTTGATTTGGAGGTCGGGGTGATTAAACGCTGCTCAAAAAGAACAAGTCACGATAAAGTGAATCACGAATTGCTGTCATGCCACAATACTTTTTTATCAATCTTGTCTGGTTCGTGGAAAATTACACTAGATTACCTGCATTAGTTTGTTGCAAAAAACACATCGTGTCAATGGACCTTGGTTCACATAATGAAAAATACTTAATAACTAGAGGAGCATATTTCCATATGCAACACGAGCAGGTGTAGGCAGTGATTGTTGGAATGTAATATAGCTTTTTGTTCACATAAGGAATTCACTGCTGGTCAAAAGTGTGGAAACAATATATCAGTAAGTTTGACAAGGTTTTGTATAGGTAATTTTCATTTTATAAGGCCACAGAATTGAATGGACATGATTTTCTCTATATTTTCAATGTTATTTCTGAAGAGCAACTGGGGTGGGTTCAAGTGTTACTAGTTCCTGAAAAATGCTGGTGACCCCCATTTGTTATGTTTTCCATGTATTCTTGATAATGATAGTCAGAGCAATCTTGTCACAAAATTTCAATTGTGTTTTATGGTTAGTTCTAAACTGTATCATTTCCCTTCAATAGGCACCATGGATTACTCAGGCTGAGTGACTGACATCATTGACATAACTAGAATTTGTGTCGCAAGCGGAACACATGCGAGTTCACTATGCGTATGTTGTTTTGCCATTTTTGTGAGTGGATTCTTGGGGAAAATGGTGTAGAATTTGGGGCCTAGATTTTCATACATGATCAGAGAAATAGAACAGACAATAAACTTAGCAGTGGTATCACCAGGAGGGGTGGGCGGTGCAGTAAAAAAGAAAGTACAAGCGGCTTACAACAAATTATGTCAATAGCAGGAAGGCCAGATCTAAAAGGTATTGAGATCAGTAGCATAACCATTAGGGGGGGGGGGGGGGGAGAGGGCAGGGGGGACAACTTGCCCCCTGAACAGATTTTGGGGAAATTTCTGCAGATGTATTAGCAAGATTAGAAACGAAAATGGGGAAATGGTAAGAAAAATGGAGAAATTATGAGCAAAATGGGTAAATGGTAAGCAAAATGTGGAAATTATAAGAAAAATGGGGAAAAGGTAAGAGCCTTGGGCTCCCAATTGTTGGGACCCAGGTTCGGAAGCTCTCCACAAAATATTTTTTGCTTTGCTGAAACAATTCTTTGTCGCATCCCTCAATCTTCAGATATATATCAAAGTAGGAACTCCTAGTACAGGGTGAATTTCCTATAAATCTAAAATGGTAAGTTTAAAAATGTATTTAGGAGTCGTCTGTAGGACTATATTTCTTTATGCATCTTCAAAAATGCAACAGTCTTGTGAAGCAATATTGGCAATAATTTAGTTACTCGATTGATTAAAACTGTAGAAGACTCCAAATGATCCATTATTGACCTATTGAATATGCAATGACATCACAGTAACAAAAGCAGATTGAAGTAATCACTTGCACTTCCCTGACTCTAACTACTCAAAGGGTGTGACCTGGGTGTCTGCCAGTCCTTGAAAAGCCTTGAAAAGCCTTGAAAAAATTGCATTTAACACAAAAGGCCTGGAATCTGCTTCATACTAATAGAAAAAAGAAACACAGCTGAATATTTTGCGATTTCTTGTGACAGTCAGGTCGCCGATACATTTTTACTATCAGAAAAAAGTAATCTGCATTCTCTGGAAGATTGGCCGTGATTTTGGGAAAATTTGGGCCAAGAAAAGCCTAGAAAATCCTGGAATTTGATTCCAAAAATGCTGCAGACATCCTGCACTCCCCCCAAAGATGGCATTGATTGCTATGAGAAAGTTCACTTTTACAATGGCCTTCAATGATGTGGGACTTCTTAGAAGGTGTTAATTTAAATATACTAACTCAAGGTGTGAATGGCAAATTGGTGAAGTCTTAATTGCTATTCTGAATTGCCTGACATGCACAGTGCATCCTGGGGAAAAAATATATAGGCCTATGCATTTTCAACGAATTCTCAGCAATTAATTGAGATATCTTCATGAAAAAACGAAATCATAAAGATTAAGGCACCAGGATTCAAAAGAGCCCAAAATTCTAATTCTAGCCCTAATAGAAGTGTCTGAAAACTATCGGGAAGACATCGAACCTGTTTCGGCCAATCAGAGGGCAGTAAAACAATAACAAGAATATTTCTATTTCCTGTTTTGCCGTGATTTGGTTGAAACTAAAAACTTAAATTGTAATTAAACAAGACACAAAAGACACACAAAAAAGCAAGACGCCTCAAGTTAGCCTATTCTTCATTAATTTCATGAAAAAGAAACTTTGATAAGTGCTTCCTTGACTCTCACAAACGATCCAAAATTTCTGACTACCCCTTATTTAACTGGTTCGCTCACAAATGCGAGTGAACTCGCAAATTATATCATTGACAGACATCCTTGATTGGCATCATGGGTTGATGTCAATTGTCATTGGTTGATATCATTGATGTAACGGAAATGCTTTGATTGATTGAACTAGAAATACTCTGTAATTAGAAACCTTGACATACAGCATTTGAAGCAACTGTGCTTTCTTCATTTTCTTCATGTAGAAGCAACTGTGCTTTCTCCATTTTCTTCATGTAGAAGCAGATCTCATCATTTGTTGTTATTGTACTGGTAGTACCACAACAAAACACTAGGTGCGCTGATCGCGACACTTTCCACTCCCTCTGGTGGATGCGCAACGAACTATGCGCAGAATTCTACTTCCGGTAATCCCCTCGTGAATTGCGAGAGACATGTCTTGTAAACACTTGAAATAAAGCCATTAAAAGGGGATATAAGTAACGGAAATGCTTCAGGATTAGCATGTCGCATCCTCATGGTTTAGATGAGTGATTAGGCAGGTAAGCAACGCATTAATGTGACGTTTGCAGGCCATGCATGAGAACGAGATTTGCACTGATTTAAAACCGGATCATGACTGGATCTAGTCCCTGTAAACACGAGCCCTGCTCGTATAATGACATGTGATACATACATATAAAACAAGTCATATATGTTATTAATAAGCAATTAAAAATAAGCAAACTTTCATAGTTATCAACTTACGTGCAATTGTTGATGTTAAACATCATAAAGGTGCTAAACATTAATTTCCTTAAGAAACATACATGTCACACTATACGAATGAGATTGAGCAACACATCCTCACAATATATGCATAGAGCCATGTTCACTCCATTATAAAGGACCAATTAGATTCAATGAGCGCTCACATTTCTCCAAAATCACTCAAAAGCCAATTACCATACACCATTAAGTGTCAGGAATCACCAAAATTAGCCATTTTTCTTGCAAAAGTGAAAAAAAAAACATCATTAAAAAGCGATTTATATTCACTTCCATTAAAACTCCTTCCAACTGTGTGATGATTACTAAAGTGTCACCCCCTCGGAAAGTAACATTAAGTTACTTACATCAAGATAAATATGACAAAGTATGATATATATTTATATATATATGTATATGTATGCCTAAACAGGCAATTGGTCAACTAACAGAATTTACGAATAATTTAAGAATTACTTCAGCAAGGCATCATTAGGATTTCTTTTAAACAGCCATTTATATATTACCTCGAGTTAATTTAATGATGGCTATTATCTTCAGAACATCAAATTATACACACTTTAAAAGGCAATTCATCAGGCTTGATGACTTGTAAGAATTCATCATACTAAATAAACATGCAAATGAATCTAAATTTGGAATCATTAAGTTTGAGATGACTCTTAATTGACAATGTGGATGACAGATTGAGGGAGATACATGGAATATTCAGGACTTCAACCAATATTTCCGAAGTGTATATGCAATGATGTTTCCTTGAATATGATGTCTCTTTACAAACAATCACTTATTCTAGCATTATTCTATTTTATGATGGACATTACCTTATACTTCTCATTATATATACTGAAACAGGCCATTTATCAAGTTTTGTGACAATAAGAATTCATCCAACAAATAAACATGCAAATGCCTCAAAATTTGGGAATCATTAAGAGACAGGAAACTCTAAATTGACAAAGAAAATTATTAATTGGATAAAGATACATGGAAAGACAAAGGCGTTAACTCTTGTTCTCACTAATTTTGGAACAGAAGATGACATCATCGAATCACATGAGAACTTTTTGTTTTACAAGTCTAAAAGTCCTCCCCCCCCCCTCCCGATGATGAGCACCCATAAATATCATGTAAAGCAAAGGGGCGGTTCAAATATGATAATTTATAACCTTCATATTCTCGCCACCACACTTGTCAGCAAGGGAGGATCTTTCAGAGCAATAATGTCAAGGTTTCAATTGCTCAAAATCATACTCCTGAATATAAACCATAATTCAGCCAAACAGAAAAACATTACCATAGTTGAATAACCCACTGTCAATATGCAGAGAAATATTGGGAAGAACTGAGGAACCTTGAGGACATTAGGATCCCTGAGGGGTCGGTTTCTTGGACGTGCAGAATTATTAATTCTCTTCAATAATCCATGCATGGTGAATTAACAATAGAAGTTGGCACAAAGGCGTGACAATGCTTTTGGAAATGATAGGGTCATGGGTGTTGGGTAACCTTGGTCTCCATGATTCATCATGTTTTCTTTTATTGTGAATAAATTCAAATATTAACACAATTCTTTAGTGCCGCTGAGATGTCAAAGGAATGAAGGACTCAACAGAACCTTTCAGACACACGTTCAGTTAATTTGACCAAAAAACATTTTTTACTGAGTAAAAATAAAGACTTCTCTTTTTTTTGGCTAATGAAACAGTGCATTAAATTACAAAGAATTTTCACGGGCAAGTATCACCAAGAAAACCTTACAGCGTAACCGATTTAAAATCTCATCTTTTATAAAGGCCTGCTGAAAATTCTTAAGAATGCATCATATCAATGACATCATATATCTGTTCTGTTTTTTGAAGCTGTCCAGGATTGCATTCATCTCATGCGCAGACTGAAGTAGGGATGCACCGATACCATTTTTTCACTGCCGATCCGATACAGATCCTAGTATTTTGTTGCTGATACCATCGATTTCCAATACCATTACGATAATGATACCATTAGATAAATGTGGAGTAGTGCCACCGATCCAATCCGATACTGCTTTTGAGTGCTGGATTGGCACCGATCCTCAGTATCGGATTGGTACATCCCTAGACTGAAGTCCCCACATTGTCTGCTTGTACAGTGTAACAAATAAATCCTTGAGAGTGGTAAAGAACATTCCATAGGACTGCACCTTAGAAAGCAACATCTCAAACCTAAACCATTTGCCGGTGTTTACCACTTTGACCTATCAGTTTTCCTTCATCTCCATTTCTCCATCCTTATGATGTGTTTTGTCTGTGATGCCTGTCAGTTTTAGTTACACTCAATGACAAATTCCCAATGCTTGCCCTCCACATAAGTTACTCAAATTGCCCCAAATCCCTGTATTGACAGGAGCTGAAGGTTTCATTACAAAACTGTGTACTTGATTTAACACAAGGGTCTTGAAAAATGGGCCTCAGTGCAAGCCAAGATACTGTGGGCACTTTATTGCAAAACCTTCCTGCAGTCTGAGAAAACTTTCAGTGTTGCAAAGGTTTACTTTCGTTATTGCCTTGACTTCTACGCCTCGACTGTCCAGCAGTGTGTGGTCTACTTTTGGCAAAAGTATAATTTACAATTTTACAACAATTCCCTTGCATTAGCATTTAAATTATGTTTCACAAAAAACTGTCAGGATTAAACACATCTGCAAAATTGTTGCTTCATAGAACCATAAAATCTCAGGGCTCCTTCGACATGTGTCAGTTGTTTCATTAAAAAAGATGATTATTACAATCAGAACCTTTTGAAATGCTTTACATCATTGGGATGTCATTGAGACGTCACTGTGATGTCATTAGAAGACATAGTAGACACTAATTGATCGCTGCCACCTTGAGATTCATCTCGCCCAAGGACACTATAGTAATTACAGATAGTTATCTATAAATTATCTCATATTACATTAGTTTGTTTTTGTTACTAATGGATGCTTGCTGCATTGCTGCATACACAATTGTTTCATGTACATAGACAATGCCAGAAATCACAGTAATAGGCTATATAAAATTGTGCATCGCGTTTTGTGTTGCGTAATTAGTGGATAATGTGTCCTTCGAGACGTCTATGAACATTAGGATAACACTCTTTCTCATAAAATACAAAGTGCATTTTCACTAATGAATGCATATGGCTGTATATAGGATATTTAGCATACAAGAAAATACACATAGGCATAATGCATAATGGTACATCATGTTTTGTGTTCTGTTACGGCAGTCATGTGACCTTCATGATCAAAGGCATTCTCAGAAACATTAGTCTAAAACACATTCACCATAAAATGTGCAGTTTCCGGTGACTCTGTACCATAAAAGATGCAGTGACGCTATTCACTAATACACGCTTATTGCATACATGTGTAGTTCGACAATCTACATTGAAGGTTATGTGTGCAAAAAAATGCAACAATGTATAATGCTAAATGGTTTTGAGTTCCTCATGAACTTATTAATTTTCTCACTACATGTAATTGATTACTTCTAGAATATAAATGTTTTTCACAACTCTCAGACACGTATACGTCACTTTCAGTCGTCAAATCTATCAGAGATCTGCCTTAAGTACTTGCAGCAGTTGGAATAATAGGTTTATTCGATGCTGTCAATAGTTGTTGTTATATTATTTCAGTTTTCAACTGACGTGATTGCAGAATGGTTTCATTCTAGAGCGTCTCAGAAACACATGACACGGCCATTTCAACGCAATACAACAAACTGCGGCTAACATGGAAAAGTGGTGGTTCATTGTCAACTGGAAAAATACCACAAGAGAACCCATAGGTCATTGTTAAGAAACCCATTGTAAAATTCCAAGGCAATATTGGGGAGATTTGTAAACCTTGAAGATGTTAGGAACCCCGAGGGTTCAGAATCTTGGACGCACAGAATTATTAATACTCTTCAATAATCCATGATTGGTGAAATAACAATGGAAGTTGGCACAATGGTGTGACAATGCTTTTGGAATTAATAGGGTCATGATTGACCTTGGCTGTCATGCTTCATGATCTCTTTTATTGAATTAATTCAAATGTTGCCAAGAAATAATGTTGAATCATCAACGGACCTAAATAAACCTCTCGTAGGATGTAGGTGGGAGTCCAATGTTGCCAGAAACCACTGGGGTGGATTGTTTCAAAGGAATAGAATGGACGATTGAGGCTATACATCACGAAGGACACAACAACAAGGGCTATGACGCAGAGTGTGTGAAACTTTTACAACATTTATATCATTACCCCATTATCATAGTGATTATACATGTATCTTCCGTTTCTAGTGACTTAGCTGTGACGTTTCCGTGATCTTGGTTTTAATACTATAAAAATGAGTTCTTGACCAGTTAACTCCACTTGTCTCACATTGTAGGATCACCAAGAGGATTGACAAGAGAATCACCAAGTGAAGATAATCACCGACCAAGTTACCAAGTTGCCAATAGATTTGTTAAGAATCACCAATTACCGCCAAGAGAATCACCAACAATGAGCTCCTGTTCTCTGAGCAGAGTTTGCGTTTCCTTATACATTGGAGCGTGATTTGGAGGATATAGATGGGTCAAAATTTGAAAACGTTGAAATTTCAGTCAGGCAAAAAGTTGATTTGAAAGCAGGTTTAAAGGAGCTCCTTTCGATTTATTTTGCTAGGTAAAACAATCACCTTTCATTGTACTTTGATGTCCAAGGGTCAGGAAGCACAGTTTTTATGTGCAGTGGAGGTAAATACCAGGATACTACTTTTAGGTGTCATTAACATCACGCTGTAAAAACCCTCAATTTCTCAAAATTAACACAATCATACCTCCTGCACTAATGCAGAGGTAGTATGAGGTACAGACAGAACAATCATATAATAAGAAGAGTACTGCTATCTGCCTGACAGCAACCATAATCAAAATAAGTGGCAAATAATTACATTTTTCATTTTTTCTACACTTCCATTAAGTTTTTTCTTTCACACTACTTGATTTCAGCACACCAAACTCTATTTAGTTACTAAACTGTACACATGCCAAATGATTCCTGCAAAAAAAGATCCTGTGTAACACTTTTTAAACTTCAAATCAAGCAATAAACGCCCCAAAATTAGCTATTTTTGACCTGTGAATCGTGACGTTAATGACAAAATATGATGCTTGTGACACTAATGGCTGGTAAATTACTCCTGAGCCTCTTAATTGTGCATATAAGTTAGCAATATATCATAAGTGCAAAAATTATTGGAAAAATGTAAGAAATTTTATTGTTTTTATATGTATGCTGCACCCAGGAAGCTTACTGAAGTGGTATACTGCTGCAACTGTGCAAATAAATCAGGACTTCCAAAATGCATGTGACATCACATTTGCCAATGACTAGTGTCACTTCCATTGGGATTTTGGAGTGATAGTGCCAAAATTGCCATTGGAATCACACATAGTTTATTAAAACCATGTTCGTTAATGACACGTGACGTTAATGACAATTTTAAACGAATATTTCCTTGAACCAGTGAATACATTATGTGATGCCAATCTTGACTTACATTAAGACTTGTGTACACCAAAGCAAGTTCAACAGTGAGTTTTGTCCAGATATACATTGCCAAAATTAGCCAGGAGGGCGTTTGTTAATGACAAATCAAGGTAGGACAACTGACATTTTGTTATAAATAGTGTAATTATCTATATTCGGTGCAGTTTATGGACTTGCAGCTGATTCAGTCAGCTGCTAGGGTTCCTAAAGATCATAAAAATTGAAGTGGTATAAAAAAATGTTTGTCGGTTGATTTTTTATGAGAAAAATCACTGGGTGTGACGTTAATGACATGAGATTGGAGACAAAGACACAAGAGCCCCCTGTTCTTGGGTAACAATATCAGTCAAGCCACTTGTTTTACAATTTGAAAGGTTGTTGGTCAAGGTTCAATTTGAGGTGCAACTGAGGTGGATTAAGGTGACAAGTTAAATCATTTGAGGTGATTTGTGAAGGAAAATGCTAGTGGAGACAGGCCATTTTCAGGGGGGTAGGGCACTTTCATTCAATTTTTGGAAGGGATAAAAGTTGTCTGCCATACATTTTCTGTGCCAAATTTTTTGCTGATATGTTGCTCTAAAAGAAATTACCACCACGAACCTTGCATGTACATTCATGTCCGAGAGAATTGCTCTAAGACACTGGAGACAAGAATTTCAGCTTTACCAAATTTTGACCCAGATATATAGGCCTAATAAGCCAGATGACCACAGATGACCTCAATAATATTTAAAAGCAAGTTGACACGCACTGAAGCCAGGTTATATTCAACATTTCATTACAAGTGCCCCATCCAGGCACTGCAGGAGGGTTATGCCCACAGGTGACAGGTGCTGTCTGTTACTCCCATGTTACTCTATGTCTGGAGTGTGCATCAAAATGACAAATGTCCCAATGGCTCCTTGCTTGCTCCTTACATGAGTTACTCAAATTACCCCAAATCCTCATATTGACTAGAGCTGAAGCTTTCATTACAAAACCGTGTACTTGATTTAACACAAGAGTCTTGAAAAATGGACCTCAGTGGATGTCAGGGCACTGTATAAAGGCAATTTATTGTTGTCTTGATATGGTATGGCAATCGGAAATAAGTTTTGAGTCCTTACAGACTGTTGGAGCATTAATTTCTTTTGTGGAAATCATATTTGTCCAGATATACTATTGCATAGGTTGGTCGTGAAAAACAAATAATCCACAAAAAGTAGAACGCACATAGATAAAAGCCATCTTCAGACCACTTTAAAAAACGATCGAGCGCAAAGTAGCTTCTGGAACATGTAGAGCAGCAGAAGGAAATTCTGGAACGGCCAATTTCCTGAATGGAACTTATTTCCTGTCTGTCTGCAATTTGAGAAGTGCAATTTCCATGCAAATCATGGACCACATTGGGCCAGTCAACTGCAGTTGTTCATGAGTATGTGGATTTTGGAAGTGAGCTTTAAGGAACACAAATGACACTGTTGTTTTTGGATTACAAATCCAATATCAAAAATGAAAATTTTCGTTTGGAATTCTACGCCATACATTACATGCCATACATTTTTATTACAGAAACCACCTCTGGCGCACTATAATAAATTATGGGCGATCAACTTTCGATGCCCGATACTCCTGAAGCTATCAACAATTCAACAGGGCTTTACAGAAACTGCAAATGCGTCATGAATATTCGCAAGCATAAGAAACAGAAATGTGGAATTTGTAACCCTCAAGAAAATACTAAAGTCTGTGACAACAGTCTTGTCTTAAGGCCATAATAAGAATTTCAGGTGTCAATGATCTCCAAGGACGTTTCCCAAGAAGATTCTGCCAAGAAATTCTCACTGGAACCTCTCCAAAGAAATCTGATGTTAACATTTATCACCAAAAAACATTGACAAAAGGCTCATCTTGAGGCTATCATCGAATATGAGAAACTTCACATAAATCTTTAAAATATTCCCCACGAAATTCCCCCAAACTACTTCTCACAAGAAACTTTCTGAAGAAAAACGGGTATTAGGATTCCCTATGAAGCTTGTGAGAAGCTATAGATGTCTTTTCAAAGTTAATAACCAAATTCAAAAACACAAAAGGTAATGTAGAATTATCTGACTACAGCAAAATATAATCGCTTTCCATTTAGTTTCCATGTTTTCCTTATATCATTGTTTTCTCAGAATTCAGAAAAAATAATCATTTGGATCTTTGAATCTTGAATCTATCCTTTCATTTCACCAATTTAAGTCATTCAGGGCACAGTACTGCTTTAAACTTAGCACTCTCTGAGATCCTGACAAAGGCTGATATCCCGAACCATCCAACTTTCATTCACTCTCTGGAGCCAACTACATTCATCTAACCTTCAGCAATAGCAGCAAAGATCAATCAATTACGTTCAAGATGTCCACCTAATGGCCATTCCTATAGTAAGGACACTTACATTAACACCTTGAGACTTGTCCCTCCTTAGGCATTGATTTACAGAACAAAAGCAAGTCTGTCGGAAACATTAACTTGGTGAATATAACTTGGAAAATAAGAAAATGTTTACTCACAAAATTTCGAAAATGTGGTATAAAGATTTTCTTTTGACTCACCTGGAAGGAGAATTAACAAAATTATTAGATTACATATTAATCATTTCCATTGATGACACTCGAATATTACAAATAAAATAAAATATATCTTATATTACAGAGTCAAGCAGAGCAGCAAAGAAGAAAGAAAAAACAATATCCTTCTGTGTTTCTTGAGAAATTGCTATTCATGAATAATTCAAGGGGAACAAGAAACCAACTTGTACAACAAATCTACAACAAGTCCTAAATTGGTTGTACATGCATGACAATGATATGAGTTGTAATGACACAAAAAAAAGCACATAAGACAGTCATGCCTTCAGGCGTAGGAAAATACAAAGCCAAGACATTGCCTTCTGAGACAATGTTAAATGCCTGAACCTAACATAAAAAGTAACCTTTTTTTTAACAATGTTTAATAAACAGTTCACACAAATTCTCAAAGCAATTTCAATTTAATTGTAAGTATTTACTTTTAAAGTAGTTGGATCAATGTCTGCATAAAATATCTTGAATGTATAAGTTTATTTACAGTACATCAAAAAATAATACTTGCTGCGGTCAAATAGAGATGTAATTTTCAACACAGCTGCAGTGTAGCTGTCAGTGTTCCAGTGCTACAGGCCAGACAGTATGAGATTGGCTTGGTCCACATACAACATATTTTTAAATCAAAGGATCTTCTTTAAAACCAAAGAGATATCTAAGGACCCACTCCTTCAGACCTTATCTGTTTCTAAATGCACAAGGTTAAGACAAACGCCCTTTTTTATGCTGGTTCCATTGGGCTGTGAGAAAAGATGTATTATGGCATATCCTGAGCTATTATACCAGCATCTCCCCTCGTCACCCCATAACGAAAAGTGTCAACACAAGTTCACCCCAGCTTTTAGTAATATTAGGTGGAGCACTAGGAAATAACTTATCATTGCAAATACTTCAAGTTGTTCCATTTATGTCAAAATACACCTGTCATTTCGGAAATTGATGATTGATCAACCAAAAATTGTTCTAGTACAATTTAAGCTGGAGGTGAGTTGTCATGATTGATATAGACTAGTGGACGACAGTTGTCACGCCCTCCACTTCGGAACTTCTGAGGCAAATTTGACACACTTCTACTCCACTTACGGACATTCTGAAAACTGCTCCGTGTTTCTAAGATGTTCTAGTTTCAGAAAAGTGGTGAACCAGGCATGTACGACAAAATTTCGAGCTACGGCGGCCCTGTTCATATATGAAGTGGCTTTTGAAAGATCAACTTCAAAAACAGCACATGAACAGAATCTATATTTAGACACCAAGCACGTGGCTGGCCCAGTGGCGAAGCAGGTTGAGCGCCTGGGGCATATGATTTTCAAATTCATTGAAAAATGGTCTTTCATTTACTTCTAACCAAAAAGGTTTTTGACTGAACACCAAAATATAAAGACTTTTTCTCTGCTGAATTTTTTTAAAAATATATATAGGCCTATTAATAGAGAAGGATATTATATTAGATGTCTCATTAATAAATCTATCAATATGATGAAGCACAGCACACAATTTACATCACTGGTTAATGTTATATTGACAGCTCATAACTTCTAGTATTTATAATGTTTAAATTTATAGATATATTTGTTAAATAAAAAGGCCTACTTGTAAAAAAATTTTTTTTTTCACTTTTCAAATATATCATTGCTACAACCAGCATATCTTTTTTTTGAAAAAGATTTTCTTGTTCCAAGTGTACCCCTTCCTCATCCCATTTTCATTGGGGGTGACCATTTCTTTCCAGGGGGGCTTGGGAGTTTTCCTGGGCGGGAATATATTCATTTCACAGTAGCGGCGATAAATATTATTTATTTCAAGCACGCATAGTCCCCGAATATTCATTCTTAACTCAAGCTACAACTTATGAAGAAATATCCCTGGTAGAAGTTAACTTCATCTATTTTTTGTGACAATCTAACTCGGTTTGTCAATTCTAACAAAAAATACTTCCCAGCAATTTGTTTTTATTACTATCTAGTTGTCTGCAGACAAATTTCCGAGGAAATATAATGTAATCAAAACATCTTCCCAAAATACAACCACATTCTATGTACTTCTTTGATTACACTTCTAAAGGCGGACGGCTCCTTGTTATTAGTTACAACGCCTCACAGCAAATTCAATAATTGTCCATCTTGCAACTTTTTACAATTTTCATTTCGCTAGTCATTTTTTTGAGCCTCCGGCTAAAGTTTTTCTCACCATTTCAGAGAGTCAGGACTATTTTGTATAATATATTATTGACTTGATATTTTTAGCAGAAGTTGAGCCAGTTTCCAGACAAAATTTATCACTAATTTGTTCATCTCATGAATTTTTATTGGTCTGCTCTCATGTTGTCTTTCTAATTAGTCTCTGCTATGCAAGCCAAAATAGGATAATTTCTGAAATAATTTTCGATTCAGGTTTTTAGAAAACAGAAATAGATGTGCAATTTGTTGTGACATTTTCTCGAGACAAGATTTATTTTCACACGGTCAACAGTGAAATTGATATCAAAATTGACAGATGCATTTACAGGACGCATTATGAGAAAATTCAAATGTGCACTTGTTTTGCATTTAATATCCAATCAGCGGCAATAATAATGTATGATAATAATCTTTCTGGCAGCATGTGGCAAAAAATATTCATTTTTAAAATGGCGCAAATGTGCATTACATTGTAATATGTTAAATTGTTTGTGCACAAAATAATTACACCACACCCACTGTGTGAAATGTTTTCTGAAATGTTGCTTATGGTTAAACTGCATTGATAAATTGTTGGTCTTTTAGTCCGGTCTTGATATGAACTGGTACCAAGGAGATTATTTTCAACAAGTTCTCATTAATCAAACCGCCACCATCAATGTCAAGGGGAAAAGCATTGACAATCATCCCAAATATGTAATTTGAAGACTCTATTTTCCCCTAGCAGTTTTATTTTTCACCTAAAAATGTGGGACTTACACTGACTTGGCCACATATTTTTAATTTTTGTCCTACTTGTATAATTCCTTGCGCAAAATCTTCTTCTTTGTGTTTACTCTTACTCCAAGGGCGACGAATACATTGAATAGGCCTGAGGCAGTGAGATACGACTTGGTTGCGAAGTGTTTTTCATGGGAGATAATCTACACTTCAGCAAAAAAGATAAATCTCATGCAAAGATATCACAGCAGCAGTATCAACAGGAGCAACCAAGGTCATGTGCCAACTTATCAGTGTTGGAGGTCTTGAGGCTGGTCACAGCCTTGAGGCCAAGCTCATGGCCATATTTTGATAGCCTTGGTCTTGGTCCAATCTCGGATGCAAAATCCTTGGCTTTGCCTCGGTCTCAGGTGTCTTTGGGCCAGTGTTGGAGGCCTTGGGACAGGCCTCGCCATATTTTGATGACCATGGCCTCAGTCTTGGTCTGCTGCCTCGGTCTCGGTCTCAGTCTCAGCGTCGGCCTCACATGTCCCGACCTCAACTGCATCACTGCAACCTATATCATAAAATCTCAGGCCTTTGCTTCCTTCTTGGTGCTGTTTATTGATTTAAGTGATTGCTCAAGCTTTGTGCATTCAACCTTAACAATGTAATTAATTGCCTATTGGGAAGAGTAAATGATGGATCTTCAATATCTGTCATGTCATTTTAAAGTATCAACACAATGTTTTCGAAGAGTACAAAAGTAAACTGTTATGAAGCAAGTAGGCCTTGGCCTATATATACAGACTAGCAATATAACCAGAAACCTTGGAAGGAATGAAATTATACATTCATGTGAGAATTATCACCTATTTCACTGAATTTCAGGCAGCACTGTAATTCTGATTATTGTGCAAACCACAAAGGAGAGCTGTTATTAAATTGATAATCCTTTCAAATCCAATTAAAACCCAATTTTAAAAGCAAGTAAATAGTTCAAATTTCAACTAATCAGATTACCCTAATATTTCACACCGTTTTTCAGTTCTGAAATTGAGCGCAAACAGAAAGCCATGAAGGATTACAAGAAAATCAAATAACAGATTTTCTTTCTGCAGCTGCGACCAAGCATTCCAATAATTAATGCATCAGCACCTGATCCTGAGAAATGTCTGGCATTGTGGTAGCCTGAGAAGCAGTAATAATGCATTCAGGAAAAGACTTTCAAACGGGGAGACGCAAAACATTGTTCTCTTGACTACATTGGTGCATCAAATTATTGTTTCTGGAAAAATTACTAATAAAAGCATGACAAGAAATTCTCTCAGGTACCATGAGACACTTTTAAGGTATGGCCGAAGGTTTACAATCAAGCAATGGTAAGAAGAAGCTAAATTGACACAAAGCCTGGTGATGGCATGTCACAATAACACTCTATATAGCCACTAGTAGCCAAGAATATAACATACATTACTTCATACACTCGGCTTGACATAATATAATTATCAAGATGGAATGAAGCCAAGAACTCTTTTAAAATAGCTATGTCCTTGTCTAATCCCCCTAAATTGGGACTTGATTTGAAGGCTGGAGTGATTATACGCTTCATGTTGGGAGTAAATTGGTGAGACTGGAGTGGCATTATCTCCATTACAATTTCTTCCAAAAATGCCACACTTTACAAAATGTTACAACCATTCCTTGGCTTTTGTCAGGGGAAAAACCTGAATGGTAGCGCTAGAGCCATCCCAGGCAATGGGAGTAAGAATAACTGTAACCGAAAACTCAATTCTGACCCATTTAAAAGCACTTAATTAACTATAGATTGATTTGATAAAAGGAATGAAGAAATGAATTTGTACAATAGTAATCTTAAGTTGTGCTGTGCTTGAATTTTATAACTAGTAATGTAATTTATATTTGATTTTCCAAGTGTCTTTCCAGAGTAAACAGACTCAATCTAATAACGGCAGTTGTTCTATCTGACTTACAAAGAAAGAGCATTAATTAAAAGTGCTCAATCATTTCTGGGTTAATTTGCCTGTTTGACAACTACAATCAGAGTGACTGAATTATTTGCTTAATCTTTTTCTTTCTCTTGATTAATAACCACAATAAACAGTGGATTTTACACTATTTGATGTTAGGCCAAAAATAATTGATTTTTAGCTTCTCATCAGTTCTCAGATCAACTGAAACAAACAATTTTGATCTTGGCCACAATTCGAATCCAATTGACATTGCGATAACTATTAACAGCTCATTTTTACAGCTGCTTGCAGCCTGTATTGCAGGAAGAATTTTCGGGAAGCTTCTGACCATATAGGAGGTCACACTATTTCACCTATCACTTAAATAACTTAGAATACAGTCTCAATATAATTTCATCTTGCTACCATAAACTTTTGGTAAACTTCTGTGTCAATAAATTGTTATTTTCTAAACTAAAATGTATGTTTTTCCCGCGAATTTTAAATGTTCTGCTGCAGTGATAGCAGCAGCAACAGCCAAGTGCCAGCCAGGGGAATAGTTTGCAAATTCATTAAAAAGCTTAAAACTATAAAAGAAGAGAAGGAGGAAGGAAGGAAGGAAGGAAGGAAGGAAGGAAGGAAGGAAGGAAGGAAGGAAGGAAGGAAGGAAGGAAGGAAGGAAGGGAGATATATATAGACAAATCATTTGTCGAATATAAATTGTTAGATAGATATATAGATGAATAGATGGGCAGATAGGTAGATAGTCTATCTACAAGCAGCTGTTAAAGTGCTTATACGAATATACGTTATTTTTTAGGTCCTACCAACTGACCTCAGAAAAGTGCCTGGAGAAGAACTGAGAAGCTAAAGATCAATTATGTCTGGCCTTATATTAATATTAGAGCTTCTCTAGTAATGCAGTTGGCGAGAATGATAAATCAGCAGGCACTAAATTCATCATTCCTTATTAAACGAAGTTGAAGCATGGAAAGTCCACATAATGATTATTTTTGAGACCATCGTGCCAAAGTTTTAAGAATTCTACAAACTCATCCATTAAAACCTTGTCTTTGTCACCATTTTAGTTGCTGCAGTAACCAGCTGAAATACGGCATGCTGAAAATTTAATTAGGATTTTGAAGATGGACTGTCAGAAACCATCTAATTATGAATTGTTGACCGATGATATGAACAGTCTGACACAAAATAATCCTCACTATCTACACTGTAATCTCTTTATCTGATGCTGTGAATAAAGATGGAATTAATCATCTCTCATGAGACATCAGAGAAATGTAATTCACATAATTCAAGAGTGATATGGCATCTTCCTGCAGTCTTCAGGTCCTGGTAGAAAAGGACATATGAAGCTTTTATTAATTATTATCCTGCGCATGATCTCAAAAATCTTAAGAAAATAAATACTCCGAATGACCTCACTTCGGCAAAATTCTTCTATTCTGGATTACCAGATATACATTTCTCAAACACAGTAAAGAGTTAAAGAAATTGTAATGGTTTTAACCCACTTATCATTATACACAAATGTCAGTTTAGCAAAGGAAACTACAATAAATATTATTTTTTGGAAGCAAAGATGAGAATATAAGAGAAATTTATATGAATAAAGAAAAAGAGAAGACCGAAGAACAGTTTTCATTCCAGTTTAAATGAGCAAAACCCGAAGTACAACGAAATATTGACCAACTAGTGAAGACTGCAAAACACAACTTCAACCAGCATACCTTATCTCTAAAGTGATATATTCTTGATAACTTGCGGCTTGCACTTGAAAACACAAATATTCAAAAACATAATCAGAAGCTCTGACTCTCGAAGGCAATCATCCAGATTATTTTGCAAGTGGTACCATTACTTACTAAATGGATGTTACCTTTTCTTGTCCTAACCTTGTGGATATATTTAATATATTATATTAAATATATCTAAATTGATGTTATCTTTCCTTGTCCTAACCTTGTGGATATATTTAATACTAAATATATCCACAAGGTTAGGACAAGAAAAGGTAACATCCATTTAGTAAGTAATGGTACCACAGTTTGCGAAACTGTCTGGATGAAAAATGAAAACAAATATAATATATATTATATATTATATTTGTTTTCATTTTTCTTTTGTTCTAATGACTGCTTTCTGTTAAATTTTGCCATGGAGCATTATTCACGCAAGCTGATAATCTCATTATATCTAACGGTAAAGGACAATTATTTAGATCATTTCTGTCTTTTCAGATAATAACAAAAAACCTTCATGGAGTTAGTTAAGCCAATCTCAATATCTCTATACAACATTTTTTCTGCTCATTGTGAGTTGCGTTGACTTGCAGAAGTCATCAATGACGATTAAGAATCTTGAAAAATCTTCTGTAAACTTCTCCAGCTTTCTGTTATCTTTCCTTGTCTTTTCATAATCCTTTATTAATTCAGTAGTCAATGACACTTGGCAATTACACATAAGGATTTAGTTTTGATACGATTATCTCCACAAGATCATAATGGTCCTTCTGAAAGGGTAATTGATTAAAATCTTAGTTAATCCTCTAGAAATCTGAACATCTCAATTTCACACTCAATGATAATTAGGAAAGCTTAGGTTGGGGAGATTGTGTAAGCATTCAAAGATTAATTCATGAGGTCTTTCAAAAAGAGAGGTCATAGGAAAGAACAATCTTCAAGTCAAAAGATGGATGGATGGATGATTGGAGCTTTACGTCCTGTATTTATGTGCTTTGCAGGCTAATTTGGACAGGAGGACACGGCAATAAGGAGAAGGATGATTGAAACAACCATCCAACATAGGCCCAGGTGACCCGGCAAGAATTTTCTGATAACACATTTTCAGTAACAGTCAAATTTTCATACACAAACACATCTTGACAAGAGTGTGGGTTGAAGAATATTCCATGTATCTCTCCCCATCCATCACCCACATTGTCAAGTACAAGTCATTTTCACCTTAATGATTTCAAATTATCTTCCATTTGCATGTTAATTGGCTGAATGAATTCTATAAGACATCAAAGATGATGAATTGGTTGTTTCAGTGTGTATAACATGACATTGATGGTATTCTATAGATAATATCCATCTTAAAATCTGCTCCGGTTGAAATAAATGACTGTTCAACAGAAATTTTGCTGTATCAAACACAGCATAATTTTCTAAGTTTAAACTTCATATTTGATTTTATATGAACAATTTACATCACTTCTTATTGAAGCGTTTGCCTTTTTTTTATCATAGAAAAATGGTCAATTTAGGTGAATCATTGTACAAAATAAACTTCACAATGATTTTCTTTAGGGAATACCCTTGGAGATATGACGACCACAGGACAAGTATCTATATTGTCAGAGACTTTTGTCTTTCCTTGAGGAAATGCAAAACCAGATTTCTGTCTCTTACGCCTTTGAATATTCATGAATGAAGGACAACCAAACATCGAAAGGATCTCGTGTCGCTAGCTAATTGCAATATCTTTGTGTTTTGAATGCAGTGAGAGGAAGGATGAACTTAAAATTTATGAGACTTCATCTTTTTTCATAACAGATGATTCCATCCACAAATTTTTGTTGCAGTAATTTCAAAAGTCTAAAATTTTAAGTAATTCCGAATAGCAAGGTGGTCATACATTAACGCAGAAGCTCAGCTAGTTCAGATAAGCAGGTCCTCATATTGGGTTACTTTTAACTGTTTCAGAATGTTTCTGTTACTGACTGTCCTAAGTGAATGGAAGGTTTCCTGAATTTGCAACTTTGAAAGGAAATTAAAAGGCAATTCTTATGTAAGGCAGGCTGGTACAAAGAGAAACAAATTAAACTGATAGATTTCACAGATTGAAGAAAGTGAAAATTCCCAAAGAACTTTGTGGTCAATGTAGCATACAACCTGTTACATGCCAAAACCTCATAAGGAATCTATATTGGGTTTCCCCCTAGCTCAATAAACAATAATGTTGCTATATTTGTTCCATGAAAAGTACAAACATATATTCAGCTATGAGTATCAAAAGTGGGTCGGAAATAACTGGCACTTTAATATCCTCAAATCAAAATGAATCACTCCCCAGGGAACAGTGGGTGTGTCTCTTGAATGTGACGAAACTCTGAATCTAAATTGGGTAAAACTTACTGCTGAAAGATTGCATAACATTTAGGGGGCTTTGTGAACCCAGAGGTCTACTCTACACCTGCCAAAATTTCTCTTAAAGACTTTGTGATCAGTCGATAGATGTAGTGCTTTATTCTATTTCCACAAGAAGTGAGAAAATCTATTCAGTCATCAAATATCAATTGTTTTATGAATTCAGAATAGTTTCATTTTCACGCCAACAGTGGGGGGGGAAATAACTGGCACTTTAATATCCTCAAATCAAAATGAATCACTCCCCAGGGAACAGTGGGTGTGTCTCTTGAATGTGACGAAACTCTGAATCTAAATTGGGTAAAACTTACAGCTGAAAGATTGTGTAAGATTTAGGGGTTTGGTGAACCCAGAGGTTTGCTGCAAACCAACTAAACCACAATTTCTCCTGAAGAGTTGTAACCAGTTCAAGTGACCTTGTGATTAGTCAATAGCGCTACAATCACTTGAGGCCTCTATTGAATGCTAGATGAGAGAAGCAATATAGCTGGGATTTCGTTGTGCTAGTTTTAAGTATGCGTTGTCTTGTATGTCAAACAAATGCTTATGCTGGTATAGATGATAGAGTATGAAAAAGACAAACAGAGCAAAAAGAACAAGATTAGATAAGAAGAGAAAGTTAGAGAAACTCTCTTCAGACTCCACTTTGCTTCAGTATACCGTGAGTCTCTCTTTCCTTGGAGTTATAAGCTTTTGTGGATCGAGTCTGACTTCGTACAATGCCACAAGTCTGGAGGTTTGTGGCCTTTGGCAACTCTATGAGGGAAGAATCAAATGGAATATCCCTAAAGAGACATAGCAAATGGTTGTCAAGGACCACAATGTGTTGCCATGGGCAATACCATGGTTTGTTTGTTTGTGTTTTACGCCTCTGCAGCACCTTAGTGGGCTATATCGAGGCAGGCGATCGCCGTATGATGAGATGAGAAGACTGTGAGTCTGGCACACACCCTATTTATTCAGGGATGCCCAGGGTCTTTCAGTTGCCCCAGCATAGAACACTGGATACAAACCGCCTCCATTTAATGTCCCATGGGCTCGGGACTATATTGAGTTCTGGGGTGGGGTTCGAACCCACACCCTGGCAATACCATGGTAACGTCCCTATTGAAATGCTTGTTGACATGGCGACTGGTGGATGTTACCCTTGAGGGTCAAGGATTTCCTCAAATACGATTTTCTCAAAGATGCCTACTATGTGTCTTTGAGCAGTGGATCAACTTCCGCAGTTTTCCATATGTACTGGTATGGCCAATGGCAAGTCAGCTTTTGAAGCAAGCGGGTTTAAGAATGTTTGTCTTAAAATATTGAAGTTCTCACAATTACGAGTGTGTCTTGCTCCTGGTCACTTCACTAGTTTTCCAAGTATTTTTTTAATGTTATTTGTATAAGGATTAAATTGCATGTTCTTTCCTAGTTACACTCTACCCTGTCAGCATGCCTCAGCGGTCCAACATCGGCCCAGCGTCTGTCCGATGTCAGCAGCAACGGACCAGCTTCGGGCCGACGTTGGACCGCCAAGGCATGCTGATAGGGTAAGGCATTGGTGAGAAAAGAGATCCCACTGTTAGAATTAAAAATAGCATGCAATGCATGCACTGTGTCCTCGAGCAATTTAATAACCCTTATAACTCAATGGGATATGATCATTACATTAACACATCTCTATAAATTGTTAAAAGTTGCATTCTATCTATAGATCTATCAATCTACCTATCAATCTATCTATCTGTCTATCTGTCTATCTATGTGTCTATCTGTCTATCTTTAGTAATTGGCTGAAGCATAAATCTCAGGTTGTGGTGCACCCCACTTTGTCTCAGGGCGGAAGGGCCAAAGGGAAGAAGAAGAAGATGCTTCTCAGAAATCGTCTGCTGAACAAGGAGGAATTTGGGGGATTAAAGTTAACTATTTAGAGCAGTGAGACATAAGATTAAAGCCAGGGCATCTAGTGCAACAGTGTAAACACTGGGCATCATAATGGCATCATAACTTTGGGTTGTTCTTGCATCTGTGAAATGCTTTTCGATCCACACCAACTTTGATATGACAATCCCATTGACGACGACAAAGGGCCCGAGGCCCTGCTCTCGGACACAAAAAGCAATCATATGTGACAAATGCAGGCCAATATACAGAAATTGTCATTATAGGCTATTTAATTTATTGGCATTTTCACATCCCTTTAAAGTTTATGCTCAGAAGTGCATGTGCTCAGGTCAATAGGCCTACTGAAGAACAACTGCAGCTTACTGGTTCAATGTGGTCCATGATTAGCTTGGAAATCACGCTTCTCAATTTTCAAACAGACAGGAAATTGTTCCTTTCAGGAAATTGGCCATTACAGAATTTTCCTGTGGCGGTTCAATGTGTTCCTGACAAGTTTAAAGAGATTGCTCTCTATTGTTTTGGGTTGACAGCAAGAAGGCAGCTTTGACCTGATCAGCGATCAGTGCTGATCACACTCCAACAGGCATTATCGGGTCACCAAGGACAATAAGTGCTATGAAGTTTCAGAAGTCATGACCAAACGGCCAGCCAGCAGTACAAAACATGCAAAAAGTGTGACTGAAAATAGTGCGATCTCACCTTCAACATACACCACATCAGTGGTGTAAATGGGCAGGAGCTCACCGGAGCTGAGCCCCAAACCTCTGCAGGGCACTGGAGCTCTAATGGCCTAGAGCTCCGGCAGCTCTCTGGGTCAGCTGCAGTCACACCTAGGAGTCTCAGTCAAAATTGTACAGAAAAAGTCATTAAAAAAATCTGCAGATAATCTTAAAACTGCCAGTGAAGGTGACAGAAATCAATAATCAATAGTCAAGTGTGCTAAGTTATTATGCCTCCACTGTCATAAGTTACATTCTTTCAGACACTAGCAATAAACAGTGTAGCCATAGCTTGTGCCCCTGTCGGGGCACATTGGGACAGTCATGATTACGAAACATATTTTGCTGTCTGGCTGCAAAAGGGTAGGTGCAGTTTAATTTATTATGCCTTGCATTTAAGCTCAATAGTATTGGTGATATTCATGCAAACTTTTGAGTTGCTCAGTGCTTTCAGCATTGAGAAAAATTAGTAGACATTAAAAGTGTCCCAATGTTCCCCCGGTTCCCCCCCCCTTTCATATGGCAGGCTATAAATAAATAAATAAATACAAATATATATTTATTGTATAGTAGGCTGTAAATAAATAAATAAACACAAATAAATATACATTTATTTATACATGCGATCCGTTAAATATGCGCGCGATAACCGCTAAAATTTGTTTTGGTTAGAGCTCCTGCTCCTCTTTTTTCCCATTTACACCACTGCACCACATATCAGTAACAAGAGAAGAGAATGTAAGTCATATATGTCCTATGACACGAAATTCAGCCTCAGCCATCATCACTCAGTTCACTCATACAAACTTTGTGCGCCCAGCATCAGTAACAAGATGCCTGGGGCAATATCAAAAGTATCGATTGCAAAAGGATGCTGTTTCAGGGATGATGAAAGTAAGAGCAAAAATGTGTTTCTTTAATGTATCTCAACAGAGCGATCATCGACTTGAAATCTATACCACTACTCCCAGATACGATATGCCATGAGGTAAATTGTGAAAATATTTTACGTGGCATGACTAATTTTTTTTTGCATACACTGTCTGCTCAAAACAGTTATGTGTTATCTCTACAGAACATTGACACCAACGACATCAAAGCATCAATGCTCCAACATGCGTCAACATGACTGTAAAAAGACACTTAAGCCATTAATTGCTGCATGTAAGTCCTTGCAGTCTGGTGGTTTTGAGTTGGAGGTTGGTGATTAAACACATCTCAACAAGCGGAGTAAGACGGAATGAAAAAAAAAAAATTGCTGTATATAGGTGGATGATTGGGGCTTTACGTCCTGTATTTAACTATTTATGCACCAACTTGGTAGGCTAATTAGGACAGGAGGAGGACACGGAAATGAGGCGAATGATAATTGAAACAGTCGTTCAATAAATAATAAGGAAAAAACTCAAAAGAAACTTATAAATTGAGCATAATAGTCAGATTTCCCCATTACATTACATGAAGAATGAGCTGATGAAGACAACCAAGAAATTTAAATAGTACTCAAATATGGAAGCAAAGGAGTGAAGTAATCCAAATACAAGAAAAGGTCTACTCACAAAAATCTGACAATCTTGTAATTATTTCTTTTGACTCACCTGAAAAGAGAACGAACAAAATTATTAGAAAAAATTTACACCATTTCGATATAATATAATTCGTGACACAGTGCCAACAAAATTATTAGATCAAATACACCAAATTTCGATATTCTACAATTCATGACACAGCGCCAACACATTGACCCACGATCCAGTATAAACTATTTCTAGTCTAACACAACAATTTAGACCTTAGACCAGTTCCTTCAGGACTAATCAGAACTGCAAGTGGCGTCAACGCTCATCTGTTATTGTGAAATCTATCAATGTGTACCTGATTATCACCACTAGCCAATACCTGTACCTAATTTTATAACTAAAAATGAAAGACTAAGTTGCAAATGAATGATTCAAGAATGGTGGCCATTTTGCACTGGCCATTTTCAGTCTAGGAAATTACCATTATGTGATGACAATTGCAATTCCAGCTAAGTCCTGGCCCCGACAGGATGATTGAGTGTGTGGGGTTGATCAGTTGGGTATCAAAAGGAAGTCTAATCTCTGTGCAGCCATCCTCATCACACAGCAGCATGACAGTAGCGGGACTTATTTCTATCCCATTTCGCGAGGTACTGCAAAGTCATCAGTAGCTGATGACAGTTTCCTAATTTCTCTGGAGCCTTCGGGTTCTTTTCCTCATTATGTAATGGATAAGCCTGCCAAAATTTATAGAGTTAGTTGATACTGTGATACAACTTTATGCCAAGTTTGGAAGTGATAGTAGCAGCAGTTATTTTTAAATAGCCTGTCAAAGATGATTTTGAGCACTGCTCAAGTCATGGCTGGGCCATGACACTTTGAGAGTGTCATGGGAGGGTGATGACAGTGCTAGGGTGAATGTAACGAGGGGCAGAAGACATTGGTTGTCATGAGCAGATGGTAATTTCCTTGACTGATTTTGGCAGCCATCTCGGATTACTCAATATATTCCAGACCCTTACCCACACTCCAACACCCGTATCAAATTTCGTAACTCTCAAGCAAAATATTAAGGTCAGAATGGGTAGTTCAAGAAATAAGAAAGATGGCAGCCAAAACGGCAACTACAAAATCGCCAAATCTTGGATTTCTCGACATGTTCCGGATGCATTCCCACAGTCCAATACCTGTACCAAAATTTCATAACTGTTATTAATATCGCAGTGGGCAGTTAAAAAATAAAGAAAGATGGTTGCCAAAATGGCCAACATCTTGGATTTCAACATATTCCCAAACCATACCCATTCTGATATCATATATATTTCATGTCACACAGTAACGCAGAGCTGCAAAAAATAGGAGAGAAAAAATAACAATGCCCTTCCGTGTTCCTTCAAACTTTCTTGAGAAATTGCTGTTCATGAATAATTCAAGGTGAACAAGAACCCAACTGGTACAACAAACCAACAACAAGTCCTATATTGTTGTACAAGCATGACAATGATATGAGTTGTAATGACACAAAAAAAAGCACATAAGACAGTTATGCTGAAAAACACAGTCTAGAAATTATGTTCTGAGACAATGTTAAAATGCCTAAACCTATCACAAAAAGTAACCTTTTTTAACAATGTTTAATAAACTGTTCGAACAAATTCTCAAAGCAACTGTAACGTAATGTAACTGTAAGTATTTACTTTTAAAGTAATTGAATCAATGCCTGCATAACAAGAAAAGTACCCTTTAAAAAAGGGTACTATAGCGACTTTGGTCTTGCCTTCTTTTAAAAACTGTAACGGAATGAGCCAGCATGCAAAGAATTTAATGCATCTGCTTAGAAGTTAGGGTTAATTTTTAGTTATTTTGATATGGAGAGTTTCATGTACACAGTTACCCATCTCTGAAAAAAATGACTCTTGTCATTTTGATGCATTTTGGCTGGAATAACATTTTTGTAAAACATGCAAAGGTGGCAATGGCTTGTTATGGTAATAACTGGATAGAGCAACTTTTGTATTAGCCAGTATGACAAAACTATGGTTTATAATATGTATATATTTGTCAACTTCAATATTGTGTCTCAATAGGCTAGCCATTGATTTGAAATAGGCCTATTCATGAAAATCCAAAAACGTGTAAATTCTTTAAAATAAATGTTTGGTGGATAATTATGCTGGAAGCTGAATTCTAACATTTAGTATTACAGTAAAGTTCAATGGAAAAAAATAAGAACCTTTTCATATATAAAAATTGTTAAGGCCTATTGTAGATTTTCATAAAAATAGCACATTGCAATATAAATGACAAGAAAGTGAAAAAAAAATCACATTTTTGTCTGTCTGAGAATCATTGAAGTTCCTATAATTAGTAGTAAAAGATTTTGATATCTTAAATTAGGAATTTCTAAGAAATCACCCCCCCCCCCCCACAAAAAAATCATGGATCTGCCACTGCTTTGTTGTGGTAACTGAGATTTTGCAACTTTGCACCATATCAGCGTAATGCGCCGAAAAGCATTTTGCGAAGTTAATATTGCAAATAGAGCAAAATGAAAAAGTGCATTGAATTCAGAGGAGTTTATTTGATATATGCAGGTTTTTAAATTTTGAAAATCGGACATGTAATAATAATGATAGTGACCAACTTGCTATAGACACATAGGTTAAAATCATAAGATTGTAAATGCCACTAAGGTACAGTACAACCCATAATAAAGTAAGAAAATTTTCTGTCGGAAGTCCTCTGTTTACCTATTTTGCCCTCTTTTCTCCTCTCCACCCCAAATCTTTTTACAACTACCGTTGATTCCATACAACAACCTTAGCCCACATTAAGAACTCTATTTAGATAGCTACCATTGAACTGCAATTAGCAGAGGTACAAAATATCAAGTAAATCAAACACAATGGGGGTGATTGAGTTTAAATTGGTGTTGTTTAAATATGACTTTAATGCAATTTTAAAAGGTAGTTTCAAGTAGGTAAAAGTAGGAAGTGATTCAGAGGTAGTCAAAAGGTGTGAAAGGGTAAAGTAGTGGCTGCTTCTTCCTTCCTGCTGGGGTAATCATACTTTATTTCGGGTTGTACTGTAAAATAGCCTTCAGGCTTCAAGATACTCTAAATTCATGCTTAGTGCTCATGCAGCTTTGACACATTATACAAATTAGCAAGCTTGTTTTATGGCAAAATTACTTGGGTTTGTTCAAACAAAATCAAAGCAGGTCTAACTAGTACGCAACTTGCATAAGGTTGATACCTTAATATGCAATACACAAAAATTAACTCAGCAGCGCATGTGTCATTTGCTAGGTCAGGTTCTGGGATCTCAACCCTTTGTAATGCACCTGACAACTTGTTAGGCCTATATCCTTTTTCTTGCAATTGTATATGTAATATACATGTATGTATTTATTAATATCTAGATCTACATATTAAAAGGCATTGATATTTGATAGCCATCAAATGAAAAAGTGCAATTTATAAACCTCTCTGTCATTATTATAGATGTGTCACTATTATTAAATCTAATTGAGAATTACTTTAGGAAGTGCAATCTACATTCACACCTTCGTGTCAGTATCAATCAAATGTATTATTTAGATCAAAATGACTCTTTGCAACTTTCAATTGCTTAGATCTACATTGGTCTATCAGGAGCTCCGAAATCAGTTATTCCTGCATTAATTGGGCCCCTCTTGAAACAGCTCCGCCAGAGCAATATACACACTTTTTGATGACGTTTCACACGCATTTTGTTTCACGCTAGAGATCTAGTAATCTTCCTATAGCTGATATTGTAATAGACTTTTTATAAGAAACTATTCCTTACAGGTTGAGACGTCGCTATAAAAAGTCTTCAATGTTAAAGATCATTTACAGTACATCAAAGATAGTGAGTGAGTGAGTGAGTTTGTGTTTTACGCCCCATCAGGTACATCAAAGATAATACTTGTTGCGGTCAAATAGACATGTAATTTTCAACACTCCTGAAGTGTATCTGTCAGTGTTGCAGAGCTACAGGCCAGACAGTATGAGATTGGCCTGGTCCACATGCAGAATATTTTAGTCAAAGGATCTTCTTTGAAACCATTGAGATATATATCTAAGGGCCTTTTCCTTTAGACCTTATCTGTTTCTAAATGCACAAGGTTCAGACAAAAGCCCTTTTTCCAAGTGTACCCCTTCCTCATCCCATTTTCATAAGGGGGCAACCATTTAATTGGGTGGGGGCCTGGAGGTTTCCTCAGTGGGAAATTATTTATTTCAAGGCTGCGGCAGCAGTAATTATTTATTTCAAGCGTGCCAAATCCCTGAATATCTGTTCTTAAATGTAACGCCTTATGAAGAAATACCCCTGGCAGAAATTACTAAGCAAGAAATTATTTTTAAAACACTCCAAGCCCCCCCCCTTGAGAATAAATGGTCACCCCCTTACCACTAATTCAACCACCTCTTTAGATAGTACTTCACCAAGATGATACTTACTTTATCTATTTCTTTTTTTGATAATCTAACTTGGTTTGTCAATTCTTAAAAAAGAGACTCCAAAGCAATTTGTTTTTATTACTATCTAGTTGTCTGCAGGCAAATTTCAAAGGAAATATAATGTAATCAAAACATCTTCCCAAAATACAACCACATTCTATGTACTTCTTTGATTACACTTCTAAAGGCGGACGGCTCCTTGTTATTAGTTACAACGCCTCACAGCAAATTCAATAATTGTCCATCTTGCAACTTTTTACGAGTCAATTTTCATTTCGCTAGTCATTTTGTGAGCCTTAGGCTGAAGGTTTTTCTCACCATTTCAGAGAGTTTTTTTGTATAATATAGTATTGACTTGATATTTTTAGCAGAAGTTGAGCCAGTTTCCAGACAAAATTTATCACTAATTTGAGTAATTTGTTCATTTCATGAATTTCTATTGGTCTGCTCTAATGTTGTCTTTCTAATTAGTCTCTGCTATGCATGCCTCTACCAAAATAGGATAATTTCTGAAATTAATTTCCATTCAGGTTTTTAGAAAACAGAAATAGATGTGCAATTTGTTGTGACATTTTCTCGAGACAAGATTTATTTTTACACGGTCAACAGCAAAATGAATATCAAAATTGACAGATGCATTTACATGACGCATTATGAGAAAATTCAAATGGGCACTTGTTTTGCATTTTATGTCAAATTAGCGGCAATAATAATGTATGGCAAAAAATATTCATGTTTAAAATGGCATAAATGTGCATTATATTGCAATATGTTAAATTGTTTGTGCGCAAAATAATTACACCACATTGCTGTGTGAAATGTTATCTGAAAAGTTACTCATGGTTAAACCGCATTGATAAATTGTTTTTCTTTTAGTACGGCTTGATATAAACTGGGACCAAGCAGAATTATTTTCAACAAGTTCTCACTAATCAATCCGCAACCATCAATGTCGCAGGGAAATTAATTGACTATTGTCCCGAATACGAAATTTTTAGACAATTTTTTCCACAGAATTTTTTTTTATCTGAATATAAGGGACTTAAGCCATCTTGGCAACATATTTCATTTTTGTCCTACTTGTATAATTCCTGACGGGAAATCTTATTCTTTGTGTTTACTCTTACTCCAAGGGAGATGAATACATTGAATAGGCCTGAGGCAGTGAGATATGACTTGGTTGCGAAGTGTTTTTCATGGGAGATAATCTACACTTCAGCAAAAAAGATAAATCTCATGCAAAGATATCACAGCAGCAGCATCAACAGAAGCAACCAAGGTCATGTGCCAACTTATCAGTGTTGGAGGTCTTGAGGCTGGTCACAGCCTCGAGGCCAAGCTCGTGGCCATATTTTGATAGCCTTTGCCTTGGTCCAGTCTCGGATGCCAAATCCTTGGCCTTGCCTCGGTCTCAGGTGTCTTTGGGCCAGTGTTGGAGGCCTCGGGACAGGCCTGGCCACATTTTGATGACCATGGCCTCAGTCTTGGTCTGCTGCCTCGGTCTCGGTCTCGGTCTTGGCCTCACATGTCCGGCCTCAACTGCATCACTGCAACCTATATCCTGAAATCTCAGGCCTTTGCTTCCTTCTTGGTGCTGTTTATTTTTAGATTTAATATGACTCAGGTGATTGAGCTTTGTGCACTCAACCTTAACAATGTAATTAATTGCCTATTGGGAAGAGCAAATCATGGATCTTCAATATCTGTCATGTTATTTTAAAGTATCACTACAATGTTTTCGAGGAAAAACAAAAGTAAACTGTTGTGAAGCAAGTAGGCCTTGGCCTATAGTATATATTCACACAAGTAATACAACAATAAAATTTGGAAGGAATGAAATTATACATTCATGTGAGAATTATCACCTATTTCACTGAACTTTCAGGCAGCACTGTAATTCTGATTATTGTGCAAACCACAAAAGAGAGCTGTTATTAAATTGATAATCCTTTCAAATCCAATTAAAACCCAATTTTAAAAGCGAGTAAATAGTTCAAATTTCATCTAATCAGATTATCCAAATATTTCACACCGTTTTTCAATTCTGAAATTGAGCGCAAACAGAAAGCCATGAAGGATTACAAGAAAATCAAATAACAGATTTCCTTTCTGCAGCTGCGACCAAGCATTCCAATAATTAATGCATCAGCACCTGATCCTGTGAAATGTCTGGCATTGTGGTAGCCTGAGAAGCAGAAATAATGCATTCAGGAAAAGACTTTCAAATGGGGAGACGTAAGATCATTGTTCTCTTGAGTACATTGGTGCATCAAATTATTGTTTCTGGAAAATTACTAATATAAGCATGACAAGAAATTCTCTCAGGTACCATGAAGCACTTTTGAGGCATGGCCAAAGGTTTACAATCAATCAATGGTAAGAAAAAGCTAAATTGACACAAAACCTGGTGATGACATGTCACAATAAAACACTGCATAGCCACTAGTAGCCAAGAATATAACATACATTACTTCATACACTCGGCTTGACATAATATAATTATCAAGACGGAATGAAGCCAAGAACTCTTAATTGCTATGTCCTTGTCTGATCCGCCAAATTGGGACTTGATTTGAAGGCTGGAATGATTATACGCTTCATGTTGAGGGTAAGTAGGTAAGACTGGAATTATCTCAATAATGGTGACTTCCAAAATGGCACACTTTACAAAATGTCACAACCATTCTTTGGCTTTTGCCAGATGAAAAACTGAATGGTATCCCCAGGCCACAGGGGTAAGATTAACCACGGACACCAGTCTCGTGATACATTACTTCATATTTATATTTATTGATATTTAGGTTACGTCACGAGACTGGCGTCCGTGAGAATAACCGCAACCGAAAACTCAATTCTGACCCATTTAAAAGCAGTTAGTTAACGATAGATTGATTTGATAAAAGGAACGAAGAAATTAATTTGTACAAATAGTAATCTTAAGTTGTGCTGTGCTTGAACTTTATCACTAAAGTGTTTCAATAGTAAAGTGATTTACATCTGATTTCCAAGTGTCTTCCCAGAGTAAACAGACTCAATCTAATAATGGCAGTTGTTCTGTCTGACTTACAAAGAAAGAGCATTAATTAAAAGTGCTCAGTCATTTCTGGGTTAATTTGCATGTCTGATAATTATAATCAGAGTGACTGAATTATTTGCTTAATCTTTCTCTGCAGGCAATTAATAACCACATTAACCAGAGTAGTGATTTTTACTCTTTTTGTTGTTAGATCAGACATAGTTGATTTTTAGCTTCTGTCCTTAGATCAACTGAAACATACAATTCGAATCCAATTGACACAATAAAAAATTGAGAAAAGGCGAGAGTTTTTTCTTTTTAGCTTCTCGCATCGACCGACCCAACAGATTTGCTGCCACGGAAAAAAAATTGTGTGTTACCAGAATTTTCATCATATTGACATTATAAAAAATTGAGATTCACCTTTTCTTTTTCGCTCTGCCGACTGACCTAGAAAAAGTGCTTCGAGGAGAGAAGCTAAAGGTCAATTACGTTACTATTAACAGCTCATTTTTTACACACTATCAACTGACCTAAAAAATGCCTCGAGAAGATCAGAGAAGCTAAAGATCAATTATGTCTGGCCTTATATTAATATTAGAGCTTCTTCAGTAATGCAGTTGGCGAGAATGATAAATCGGCAGGCACTAAATTCATCATTCTTTATTAAACGAAGTTGAAGCGTGGAAAGTCAACATTACGATTATTTTTCACATCCGGCCAAAATTTTAAGAATTCCACAAACTCATTCATTAAAACCTTGTCTTAGTCAACATTTTTAGTTGCAGCAGTAACCAGCTGAAATACGGCATACTGAAAATTTAATTTGATTTTGATGATGGACTGTCAGAAACCATCTAATTATGAATTGTTGACCGATGATATGAACAGTCTGACACAAAATAATCCTCACTATCTACACTGTAACCTCTTTATCTGACGCTGTGAACAAAGATGGAATTAATCATCTCTCATGAGATATCAGAGAAATGTAATTCACATAATTCACGAGTGATATGGCATCATCCTGCAGTCCCCAGGTTTTTGATGAAAAGGATATATGAAGCTTTCATTCATTATTCTTCTGCGCATGTTCTCAGAAATCTTAAGAAAATACTCCAAATTACCTCACTTCGGCAAAATTCTTCTATTCTGGATTACCAGATATATTTCTCAAATGAAGTAAAGAGTTTCAGAAATTGCAGTGGTTTTAACCTACTTATCATTTTACACAAATGTCAGCCTAGCAAAGCTTAGCAAAGGAAACTACAATAAACATTTTTTTTTGGAAGCAAAGATGAGAATATAAGAGAAATTTATATGAATAAAGAAAATGAGAAGACCGAAGAATGGTTTTCATTCCAGTTTAAATTAGCAAAACCGGAAGAACAGAGAAATATTGACCAACTAAGGAAGACCACAGAACAAAACTTTACCCTTGGTCCCTTCTCTCTGAAGTAAGATATTCTTGATTAATCGCCATTCTACATTTTCTACACATATTCGAAAACACAATCGAAAGCTCTGGCTCTGGAAGGCAATCATTCTGATCTATTCGCATGTGGAGCCATTACTAACTAAATGGATTGTTATCTTTTCTTGCTCTGTTTTCTTGCTCTGACCTTGCGGATATGATTTGTAACGTTATATTGTCTTTTATTTTTCTTTTGTTCGTATGACTATTTTCTGTTAAAGTTGGTCATGGAGCATTATTATTGCAAGCGGATATAATCTCATTTTGTTATATCTAACTGTAAAGGATAATCATTACAGATCATTGTCTTTGCAGATAATAACTTGTAAAAACCCTTCATGAAGTTAGTTAAGCCAATCTCAATCATTTAGTATCTGTATACAACATTTTTTTCTGATCATTGCGACTTCTTACAGGCAATTTCACTAGTAGCTATGCGATTGTAACACTCTTTAGACACTAAATACCTTTATTTTTGCTAATCTGATTGGTTCAGAAACATCAGAAAGTCACACAGTTAATATATCAAATGGAGCAAGTATATACATTGCATTACTGCAATTTCAAGAAGTATGGGTTTCTGCAACATGACAGTGAAACGTAGCAAATGCACTGGATGTGATTGGTTGAGAAACTGAATTACATGGCATAAAACTAATTTGAATATGATTAAATGTATATATCAAGGCCAAAAGACGTGCCTGTTAGTGGCTTGTCTTATCCACAAACCAAACTCAGCTGCTCACTGAAGCAGAATTATTACAATCTTCACAGCTTCCAACGTTCAACATACAGATTTGAAGGACGTTTTATTGCTCACACACCAATCAGATGAGCTTAAAATGCAACGTAGATAGCTGGAAAAGTTGGCCAAGCAACTCATACTAATTGAAATTGCAGTAATTCCTGACAGCCAACTGTGAATGACCAGAATCGCATGGTAATGAAATCACCTGCAAAAGCCAACGTTGACATACAGAAGTCATCAATGACGATGAAGAATCTTGAAAAATCTTCCGTAAATTTCCCCAGCTTTCTGTTATCTTTTCCTTGTCTTTTCATAATCCTTTATTAATCTAGTAGTCAATGACACTTGGCAATTACACATAAGGATTTAATTTTAATACGATTATCTCCACAAGATCATAATGGTCCCTCTCAAAGGGTAATTGATTAAAATCTCAGTTAATCTCTAGAAATCTTAAAATCTCAATTTCACACTCAATGATAATTAGGAAAGCTTAGGTTTGGAAGATGCTGCAACCATTCAAATATAAATCCAGGAGGTCTTTCAAAAAGAGAGGTCAAAGGAAAGAACAATCTTCAAGTCAAAAGATGGATGGATGGATGATTGGAGCTTTACGTCCTGTATTTATGTGCTTTGCAGGCTAATTTGGACAGGAGGACACGGCAATAAGGAGAAGGATGATTGAAACAACCATCCAACATAGGCCCAGGTGACCCGGCAAGAATTTTCTGATAACACATTTTCAGTAACAGTCAAATTTTCATACACAAACACATCTTGACTAGAGTGTGGGTTGAAGATTGAAGAATATTCCATGTATCTCTCCCAATCCATCACCCACATTGTCAAGTACAAGTCATTTTCACCTTAATGATTTCAAATTATCTTTCATTTGCATGTTAATTGGCTGAATGAATTCTATAAGACATCAAAGATGATGAATTGGTTGTTTCAGTGTGTATAACATGACATTGATGGTATTCTAAAGATAATATCCATCTTAAAATCTGCGGAGGTTGAAATAAATGACTGTTCAAGAGAGAGTGAACACTTCATACTTGGCAGGAGTTTTAAAGGAAGAATTCATGTAACATCCGAAGCTGTTGTCTTCCAACAGAAAAATGGCCAATTCAGGCAATTCATTGTACAAAATTAACTTCACAACATTTTTAAAGACTTATGAGAGCAGTACACTTGAATACCATTTTCCTTCAATAGCTTCCTGTCATAGTGAGCATTTCTTTGGGGGAATATCCTTGGAGATATCAGTGACTCTCTAATGAGTTAGACTTTTGTCTTTCCTTGGGGAAATGCAAAACCAGATTTCTGTCTCTTATGCCTTTGAATATTCATGAATCATTTGCTAATGAATATTCATGAAGCTTTCAGTTTCTTTAAGACCTCTTGTTGATAGCTTTAGGACAACCAAACATCGAAAGGATCCTGTGTCGCCAGCTAATTGCTGCATCTTTGTGCTACGAATGTGGTGAGAGGAAGAATGAACTGATTCATGCAATTCCGTCATAAAATAGAATTCCATCAACAAGTCTTGTTGCAGTAATTCAGTCTAAACTCTAATGGAATTCCGAATAGCAAGGTGGTCATACATTAATGCAGAAGCTCAGCTGCTTTAGATATGCGGGTTGTCATATTGGGTTACTTTTAACTGTTCTAGAACGTTTCTGTCACTGACTGTCCAAAGCGAATGGAAGGGTTCCTGAATTTGCAACTTTGAAAGGAAATTAAAAGGCAATTCTTATGTAAGGCAGCTGGTACAAAGCGAAACAAATTAAACTGATAGATTTCACAGAATGAAGAAAGTAAAATTCCCTCAATAATTTTTTGTTCAATGTAGCGTGCCATCTGTTACATGCCAACACCTCATAAGGAATCTATATTGGGTTTCCACATTGCCCAATAAACAATAATGCTGCTGTCTTTGTTCCATGAGAAGCACAAACATCTGTTCCGCTATCAGAAGTTACAGCTAATTTACAAACTCAGATAACCACTATTCCATTTTCACACCAATAGTGGGTTGGAAAAAAACTGGCACTTTAATATCCTCCAATCAAAATGAATCACTCCCCAGGGAACAGTGTGTTTGTTGCCTGAATGTGATGAAACTCCAAATACAAACTTGTTAATATTTATTTCTAAAAGATTGTTTAAGATTTAGGGGTTTGGTGAACCCACACTTCTGCTCAACACCTAACAAAGCTTATCTTAAAACAGTAACCAATTCAAGTGACTTTGTGATCAGTCGCTAGAAAAAGTACTTCGCTCTATTTCAATAAGAAGACAGATCATCCATTCAGCCATCAGCTGATTTTCGTAATTCAGAATAGACACAATTCCATTTTCACACCAACAGTGGGTCGGAAATAACTGGCACTTTAATATCCTCAAATCAAAATGAATCACTCCCCAGGGAACAGCGGGCGTGTCTCTTGAATGTGACGAAACTCTGAATCTAAATTGGGTAAAACTTACTGCTGAAAGATTGCATAAGTTTTAGAGGTTTGGTGAACCCGGAGGTTTGTAGAAAACCAACTAAACCACAATTTCTCCTGAAGAGTTGTAACCAGTTCAAGTGACCTTGTGACTAGTCAATAGCGCTACAATCACTTGAGGCCTCTAATGAATGCTAGATAAGAGAAGCAATTTGTGATACCCTGCTTTTGTAGTGCATGTTTTAAAGATGCATTGTCTTGTATGTTAAACAAATGCTTATGTTAGTATTGATGATAAGAGTATGAAAAAGACAAACAGAGCAAAAAGAAAGAGATTAAATAAGAGGAAAAAGCTAGAGAAACTCTGTCCACTATGCTTCAGTATACTCTGAGTCTCTTTTTCCTTGGAGTTATGTGCTTTTGTGGATCGAGTCTGACTTCGTACAATGCCACAAGTCTGGAGGTTTGTGGCCTTTGGCAACTCTATGAGGGAAGAATCAAATGGAATATCCCTAAAGAGACATAGCAAATGGTTGTCAAGGACCACAATGTGTTGCCGTGGGCAATACCATGGTAACGTCCCTATTGAAATGCTTGTTGACATGGCGACTGGTGGATGTTACCCTTGAGGGTCAAGGATTTCCTCAAATACTATTTTCTCAAAGATGCCTACTGTGTCTTTGAGCAGTGTTGAGCAGTGGGTCAACTTGCACGGTTTTCCATATGTACTGGTATGGCCAATGGCAAGTCAGCTTTTGAAGCAAGCGGGTTTAAGAAGGTTTGTCTTAAATATTGAAGTTCTTACAATTACGTTCACTTCACTGGCTTTCCAATTATGTGTTGAATGTTATTTGTATAATGATTAATTTGCATGTTCTTTGTAAGTTTAAGTTTTAGTCTAAGGTATTGGTGAAAAAAAAGATCCCACTGTTAGAATTAAAAAACAATCGTATGTGACAAATGCAAGCCAATATAAATAAATTGTCATTATAGGCTATTTATTGGCAATTTCGCATCCCTTTAAGTTTTTTTTTAGTACATGTGCTCACTGCTCAGGTCAATGGGCCTACTGAAGAACAACTGCAGCTTACTGGTTCAATGTGGTCCATGATTAGCTTGGAAATCACGCTTCTCAATTTTCAAACAGACAGGAAATTGTTCCTTTCAGGAAATTGGCCATTACAGAATTTTCCTGTGGCAGTTCAATGTGTTCCTGACAAGTTTAAAGAGATTGCTCTCTATTGTTTTGGTTTGACAGCAAGAAGGCAGCTTTGACCAGATCAGCGATCAGTGCTGATCACACTCCAACAGGCATTATCGGGTCACCAAGAACAATAACTGCTATGAAGTTTCAGAAGTCATGATCAGCCAGCAGTACAAAACATGCAAAAAGTGTGACTGAAAATAGTGCGATCTCACCTTCAACATACACCACATATCAGTAACAAGAGAAGAGAATGTGAGTCATATATGTCCTATGACACGAAGTTCAGCCTCAGCCATCACTCTATTCACTCGTATAAACTTTGTGCACCAGGCATCAGTAACAAGATGCCTGAAGCAATATCAAAACTATCGATTGCAAAAAGATGCTGCTTCTGAAATGATGAAAGTAAGAGCAAAAATCTGTTTTTATAAAATGTATCTCAACTGAGTGATCATCAACTTGAAATCTATACCACTACTCCCAGACACAATACGCCTTGAGCTAAATTGTGAAGATATTCTACATGGCATGACTAATTTTTTTGCAAAAACTGTCCTCTCAAAACAGTTCAGTGTTATCTCTACAGAACATTGACACCAACTACATCACATCATCAATGCTCCAACATGCATCAATATGACTGTAACAAGACACTTCAGCCATTACGTCCTGAATTTATGCACCAACATGGTTGGTTTATTTGGATAGGAGAAGGACACGGAAATGAGGCGAATGATAATTGTAACAGCCGTTCAATAAATAATAAGGAAATTCTCGAAAGAAACTTTATAAATTGAGCATAATAGTCAGATTTCCCATTATTTTTTACATTACTTGAAGAATGAGCTGAACCTAAAAAGAGAACGATCAAAATTATTAGAACAAATTTACGACATTTTGATATTCTACAATTCATAACAAAGTGTCAACACATTGATCCAGTAGAAGAACAATTTTCAGTCCAACATTTTTTCTGATCATTGAGAGTTGCATTGAACTTCTTAAAGACCAACGTTGACTTGCAGAAATCATCAATGATGATTAAGAATCTCGAAAAATCTTCTGTAAACTTCTCCAGCTTTCTGTTATCTTTTCCTTGTCTTTTCGTAATCCTTTATTAATTCAGTAGTCAATGACACTTGGCAATTACACATAAGGATTTAGTTTTAATACGATTATCTCCACAAGATCATAATGGTCCTTCTCAAAGGGTAATTGATTAAAATCTCAGTTAATCCTCTAGAAATCTTAACATCTCAATTTTACACTCAATAATAATTAGGAAAGCTTAGGTTGGGAAGATGCTGTAAGCATTCAAAGATTAATTCATGAGGTCTTTCAAAAAGAGAGGTCATAGGCAAGAACAATCTTCAAGTCTAAAGATGGATGGATGGATGATTGGAGCTTTACGTCCTGTATTTATGTTCTTTGCAGGCTAATTTGGACAGGAGGACACGGCAATAAGGAGAAGGATGATTGAAACAACCATCCAACATAGGCCCAGGTGACCCGGCAAGAATTTTCTGATAACACATTTTCAGTAAGAGCCAAATTTTCATACACAGACACATCTTGACAACAGTGTGGGCTGAAGAATATTCCTTGTATCTCGGATTTATTCTCCCCCAATCCATCACCCACATTGTCAAGAACAAAACATCTCTACCTTAATGATTTCAAATTAAGTTTAATTTGCATGTTAATTGGCTGAATGAATTCTATAAGACATCAAAGATGATGAATTGGTTGTTTCAGTGTGTATAACATGACATTGATGGTATTCTAAAGATAATATCCATCTTAAAATCTGCTCAGGTTGAAATAAATGACTGTTCAAAGAGAAATCTTGCTGTATAGAAGTTAGAACATAGCATAACATTGAGAGTGAACACTTCATACTTGGCAGGAGTTTTAAAGGAAGAATTCATATAACTTCTCACGAAGCTGTAGTCTTCCAATAGAAAAATGGCCGATTCAGGTGATTCATTGTATAAAACTAACTTCACAATGTTTTTAAAGACTTATGAGAGCAGCACTTACATATTGAATACCATTTTCCTTTAATCGTTTCCTGTCATTGTGAGAATTTCTGAGGAAAATTTCTCTGGGAAATATCCTTGGAGATAATAGTGACAATTCTGACGCTCTCATCATTGCCGAAGGACAAGTATATTGTCAGATACTTTTGTCTTTCCTTAGGGAAATGCAAACCCAGATTTGTCATCTAAGCCTTTGAATATTCATGAATAGCTATATTTCGCAAATGAATATTCATGAAGCTTTCAGTTTCTTTCTATTGATAGCTTCAGGAAAACCAAACATCGAAAGGATCCTGTGTCGCTAGCTAATTGCTGCATCTTTGTTTTACGACTGTACTTAGAGGAAAGATGAGAATTCCATCAACAAGTTTTGTTGCAGTAATTTAACTGTAATTCAGTCTAAAATTTTAAGTAATTCCGAATAGCAAGGTGGTCATACATTAATGCAGAAGCTCACTTGGTTTAGATAAGCGAGTTGTCATACACTCTAAAAAATGTCGGGACAAAATTGGTTTTCTAGATTCAAAATGGTTTTTTGAAAAACCAAATTTCAATGCAAAACCAACATGGATTTTTTAAAAATCCATGTGGGTTTTTTGCATTGAAATTTGGTTTTTCAAAAAACCATTTAGAATCTAAAAAACCAATTTTGTCTGAAATTTTTTAGAGTGTATTGGGTTTCTTTCAACTGTTCTAGAATGTTTCGGTTTATGATGTTCCAAAGTCAGTTGGAAGGTTCCTGAATTTGCAACTTTGAAAGGAAACTAAAAATTCTTATGTAAGGCAGCTGGTACAAAGAGAAACAAATTAAACTGATAGATTTCACAGATTGATGCAAGTAAAAATTCCTCAATAACTTTGTGTCCAATGCAGCATGCCATCTGTTACATGCCAACACCTCATAAGGAATCTATATTGGGTTTCCCCCTAGCTCAATAAACAATAATGTTGCTATATTTGTTCCATGAAAAGTACAAACATATATTCAGCTATCAGAAGTCACAGCCCATTTACAAACTCAGAATAACAACAATTCCATTTTCACACCAATAGTGGGACGGAAATAACTGGCACTTTAATATCCTCAAATCAAAATTAATCACTCACCAGGGAACAGTGGGAGCGTCTCTTGAATGTGACGAAACTCTGAATCTAAATTGGGTAAAACTTACTGCTGAAAGATTGTGTAAGATTTAGGGGTTTGGGGAACCCACAGGTCTGTTCTACCTCTACCAAAATTGCTCTTAAAGACATCAAGAGTTTCCCCGTGACCTAATTGGTAAGTGTGCTTGTCAACTGGCTTTGAGGGTGTGGGTTCAAATCTCAGCCCGGGAACTCACTTTAGTCCGAGCCCATGGGACATTAAATGGAAGCGGTTGTATCCAGTATTCTATGCTGGGGCAACTGAAAGACCCTGGGCATCCCTGAATTAATAGGGTATGTGCCAGACTCACAGTCTTCTCATCTCATCATCATACGGCGATCGCCTGCCTCGATATAGCCCACTAAGGTGCTGCAGAGGCGTAAAACACAAACAAACAAACAAACTTAAAGACATCAAGTGACTTTGTGATCAGTCGATAGATTTAGTGCTTTGCTCCATTTCCATAAGAAGTGAGATAATCTATTCAGTCATCAAATATCAGTAGTTTTATGAATTCAGAATAGTTTCAATACCATTTTCACACCAACAGTGGGTCGGAAACAACTGGCACTTTAATATCCTCAAATCAAAATGAATCACTCCCCAGGGAACAGTGGGTGTGTCTCTTGAATGTGACGAAACTCTAAATCTAAATTATTGAGTAAAACTTACTGCTGAAAGATTTGAGGAAAACTAACTAAACTACAATTTCTCCTGAAGAGTTGTAACCAGTTCAAGTGACCTTGTGATTCGTCAATAGTATACAATGACTTGAGGCCTCTATTGAATGCTAGATGAGAGAAGCAATATAGCTGGGATGTCGTTGAGCGAGTTTTAAGTATGCGTTGTTTTGTACGTTAAACAAATGCTTATGTTAGTATTGATGATAGAGTATGAAAAAAACAAACAGAGCAAAAAGAAAGAGATTAAATAAGAGGAAAAAGTAAAAGAAACTCTGTCCACTATGTTTCAGTATACTCTGAGTCTCTTTTTCCTTGGAGTTATGTGCTTTTGTGGATCGAGTCTGACTTCGTACAATGCCACAAGTCTGGAGGTCTGTGGCCTTTGGCAACTCTATGAGGGAAGAATCAAATGGAATATCCCTCAAGAGACATAGCAAATGGTTGTCAAGGACCACAATGTGTTGCCATGGGCAATACCATGGCAACGTTGCTATTGAAATGCATGTTGACATGGCGACTGGAGGATGTTACCCTTGAGGGTCAAGGATTTCCTCAAATACGATTTTCTCAAAGATGCCTACTGTGTCTTTGAGCAGTGTTGAGCAGTGGGTCAACTTGCACGGTTTTCCTTATGTACTGGTATGGCCGATGGCAAGTCAGCTATTGAAGCCAGCGGGTTAAAGAAGGTGTGTCTTAAATATTGAAGTTCTTACAATTACAAGTGTGTCTTGCCTCTGTTCACTTCATTGGATTTCCAAGTAAGTGTTGAATGTTATTTGTATAATGATTAATTTGCATGTTCTTTCCTAGTTAAAGTCCAAGGCATTGGTGAGAAAAGAGATCCCACTGTTAAGAATTAAAAAGCAATCATATGTGACAAATGCAGGCCAATATACAGAAATTGTCATTATAGGCTATTTATTGGCAATTTCGCATCCCTTGTAGTTATTTTTTAGTGCATGTGTCAGGTCAATAGGCCTACTGAAGAACCACTGCAGCTCACTGGCCCAATGTGGTCCATGATTTGCTTGGAAATCACGCTTCTCAATTTTCAAACAGACAGGAAATTGTTCCTTTCAGGAAATTGGCCATTACAGAATTTTCCTGTGGCGGTTCAATGTGTTCCTGACAAGTTTAAAGAGATTGCTCTCTATTGTTTTGGTTTGACAGCAAGAAGGCAGCTTTGACCTGATCAGCGATCAGTGCTGATCACACTCCAACAGGCATTATCGGGTCACCAAGGACAATAAGTGCTATGAAGTTTCAGAAGTCATGACCAAACGGCCAGCCAGCAGTACAAAACATGCAAAAAAGTGTGACTGAAAATAGTGCGATCTCACCTTCAACATACACCACATATCAGTAACAAGAGAAGAGAATGTGAGTCATATATGTCCTGTGACACCAAGTTAGCCTCAGCCATCACTCAATTCACTCATACAAACTTTGTGCACCAAGAACCAGTAACAAGATGCTTGAAGCAATATCAAGAGTATCGATTGCAAAAAGATGCTGTTTCTGGAATGATGAAAGTGTGAGTAAAAATCTGCTTTTATGAAATGTATCTCAACTGAGAGATCATGGACTTGCAATCTATACCGCTACTCCCAGACACAATACGCCTTGAGCTAAATTGTGAAGATATTCTACATGGCATGACTAATTTTTTTGCAAAAACTGTCCTCTCAAAACAGTTATGTGTTATCTCTACAGAACATTGACACCAACTACATCACAGCATCAATGCTCCAACATGCGTCAACATGACTGTAACAAGACACTTAAGCCATTAATTGCTGCATGTAAGTCCTTGCAGTCTGGTGGTTTCAAATTTCGGCTTGAGTTGGAGGTTGGAGTGATTAAACACAGCTCAACAAGCAGTAAGACAGGCTGAAAAGGCATCCAAATTGCTGTAGATAGATGGATGATTGGGGCTTTATGTCCTGTATTTATGCACCAACGTGGTAGGTTAATTTAGATAGGAGCAGGACACGGAAATGAGGCAAATAATGACTGAAACAGCCGTTCAATAAATAATAAGGAAATTCTCGAAAGAAACTTTATAAATTGAGCATAATAGTCAGATTTCCCATTATTTTTTACATTACATGAAGAATGAGTTGATGAAGACAACCAAGAAATATAAATAGGCCTCAAATAAGGAATCAAGGGAGTTAAAGAATCCAAATACAAGAAAAGGTCTACTCACAAAAATCTGACAATCTTGTAATTATTTCTTTTGACTCACCTGAAAAGAGAACGAACAAAATTATTAGAAAAACCAACAACATTTCGATATTCCACATTCATGACAACACATTGACCAGTATAAACTATTTTTAGTCCAACGCAACAATTAAGACCTTAGACCAGTTCCTTCAGGACTAAAAATGATTAAAACAGGTACATGGATTCTTGGGAAAAGAAGCACTACAAAAATTGCATCCATCACTTCATTCATGAAAATTATTCACAAAAATCTTTCACAAAACGTCTATGTTAATTTCACATACCAAAGTCTCAAATACTATATCAGTAAAGCTTCCAAGACATTCAACACAGAATCTCCCAGTTGAATGAAAACTAGAACTATAATTTAATCACAAAGTTTTGATCAATCTGGCCAAATATAGTCATATTCAATAATTTTTGATTACTTCTCCGAGGGCAGATAGTTCAGGAGAAAATATGGAGTTACCGCAGGGCATAATCTGTAATTTGTTCATCCAGCCAATCAACTGGTATTTTCGCCTGTTGCTTCACCAAAGTTAGAGCTTCAAGCTAAATAATGACTCTCATCATCTCCATAATAATTTTTTATAGATTTTTGCAGAGCAGAAATAGAGGAGTAATTTGTCACACCAGTTTCCAGACGGCATTATTGATATATCAAATGTCTAGCAGCGACAGAATTTGCCAGTTGAAAAAAAGAAAGACAACATATATTGACAAGATACGTTGTCGCAAGAAAAACTGAAATGTATGTTTACCATTACCATTCAATGTCCAATTAAAAGGATGGTAGACATGCAATGATGTCCGTGGTTTTACGATAAAAATATGTTTCTATTTTTTATTAAAAAGTCTCAGCTTCACTTCAACTTTAGGAGACAATCATGTACTAATTTTTTGGTCTCAAATGTGCAACTTTTTATTCACTGCAGCATGGTAAATTTCAGATAGAAAAGTATGAAGGCTTGTGAACTTCTGTGAAGGGTCTATTATTTCCTTGTTTGACACATAAATGGAACAGATTTAATACTGCTAAAAACATATCAAATTAAATTTCATCTGTTCAAATGTCATTCAATCACATTATCAAAATATTTGGCACCCTTTTTCTCTGGAGAGCATTCTTTGAATGTAAACGTAAAACCATGAATGATTACAAGAAAATCAAATAAAGGATTGTGCATTCCAATAATCAATGCATCAACACCTGATCCTGTGAAATGCTGGGCATTGTGGTAACGAAAGAAGGAGATTTCCAGCATGTGTCTTCTTATAATACACTATTCTCTTTGAGGTAGGCTTTTATAAATAATTTTGAACATGCTTCTAAGATACTTCATCAAAATCTTGTTTTATTTCAGCAGAATTTTGTTTACTAAATTTTTGCAGATTTGACGGAGGTAATATGTTTTGCTTTTGAGGCATGACGCAAAGTGAAAAGAATGAAATGAAAGAGAAGCTAAACACAGTGCATGCTTGAGCAGTTATGGCATGTCACACTAAGACTCTATATCACAGCTACTGCAGCCAAGTATATGAGGTACATTGCAGCATGGCACCCAGCTTGACATAATTACTAAGACTAAGAGAAGCCAACAAAATTTAATTGCAGAGTCCTTGTCTGACATCTTTCAAATCGAGACTTGATTTGAAGGTCGGAGTGATAAAAGGCTGCAAGTTGAGAACAAATTGGCAAGACTGAAATTATCTCAATTGCGGTCTTTTACAACATTGTCACATGTTGCAGTGTGCCATGTTACAATATTTTTTAAGTTCTTGGGAGACCTCTCGACAGCAACATTGCTACCTGGATGAGCCTCTTGAAAACAACATCATTCTGTTTTGTTCCATGTGAAAGACCAGTATACACCAAACTACAAAGACTGCCTTTAAACAGAATGTAAATGTAACAGGTTTAATGTCTGCGGTCCTCCTATCAGCTCGGCCGACTGTACAATTACATCCTTGGCAGGCCTGATCAAGCTTGAATCCTTCTCAGCTCCCTGAGGAGCATACACCAGTGTGCAGCAAATTTCATGCGCTCCTTCATTAAGCATTCCACAATTGTTATCTCTGCCTATTGCCAAGTTCCCATTTGCACCATGGGTCGAGTGAAGCAGTGGTTTAAGGAGGATCTGCTCAGTTCCTCCATGCCTTGACTGGGTTTTGAACCCGTGGCCACGCGCGTGGCAGTCAAACGCCTTATGCACCAGGCCACGACATCCACAAACAGAAATTGGATGCCAGTTCTTGCCACCTTGTGGAATAATTGCTAGAGTTGGCTATTTGGTAAGTTAGGTTTAACACAATTAATTATATATATATAAAATAAGAGTATATATCACTTTACTCAACTACTTAGCCCAATGAAAAGCTAAACTCCCAACTGACCAACCAGTATTCCACTAATCTCAGTATATCAAATCATACAAAATGCAAAAATTCAATTAGAACCCATTTAAAAGCACTCAATTAACTTTACATTGATTTTATAAAAGCATCAAAAAGTTACAAGGAAATGAAGAATGCTCCAAATTGTTCACTTTGCTACAGTAGCTATTTGGAGTTATGGAGCTGGAATTTGATTACCAAACTGTTTCAATAGTAATGGGATTTCTATTGGATTTTCAATTGTCTCTCTAGAGTTTAAAAGACTCATATAATTTGATTATGGCAGCTGCTCGAAAAGAAAGCTTCAGTTCATAATATTAAAGAACAAAAATCCAAAGCTTGAATTCCTTGCAATTATTGTAAAAATATTATAACAGAAACAAATTGTTGTAGGTGGATATCTTAGAAATACTTACACTTATCCGATTAACAAGCCCACAATTGCTGAAGCCAAACATGATATCTAAGATATTGAGGAATCTTTCTGGGTTGATTAATTGGTTTGTTCAAGGCCTTGTTTACATCAGTGGAGAACATCAAGGGCTTTCGATCATTAAGGAAATTCCAAAAGACAATTGTCCAACACAGCTATCCAAACATGGGCAGAACTGGGAATTCCTTGATCAATTGACTATTGGTGTTACTGTTGATTTGTTTGTTTATCTGTAGGTTTTAGCACGTTTAGTGTTTTGTTATTGCCTTTCCGTCCTTCGTATGACTCAAGGATTGGATCAAGCCATTGTTTGTTCAATGCTGAATCGCTGATGTTATCTCAGCATGATATATCAAGAGCTGAAGATCCGGGATAACTTTTATATGGACTACAGGTGCACATGAAATTGTTAAGTAATTATCATCCTGGTAATATTGACGACTAAAATGACTTAGCCTGTCAAATGCCTGTTAGTTTAGATTTTGAAACTTGGCATTACTGTCTTTCTCAATAGGAGAAAATATGCACCAAGTTTATCAGACAGCCGACTAAAAAAACTTGTATATAATGCCATTCCTAATTTCTTATTGGCTCATGAGTAAACAGATGACAGTAATACTGCGAAAAAAAGAAAAAAGAATGGCTAAACGCAAGACTACTCGAGGCCAAATCAACATTCAACACACATCTTAATGTAAGAGTCCTCATGATTTTGTGGAAGCGTAGGTGGAGGCGTGAGAATGAATTCACCACTAATTGATTGATCTTGTGGTTGACTGCCTGGGAGATTCACTGAAGATCACAACCAAGCAGGGTGGAGTGCTCAAGCAGTAAGTCTCTTTGCCCTAATTGGTTCTGTTTCATGAATATAAGGTAGAGGTTAGTTGAAAAGGAGGTTTAACTTATAGGTGCCAAAGCTAAAATTTGAGTACAGTGAAATAAATACACTGCATCGACAAAACAGTAGAGTGCCAACAGATAATTATATCTTTCAACTTTCTGTTTTATCGGATCAATCACAGACCAGAAATGAAATGTTTAGGAGTTGTTTCATAATCAGGGAAGTGGAAAGCCTATCCTAGCCTCACTCAAACATGGCACAATAGTCAAACCTTCATTCAAAAATAAAATAATCTGAAATGTGGGTTGAAGTCCATTATATTCCATGTGTATCCACTATCCCTCAATCCATCATCCTGGATTCATCCACCTTGTCAAGTACATGTCATCTGCACCTTAATGATTTCAAATTAAGATCCATTTGCATGTTAATTGGCTAAATGAATTCTTTGAGACTTCAAAGTTGAAGAATAGGTTGTTTCAGTATGTATAGCATGATATGGATCACGTAGATGGTACTCAGAAGATGATTATCCATCATAGAAAGTACTAAAGCCAAAATATATGACTGGTTTTGCAAGGAACATAGTATGACTTCCAGAGTGAAGTCACTTTGTAAACTTCACGCAGTTGGAAGGAGTTTTAATGGAAGTGAATTTATATCGCTTTAATGAAGTTCTTACTTTCAAAAGAAAAATGTCCAATTAGGGTGATTCATGGCACAAGATTCACTTCACGGTGTACGACCATTGGCTTTTGACATTCTTTAAAAAGAAATATGAGAGAACCATAGAATCAAGATGCTCTTAACTGAGTCTTAAGTATGCTCTATAATATATAGGCCAAGTTACAGAAACTGGCTCTCTATTCCTTGAACTGTAATAGGCTTACAAGCATTATATACAAATATACATTCTGATAACTGAGGTGAATACTGACGGATGGATGGATGGATGATTGGCTTTATGTCCTGTATTTATGCACTTGTAGGCTAATTAGGACAGGAGCCCAGCACTCTACCACTAGAATTTCAAACTGGGCAAGTTTTTCCAGATAAACACCATAAAGAAATAAACAAATATGTATACGTAACTCAAACTGTCAAAATTGTTACAGGCGTCATGAATGTGACATCCCTTATTGTTGCTTTGCGCCTGTCTTTCAGCTGCTTTGTGTCTGCAACTTGTGAGCTAAACGTGACATGTCTGAACATGATACGTCTGACTTTTGTTTGTCTTCACATTCTGTTATTTGACACAGCTTATTTTTTGCAAGATAATATAACTGAATGCAAAACTTGTTATTTTAGATGTACTTGTGGCAGTGTAACTTGTCCGTGCCACTGATAATAATGTCATAGAAAGCATAGCAAGACTTCTTTCCATGCCTGGAGACATTTCATATATACAAACAATGTCGTTTGTCTGAAGTAAAGATATGTGTGACTAACGTCAGCATATTCACTTGTGTAATTTCCAGGTATTGCTTGAAAGAAACTTCCTTTTTTTAGACAGAAACTTTACAGTCTCCCAACACACGACAAACAGTATAGAGTCAGAAATGGTAACTCAGTAAGTCATCCATCAACAATTGGGAATGCCCACAACTGGGCTTATCTGCCTATATGGGTCAAAATTTGAAAACCTTGAAATTTCAGCTGAAAAAATTTTGAAAATTTTTCGGTCCAGAAATGCCTTTTAAAGTTTGCGTTGGGTAGGTCAAACAGTCAGCTAACACTGCGCTTTCATGTCCAAGGGTCCCAATGCCCTGCTGATCTGTACTGAGGTGATAAACATAGCTGTAATGTTTTTCGACTGTCATTAAAATCACACTTCTAACTAAAAAATCCTGACCATTTGGGGCTAAACAATCTATTGCCAATGATTAGGCAAGTGGCTGGCACATTTTGGGCAAGTTCCAGGTCTCTAATGGCAATTATTTTTGAGAAACTGCATTTTGATCAATTAAAATACCAAATATGTGTGTCATTAGCATCATGCCTATAACTTGAAATCCGTACCATTTAGAGCCGAATAATGTATCACCAACTAATAGGAAAATGGCTATTCTGCACACAATGAGCTATATTTTAGGTCTCTATGACCAATAGTTATTGAGATAGAACAAATCCTTGAACCAGAAATTTCCAAAAACAAACAAAAATACTCTTTTCATCAATAACTTGGATTCTGAATAATAAAGATGATCTCCACTACTCCCTCCAGTGCTCGATGTCTTTGCTAAACCATATTTTAGATGCTAGACAATGGTAAAATGTTGCTGGCACCCCACATTTGGTTAGTAGTTTACAGAGCTACAGATAGTTCTTGGGTTCTCAGACAACATCAGACACAAGGTTTTCTCACAAAATGTGTGTACCTTTATTTTTTATTAAGAAACAAATCCGACATGATGCTAATGAAACAATATTGGAGACATTGACACGACAACCTCCTGGTCTTATACAGAATATTATTTCAGCTATTGGTGACCAGATTTTAGAAGACTTACAGTCAAGTCTCCTTGTATGGAAGAGTTTAATTGAATCAGAATCCTGTACTAGTTTTTGTGATGCGATCTTTCAAAGAAAGTGTTGGTGGAGACAGGCCATTTTCAGGGGGGTTGGCCACTTCAATGCTCTTTTAGGATGGGATAAAAATATTCTGCCACACATTTTTTGTGTTATAAGTTTTGCTAATATCCTTGTCTAATAGTCTATGACAAATGACAACAAGAGGTCCTCTCTTGGTCTTCCTGCCATCATGAATTATCGTTAAACACTCGAGACAAGAATTTCAGACTTATCAAATTTTGACCCATCTCTCTGTCAACCAAAATCTCTTCTTATACTATTTCATTATTTACATTTAGCTTACAAATATTTTACTGCAAAATCAAAAATAACCAATTTGATATGATCATTTTCGAAGAACCATTTACACCCCTAAAAATCTTGGGAGGCAGCTAACAACAAAGCGTCGGTTGAAAATACAACAGCTCATGAATTTTTCACAACTCGTTTCCATTCATCACTAACCAAATTTTTGTTTGGACAGAAACACAAAGTTTTGCAAAAACAATTGAAGCAAAGATGCATTGTGAGAAGAATTTTGTATGAAAAAATGGTTGCAAGATGTGTTGTTAGCAATTTGTAAAGTGTCTCTTGCTGTTGAGGAACCAAAGCTTCAAGAATGGTGCCAAAGAAAGATTAAAGTAGTGCAATAACCAGAAGGCAAATTGCAATTTGCATATCTGGACGCTGATAATTGACCTGAACATTGTAACATAATATTGGTCTGGTAGTCTGGTTGGCTGAATTATAATAGCAGTAGTCAGAAGTTATCAGGGCATAGTGGCCAATGGGCCTTAAGAGAGAGAAATAAATGTATTGCTACATAGCGATGCATGAAGTTTTTTGATTGTGTGTGATGGAGTTGTGTGTTTAACAACCTGAAATAGTTGTGTTAAGCTGACAGAGGAGATACACACCCACAGCTCATCATTGCTTTGGACATCTTAAGCTAAGGTAGATACAGCTCATCTTCATGAAGCAGACCCACTTTTATGATTTCAATAAAACCTGAGATGTTCGAGAAAGAAAGCAATAGCATAATTTAAACGAAGTCAAAGAGCCCTGAGGCTATTGCCCTACTTCATTGCACATTGGCCTAGAAAAATGGACCAAGGGCAGAGTAAATGTATTTACCCCTTTTCACACCTCTTTCAAATTACCCAACAATCTTGCTGTATGTGTTTATAGGTTATTTCATGGGTTGGACCTGTATTTCCCTGATATTTTTACCCGAGACCCTGTATTTCCCGAGACCCGCAGGGTCGAGGGAAATACAGGGTCGAGGGTGAAAATATCAGGGAAATACAGGTCCAACCCATGTCATAACCTATTTATTCCATGTCTAATTGCTCTAAATATCTTTTCTGACGAATGAAAAAATTTACAAGCAGATCGATCGTCGGGAAAAGTGCCGTAGCGAGTTAAAAATGATTGTCGGACAAAATCTGATCCTGTCAGTTTTTTAAGCTAGTGTTGACCTACCTGTAGCACTTTACCGGGTTCAAATCGGAGCATTATTAACTGAGCCCTGACCCAAAACGTCTGGTAATGACTTTTCATTTTTTCAGCTTTTTTTTTCTGTTGACAGTGCCTTGTTTATTGTGACGTTGTGACGTCAGGGCGACGTCATCACTCAGGCCTGCTCTGATTGGTTGAATCTTGTATTTTCCCTGTCAAACTCATTAATTCTTGTATTTCCCTCTGCAGCTCATTAATTCTGTATTTCCCTCGTATTTTCCCTCTGCTGTTCGTATTCACCAGGGAAAAAGTGCTGTATCAGGGAAGAAATGTACCTAGACATGGAATAAATGTCTATATGCATATGCAGCTTACATTTACCATGACAGTTACCCCTGTAACTGTCATGCATTTACTAAAAGTACACTGTATAAAGTTTATAAACTTCAAATTAAAAGTAAAACTTTTATTTGATTATGTATACTACACTTTACTTAATTAAAACATATATGCATCATGGGAGAATTCTTTTTATTTTGTTTCTATACATTGTCAAACTAGATGGGAACATATTTCCATATGCAAGACTAGCAGGGGGTCGATCAGCAGTTTGTTCAGCTCATCACTGACTGACATTACTGGCTGACATCATCGGCTGACATCACCGGCTGACATCATTGGCTGACTTCATCAGCTGACATCATCCTATAACCGGCTGACATCACCGGCTGACATCAGTGGCTGACATCACCGACTGACATCAGTGGCTGACATAAACGGCTTACATCACCGGCTGACATCAGTGGCTGACATCAGTGGCTGACATCAGTGGCTGACATCAGTGGCTGACATCAGTGGCTACCATCAGTGGCTGACATCACTGGCTGACATCAGTGGCTGACATCACTGGCTGACATCACTGGCTGACATCAGTGGCTGACATCACCAGCTGACATCACCAGCTGACATCAGTGGCTGACATCAATGGCTGACCACATGCTGACATCAGTGGCTGATATCACCAGCTGACATCAGTGGCTGACATCACTGGCTGACATCACTGGCTGACATCACTGGCTGACATCACCGGCTGACATCACCAACTGACATCACCAGCTGACATCAGTGGCTGACATCAGTGGTTGACATCAGTGGTTGACATCAGTGGCTGACATCACTGGTTGACATCAGTGGCTGACATCAGTGGCTGCCATCACCGGTTGACATCAGTGGCTGACATCACCGGCTGACATCAGTGGCTGACATCAGTGGCTGACATCAGTGGCTGACATCAGTGGCTGACATCACTGGTTGACATCAGTGGCTGACATCAGTGGCTGACATCACCGGTTGACATCAGTGGCTGACATCACCGGCTGACATCACCGGCTGACATCAGTGGCTGACATCAGTGGCTGACATCAGTGGCTGACATCACCGGCTGACATCACCGGCTGACATCAGTGGCTGACATCACTTGTTGACATCACTGGCTGACATCAGTGGCTGACATCAGTGGCTGACATCACTGGTTGATATCACTGGTTGATATCCCGGCTGACATCGCTGACTAACATTGATTGACATCATTGACCATATCATATCTATCAATAGGGGAGCTCCAAAACACAGGAGAGAACTCCCAATAAGAAGAAGAAGAAAGTGTAGCTACCTTGTGTAAATAGACAGTACTACCACTGTGGTTGCCATGTAGATGGTAGACTCGGAACTGGACGACACCTAGTATCCCTAAAGACTAGCCCTGCTTGTCTAACAAATGGACCAGTGTAGTATGCTTCCTCAAAAAGCCATTCTTTAGGTCAGAAGGAGGTGTGAATGAGGCCATGGTTGTAAAACAGTTCATCCTGTCTGAGCATAAGTCGGTCACAAGTTGGTCAATAGCTTTAGGGCTCTTTAACCCCCTTTTAAATTGTTTATGCATGCCAGTTTCAATCTAATGATCCAGTTGTTGAACACCGGCAAATCTATATAGCTCTCTCAACCAATAGCATTAGTGCGTATTTTGCATAGGTGGCTACCGCGTCTTGATGACGGGTGTGCGCTGAAGCATATCAGATTCTAGTAGACTGGTCCCCCCTCCCTGGTGTGCCATAGGGACAGTATATCAGTTATAATTCTAGTACATTGTCCTATTTAGAATCCAGTCAATTTTCCATGATTGCAACACAGATTTCCAGCTATTCTCGGTGTTAAGGACCAATTCACCGGGTGATATCTGTAGATCTATCCACTATCTGTTTGCTATATCAGTCTGAGTCACTTGGATCACGTACTGCAACATAAAGTAAGTTTGATGGGTTTACTGTGTACATCGCTATGTCTTATGTTCAGCCAACAGGAAACTGAAAAAACACAAGGAAGTAGGCCGTTGTGAGACAGTATCTGGACGCCAGAGGCGTCCAGATAATAATTCAGAGTAGAAAAGTTACTAAAAAAAAATGTGAAAATTCAAGAAGTTTCCTACTGCTACTTTATACTGTGGATATAAAAAGCGGTTTGAAACAACACATGTATGTCTAACATTGCGGAACGTGATTACAGAACAGTTGTATAGATTACAATAATACATAATTTTGCTAAACAGTGGACCTCGTAAATCACTAATAAAGCAAGATGTGACGCAGTGCATAATGTAACAGCAACATTCCATTTTGTTTACTATTTCCAGGCAAGCAGTTTCAAATCACTCCGACCTTGAAACAGAGTCCCAGACAGCAAGGATTTTGCAATTAATGTCTTGGCGTCTTCTTACAATGTTGCAGGCATGTAGGAGCATTCATGATGTAATGTGCTTGTGGCAATGTTCCAAGGAGATAACACAGTGCTCTTAAAAGACACAGCCTATTTTTTTTTGTAGGATTCTGTCTTGTCTTGTAACATCACTTTGCCATTAATGATCCTGGCATCTTGTGAATGCATGGAGCAGTATAAATTCCATGTCACTGATCTGTTGAGATACATGTTACACTGTGTACACTTAACAGAAACATGTTTCGTTTCAGATGTTGAAAGATTGCTTTGGTATTTGATACTTCTTTAATTGTCTCAGGTATCGCCTTACTCTTGTCCTAGATTCTCGGCGTATGACTCTATGTCAATGACCTGCAGAGATTTCTATACAAAGTTACTTTGTCATGCCTGAGACAATTCATTTGTTTTGCAGCATGCCGTCATAGGTGGTGCTCGGAATAGCGTTTGGCCCGGACATCACAAGCCAACTCTACTTTAATAACATCACTTAGTATGTATATATGTATTTTAAGAGGCTGAATAAACCTGTCTGTCTCTGTCTGTCATAGTGCCTTGTTACATTTCCGCTGCATAGACCACATATCATGAATCAAAGATAAATGAAGATCACCTATTAATTTACACAGCAGTGACAGCACACTTCTCTCAAGATAGCACACTTTTCTCAAGATATTTGGAGACATTGCAGATTTAGCCCAGAATATTCACTTACAAACCTACCTAATACCTATCCTTCAAAACTAGATACTAGTCAGTACACATACATACTTTTACAGGACAGTTACATTTCCAAGTTATGTCACTGATACAATAAATGATTGTGGAAATATCTCAGCAAGACAGCAAGTTGGATGCCTCTTACATTTCGCAGCATTCTTGTTTATTGAGGTGTTTAATCACTCTGACCTCCAACTCAAGCCTAAATTTGAAACCACCAGACTGCATGGACTTACAAGCAGCAATTAATGGTCCACGTGTCTTGTGACAATCATGTGTTGAGTCAATGTTCTGTGGAGATCCATAGTACTATCATGAGACAGAAGAAAGTGGTTTTTTTTATGCCTCGTGAGACTTCTTCACAATTAATGCTCCAGGCGTCTCGTGTGTGGGTGGCGAAGTATTCCATAAAGATTTCATGTCGACGATCAGTGGATATAACTGCTACAAACAGTTGATAAATAATGCTACAAAAAGTAAGTTTCAGTATGGATTTTTACTAATATTTCATCATCAGCCCAGAAAAGCCTCCTTTTGCAATCTATACTCTTGATATTGCTTCAGGCATCTTGTTACTGATTCTTGGTGCACAAAGTTTGTCTGAGTGAACTGAGTTATGGCTGAGGCTGAACTTCATGTCACAGCATATGCGACTCACATTCTCTGGCTCTTGTTACTGATATGTGGTATATGAGGGTGAGATCGCATTATTTCCAGTCACATTATAGTTTTTGCAAAACACTTGATCATGACTTCTGAAATTTCACAGCAGTTATTGGTCTTGGTCACCTGATAATGCTTGTTGGAGTGTTGTCACTGATCAGGTCAAAGCCGCTTTATTGTGGTCGTGCCAAACCAACTGACAGCAATCAGTCTAACTTCTGTTGAACACATAGAACAGGCATAGGAAAATTCTGTAATGGCCAATTTCCTGAATGGAACAATTTCCTGTCTTGTTCGAAAATTGAGAAGCGCAATTTCCATGTGAATCATGGACCACATTGGACCAGCCAGTGCAGTTGTTCATCAGTATTGACCTGTGCACATGTACTAGTGAGGTTGTAAGTATGCCAAATTGCTAGTAAGTGACAATTTCAGATACATATTTGTCGCTTATGATTGCTATTTTTATTCTAAGAGTGGAATCTTATAATGCCATCATTATACAAATAACATTCAATTACTGCCTGAAAAGGGCAAACACACTTGCCATTGTAAGAACTTCAATATTCAAGAAACCTTCTAAAACTCGCCTCTTCAAAAGCTGACTTGCCATTGGCCACACCAATACATAGGGAAAACCACAAAAGTTGATCTACTGCACAAAAACTCACAGTAGGCATCTTTGAGGAAATTGTATTTGAGGAAATCCTTGACCCTCAAGGGTAACATCCACCAGTCGCCATGTCAACAAGCATTTCAATAGGGACGTTACCATGGTATTGCCCACGGCAACACATTGTGGTCCTTGACAACCATTTGCTATGTCTCTTGAGGGATATTCCATATAATTCTTCTCTCATAGAGTTGCCAAAGGCTGTGAACCTCTAGACTTGTGGCATTGTATGAAGTCAGGCTCGATCCACCACAGCACATGGCTAGAAGGTAAAAGAGACTCCGAGTATACTGAAGCAAAGTGGAGAGAGTTTCTCTAACTTTCTCTTCTTATCTAATCTTGTTCTTTTTGCTCTGTTTGTCTTTTTTTATCCAGACGTCAATATACTAACATAAGTGTCTTTTTTTTTCAACATACAAGAAAAAGCACACTCAAAAACCAGAGTATCATAAATTGCAGCAAAATTGCTTCTCTCATTTAACATTCAATAGAGGCAGTAATTCACCAATTGACTTTTTACAAGGTCACTTGAACTGGTTACCGGTCTTTAAGAGAACTTGAGATAGTTTTACAGCAGACCTAAGGGTTCACCAAACTTCTTATTCTTATACCATCTTTGTGCTGTTAATCTTAATTGGATTTGGAATTCAGAGTTTCGTCACATTCAAGAGACACACCCACTGTTCCCTGGGGAGTGATTGGTTTTGATTTGAGGATATTAAAGTGCCAGTTATTTCCAACCCACTGTTTGTGTGAAAATGGAATAGTGGTTATTCTGAATTCATAAATTGACTGTGATATCTGATAGCTGAGTAGATATTCTCAGTTTTTATATTGCAAATACAGCATTACTGTTTATTGTGCTATGTGGAAACCCAGTATAGATTCCTCATGAGGCCTTGGCATGCAACAGAGGGCATATGACACTGAACATTATAAAAGTTATATGGGAAATTTTACTTTTATCAGTCTGCGAAATCTGTCAGTTTAGATTGTCTCTATTATTGCCAAACACAAAAATTTTCACTTGAATTCCTTTCAAATTTGCAAATTCAGGAACTTTCCTACTTACTTCGGAGCATCAGTAACAGAAACATTCAAGAATGTTATGAGTAACCCAATCTGACAATCCACTTTTGTAAGCCGGTAGAGCTTCTGTGTCAACTTATGAAAGAGAATTCACACTTAAATTCCTTTCAAAGTGGCAAATTCAGGAACCTGCTCATTCACTTTGGAGAATCAGTTACATCAACATTCTAATATGGTACAAGAAACCCAATCTGACAATCCACTTTTGCAAACAGGTAGAGCCTCTGTGTCAACTTATGATCACTTTGCCTTTCTGAATTCCTCAGAGTTGAGCACTAAATGACAGTTGGACGTTATCATCTTTCACAACAATTTTCATAAATTTGAAGTGTTTCATTCCTCTCATTACATTCAAAATGCAGAAGATGCAGCAATTAGCTTGCAGCAAAGGATCATTTCAATGTCTGGTTGTCCCAAAGCTATCAACAGGTCTTAAAGAAACTCTGAATGCTTCATGAATATTCATAAGTATGACTCATGAATATTCACAATACACAGAAATCTGTTATTTGCATTCCTACAAGGAAAGACAAAAGTCTGTGACAATACACAGCATATACTTGTCTTGAAAAAATCATGAGGGTGTCAGAAGTGTCACTGTGATCTCCAAGGATATTCCCTGAAGAAAATTCCGAGAAATTCTCGCAAGAAAAATTTCAAAAGGAATTTGGTATTCATATAATAATTAGCATTTCTCCAAGGAAAGTAAAAAAGATGTGCCATATCAGACTTGTCTTGAGGCTGTCACAGGAAAAAATGAAAAATGCCACTTAAATCTCTTAGGGCATTCCCTCAAGGAAATTCCTCGCAAGATATTCTCACTGAAAACTTTCTGATCACTGGAAACTTTCTAAAGAAAACAGGTATTATCATTGCACGTGAATAAGAAGGCCAACAAGGTAACTGAGAAAATTATGCAAGGTCTCCACTCTCCAAGGAATTTATCACAAGAAATTTCATACTGGTCAGAAATTCACTCCGCATGGAATCTTGTCCATTAATAATGTAAATGAGACTCGGGGAAATGAGACAGTCGAAGAAATAAAGAATCGAAATACAAGAAAAGGTCTACTCACAAAAATCTGACAATCTGGATATTATTTCTTTTGACTCACCTGAAAAGAGAATGAACAAAAATTATTAGATCAATATACGAGTATAATACGACATTTCGATATTATATAATTGATGACACAGTGCCAACACCACATTGATCCAGTATAAGAACTTTTCTTGGTCCAACACAACAATTTAGATCTGAGACCAGTTCCTTCAAGACAAAGTCTGAAGTTCCCCTTTTATGATTGAAACAGGTACCTGGTTTCTCAGGAAAAGAAGCACTTCACAAACTGCTACGAATACTTCATTCCAAAAATGTTTCACAATATGTCTTCACTTTGCATCTTTGAAAAATCTTCCAATTATTTTTTTGTATCGTCTTCTTTCAGCAAAACAGCAAAACAAGAATTTAGTAAGTGACAAATGGAAAAAGAGTTATTCTTTTTTTACACAACAACATCTGAACACGGCACTAATAAAGTTTCATAATAACTGATGAGATAACTAAGTTTTCTGTTAAGTAAAGAACATCTGAAACACATCAGGTTGTACTTTGATATGCCAGTGTCTCAAATATTATCTCAGTAAAGCTTACAAGGGCATTGACCTTAGGAGCTCTTATAACGTATAAATTCTGCAAGCTAAAATCAGAGACATAATGTAATCACTAAGTTTAGATCAATATCACCAAATATAGTTATGTTCAATATTTTTTGATTACATATCCAAGGGCAGATACTTCAGAAGAAAATATGAAGTTACCAAAGGGCAAAATCAGTAATTTGTTCATCCAGCCAATCATAACTGGTATTTTCTCCTGTTGCTTCACTAAAGGTAGAGCTTCAAGCTAAATAATGACTTTGATCCTCTCCATAATAATTTTTTATAGATTTTTCAGAGCAGAAATAGAGGTGTAATTTGTCACCAGTTTCCAGACGGTATTATTGATATACAATATGTCTAGCAGGGAGGGAATTTGCAAGTTGTAAAAAAGAAAGACAAATTTATTGACAATGAAACCGAAATACGCATTTGCCATTTCCATCATTATCCAACAATGTCAAAATAAAAAGATGACAGACATTTACCAATATCAGTGGTCCTATAGTGAGTATCATATGTCACAGCGATCTTTCTAGCATACATAAGAAAAACAACTCTGTCTGCAATAATATTATACAATAGAACAGATTTGATAGGCCTACTGCTAAAACACATGAAATCAAAATTTTGAAGCCAAGTCATCTGTTCAAATGTCATTCAATCACATTATCAAAATATTTGCGACCATTTGCAGAGAGGTGCATTCTTTGCGTGTAAACATAAAACCATGAATGATTACAACAAATTCCAATAAAGAATTGTGTGTCCACAGCTGCTAACAAGATTCCAATGATTAATGCATCAGCACCTGATCCCGTGAAATGTCTGGCATTACGGTAACCCAAGAAGGAGATTTCTAGCATGTGTCTTGTTATCATCATCATACCCTTCATTCATGGATGCTTTACGCTACTCCTCCTAAACTACTCATTGCCCATAGCTAAAAATTTGCAAGCAACATTATTTCATGCAATACAACAACCATAAGTGGCTCTGGTTTCTCAAACTGTTCATATAAGGCCTATACCAGTGCATTTATTACTCATTTATGCACGAATGTCAATAGGCTATTATCCAATGGTGGTAGATGGTTGATGATTCTCCCTGGACTCCGGAGAGGGAGGGATGGGCCACTGTCAATCACTGGCCCTTGATATTGAACGCTCATCACAAAATGCACATTTTTTTCAATCACCATCTATCCATCATGCTTTTCTCATTCCCCTTTCACGGGTACTATGCTTAATGTACAATTCTCTTTGAGGTAGGCTTTTATGAACATGCTTGACTGCTTGTTAGATACTTCATCAAAATCTTGTTTAACGGAATATTTTCTACTCAATTTTTGCAGAACATGTGTAGCAATGGAAGCTAAGTTACCAACACATCTCATAAAATCAACAAACTGAATCAAATTACACAGACTGTAAATTGTAAAAACTCAATTAGAACGAATTTAAAGGTACTCAATTAACTTAACATTGGTACTATAAAGACAATACAAAGGAACAAAGAAATGAAGAATGCTCCAAATTGTCCACTTTGCTAGAGTAGCTATTTGGAGATATGGAGCTGGAATTTGATTACTAAACTGCTTCAATAGTAATGGGATTTATATTGGATTTATAATTGTCTTTCTAGAGTTTAAAAGTCTCATAATTTGATTATGGCAGCTGTTCGAAAGCACTGATAAAGAAAAGGAGAGTATAATCTTGGAGATGGAAAGTAACCGCGTAAGCGCATTGGAAAAGTGGAAAACACATATTTAAATGTACAATGTACAGCATATGGAATATATAATGCAAAACCATGCCAAATGTAGTCACAAAATGACAATTTCCTAATGTCTTTATAAGGATGTGATTACGAAACATACATAAGACTTGAAATCTTTTGTAACTTAAGTTTACAAAAAATAACAATCCAAAGGTTCAACTCCTGAAAACAACCAATGCAAAAACTTTTTTTAATCTCCAAACGTCATTTCAGATTTATTTTGATATGGTGCCATCACCTTATCAATGGGTGATTGTCTTTTCTTGCTCAAATCTTCCTGACATGACTTGTAATATTTGCTTTCTAGAATTTCTTCCCTAATGACTATTTTCTACTTTACTTGCACTGAATAGTGTAGCCAAGAGGTCTTACTATGATTATATAAAATAATCAGCTATTTACCATTGAGACTTTGGGCTCACGATAGCAAAATTCCAAAACGGCTCATGGTGCCCCACTCTCCCCTATTTGAAATCTATGGCAGCAATGCTCCATAATTAAAGATCTTTTCACTTTTCTGTTTTCTTGGGTTAGTCACAGGCAAGCAGTGAAATACCCATGGCAAAATCTTATCATTTCAAATGTTTGTTTGAGATGACTGTGGGTGATATTAAAAATCTCAATGGTTAAGACATTCTCACTCTTGCATGATTAGGATTATATATATATGAAAAATAATTTCAGATCATCACAGTTGTCCAAATGACAAAAATTACTGCATATTGGATTTCACGAGAACAAAAAGAGAACAAATCACTGTGAATTCAAAACAAACATCCTTGAATGAACTATTTCAGGCATTGTTGATTAAAAAAAGTCATCAATGTGGAATTAAGATTCTTTACTCAAATTCTTTGAGTATTCTCTTTTCCTTTCCTTATCTTTTCTAATCCCTTAATAATCCAGCAGTCAATTGTGTTGAGTAATAAAACATTAGAATTTGGTTTATAGGATTATCTACACAAGATTATAATAGATTGAAGATCTTACTTAAAATTTAATTGATTAAGCTGAGAAATCCCAGCCTATCACCATCTCAAGATCCTTGACATTCTTCTAGTTTTACCTCAGAGCTTTGATGAATATCCTTAGATTCCTTACTCACATCATTGTATACAATAATAAACTATGACTTTCTCAACATTCTATAAATTATCATTGTTTTGCACAAGGAAATCGAATACATGTAATTCAACAAATCATGTTTTACACTTAATCTCCGAAAAATCCGAAGTAAATTAATTGTTGTTGGTGGATATCTTAGAAATGATTTCACCTATCCGGATTAACAAGCCCACAATAGCAGAAGCCAAAATGATATCTCAGATATGTGGGACACTTTCAGGGTTGATTAATTTGTTTGTTCAAGGCCCTGTTTATATCTGTGGAGACCTTCAAGGGCTTTTGATCGTTAGGAAATTCCCAAAGACAACTCTACCATACACCTATCCAAACATACACAGAATTGGGAATTCCTTGATCAATCTATTTGTTAATGTGTTGGTTTGAGCATCTTTAATGTTTTGTTATTCCTTCCTGCTGTTTGTGTAAGGCAATCCAATAAATCAACAAATCATGTTTTACACTTAATCTCCGACAAATCGTAAGTTAAATAATAGTTGTCGGTGGATACCTCAGAAATGCTTTCACTTATCCGGATTTACAAACCCACACTGGCTGAAGCCAAAATGATATCTAGGATATGTAGCACAGTTTCTAGGTTGATTAATTTGCTTGTTCAAGGTCCTGTTTATGCCTGTGGAGAACCTCAAGGGCTTACAATCTTAAGGAAATTCTCAAAGAAAACTGTTCAATACAGCTATCCAAACATGGATGGAATTAGGTAATTTCTTGATCAATTATCTATTGATATAGTGACAATCTATTTGTTTGCACCTCAGAGACAGCTACCCTCATTGACAATATTTTTCACAATGACTTATCAAACAATTGCTTAAATGGTATTTTTTATACCAACATCTCCGATCATTTTCCTATTTTTACCATAAACTACAAAAGTAAACTTGATATCAAACAAAGGTCTTTCAAGATTCGGGTTATGAAAGAAAAAAATATAGAGAAATTCTCGCAAAGATTAGATGAAATTGATTGGAACATTGTCACTGACAAGGAATGTGGTCAAGAAGCTTTCGCAACTTTCTATCAGAAGTATAGTAATATCTACAATGAGTGTTTTCCTGAGAAAGTTGTGAAGTCAAACTATTATAATAAGAAGCCCTGGTTGAGTGACGCCATGAAAAATTCTATAAAAGTAAAGAATAAATTGTATGTGAAACAACTTAAGGTACCCACTGCAGAAAACAAGCATGATTATAAAATATATAAGACTGAATTAAACAGGCTTATGAAGTTGCAGGAAAGAAAACACTATGCAGACCTTTTACATGCCAACAAGAACAATACAAGAAAAATGTGGTCCATAATCAAAGATGTAATTAACAAGAAAAAGCATACTACTACTCCTAATCAATTCAAATTTGGTGACAAGTTAGTGAGTGATAAAGGGGTGATTGCTTCAAAATTCAATCAATACTTCAACAATGTTGGGTGTGACTTAGCAAGGAAAATACCGCATTCAAATACCAGCCCACTCCAATATATGACAGGGTCATACAATAACTCAATTTATCTTACACCTGTTGAAGAATCTGAAGTTGAAAGAATCATTCAAAATTTAAAAAATTCAAGCCCGGGTTGTGATTCAATAAATGCAAAAATTGTAAAAGCAACCTACAAAAAATATCTCACACCTGTTACTCACATACTTAATTTGTCTATTACACAGGGTTTTTTCCCTGATGCTATGAAAATAGCAAAGATCATACCTCTTTATAAGTCTGGTGACCCTACAATCATAAGCAATTACAGGCCAGTCTCAGTCTTACCTGTATTTTCTAAAATAATTGAACGGCTTATGTATAACAGACTAATGGCTTTTATTAAAAGAAACAACATATTGTACAAGTATCAGTTTGGTTTTAGAGATGGTCATAGTACCAGCATGGCTTTGACTGTACTTATAGATAATATCTTGTCAGCCATTGACAGTGGTGAGGTTACGATTGGTGTTTTCTTAGATTTTAAAAAAGCCTTTGACACGGTTGATCATGACATTTTGTTAAAAAAGCTCTATTACTATGGAATTAGAGGTATAGCACATAATTGGGTAAAAGACTATCTGAGAAATCGCAACAATATGTTTGTTTTAACTATGTTGACTCTTCAAAATTGAATTTAAAATGTGGTGTTCCTCAAGGATCAATTCTCGGTCCTCTATTATTTCTTCTATATATTAACGACATAGTAAATGTATCATCCAGCTTGCTTCCAATAATTTTTGCAGATGATACTAACATTTTTATGAGAGGGCGCTCTTTAAAAGAAATAACTGAAAAAATGAATGAAGAAATATCCCAAATCATGCTGTGGCTTAATTCCAATAAGTTGTCTTTGAATGTGGCTAAAACGCATTACATGGTTTTTAGATCAAAAAGTCGCAAAATTGACTCCTTTTTTCCATTGAAAATCAATGGCTCAGAAATTGACCGTGTAGCAACTACAAAATTCATAGGTGTATTGCTGGATGAAAAATTATGTTGGGATAAGCACATACAATATATCAAACCTAAGATTGGTAAGGGAATTGGAATCTTATGCAAAGCCCGAAAAACACTAACTAAAGAGGCTCTTATTTCACTTTACTTTTGTTTTATTTACCCATATCTTACATACTGCATTGAAATCTGGGGAACAGCAGCACAAACTTACCTATCAACTTTATTAAAGCTTCAAAAAAAGGCTATTAGGGTTATCTCATCAGCTAGCTTTAGAGCGAGCACTGAACCTCTATTCAAACAACTCAAATTTCTTAATCTTCATCAGTTATATCAAAAGTCAATAACATTATTCATGTACAAATTTGTTAAAGGTTTTCTTCCAGAGATATTCAAGGATATGTTTAGAAAAAATAGTGACGTCTCAAGCAGAGTGACAAGAAATTCCTCTAAGTTTAGCATTCACTTTTGTAAAACTGAACTATACAAGAGATCAATTAAAGTTGTGGAATCAGGTTGAGGATAGAATTAATCACCACTGCAGTATTGAAAGTTTTAAGAGGAGAATACATAAATATCTTCTTGAAAATAGCATTATTTCATTCTGAACTATAAAAGGAACAGATGCTACACTCTGTTATCTTTAGGGCTCTCTGGGAATCTTGCTTGGGTCTCCCGTCTCTTCTAAAATAGGAGAGTTAATTGATCCGCATTCCCAGGTAGTCACAGTATAATGAAAAACGGTTACATTATATATTGTGCAATTGATACTTTAGTGACATTATCATATGATCTGAAGCATCAAGTGTTAACTTTGTTGTATAATGATATTGTCACCAGTCAAAGCAGTTCATGAATTGTACCCTTGAATTTGTATATATTATGTTTTTTTTTATAATCATAGACCACCTCATAGTGAACATAAATGTATTTGATCAACAAATCTCTCTCTCTTCCTTACTTGCTATAACCTATTTTCTTACTTTCTTAATCACCATCATATATCATTACAACCATATATCATAGTTTTCTGATTATTCACTCGTATATTTTGAATATATTATATTATTTCTTCTACCTTGCTATAATCTATATTATTATATTGTCTAGCTAAGTGTAATTTTCTTTTTTTTTCTTTCGTTTCTTCTTCTTTTTATTGTATTTATTTATCTTTATGTTTGCTTCAAATAACATTCTTTCCTAATATACCATAATGACATACTCTTAAACTCTTTTAACTTATAGCCTGCTTCTATAATTATTTGTACTTGTATATGTATTTGCATTTGGTTAAATTCTTGACTTTGACAATCTCATATTGGTAAAGGCACATATAATTTTGTAATTATCTGCCTACCATTTTTTAAAAACTAATGCAATATCAATAGATTATCACCTAATGTACTAATAATGGTCAATAAACTTGAAACTTGAAACTTGAAACTTAGGTGTTGGTTTTAGCATCTTTAGTGCTTTTTTATTGCTTTCATGTCCTTCACATGGTGGCGTCAAGGCATTGTTTGTTCATTGCTGAATTGTTGATATAATGACTTCAGCATGATATTTGATATATCATTTGAAGGATGAGACTGATATCTGTGTTTGATCGATACCAATTTCTATATACAGAGTGCATATAACATTAACATACAGATACTCCCTAATACTAACGCAAGAGAAGGCATGAACGGTGTCTGGGTCATAAATGTGTTTTGTATCATTTTTACCTGGAAACTTAAGTGAGTCAGTGTCATTGGAAACTGACCAAGACATAGCTTCAGGACATACAAGACTTCAAGACTTATTCTATCCATATATTTTATGTGAGGTTATTTTAAATGTAATCATAAAGCCTAATATCAATATATCTGAATTCTGGAAGGAAGTCGCATTCAATAATTTTTGATTACCCCTAAAGGCTGCGAGTTTGCAGAAATTGTTTTGAAATTCCAGATGAGCTAAATCTGCAATTTGTTCTTCTCGTCTGCAGTGTTGAGGAATAATATTTTGCAATGTTGAGACATAATTTTTGTCAGATAATTTTGAAAATTCTTCTTCCATACCAAATGTTTTTATGTCATAAAAGTGTTTTTGAATTTTAATTGATTACTAAGTAAAGGAGTCAAGGAGGGAAGAAAAAGGCCTGTAGGCCTGGCAGAATCCCAAGGCTGCAAGTGATTTCAAATGAAAGGCCGATTTGAAGAATACAGAAATAGAAATAGTCCATAAGTTATGCAGCACCTTCGCAGAAACAACTGGAAAAAGTGAAATGCAACATTTTGGTGCAATGACAACAAAAGATCTCACATATCATGACTTTCAAAGTTGTTATATTGACCATCGTTTATAAAATCCGTAGTCCCATACACAGATGACCAAATATGGAAAAAAGACTGTCCGACTGATGCACAATGCAATTTCTCATTGTTACTCGGTTCATTGACAAGAAACCGTGCACTGAAAAGATCTGTAACAGTACCCCAAGACCAGTAATTACAAAGAAATTTTTCAAGACCTCACCACATACATTGAGAAAACTCTGCTGTAACATACTACGTGACCTTCATTGATCATTGACATGCGGAATATGCCTGACGCTGTGACAAGACACTATGACCACATGATGCAAAACAAACTGTATGGGGCATGACAATGTAACTTAGTATCGAAAACGCTGCAGGTCATTGACAAAGAGTCAATACGCTTAGAATATATGATGACAGTACAAAGATGCCTGAGGCAACCACAGGAACATTAATTGCAGAAGAACTTGTTATTTGCATGCCAAACATCTTTTAAAATCTTTGCTGAAATAAATTTCTGGGATTGTTCAGAGCAGCAAATATCTCAATGTTCAGATAAGTGACATGAAGCCTACATCGCCCTGTTTTCAAGATATCTGGAGTTCTGAATTACTATTAATAAATTGCAAATTGATGTTGCATGAGATGACAGTATCCTGCAAAAACTAGGCGGTGTTTTTATATGTTAGTTTCTCAGAACATTTGCATGAGCACCATTACATCATGAATGCTACGACATGCCAGCAATATTATAAGACACCAAGACATTAATTGCGAAGTCCTTGCTGTCTGGTGTACCAAGTTCAGGCTTAATTTTCAGGTCAAACTGAGTAGAAACTGCTTGCTTAGAAAAAGTAAGCAAAATGGAATGTTCCTGCTATGCTGAGGTACTATCACTTTTTGCTCGTATCAGTGATTTACAAGGAATGAAAATGTTTTGCCAACTTATATATGCATTTGTGTAATTTATGTATGAAGCTGTTTTATATCCCCACTATAGTATAAGACATGTTTAATGTGTGTAATCAAAATAGTTTTCATATTCACAATAAGTAGGAGGAAACTTCTTGAATTTTTCACTGTTTTAAGCATTTTTGTTTTTCTCAAATTTATTATCACAATTCGTTTTTCTTCCTTTACACCATTTGTGAAGCTTTGGTTCCTCAACAGCAAAGAGACACTTTACAAATTGCTAACAACATGTCTTGCAACCATTTTTTCAAACAAAATTCTTCTCACAATGCATCTTTGCTTCAATTGTTATTGCAAAACTTTGTGTTTCTGTCCAAACAAGAATCTGGTAAGTGATGAATGGAAAAGAGTTGTGAAAAATTCATGAGCTGTTGTCTTTTCAAGAGATGCTTTGTTGTTTGCGACCTCCAGAGATTTTTAGGGTTATGTATGGTTCTCCAAAAATGGTGAGGGCAAATACGTCATGCCTTGTTTATGAGTAAAATATTTGTTATCTAAACATTATCAGAAAAGATTTTGGTTGACAAAGAGATAGGCAGATATGGTAAGTGCAGCCCTCTAAGCTCAGTTCTGGGCCCTCAAGATGGTTGATGGATCACTTACCATGATTTCCGTCCCTCTATATAGTCCTTTGCATATGTGTCATGGAGTTTGTGAGGTTCTTGTCGACAAAAAATAAAAATGTCTTCCAACCAATTCTTGGAAGCTACACAAGTCACACATATCGTTTCTTCAGACAAACAACATTGTTCGCCTATATATGAAATATGATAAAGAGTCACATCTCCAGGCGTGGAAAGAATTCGCACGACGCTTTTGACAACTACATCATTGTCAGTGGCACGAATTAGTCTCACTGCAAACAGTACATGTGGAAAAGCAAGTTTTGAATTCGGTTATATTCTCTTGCAAAAATGAGCTGTGTCAAGTTACATGATGTGAAGACCAACAAAAGTCAGACATATCACATTTAGCTCACAACTTGCAGACACAAGACAGGCACAAAGCAGAAATAAGGGTTATCACATTTATCACGCCTGTAACAATTTTGACAGTTTGAGTCGAGTTTACATATTTCTTATATGGTGTTTGTGAGAATAACCTACTAGTCCATATGTGAAGCAATGTTAGTAAGCGTCTTGTGTGGGCAATCGTAAAAATTCTGTGCATCGTTCACTTTTTAAGAGTTAAAATAATATCAAAAGCTGATGGCCATACACTGTGAAATCAAACTTGTGCCATGAATCACCCTAATTGGCCATTTTTCTTTCAAAAGTAAGAACTTCATTAAAGCTATATAACTTCACTTCCATTAAAACTCCTTCCAACTGTGTGAAGTTTACAATTCGACTTCACTCTGAAAGTCATACTCAGTTCCCCACATCCAAGATTAATGTTTAAAAAACCTTTTTTTATTTTGGCTTAAGTACTTTCTTTGATGGATAATCATCTTCAGAATGTAATTTACATGGTCTATACCACATTATACATACTGAAACAACCAATTCATCATCTTTGATGTCTTATAGAATTCATTCAGCCAATTAACATGCAAATGGAAGATAATTTGAAATCATTAAGGTGGAGATGACTTGTACTTGACAAGGTGGATGAATCCAGGATGATGGATTGAGGGAGACACATGGAATATTCTCGACTTAAACCCACATTCTAGATTATTTTTTAGAAGATTCTACCATTATACCATGTGAAATGAACTTAGCAAATAAAGCTATAGCCTTTCAACAACTATGAATATTATGTGACTCACGGATATTTCATGACCAAAGAAAACAGAAAAGTTAAAAGATGTTAATTATTTGGGCTTTACTGCCATCCAGATTCCGAATACTTCATATCCTGCATCTTTAACTTTTTCCACCTATATCTCATTTTTGACTAAACTCTTTCTTGTATTCATGAAACAGAACCAATTAGTAAGAACAGACTTAAGGCTTGAACACTCGCTCCTTCTTGGTTGTGATCCTCAACCACAAGATCAATCAATTAGTGGTGCATACATCCTCACGCCCCCACCTACGCTTCCACAAAATCGTGGGGACTCTAATATTAATCAAGACGTCTGTTGATTTGACCTCAAATAGTCATACCTGTAATTTTTCACTTCGGTTTCATAGCAGTATTACTGCCGTCTGTTAACTCACAGGTTTTCAACAAATTTGGCATGGGTTTATTTTCATGCTGCCTTCTTTAGTTAGCAGCATTAATGGACTTGGTGATTTCAAATCCTCATTTTCACAAAAAGGAAGAACCGAAATGTAATGTTACCTTGGATAATATAAAGGTCGCTTACTGTCTCACCTTGTGATTCTCTATCCATTTCATCCACCACTTTGTCAATGTATTCTTCTTGTTTTTGTATTACATTCTCCCAAACTCAGTTATGCAAAACATTGAAAAATAAGAACACTCAGAACCGCCAATGAAAGACATTGAACATGCACAGTACTCAAGACACCTTTTAATAAAGATTCTCTGTCATAACTATTTGACACAAATAGTTAAAATTGTCCCAGGCTTGATAAAAATGATAGCCCATATTCCCTGTCTGTATTTTTCAGAAAAGTTACACATAATATGTGCCACTGCAACTGTTTTGTTGATCTTCACTTAATGTACTTGTCAGAAAAAGATATGATTGTTCTGAAAAACCATTCTATATCAGTGACAAAGACTTGTTGCCTGAAGTCAGAAAATAGTTTTTCCTTCATGTCTGGAGACCGTTGTCAAATTTCATATTTCCAAATGTCGTTCGTTTGACAAAATGTTATGACTTTGTATGCCTTGCGTAACTTCCAGGAATTGGTGGAAAGAAAACTTTTTCAGAGTTGAGTGACTCGTAACGAGTTGTTGCCAGGACAATTTGTTGAGGACACTAGGCAAACTAAAGAAAAGAAAAACATGTTCTAAGAACACACCTGAAATTGAACCTGAGTGATTACTATAAGTCTTATAACTAGTAAGTATACAAATGTTTCACTAAAAATCAAACAGAATCAATATGTTTTCACTTTAGAAGCCCCTCAAACAACCCAAAAAGCTGTGAAGGTGGCCAATAACTAAAGTGTTATGTTGTTCTCTGTTGAAAAGACCATAGCTCATGAATTTTTCACCACTCCATTCCATTCATCATTTGCTGGATTCTAATGCTACAATCTCACGGCACGTTACGGAGCACTTTAGACGTCGGCGGGATGGTATTTCCTGGTAATTTGGATGAATTTGGGTGATCCGCCGTCGACTTTTCATATCCCCCCAGGGGTAGTTTTTGTTACCCTCAGGGGTTCCTAGAAATGGAAAAACTGCACCGTGGATGTCAAAAAAGATTCAACAGGTTCAAACTTTTTTTTCATGACGGCGGAACAGAGCCCAAAATTTTCTTGATTTTTGGATGTCTGGCGGGGATTTTTTCAGTGAGAACGTCTCAAAAACATCTCCGGCGGGATATTAGGACATCCCCTGCCCCTGAGGGGACCTCTCCTGCCCCTGTGGAGACCTCTCCTGCCCCTGGGGGGACATTTGCAGCCTCGCCGGCAGTTTTTGACATCCCGCCGACGGTCTTTTGACATCCCGCCGACGATCTTTGACATCCCCCAGGCATTTAGATCTTGCCCCCCAGGCATTCAGATCTTTCCCCCCAGGCATTTAGATCTTTCCCGCAGGGATATGATGTTATCCCGCCGTGATATGCTTTTAATTAATTATGTAATGGTTTTATAAACATTGTATGTCGCCGGGATGGTCATTTTTTTCCTAGAATTCAACTCAAGCTAGCTGCTACCCCTCAGTGGTAAAAAAGTTCTCCGTAACAACCCGTGAGAACTAGGCATTATTCGAACAGATACTCTGTTCAGATTGAAGTTTCGTAACATTTGTAACCAAGATGTATTGTGTGAAGAATTGGTTTAAAGAGACAACAACACTCTGTCACCAATTTGAAAGGCGTTCTCACCTATCTTAGAAAACAACATGTCAACTCAGTAATTGTAAACCAAAGGGGCAAAGATAATACTAAAACTGACATTAATAAATTAACAAAGGAAAAGTTACAATGCAATGACCAGAATTGAAGAAGTGATCAATTGTTAGCAAGAAGGTTTCTTCGTTTTGAGAAAATAAAAGGCCGAAAACAATAAAAGATTACTCACAAAAACAAACCAAAGTAGAAAAATGATCCTAAAAGTGAAAACATCAAGATGTTTCTTAAAATCTAAAATGTATTTCAAAATGACTCAAAATAAGAATGCACCTTAGACCATGTGTGAATGTGATTAACATTTTCTTAGCTAAGTATTTCACTTGGAGCTTGACTCTGCCTAAACTATGTAATCAAATTGCTCAGATCCACATCAATAAAGTATGCAGACTGACCACTGAATTCTTGTGTAAACAACCGAAATAAGAAAAAAACGTAGTAAGTTGTTTCAATCTAGGCAGAGACATTTTACTTCCGTCTCTTGAGCAATAAAGCCACTGGCCTGTCCCTTTAATCTTCCATACATGTCTGTGACACTTGCGTTTTTAGCAGCGCAGCTGCTCTTACCCCTAGCATTTTTCTACAAACTCTGACCATATAGGCGATCGCACTGTTACACCTATCACTCTGAAACTTGCCATATGGTCTCATCATGAGTTTATCTTACTTCCATCAACTTTTGGTAAACTTCTGCTGTGACAATATTTTTTTTATTTACTCAACTAAAAAGCTAGTTTTTCCCGGGAAATTTAAATGATTGTAAATGGTGAGCTGCTGCTGCTCTGCTGCTGCACCGACAGCCAGACACTGTCTACACACAAAGTGACCTAATTAAGAGTTCTCTTGTTTACATTTAGCTGGTTCTCATACACAGAGCAAACAACACACTTTGCCGTGTAGCCAGTATGCTATCTTATAGTACAAATAATACACATCAAAAATTAGAAGTCAATCAGTTAAGTTTGCTTTGAGATTAGGCAGTTTCAGTACATTTTACAGCATTTTTTACTGGATTTTAAAGCCCAAGTTGTACTGTTCATTGCTCAGTGGGTTGCCACTCCAAACTCATCAGTGACAGATTATGCAGGCCTGCGCTGCTTAAAGTACTCGCACGTTATTTTTTTTCTTCCTGCCATCACACTGTCAGCTCATGGCACTCCAAATTACAAATGGTATTGTTCTACAGGGTCAGTGGGTCACTCTATTATTAATCGAGGCTGGTGTCAAGAAAGAATTTTTTTCTTGCCAGACAACATCTTAGTGATGGTGAGTAGATTTTACCCAAACTGACATTTTATATATCTTCAAAAGTCCACTAATACATCTACATCTTTTTCGCTTTTTGCTTCAATCGACATCATCTCTCTATAAATCTGTGTATCTGTCTATCCTTTACATATATGTTCGAATATTTATATATCAACCATTTTACATCTATCCCTTTGAATACTCATCTATCCACTATTTTATTATCTCTTACAGTAAAATATTTATCTTACCACCAGTTAACATCTATCTGTTTGACTATCTACCCAGCAACTAGTATATTTATCTGACCCTAATAAACCTGAAGAACGGACAAGTTATATACTAGTTGTTAAAATTAGAATTTTTTTAAAAATTAAATAATCTTTTTATAAATGGACTTACCTCTGGGACATTTTGGCTTATCAATGAGGAGCGTTGGATCTGGCCCCAACATTAAAAAGAAAACCCAACAGGGCCTCACATGTGATCATGTGACCAATCTCGACAAACAGCGAAGGTTAAAAGTCTTTGACTGAATCCCAAGTTTGCCATACGAAGTACCAAATTTCGGTGAGCACTGTTAGTAAGGGCTGTAAGGCATTCAGTGTAATGCAAAATTCAAAGTAAATATACAAGATATTCAGAGAATCGACAAGAAAACTAATAGGATAAAAAGAACATCTACCAAGAAACTTTCTAACTCTACTATCAATGCCTTTTACCCTGGGGCACTAAGCTGTAGCAGAGTGCACTGTTGATTTGGAAAAAGAATAACTGAAACTACCAGGAAAAGAAACAAGAAGAAGGGATTAATAGACAAGAGTAGGAAAAGAGAGCAAAAAGAGAGTATGCAACTAGAGCAAAGAAAATAACAAAGAAGGGATTGGATGACATGAAACTAATACCAAGAAAGGAAAGAAAAAGAAACTGTCCACTTTGCGTGAGTACACTAAGAACGCCTTTTACCTTGAGGCCACATGTGCTGATATATTGTGTCTGAATTTGCACAGCATTCAGCCGTTCACCTACAACAAGTCAGGAAGCCTACACACCGTTGGCATAACTCCATGAGGGAAGAATTGACTGGAACATCCACCAAAAATTGGGTAGGAAACACAGCTAAAGGCTATCAAGGAACACACTGAGTAGCCATGGGCAATACTATGGTAACATCCTTGAAATGCTTGTTGACATTGCAACTGGTTGATACTGCCCTTGAGGGTCAAAGATTTCCTCAAATAAGACCTTATCAAAGATGCCTGTGCAGTGACTTTCTGACTGAACCAACATTTGCCAATTTCCCTATTTATTGGTTGTAGAGAGAAATGCAAAGGGCTATTACAAATGGCAACTCTGTCTTTGATCCCCGAGGGTTTTGGGGAGTTTGATCTGGAATACTCAAGAAGTTATTCGACAATAGTGTTTGGACTCAAGGGACATATTCACTTCATAAAAATTACACTGGTTTCTGAAGACAAGAGGTGTGGACAATTACTTGAATGCATAGTGACCCCTTACACGTCTTTAGTAATTTATAGATTAGGCATTTAGGAGCAGCTGGTCATGATTTACATAAAGCTTAAATGACGAAAGAATGCAAGTAATAGACCCAATTTACTTCATACAATTGCACAAGCTCGTGGTCCAAAATGATAGATTTTTGCAGGTTTTCCGTTTGACATTCTGAATTTCTGATATTTCTCATTAATAATTTTGCAACTAAATAATTGCCATGATAATGAGAATACTTCTGTGAAAACCAACTATCAAAACTATCAGTCAACAATTTCACAATTAGAAGATATCAGACTGTCTGCTAATCTATCATTAGAATCCAATTAAATTTTAAGACTCTGATGGTTGCTATGGCAACAAAAGAATCACCAAAGGAACAAATTTGATGGATGGGTCTTGGAAATTACAGAACTTCAGAAGGATGCGCTTAAATTTTCATAATGTGGACTTTGTCACTTTGACTTCATAAAACCACAAGTGAAAAATTCAATGTCACCAATTAATCATTCTCACAAACTATTTTATCACATAAGACTTGTCAAAAAGAAAAGGGCTCACAATCAATTTTGTTGCTATTAAAGTAGGCTAGAGCAAAATCTGTTCACTTAAAAAGTATGTCTACCAAACCTTATTTTCCTAACAAAAGGTCCACTCCACACTCCACAATACTCTACAAATAATGTAGACTCTTCAAAGTGTTTCTTTGAAACGGGGATGCAACAATTTGCAACATGTGACAATATGAAGAAGGGAGCAACCAAGATAATTCCAGTCTTTCCAACTTGTTCTCAACTTAAGGCATTTAATCACTCCAACCTTCAAATTAAGTCTCGATTTGAAAGATATCAGGCATTCAGACAAGGACTTTGCCATTAAATGTTCTTGAATTCTCTGTCTCAATAATTATGTGGGTGCGGGTGTCATGCCTCAGTTTAAGTGACACAGAGCAAGAACATGGCGGCTGAAGCCCATGTGGCACTTTAACAACAATATGCTCTAACATGCTCTAACATTACTACAAAGTGCAATACATGTCAAAGTGATTACGTATTACTAGAGTCTAATAATCACATCGGCATGTGTTGCACTTTGTTTTATCACTATCGACTGGTTGCAAATATATAGTGTTGGCAATAGACTCCAAAGATGGAAGATGTGATGTCTCTAACAATAATTTAGTCCACTGCTCGATGTGTTTTAATCTCCCCTCAATACCTTGTGCCAAGGCGCAATTTTGTTGGTACAAAAATTCTCGCGCATAAAACTTGACTTGTTAATCTTTCTGCCCTCCATACGCAATCATGATGATGGACTGTATCAACACTCTTTGCATACATTACATATTGCATGTAAAATTTGTAAATGTTTGTTTTTACCAATACTACCTCACATGACACAAAATACTTCCTGAAAACAGGAGGAAAGTGTCTCAAGAAGTCTGCCTTCGTACTCTCGTTGGAAAGACTTTTAAAAAGCTGTGACAGAGACTTTTCTTGAGACTACTTGTCCACTGGCTTTGAGGGCGTGGGTTCAAATCTCACCCCAGGAACTCACTTTAGTCCGAGCCCATGGGACATTAAATGGAGTCGGGTTGTATCCAGTATTCTATGCTGGGGCAACTGAAAGACCCTGGGCATCCCTGAATTAATAGGGTATGTTCCAGACTCCGAGTCTTCTCATCTCATCATCATGCGGCGGTCACCAAAACATAAAAGTGCAGCTCCCTCCACAAAGATGGTGGTTGAGCTGCCCCGGCTGATCAGGGGTACACCAGCACAACACAAGTCAAGTCAAGTCAGCAGAGAATTATCTTGTGTCACTTTTGATGTCCTCTATAAATAACTGCACAATGCCAGGCATTTTGTTTAATCAGGCGCTGATGCATTAATTATTGTCTGGTCACAGCTGCAGAAAGAAACTTGTAACGCATTTTCTTGTAATCCTTCACGCCTTTCAGCTTAAGCTCAAACAATCAAATCGAATGCTGTGAACATTGTGCGAAATATTTGCAAGATGTGATTATACGAAATTTGAACTGTTCCGTCGGCTTCAAAATTGGAATTTAATGGGATTAAATAGGATTGTCATTCATGTAGCTGCTATTGAAGTAGTTTTAATGTAACAACATTTAATTAGGAGTGGAAAAGCACCAAATTACTCTGGATAGCGTATATTAATGAGTTAGAGCAGAAGATCGAAAGACATTCTGTAGTTTTAGTTATATATTAGATATGGAGAGGTCACGGTCCTCTTTGAAATACAAAATGTATTTGCTTTAAATTTCAACATTTTCCCCAAAGTGTGGATTATCTCACATATAACACATTTTGCACCTTTCATGTCTCAAGTGCCTCAAGACCCTACATACTTTCACGGAAATCAAGTAAAAGACAAAGCGGATGATTGTGAAGATTTGCACCATTTCTTCTTTGTAAAAACACATATTTGAAAAAGTTATCCCAGAGATGATGAGAATCACTATCTTGCTCGAGGCATGAAGACGACTGGTAATATCAGAATAGACCTGTAATAGTTCGCTGCATGAACAGATAACAGATCTTGCCTGGTGGAAAATTCATGACAATTTCAACTAACATTCTGCAAGAAAAGTTCTTCCTTGAAATATTACAAAAATAATAACATTACTTAATTGGGGAGATTGAAATAATTGGCATTTTTCCCCTGAAAGTAAAAACTTCATTAAAGCAATATAACTTCACTTCCATTAAAACTCCTTCCAACTGTGTGGAGTTTACAATTTGACTTCACTCTGAAAGTCATACTCAGTTCCCTACATACAAGATTTCTCTTTAAGAAACTTGTCTTTTTTTGGGCATTGGTACTTTTGAAGTTGGATAATCACCTTCAGGATGTAATTTACTTGGTCCTGTACTACATTATACATACTGAAACAACCAATTCATCAGTTATGATGTCTTATAGAATTCGTTCAGCCAATGGAACTTAATTTGAAGTCATTAAGGTGGAGATGAGTTGTACTTGACAAGGTGGATGAATCAAGGATGATGGATTAAGGGATAGTGGATACACATGGAATATTCTGGACTTCAACCAAGATTATAGATTATTTTAAAAAGATGCTTCTATTTTGCCACGTGAAATGAATATAACCTTTCAACTACTGTGAATATAATGTGATTCGTGGATATTTCATCTCTTGCTTGTGGCTACCCCTAGAAAACAGAACAGTTAAAACATGTTAATTATTGGGGCTTTACTGGCATCCAGATTTCAAATACTGTGTATCCTGCATCTCTAACTTTTCACCTATATCTCATTTGCAACCTACCGTTCTTATATTCTTGAAACAGAACCAATTAGGGTGAACACTGAACAGACTTACAGCTTGGTTGTGATCTTCAGTGAACCCCCCACCCCCAGTCAATCAACCACAGGATCAGTCTATTAGTGGTGAATTCATTCTCAGGCCTCCACCTACGCTTGCACAAAATCGTGGGGACTCTTACATTAATCAAGATGTCTGTTGACTTGACCTCCAATAGTCATACCTGTATTGTCCTGTAATCTTTCATTTCAGTTTCACAGCGGTACGTATTACTACTATCTGTAAACTTGCAGGTTCTCGACAAATTCGGTATGGGTTTATTTTCATTTGGCCAATCTTAGTTAGCAGCCTTAGTGGACTTTGTGATTTTACATCCTCATCAGCTCATCTTCATAACTTTGAAAAAAAGAGAACGAACTGAAATGTGATGGGTCCTTGGATTAAATAGGTGTCGCTTACTGTCTCACTTTGCTGTTCTATATCAGTTTTATCCACCACTTAGCCAATGTCTTTCACTTGTTCTTGTCCATCATCCCACATCATCACCTGTAGGAGGATGGTTCTTGTCATACATTCTCCCAAACTCAGCTACCCTATTGTTGCATTGCACGCCCGGTGGGCAGATGATATGATGACATGGGCAAATGATAATTTTTTGCATTAAAAACTTAGGATGGACTTCTAATTAAAATTGGTTCTTTGGGAGGAGTGGGCTTTTATTAAGGGGTGTGCCTTAATACAGAAAATACGGTATGCAGTACATTGAAAAATAACACCACTCAGAACCACCAATGAAAAGACACTGATCGTGTACAGTAGTCGAACACCTTTAATAAAGATTCTCGGTCATAACTATTAGACACAAATAGTTAAAATTGTCCCAGGCTTGATGAAAGTGACAATCCATATTCCTTGTCTGTATTTTTGACTGAAGAGTTACACATGATATGTGCAACTGCAACTGTTTTGTTGATCTTCACTTAATGTGCTTGTCAGAAAAAGATATGATTGTTCTGAAAAACATTCTATGTCAGTGACAATGACTTGTTGTCTGAGGTAAGAAAAGAGTTTTTCCTTCACGTCACATTTCATATTTCCTAATGCAGTTTGTTTGACAAAAAGTTATGGCTTTGTATGCCTTGCGTAACTTCCAGGAATTTGTAGAAAGAAAACTTTTTTAGATTTGAGTGACTCGTTACCAGGAAAATATCATAGAGGACAGCCAGGCAGACCAAAGAAAAGAAATACATGTTCTCAGAACACACCTGAAATTTAACCTTAGTCATAACTTGGATTAAAATGCTGCTAATCGGCAGGACAGCTCCGGGGTATCTCATCCATTAGACATAGGCCTACTTATAAGTCTTATAACTAGTAAGAATAGAAATGTTTCACTCAAACAGAAGCAATATGTTTTCACTTTTGAAGCACCCCAAACCAAAAAAGCTGTGAAGGTGGCCAATAACTAAAGTGTTATGTTGTTCTCTGTTGAAAAGACAATAGCTCATGAATTTTTCACAACTCTGTTCCATTCATCACTTGCTGGATTCTCGTTTGAACAGAAACTCTGTTTAGATCAAAGTTTTGCAAAAAACATTGGCAACCAAGATGTATTGTATGAAGAATAGGTTTAAAGAGACAACAACACTCTGTCAGCAATTTGAAAGGCGTTCTCACCTATCTTAGAAAACAACATGTCAACTCAGTAATTGTAAACCAAAAAGTACGTAAAACTGACATTAACAAATTAACAAAGGAAAAGTTACTATGCAATGACAAGAATTGAAGAAGTGATCAATTGTTAGCAAGAAGGTTCCTGTTTTGTTGGAGCGTGTTTCTCTTTGTTTTGAGAAAACAAAAGGCCGAAAACAACACAAGGAATACTCACAACAATAAAGGAAAGTAGAAAATAGTCCGAAAAGTAATAACACCAAGATGTTTCTTAAAATTCAAATGTATTTCAAAATTACTCAAAATAAGAATGCACATTAGACCATGTGTGAATGTGATTAACATTTTCCTTGCAAAGTATTTCACTTGGAGCTTAAGTCTGCCTAAACATTGTCAGCAAATTAGTCAGATCTACATAAATAAAGTGTGTAGGCTGACCACTGAATTCTTGTGTAAACAACCGAAAGAAAACCCAAACTTCCAATATAATAAAGTAAAGGCTTTTGTTTTAAGTATACAAAGAATAAAAAACACAGTAAGCTGTTTCAATCTGGGCCGAGACATTTTTACTTCGTCTCTTGAGCAATAAAGCCACTGGCCTGTCCCTTTAATCTTCCATACATGTCTGTGACACTTGTGTTTTTTTTTCAGCCATCACACTGTCAGCTCATAGCACTCCAAATTACAAATGGTATTGTTCTACAGGGCCACTCTATTATTAATCGAGGCTGGTGTCAAGAAAGAATTTTTTTCTTGCCAGACAACATCTTAGTGATTGTGAGTAGATTTTACCCTAACTGACATTTTAGGCCAGTAAAAAGTGGGGTTGACCCTGGACCTCTTTATAACAGTACAAATTTGGTACCGAATGAATCCTTGAAATCTCTAGTTTCACCAAAAAAAATTCCCCAGAATTCCCGTTCGGAGGATTTTTTTTATTCAAGTTTCCATGGCAACACTCTTGAAAAAATAAGAACCCACAAATGAACAACATTTTATTGAATAACTTTCCTTCTGCTTTGAGGAATAATTTCAATTTTGGCACACAGCACCTCCATGACCAACACTCTCAGATGCATGCAAAAATTGTGGTTTACATTGTACTTGTGTGTTGCTATGGTAACAGAAATATAAAAAATCATCAACTTTTTAAAAGACGGTCTTAAAATGTTTGATGTGGAGAGAAAAAATAAATATACAAGCAAAAATATGGTTATGATATTGATAGGGCATCTCTTTGTGGACAATCGTAAACAAATTTATTGGAAATATCTCATATAATATAGTCGCTATAGATACTGATTTAATGTTTGTTTAAAATTACTTTTATAAACCTAAAGCTAAGGAGGGGCATGTTCCCATGTTTTCTTCAAATTCATTTCATGAATGGACTTAATTTTGATATTATATTCATCTCTGAATGCAAATAACAATTTAAAAGTTTACCGTTGCCATGGAAACACTGCTGTAGCCAGTTCCATAGCAACAAACCTCAAATGCATCTTTCTGATCAAATGCATAGCCAATGGTTTTTGCAATTTAATCATACATCTACCCAAACCTATTAGCTACATTAGTAAATTTGTTTTACAACTTAAAACAGGTTGTTTGTTTTGTTTCTATGGTAACAAATGCCTCCAAACATCATCAATTTCTAAGATAGGGCAAAAAATAAGCAGTTTCTACAGTTTGCAGTCATGTAATAATGTTTCCAATGTAATTGTGGTTCTGAAAAGGCATTTGAACCTGAGTATTTAGTCACAGAACACCCTTAACTTACAAAATGACAAAGAGTTGCCATGGAAACCACAATAATATACCATAAGCTGTCGATGATAATTCAACTATGGATTGAAACAAATTCTTAATTTTGTATTTGTACAAAACATAGTTGACCGATTTTCACGTATCATGCATCAAAAGATAGCTTGTAATGGCTTCTATTTTTTAAATTTAAATTATTGTTGCCATGGCAACCGGTTATCAGTTATGTTCAGTTCCAACAAATTTTGAAAAACGTCATAAAATAAGTATTTGCCATATTAAATCATTAATATCCATGATAAATAGGACATAATTCATTTATTTCACATCACCTTATAAATTCTGAGATATTTTTGTATAAATTTGATTGGAATAAAGTTTCTGTTGGCAAGAAATTTGGCAATGTGATGATTCATAATATTGAAGTAAAGGAGATTTTCTTTGAGACATTATGAGCAAAAATGGAATTTCTAAGGTTTGAAAGGAGATATATTATCGTATGATACATCATTTTAAAGCTTGAGTAAAGATCTATCTTTTGCAATGAGATTACTTGTAACCTTGGCAATAGATAGGGTATTTCAGGCAAATCAGTCCTGTTTTTTTTTGTCAGTTATGTTCCCGAGTTTCTCATTTTTTAATGTAATAAGTGCAAAAATTAGCATGAAGATTAGTCCAAAACCATACAATGGTATACATTATCTATTTAGGATATTTATTAGTTTACAACTTAGTTGCCATGGCAACTAGAAATTAATTAACAGGACAAAATGTGAGCTTAATTTTAAAAACCAATTTGGATAGACTGTGAGGTTTTTCAGCCAAGCAATCTAACTTTAGTGATTCAATTCAAAATCTCAAGATTTTTCTCGACAGCAAGATATTGGACCTAAAAGCAATAAGCCTAAAATATACACCAGGCATATCATCATAATCAGTGGCGTACCATTTGACACTGCTGTCAGCCAATCACGTGCCAGTATTTCAGGGCGATAATTCTGATATTCTTTGATGTCCACTTATCGTTTCATGTTTTACTGCTTGAGTGTTTGTCTCATGTTATAAGCCGGTTATTCACCACGAGATCAGGAATATGTGTTTATCACACCTCGGCTAAAGCCCTCAGTTGATAAATCACATACTCCCTTTCCCGTAGTGAATAACCTATAATTATCACTTATTTTCAAGTTAATTCCTCAATGTTTGTTGGTTTGGAATTGTAGGGTAAGTTTCCTTGAGTTGGACACTTAGAGATTTAGGTAACCTTGAGTCAGACACTATTAGTGGGGCTGACCTGGCTAATTAAGATCTTCTATACCACCTTATTTGGTACCAACCTGTAGCCAAAGACGTCCTTATGCCTTTCCAAATTTATGAGCATGATATAAACACATTTAGTGGCTATAAAGAAGGGGTAAAAACCCTGTCTTTCCCATGATTCTGCCATGAATTTGTGCATTTTAGTGAATTTTGGTCACATTTGAAGGATCCTTTGCCGGCCTATGGTATTGATTTTAACTTCAATTTGTTAAACATAGTTAGGAAACATAGTTAGGAAGGATGTCGTGCCATTTTCTACTCAAATTTGGCTTTTCAAGGGACTGGATGATTTGGGCTTCACGTCCAGTATTTATGCACTTGGTAATGTAATTAGGACAGGCAGAGGACATGGCAATGAGGCAAAGGGTGATTGAAAGAGCAGTCCAACATACACCCCGTTGACCCGGCAAAAGCTGGATTCGATCCCTGGGCCCAGCAATTAGCAGCCCAGCAAGCTTTACCACCTGACCAACCCTCCCTCCTTTTCAAGACACTGAAAAGTTATTTTGCTGCTATACAGTATATTTAAATGTCATGTTTTTGGGAGACAACTCTCTGACTCAAGGATACCTCCTTCCTTTTTCTGTTTCAGGGAATTCACCCGATATTCAGTGTTCTTACCATGCCAACTTACATATACTATTAGTGTTAATGAAAACATGTAATTTGAGGCTCTGGTTGATGAAATACAACCCATACAACCCATTTCTGAAATACTGCTTGGCCTATGGGTTGTATGGGTTGTATTATACTATTTCACATTTTTTAAATGTCCAGAATCCAGGTGTCCACCTCAACGAACGTCACCCTAAACATCAGAGATAGAATCAGAATTTGTATTTTTCTGGCTAATCTGTCTGCATTATTATTAGCAGTCTTTTCAAAGTAATAATCAATGAACACAGACAGGCATCTTTAAAAGAAGCTTAATTTTCAGTGTATATTGGCGTCTCAACAATAGATATAGTAATGAGAGAGTTGCTAAATGCATAATCATAATTGGGTTATGATATAGTTAGTACAGCAACAAAAATCAAGCAATGCAAGATACTAATCTCAGTGTTTAAGGTGAAACCCATCTTTCATGCTCTTTGTTGTGCCAGATGATTTCTTGAAAGTCATCTTGATTTTGGACTTTTCTGACTATTTTTCAAATTAGTCTTGCCAAAAAAATCTGCAGTAAAACGCATGTATATAATTGTACCATTTCTTTTAAAAGTTTATGATATCATGACATTTTTGGTAAAGTGCTGTCCTAGAGGTGTCAAAATACATAGCTTAGTCATAGCATACCCAAAGCTTTGTACTGCTGGTACAGTGTGCATCAAAAAATAAGTTTACACTACTGCTGTACTTTGAAAATTGTCATAAAATCATGGTTCCAGTCAGCAGTGGCACACGGTCAAAATCTAACTGATCCTAGTGATCCAAGCAATTACTATAAGTAACATGTTGATTTATTTGCAGACTTTGTATGCGCCTACAAGCAGTTTAGTACAAAAGAAATGTTTAGGACCATTGCTTTTCATATTCATATTGAAAGTCCTTTTCATCCTCCCATGAAAGTATTTGAAGGGAGGGCTAAAAATTGGAATTGCTCGCTTATAAAATCATTAAAATCTTTTCCGATCATAAATCACATTGCAGTTGCTCAGGAAAATCATGCTAACATTACGTCCTTCAGCAAATTTTCAAATAAACATTAAGATTTACATGTAAGACGGCCACCTCTGAAAACGGAGCAACTAGTATTTGATTTTCCTCAGTGTCTTTTCTCCGTAATAATAACTGGCATTACGTATTCATTATTTTTCAGTTGCCCTGGCAACCATGTCATTAACTACTCAGTATCAAATATAATTATATTATGTATGGTTTCGAACTGATCTTTTTTGCACTTCTTACATTAAAAAATTAGAATCTCAGGTCCTAAAACTGACTGATTAGCCTGATATACCATTTCTGTTGCCATGGTTACCAGAAACTTTCATTGCAAAAGATAGATCTTTACTTTAGCTTTAAAATGATGTATCATACGATAAAATATCTCCATTCAACCTTAGAAATTCCATTTTTGCTCATAATGTCTCAAAGAAAATCTCCTTGACGTCCATATTATGAATCGTCATATTGCCAAATCTCTTGCCATCATAAACGCTATTCCAATCAAATTTATACAAAAATCTCAGAATTTATAATATGATTAGAAATAAGTGAATTATATCCTATTTGTCATGGATATTGATGATTTAATATGGCAAATACTTATTTTATGAAGTTTTTCAAAAATTGGTTGAAACTGATCATAACTGATAACTGGTTGCCGTGGCAACAATAATTTAAATAAAAAAAATAGAAGCCATTACAAGCTATCTTTTGATGCATGTTACGTGAAATCGGTCAACTATATTTTGTATAATTACAGAATTTATGAATTTGTTTCAATAATTAGTTGAATTATCATTGGCAGTTTATGGTATATTATTGTGGTTTCCATGGCAACCCTTTGTCATTTTGTAAGTTAAGGGTGTTCTGTCACAAAATACTGAGGTTCAAATGCCTTTTCAGAACCACAATTACATTGGAAACTTTATTACATGACTGCAAACTGTAGAAACTGCCTATTTTTTGCCCTATCTTAGAAATTGATGATGTTTGGAGGCATTTGTTACCATAGAAACAAAACATACAACTTGTTTTAAGTTGTAAAACTAATTTACTGATATAGCTAATAGGGTTGGGTAGACGCATGATTAAATCGTAAAAACCATTGGCTATGCATTTGATCAGAAAGATGCATTTGAGGTTTGTTGCTATGGAACTGGCTACAGCAGTGTTTCCATGGCAACGGTAAATTTTTAAATTGTTAATTGCATTCAGAGATGAATATTATATCAAAATTAAGTCCATTCATCAAATGAATTTGAAGAAAACATGGGAACATGCCTCTCCCTAGCTTCAGGTTTATAAAAGTAATTTTAAACAAACATTAAATCAGTCTCTATAGCGACTATATTATAAAAGATATTTCCAATATTTTTGTTTAAGATTGTCCAGAAAGAGATGCTCTATCAATATCATAACCACATTTTTGCTTGTATATTTATTTTTTCTCTCCACATCAAACATTTTAAGACCGTCTTTCAAAAAGTTGATGATTTTTTATATTTCTGTTACCATAGCAACGCACACGCACAATGTAAAACACAATTTTTGCATGCATCTGAGAGAGTTGGTTGTGGAGGTACTGTGTGCCAAAATTGAAATTGTTGCTCAAAGCAGAAGGAAAGTTATTCAATAAAATGTTGTTCATTTGTGGGATATAATTTTTTTGAGAGTGTTGCCATGGAAACTTGAATAAAAAAAATCCTCCGAATGGGAATTCTGGGGAATTTTTTTTGGTGAAACTAGAGATTTCAAGGATTCATTCGGTACCAAATTTGTACTGTTATGAAGAGGTCCAGGGTATGGCTGATATTGGGCCTTTTTCTACTGGCCTATTTTATATATCTTCAAAAGTCCACTAATACATCTACATCTTTTTCGCTTTTTCAGTCTATTGACATCTCATCTCTTTGTCAATCTGTGTATCTGTCTATCCTTTACATATACAGTGCTGCCTGTAAGTAAGTGAAACACATGACATTGTGCCATTGCATCAATGTTAAACATCCTCAACCAAAATGCTTCTGGAAGGACGAATTCTCATCCGAAGAGAGGAAAACAATTTGGGTCATAAAGGCCGATATGTGAGGCATGTGGGATAAAAATAGCAGCCAATTTTCTTTGCTGTAGTTGGAGTTAGGTATCGGTCAAAATCTTTGATAAGTAAGTGAAACGCAGGCCCAATGTTAAAACATAGGGAAGGGTGGTTCACTTACTTATCAAAGACTGACCCATACCTAACTCTGACTACAGCGAAGAAAATTGGCTGCTATTTTTATCCCACTTGCCTCACACATCGGCCTTTATGACCCACTTTGTTTCCCTTTCATCCGATGAGAATTCATGCCTCCACAAGCAGTTTGGCTGAGGATGTTTAGCATTGATGCAATGGCACAATGTCATGCGTTTCACATACTTACAGGCGGCACTGTAAGTTTGAATATTTATATATCAACCTTTTTACATCTATCTGTTTGAATACTCATCTATCTACCATTTTACATCTATTCCTTTGAATACTCATCTATCCGCCATTTTGTCATCTCTTATAATAAAATATTTATCTTACCACCATTTTATATCTATCTGTTTGACTATCTACCCAGCAACTAGTATATTTATCTGACCCTAATAAACCTGAAGAACGGACAAGTTATATACTAGTTGTTAAAATTAGAATTTTTTTATTAAATTATCTTTTTATAAATAGACTTACCTCTAGGACATTTTAGCTTATCTGGCCCAAATAATAAAAAGAAAACCCCACAGCGCCTCACGTGTGATCACGTGACCTCTCTCAACCAATAGCGAAGGTCAGAAGTCTTTGAATGAATCCCAAGTTTTGCAATTTGCATTACGAAGTACCAAATTTAGGTGAGCAGTGTTAGTAAGGGCTGTAAGGCATTTAGTGTAATGCAGAATTCAAAGTAAATATACATGAAATTCAGAGAATCGCAAGAAAAGTAATAGGATAAAAGCACATCTACCAAGAAACTTTCTAACTCTACTATCAATGCCTTTTACCCTGGGGCACTAAGCTGTAGCAGAGTGCACTGTTGATTTGGAAAAAGAATAACTGAAACTACCAGGAAAAGAAACAGGAAGAAAGGGATTAATAGACAAGAGTAGGAAAAGAGAGTATGCAACTAGAGCAAAGAAAATAACAAAGAAGGGATTGGATGACATGAAACTAATACCAAGAAAGGAAAGAAAAAGAAACTGTCCACTTTGCATCAGTACACAAAAAAGCCTTTTACCTTGAGGCCACATGTGCTGGTATATCGTGTCTGAATTTGCACAGCATTCAGCCGTTCACCTACAACAAGTCAGGAAGCCCACACACTTTTGGCATAACTCCATGAGGGAAGAATTGACAAGAACATCCACCAAAAATTGGGTAGGAAACACAGCCATTGGTTATCAAGGAACACACTGAGTTGCCATAGGCAATACCATGGTAACATCCTTGAAATGCTTGTTGACATGGCAACTGGTTGATACTGCCCTTGAGGGTCAAAGATTTCCTCAAATAAGGCCTTATCAAAGATGCCTGTGCAGTGTGTCTTTCTGACTGATCCAACATTTGCCAATTTCCCTATTTATTGGTTGTAGAGAGAAATGCAAAGGGCTATTACGAATGGCAACTCTGTCTTTGATCCCCGAGGGTCTTGGGGAGTTTGATCTGGAATACTCAAGAAGTTCTTACAACAATAGTGCTTGGACTCAAGATAAGAGACATATTCACTTCCTTCAATTTCCACTGGTTTCTCAAGACAAGAGGTGTGGACAACTACTTGAATGCATAATGATCCCTTACATTGTCTTTAGTAATTTATAGATTAGGCATTTAGGAGCAGCTGGTCATGATTTACATAAAGCTTAAATGACGAAATAATGCAAGTGATAGACCCAATTTACTCCATACAATTGCACAAGCTCATGGTCCAAAATGATAGATTTTTGCAGGTTTTCCGTTCGACATTCTGATATTTCTCATTAATTAATTTTGCAACTAAATAATTGCCATGATAATGAGAATACTTCTGTGAAAACCAACTATCAAAACTATCAGTCAACAATTTCACAATTAGAAGATATCAGACTGTCTGCTAATCTATCATTAGAATCCAATTAAATTTTAAGATTCTGATGGTTACTACGGCAACAAAAGAATCACCAAAGGAACAAATTTGATGGATGGGTCTAGGAAATTACAGAACTTCAGAAGGATGCGCTTAAATTTTCATAATGTGGACTTTGACTTCATAAAATCACAAGTGATTAATTCAATGTCACCAATTAATCATTCTCACAAACTGTTTTATCACATAAGACTTGTCAAAAAGAAAAGGGCTGGCAATCAATTGTGTTGCTATTAATTACAAAGTAGGCTAGAGCAAAATCTGTTCACTTAAAAAGGATGTCTAACAAAACTTATTTTCCTAACAAAAGGTCCACACTCCACAATACTCTGCAAACAATGTAGACTCTTCAAAGTGTTTCTTTGAAACGGGGATGCAACAATTTGCAACATGTGACAATATGAAGAAGGGAGCAACCAAGATAATTCCAGTCTTTCCAACTTGTTCTCAACTTAAGGCATTTAATCACTCCAACCTTCAAATTAAGGCTCGATTTGAAAGATATCAGGCAAGGACTTTGCAATTAAATGTTCTGGACTTCTCTGTCTCAATAATTATGTAGGTGCTGAGTCACACAGTGTGTGTCATGCATCAGTGTAAGTGACAGAGAGCAAGAATATAGCTGATGACGCCAATGAAGCACTTTAATACAACATGCTCTAATCACTTCAGCATGTGTTGCACTTTGTTTTATCACCATCGTCTGGTGGCATATATATGATCATGGTGGTGGCAATAGACTCCTGAGATGGAATGCATGAAGTCTCGAACAATAATTTGATACACTGCTAGATGTGTTTTAATCACCCCTCAATACCTTGTGCCTAGTTGCAATTCTGCTGGTACAAAAACACTTGCGTATAAAACTTGAGTATAAAACTTGATTTGTTCATCTATCCGCCCTCCACATGTGATCAAGATGATGAACTGTATCACTGTATCAACACTCTATGCATACATTACATTTTCATGTAAATGGTTTTTTTTGTTTACCAATACTACCTCACATGACAGCAGAGAATTATCTTGTGTCACTTTTGATGTCCTCTGTAAATTACTGCACAATACCAGGCATTTCTTACAATCAGGCGATGATGCATCAATTGTCTGGTCACAGCTGCAGAAAGAAACTTGTAACTCATTTTCTTGTAATCCTTCATGCCTTTCAGCTTAAGCTCAAACAATCAACTTGAATGTGGTGAAAAAGGTGCAGATAATTTGGATAATGTGATTAGATGAAATTTGAACTGTTCCGTCGGGTTCAAAATTGGAATTTAATGGGATTTAATATGATTATCATTCATGTAGCAGCTATTGAAGTGGTTTACATAGTAAGTACACAGTTTAAGAAGTTTTAATGTAACAACATTTAATTTGGAGTGGAAAAGCAACAACTTACTCTACAGAGAGTATATTAATGTGTTAGAGCGGAAGATCTTAAGACATTCTGCAGTTTTAGTTATATATAAGATACGGGGAGCTCACTGTCCTCTTTGAAATACAAAATACATTTTGCTTTAAATTTCAACATTTTGCGTAAAGTGTGGATTATCTTACATATAAAACATTTTGCACCTTTCATGTCTCAAGTGCCTCAAGGCCCTACATATTCTCACGGAAATCAAGTAAAAGACAAAGCTGATGATTGTGAAGATTTGCACCATTTCTCCTTTGTTAAACCACAAATATGAAAAAGTTATCACAGAAATGATGAGAATCACTATCTTGCTAGAGGCATGTCTAAGTTACAGTTTATATTACAACATATCTCAATAGCTTTGGACAATGGATATTGGATATTTTCATCTGCAGTCAACGAAGTTGAAGCCCAAATCATCAGCAGTTAACACGTATAACTGTTCCTTCTCACTCAACAATTAGCATAAGATTTGGGAAGTTTACAACTTGCAAGTACTTATAGAATGGAAAAGAATAAGCTTATTTAATTTTTTTTCTATTTCTTTTATTTTTGGTGTGACATATAGGAACTTTCAGTCATTCTATCTACTTGAACAAGGACAAATCTTGGTAGCTGTTAATATAAGTGTCCTTACAACAGGATGACCATTAGGTGGACGTCTTGAAGCTAATTGATTGATCTTTGCTGAAATTGCTGGGGGCCTCTGTTGAAGGTTAGATGTGTGCAGTGAGCCACTCAGAATGCTTAGAATTGTATGCAATTTTTATTGCCAGATAATCTTCCTCTACACTGTCTGGTGAGACAGGAAAACTTAGAATGCATACAGGCCAAGGAACTCTGATTCTGATTAGTTCAAATAATACTCAAACAAAAAATACAGTGATATGAATAAGAAAATCCACTTATTGTTTGCCATAAATGTATAGACTAGATCATCTGTTTTTGGTAACTATAAAAGGCAACTACTTTCATCCAAGAATCCTACTGAGGAATCTCCTTGTGAAATTGACATTTATTAGCTACCATTTCATCATCCATTTCAGTCTCAAGAAAAGTCTTTGTCACAGTTTTAAGTCTTTCCAACAAGAGCATGAGGGCAGACTTTTGAGACACTTTCCTCCTGTTTTAGTATTTTGTGTGTGAGAACTCTTTTGTGAGAGTTTCCTTATGGGAATTTCCTTGGAGATTGTGTTGATGCTTTCCACTCTCTCTACAGTGTTCTCAAAACAAGCCAGCTTATTTTCTTTTCTTTGACGAAATGCGAAGGTCAGATGTTTGTCATATGAGCTCTGGCTGATGAATATTCATGAGGCATTTACATAGATATTCATGAAATACTTGCAGTTCCAGTGAAATTGCCAGTTGAGCGCACCGGAGAATGAAACATTGTCATTGTCTTTTGTCAGAGGCTAATTGCGCATGTTAACACATTTCAGTTCATACGTTGTACAAGACACAATTCCATTGGGAAGTTTTGCTGTCATTTAGCATAACATTTTAGGAATACAGAAAGGCAGATCGCCCCCGTTAGTAAGTTAATGTAGAATAATGTTTAATGCAGAAAAATGTTTAAGCTACATATGAATATACTTTATATCAAGTTAATGGACCATAATGACAGTGTGAATTAGTTAAATTCTCACATTTGTTAACATTTTCTATTGCCATGTCTGATAATCTATCATTAGAATCCAATTAAATTTTCAAGATTCTGCATTTCCAGCTGGTTACTATGGCAACAATAGAATCACCAAAGGAACAAATTTGATGGATGGGTTTAGGAAATTGCAGAACTTCAGAAGGATGCGCTTAAATTTTCATAATGAGGACTTTGACTTCATAAATTCACAAATGATAAATTCCATGTCACCAATTAATAATTTTTGCTTACTCTTCAATTACAAATGTGCCCACCAAACAAAAATGACTTGCAGTCCACTGCATTGCTTTACAATTACAAAGTAGAGAAAAAAACTATCAACTAAATTTTCCCTTCAAAATAGAATGGTCTATATACATACTAGACTCCTCCAAGTGCTTCTTCGACACGGGGACCCCAACAAATTGCTATGTGTCACCTGAAGAACGGAGCAATCGAGATAATTCCAGTCTTGGCAACTTGTTCTCAACTTGAGGCATTTAATCACTCCAACCTTCAAATTAAGTCTCGATTTGAAAGATGTCAGACAAGGACTTTGCAATTAAATGTTCTTGGATTCTCTCTATCTTAATAATTATGTGAGACCAAGTCTCTCATGATTCAGTGTAAATTACATCGAGCAACAAAATGGCTACCAAAGCCAATGTAGCACTTTATAACATACTATGATCACTTCAGCAAGTGTTGCACCTCGTAGCGGCTATTGAAATGGTTTGTAAATAACTGAACAGGCTACTCCAGTCGTTTTATAGTTAACATATCTTTTGGAGCAGAAAGCAAGATTAACCCTGTTAAAAACGTTTAATAATGCAGATTGAACAATAGAGGCAAACCAATTAAAAGGTAATTGTGTCTTAGGAAATATAAGGAATAGCAGAAATTATAGGTGGTATCAGGAGCTCAATGGTATATTTGAAATACATCGATACAAAATCAAATATCTCTGCTTTAAATTTCAACATTTAGCCCAAAGAACAGATAATCTCCTTTTTAAAACATTTTGCACCACTCATGCCCTAAGTGCTTTAGGAGCATTCATCTTCACAAGGAAATAAGAGTAACGGACAAAGACGGAGAATCCGAATGTGTGAAGAGTTACACAAGTCGTCTTTGTGAGATTTTGTTTTTGAAAAGTTATCAAAGAAAATTATGAAAATCACTATCTTCCCAGAGGCATGCAAAATATAGGCAGCCTGAGAGTAGACTAAACAGAATGAATTTATTACTGATTTTGCCCAGTGGCAAGTTCATGACAAATCCAAGTAGGATTCTGTCATTAAAAGTTTCCCTGATATAATGGAAAAAGTATCGAACTTGATTACATTCGGGAAGACTGATATAAACCATTAGATCACATTACAGTAGGTTTCATTTTCAGATAACTACATTTAGCTGAGAGATTTCCAAATGCTGAGGTTTGTTTGTTTGTGTTTTATGCCTCAGCAGCACCTTAGTGGGCTATATCGAGGCAGGCGATCGCTGTATGATGATGAGATGAGAAGACTGTGAGTCTGGTACATACCCTATTAATTCAGGGATGCCCAGGGTCTTTCAGTTGCCCCAGCATAGAACACTGGATACAACCCGCCTCCATTTAATGTTCCATGGGCTCAGACTAAATTGAGTTCCGGGGTGGGATTTGAACCCACGCCCTCAGAGCCAGTGGTTGTGCAAACAAGCACTCTTAACCATTAGGCCACGGAGGAACTCCCAAATGCTGAGGTCAATACATTTATGAGATTGGCAGAGTTTGTTTGTTTATTTGTTTGTGTTTTACGTCTCTGCAGCACCTTAGTGGGCTATATCGAGGCAGGCGATCGCCGTATGATGATGAGAAGACTGTGAGTCTGGCACATACCCTATTAATTCAGGGATGCCCAGGGTCTTTCAGTTGCCCCAGCATAGAATACTGGATACAACCCGCCTCCATTTAATGTCCCATGGTCTTGGACTAAAGTGAGTTCCTGGGCGAGATTTGAACCAATGCCTTCAAAGCCAGTGCATAAGCGCACTTACCAATTAGGCCATGGGGGAACTATGAGATTTGCGGATATTTCTAAGTTTATTGACAGGATGCCTCAACAAGGAAAGGGGAATGAACCATCAGCAGCAGTCAACAACTTTGAAGCATAAATCTAATTGACAATCAATAACCTGGAGGGTCAGGTCGTCTGTGGTCAACAAGTTTTGAAGGTCAAATTTTATCTATGGTCAAAAATTTTTGGCTCACACATCACAAGGAAAAAAGATTGAACATTATGATATGGAGGGTTAACTGACCGTGGCTGATCACGAAACAGGTGGTGAAGGGTCACATCATTTTCAAAATATGATAGCTGATGAATTTCTACTATTATCTCCATTCTCCATTCACAACGGATCAGATTCTTGTGTGCACAGAAACGCTCAAGTTTTGCATGAGAATTTGTATCTTTCAAAATAAACTATGAATGGAAATAATAGCGAAGCAAAAGACACCTGGCTTTAATGATATGCTTTGGAAAGGCACTTTTACAATCTGAGATCTTCTGGCCATCATATTAAACCAGAAAATACTTACAATCTCAGTAGATCTTTGCTACAATATAAACAGAAAATGTTTGTAATACTTTGTATGGTGTGTTGATTAATCTAGATTGAGATCATTCTGAACTCGTCTAAAGAAAGAATACTGGAAGAACAGACTAGCTTCTTTAAATTTGTCCATTTTGTTTTTCTTTTTTTCTTTTTTGTATGGTATGGTATATTTGGACTCTTATGTCATTCTGGCTTTCTACTTGAAGAAGGACAAATCTTGGTAGGTGTTAATGTAAGTGTCCTTACAACAATACGACCATTAGGTGGACTTTTTGAAGCTAATTGATTGATCTTTGCTGAAATTGCTGGGGGCCTCGGCCGAAGGTTAGATGTGTAGTAGGCTTCTTAGAAAGCTTAGATTCTCATGCAATTTGTAATGTTGGACTATCTTCATTTACAATGTGTGGGAACATTAGAAAATATAGGGGTTAAGCATATTCTGCTTCAGATTAATAAAAGTGGCCTCAATATGGAAGAACTACCTACTGCTTCAGAGACATGTACGGATTGAAATATCTTGCTAAGATAACACTATCTATCACCAGTACTTCCATGCAAGGATATTTCCGAGAAAATCATCATTTCAATGACATTAATCAGCCACCTTTTTGGACTCCTGTCAAGATTCTAGGAAAGTCTGTGTCAAAGCTTAAAGTCTTTCCTTGCGCCACGCCGGGTCGTCAGTTTCTTTAAATTCTTTTTCCTGCTCTAAGGAAGCATTTGGATTTTTGGGTGAGAACTTTTGAGCAAGACTTCCCTTCAGAGAACTTCTTGGAGATTAGAGAGATGTTTCTCACTCCCTTTGACACCCTCAAGACAAGTTAGCTTGTTGTCTTTCCTTAGGAGAACTGCTAATATCACATTTCTGTCACATGAGCTTTGCTGATGAATATTAATTTGCAAAGAATATTCATGAAGCATTTATATTTTAATGAAACTACCAGTTGACAGCACAGGTTAATGAGACATTGAAAGTGTGTTTGTGACCAGCTAATTATAGCATATTTTGTCTTTTCTTTTGCAGTTCCCGTGTTATGCTAACATTAACTCTGTTTGCAAGTTTTACAGTCATCCATTACAAGATTTCAGTAACTAGAACGGAGTGCATGAGATGCACAAACGTAGCTCTGCTACCAGTGCACGACATCGCATTAAAATACTGTGCAACCACTTGAAGGCTTGCTTGAAGACAGAATACACCCATCAGTATACACCCATTGATATACACTCATCAATAGAAACCCATCATCAGTAGGTATAACTCTGTAGACGCCCATCGGTCAGTAGACACCCAGTGGTCAGCTAACACCCAACGGTTGACATAAACTCATCAGTCAGTATACAGCCTTTGGAATGCACCCCCTGCCAACACTTGCACAACCAGCCGACACTTGCACCCCCTGCCAACACTTGCACCCACTGCCAACACTTGCACCCACGGCCAACACTTGCACCCACTGCCAACACTTGCACCCACTGCCAACACTTGAACCCACTGCCAACACTTGAACCCCCTGCCAACACTTGCACCCACTGCCAACACTTGCACCCCTGCCAACACTTGCACCCCCACTGCCAACACTTGAACCCACTGCCAACACTTGCAACCCTGCCAACACTTGCACCCACTGCCAACACTTGCACCCACTGCCAACATTGCACCCATTGGCAACATTGCACCCATTGGCAACATTGCACCCATTGGCAACATTACACCCAATGGCAACATTACACACATTGGCAACATTACACCACCCTCAGGGGTATCCCGACCTTAAGGGATCCCCCCTAGGGCTACCCCCAGGAGGCACCCCCTTATCTATCTATCTATCTTTCTTTCTATCTATCTATCTGTAACTCCCTTTGCCAGACTGGCCTCTCATGACAATTAAATATCAACTCCCCTAGCGACGATTCTTTGAACTAGTCCCCAGATCTGGCACTCTGCCAAAAGTGACTCAGCAAAAACAAAAAGTGGAGACACGGGACACCTATCTGGGGAAGCCAGGACCAACAAAAGCTGTGCTACTCTCGTAGCAGAGCTTATTAAGAAAGGATCAGTCAAAAAGTTGATGTAGAAGTGCTGCTGATTATGAAAAGCGGGTTACTAGCTCTGTTCCAGAATATTTGTTACTGGCACCTCGAAGTCTGTTTAAACGATCCTGAATTCGATGAAAATATTCCAAGTTGAAAGTGAGACAGCTGGCAAAGAGATAACAAGAACGGATTACACCGAACATGAAATTACATATTTTAAGGAGCATCTGTCGTATTTTAACATCGCAATACTGATTATTGAATCAAGACTGGATTTATAATCCACGTATCTAATGCAGCATTGAAATTTGGAATACCAAATCACTATAAATTCCAGAAAAATTCACATCAGCTAAAAGCTAGAGATAAATAACTCTTGTCTTTAAGAAATGGTGTCTAATACACAGCTGAGGCAGAAAAGGATGCCAAATATAAACAAGCAAGTCCAGACATAAAAAGAGAAGGGAGTGGGATGGATGGATGGATGGAGCTTTACGTCCTGTATGTATGCACTTGGTAGGCTAATTACGACAGGAGGAGGACATGCAATGAAGCGAAAGATGATTGAAACAGCCGTCCAACATAGGTGAGATGGAGTAGAAAATAGGAAGGAAGAGATCCGATTACACGAAAGAGTTAAGAGTAGAGAAAGGCTCCTTCTGACTATTTAGTATCAATACCGTTTTACCTTTGGGCACTAAGCTGTGGATCGTGCATAGTAGATTGACATAGAAAGAAATTTGAACACTGAAGAGAAAAGCAAGAGACGATAAAAGGTCTTTAAAGAAACCTTTGTCTTTCTTTATACTACTACTTGCAAGTACTTTTTTTTTGCCTACTGACAATGTGCTGGAGCACTGGAGCAGGTTGTATCCTAGTTCCATAGAAAGACTAAGAACAGAAATGGTAAGTAGACAGTACTAGACACGGCTACAAAAAAGAAAATGATATGAAAAAGGAGATGACGAGAAATCTGAAGAGATGAGGAGAGGTAATAAGAGACCACAGTGAGAGTCGGTCCAGTTTTGTCGTTAGCATGTTACCAATGCCTTTTACCTTGGAGCAATACGCTTGACTATATTTTGTCTGAATCTGCATATAGCAAAACGGTTATGAGGAAAAATCAACAGGAACATCCACAGAGAGACAAATTGTTTTCAAGGACCACAATGAGTTGCCATGGGCAACACCAAGGTAACGTGTCTATTCAAATTCTTGTTGACATGGCGACTGGTTGACATCGCCCTTGATAGTCAAAGACTCAAATAAGATTTCCTAGTAGATGCCTGCTCTGCACCTTTCTGTCGTAAACCAACATTTGTCAATTTCCCTATTTACTGGCTGTAGAGAGACATGCAAAGGGCTATTACTAATGGCAAATCTGCCTTTGACCCCAATGGGGTTTTTGGAAGTAAGGTCTGGAATACTCAACAAGTTCTTACAATAGCAAAGGTGTTCGCCTATTCGGCCTCAAGGGACCCATTCAATTCACACAATGTACACTGACTTCTCACATGATGGGATCTCGGTTGTTCCTTGAATACATGATGACCTTGCATGTCTGTAGTTATTTACTAGTTATTTATAGATGAGGTGCAAGAGAGAAGTCAGATTTGATATTCACGGCTTTCAAAATGAAGAAATGACATGTCTACCAAATGTGAGATAAAATAGAAGGTAGACAGATGATCTTTTGCATCCCTTTAAGCTCACTAGTACCAGCACATGTGCTCAAGTCAATACAGCAGAACAACTGCAGCTGACTGGTCCAATGCTGTGAATAATTCGCATGGAAATCACACTTCTCAAATTACAACCAGACAGGAAATTGTTCCATTCATGAAATTGGCCGTTCCAGAATTTCCTTCGGCTGCACCCCAGTCTACATGTTCTATAAGCCAGATTACCCATCTTTTTAAATGGTCTTAAAGTAGGCTTAACATGAACAGAGTAATATGTACATCCCATAATATTTACTTAGTCATTGGATTGTCAACATAGTTTATTGCAATGTCATACCATTGTGACATCATCAGTTGAGCAGCAATCTCTGTACATTGGCAGATGTAACTTTTCGAAAGACAGTTGAACTGTCTTTCTTATTGCAGCATGGGAATATTAAGGTTGCCAGTTAAATATCGCATCCAAATAATTTCCAACCACAATGTTGCCAATAAAGGTCCACCAAAAATGATTCACCAACCTAGATTAGAAACCATGTTTGGCCAAACCATCACATCAGACAAGGACCACAACCAATAGGCAACACAGCAGCCAGGGTAAATATACTCAACACTCTAACCTCCTTGACTGAATGGAGAGTGCATTAAATTTTCTACAGTGACCTGACTTACATTGACTGGTTGAGGTACATTTTAAAGACCCCTATGTTAAATCAAGTACACAGTTTCATAATGAAACTTTTGCTCCTGTCAATACAAGGATCTGGTAAATTTCACTTACTTATGTGGAGAACCAACAGGAAGTCATTGGGCCTATTTATCATTGCAAACACACAGACTGTTCCAGACACCCATGAGTAAACCCCATTGCATCCCTTGGAGATAGCAAAACACAATAAAATCCTAATTCCTACAATATTATTTCTACCAACAAATAAAGCCCCAGGATATTCAAATGGTAAATTGAATTCTTGGTGCCTAAGAAACCTCTCTTCAGATCAGCAGCTCAGAGCTTATGTAGGTCTCTAGAAGATCCAATGGCCATCATATCATTTCAAGATTGACAACATTTGAATCAATTCAATAATAGAAAACATGAAGCATGCCAGCCAAGGTCAAGCATGACCCTATTAATTCCAAAAGCATTGTCACGCCATTGTGCCAACTTCCATTGTTATTTCACCAAGCATGGATTATTGAAGAGTATTAATAAACCTGTGCATCCAAGAAACCAACCCCTCAGGGTTCCTAATGTCTTCAAGGTTCCTCACTGTCTCCCAATATTTCTTCACAAATTCACCATGGGTTTCTCAACAATGGGATATGGCTGCAAATGCAGTTCTCTTGTGGTTGATGTGACAATGAAATGCCAAATTCCATGTAATCTTTTGAGCCGTATTGAGTGTATTGTGGTAGTATGGATAACAAGGCCGTGTATTGCTTTCAATGTCAGGGCTGGAATTAATAAATCAGCAACACTTGAGATTTAAAAAAAAACTACAATGATATTGGAGAAAATACTGGACTGGTTGAACGGGCAATGAAAATCTTCAAGATTTCAACCAGAAGCACCAATGATACTAGCTTTAAGTAATAAAATCACAAATCATAAATTCCTCCAGTGATAGTAAGTGGACGCTCAAGGCCACATTCACTTCACACAAAGAACATGGCTGTGCTTTCTAGAATGGAAATTGCATTCTATCGCATATAGTGGAAGCAACCATTGTATTTGGAAACATAAACACACAATGTATGAGATAATGTTTCATCCGAATCTGCGTAATTAACCAGACATCCCTCAGTGTCCTTGGGAATAATGTATCATGCAATCTCTAATTCTTTATATGGCAATAATCAGTTAGTTTTCCTATGTCTTCCCAATGTCACATATCATAAAGGGTGTAAGAAAAACTGTTAGTTAGAATTGTGATGTCGTTATTCTGATTGCTATCTATATAGTACTAAATAACTTTAAAAGTTGGTGAGACTAATCCCTTGCTTTCTGTGCTTGCAGCACTCGGAAAATATTTTTGTGAATTTTGTTGATAGACTTAATGTAGGGTTAAATCATTTCAAGTAGAAATAGCTAATGTTAAATTTCTTAAGAACCATTTTGTGAGAAGTTTCTTTGGGAGATCTGCTAAAGGGTGGTGACTCCCTGAGAGGTTTCCCAGCCAAAGACATTACTTTTAACAGTGATTGCTTCCAGGCAACTACTAGACAATTCACCATCATTTATTTACCCGGCTACCTGTTTGCCCGTCCAATATCCATGAATACAGCTAATGAATTTCCATGTACTACAACCAGTTAGGTGATTGCTACAGATGGATGGACTGATGTTTGGGGCTTTACGTCCTGTATTTATGCACTTGGTAGGCTAATAAGGACAGGAGGGGGACACGGCAATGAGGCAAAGGATAATTGAAATAGCCGTCCAACATAGGCCCAGGTGAGTCGGCAAGAGCTGAATTCGAACCCTGGGCCGTGGCAAAACGATTGGCAGTCCACTAGACTGCCTATAACTGTAACCACAAGCCTTAAACCAATCTTTAGATCAACAATAATACCTCTTATTCCTACACCAAGGAAACAACAGCTTCTCACAAGAGCCACCAACATCCTCAAATCAAAACGAATCACTCCTCTGGGATTGGTGGGTGTGCCTTTTGAATGTGAGAAAACTACAAAGAGGAACTGAGAAGGATCACCCTGCAAAATATGCCAGAGGCATTTGGCAAACTAACTAGAATTTCTTCGGTAGGCCTCCGATTGTTATTTCAAGTCACAATTTCAACCACAACACCCTATCTGGCTTCTAATTAAGGGATATCTTAACTGGACCAATAGCCAGACCACACTGTCACAATCTGACCATTCAGAGGTACAATGCATGATAGCTAGAGAGTGATTCCAAACAAAAACTAGCAGTGCTAGCCTATCAATCCTAGATTTTAGTCAACAATTTTTAATCACTCCCGAGGCTTCTCATAGAAGCCTGAATACCCCGTCTTTGGGACTAACTTTCTTTACCTGTTGCTTGGTGTTGCCTCCAAAGAGAGTCAATGATTCAGCAAGTCTATCCATTTGCTTGTCTCGCTACAATACATTTTAGTGTATTCAAAACAAAATTATAGAAGGCCATCAGATAAAATATTTACCAACAAAAGCAAATTCCAAACCTTCAACAAACATACAGATTCTCAATAGAACTTCTCCATCTACGCAGACCATTATATTTTTTCATTTATTCCAAACATTTTTGGATACGCCTACATACATAACACCAAATCTTTGTTTAATAATTTAAACGGCAATGCTGACTCATATTGCTTTATTCCATACGATAAGGATAAGGATAAGGATAAGGAAATCTTTAATATCCCTGGTGGGAAATTCCTTGTACACGTATCACAAGCATGAAATGAAATAAATAAATAAATGAAATGGAAATACAGAAATCTAAATTGTCAATTTGAGGGTCACTGTTTGTTATGGAGTCTGATACTCAAAGGTACAAATGATTGGGACATGCGGGATGTTCTGGCTGCAGCTGATCTCAGTCATCTACGGGAAGGCAGAAATTCATATTCATCATGCAGGTTGTGGCTGTAATCCTGCATTATCTTGCCCACTTTGTTGGTAACCCGTCTCTTGTAAATAGAGTCCAGCCCTTCCATCTTAAGCCCAATAATTTTGCCTGCCGTTTTAACCACATTCTGGATCTTGGCCTTGTTTTACACCGAAAGACTCCCATACCATGACATAAAATTAAAACATAAGATGGGTAGAACAAAAGTCTTGTAAAAAAGTGTCATGATATCAGCACTAACGTACGATCTCTAGATTCTCCACTTGCTCGACATTTCTTTAACCCTACCACTTCATAATTTTTTATCAGCCTCCAATTAAATTTAAGCTGGCCCAAATTCTTAATGAGTTGCTTTCATGAGTGTCTTTATCAAATGCTGTTCGAAAGAGTCACAATGGAAACACAAAAGCCTCAGACAGAATTTCAAGGTTACACATGATCGTTCTGTGGCATGACGACAAAAAAATCTAAAGAAATTTCCTTAATTACAGTGAAATAATCTCCAATTCATCATTTGCAGAAAATTAGAATTTATATATATATATATATAAAACTGCTTGAGCAGCCACCTCTATAGCAGCCACCTGGTGTAAGCAGCCACTTCCAATCATAGACATACATGTCAAAAGTGTAGTTTTTAAAATTAATTTTAGTTGTTTATGGAAGGTTGTTTTAGTCCTCAAACTGCTAAGAATACTACATCATACACCACATTGGAAGGAGATAGTACAAATGAAACATTCTTTAATCTAAAGTAAGAAGACTCTAATGTACTTACTCGCTCTTGATACTCAAGACTCCAAAACTTTGTCGTAGTCACTCTAAAACAGCTTTTTGTATCTCTTCGTAAGTCTGCGTTCTACGAAGATTGCTTGCAGTCATTTGAAATTTGATATCTTAGATGTTTCTGAAACACTTCACAAAACCCTCATCCCTCCAAGAATGTGGAGAAATTCTGAGATGGGAGATGTGGATTTATACACAGAAATCTGCTCTGCACTTATCTCAGAGAACAGACTCAATTTAAGCCCAGATCTCATTTTAGCCACGACTTCATTTCAGCTCAAATGGACACAATTTTCAACAGACGAAAAGAAACATCACCAGAAATACAAAGAAATTACATACTTATACGCCAGGGAAATAACAGCATATACATATATATAGCCAATAGTATATAAGTATCGTCCAATAAACTGAATACATAAATTTTCATTATTTACAATTTACTTGTCAAGCTTGAAATTGGAACCAGCAGTTTCTACTGGCAACAGTTATTACCAACACAACTAATTCTTACACTGATCCAAGTTTTTAAACCAACAACACATACAAAGTTTATCTAACCAATGGTGCTTCCAACAGACCAAAGTGTGGTCCACTTTTGCATTAAGGATGCGATCAGTGCCTTTTGCCTTGGGCAATATGCATGAGTATATTCTGTCTAAATTTACAAACATCCAAAAAACCACAATTCTGGTGGCCCATGCAATTTTTCAAGAAAAACTCATTCATGAGTGTAAGAATCAACAAGGAGATCCAGAAAGAGGCACCAGAAATGGCTTTTATGGACTACAACTAGTACAAGGAGTTGCCACAGGCAATACCACAGCAATGTCTCTATTGAAAAGCTTGTTGACATGGTGATTGCTTGAGATTGTCCTTGATAGTCAAAGACTTCCTCAGATAAGATTTCATCAAAGACACCTGCTGACCGTTTTTCTGCAGTAAACCAACATTTGTCAATTTCCCTATTTCTTGGTCATATATAGACAAATGCAAAGGGCTATTACTAATGGCAAATCTGCCTTTGATCCCAAAGGGGCTTTAGGAAGTAAGGTCTGGAATACTTGTGCAGTTCTTACAAATACAATAGCAAAGGTGTTGACCAGATGGACCTCAAGGGACCCATTCAATTCATACAATTTACACTGGCTCCTCACATGATGGGATCTCGGTTGTTCCTTGAATACATGATGACCTTGCATGTCTGTAGTTATTTATAGATGAGCCGCCAGAGAGAAGTCAGATTTGACAACAATGGCTTTCAAAATGAAGAAATGACATGTCTACCAAATGAAAGATAAAATAGAAGGTAGACAGATGATCTTTTGCAGTCCTTTAAACTCACTAGTACGAGCACATGTGCACAATAAATACAGCAGAACAACTCCAGCTGACTGGTCCCATCTTGTGAATAATTCTCATGGAAATTGCACTTCTCAAATTACAAAAAGACAGGAAATTGTTCCATTCAGGAAATTGGCTGCTCGAGAATTTCCTTCTGGTGCTCTACATGTTCCTGAAGCCAGATTACCAATCTTTTTAAATGGCTTGAACATGAACAGAGAAATACATAGATCCCATATCATTCACCATATCATTGAATTGTTCGCAATAGTCTATCGCAATGTCATGCAATTGTGACATCATCAGTTGAGCACACTCTAAACTGACCTAAACAAATTCTAAACATTTCAAATGTTTAATGTTTAGGTTCTCCATGGATGTTGCTTTCAAATGTTGTCAATGACAACACCATGTTCAATATGAAGACATGATGTTTACAGTCTAAATGGGTTGTTGAACATGTATATCTCACTTAAACAAACTGCGTATCTTTGCTAAACATTGTGGATTCAGAATTGGAATATGTGGAGCCCCTAAACACATTATGCAGAATCGTAGATACCTGCATGATTTTTTGTACAGACTAAACAAGTTGTTAAACTTGGCAGCTTGATGGCAGTGCTACCTAACTTTATTATTGGAAGACAGTTGCTGTGGCTCCACCTGACAGACACTGATAGTGGCCTTGAATCCTTGCTTTGGTGCTACTGGAATTTTATTCAGGTAACTACTTAAAAACAAACAAGTATTGCTATTTTTGACAATGTCCATCATATGGCTATATTTACTGGTTCATCATGCTGACAGTATATCAATGGTCCAGGTAACAATGGCAGTGCAATGGCACATTCTAGACCATCCAGACCAGAATGGTTTCATATTTCACTACAATATCATATCACTCAGTCTGTGAATGCTGAGTGGATTTGATTTGGTATTCTTGGAGTATAGTAGCTTACTCTTAATCATTTTGTGCATCTCCGGAAGTAGATCAGAGTCTAGAAATTGGGATATCCCATGACATGGGATTGATTACATACAAAGCTGATACTTCTGATTTAGTGGCTGGTTGTTTTTATGGTGTGGATTGCTGTAATTCAATTGAAACAAGTCAGTCAATTGAAGATGTCAAATGATGGTTTGCATTGCCACCAGCCAGGGTATTCCGTACTCATTTTCATTATAAATTGGACAATTTTGAAGTAGTTACTCTCAAAGTAGAAACATAATTTTCGGAGTAGGCCTAGTTAGAGTAGATGCAATCAAACTTACCCAATCTTTGATCAAATGATCGATTCCAGGTATAATGAACATAAGATCAGCTTTACAGTAATTTTACTGACTCTTAACAATTTTCTAATGTAATCTCTGTTTAACTTATTGCATCACTATATTTAATACCCAAGATAACTTAATTGTTGGTTATCTTTTTTTTGATGTCAGATGTATATATTTTATTTGTCATATATCCTCCACCTATGTATTGCTTGACTCAAGTAACTCTGAACTAACCGCTATTTATTAAAAAAATAACGGCTATTTATTTAATTAATTTTTCTCCCTATAACACTTTCTGAATATTCTGCATGTTTCTGTTTTGCTCCAGATAATTGTGTGATCTTCTTAATGTGCAAGTTGATGTTTCTAACACAAGTGTTGATCAAAGTTTCTAAATTGATTTGTTCATGTCATAACATGCAATTCCTTAACTTTTATATATTCATTTGTATACAATCATTATTTGCCCAATATAGCATAATTGGTAAATTTAACTATTTTAAGATTATTATTCACCTGTCAGATCAAATCACGTAATACTAATTTTTGGCTGACCATGTGCCAGTAATTGTCTATGAATCTTTACATTTACATTTGTTTCATTTCATCAAAAATCTTTGACACATCAATTTTACAGTTTTATGTTTGTTTGTTGTACAATGAATGGATTGTTTTATCAATTCTTAAGAATGATAATAGTGTAATAACCAAGTTACTTATAACAAGAAACCATGATAACTGCTATCAATACAATCTCCAAAATTCCATGTTTTGTATGATTAAGTATGACAGTTGATCCAAACACTATACTTGATAATGAGACATCTTTGCTTGATCTGTTTGCAGGCAGTGGACTGGATTCCCAGGAGGACACTGATGAACCCACCTTGTTAGATCTCTCTCCATATTATGACAACTCAGGTTTTACAGAATTTGTTTTGAATACTTCTAATAATTTTACAGTCCTTAGTTTAAACTGTCAGTCTCTAGCAGCCAAATTCGAAAAATTACAAATATATGTTAACTTGTACAATTCTTCTCATTCCAGACTCGGTGCCATTTGCTTGCAGGAGACATGGCTCACAGCAGACAGCGACCTTTCTCTGTTTCAAATAGAAGGATACAACCTAATTTCTTCTGGTAGATCGAGCAGTGCACATGGAGGGGTAGCTATATATATATATATGAAATATTTAAATTTAATCAAATTGATAAATTCATACACTCTGAAAGTTGGGACGGGCAATTCATAGAAGTTATGTTAGGAAATAATTATCATGATAACACTAAAATTATTATAGGAAATATTTATAGACCTCCTCGTCAAAAAATAGAAAATGTTACAACATTTATAAATGTGCTGAATGTAGTATTCAATCATTTTCGAAACAACAGAGATGTGTTACTAACTGGAGACTTTAACTTAAACATCCTGAAATTTAAAGAAGTTAACTATGTGAATCAATTTCTTGAGTCAATAATCTCAAATGGTTACATTCCCAAAATTACTTTTCCTACGCGTCTAACTGAAAGAAAGGGAACTTTAATTGACAATTTTTTCATTAAAATATCCGATAGACTTAATAATATTAAAGCAGGTATAATCATTAATCAAATTTCTGACCATCTGCCTTACTTTATAAGCTTAAATCTTTTAAACCGAAATCATGAAAACAAAAAGTATGTCAAGATTACAACTTATAATAATACCACAATTCTTGGCTTCAAAACCGAATTACAAAGTCCATCTACTGCACAAAGACTAAATGAGATTCTAGGCGAAACACCTGACATAAGCTATGATCGATTCAATTCTATTCTAAAAGATTTAGTTCATAAATATTTTCCGACAAAAACTGTTAGATTTAATAAGTACAGACACAAAAAAAGGTAAATGGATAACTGCAGGAATTCTAAAATCTATAAAATATAAAGATAAGCTGTACCACTTACTAAAATCTACTGACACAATTGATCCTAATTATAATAGTAGGAGACTAAATTTCCAGACTTACAACAGGATTCTTAAAAGTAGTATCAGAATTGCAAAGAAAAATTATTATCATAACCAATTTGAAATGTTCAAGAGTGATATCAGGAAAACTTGGTCAACAATTAATGAAATAATGAATAAAACAAAAAAGAAGCAAGAGTTCCCTGAATTTTTCTTAATCAATGGCAATACAACTTCTGACAAAAGAGTGATTACAATCAAATTTAATCAATATTTCGTAGAAATTGGACCAAAGTTAGCAGAAGGAATACAGATGCCTATAAACAAATCGTTCAAAGATTACATAAAACATCCAATTCTGGAGTCATTTCAATTCACAAAAGTAGATACGATAACACTGATAAAAGTAATTGATTCCCTTAAGCCAAAGTCTAGCTATGGACATGATAAAATTTCGAATAAACTACTAAAATTTGTTAAATTTGAACTTGCAGATACATTGAAAGTCTTAATTAACCAATCAATAGAACATGGTGCATTTCCTAAAAAGTTATAAATAGCTAAAGTTACACCTCTCCACAAGAAAGACAATGATCAACTATTTTCCAACTATAGACCTATTTCTATTCTTCCAAGTATATCAAAGGTCTTCGAGAGAATAATGTATAATCAAATATATGACTTTTTCACCAAAAACAAAATTTTCTACAACAGCCAATATGGCTTCAGGCAGTCACATTCCACAGAATTAGCAGCTTTAGAATTAATAGACAGAATCATTTATGAAATGGATAACAACAGAATTCCAATTAACATTTACTTAGATCTCTCGAAGGCCTTTGATACACTCGATCACGAAATTCTGATGTTTAAGCTGTCACATTATGGAATTAGGAATACCTCATATGATCTTTTGAAAAGTTATCTGACTGATCGAATGCAATATGTACAAATGAATGATATTACTTCTGAATTTCTTGAAATAAAATGCGGAGTCCCTCAAGGATCCATACTAGGCCCTCTACTTTTTATAATTTATGCAAATGATTTAATCAATGCTACTGACAAATTTCATCCTGTCATATATGCTGACGATACAACACTTTCAGCTACTTTAAATGTTTTTGAAAATGACCATGTAACAACTGCAAGTATCAATGACGAATTAAAAGCGATAACTGAATGGCTGAAATTAAATAAACTTTCTTTAAATATTAGTAAAACAAAGGCAATGGTGTTCCATACAGCCAATCGCACCATTTCATTGCCCGATCTTGTAATGGAAGAGACTCCAATAGAATTTGTAAATGAGTTTAACTTTCTGGGACTTATAATTGATAAAAATCTGAAATGGAAACCACATATAGATAATATTTCTAAAAAGATGTCAAAAACAACAGGTATAATGAACAGGCTGAAAAATTTTGTACCATCTGAAGTATTACATATAATTTATAATTCTTTAATTCTTTCTTATCTAAACTATGGCTTGATTATATGGGGTTGGAAAGCAAATAAATTGATAAAGCTTCAAAAGAAATCATTGAGAATAATAGCTAAAGCAAAATATAATGCTCACACAAGTCCCCTTTTTAAGTACTTCAATATTTTGAGATCCCTGGTCTATGTGCACTGCAAGATCTTAAATTCTGCTATAAATTAAACAATAATATGCTTCCACTATATTTTTACTCTGAAAAATTTCTTTTATATAATTATTCTCATAACTACCCCACACGTCACTCAAATAGAAACCTTCCCGTTCCTGCTGTGAGACATGACTTCGCAAGAAATGGTATGAGTTACAGGTACCCAATAGTGTTTAACAATATGTCTTCAAAATATAAGGATAAAATCTTTACTCACAGTTTTGATGGTTTTAAGTTTTATGTCAAACAGAATCTTACAGATCAGTATGAAACGAATTGTTCAATATCAAATTGTTATGTTTGTGGGTCATCAGTCTCCTCTTGTGAGCCAGAAGCTGTCTTGCATTCAGGTAGGTAAAGCATTGCCTCATTATCATTTCACTTTCTTAATCTTAATTGTTTTATTTACAAATTACTTTTAAAAAAACAGAGATTGTCATGGTTTCATCAAAAGTAGTAAGCACTTACATCATTAAACTGTAAAATAATATCCTCTTCAATACATTAAGAATAATTTTAATAATATTTTTACACAAGGTGGCCCTCCGATAGCGACAAGTATTTTGTCTTTGGAGGTCTCCTGGCTCCTTAATTATCATTTTTTTCTGTAAAACTACATACTGTACAATGTAAGAGCTAAATAAAATATGTGTCATTGTCATTGTCATTGTCATTGTCAGGCATCCATGCCATTACTAATCACTTCACAAAAGGAGATGTCAAGAGAAAATCTTGGACTAAGTCAAAAGCAAATTTTCTATAAGTGCCATTGCCTTAAAATTTGAGTTGGACCAGCACAGATTTTCAGAAAGTAGTAAGAGCTATTGATATGTTGTCAGACTTAGATTTTTTGCAATCTTTTAAATTAATTCTAAAATACTGATGAAAAATTGTTAACACTGTCTTTTCTGTATAATAACTCAGAAGGTAATGATGGCCTTCTGTCTGAATACCAGTTGATATTGTTATTAGCTGTTCACGTACATGGTGTGTATGTCTACTTTCAGGCACATTGCATTTATTCAAATTATGAAAACGGCATGTGGAATGGCCAGGACCTAGAGAAATCATGAAAGTAAAAAATACACACACAAAGTGAACTTCCACAAAGGTCAGAAGCACTAGCTGTCATATGTGCCACAAACTGTGATGGTCTCCAAGGACAAATAATTGATGCTAAAGTAGAATGTCTGGATCACTTGGCCAGCTTCACACAGAGACAAAGCCTGTAAGTGGGGATTAAGCGCATGCGTGGACAACGGACACAACCTTCATCAGCTGGTAAAATGTTGTAATACATACGCACTGATTTTAACCATTAGGACCACATTTTTATAGGCTGTGTTATGTGTTGTTCATGCACACATGTGCAGTCCTGCAGAGCTTAAACGTTCAACACATGAACCCATCTCTCGTGGAAGAAGAAGAAGTTTGGAAATGCAGAGATGTTTGAAGGAGACTCTCAGAATTGTCCAGATAGCAGCAGGATCATTCGTTGTGGCTAGGCCCTTACTAAATGTATTTGTGGCCTCTCTTCATGCAAATTACAATGACGCCGTCACAAAACAAACAAAACTTGTGCAACATTCGTGCTGTTCAGCTCAGGCCAATCCAATTAGTTTTGGCTCTAACTGGGACGATTTGAGAAATTGTAAAATGACACAAATGATATGTGAAACTGCACCATGAAAAGTGCAAACTGTGCACAAAAAAAGGTATTTTGTAATTGTATTTAGAATAGAATAGTAAATGTTGTTGATATTTTAGTAATAGTTTTGAATTATGCACCAAATTTAATTAATTGTAATCCAAAAAGTCGTTTGTTTTGATGTGTTAATTTCCTGCGATTGATCAGTAAGGTTTTTACAAAATGGTATTTATTTCAATTTTGTAATTTTGTAAATGTTAAGTCTCAAAATATTATTTACAAAAAAGAAACAGTCATCGATTTAGCTAGTCATTATAATAAAGTGCTTTCAAGTACAGAATATTTGTCAATGCTACTTATTGGGAAGTTAAATTGCTACATTTTTTTAGGCACTATCATTAGATATGGCATGTAGGCAGGTAAACTATTGGACAGGAGGTGTTATACAATTATGATGAATTGTGTCTTTTGCATGAGAATATAATTTATAAAATGCTGAATTAATTTTTCATAATTACGACAGATCGTAAGTAATGAGAATGTGGGATTATTTGGAAATATACTTATTTGGAAATATACTTTTGGTATGTAAAGCATAGAACTGCTGCCAGTACAGTCACTATCGATGTATAGATAAAAGTATGGAATAGCTTTTTTTCACATGATATAAACTTTTATTGAAGATGTACGCATTTGTTTACAGCCTAAACATTTACTTTTTGTACAAACTTTTAAATGCGCTCAAAGCGGGAATTTTGTACGCACATTAGTTGTTGAGATTTTGTTTAAGTTGTCAACATTTAGTAGTTTAGGCATTAGACACTTGGTTGTTTAGACTATGCACCTAATTGTTTAGGTTTTGTTTAGTGTTCTAAACAAATAAAACGCTAAAACTAAATGTTTTTTGTCATAATTGTTTAGGTTGTATCTGCGCAGTCGCTTACGCAGCTTGTTTAATTTGGCTAAACATAGTGTTTATAAAGAAAAAGCTAAACACCAATAAACGCGCTCAAAGTGGCAATGTTTAATGTTTAGATTTTGTTTAGGTTGTACGCATTTCCAATTTAGAGAGCAGCGATCTCTGAACATTGGCTAGAGTAACTTTTTGAAAGACAGTTGAGCTGTCTTTCATAATACAGCATGAGGTATATTATTAGGACCCCCAGTTTAACATCAAATCTGAAAGATGTCCAGCCACAATGTTGCTCGTAAAAGTCCGCCAAAAATTATTCACCACCGTGGGTTGGAACCCATGCTTACGAACAACAAAAGCTCCAGCATTTTCCCAATGTAACACTTAACCCTGGGTGCCTAATGAAGCTGCAGGTCATCAGTTCAGGTTATGTATGCTTCTTGAAGACCCAATGGCCATCATTTCATTTTAGAATTGGCAACATTTGAATCAATTCAATAATAGAAAACATGAAGCATGCCAGACAAGGTCAAGCATGACCCTATTAATTCCAAAAGCATTATCATGCCATTGTGCCAACTTCCATTGTTATTTCACCAAGCATGGATTATTGAAGAGTATTAATAATCCTGTGCATCCAAGATACCAACTCCTCAGGGTTCCTAATGTCCTCAAGGTTCCTCACTGTCTCCCAATATTTCTTCACAAATTCACAATGGGTTTCTTAACAATGGGAAATGGCTGCAGACACAGTTCTGTTGTGGTTAATCTAACAATGAAATGCCTAATTCCATGTAGTCTTTCGAGCTCTATTGTGGCATTATGGACAACAGGCCATGTATTGCTTTCAATGTCAGGTGTGGAATTAATCCATTAAGCAACACTTGAAACTCCAAGGATATTGGAGAAAAATACTGGACTGGTTGAAACTTGAATTGGCAATGAAAATCTGCAAGATTTCAACCAAGTTATAAAATCACAAATCATAAATACTTCCAGTGATAGTACGAGGGGCGTTCAGAAAGTTCTGACCAATTTTTGTGAGAGATGCTTATATTTGAGCTAGAGTCTTCAAATTTTCAGGAAGACATCTTGAGGTATCAAGGAAACAAATGGCCAAGCATCTTTGAGACACAATTTATTTAAGTTGTTATTTTGCTGCCATGGAAACGGCAAGATAGGGAACCCAGCGCAGCTCATTTTTCTAGTGAACTTAGCGTTGTGTTTTCCCTGAAATCTAGGGTCAAATTATGTAGAAAAGGACTGCAAACCTGTGCAGGGTCTACTGGCAATTGTGATTGTAACTTTATGATGCCACAATGTTGTGCCAATCCATTGTTTAGCCATTTAAACCTGATTTTTGCACTGTAAAGAGTGATTTTCGATGAGCATTTTACATGGACCCGAAACGCGATCAGAGAGCTTCAATCAAATTCTGTTTTATCACGGGAAGGAATGGTACACAAACCCAGGATCTCATTAAGACAGCATTTCTAGATACCTCGATGATGATTTAGCACCAAGTGACTGTTGTTTATTCCCTAATCTTAAAGATGAGCTGAGAGGTGAAAGATATGTTATAAATCAGGATATTTCACATGCCATTTCCAGAGCTTTTCTAAGTGAAGACTTTGAAAATTGCTTCACCGAGTGGATTGATAGGATGCAAAACTTTGTTTCATGCCACAGAGAGTACTTTGAAAAATTGTGAAGCTGCTGGTGAACAGCTATGTTCACAATTAATTGTGTATATGCAAAAATTTTATGGCGATTTACATCGCTAAATTGTTGAGTTTTGTATGAAAAATTAGGCTGCGCTGCCTACCCCTAGGTGTGGTTTCCATGGCAACAGAAAAGTAAGTTAAACATTTGCCATGGATGTAATATTTTCAGAATCAGTGGCTATATACCTGAATTTTGTACTGTAAAAATTTCGTTCAAGTACGTCAAAGAGAAAGGCCTGCTACAGAAATTGGTCAGAACTTCTTGAACACCCCTCGTAAGTGGACGCTCAAGACCACATTCACTTCACACAAAGAATATGGCTGTGCTGTCTATAAGGAAATTACATATCGCATAATTAATATTAATTATACTAAAAGCAGTCATCAGGAAACACAAGCACACGTTGTATGAGATTATGTTTCATCCAAATGTGTGTAATTAACCAGCGATCCCCAGTGTCCTTGGGAACTATGTATCATGAAATCTCTGTATCGATAATTAGTTAGTGTCTCCTACACATGTCCTCCCAGTGTCACATATAACAGTGGATGTAATAAATACTGTAAGCAGCTACAATTGGAATATATCTTTTCTGATTGTTTTCCGATTCATGTAACAACTATATCTCTAATTGGGCCAACAAGACATTCAACAAGTTTTAATCTTAAAATAAACCGAGAGACTGATTTTCTTTGAATTATTTTTGACTAATATAGCTACTTTGATTTGTATTCTTATACTTTTTGGGAATAAACCTTTGAGAATTCTTTTGATACGAATTGATGTATTTATTGTTAAATAATTTCGGTGAAATCCTAATGTCAAATCCTTGGAGAATTTTTGTAATATGTTTCTTTGGGAGATCTGTTAAAGGACCGTGACTCCCGGAGGGGTTTCCTTGCTCAATTTTAGTGACATTACTTGCCATCAGGATTGCCTACAGGCAGTTTCTGGGCAAGTCTTCACAATTTATTGTCGGGATACCAGTCTTCACTGCTAATCAATATCCATGAATACAGCTAATGAACTTCCATGAATTACCACCAGTTGATTGCTACAGAATACCAGGCATTGAAAGCATCCATTGTCGTAAGCTACTGAATAGTAATGACATCAAGTAATAATCATTAACTTCTAAGTTTCATAAGGGAGAAAAACAATGGACAAGAGAATTAATATTTCAGATAACACATGATTCATAATAATCTTGTGTGATCCACCAACAATAAATGGATTTCATATTCAAGATCAGGCGTCATTTTATTAAATTGTTTGGGAATTTTGTTTATGAATTCAACTTCCAAAGAAGAATGATAATGAAATACTAGTAGATACATCAAATTGCATAATATGAGCAAATCAAATACAACTCAAACACCTCAACCATCTGCCACTGCTTATATTGTCACAACTAGAAGGAATCACTAATTTATATTTATAAACAAAAGTTTGGCAGACAAAAAATATCTATTAACCCCATCCATCAATTCATTATGAAACCATCCGCTCTTTGAGTCTGCATCTAAAATTGACACCCCTGTAACTGAAACCACAAGCCTGAAACCTATCTTTAGACCAACATTATAGTACCTCTTATTCCTACACCAAGGAAACAACAGCTTCTGACCAGAGCCTTTAACTTCCTCAAATCAAAACGAATCACTCTCCCGCGATGGAACCGATAGGTGGGTGTGCCTTTTGAATGTGTGAAAACTACAAAGAGGAAATGTGAAGGATCACACTGAAAAATATCCCAGAGGCATTTGGCAAACTAACTATTTCTAAGGAGCGCCTCCAATTGTTATTTCAAGTCACAATTTCAACCACAACACCCTATCTGGTTTTCTATCTAAGGGATACCTTGACAAGATCAATGGTCACAACACACTGTCAGAACCAAGACCATTCAGAGGTAAAATGCTTGATAGTTACAGAGCACTCTCACACAAAAACTGGCAGTACTAGCCTATCAATCTTAGATTTTGGTCAACAATTTTTAACCAGACGTTCTGACAGAGATGTTTATTGTAAGAGTAAGAAAAGATTCATAATCTGAATTTTGTAACAGGCATATGAGACCATTCTTATCTATCACAAGATACCAACACAAAGAGCATTAATATTTTTTTATAGAACAGGTATTTTCAGCCAGACATACCACTGGTTACCAGACTATCTGAGGACACTATCATCTATTGTTTCCTAACCTGGATTTCTTCTATCCTTGTAGACGTCACATCAATGATGGCTAGAATGACAGGCGACAAATGCAGGTGACCAGAAAACAATAGGAAAGGGGATTAATGGAGATGCAGGAGATTAGGGAATGTCACTGGGTCGTCCTTTTGCTTAAGTCAATATTTCTTGTGGTTGTCACTTTCGAGGCTTCTAATAGGAAATAGAATACCCGGCTTTGCAGCGAACAAAAAAATAACTTATTCTTTTCTTTGCCTGTTGCAGTGTTGCTGGTTGACTGTAAAAGGAGTTTTTCTTCCACAAATGATTTGCGCACTATGTGGAATTGTGGAAAGTGCATCTATATTTTCTGTGGTCAAATCTAAGTGGCAATAATGATGTGTTTTCCTTTTTCCATAGGAGCTCCAGACTCTCCACTTGTTCGAAATTTCTTTAACCCTACCCGCTTCATAACTTTTTATATGTCTCCAATTAAATTTAAACTGGTCCAAATTCTTAATGAGTTCTTTTCATGATTGTCTTTATTAAATGCTGTTCAAAAAAGTCACAATGGAAACAAAAAAGCTTCAGACAGAAATTCAAGGTCACACATGATCGTTATGTGGCATGACAATAAAAAAAATCTTCTGTGATTTTCTTAATTGCAGTAAAATAATCCCCAATTCATCATCTGCAGAAAATTAGAATATATATATATATATATATATGTTATATAAATTCCCAATATCACTTTGACTTTGTCTTTCAAAGCTTAAATACTAGTTGAGTAATACAAGACTTTCTTGCAAGTATGTGGACATAAATGGCTCAATATTATAGTTCAACATTTTGATTTTCAATTTTTCAATGCTACTGTACTGAATTCATCATAAACTGCATGAACAGCTAAAAGGGGCAGACATAACAATTTTCAGTGATTATCAAGTTTTGTATGTACATGTCAAAAGCGTAGTTTTCAAAATTAGCTTTAACTGTGCAGTGGAAGAACTGCCAAGAAGACTACATCATACCATGAATTGGAAGGAGATTCTTTAATCTAATGTAAGAAGACTCTAATGTACTTACTCGCTTTTGATACTCAGCATCCAAAACTTTGTAGAAGGCACTTCAGAACAGCTTTTTGTATCTTTCTGTAGCTCTGCGTTCCACGAAGATTGCTTGCAGTCATTTGAAACTTGATACGTTCAGATGTTTCTGAAACCCTTCACAAAACTCCCTCAAGAAATGTGGAGAATCTCTGAGATGGGAGATGTGGATTTATACACAGAAATCTGATCTGCACTTAGCTGAGAGAACAGAATCAATTTAAGCCCAGATCTCATTTTAGCCGCGACTTCTTTTCAGCTCAAATGGACACAATTTTCAACAGACAAAACGAAACATCACCAGAAATACATAGAAATTACATACTCTTACGCCATGGAAATAACAGCATATACATATATATAGCCAATAGTATACTATATATGTATCGTCCAATAAACTGGATATATATATATTTTTATTATTTACAATTTACTTGTCAAGCTTGAAATTGGAACCAGCAGTTTCTACTAGCAACAGTTATTACCAACACAACTAAATCTTACACTGCATGATCCAAGTTATTAAACCAACAACCCATAAACAGTTTATCAAACCAATGGTGCTTCCAACAGACCGAAGTGTGGTCCACTTTTGCATTAAGGATGCGATCGGTGCCTTTTGCCTTGGGCAATATGCATGAGTATAATATTATTCTGTTTAAATTTACTGAACATCCAAAAAACCACAATTTCGGTGGACGGTGGTCCGCGCAATTTTTCAAGAAAAACTCATTTATAAGTGTAAGAATCAACAAGGAGATCCAGAAAGAGGCACCAGAAATGGCTTTTATGGACTACAACTAGTACAAGGAGTTGCCACGGGCAATACCACAGCAACGTCTCTATTGAAAGCTTGTTGACATGGTGATTGCTTGAGACTGTCCTTGATAGTCAAAGACTTCCTCAAATAAGATTTCATCAAAGACACCTGCTAACCTTCTTTCTACAGTAAACCAACATTTGTCAATTTCCCTATTTATTGGTCATATAGAGAAATGCAAATGGCCATTACTTGTGGTAAATCTGCCATTGACCCCAATGGGGATTTGAGAAGCAGGGTCTGGAATACTTGAGGACTTCTTACAAATACAATAGCAAAGGTGTTCGCCCGATGGCCCTCAAGGCTCAAGGGACCCATTCAATTCACACAATTTACACTAGCTCCTCACATGATGAGATGTCGGTTGTTCCTTGAATACATGATGACCTTGCATGTCTGTAGTTATTTATAGATGAGGTGCAAGAGAGAAGTCAGAGTTGATATTCACGGCTTTCAAAATGAAGTAGCGACATGTCTACCAAATGTGAGATAAAATAGAAGGTTGACAGATCCGTTCGCATCCCTTTAAGCTCACTAGTACTATTACATGTGCTCAAGTCAATACAACAGAACAACTGCAGCTGACTGGTCCAGTGTTGTGAATAATTCGCATGGAAATCACACTTCTCATATTACAACCAGACAGGAAATTGTTCCATTCAGGAAATTGGCCGTTCCAGAATTTCCTTCTGCTGCTCCCCAGTCTACATGTTCCATGAGCCAGATTACCAATCTTTTTAAATGGTCTTGAAGTAGGCTTAACATGAACAGAGTAATATGTACATCCCATAATATTTACTTAGTCATTGGATTGGCACCATAGTTTATTGATATATCATACCATTGTGACATAATCAGTTGAGCAGCGATCTCTGTACATTGGCAGACAGAACTTTTCGAAAGACAGTTGAACTGTCTTTCTTATTGCAGCATGGGAATATTAAGGTTGCCAGTTAAATATCGCATCCAAATAATTTCCAACCACAATGTTGCCAATAAAGGTCCACCAAAAATGATTCACCAACCTAGATTAGAAACCATGTTTGGCCAAACCATCACATCAGACAAGGACCACAACCAATAGGCAACACAGCAGCCAGGGTAAATATACTCAACACTCTAACCTACTTGACTGAATGGAGAGTGCATTAAATTATCTACAATGACGTAACTTACATTGACTCGTTGAGGTACATTTTCAAGACCCCTGTGTTAAATCAAGTACACAGTTTCATAATGAAACCTTTTGCTCCTGTCAATGCACGGATCTGGGAAATTTCAGTTACTTATGTGGATAACCAACAGGAAGTCATTGGGGCAATTTATCACTTCCGCAAACACACAGACTGTTCCAGACACCCATGGGTCAAACCCTATTGCAGCCCTTGGAGATAGCCAAACACAATGAAATCCTAATTCCAACAAGATTATTTCTACAAACAAAAATTTAATAAAGCCCCAGGATATTCCAATGGTAAACATTGAATCCTTGGTGCCTAAGAAATCTCTCTTCAGATCAGCAGCAGATCAGAGCTTATGTTGGTCTCTAGAAGATCCAATGGCCATCATATCATTTCAAGATTGACAACATTTGAATCAATTCAATAATAGAAAACATGAAGCATGCCAGCCAAGGTCAAGCATGACCCTATTAATTCCAAAAGCATTGTCATGCCATTGTGCCAACTTCCATTGTTATTTCACCAAGCATGGATTATTGAAGAGTATTAATAATCCTGTGCATCCAAGATACCAACCCCTCAGGGTTCCTAATGTCCTCAAGGTTCCTCACTGGCCCTCCATATTTCTTCACAAATTCACAAAGGGTTTCCTTACCAATGGGAAATGGCTGCAAACGCAGTTCTCTTGTGGTTGATCTGACAATGAAATGCCAAATTCCATGTAATCTTTTGAGCTGTATTGAGTGTATTGTGGTAGTATGGATAACAAGGCCGTGTATTGCTTTCAATGTCAGGGCTGGAATTAATAAATCAGCAACACTTGAGATTTAAAAAAAAACTACAATGATATTGGAGAAAAACTGTTAGTTAGAATTGTGATGTCGTTATTCTGATTGCTATCTATATAGTACTAAATAACTTTAAAAGTTGGTGAGACTAATCCCTTGCTTTCTGTGCTTGCAGCACTTCTTTGGAAAATATTTTTGTGAATTTTGTTGATAGACTTCATGTAGGGTTAAATAATTTTCAAGTAGAAATAGCTAATGTTAAATTTCTTAAGAACCATTTTGTGAGAAGTTTCTTTGGGAGATCTGCTAAAGGGTGGTGACTCCCTGAGAGGTTTCCCAGCCAAAGACATTACTTTTAACAGTGATTGCTTCCAGGCAACTACTGGACAATTCACAATAATTTATTTATACCCGTTTGCCCGTCCAATATCCATGAATACAGCTAATGAATTTCCATGTACTACAACCAGTTAGGTGATTGCAAAAGATGGATAGACTGATGTTTGGGGCTTTACGCCCTGTATTGATGCACTTGGTAGGATAATAAGGACAGGAGGAGGATACAGCAATGAGGCAAAGGATAATTGAAACAGCCGTCCAAAATAGGCCCAGGTGACCCGGCAAGAGCTGAATTCAAACCCTGGGCCCTGGCCCAGCGATTGGCAGTCCACTAGACTGACTATAACTGTAACCACAAGCCTGGAACCAATCTTTAGATCAACAATAATACCTCTTATTCCTACACCAAGGAAACAACAGCTTGTAACCAGAACCACCAACTTCCTCAAATCAAAACGAATCACTCCCCTGAGATAGGTGGGTGTGCCTTTTGAATGTGAGAAAACTACAAAGAGGAAATGAGAAGGATCACCCTGCAAAATATGCCGGAGGCACTTGGCAAACTAACTAGAATTTCTATGGTAGGCCTCCAATTGTTATTTCAAGTCACAATTTCCACTACAACACCGTATCAGGCTTCTTACTAAAGGATATCTTGACCAGATCAATGGTCACACCACACTCTCAGAATCTGACCATTCAGAGGTTCAAAGCATGATAGTTAGAGAGTGATTCCAAACAAAAACTAGCAGTGCTAGCCTATCAATCCTAGATTTTGGTTAAAAAAATTTAACCACACATACTAACAGAGCTGTTTATTGTAAGAGTAAGACTCATAAACTGAATTTCATGACCAGACCATTCCCATCTCCACCGTGATACCAACACAATCTACATTAACATATTTTTGAAACAGGTCTTTTCAACCAGACTTTCTGAAGACACTATCATCTATTGTTTCCTTACCTGGATTTCTCCTATCCTTGTAGATTTCATATCAATGATGGCTAGAAAGACAGGCGACAAATGCAGGTGGCCAGAAAACAATCGGAAAGGGGATTAATGGAGATGTGGGAGATTAGGGAATGTCACTGGGTCGTCCTTTGGCTTAAGCCAATATTTCTTGTGGTTGTCACTCCCGAGGTTTCTCATAGAAGCCTCAATACCCCGGCTTTACAACTAACTTTCTTTACCTGTTGCTTGGTGTTGCATACAAAATGAGTCTTTTTAATGGGATCTCTAGATTCCCCACTAGTTCTACATTTTTTAATCCTAACACTTCGATACTTTTTATCTACCTCCAATTAAATTTGAATTGGTCCAAATTCGTAATGAGTTCTTTTCATGATTTTCTTTATTAAATGCTGTTCAAAAAAGTCACAATGGAAACAAAAAAAGCCTCAGACAAAATTCCAAGGTCACACATGTTGAGTTCTGTGGTATGACGATAAAAAATATAATAAGATATCCTAAATTAAAGTAAAAAGGTTAAGAAAAATCATCATCTGAATAGTGCAGAAAATGAGAAAATGTGCCTATGCTATCAATTCCTGGTACCGACTTCACTTTGTCCCTCCGATCTTAGATACAAATAATACATAACTTATAGACCTAAACAAAACATTCTTTCAAGTGAATAATCATACAGGGTGGTCAAGAAAACACTTTACAGTCTTTGGCTCATGAGGCACAACTCAGTGGTGGGTTCTTCTCCAATCAGTCTTATTCTTGCATGAAGTTCAGATTGGTATCTCAGTATCATGTTTCTACTCTTGGATCTAATTTTGATAAGTCGTTACGACAGGAGGCACATTTTGAAAAACTGTGGTAGTGTGCAATTTCTATCAACCTTCTTCTCACCACAGGACTGAGTTTCAATTGGAGAGAGCTTAAATCCTGGGACCACACTCCACTCAAGAACTCTAAGTCACTGTAAGAATATGAAAGCAATGGTACAATATTTGAATTGATGGCAAATTGGCAATGCCTTGCATTAGGGACAGCAAAATGTGTGAAAATTGACCTTTTTTTACTTCTGCAAAATCAGAGCTCAAGTTCACACATCATGTCCAAGGGGAACAAACTACAAATTAAATATTGCCATGACTATCCTCTTTACAATAGAAAAGATTGGATAGTAATTACAGACAAATCTATGGAACTATGCCACGGAAATAGTGTAAAGTTTTTTCTTGACCACCCTGTACAGCACTCTGTAGTCATCTGACCTGCTTAGAACATTATATGATACCCAGCAATGGAAGTAAATCACACAAATGAGCCATTCTTTAATATAAAGAAGACTCAAACGTACTTACTCGCTTTTGATACTTAGCATCCAAAACTTTGTCGCAGTCACTTCAAAACAGCTTTTTGTATCTTTTTGTAATTCTCCAATCCACGAAGATTGCTTGCAGTCGTTTGAAACTTAATACCTTCAGATGTTTCTGAAACCCTTCACAAAACTCTCATCCCTCAAATGTGGAGAATCTCAGAGATGCGAGATGTAAATCTGTACAGAGAAATCCGATCTGCACTTATCTCAGAGAACACACTCTATTTAAGCCCAGGTCTCATTTTAGCCGAGATTCGAGACTTCAATTCAGCTCAGACAGACACAATTATCAACAGAATATTGCTGGAAACGCATAGAAATTACATTCTCCTGTGCCACAGCATGAAAATCATGGCATATATATATCCAATGTCCCAAAGTAAAGTTAGTTAGCCTGAAATACATATATCTTTAAAATCCAACAAACTCACAGCTGATTGGATCTACTTTAAGACCATTTGGTCTCAACAGACAACAGCCTGGTCAACTCTCACATAAAGGACATTATCAGTGTCTTTTATCTTGGGCAATAGCCTATGCATGACTATACATTGTATTTGGTAAGAATTTGCACAACATTCCAAAAACCACAATACTGGTTGCCCGCAGCCTTTCATGAAAAACTTATTGATGAGGAAAGCATCAACAGGGAGATCCAGAAGGAGGCGACACAAATGGTTTTCAAGGACTATAGAGTCAAGGAGGGTAAATCCGTCCACTTTTGGCTAAAACTGTATTTTCAGGAAAATGGTATAAGTTGCAAAAATAAAAATAAGTACATTGGAAGGGTCATAATCCGTACTATCACTAGCAGAAAAAAAGGTTGAATATTCAAATAATCTTTGGTGAAACCATGGCAACACAAATTGAAGGTTAGGGCATCTAAATCCGTCCAGGTTGCTGCTAAATCCGTCCAGCAAGGATGGTAAATCCGTCCACAGGGCACTGTGCAGCACATACCTGTCATATCTTATGATTTTTCAAGTTTTGCAATCTATTAACTTTCATAAAGGATTTTCTGTTGATATTAGAACATTTGGGTTATGATTACTCTTATGATAGAATAATCAAATAACAGAGGTTAAGTTAACTATCAAGAATATCAATTGACTGCCTCAATCGCAATTAAAAAATCCTTTTAACCCAATCAAGTGGTATAATTGCTAAATATAATTCCTTTAATCAGTGCTATGCCATTTATACATATTAAAAGTAACAAAAGATCTTTTAAATACCATTTGAAGTGGGTGGACGGATTTACAATCACCCAATCAAACCAGTTTTTAAAATAATGATGGTAAATCCGTCCACTTTTATTTCCATTGTATCTTTTTTCCAAGTGTTGGAATTCAGTTATTTAAGAAATCCTATAAGAATAATACAATTCCTCGTCTCATACAACAATTCTTCACCTTTAATAATTTTTTTATTCATGGAAATAAGCCAACATGAGCAACTACCTGTATCTGACAAAATGTCTGTGATGACGTCACAGGATTTCATTGTATTTTGTCTTCAGGTTTTAAATGGACTTTAAATATTATTTAAAATGCTGTCATCACAATAAAAACAGCAAAATTAGTTAAAAACGAGTTTCTCTTGCTTCTAAAACTCAAACAACTGCAAAAGGTACATTTGTATACACACAGTAGGGAGTGGACGGATTTACCCTCCTGGACGGATTTACCATCATTGACTCTAATAGATTGCCAAGGGCAATACCACATCAATGTCCCTATTCAAAAGGTTGTTGACATGGCAACTACTTGACATTGCCATTGATAGTGAAAGACTTCCACAAACAAGATTTCATCAAAGACCCCTGCTAACCATCTTTCTGCCGAAAATCAACATTTGTCAATTTCCCTATTTATTGGTCGCAGAGAGAAATGCAAAGGGCTATTACTAATGGCAAATCTGCCTTTGACCCCAATAGGGTTTTTGGAAGTAAGGTCGGGAATACCAAACAAGTTCTTACAATAATTTACGCTAGCTCCTCACATGATGTTCCTTGAATACATGATGACCTTGCATGTCTGCAGTTGTTTATAGATGAGCTGCTAGAGAGAAGTCAGGTTTGACATCAAAGGCTTTCAAAATTGAGAAACAACATATCTACCAAATGTTAGACAAAATAGAAGGTAGACAGATGATCATTTGCACTCCGTCTAAGCTCACTAGTACCAGCACATGAGCTAAAGTCAATACCACAGAACAACTGCAGTTGACTGATCCAATGTGGTCCATGATTCACATGGAAATTGCACTTCTCAAATTACAAACAGACAGGAAATTGTTCCATTCAGGAAATTGGCTGTTCCAGAATTTCCTTCTGCTGCTCTACATGTTCCATAAGCAAGATTACCAATCTTTTTAAATGGCTTTAACATGAACAGAGTAATACATAGATCCCATAACATTCACTATATCATTGAATTGTTCACAACAGTCTATTGCAAATGTCATACCATTGTGTTATCATCAATTGAGCTGCGATCTCTCCACATTGGCTAGAGTAACTTTTTGAAAGACAGTTGAACTGTCTTTCATAATACGGTATGTGGTATTTTAGGGTGGCCAGTTGAACATCACATTCAAACAAATGCTTAAAAAGGTCCACCAAAATGATTCACCACCCTGGATTTGAAACCATGCTTGCACAGACCAAACCAGGACCATAACCACTAGGCAACACAGCACTACACAGCAGCCAGGGTAAATACACTCAAGACTCAAACCTCCTTGACTGAATGGAGAGTGCATTAAATTTCCTACTGTGACCTGACAATGACTCATTGAGGTCCATTTTCAAGACCTCTATGTTAAATAAAGTACACAGCTTCATAATGAATTCTTCAGCTTCTGTCAATACAAGGATTTCAGCAATTTCAGTAATTAAGTGGAGAACGAACAAGAAGTCACTGGGGCAATTTATCAATTCCACAAACATAAACTTCCAGACAAAATCATCTAGACACAGACTGTTCCACACACCCATGAGTCAAACCATACTTCATCCCTTGGAGACATTCCAAAAATGTTATTTCTACCAACAACTAAAGCTCCGGCATATTTCCAATGTAACACTTAAACCCGGGTTCCTAATGAAGCTGCCTGCAGGTCGTCAGTTCCGGTTACATAGGCCTCTAGAAGACCCAATGGCCACCAATGACCCACTATGACAGTTTAACATTTGGAACATTTGAATCAATTCAACAAAAGAAAACACGAACCATGTCAGCCAAGTTTACCAAAGGCCCTATCAATTCCAAACGCATTATCACACCATTGTGCCTACTTCCTTTGTTATTTCACCAAGTATGGATTATTGAAGAGTATTAATAATTCTGTGCGTCCAAGAAAACAACTCCTCAGGGCTCCTAATGTCCTCAAGGTTCCTCACTTTCTCTCCATATTCCTTTGCCAATTGACAATGGCTTTCCGTACAATGGGTAATGGCTGGAAATAAAGTTCTCTTGTGCTTAATGTAACAATACAGAGCCACTTTTCCATGTAAACTTCAGAGTGGCATTGTGGACGACAAGGCCAAGTACCGCTTTCAATATAAGATGTACAAATTACAGCTACTAGACAAATCATCTTCATTTATTGTCCCAGACAACAGTTTGCACTTAAAATTGATATCATGAAAACAGCTAATGAACATCTATGAATTAGCACCAGATGATTACTGTGGAATAACAGACATTGAAAGCATCCATTGCCATAAGCTATTGAATTGAATAGTAATAATGGAGAGAAACAATGAACGGAAGAATTAATATTTCAAAAAACACATGATTCATAATAACTTTGTGTGATCAACAAATAACGAATGGATTCCACATTCAGGATCTGGTGTAATTTTATCGGATTGTTTGGGAATTCCGTTTATGAACTCCATTTCCAAACCAGAATGATAGTGAAAAGTTAGCAGATAATATAGCAAACAACATGATATGAGCAACTCCAATGCAACTCAAACACCTCAACCATCTGTAACTGAAAACACAGGGCTGTCACCTATCTTTAGACCAACATTAATACCTCTTATTCCTACACCAAGGAAACAACAGCTTCTAACCAGAGCCTTCCTTTAACTTCCTCCAATCAAAACGAATTACTCCCCAGGGATAGGTGGGTGTGCCTTTTGAATGTGAGAAAACTACAAAGAGGAACTGAGAAGGATCACCCTGCAAAATATGCCGGAGGCATTTGGCAAACTAACAAGAATTTCTATGGTAGGCCTCCAATTGTTATTTCAAGTCACAATTTCAACCACAACACCGTATCTAGCTTCTAATTAAGGGATATCTTGACTAGATCAATGGTCACACCACACTCAGAATCTGACCATTCAGAGGTACAATGCATGATAGCTAGAGAGTGATTCCAAACAAAAACTAGCAGTGCTAGCCTATCAATCCTAGATTTTAGTCAACAATTTTTAACCACACATTCTCACAGACTTGTGTATTGTAAGAGTAAGACTCATAATCTGAATTTCATGACCAAACCATTCCCATCTCCACCGTGATACCAACACAATAACTGTCAATCAGCATAAATATTTTGTTTGAAACAGGTGTTTTCAACCAGACTTTCTGAGGACACTACCAATGTCTACCATCTATTGTTTCCTAACCTGGATTTCATCTATCCTTGTAGATGTCATATCAATGAGGGCTACAATGACAGGCGACAAATGCAGGATGCCGGGATTAATGGAGATGTAGGAGATTAGGGAATGTCACTGGGTCGTCCTTTTGTTAAAGCCAATATTTCTTGTGGTTGTCACTCCCGAGGCTTCTCATAGAAGCCTGAATACCCCGTCTTTGGGACTAACTTTCTTTACCTGTTGCTTGGTGTTGCCTCCAAAGAGAGTCAATGATTCAGCAAGTCTATCCATTTGCTTGTCTCGCTACAATACATTTTAGTGTATTCAAAACAAAATTATAGAAGGCCATCAGATAAAATATTTACCAACAAAAGCAAATTCCAAACCTTCAACAAACATACAGATTCTCAATAGAACTTCTCCATCTACGCAGACCATTATATTTTTTCATTTATTCCAAACATTTTTGGATACGCCTACATACATAACACCAAATCTTTGTTTAATAATTTAAACGGCAATGCTGACTCATATTGCTTTATTCCATACGATAAGGATAAGGTTAAGGATACGGAAATCTTTAATATCCCTGGTGGGAAATTCCTTGTACACGTATTACAAGCATGAAATTAAATGAATAAATAAATGAAATGGAAATACAGAAATCTAAATTGTCAATTTGAGGGTCACTGTTTGTTATAGAGTCTGATACTCAAAGGTACAAATGATTGGGACATGCGGGATGTTCTGGCTGCAGCTGATCTCAGTCATCTACGGGAAGGCAGAAATTCATATTCATCATGCAGGTTGTGGCTGTAATCCTGCATTATCTTGCCCACTTTGTTGGTAACCCGTCTCTTGTAAATAGAGTCCAGCCCTTCCATCTTTTAAAAGCCCAATAATTTTGCCTGCCGTTTTAACCACATTCTGGATCTTGGCCTTGTTTTACACCGAAAGACTCCCATACCATGACATAAAATTAAAACATAAGATGGGTAGAACAAAAGTCTTGTAAAAAAATGTCATGATATCAGCACTAACGTACGATCTCTAGATTCTCCACTTGCTCGACATTTCTTTAACCCTACCACTTCATAATTTTTTATCAGCCTCCAATTAAATTTAAGCTGGCCCAAATTCTTAATGAGTTGCTTTCATGAGTGTCTTTATCAAATGCTGTTCGAAAGAGTCACAATGGAAACACAAAAGCCTCAGACAGAATTTCAAGGTTACACATGATCGTTCTGTGGCATGACGACAAAAAAATCTAAAGAAATTTCCTTAATTACAGTGAAATAATCTCCAATTCATCATTTGCAGAAAATTAGAATTTATATATATATATATATAAAACTGCTTGAGCAGCCACCTCTATAGCAGCCACCTGGTGTAAGCAGCCACTTCCAATCATAGACATACATGTCAAAAGTGTAGTTTTTAAAATTAATTTTAGTTGTTTATGGAAGGTTGTTTTAGTCCTCAAACTGCTAAGAATACTACATCATACACCACATTGGAAGGAGATAGTACAAATGAAACATTCTTTAATCTAAAGTAAGAAGACTCTAATGTACTTACTCGCTCTTGATACTCAAGACTCCAAAACTTTGTCGTAGTCACTCTAAAACAGCTTTTTGTATCTCTTCGTAAGTCTGCGTTCTACGAAGATTGCTTGCAGTCATTTGAAATTTGATATCTTAGATGTTTCTGAAACACTTCACAAAACCCTCATCCCTCCAAGAATGTGGAGAAATTCTGAGATGGGAGATGTGGATTTATACACAGAAATCTGCTCTGCACTTATCTCAGAGAACAGACTCAATTTAAGCCCAGATCTCATTTTAGCCACGACTTCATTTCAGCTCAAATGGACACAATTTTCAACAGACGAAAAGAAACATCACCAGAAATACAAAGAAATTACATACTTATACGCCAGGGAAATAACAGCATATACATATATATAGCCAATAGTATATAAGTATCGTCCAATAAACTGAATATATATATTTATATTATTTACAATTTACTTGTCAAGCTTGAAATTGGAACCAGCAGTTTCTACTGGCAACAGTTATTACCAACACAACTAATTCTTACACTGATCCAAGTTTTTAAACCAACAACCCATAAACAGTTTATCTAACCAATGGTGCTTCCAACAGACCAAAGTGTGGTCCACTTTTGCATTAAGGATGCGATCAGTGCCTTTTGCCTTGGGCAATATGCATGAGTATATTCTGTCTAAATTTACAAACATCCAAAAAACCACAATTCTGGTGGCCCATGCAATTTTTCAAGAAAAACTCATTCATGAGTGTAAGAATCAACAAGGAGATCCAGAAAGAGGCACCAGAAATGGCTTTTATGGACTACAACTAGTACAAGGAATTGCCACGGGCAATACCACAGCAATGTCTCTATTGAAAAGCTTGTTGACATGGTGATTGCTTGAGATTGTCCTTGATAGTCAAAGACTTCCTCAAGTAAGATTTCATCAAAGACACCTGCGAACCGTCTTTCAGCAGTAAACCAACATTTGTCAATTTCCCTATTTATTGGTCATACAGAGAAATGCAAAGGGCTATTACTTGCGGTAAATCTGCCATTGACCCCAATGGGGATTTGGGAAGTAAGGTCTGGAATACTTGAGAACTTCTTACAAATACAATAGCAAAGGTGTTCGCCCGATGGGCCTCAAGGCTCAAGGGACCCATTCAATTCATACAATTTACTCTGGCTCCTCACATGATGAGATGTCGGTTGTTCCTTGAATACATGATGACCCTGCAATGGCTTGCATTACCGCAGTAATTTATAGATGTGCCACCAGAGAAAACTCAGATTTGACATCAATGGCTTTCAAAATGAAGTAGCGACATGTCTACCAAATGTGAGATAAAATAGAAGGTAGACAGATGATCCTTTGCATTCCTTTAAGCTCACTAGTACATGTGCTAAAATCAACACTGAAGAACAACTGCAGTTGACTGGTCCATGATTTGCATGGAAATTGCACTTCTCAAATTACAAACAGACAGGAAATTGTTCCATCCAGGAAATTAGCTACCCCAGAATTTCCCTCTGCTGCTCTACATGTTCCAGAAGCAAGACTACAAGTAATATTTTTAGATGGTCTTAAGGTAGTCTTTACCTTAACAGAATAATACATACATTTATATATCCTATAACATTTACCATATCATTGAATTTTTCATCGATGCCCATTGCAATGCAATACCATTGTGACATCATCAGTTGAGCAGCTATCTCTGCACATTGGCTGATGCAACTTTTCTGAAGACCAAGCGTCTTTCATAATACAGTATGGGGTATAACTCACTCATTCATGGGTACAGAGGACAAGTGTTGGTAATTTCTTGTAGCCTGTTTTAACTATCCCAATGTGGCAGACGCAAATGGATAACAGAAAGAAATCAAAGGCAAAGAGACTGATAGAAGCGTATCATACATACTAGATGAAATGTACATATGTGAAGTACAGCCCTCTAAGCCCATTTCTCAGCAGTCATGACAGTCTGACGCTGATACAGGCGGTCGCTAGTTTAACCTCACATCCAAACGACGTCCAGCCGCGACGTTGCTCATAAAGGTACCGAAAAAATAATTTTGACTTCACTACCCAGGGCTTGAACTCATGCTTGAACTCATGCAGGCACAGACCTTCAGCAGAGTAAATAAAGGCACGACCCAAACCTTCTAAACTGAATTGAAAATACTTTAAATTATCTACAGTGACCTGACTCACATTGACTCGTTGTCGTTGAGGTACATTTTCAAGACCCCTGTGTTAAATCAAGTACACAGTTTCATAATGAAACCTTTTGCTCCTGTCAATGCACGGATCTGGGAAATTTCAGTTACTTATGTGGATAACCAACAGGAAGTCATTGGGGCAATTTATCACTTCCGCAAACACACAGAATGTTCCAGACACCCATGGGTCAAACCCTATGGCAGCCCTTTGAGATAGCCAAATACAATGAAATCCTAATTCCTACAAGATTATTTCTACAAACAATAAAGCCCCAGGATATTCCAATGGTAAACATTGAATCCTTGGTGCCTAAGGCATCTCTCTTCAGATCCAATGGCCATCATATCATTTCAAGATTGACAACATTTGAATCAATTCAATAATAGAAAACATGAAGCATGCCAGCCAAGGTCAAGCATGACCCTATTAATTCAAAAAGCATTGTCACGCCATTGTGCCATTGTTGTTTCACCAAGCATGAATTATTGAAGAGTATTAATAAACCTGTGCATCCAAGAAACCAACCCCTCAGGGTTCCTAATGTCTTCAAGGTTCCTCACTGTCTCCATATATTTCTTCACAAATTCACAATGGGTTTCTTAACAATGGGAAAAGGCAGCAAATGTAGTTCTCTTGTGGTTGATCTGACAATGAAATGCCAAATTCCATGTAATCTTTTGAGCTGTATTGAGTGTATTGTGGTAGTATGGATAACAAGGCCGTGTATTGCTTTCAATGTCAGGGCTGGAATTAATAAATCAGCAACACTTGAGATTTAAAAAAAAACTACAATGATATTGGAGAAAATACTGGACTGGTTGAAGAGCAAGATTTCAACCAGAAGCAGCAATGATACTAGCTTCAAGCTAGAAAATCATAAATCATAAATTCTGTCAGTGATAGTAAGAGGACGCTCAAGGCCACATTCACTTCACACAAAGAACATGGCTGTACTTTCTGGAAGGGAAATTACATATCGCATAATTAAACTGAAAGCAGTTATCAGGAAACACAAGCACACATTGTATGAGATTAGGTTTCATCCAAATGTGTGTAATTAACCAGCGATCCCCAGTGTCCTTGGGAACTATGTATCATGTAATCTCAGCATAATGATAATGAGTTAGTGTCTCCTATGTCTTCCCAGTGTAATATATAACAGTTGACGTAATAAATACTGGAAGCAGTTACAATTGGAATAACACCTTTCTAATTTTTTTCTGAATCATGTAACAATTAAAATATCTTTAAATGGGCCAACAAGACTTGTCAACAAGTTTTAATCTTCAAATAAACTTAGAGCCTCAATTTCTCTGAATCATTTTTGACTACAATAGCTACTTTGAATTTTATTTTTATACTTTTTGGGAATAAACCTTTGAGAATTATTTTGATGAGAATTAATGTATTGTCAAATAATTTCGGTGTAGAAAATCCTAATGTCGAATTTCTCAGAGAATTTTTGAAAGATGTTTCTTTGGGAGATCTGTTAAAGGGCGGTGACTCCCAGACGGGTTTCCTTGGTTAATTTCAGCGACATTACTTGCCATTGCGATTGCCACCAGGTCGATTCTGGACAAGTCTTCATAATTTATTGTCCAGTATACCAGTTTGCACTTCTATTTAATATCCATGAATACAGCTAATGAACTTCCATGAATTACCACGAGTTGATTGCTACAGAATACCAGGCATTGAAAGCTTCCATTGTCATAAGCTACTGAATAGTAATGACATCAAGTAATAATCATTCACTTCTAAGTTTCATATGGGAGAAAAACAATGGACAAGAGAATTAATATTTCAGATAACACATGATTCATAATAATCCTTTGTGATCCACCAACAATAAATGGATTTCATATTCAAGATCTGGCGTCGTTTTATCAAATTGTTCGGGTATTTCGTTCATGAATTCCACTTCCAAACAAGAATGATAATGAACTGTTAGCAGATACATCAAATTACATAATATGAGTAAATCAAATACAACTAAAACACCTCAACCATCTGCCACTGCTTATATGGTTGGTTACAAAGGAAGGAATCGCTGATTTCTATTTATGAAGAAAAGTTTGGCAGTCAAAAAAGATCTACCAACCCCATCCATCAAATCATTATGCAACCAGCCACCCCCATAAGTTTGTAGGCCTATCTAAAATTACCCAATTAAAACCTTGGTAACCAAAACCGCGAGCCTGAAACCTGCCTCTAGACCAACAATAATACCTATTATTCGCACACCAACGAAACAACAGCTTCTAACCAGAGTCTAACTTCCTCAAATCAAAACGAATCATGCCCCAGGGATTGGTGGGTGTGCCTTTTGAATGTGAGAAAACTACAAAGAGGAATTGTGAAGGATCACACTGAAAAATATCCAAGAGGCATTTGGCGAAATAACTAGAACTTCTAAGGAGGGCCTCCAATTGTTATTTCAAGTTGCCGTTTCCCCTACAACACCCAACCTGGTTTATAACTGATGGATATCTCCACTAGATCAATGGTCACACCACACTGTCAGAATCTGACCATTTTGAGGTACAATGCCTGATTTTTAGAGAGGTATACACAGCGCTCCTGAATAAAGTTTAAGTTTAAAAAAATTCAACAAGAAAACCGAAAACGCACGCTTATAGAGCAGGGTCAGGAGCACATAATTTTCAACCAGACGTTCTGACAGATATGTTTATTGCAAAAGTAAGAAAAGATTCATAATCTGAATTTTGTAACAGGCATATGAGGCCATTCCTATCTATCACAGGTATTTTCAGCCAGACTTACCAGACTATCTGAGGTTACTATCATCTATTGTTTCTTAACCTGGATTTCTTCTATCCTTGTAGACGTCACATCGATGATGGCTACAATGACAGGCGACAAATGCAGGTGACCAGAAAACAATCGGAAAGGGGATTAATGGAGATGTAGGAGATTAGGGAATGTCACTGGGTCGTCCTTTTGCTTAAGTCAATATTTCTTGTGGTTGTCACTTTCGAGGCTTCTAATAGGAAATAGAATACCCAGCTTTGCAGCTAACAAAAAAATAACTTCTTCTTTTCTTTGCCTGTTGCAGTGTTGCTGGTTGACTGTAAAAGGAGTTTTTCTTCCACAAATGCTTTTCGCACTATGTGGAATTGTGGAAAGTGCATCTATATTTTCTGTGGTCAAGTACTGACTGTAGAGTGCTGCACTATCCATTTCACAAGTATTTGTCAGTCAGTCAATCAGTCAGTTTGCCAGTAATTCAGTCCATTTGTTTGTATTGCATCAACTATGGAAAAGGATATCATAGCAGGCTATCAAATACAAACGTTTAACAGCAAAATCATACACCAAACCTTCAATATAATAACAAATTTTCAACAGACTTCTTCACAAACATTTTTTTTTTTGTCCAAATGTTGTTAAATAACCATATGTACTGTAGTGCCATATCTCAGTTCGAAATCTAAGTGGCAATAATGATGTGTTTTCCTTTTTTCATAGGATCTCCAGACTCTCCACTTGTTCGAAATTTCTTTAACCCTACCCGCTTCATAACTTTTTATATGTCTCCAATTAAATTTAAACTAGTCCAAATTCTTAATGAGTTCTTTTCATGATTGTCTTTATTAAATGCTGTTCAAAAAAGTCACAATGGAAACAAAAAAGCCTCAGACAGAAATTCAAGGTCACACATGATCGTTATGTGGCATGACGATAAAAATATCTTCTGTGATTTTCTTAATTGCAGTAAAATAATCCCCAATTCATCATCTGCAGAAAATTAGAATATATATGTCATATCAATTCCCAATATCAATTTGACTTTGTCTTTCCAAGCTTAAATACTAGTTGAGTAATACAAGACTTTCTTGCAAGTATGTGGACATAAATGGCTCAATATTATAGTTCAACATTTTGATTTTCAATTTTTCAATGCTACTGTACTGAATTCTTCATAAACTAGCATGAGTAGCTACAAGGGGCAGATATAACAATTCTTAGTGATTCTCAAGGTTTGTACGTACATGTCAAAAGCGTAGTTTTCAAAATTAGCTTTAGCTGTGCAGTGGAAGAACTGCCAAGAAGACTACATCATACCCTGAACTGGAAGGAGATTCTTTAATCTAATGTAAGAAGACTCTAATGTACTTACTCGCTTTTGATACTCAGCATCCAAAACTTTGTCGCAGTCACTTCAAAACAGCTTTTTGTATCTTTTTGTAGCTCTGCGTTCCACGGAGATTGCTTGCAGTCATTTGATACCTTCAGATGTTTCTGAAACCCTTCACAAAACTCTCATCCCTCAAGAAATGTGGAGAATCTCTGAGATGGGAGATTTGGATTTATACAAAGAAATCTGATCTGCGCTTAGCTCAGAGAACAGACTCAATTTAAGCCCAGATCTCATTTTAGCCGAGACTTCATTTCAGCTAAAATGGACACAATTTTCAACAGATGGAACGGAACATTGCCGTAAATGCATAGAAATTAAATTTTTCTGTGCCAAGGCATGAAAATCGCAGTACATATAAACTCCGTAATTTTTGTCATTTTACACAAATGTATCTTTGAGATAGGCCTACATATGATTTTAAAATCCAACAAACTCTCTGCTAATTGGATCTACCTTTAGACCATATATACTAATTTTGCATCAAGTTTACAATTGAATAAGCCATATCTGTTGCCAACAGTTCTTGCTACCAACCACCAAATCTACCAATAAACAGTATCTATTACCCATGTTAGTAGTATCAACCAGAAGTTTGAGCCACACTATTTTGTTTTTTGGAAGAAATTCCTTCTGCCAAAGGCTTTGTTGCCAACAGTTTTAAGTTTTTGCTGGCAACTTTTTTCCTCCTCTAGTTCATTCCTGACATGTTTTCCTGCCAACAGCAATTCCCTACCAACTGATTTTTTCTACCAACAACTCTTCCCTACCAACAGCTTTTCTTCCAACACTTTTATCCGAGCAACAGGTTTTGTCGCTGACAGATTTTCCCCCAAACAGTCTTTTCCACCTTCAGTTTAGCAGCCGCAATCTTGTGCCGACTACTTACACGGTGCTTAGTATTCCTTTCTGCTTTCATAAATTCATCCGGTATGCATTTGTGCTGCCCATGCAATAACCTGTGGTCAGGAATAGCTCCGAACGATAACCATACCAACTCATCCAAATAAGGACAATGAGCAAAGTGTCACACTCAGCAGCATTTGGCAACCGAGGCAATATTACGAGGAATAGTAAGGACTAAAAGGAGACTAGCTTATGGTTAGCATTGCATGCAAAGAATGTGGTATGCTTGTAACATTTGTATGTGGGTAGGAAAAGAAATTGGTATAATATGAAGTGGGATGAGTTTGCAATTAAAAGATGGATGGATGACTGAGGCTTTATGTCCTGTATTTATGCACTTAGAAGAACTATGACAGGAGAATACAGCACTGGAGCAAAGGATTATTGAAACTACTGTCCAGGTGACCCGGCCAGAGCAGAAATCAAACCCAGGACCCAGAGATAGGCAGCCAAGTGTTGTACCAACTGAGCTGATCCTCTCCAATCAAATGACAACTCTCATCTGAGAATGCTTTTTGTTGTTAGAAGAGTCGCTGATTCAGCAAAATATCCCAGATGTGAATCCAAAAACATTGTCGACACCATGCACATCTTAACTGACCCATTCGCCACTGAGCAATGAGAATGCCCATTGCCCAAAAGCGACCTTTGGTTTACAATTCAGGCATGGTTTTTATGAATCCACAAGTTTTTTTAATTTTTTAAGGCATAGTCAGATCAGTGAACCCCATTTACTGATTTAGCTAGTTTTTCAAACGTTACCATAAATGACTGTGGCATTTTTCTTTACGCGCAGCTCCCAAGACAACTTTTATTAGGTTACAGAAACATCACAAGTTAGACCAAGAACTACTTTCTATAACAACACATCATAGGGACAATGGGAAATAGCCAGTTCCTCATTATCATATAGATAGTCTCTTTGATAACATTGGCCAATATATTTCTTTCTGCAACAAAGTCCCTACAGGAGAGATGTGAGAAATTGGTCATTGTCCAATATGGGCAGAAGGCTAAAGGCATATTTGGGTGGGACCACCAATGTTGACCATAAAGATGCAATACTTTATGAAATTTGCATAAAGCTGAATACATTATTGGAGACATAATATCCCTGTACTTCAAGCACGAGGAAAATAGTGATACAATGCATCTACAATGTTGCAATAACTCCTGAGTCCACCAACACTGAATTCAGTTAGTATTTCAGAATATTTTCAATTTCACAGGGACATCATAACACAGTTTGAGGAACTTCGTACATATACCACCAGTCTGCATAAAAAGGACACAATGAAAGAACTTTCAAAGAAGTGATAGATTGAAGGTTTCACACAAAGTAGTACCGTGTGAAACAAATGCACACCAGGTATTTCAAAGTTGTGAAACTTCAAGGCTACAATCCCGGAACAGAACACTCTGTCATACAACTTCAGAAGTCCGGAGAATGAAAGAGATAAAAGTTTAAAACTTCTCTCAGACTGTACAATAGGTATGTACACTTGTGAATGTACAGTTTGAAAAACAGACTTGAAAGCAACAGTTCTTCAGAAGAAAAGGACTGTTTTAAAGGATTTTTTTTACAGTAAAGAAACAGTAATTTATGTTCACTAAACAAAGGTGTGGTTCCTTTAAACACAGGACAAAACAGAAAACTTTAAAGACAAAAGTTTCTTTAGATACGCTAAACAATTCCGTGTCTGTGTGAGTTTGTAAAGAGAATCAATTTTCTTTGTATTGTTAAGGTTTTATCTGAACTTTGAAGTAGTATGATAGATAGGGCAAGTGGAGACTTCTAAGCTCAGTTTTGGGCGCTCACGTGGGTTGATTGATGAGATGGGAGAGAGAGCGGGAGTCCTCACCATGTTACACATTTACCTCATGTGAGGGGTCTTTTAGTTGCCCAGCACAGACACTGATACAAGGGGCCACCAATTCAATGTCTCAACCGAACGACATTCAGCGGAGTTTTTACTCAAGAAGGTCCACTGCAAATTTCGGGTTCCCCACCTGGGGTTCGAACCCACATTGGCAAAGACCTGAGGCGAGGCAGGCAGGAACCTTAACCACTCTGCCACTCAGCTGTCGAATGAGATAATATCATATGGATGGATGGATGATTGGGCTTTATGTAATTATGTTGTGTATTTATGAACACTGTTAGTCTAATTATGACGCTTGTCTCAGTAACATCCGTTGTAATTAACTCTTATCGGAATTGTCAGATCTTCTACTTGCTTGTGCATGGACACAAAATGAATAATTCTAATGATCGCCAATTGAACATTGGACTCAAACAACACCAGTTGTGGTGATACTTTTTACTCCATCATCAAAAATCCTCAGAATTTGTCCCCTTGATGACCTCGAAAGACCAGGCCAAAATAATACATCTACTAAATATGCCAATTACCAGTTGTAATAAAAGGTATAATTGCCACAAAACAAGAGGCAACAAGTAAGATGTTGTCGAGGCTGACAATGAACTTTTGGGCTGGAATGGCTGGCTCTCGGGCTCTCAAAATCCCATATTTCCCTCACAAGTCCCGTTATTGTTATACCTTTAAATGATCTTGAGATATCATGATTATGAAATCAAGAATAGCAGACAACATTCTTATTTAATAACTATCTAAGTACATAGAGGCAAAGCTTCATGAGGCTAAATCACTGTTCATATGATATACAACATCTGATATGACGTAAAACTACATAAAATATATCAAAATACATTCAAACTTCCAAAAATGTATCCAAAGTTTGAATTAGACTAGTTTAAACCATTAAAATCTGATTTACTGCAAACTAAAACTGACATTGTCTGCAAAACATGGCAGAAAAACAGATAAACGATGATTTAGATGATATGACGAGCGAAAAACCATTTAATTTTTCCATTTCAGAGTTGTAAAATCAGACTCCTTTAAATTGAAACTCATAAATGTAGTAATAAATATTGTCAGACAGTCAACCAATCTGTAACTTAGTTGTAGAGTACATTTACAAGTCAAGACACTAAATTGTGAAATAATAATTAAAAAGTTACTGAAAAAATTGTGAAAATAAAGAAAAAAGCCATAAAAATTAAAACAGCAACATAAAAAAAGTCATTAATTATTGCGATCAAATTGCAAGAGTTAGCTATGGTCTTCTGGAAAACCCAACATACATAAATCATAGAATGAAATACTATTGACAAAGCTGTCAATCCTGTCACATCTTTCACATTGCAAAACTAGCAAATGCTAATTTTGACCTCTTGTTGGCCCTCAAACCAAACAGTCTAATAGTTAAAATGCTGGTCTTTTGTGCCTTGGACCCGAGTTCAAATTCAGGGTGTGCCTCCTCCTCAAAATATTACACACGCAAGTCTATTTTCGGAAAAAGCAAAAACCTAGATCAATAAAGCATTTTCAGAAAATACTAAAATACACTCTACAATGCCCGTTGATTGCTCAGTAAAAGTTTCTTAGAACCTGCATGTGCAATTTGATGGTCCCTCAAATCAGTGTCTATGCTGGGCTAGATGAAAATTACATGTGAAAATCTTGATATTACTTATGGGACAACATGGACGATTCAGAATCAATGAACTTCATGTATGGTGAAAAGAACTGCTTGAAAGAAAACATACCCAAAATTGAAGCCAATCATGCTATGTAGTTGGATTGCATAACTGTATTGTTAGGAACACATTGGCATACATTGCATGAGCTTCGTGCAGAGCCTTCACCTGATAGAGCTCAGGGCAACCCTAAAACTGCGCATATGGACAGAGACTAAGGGAACATTGCCAAAGGTTCCCACGCCATAGCATTCTCCAGTTTTGGTGATCACCATAAGATGATGAGTGAAGAGTAGACAGGGATTCTGACACACGCCTATTCATTCTTTTACAGTTTTTTTAATAATTTTGAAATTACAGAGTGGAGAGCAGGATTTGAACCTGGTTCTTACCACTTTCATTGTAAAAATTCTTGTCATTATGCCGCATCTCACAATTTATCAAAGTCAGCTTCCAATTCCAGTACGGTTTTCAGTTGAGGAATATACATCCACTAGGGGGCAGGCGGTACTAGAACACAACACCTTACTGCCCTCTGGTGTGAAAAATGGCAAGGTAGATGTATACGACAACGCATACATGACAAAATACCAAATTTTTTTTGTTATTTTTTATCTCTTAATTTATACAAGGTTTTTAAGCTGTTTGATATCTTTGCTAATTGCGGTCCTAAATGAGGGTCCCTGCGGCTACTGAAAAACTGAATTTCTCTAGGTCGCTTTACAAAGTCAAACCAATCTGCCAGGTTATATCAACACCTCCATTTGGTCATCTGAGAACAGTATAGATATACCCACAGATTGCAGATGGTGGAGGAAAATAATCCAATGAAAGGGCAGAATAAACAAATGCAAAACCAGATGAGAATATGCCACAACTGCAGAAACGGCTGCGTAATCCAATCCATCACATATTTCAAACACTCTCTACTGGTTCTAAGCATCATTTCTCAGACTTCAAACTCCACTACAGGACAAGAAATGGGACGTACCTTTTTCAATCCTGGGCGGAGGCTTGTACTTGATCCCCGTCTGGCTCCAGTAGAGAGGAACGGATCCTCGGACTTGGACGAAAGAAACGACGTGATGGGAGAACTCCAGTATCTGAAAGCAGTTGAAATTGGATGAATTGTGGTTGTGTTCTTCAAAGGAGGAAGAGTTAATGTGATTTTAAAAGCATAATCATAACAATTACTTTCATGCCATGTTGTTTTTTTATCCCTTTGAAAAATTCTACCCTTTAGATTTTTAAATTTCATAAGTCATAGAAACGAGGAATTGTCCAACCCACGTCCAGCAAAACCGGGTTCCAAATTAAGAAACTTAGCTTATTTAGAGTACTGACTGCCTTAAACGCTAAACATGCTCAAGTTTCCATGGCACAAGATTTGCAGCAAACTTGACTCGCAAAATTTTCTTTAAATTATTTTTTGTCAGGCTTTCCTATTCCTAACTATTTAAAAGTATTTTTCATCTACAAGACAATTTGTTCTTGAAAAGAGTACACTAACGTTTTTTTTAAATGCTGTGTATCAACCATATTTGTGAGGAAGTTAAAAGCACATTTATTGCATCTAGAATTTAGCAACAAACTTAATTTTCTGCTTGGAATATATCAGATAAAACGGACATTTTTCAAAGAGACACTCATTGAATAGATATTCCTCCTAATTTTGGTAAAATCTTCAGACAAACCGCTTTTGACATGCTTAATCTGAAATGCCTCACCTGTTCCGTTTCGACGTAATTGGCGACATGGCCAAACTCGTTGACCCCTCGCCTTTTGTATCGAGAGCCTGCTCGATGGCGCGACCTTCTTGACAGGAGGGTGATTTTGTATTCTATGAGATCTTCCACACTAGATGGAATGGGACTAGGACTTCTAGCCCCGAAGGAATCGTACGAATCTTCCGGATTATTTAGATCCACTTTGCAGTTTTCGATTTGTACGAATCCCTGGATTACTGGTACGATCCAGGGGTCGGCAAGGGGGTCCTGGAATGAAAGAACAATTATACTTCTTGGTTAAAAAAGGTTGAACTGACAGGAATCCAAACAAATTTATTCAAGAAGACAATGTTAGTCTATCAGATCTCTTCAAAACTTAGGGAGCGAAGGCTTGGTTCTGGCAAATTAAGAAACGGATCTAAAAATTTTCAGAGATTTTTCTTTGCCATTTAGCATTCAACAAAACTAAACTTTTTCCTCATTCTAAAATCTTCTTTGGTCCAAACAACTTGTGAGATCTCAGAAATTAGGCGAAGCAGGCTTCAAGCAGCTAAAATATAAATCTAAATTATAACCTTATCCGTTTCTTTAACTAGCCAGGGCACTAATTACATGCAAGTCAAAATCGAGAAATTTAATATGAGCTTACCTGCGACTTGACCAAGTCTTGCAGCATGAACTTATTCCAAAAGAACCTTTCATCGGCTCTAGCCCATAAAGGAACGTTTTGGTCCTGTTCACGGAGGTGTTGTTGTTGAATGGAGTTTGTTAAGTCTCCATTCGGCGAGTAGTAGAAGGAACTGGAATCGTTGAACATCTTCAGCAATTCCTGGAAAATTCAATATATTGAATAATTTTGTTTTTTTATTTTGGGTTTTCTAGATTCTTCTGAAATTGCACATACAATATTTCATTCTGGAATATCTACAACATCTCAGAGAGCTACAAGGTATAGAAACGGTTTCCATGTTATCCTAAAGAATGTTATTACTTTGGCATCAGATCACCATTTACCTTTTCAGTGCCATATTTTGACTTGCTTTGAGTATTAACCCAACAAGAATCCATGGATTCAAAACCGGCCTTTGGCGATTGTATATTCGGGATTGAAATCATGAAGAGGGTTATTTATACATATTACATGGATTGCTTTGTATTGAGCAGTGATTGCTTGACTGATAGTGTTTGCTGCAAGCCGTAAAAACGTTGTTGGAAACCCCTTATTAAATGTCTATACCAAATTTCAGGACTGTAAGTGAACTACTAAAGCCACAGTGGGCAATTCAAAATATGGTGTCCATTTTGGCAGCCATCTTGGAAATTTTCTCATAATTTATGAGGGAACCCCTAAGCGAATCCCCAAACTTCCTAAATATAATTGAAATAATAAAGTCGCAGTGGGCAATTCAAAATATGGTGGCCATTTTGGCAGCCATCTTGGATTTTTCCAAAAGTTTTTGAGGGGAACCCCTTAGTGAATCCCCATACCAAATTTCGTAAATCCAAGTGAAATACTAAAGTCACTGAGGGCAATTCAAAATATGGCAGTCATTTTGGCAGCCATCTTGGACTTTTCCAAAAATTTCTGAGGGGAATCCCCAAGTGAATCCCTGTACCAAATTTCATAAATCTAAGTGAAATACTAAGGTCACAATGGGTAATTCAAAATATGGCGGCCATTTTGGCAGCCATCTTGGATTTTTCAAAAATTTCTGAGGGGGACCCCTAAGTGAATCCCCATACCAAATTTCGTAAATCCAAGTGAAATACTAAAGTCACTGAGGGCAATTCAAAATATGGCAGTCATTTTGGCAGCCATCTTGGACTTTTCCAAAAATTTCTGAGGGGAATCCCCAAGTGAATCCCTGTACCAAATTTCATAAATCTAAGTGAAATACTAAGGTCACAATGGGTAATTCAAAATATGGCGGCCATTTTGGCAGCCATCTTGGATTTTTCAAAAATTTCTGAGGGGGACCCCTAAGTGAATCCCTGTACCAAATTTCATAAATCTAAGGGAAATACTAAGGTCACAGTGGGCAATTCAAAATAGGGCAGCCATTTTGGCAGCCATCTTGGATTTTTCAGAAAATATCTGAGGGGGGACCCCTAAGTGAATCCCTGTACCAAATTTCATAAATCTAAGTGAAATACTTAGGTCACAGTGGGCAATTCAAAATAGGGCAGCCATTTTGGCAGCCATCTTGGATTTTTCAGAAAATATCTGAGGGGGACCCCTAAGTGAATCCCTAGTCCAAATTTCATAAATCTAAGTGAAATACTAAAGTCACAGTGGGCAATTCAAAATTTGGCGGCCATTTTGGCAGCCATCTTGGATTTTCCAAAATTTCTAAGGGAGACCCTAAAGTGAATCCCTATACCAAATTTGGTAAATCCAAGTGAAATACTAAAGTTGCAATGGGCAATTCAAAATATGTTGACAAGAAAAGTGGACATGGACATTGACATGGACACATTTACACATGGACAAGTGGACAAGAGTCCCATTTCACCAAAAATTACCTCCTCTAATAACCTGCCTTTGGCCGGTTAAAAATGCATAAAACCAATATTTCATTAATTTCCAATTCAAGAAGTTAACAAATATTGTTTAAAAGAATATCACCATACCTCTACCACTCTTTTTTCAAACTTTTCCTTGTCCTTCAAGTCACGCTGAAAATGAACAAAAACAATAATTGATACATCATAACTATTTAACTGCTTTTGACATACAATGTTACGTAATAACAAATGTCGAGTAGGCCTATTGTCCACTTATTGGAAATAACAGTTCCAAAATTTCTTAAAATTTCTTTTATTTTCATGAGGGAGGCAATTTATGATATTTTTGCATTAGACCATTATACAAGAAGGACAAAACAATATTTTAAGCGTATGAGAAGTTTTTTTTCAGACTCTCTCTTCATAAACAACGTAATATTTTTGCAGCATTATTTTTATATAAAGGTTGATAGGTTAGTGACTATTTTAGTAAAATGATCCCAATATTAGCATCATTAGTACTCATATTACAATATTAGGTGTCAACAAGTTGTTATTATTAATCAGTGAGATAACAAGGAAATTAAATTTTATGTACATAAAATCATGACAGGATTTTGTGTAATACAAAAATGTTTGCTAAACTGAGTAGAGTGCCAAACAAAGCTAATTTCCATTATTACTATTCAGCATTCAAGAAATAGCTTCCAGTAAATTTTTTTGCTGTTCAGACGGTTTTCAAAAGCAGAGTTTATGAACTGGGAGGTGTGTCACCAAAATTGGCCTTTTATCATAAAAAACAAAGATTTATTTTTATTTTCTATTATTTCTATGGCTAGTGAAATTATAAATTTACTATTTATAGTCAATGTCACACTCATCTTGCATAGAATTTTTACAGGGTCATATACAATGTTGGCAACGCTTTATTTATTCTTCTTGAGAACAATAATTATTATGAACGGTATATTAGGATAGATCTGTCAGTGCAAAAATAATATTAGAAGTAATAGGGAGACTAAAAAAAACTGCTAGTTTTCCACCTTCACCATTGAATGGTCATATTCAAAGGCTAGAAGTTGATTAAAAATTTACACTTTTTAAAAATTACCTTGAAGTCTTTTTTACAAGCAAAACCACGTCTATCAAATAATCACAGCACTCTAATGAAAGCTTAAACACGGCGATCACTAATTCCAGAGATAGACACTAAATGATAACCAAGTCTAAAGACAGAAACTAGGTGATCATTTCAATTAGCTACGGTTTTAACTAATGACCACATGCAATGTGCAAAGTCTAAACTAAAGTTTTCGTGCAATGTATTGAAGTATATAATTACAGTTCCTTTTTTCAAACAATCATTACTGTATTATGTATCTAAGTGCATTCAACTATATCTCTACAATATCTAAATATCTTATTATCACTATGCAAAAGTGTAAACATCACTAATAACCACTTTAGAAAAATACTACAGCTAATCAGTTATGTATCTTTCTTATATGGAAGTTTTCATAACATTATATGCTATATAGTCTAGAACAAGCATTCAGAATTATTCATAACTGCAACCTTTATTTTGCAGTTTGTGTCTATAACATGCTATTAATTCATTTGAAAAGGTTTAGCATAAACTAGCTATATTACACACATTTCTACAATATTATAGTGTCATAGTGCATTCGCTATCTAGATTTGAGCTGGGTGCCAGATATATATAATTATAATAATTATATGCTTGATGGATTTCTGCCAATGATAGTACTTTGCTGTGTAAAGCAAAATTTACACATTCCAAATTTCAAAATATTTAGCAAGCAAGGCTCATATTTGAGAAATTTATCATAATTTTGATTATATAAAGACAAAGGCTCCTCATGATGGTGTCTATGCAGGCAGGTAAAGGACTCCCCCCATGAAGTAATGAATAAATAATTTTAGTTTACGGGCCAAAATCAGATAAAGGGCAACATTTGTGTGACATCATCATGGTCCAAAAAATCTCACCACAGGTCACAATTATTCATTTCTATGGGCAATAGAATGTCTAAAGTATGTTATTTTATGGTTTAAAAGATAATTAATGCTATTGGAACCCTAGAAATTGGATTTTAATTAGGGTATGTCATAAAGTGACGGACGTGACATGTCAAACTTTCAAGCCTAATTTTTCAAAGCTGGTTGGATATTTTGCAATGAGAGATAAATTGGAATGTGTAAGAGCTCAGGGTCTTTCTCTCAGTGCCAAATGTTAATTAATAAAACTGAAGAATTATTGCATAAATTAGTGTTAATTAGATGTGACGGACGTTACTTCGGAAATCCCATAAAGAAGTTTTCGGTAGCCTTCCCACAGATATCACAGTGACATTAAAAGTATTAGAAAGGTTAATCTTGAATCTAAAGTAATGTTTTCAATCTCATAGGGTAAAATAACCTGATAAACAAGCGAGCACTGACACTTTTTTGTTCGGATGTTACGTTGACTGTATTGACATTTTTCAAATTTGTGTATTAGAACCTATATCTCATCTGATCATAAAGCTAAATAATTTAAATTAGGGATGAATTACAGTATTTAGGGTTTATTTAACATTTTTATTTTTCAAACTGTTGAGGACAGTGCAAACAAGAACAAAGACAGACATTCAGGACTGGCTTTATCTGGAAATTCTGATACGGACGTGACATTGACATGCCTTATTTTCAGCTTTTTTGTCAAGTGTAACAGGCGAGCATAAAACTTCAACACAACCATTTAGATGCATTGAAAACTGGTGCAGATGATGGAGATTATGGAAATCAACATCACTATTAATGCTGGATCACAGTTTGAGCATTAACTGTGCTAACTATGGAAATACTGGCAAAATAATTATAATTGTGTTCGCCTGTTATTGAGGGAAAAAAATTGACAGAATGCTAACTCACCTTCCTCCTGCCCCCCTCAATTTGTAAATGTTCTGTTTTAGTGGGGGGTCATCAAAATATGACCTATTTAGATCAATTCCAGGCACCTGCTTTTAATTAGGTCACCTGTGCTCTGTTGCAGGGGCCCTTGTTCGGACGTTATGATTTTGACAGAAAATGACATCAACATCTTACGACCAGAATTACATCAATATGTGACATCTCACAGTGTATTTATACAGTCCTACCTATAATTTATACATTAACCTTGCCTTTAAAGATCAATATGGACTGTATAAGCAAATTTGCTGGTTGTGGCAATTTTTTAAAATTTTGGTTGTTTTTGACAGAAAAAATAACGGGCGAACACCATTTTTCAAATCAAATTTTCTCCAAGTTAAATCAATAAATTTAATTATTTTATAAGTGCAAAATGCAAAGCACATATTAAATTACATTTTGCACTGGACAATGTGTCCTGTCTTGCCTAATTTTTGAACAACGAGATCCATTTATAACCACATGTTGAAAATGTCACAAAATGGCCGCCAAAAATCATTGACATTTCTCACGAAAACTTTAATTACACATCTATCGTTAGCCTTTGCACCATGAAGTTGTCTTTTCTATCTCCCTGTATGGAAAGGCTGCCTATGCAACCAAAAAATCCAATATTGGCATTGTGCAACATGCTTAAATGAAAAGTGAAAGTGACGGACGTTACTTGTTGTCGTTTATCTGATTTTGGCCCTTTAAACACAAAAATCTGCCAAATTACTGAAAATGCGAACATGACTACAAGTGATCAAAATGCACCTCAGAGAGTCCTCAGTGTATGATGGTACAGTCACCCAATAGACAGAAAACGATGCAGAAATATTAAGCTATTATAACTATTATAAATACGGATAAAGGAGCACCCAGCTCAAATCTACGATTATCTACAGGACAAGAAGACAGAGAAATAGCTTATTCCATGAACCTGTTGCGGTTGTGCGAGAGCGCTAAATTCTGCGATGTTTCCAGGAATCTTGAAAGGTAGCTACAAAAGAAGCAAGTCCCAAAACCTTAATTCTAACCCACAAAAATACCAGCAATGTACATAAACAGCAAAGAACTGCAGCTTATAGTTGTTCTTAGCCTTACTGACCACTTTGTACAGCTTTACAGAGCTTTATGTACACATACAGTAATTCTACGATTCTTAGCACATTAAATGACAACATTATGTATTACCGTATATCAAAGGTAAAAGATCGTAACAATAACTTGAATAGGGTTAATGTGAATTATGCATATATTATAAAATCATACAATTATTCATACTTGCAATATACTACATTTATTACTTATCTATTTAACTAATTTCCTTACAGTGATCATGCTTTTAAAATAGCTGCTGCTTCAAGTTATCAAACTTTCTTACTGAGATCTCAGTTTTACATTTAACACACCTGCGTTTTGAGACATTTTTGTCAATTGGGATTATGTACATGAATTTTGCGCAGTTCCATCATTATAGCAGTTACACTGCTATTTGTAAGAAGGATTAATTGAATGATTGGACCAAAATTAAGTGGCCTTTAGTAGTACTAGCTACCAAAAGTGCAGGATACAATTTTCTGGTGGTTAAATTTTGTTTTCTTTTTTTTAATCAATCGTGAATTGCAAGATTTTACCAGTCACTGCATCATCATTACAAAATTATCAAAACATCAAAGGGAACTCCAGATGTTAGAGTTTAAACTGTGACAATACAGCAATCGAAAAAATTTGGTGTTAAATATTTTGGTTTCTAGTTCGAAAATTTCAATTTCAAACTCATTTTAAGACCCTACACCTTTTTGTCAGGTGTAGAAACACAAAAAGTGCCGACAAGCTATCAAACGTGTACATTTTGCTCTTTGAAACCGTGTTATTAATCACTAATTAGCGTGTAAGCAATATTTATATGACAAACAATGTCGGTTAAATATCGACCCTTACATTAAGAAGTTTATCTGAACTATCAATACGAGTTTTGGATGATCTTCTCTGAAAGAAAGTTACATAATTCACAGATTTCCATTAAACGAGCAATTAAAATGAGTGATAAAATGAGCCTGCATTTGTCAAATTTCTATAATACAATAAAGAGAAACATTTGGGATGAATAATAGATAAATATTCCGCTAAATAACATGAAATGTGTGGTTATTTATTATTCATAAGTCAATGTCGCAACAAATTTGAATGTAAAACGATAATATAATGTGATGGCATTTTATCCTAAAAGCAATAAACTTTGCAGCTACATTCCTACTGTTCTTTAAAGGAATGTATCAACAACAAGAATCCATGGATTCAAAGGCTAGTCGATTCGGTATAAGGCCTATATTGATGAAGCAGTGATTAACATCGAATGGGTGACAGCGATATTCCTCTATATTACATCTGGCTTGCAGGTATGGTTATCATAATTATGAATAATGTGAAATTTACGGAAAAAAAGTCAGGTTTTAGACCAGGTAGCTGCGAAATTGAAGTAAAGTAAAATTTTATTTAAAGTCGGTGATGAAAAATAAAAGAAGCAAGACAAGCTACAAAGCTTTTGACCGACAAGGTAAAATCAACAAACAACAAAGGGCAAAATTATGGGATGAATTATGTACAGAAGAGTTTTCAGAAAGTATTAATCATTAATAAGAATATTAAAGTCAACAGTGAATGGCCAAGCAGCTTTGGTTTTAGTGAAAACATTAAGATAAAACATAAGAAAAGGCAAATGAAGATTCGAAGAAATTATTATAAAAGATGTAACTCTATAAAGGCTGTTATTTCTTGAAGCTCATCAGTTAAAACAAACAATTTACACAGTATGACAGCATTTTTGTTCCAAAGGCCATCATCAAAAACAGAGCATTTCAGAAAAAATTAGCCACAAATTCTCAAAACATTCTGTGTACTGTATATATAGAGTGGTGTTGACTGTGCAGTCTATGTGCACCCAAGATACTTATATTATTATAAATCTTTTGAAATCATAAGTTGGAAAACATGCATTGATATCATATGATGGTTAAGTAACCAAAGTGAGGTATAATTGCCCTGATCTCAAATTGTTTTCAAGCAATGTGTCTAAAATGAAATTCCTTATTTAAATATTGTTCAATGAAACACAACAGACTGTGATACTGCAGTCTACTGTGCATTACTTATCATTATATCATCACTAAGCAGACCAGTTGCACTGACTTTTGTTCATTTCCAACTGCACATTTTTGTTGATCTGTTGTGTATTGTTAGTTGTGTATGATAAATGTGTTAAATTCAGCTTGTGTGTGAAATTGCTTAACAACAGCACTGTGGTTGCAATACAAATGGAACAGAGTTCAGGCCTGTTTTTTTATAGGCCTACACATAAACAAGCTATTGTTGTGATGTGGTACAACAAGAAATCAAAATATTGGAAACCAAAAATTCCAAACAGTTCCAATCCAACAGGAAAGTAAGGTTGTAAAATTAAGACCACACGGCCACACGGCCAAATTGGTAAAATTATAATTATTTACACAGTTATGTCTTGATAAATCAAAATGTAGCACTTATTGCATAAATTGTGCTCTATTGGGCTGTAATTTATTTGATAGAAGACAAAATAAATCAAAGTAACTTGTGATGTAAGTGCAATTGAAATGATATTTCTTCTATAATCTGCTCAATTGGATATCAAATTAATGAACATTTTTAAATTATTTACTCTCATTCACACTTTGGTGTAATTTACAATATATAACACAAAATAATTACAATTAACTAAAAGCATTGTGTTATACTTTCAAGAAATATTGATATTCTGCAATTGCAATAACTTGATTTTTTGTTTGACACAGATCACTGAATAATTGCAATCATTAGACACTACCTGCCAACTCAAGTCAATTGCCATTAATTGATATCACCTTTAACAGTGACTGAGCTCCATGACTAATTGCAATCATCAGACACTGCCTGCCAACTCAACCCAATTGAGTTGATATTTTCTTTGACACTGCTCAATGAGTAATTGCAATCATTAGACACTAGCTGTCAACTCTGAATGTGTCACTGCTTAGTAAATAGTATATAAAGACCAGCCTTGGTACATCAGTTCAGTGTACAACAAGACATGCTTTAAGAAGAACATGCCAAAGAGGATGAGAAAAAAAAGAGGATAATGGCTTTTCAGTACATCTTAAGACTCAAGGTAAATGTAGCTTATGTTATGATTTCTACTTGTTTTGCCTGGTCATCTTGTGCTGGTTGTTGTTTCAAACAATGTCCATTAGCAACTTCCCATAGAAGGCTAGACTGCATATCATGCTCAGGGTCAGAGACATTATTTAAATTTAGGCTTACCTCTACTTATCATGTAGTTTTTGCAGTAATATCATGTAGAGTCTGGAGCCAAGTCAGTCATGCATTTGTGACTAACATACCTGACTAACTTATTCCACCATTTTTGACTAACTTAGTTGATCATCAGAGCATAGACTGTAAATTATGTAAACTAATAGGCCTATCACTGTTGTTTTTTTTTGTACAGTACTGTACTGTTTAATGATGCTCTGTGTATATATCTATTGTTATTCAAAAAGAACATGTCAGCTGAAGTTCAGATAGTTGATACATCTTCATTCTTTATGAAGGCTTTCTTTTGAAACACTTGTGTGGTACCAAAAGTTGCATGCTTCCACTGTAAGTGGCATTAGGACATAAGTTGGCCACCTCCTCCAGCACACAGACTGTAGGACCAGTGCTATATGACAGGCAGATCGCATTACGCCCGGCTAGCGGGATCCCGACAGTACCATTGGGTCCACCGCTTGCCTCGAGCGTCGTACGCCCGGCTAGCCGGATACCATTAGTACCATTGGGTCCACCGCTGGCTCGAGCGTTGCGCCTAATCACCATGCGGTGCATGCACGGAGACAAGCGCACAGGATTGTTTAGAGCTGAATCGATCGTAAATTTGATTGTAGAAGATTCATCACAGTGATATCCCGGACGCATGATGTTTCTAAGGTAGTTCAGGACCCACAGGCGAATCCTGAGGCAAATCTGCCTTACGGTATTTTGAATTTCCTATTTTCGCGGGCTTTTTTGTCATCTCTCTAAGGGCTAGTCCTCGACTAGCCAATAATGTGATTTTACTGTATTGGTGAAAATTTGCACTAATTGCTGGTGAATGTATATCTATAGGTTTAATAATTTTTAGTCTTAAATTAATAAAATCCACAGTAATGAAATAAAGGTTTACAATAGTCTATACAAAATGTACAGGATAAAATTCTTAGGTATATATATTAGACATTTATAAAGATTGTAAAAAAATATTACAGGATGAAATTTGTAGAAATTAATGACACTTGTTACAAAGTGGACAAATGGATTTAAAAATAATCATAGTACATGAAGGAGTAAAATTTTACACTTAAGAGATATGGTTTGTTTCGTTATAATTACATATTATTAATATTGCATAACAACTCCAACCTATCATCTCAGCATTCATGAACATTTTACTAAGCAACAACACCTATTTCTGATTGGTTTGGTTGACAGAAAACACATTTCAACTTTAATAACCAACAAACTGAGATATTATTATTTGACATACCTTCTTAGGCTTCACATTCTCGGCAGCTGACTTGATGGAATTCCAAGTTTTCTGAAGAGATCTCGTCTGGGGTTCAGGGGGCTTGTTGATGTGATCAGTGCTCTTGATGCCAAAATGGTGCTTCGAACACAGCTACAACACAAACAGAAAGTGAATATTAGTTAATTAAACTTTTTCTAGGTGTCAGTTCAAATACCAAGGAATTATCAGTTGAGAAGCAATGACTGAGGGTATTTTTCATGAAACTGAAAAGATTTTGCACCATGGCAAACACTTCAGAATTCTGTTAGATATCTGGATTCATAATGTTGAGAAAATCGTATTGCTCTTTGATTTACTCAGCTTTTTTATTTTAGACAGCAAAGTTTAGTATTATATTGCATTTAAATTTTATTTTAATTACAAAACTTTTAGACCACGGGCCAGAAAGTGAAACCCTCCCCCCCCGGAGGGAATTTTCGGGACCCCCCTAGTTTTCTTCCTGGATGTGTTAGGAGCTCATTTCAGGTTGTTTCCGCAATTTAAAAGCGTGGAAACTCCAGAAAAAATCACTTTTTCTGAATACCGCGTGACGAATATCGATATTTTTAGCGTGACGCACTTTCCTTCACCAAATTGGCAATAACTCCCTCAATAATCATCTTTATGACACAACAAAGGTGTCATTGGAACCACAAATAAGCAGACTACATGATACAATGTTGTTTTACTCAAAAATATGGACTGAAATTTGTTAGGAAGCCATTTTCCTACCCCTACCCCTACATTTTATTTAATAAAATGATTTCCGCCCATATATAATCACCATTTGAGGCTAAATACTATGCAAAATAATCATAAATTCAGCCTGGGTGAATTTAATTAATCATTTTTAAAACAACTATCAACACTAGAAACACACAGTCACAAATAAATCCATAAAAATCTATTTACCTGAGCACCGCATCGGGAATTTAGTTGTTTTTAGCGTAACAGACTTTCTGTCACAAAATTAGCCATAACTCCCTCAATAATAATTTTTATTACACAATGTAGGTGTCATTGGAACCACAAATAAGAAGGCTACATGATAAAATGTTGCTTTAGTTGAGGAGAGGGACTGAAGTTTAACAGAAGGCCATTTTCTTACCCCTACCCCTAACATATTATTAAAAAAAAAAGATTTCTGAACACAAAAATCATCAATTTCAGTTAAATTCTAAAAAAAACAAAACAAATTGAGACTGGGTTAATTCTTTCCCATCAGTTGTATGGTAATTCAGTATATTTACTAGGCTATCTGGTGCATATAGTATATATATTTTGGAAAAGGGGTCTCGACATCCCAGCCACACCTTTATTAAATTTGGACTATCGCAGATTTTTGCTAAAATTTGAACACTTCCACACATTGAATTGGCTGTAAAGTGGTCATAGAAATGGCCAGGCATATTAAGTTTTATATGGTGATTTAGTATATTTGCCAGGCTATCTGATGCATATAGTTTAATTTTGGACAACGGGTCTGGACACCCTGGCCACACCTTTGTTAAATTTGGACTATCGCAGATTTTTGCTAAAAATTTGAACACTTCCACTCATTGAATTGGCTGTAAAGTGGTAATAAATGTGATAAAGCATATTAAGTTTTATATGGTAATTTAGTATATTTGCCAGGCTATCTGATGTATATAGTTTAATTTTGGAAAAAGGGTGTGGACACCCTAGCCACACCTTTGTGAAATATGGACTGTCGCAGATTTTTGCTAGAATTTGAACACTTCCACACATTGAATTGGCTGTAAACTGGTCATAGCAATGGCCAGGCATATCAAGTTTTATATGGTGATTTAGTATATTTGCCAGGCTATCTGATGCATATAGTTTAATTTTGGAAAAAGGGTGTGGACACCCTAGCCACAGTCTAGGGTGGTCCTTATTTATACATTTTTTAAATCTTATGGTCTGACCCTCCTAAAATCCTCCAATTGGCTAAAAAATGAGGTCTGTAAAGTTTTATCAAAATATATTAATATTTAGAGGTAGCTCAACGGCCTTGAAAATTGCTTATTTGAAGCAATTTAGGCGTTTATAGCCAGAATGCATTAGTTTCTCCTTACATCTCTATCCACCATGCATGGCCTTAGTCAAAGCACTTTAGTCACATATTATTGTCTTCTTGAATCAGAGTATCTACAATCAAAACTAATATTGACTGTAATGAAATAAATTTCTAAGAAATTGATATTGATGCAGTGATTTGACATAGTAGTACCATCGGTGAGCTCGCGATTGGTGAATCAAATTGTCAGCGACTTCTCTCTGTCACAAACCTCACACAGATGGCTGTTATTCACTGTTTCTGTGCCCAAAAGGACCTCAAAAACAAGAAAATGGTTTTGCTGTCAACACAATATGATATTTGTGGTGCGAAGTTACTTGAAATAGCAAGTTTTTTGGTGCTTTCTCTACCATCATCTTAAATGTAAGGAACTTGTCTGGTTAGAAGCAACTCCTACTGTAAAGAAAATTGAAGCAGTTTGGAACAGTTTGGAACAGAGCAAGAATATCTATAAGGTACAGTCTAGATGTTACCAAGAAGGCTGAAAAACTTAAATTTGAAGAGTGGCAAACCTAAAGAAAAATGCAAAACCAAGATCGCAAAAGCAAATTTCGAAAGAGGACGATTTCATCTAGTATTTCCAAAGTTCACAGAGGGATGCAGTGACTCTTATTGAAATCTCTGACTTCTGACAATAGCTGTTTGGTCAAAGAGAAAAAAGTGCAATGAGGTTCAATGGCTGGTGTTGATAAGGTCTTTGATAGAAAAGAAGGGAAAGGAAAGGATGACAAGGTGAAGTACATTGTAAATGCAACATCAGAAAGTCAGAATTAAGCCAGTGTTCAATGAAAAAGTCATTGAAGAAGTAGCTGTAGATCCTCTTAATCTGAATCTGAAGATTCTGACTGTGATGAACCTGTTCCCGGATTCATATACTTCAAAACCAAAAAGAGGTCATACAGAATTAATCAGAGCAGAACTGACATCATGGTGTGCTTCTAGATGTTGGTTAGTGCAACTGCTAGAGCACAAGCTCACCAATTTTGCAATCAAGAATTCATTTGAGTCCTGTTCCTCTGGTAGTAGACTTTGATGGAAAGCTGCTGCTGACTGACCTTATCACTGTGTACATGTACCAACCAAGTGACCTAATTGAGGATTTTTTTGTTTACGTTTTGCTACTTCTCATATAAAGAGTAAACAACAAACTTTGCCATATAGCCAGTATGCTGTCTTATAGCTTAAGTAATACACATAAAAAATGTGGACCCCAATAGTGAAGTGTTCTGGGAGATTAGGCAATTTCAGTAAATTTTAGTGTATTTTTTACTGGAATCGCGAAATCTTGTGATTGAGCACTAAACATTTATTGCTTGTAACTTAACATCATGATGTCTAATACTTAAGTACAGCATACTGGCTAGGTTATGTTGTCATTGAATTGGCTTCCAGTCCAAAATTCAAGATTTTATGATTAACTGGGTCGCTTCGCTTAGAGCAAACGGTACACAGTGTTATTGGTTCCCAGAAAGTTGATGGTCTTCCAGTTTTAGACTCAGGGTAAAGCCTTTATCAGGTGTGGCTCAAGCTAATGCTGTGTCTGATACCCTGTAGCACTGGGGAATAGAAAAACAAGTTTGTGGTATGTGTTCTGAAACAACAAGCTCAAATACAGTTTGTCTGACAGGAGTCCGCCTTGTCTTATAGCAGAACCTTGGTCGTGAATTTCTGTGAGCTGGTTCTGCCTTGCGAAATGCATGGGACCTTCATCAGGCCCTCAGATCCTGCTCTTCAAGAGATTAAATCCCCATTGAACCACCTTGACCCAAATGAATATTATCAACGAAAAAGTCACCCATTCCCAAAGCTTCTCATTAAATGTTTCAGGCAGGATTTAATTATGTTTGTGAATGAATAGCTTGCCAAATACCCACCATCGGATAACTATCGTCAGCCCTGGACCTGGATGTATAATATAGGAGTTCTTCACCACAATCGTCAGGATTGCTAAAAGTTCAATGCTCTTGGGGTGATGCATCAGACTCATTGGATGAGTTTAGTCATTTATTGTTTCAAAGTGTGGATATTACAATTTCATCTCTCCGCATGTGAGAGAAAGAGTCTGCAAGATCTTTGTTTCTTCAAAGATCTATGTCAAGACCTGCTTCATGTATCCTCTTGCTGTGTGTGCACCACAAATTAATCTTTGTCTTCTCCAAGAGTTCAGAACTAAGCTGTAACCAAATAAGCAATTTGTAAGTGACAAAACCAGAAGATGGGAAATCACCTCTGGTATCTGCCTGAAATTCTGTGTCCTGACGCTCTTCGTTAAAGATGAATCGCAGGACACCAAGTCCCAAATATAAAGGTTGAATATATGAAAGACACTTCAAATGAGAAAGAGCCTCTGAAAAAGGCTCTTATTAACATCAACACAGTGAATGTGCAGGTCATAGTAATAAATGCCAATATATCTGTCTTTGTCACAAAAGTCGTTCTGAATGTTAGATTCTCATTGCATTTAATTGATGTCCTTGATATAATGTACATGATCATTGTCAGCCTTAAAATGTGATTTTTTTCTGTCAAATAGAACAGTTACAAACCTAAGGTTTAATTCCAGAAAAAATGCATGTGACTGGTGCTGCAGAGGTGTCACTTTTTAAGGGCAGTATTTTTGGCCTTTGGCGATGATTTGGTGACTGAAAGCCAAAATGAGACAAACTTCAAGGCCTTTGAGCTACCTCTAAATATGCATTGATTTTTGTGAAACTTTGCAAATCTCATTTTTTTACCAAAAGGAAGATATCTGGGGGGTCAGAGCAAGACATTTTCAAGTTTTATTTTTTTCCATTGTATAAGGACCACCCTAACTGCCACACCTTTGTGAAGTATGGCCTGTCACAGATTTTTTTCTAAAATTTGAACACTTCCACTTATTGAATTGGCTGTAAAGTGGTAATTAAAATGATAAAGCATACTAAGTTTTATATGGTAGTTTAGTATATTTACCAGGCTATCTGATCAGGATGCATATTGTTTAATTTTGGAAAAAAGGTCTGGACACCTCAGCCACATCATTGTGAAATTTGGACTATCGCAGATTTTTGCTAAAATTTGAACACTTCCACTCATTGAATTGGCTGTAAAGTGGTAATAAATATGATAAAGCATATTAAGTTTTATATGGTAATTTAGTATATTTACCAGGCTATCTGATTTATATAGTTTAATTTTGGAAAAAGAGTGTGGACACCCTGGCCACAAATTTGTGAATTATGGACTGTCGCAGATTTTGCTAAAATTTGAACACTTCCACACATTGAATTTGCTGTAAACTGGTCATAGCAATGGCCAGGCATATCAAGTTTTATATTGTGATTTAGTATATTTGCCAGGCTATCTGATGCATATAGTTTAATTGTGGAAAAAGGGTGTGGACACCCTAGCCACACCTTTGTGAAGTATGGACTGTCGCAGATTTTTGCTAAAATTTGAACACTTCCACACATTGAATTGGCTGCGAAGTGGTAATAAAAATGATAAAGCATATTAAGTTTAATATGGTAATTTAGTATATTTACCTGGCTATCTGGTGCATATAGTTTCATTTTTGACAAAGGGTGTGGAGACTGTGGACACCCCAGCCATACCTTTGTGAAATTTGGACTATCGCAGATTTTTTACTGAAATTTGAACACTTCCACACATTGAATTGGCCATGAAGTGGTAATAAAAATTATAAAGCATATCAAGTTTAAAATAGTTATTAAATATTTTTTCCAGGGCTATCAAGTACATATAGCCTCATTTTGGACAAAGGGTCTGGACACCCTAGCCACACCTTTATGAAATGTGGACTATCGCAAATTCTTGCCAAAAATTTGAATACTCTCACACTTTCACTTACCGCTTACTGCTGGGGTGTCCACATCCTTTGTTCTTAACGAAACTATATGCACCAGATTTCCTGGTAAATATACTAAGTTACCATATACAACTTAAGTTAATATGCCTGGCCATTTCTACAACCCCTTTATAGCCATTTCAATGTGAAGTGTTCAATGTTAGCAAAATTTAATCTGCAACTTCCAAATTTTACAAAGGCATGGCTAGGGTGTCCACACCCTTTGTCCAAAATGAAACTATATGCACCAGATAGCCTTGTAAATATACTAAATTACCATATAAAACTTGTTATGCCTGGCCATTGCTATGACCAGTTTACAGCAAATTCAATGTGTGGAAGTGTTCAAATTTTAGCAAAAATCTGCGACAGTCCATATTTCACAAAGGTGTGGCTAGGGTGTCCACACTCTTTTTCCAAAATTAAACTATATACATCAGATAGCCTGGTAAATATACTAAATTACCATATAAAACTTAATATGCTTTATCATATTTATTACCACTTTACAGCCAATTCAATAAGTGGAAGTGTTCAAATTTAAGCAGAAGTCTGCGATAGTCCAAATTTAACAAAGGTGTTGCTAGGGTGTCCACACCCTTTGTCCAAAATGAAACAATAAGCATCAGATAGCCTGGTAAATAAACTAAATCACCATATAAAACTTAATAAGCTTTATCATTTTTATTACCACTTTACAGCCAATTCAATGTGTGGAAGTGTACAAATTTTAGCAAAAAATCTGCGACAGTCCATATTTCACAAAGGTGTGGCTAGGGTGTCCACACCCTTTTTCCAAAATGAAACAATATGCATCAGATAGCCTGGCAAATATACTAAATTACCATATAAAACTTAATATGCCTGGTCATTCCTATGACCACTTTACAGCCAATTCAATGTGTGGAAGTGTTCAAATTTTAGTAAAAATCTGCGACAGTCCATATTTCACTAAGGTGTGGCCAGGGTGTCCACACCCTTTTTCCAAAATTGAACTATATGCATCAGATAGCCTGGCAAATATACTAAATCACCATATAAAACTTAATATGCCTGGCCATTTCTATGACCACTTTACAGCCAATTCAATGTGTGGAAGTGTTCAAATTTTAGTAAAAATCTGCGATAGTCCATATTTCACTAAGGTGTGGCCAGGGTGTCCACACCCTTTTTCCAAAATTGAACTATATGCATCAGATAGCCTGGCAAATATACTAAATCACCATATAAAACTTAATATGCCTGGCCATTTCTATGACCACTTTACAGCCAATTCAATGTGTGGAAGTGTTCAAATTTTAGCAAAAATCTGCGACAGTCCAAATTTAACAAAGGTCGGGCTGGGGTGTCCAGACCCCTTTTCCAAAATATATATACTATATGCACCAGATAGCCTAGTAAATATACTGAATTACCATACAACTGATGGGAAAGAATTAACCTAGTCTCAATTTGTTTTTTTTTTAGAATTTAACTGAAATTGATGATTATAAGTGTTCAGAAATCTTTTTTTTTAAATAACATGTTAGGGGTAAGGGTAAGAAAATGGCCTTCTGTTAAACTTCAGTCCCTCTCCTCAACTAAAGCAACATTTTATCATGTAGCCTTCTTATTTGTGGTTCCAATGACACCTACATTGTGTGATAAAAATTATTATTGAGGGAGTTATGGCTAATTTTGTGACAGAAAGTCTGTTACGCTAAAAACAACTAAATTCCCGATGCGGTGCTCAGGTAAATAGATTTTTATGGATTTATTTGTGACTGTGTGTTTCTAGTGTTGATAGTTGTTTTAAAAATGATTAATTAAATTCACCCAGGCTGAATTTATGATTATTTTGCATAGTTTTTAGCCTCAAATGGTGATTATATATGGGCGGAAATCATTTTATTAAATAAAATGTAGGGGTAGGGGTAGGAAAATGGCTTCCTAACAAATTTCAGTCCATATTTTTGAGTAAAACAACATTGTATCACGTAGCCTGCTTATTTGTGGTTCCAATGACATCTTTGTTGTGTCATAAAGATGATTATTGAGGGAGTTATTGCCAATTTGGTGAAGGAAAGTGCGTCACGCTAAAAATATCGAAATTCGGCACGCGGTATTCAGAAAAAGTGATTTTTTCTGGAGTTTCCACGCTTTTAAATTGCGGAAACAACCTGAAATGAACTCCTAACACATCCAGGAAGAAAACTAGGGGGGTCCCGAAAATTCCCTCCGGGGGGGGAGGGTTTCACTTTCTGGCCCGTGGTCTATTTGGATGTATCACAATTTAGTCAGAGTCCATGTTCATCAATTAACCTTACACTGTGTCACAGTAATAGTTCTAATAAATTTAATTAAACTGAACATGACAAATATTTCTTAAACACATTCGCACATCAATTTCCAGATCCTTGGGCTCATCCAAGCAGAGGGGTAAAATGGCGATCTTGCTGATCTTGTACACGTCAGCGCCACCAGGAAGTTGTCCGACTAACTCTTGCTGTTTCACAAGGAGCAGCTTCCATTCTGCCTCTGAAAGAGAAACGACACAAAATTAAGAAACGTGGATGAAATTGTGAAAGACTGGGGCTTTACATCCTTTATTTATGCACTTGGTGGGCTAATTAGGACAGGGGAAGGACACTGCAATGAGGCGAATGAAGCTGCTGCCCTACACCAGTCCAGGTGAACAAGTAGAGCGGGAATCAAACCCCGGATCTAGCGACCACCGATTGGCGGCCCAATGCCGTACCAACTGAGGTTATCCTCCCCCATTGAAGAGATGGACAAAAGCAATGATGAGATTGAAACATTCTGGAATCAAACCCTGGACCCACGGAATAGCAGCCTGGTTAGGCACTCGAGGCATTATACCTTAGGTATATCACCTCCAAATAAGTTGCTCACAGAAATTGGACATTACATTGAGATTAAGGAATTCTAAAGAAACATAATAAATATTTGTATTCATTGAGTAAAACAAGTTCATCAAGTACTCGTAAATCAATTATCAAATTTAATTATTTTGATACTCATGACATTGCACTGCAGTATACGGCATCTGAGTTACATACAGACATATATATATATGTACCTAATACAAATTATGCGCCATTTTATTATCAAATTATTATGATGCAACTTTTTTTCTCTTTCTTGAGGTCAAAATGACCAAAAGCCAACCACACATTTCTAGAGTCTCCACATCAGCACTGTGGGATCATACATGACCCATTTATTCCTCTTACTAATGTTATTTTATGCGTAGATTATGCTCTGAAATGCTTATAATAGTTATGGGGCCATTTTGGCACCCTGGCGCACATCAAAAATGTGCAAAAATATTCATAAAGGCAGTCAGCGCCAACTCAGCAGAAATAAAAGTCACTAGACGGGAAATCATTGCGGCATATTGCAATTAGGAACAACGTTGGTCGTTGGGAGAGAGAGATATATATAATATTTCTCTTGCTCATGATTGTACTTGCATTAGAATTCAGCGTGTTCAGGAGCACTGCAATATGCTTGCTGGCATATAACGTACAATTGTACATTTATTTGCGGTTATAGTCCTACCATGGCATAAACTAAATAAATAAATGCATATTTCAGAATGCCGCCTCTCTGTGGGCTCATTCTTCTGCAAAAGGCTTCAACATGTTCAACGCAAGTGCAAATACTATTGTCTAGTATTGTCTGCAAGCTGCCGCTGAGGCCAGACCTTTTTAATTTTTAGCTTCTTGGATTGACCGACCCAACAGATTTTCTGCCTACGGAAAAAGAAAATTGAGCATAACCAGAATTTTTTATCAAACTAACATTAGAAAAAATTGAGATTTCACCTTTTTTTGTCATTCTACCGACCGACCCTAGAAAAAGTACCCCGAGAAGATCCGAGAAGCTAAAGATCAATTATGTCTGGCCTGACAGTCAACTGTGTAATATTAATATGGGTACAACAAAGATATTGCATGCTAGTCACTTTCACATCTTATCTTTTTCATCTCAACAGCTTCTGTGTGACAATTTAAATTGCTACTTCAGTTAAGTTTGAAAACACGGACGAGTGCTCTACAAGAGCATTATCAGATTATTACAAATATAGTACACAAATGCAGTTTACAGTTTACAACTGCTGAGGTATGCTTCATTCTTTTTTTTTTATTACTAATTACTATCAAATAGTGGTAAGTTGCACTACAGCATATATATTGAGTTTGGAGCCAATATAAAAATCAAAAATATCGGAGAAATTTCTAGTTTTGAAAATTTATTCTAAATGAAAATTTTAATAATACCTTAAAAAGAAAACCTTGTAAGTACTACACAGCAGTCCCTTTGTTATAAGACTGGCGCTATTGCCCCCTAATGCAGTCATGAACATGATCAAGCGCTCTCTCATGGAGTCATGGAGGTATAAAAATAACTTTGAAAGCATTTCCAAATCCTGATATTTTATAGAAAGCTCATGAACATCCTTCATGGCTTCACTAATGCAGAGCTATAGACATTTAAACTGCATTATAAATCGCATTATAATGTATCGCAGTTCAAACACCATCTGAAATCCAAATAAAAACAGATGATATCTATTTATATCCATTTATAAATCACTAAACAACTGTCGCTATTGATTCGAAAAAAGGTGCAAAACGGCTTGAAAGTGATAATCAATATTTTCGTAATAAACTTATTGAATCGGGTAGATATTGTCATAACAGAGTGGTCCCACATAACAGGAATTATGTAACCTCTGATGATAGACTGACATACAACAGCCTTATTCTCTATTTATTCAGGTAATCTTATAAATTTCAAGTAATTTTATGTAGGAAATTTTACCTAGGTGTGTATCAAACTTAAAAACAACAACATAATTACTCCCTGATGAGGAGAGACCAGCTCAGATCACACCCCATGGCATTGATTGGTGATTGGGGCTTTACGTCCTGTATTTGTGCACTTGGAAGGCTAGTTAGGACAGGAGGACATGTCATGAGGTGAAGGACGATTGAAACAGCCATCCAACATGGGCCAAGGTGACCTTGCAAGAGCTGGATTCAAACCATGGACCCAGAGACTGGCGGGACCTTCAGCAGACGAGCAGGCCCGAAATGAAAGTACCACTGCGCAGTGCGCAAGACACAATGATTGACGCTCACAAAAAACCAATCAGTTAATTGCTTCTTTGTCAATTGACATCAGTATAATAGGGTACTTTTTATTTTAAGGTTATTTGACCAAATATTTCTTTCTTATGCACTACTATTGTCTCTGTCCTTCAGTTTTGTCATGATTTTTTCAAAGTGATCAAATTGATCATCACTTAGTTCACCTATGTTCCCCAAAAAGATGATCAATTACAGCAATTCAACTGATTGTCATCACAATTGAAGATGGATGATTAGGGCTTTACATCACTTATTTATTTATGCACTTGGTCTGCTAATTAGGACAGGAGGAGGACATGGTATATCACTATCAAAGATACCAGGAGCAGCAGAAATCAGTGTTTTTCCAATACAACTTTTTGAAACCATACAAAAATGTTGGAAATCTGTGATACACTGACATAATATTCATGATATTGGGCACCTCCGAATTAAAAACTCAAGGTAACGTTCAAATAAAAACTCTTGACTTGAGTAACACTAGAGTCCCTAGAATTTTAACCAAAAAATTCTGTATGAGCTTGTTTCAATAAAATTACGATAACAATGAAAGCATTGTTTTTTATCTATGATTTCTTCAAAAAAAGCTCTAAATTCATGCAACTAAGATTAGTAATCCTGACAATATGCACAGAATCATCCAATAGTATAAAACAGGGCTTTAAAGTACAGTTTACTAACATTAACAACATACCGTTTAACCTGTTAACTTGACATTTACATCAGCCATATATACAAGGATCTATATTTATTTCACTGCACAGTGCACAAGCCTATAATGGATGCATTTACACATGCATGTTCAATGGTTGATATCTATTTGAGATAGCCTAACATACAACATTTACATTTAACACACTCCCATCTTTTATTGCCAGGTATCATCAGCTGATCAGTGTAACAATTTCATGAGTGAAGTTTACACACGAGATATCTTTTAAATCAAACAATGACAAGCATGCATGAGTTGGCAAGAAATTGAGACTTGTTTCAATGGTTTGATTGATTGATATGGTAAGCGCAGCCCTCTAAGCCCAGTTCCGGGCACTCATGAGGGCTAATTGATGAGATGGGAGAGAGAGGGGGAGTCCTCAACATGCTACACATTTACCCCAAGTGAGGGATCTTTTACTTGCCCAGCACAGACACTGATACAAGGGGCCGCCAATTTAATGTCTCATCTGAACGACATCCAGCAGGGATTTTGCTCATGAAGGTCCACTGAAAATTTCGAACTCATGCAGGCAAAGGGTCAATATAATTCATTTACCTGTATCTGTATAGATATGCCAATCAAGTAATCAATCAATCGGTCAGTCTCTCTACCTGTATCTATATCACTATCTATCTATCACATCAAGTGAGTGCAGTCCTCGTTTTTAAGACCTTTAAACAATAGTCCAGATTAACATATAAGTAAACTTTATCAAGCCGAATATCAAAAAAGATACATGACATGACATGCGTTATAACTCATAAATTCATAACATGATCAAGTGGACTCACCTGGATGGATCTTCATCTTTCCAATGACTCCGAAGACCTTCCCCAGACATATTGGGTTCCATGCGTTGCAGATCTCAGCACCTGAAGACAAAGGAATGCATAAGTATGTGATGATGTCAATCAGAACATTAAAAAGATTACAATGTAATCATTCTACATCAATTTAAATTTTCATCAATGAATATAGAAATTGGTGGTGTCTTTAAACATAAAGTAAGGCCCAGGAAAATAATGTAAGAATGCCACTTGCATAACAGCTACTTTAAAAATTTTAGCAAATTTTAGCTACTTGTGGCTCCATCTACACAAGTTAGTTTGAAACTGAACATGTCCCTCAAGGCTGTAGCCATTGAGAGGTTATTCATGGGGAAGTTGAAGCTTATCAAGGTATTTCTGTTATGCCAAGAATGAATTAGTATGGAAGAAGCGGTTGCACATCACAGAGTAGAGGTTAGTCAGGTTACTCATGCTGAAGATGCCAATAAAATGTGGTAGTCACTGTGGTGTGGTCGCTTAATTGGGCATCATTGTATCAATATCATATTTACCGTTACACATGTAATGTATACAAACATGGCCATTTACGCATACATGATTAAATTGATCAATTGACTTTATTTTGGTCAATTACATTTGGAAATAAAAAATAATGAATATCATAAACATATAAATTACACAAATTGTCAACCACCGGTTCCTAATTATCATCGATTATAAGGCACTAGAAATTTGGAATATCTCAAATGGAGTCTGATATCAAAATAAATCAATTGTTCAATTAAATCAAAAACATTACACAAATATAGTTGTATGAAGTTTATAAACTACAGTATCAACTGTATGATACACTTAAAACTCCTAAAGCATCTGCAGTATCACTATTAACAAATGTTTGTATACGATCATTTAACAACGGGTCACTGCATAATCATAGCAAGTGTATAATATATTGACCTTGCATTTATTGATGAATATCTTCCTTCTTTTTCAATGATTAGAATACACTTGTTTTAAAAGTAACATATAGTGGTTTTAGTTAATGCTTTTGATAATCTGTGAATTGCAATTTGAAAAATTAATATGCACCAATTGTAAAAAATAATAGGATACTGAAGTGTATTACAGGTGTTACTATACTCTTTGTACTACAATTTCGGTATCATCTCTTGATTCGGAAGGATGGATGGATGATTGGGGCTGTACGTCCTGTATTTATGCACTTGGTTGGCTAATTAGGACAGCAGGAGGACACGGCAATGAGCGAAGGGTGATTGAAACAGCCGTCCAGCATTGGCCCATCTCTTGATTTGGAGTTTTTTTCTAGCTCAAATAGCATCAATTAATTCAGCAACTTCAGCAACGACGAAATTCTCTGAGCACAGTAACACGGGTAAATTGCTTCGCAATACAATTACCATAGGATTACATAATGCTACATGACATAATTGAATTGTTTGGGGTCACAGAGTGCAATGTTTGTGTTCAGTCAACTTCAGCTCTATTACATACATGTCTATTGACGTTGTAATGGCATTTAGAGCAGTAAACTGATATACTGACACCTAATTGATTACATGTTACTTCATTGGATCCCTAACCAATAGTTATAAGCCTATATTAGCACTTAAAACATTAGTAAATGTGAAAACATGTATCTCATAGATTCTCACTAATTCGTGAAAGTTCAAGGCCATCAAAAAAATTGCACTTAAAAGCATTTATAAAAGAAGATTACAATGACAGAGTATTACATAGTCAGCACAGAATGAGCACTGCTAAATTTTGATTCTAGGAAATTGGAACAAATTCAAGTGGCACTTGATCAGGATACTTAATTCAAGTCTGGCTTAAAATAAAGACATGCCTGGATCTTATGTGATGTCATCTGTGACCTCAGCATGCACAGTTGAACTTTTGAGGAAATAACCTTCGCAATGAATGAACTGCCAGACAACCCCCATCAAAAGAGTACAAGGCTACAACCTGACAATTAGCTGAAAGAGTACCACCTACTATTCTTCAAGAATATTTGAGTCTTAACATAAAAGACCGATATGTTAATTGAGGTATTTAAGTATCAAAATCTATTATATATATAGATAGTTTTCAGAATCTTTAATGCTTTTCCAAACTCTAGGTATTTGTGAGAAAAAAGAAGCTGATAATTTTTTCTGATCATGTTACATGCATTCCAAAGCAGATATAATGCTAATACATGTACCAAGTATCCCTTGAAATAAAAAAAATCGTAATGAGTCATACTTTTCTGAGTGCATACATGTATTTATAAAATGTGTTGAAGTTGTACATACAACATCTTTGCCATATACAATTCAATGCATATTACAAAATTCTATAGCTCCTATAACAATAAATTATCTACTGCATTGTACAACCAACTTTACACTTTTTTGTACCTATTTCATTAAAACCTCAACCCTTGAAAATCATATTAATGTTCTATGCAAAAACCCCTCTTATCTCTTGAATATGAAGCCCAGTAGATAATCTGTTTGTTGGCCCAATTAATCAAAGACAATTGGGGTTCAGTTGAGTACAATTAAGTTGCTGCTGAACCAACAGACTTCCTAATTGCTTCACAAGTGATTCTGTGTGAGCTTAATTGCACTTTATCAGTCTATCATTAGATAAACATAGACTGCTGATAATACAGAATGAAGCACTCAAAACTAATCTAGATGAATTCATTTTGATCTTTTGTCTAGTCAGATAAACATGTAATTGTTTGTTAAATAGTATGAGAATATGAGACTGATTATGAACACAGGATATGTGGTACTAATGTACACTTTTATATTGTGCCATTTTATGTAAACAAACAGTAAGAGTTTGCTCCAAGAATTGTGGTCTGTTAAATATCAAACATGAAGGGAGGAGAAAGCTTCAGCCTCTGGGCTTCACTGCCTTGGCTTCAGACTCTTGAGTCAGAGCAAGATTGAATGAAATTTAAAGGGCTGTTTCTTGGGAGTTGCAACTCTTCATGTAAAACTTGAAAGACAATTAAAACGACAGCATAACAGCATTTAATTCAAAGTACCTTGAAAACTATACATAAAAGGCGGTTAAAATTAATGACAGTGTTGTCAATTCTTTTCAGGTAAAGGCCTAAATTATGGGATCATCTTTAATCAACATCACTCATTCAATCATCGATGTTTTGACAGCACATGGAAGTGTCAGAATTTCAACAAACGTTTTTTACCTTGTTTAGCCACTAATGACCCATCAAACCGGCTACACCATAAAGCATGTTCTCCTTTCTGAAGAATAAAATTATCGCGCTCTTGAAATAATTCCATTTTGATAGGGAAATCCGAATTTATTTGACAGCAATAGAGTGTGTTCACGCCTCCATATTTTGGTTCGACATTCCCACAATGCCTTGCGAGCTTCACTTCCGCCGGCGTATGGCGGTGGTCGAGCTGACGTGAGAATCTACGAAGTTTATCTGCGTTCATCTGCGTAACTACACATTATTTCGGGCTGAATATTTGCGCATTTCTACATAAGGTCTTCAACTACAACCTTCACTATGTATGAAAGGGAGGATGGTACGTATAACTTCACAAAATCGATTTGAATTTCATTGCGTAGATTTTTCGAAGATGCCTAGATTTTTTTGGTGGAATTGCACAACAGCTTCTCTGGCTTGAAGTAAAAGGTGAATACTTGAAAAGACGACGTTAAAACGAGGTTCAGGTGTCAAACATTCTGAATACTTGTCAAAAATAACAATCGCTCTTGTAATACATCGGCATTTCAGCAATTTTTAACCTTTGTTATTGTGGGCGATAATTGGTTGTATGTTTATTCTACAGTATTGGAATCATTGGAATCCTCAAAAGTGCATGTTTAGAAACAATTGTAGCCCAACCAAGACATTCTTAAAGTCTAAAAGGGCGGGGGGAGGGATTTGCATTTCTCTGTGGGAAATAATTTATTGTGCGGTTTTAATCGGAGACCGTAATTTTGTATTTCAATCTCGCGACGTCCACAAATCTCCCTGGACTGGAGGTCTAATGGTTGCCCCCTTAAGCTAGAAATAAAGGGTGTCATATTTAAGAAACAGGCATTTTCTTTTCCTGAGGCGGCTGTTCTTGAATAAACTAAACTAACCAATGTAAGGGAACCAGGCCACTGCCACTGAAATTTTGACCAGTGCTCCTTTAAGTAAATTGGCATAATCACGCTGAAGTTAATGTCATATGACTAACTAGCTTGTATTTATTTGTTACATCGTCGTTCTTTCTTTTTTCAGACATGATATATGAGGATGAGGAGGGGGACGACATGACCCCTGACCTCTGGCAGGAAGCTTGCTGGATCGTCATTTCCTCATATTTTGACGAGAAAGGTCTAGTAAGACAGCAGCTGGATTCTTTCGATGAGTTCATTCAGATGTCCGTTCAAAGAATCGTGGAAGATTCTCCTCAGATAGAACTCCAAGCTGAAGCCCAGCATACTTCTGGTGTTATTGAAACTCCTGTAAGTCAATTGTCTCAACTGAACCCGCCATGATTGATAAAGATTAAAATGTATTAAATTACATAATGAGGATTGAGGAAATTGTTCTACCTCAGGATTGTTTGTTCTGATTGTTCAATATATTGTCCTTATGAATTATTGTAAGATTCACTTATTTTGAGATGTCTGATTATGTCTTGATAAATTGTAGAACCAGAATTTTTTAATTTAAGCTTTTTCATCTATGGTCAGGCTGTCAAGGAATTTCTCATAGCAGTTTTGAATGAAATGCCCTAGATTATTGTCAAACATAATAACATAACATTTACTTAAACATTGTTAAAGAGTCAAATTAAAAAATATGGTCTGTTCATGAACTGTTGAATTGAAAGTTTACATATTCTTCATTCTTGGTTGCAGGCCAGATATCTGTTGAAGTTTGAGCAGATTTATTTATCCAAACCAACCCATTGGGAAAAAGATGGTGCTCCTAGTCCTATGATGCCTAACGAGGCTCGGTTGAGAAATCTCACGTAAGTCTTAATAACTTCTGTCTTGTTTTCTGCATTGGGAATCTTTGCAATGATAGGCAGAGGGGAATTATTTTATTACACAGCATGTTACAATTTGTGGGATTATCACTTGTTCAGCAATAGTAGACCTGTCAATTTAACCGAATGATGTTTTACTCTAGAATTCATTTGAATTTTGACATTGTATATTTTCAAATGATGATTTTCATCCAACAGTGTTACCTAAATGAAAATGATTTGAGAAATGTTACGGTGAGGGAAATTGGTCAAGTACTGTGCAAAATTTTAAAGTTCTTATTGAATTTTTCCAGATATTCTGCACCGTTGTACGTGGACATCACAAAAACTGTTGAGAAAGAGGGCGAAGATCCCATTGAAACACAACATCAAAAGACTTTCATAGGAAAAATCCCAATTATGTTGCGATCAACTTATTGTCTCCTTAACGGCCTCACCGATCGTGATTTGACAGAGTTGAACGAGTGCCCGTTGGATCCTGGTGGTTATTTTGTGATCAACGGATCAGAGAAAGTTATCATCGCTCAAGAGAAAATGGCCACTAATACCGGTGAGTTGGTTAGGGGCTTGTATGATTCTCAAAAATCACAAGTGCTTTAAAGTACCCAAATTAACTTAAATTGTACAAAAATAGATTTGTATTGAGCCTAAGGATTGTCACCTGACCCTGTTATTTGAAAAACCAATGCTCTTTGTTTCAGTGTATGTATTCGACCAGAAAGATTCCAAGTATGCCTACAAAACAGAAATGAGATCATGTATGGAACATTCCTCACGTCCGACTAGTACCATGTGGGTCAACATGATGGCGAGGGGTGGTCAGGTATGTTGCTATGATATTTAACACTAGAATGCCCGTTGGAGAGGAAGGTGGCCTGAAAATGCATTTCATGTAATATTTGTTGTAATTGCATTTTGTGCCATGATATATGAGTGTGTAAATCAAAAGAAGGGAAAACTTCTTTTCTGTCTGTCATAATGTGTGCTGAAGTGAAGAGAGTATTGAGTGAGGTTGAAGGATTTGTAAAAGCGAAATACTCATTAGGCATGCATGGGTTGTAGATAGTTGTGATAGTTGGAAAATGAAAGGGAGTTGGCAAAGAATGGAAAATTGGCGAGCGATCTATCTATGTATTTATATAAATCTGTCTATCCATCTATATCTATTTATCTATGACAGGCTGATCTATAGCTATCTATCTACCGATCTATATATGTATGTACCTGGCTGTCTATCTATCTATGTGTCTATCTATGTATCGATCCATCTATCTATGTACCCTCCGTTTGATGTATGAGTGAAGCTATGAACATACTATGTACGATTGAGAATAAATCGGAGATTATCAAATGATAGGCACAGTGGCAATCGTGAGGATTCAGTGGAAGAACATGATTTTGACAGTCAGAATTAACATCGTAAATTGGCATGTTTTTTGTTTGGTTCCCCCCAACCAACATGAAGGGGTCCTTCTTGCAAGAAGGGAGTACTATCAAGTGAGAGGAAATAAATGTTGGAGCTCAAGAAAATTATGAACTCTTGCCTGATGAGCGTGTTGTGCAATGTGTGTATTGGGATGTGGTAGTGGTGTTATATATATAGGCCTATGTGAGGGCCTACTGAAGATCACTGGGTACCATGGGATAAGTGAAATGCTGTATGTAATTTCACTTGCACGATAAGATATACATATTGGTGATTATAAGCTTCAATAACAATTTTAATAGCAAGGCATACTGTGTTATCTTCACATATAACTCTTTATTTCATGTGCTTTATATTCTTTATGAGGGTACTTAATTGTTGTAGTTAAGGCAGTCTGTAAAACATGACTTGGCATCCCACTGTAGCATATAGAGGAAAGCCCGCGAAAATGGTTGCTGGCCAAAGAGGGCAGCTGAGGCTGTTACTTCAGTGGCGGTCCCTCCCTCCGAAATACATTGCATCTGTGAGAACGGCAGGGGGAGTGTGTGCAAGTGAAGTGAGTGTCCAGTTAATGGCGTTGTAGAGGTATATGCAGGAATTTCGTGGAAAGGGCTGCATAAAAGAGTGATTTGAACGAAATAAGGGAGGATTTCTGGGCATTTTATTAGCCACACTCAAAGGCAATGTCAGTAGGATTCGGCGTGCAAAATGTGGTGTATGTGGCTGGAGTAGATATGGAGGAGTAGAGGTGACAGCAAAGTTGAAGAGATAGGATTTTAAGAGTAGGATGTTTAAGCATGCAATAGTAATAATTAATCTGTAAAAAATTGGTTATTGATGTCATCCAGAAGTCATGTAGTTCAAGAATTCTTCTTCTTCCGTTCAGATCCAGACCACCTTCTGGCATATTTGTGGATCTGTGTCAATGTAAAATATAAATTACTACATAGATTAAATAGCAGTGTATTATAGTTCTAACTTACCAACATATAACTTCATTCATTGCAGGGAGCCAAGAAGAGTGCCATTGGTCAGCGTATTGTCGGAATCCTCCCCTACATCAAGCAAGAGATCCCCATCATCATTGTATTCAGAGCTTTGGGCTATGTGTCCGACAGAGATATTTTGGAACATATTATTTATGACTTTGATGACCCTGAGATGATGGAGATGGTAAGTTTATATTTCTTTACGTTTTTGGATGACATGTGGTACTTGTATCAATGTTTATGCCTGTCAAGTTAAAGGACACCTCACATAATCATGAAACTTTTTGATTTACTGTCTTTTATATAATCATCCTGTAGATTGTAGAGGCTGAGATACTCATCCTAAGTTCTTGAAACTATCACTAACCAATTTTCTATCTTATTCATCCGATTTACAGGTAAAGCCGTCTTTGGACGAAGCCTTTGTAGTCCAGGAACAGAATGTTGCCCTGAACTTCATCGGAGCAAGAGGAGCGCGCCCTGGTGTGACCAAAGAGAAACGTATCAAATATGCAAGAGAAATCTTACAAAAAGAGATGTTGCCCCATGTTGGTGTCAGCGATTTCTGCGAAACTAAAAAGGCTTATTTCTTGGGGTAAGTACAAGACCAACCAAGTATTTAGTTTTATTTGAAGTTTTTGAGTTTATATTTGAGGGAATTAGCCGGACAGCCCTACAGCCCTTTGTCGGAACTGTCTGTCCTAATATTTGAGGTTCTGCCAGTTGTCTGTCATAGGTGTGGTGGTGGGGTCAATCTGATAAGTCCAGAAATCTCAAATGCAAACCTGAAGTTGTCCGTTTACTAGCCCCAATGATCCATCCTTATTTATAGGGATGCACCGATCCGATCTTCTGGATCGAAATCGGGCCGATTTTCGCCCCAATTCCCGTATCGGAAGATCGGGAAAAGTCCCGATTTTCTCCCGATCCGATCTGTGAATGTTTGACTCACATTTTCTAAGTTTTCTGCTGCAAAATCGATGTTTTTGTACCATGCTTTTGCCATTTTTCTGGCATGCTAGTTGTAGCAGAAGTACTGTTTTCCCTCGGCTCCGAATTTGACTTATTGTCTTGAGAGGTCCACCATCCTGCACAGACTGCTGGAGGATGGAGAGCTCAGGGATTTGCTTTAATTTTTCACCTGAATGAGGCTATCTACTAGTGCCTGAGACTGTCTGCTAGTGTCTTGTGCTGTCCACAACATTATTTTATTGATGACCTTTTTTTTTGTGATTCCTGAGTTCACAAATAATATTTTTGTTGCTTGATTAAAGAAGTAACAACAATGTGGATTAGTATGCAGTTAATTTTCGAAAGCTGTACATCATCATTCTTACGTCGAGTATTGGATCGGTATCGGTATCGGTATCGGCCGATCCCAAAAATTTTGGTATCGGATCGGAATGGAAAAATCTGGATCGGTGCATCCCTACTTATTTATCGTTCTCGCACCAGGAGCATGAATTTAGTTGCTATGATGGCAATTATAATTGTGCACTACATAAGGTGCTACATAAATTATTTATTTGTTTACCTTTGTTTTACCTTTTCTTTCTTCAGTTACATGGTGCACAGACTGTTGATGACGTCGCTCGGTCGAAGGGAAGTTGACGATCGTGATCACTACGGAAACAAACGACTTGATCTTGCTGGTCCACTGTTAGCTTTCTTGTTCAGAGGGTAAGTCTCAAATTGGAAGACAAAATTATGAAATTATAAATATGTGGAAAAGCTGATTTATCAAAAATGTGAGTTGTTGTTATAAATGAATGTAAGAGTGGATGATATAAAAGATCTTTTGTCTTTTTGTTGCATCACTAGCTGAAAAACATTTGCATTGCCCTCTTGAATTTGAGATTCCACTTCTTTGGTGGGAGGGTTAGCTTTGTGGTAGTGCGCTGAGCTGACAATCGCTGGGTCCAGGGTTTGAATTCAGCTTTTGTCGAGTCCTAATTAACCTACCAAGTGCATAAATACAGGACGTAAAACCCCAATCATCCATCCATCATTGAGGCCTGACTTCACATTTCATGGTTTGCTTGCGTCTTACAGATTATTCAGAAACGTGAACAAAGAAGTACGGATCTACGCCCAGAAGTTCATTGATAGAGGAAAGGACTTCAACCTGGAGTTGGCCATCAAACAGAGGGTCATCACGGACGGACTGAAGTACTCTCTTGCCACAGGCAACTGGGGAGACCAGAAAAAGGCTCATCAGGCCCGAGCTGGTGTATCTCAGGTGAATATGGATATTCTTGCTCTGTGTGTGTTATTGAAAATGAAAAACATTACTGTTAACCTTCTCAATTATTTTGAAAATGACTTAGTGAATGGCTGAAGTACAGTGTACTGTACCCAGTACTTGACTGAAATTCAATGCAAATTTGTATGAAATTAAAAGTATAGCAAATTGTTTTTGCGTTCAATGGCATTTTATCTCGCCTTTAACATGTTATATAAAATTTTTTGTCAGTTTCAGTTGTATGGTACAAGCTAATTGAATTCTCCTTCCTGATTTAAACTAATTTATCTTACCTGTCTTTGTAGGTGTTGAACAGACTGACCTTCGCGTCCACATTATCTCATTTGCGACGTCTGAACTCCCCAATTGGAAGAGACGGTAAACTGGCCAGGCCACGACAGTTGCACAACACGCTGTGGGGTATGATCTGCCCTGCCGAAACTCCTGAGGTTTGTATATTCAAGATTATTTGAACTTTCATGATGTTTTAATAGTGTTCAGGTCTGAGAAGGCCTTTGTAGGATATATTAGAAGTTCATCTACATTCAGTTGACTAAATTCGGTGAATTGCAGCATTGACAGCTGTCAGCGATTATAGGAAGAAAATGTAACACACATTTACAGAAAGAATTACCTTAGACCCTTGTCCTTGAAAAATATTTCCCTTATGATATTCCAGGGAGCTGCTGTAGGCTTGGTGAAGAACTTAGCTTTGATGGCTTACATTTCTGTCGGATCTCAACCTTCTCCCATTCTTGAGTTCTTGGAAGAATGGAGCATGGAAAACTTGGAGGAGATTGCTCCCTCCGCTATGGCTGAGTGAGTATTGAATATGCTAATTTATGCAAATTTATGCAGATTGGAAATTATTAGATGTTTTCTAAATAGAAAAGCAAAATGGCCTGACGGAAATTAAACTTTAAAAACTACTAACTGCTTCAATCGTCGGAGTTTTAAATCAGTTATTAAGTTGCATCCAAATTCCTGACTGCGGACACAAGTTCTAAGAAATGTACCATTCTGGTATCTTATTCTATTATTATGATCACTGGTAGTGCCATATGAGCATAATAGTAATGTAATGCTAAAACGTTTTGTTTTGTTTCACAGTGCCACCAAAATCTTCGTCAATGGATGTTGGGTAGGCATCCACAGAGATCCGGAACAATTGATGAACACTCTGAAGAAATTGAGAAGACAGATGGATATCATTGTGTCTGAGGTGAGCTATGAGAAATTAAGATATGAATTATTTCTTCGAATTTATTATGCTGTGATGCTATGACATTCCAAAGATTCCTGGCCAATCATAGTAGGGTCCCAAAAACCAACAGGATGTCAACAGAGAGAATTTGAATCATTTCTGATGTTTCTTGTCAACCGTATCTAACTTATGATTTTAAAAAACTTCATTGTCAATATTCACTTTTTGTATGTGTCAATCTTCTTATTGGTAGTTGAACATAATAATATAATAGAGATTGAACAAATTTTTAATGTATAGTTCTTATATCATGAGTTTACTTCTGGATATTTTAAGGTATCCATGATTCGTGACATCAGAGACAGAGAAATCAGAATTTACACAGACGCAGGAAGAATTTGTAGGCCATTGTTGATTGTAGAGAACCAGAAATTGTTGCTGAAGAAACGTCACATCGATCTACTCAAGGAGAGAGAGTACAACAACTACAGGTAAGGAATGGACAGATGAAGCTAGCAGAAATTTGATTATTTCAGACCTTTTAACCAAAAACTGATTTTAAATGATCTAAATTGGGCATCATTCTTGATTTTCCTAGTACTTTTATTGTAATGGCAGGAAATTAGAATGCCATTTTCTCAAAGTTTCATTTTTCGTATCATCAATGTTTGAGGTGCCATATCTTTGGATTGGATGGAGATATCAAGACAATACATCATTTTAAAGCCTAATTCCAGTAAAACAAAGTAATTTTGACAACTGAATATGACAGTAGGCCGACTTTGAACCAATTTGGATGGAGCAGGTCACATATTCTCTCAATCAATGGCACTTTGTTTCATTTTCACTCTCCATTTCCAGGTGGCAAGATTTGGTCGCGGGAGGAGTAGTGGAATACATTGACACAATGGAAGAAGAAACAGTTATGTTGGCCATGACCCCTGATGACCTCCAGGAGAAAGGAATGGGCTATTGTTCCACCCACACTCACTGCGAGATCCATCCTTCCATGATCCTCGGAGTCTGCGCGTCTATTATTCCATTCCCTGATCACAACCAGGTGCGTCATTTATCTAATACTGTGCTGAGTTAAAGAACGGGTAATGGTCCATCTTCTGCAGATTTGTGTCAGACAGTGTAGTTAAAAATTTCTTTGTGTAATATTCTTGAAAGTCTATAATTCTGTAACTTTTTTCCCAATTGAATTATTAGAAGTCCCAGCAGAAGTGCCATCTCTTGAGAAGTGTAAAATAAAATTAATATAATTTATAAACTATTTTTAATGCCACAAAATACCAAAGTTTTTTCACGTTATGGCAGAGTCTTTGCAGTTTTTTCTGGCAAGTTTAGAATACAAAAAAATTATAATTAAAGACTTTTGTTGGCTGGATATTAATTTAATCTCTCTTTTCTATTTCTTGTAGTCTCCCCGTAACACATACCAATCTGCTATGGGTAAGCAAGCCATGGGCGTCTACATCACCAACTTCCACGTGCGGATGGACTCCCAGGCCAATTGTCTCTTCTACCCACAGAAACCTCTAGTCACCACAAGATCTATGGAGTACTTGCGTTTCAGAGAGTTGCCAGCTGGTGAGTTGAATAGCTGATTACTTGGTGGATTATTTGTTCAGTCAATCTTGCATGAAGTTGTATGTTGTCCATGTATATCCGGAATCCAAGCTTCTCTAGAAATTAGGATTGAACATTGGAATATTGGAATATCTCTCAATGAAAAAGTAGAGAATTAAATCTATACTTTGCAATTGCAGGTATCAACTCCATCGTAGCCATTGCTTCATACACAGGATACAACCAGGAAGATTCTGTCATCTTGAACGAGGGTGCTGTCGACCGAGGTTACTTCAGGTATTTGGCTAAATTTACATGATTTCTAAATCGTTTTAGTCTTTTATAACTCAATTTATTCATATGGTAAACCTTAATTTAATCCTGTTTTGTAGTGTATCAATTACTGGTTTACAAACACAAAAGTACATGGCACTGATTTGTAATTTCTCTGTCATATGGTCATGCGTCATGAACTGGTCTGCTAAAATGGTGGATTTGTTGCAAGAAATTTTTAAAAAGTGCCCATGTCTCGATAAGTATACAAGATAATTAAGTTCAGTTTGAAACACTGTATAGTGCTATGCTTCTGTGAGGATATATCAGAAAATATATAAATAGACATTTTTGACCTGTTACGCAAAATGGACCAGTTCATGACGCATGACCATATAGGTTAGGCCACACATAATTGATCTTTAGCTTCTTGGATCCTCTCAAGGCACTTTTTCTAGGGTCGGTCGGTAGGACAAAAAAAAGGTGAAAAAAATAATTTATAATGTAAAAAAATTTTTCATCGCCAGAAAGTCTATTGTGTCGGCGGTCCGCGAAGCTAAGAATCAAGTATGAGTGGCCTTACTAATTGCAATGTATATTTCATCACAGATCGGTCTTCTTCCGTGCTTACAAAGATCAGGAGAGCAAGAAAGGTTTGGACCAAGAGGAATTGTTTGAGAAACCAATTTTTGGAAAAGTACAAGGTAAATATTTGTTAAACTTTACATCATTCCTTTATACTAGGGCTCTGTACCGGTGGTGAAATTTGATACGATAAGTATGTTGTACTGTCAGTCAGACTCAGTCTGCAAATGGGGACAATCGTCATTTCACTGAAATCCACTTTCCGAAACCCGTATTTTTGTCTGCAAATTAGTCGTTGCAGAAGAAAATCAAAATGATGCCAGATGGCGATCTCGTGCATGTTCAACATGAATGTTTCCAGCAATAAAATGGAGTTTAAATAAAAAGGAGATGATTCTGACATTATCGAATCGAACCGAAACTGCTTGTGTTCAAAACCGGTTGTTTCCAACCAAGCTGTGCCGGTATGGCCGATATTTACCAAAATGGCACAGAGAACTACTTTAAAGACCACCACTTGCAGCTTAAGGGCACATGCTGGTCGAAAAATGGTGAAATTTTTTTAGAAAATGAAAATTCTGATTTTGACAGTTTCAATAAATACAGATGTCCAGACAACAAATGCCACTGAAATTTGGCAAAAATTCCAATTCTAACCCTGTAAACAACCTTGCCAATCTTACCTTTACAGTTGAAATTATGAAGAGTTTATTTCCTTTTTTTGCCATTTTCCGAAAACTGCAAATTTTAGTGACTTCGAGCGCTTACAAAAAATTCATCTCAAAAACCGCTGAAGGCATCATAATGAATTTTGGCATGCTGCTTACTGACAAGTTTGCTTCCGCAATAAGGCTATTTTCAGAACTGTATTTGGATCTAAGGCCGTGAGACAGCGATTCGAATCTGAAAGATAGTGAATTAGCTCCATAGTCCCATGTTCGTGGACACAGAAAAACCATATAAAAAGATATTCTTAGTCTGAAAATAGTCTTATTGCGGATCAGAATACCTCAAATAATGAAAATAAATGAGTTCTGGTTATTCTGATAGTTCAGTCTTGAGATGAATTTTTTGTAAGGCCGAATACTTAAAAATATGTAAAATTCTTTGTTGCCATGGCAACCGTAACCATGGGAACTTAAAATTTCACGGAGGGTCATAATTTGGTGCCCTGAAGACCTGTGTAAAATTTCATAACTCCAGCTGCAACAGTTTCTTCTGAACAGCATACACACATTTTTCGACCAGCATGTGCCCTTAAAAATTGTGAATAGTACAGTATTAGATCTTAAATTTGATGGTCCATTCTCCCACTCATTCGGGGGGAGGGTTGGTCTAGCAGTAGCGTACTGGGCTGCCAATCGCTGGGTCCAGGGTTCGAATCCAGCTCTTCCGTGTCACCTGGGCCTATGTTGGACAGCTTCTTCAACAATCCTTGACCTCATTGCCACATCCTCCTCCTGTCCTAATTAGCCTACCAAGTGCATAAATACAGGACATATAGCCCCATCATCCATCCATCCATCTCCCATTCATTCTCATTTCATTTACCAGGTATGAGACACGCAGTGTATGACAAATTGGACGACGATGGAATCATCGCTCCTGGTACGAGGGTGTCTGGTGATGACGTCTTAATCGGCAAAACATTGACTCTCCCGGAGAACGACGATGAATTAGAAGGTACCGCCAAGAGGTTCACCAAACGAGATGCCAGCGTGTTCATGAGAAGAAGTGAGGCCGGAATTATTGATCAAGTCATGGTCACGATTAACCAAGAAGGATACAAGTTCTGCAAGATCCGAGTGAGGACCGTGAAGACTCCGCAAATTGGTGACAAGTTTGCCTCGCGTCACGGACAGAAGGGAACGTGCGGAATCAGATACAGACAGGAGGTTGGTATTATAGCGACCGTATATACTGACATTATGCTTGGATATATGTCGCCCCCGTGTATTACAGTGTATAAGACGCATCCCTTCTTTGAGACCCAAAAACCACCCTCCCAGTGAAACCCTTGTATAAGTCGCATTAAATCCGACTGGCATCGAAAAACACTGGCGGACGAATAATTGCTTGATTTCTGACAAAAGCTATGCTTATTTTGGTAAATTTACCTTCTAAATTAGCCAAATTGGCAAGAAATCAACTCGAATCCACAAAGTTTACATCTGTGCAATGCCATCTTGGCTGTCTTCATCATCTCTCGCTTGAGCTTTAATTTCTCTTCTTCCATCTCTGCAAAATCTTCATTTCTATCTCTTAATACCATTATTATTCATACTTTTAATTAATTTCAGGACATGCCGTTCACATGTGAAGGAATAACCCCAGACATTATTGTCAATCCTCATGCTATTCCCTCCCGTATGACAATTGGCCATTTAATCGAATGCCTTCAGGGCAAAGTCTCCGCTAACAAGGGAGAGATCGGTGATGCTACGCCATTCAATGACACCGTCAATGTACAGAAGATCTCTAATCTGCTTCACGAGTACGGCTACCATTTGAGAGGCAATGAGGTGAGCTATGGACTATGGTGGATGTTTTTGTTTTCTTATTGTGTGTTGTCTCAATGAAGAATTGCCTCTAAATAGCCCACACTGGTGCTGATGGGGCGTAAAACACAAACTCACTCACTCACTCACTCACTCTCAATGAAGAATGGTATATTTGATAAGTTGTTCTTTAAACAATGAAAACATGTTTTAAAATGAGGAAAACTGTTTTATACATGTATGCACAGTACATTTGGTTTCGCTTATTGACTTTATGTAGTTTGTAGGCCCTCCAGTCAGTCAAATTATAATGAAAATGCTATGTAATATTGTGAAACACCTGAAAATTTCCTGAAATGAAATTGCTGGGAATCCAAATATTTTCTAAAATCATCTTCTATATTACTAATATTAGTCTCTATTGTCAAGGTTGTTCTTTGATATCTTTTCCATAACATCTTTCCAATTACTTTTTCCAGGTGCTCTTCAATGGCCACACAGGTCGCAAACTGAACGCCCAAGTGTTTTTGGGACCCACATACTACCAGCGATTGAAGCATATGGTGGACGACAAAATCCATTCAAGAGCGAGAGGTCCTGTCCAGATTCTCAACAGACAACCTATGGAGGGTCGTTCAAGGTAAATTTTGAACTCTTGCACATCTCTAGACTACCAGCCGAGCCTGTCTGACTTAGGCATACCAGAGCAGGGCTCCAAATTTGGGGGAGTCTGTGACTCTCAAGACTTTATTCAGATTCCTTTTTTTTCGGGTGTAAATCATGAATTACTGTTGATAAAAAATTTGGAATTTTGTTCTGAGGGTTGCTAAAATATTTTGGCAATTGAAGGCCAGAGTTGCAGTATTTTACTCAATTGAAATTTCCAGAGTCTGGACCCCAGATATAAAGTGTGATATAAACTGTTTTGAATATTGTTGCTTCAATGGCTTTATGCTAACTTTAAAACAGTTGGCATGTTTTTTCTCTAGCAATGACTCCCGCAGACATCTCTGAAACTTAGTAATGTCCAGGGTTGAAGCAACAATTCTAACTGCTTAGCTCAGCTCCCGGATGAACTCCCTCTTAGGCGTAAAGGGAATAGTCCATCAGAAGTTGGATTCCTCAATATCTATTCTATTAATTTAATCCGAACATTATTTTTTCAGGGACGGAGGACTCCGTTTTGGAGAGATGGAGCGAGATTGCCAGATTGCTCACGGAGCCGCCCAGTTCTTGAAAGAGAGGTTGTTCGAAGCTTCTGACGCCTACAGAATCCACGTCTGCAATATCTGTGGGTTGATCGCAATTGCCAATCTCCGTAACAACACGTTCGAGTGCCGAGGGTGCAAGAATAAGACACAGGTACGTAGAATAAATGTTACGATTGTTTTGGAGCTTATGTCTAAAAGTAATTATTAGCTGCTGTTATTGACTGACATGGGATTTGTTTCGAATGTCATTTGTAAACTTACAAAATAAGTCTAGATAATTTATTTTCCGACAAAGCTGTTACCTGAAGTGGTATACAGTAAATAATATTGTATGAGATGTGTGTAGCTTTTTGTCTGGTGCCATGGGTATGAAGAATCTTGGAAGTATTTCCTACAATGTGTTGCCAAGACCAAGTTATAGTCATTGCCTTCTCATATCGTTAATCTTTCTTTATTTTTCAGATCTCACAATTGCGAATCCCTTACGCCTGCAAACTTCTGTTCCAAGAACTCATGTCGATGAGTATCGCACCGAGACTTATGGTCACTTAAAACCCAAAAGACTATTGTGAACTACGTAATTTAACAAATATCTATGCCCGAATTGAATCACAAAACTGTTGTAATGAACTGTAATATATATGCGCCAGTTGGGAAGAAAAGAAACAGAGTTGTTCAACTTCTAGTTTGAAAAACATTGTAGGCCTATGTATATTGTATATATTTATTCTTGTATATAAATCATGAAGAAATAAATTTTGAAATGATGACAACGATGATTTTGTTTAATTTCACATAATTATATTCGAAACATCCGCAGACAGTATGGATCTTTTGGAGACAATCATCTAGACCTATGCCAGAAGTAAATCTCAAAATTTGGAGCTGTTTTGCTGGGTCAATTGTTTCTCCTGAAGAAAATAATTTCAAAGAATTTGAAAATTCAAACACTGAGAAAATTGACACGGGCAAAACCAGCTCACAGGAGAAATGCACGCCTTTGAGGTCACAAACCAGAGCGGAATCCTCTCACTAAAAAACTTCATCTTAGCGAAAAATGACGAGAAAGAAGTTATTTTTTGTTAAGGAAAATTTATATACATTTTATTCACTTCTGTTGAACCATCACAGAAATGTACAAATATGACAGAATTTTTGATTAAATGAAAGATAGAAAATGAGTAGGTGCCGATTATTCAAAAGGAGGAATTACACAATTTCTGAACCCATCAAAAATGGGTCGTACAAAAATTAATTTGGCATTAGTTTCCAACTAAACGCACAAATTTATTGACTATGTATTTAACTATTTATGCAACATAAGCATGATAGATATTATCCTGTGATATAATAATTATAGCATCTTGGCACCGAAATAAATTCAATTCACCTTACATCTCTGCTGTTATATTTTAAGTAGAAAAGGATAGTAGAAATCTGATAAGACAAAGTATCATGAATCGCATTCAAATTACCTGTATTAAATCATAATTTCATGACTTTCTTTTTAAAAACCAACAACAAAGTTATGTCAATAAAAACAAGTCTGTGCACTTCACAGTATTGACAGAGTTCATGATATAAACAGAATAAAACAATTTGATTCGTCGGTATTGTAGTAGTACATACCTTAATAATACATTAATGAGAGATGACCATAACTTAAAAGTGACACAAATTATGGAAGTGATTTTATGGCCTTGACAGCCATATGATAATTAGCGATGGTATGTACAAAAGATTTCACGATATAAACATGATCGTCACATAAATAACTCCAGGAATTTCGGAAGTGGTGCCATCTAGCACCGACAGAGAAGAAATTCATTTTCCTAAGTAGAGTTTGTTTTAGTCCAGGAGTAATCCGTAATTGATATAAACTTCACAAGTAGCGATAACAAACTTCCTCGAAAAACCTCTTCACCGGTGATTTGAATCCGTGAGAATGCATATTTCCAGCTGTGTTGTGTCAAGGAAAAGAAATCACAAATTTCAAGATAATTGCCAAAATTACAGCAATGTTAACCCTCCCTAAAGTCAAAACTATCGCAGTTAACCCTCCTACAGTCCACTGAAACTTTGAGGCCCCCTCTAATTTCGATGCTCCATCTTTCTAAAACCAACTGATTGACAAGTTTTCTCAGTAAGTGTAAAGTTCTGTGAATTGCTGAAGGCCAAAAAGTGGCACAAACGGTCCATGGGGACCTCGGAGACCCCCTCCCCTGCCACGATTACATATTTGTCAGGTGAAATTTCAAAGGGCCCTGCCCCTATGGACCATTTGTGTCTCAAAAGTTAGTGGACAGTCAAAGGGTTTAGTAAAACAGCTCTGGTAAAACCCAACCATGTAAATATATTATATACTTGTCATACTGACAGTTTGAATTTGTTGACAGGCAAATCTCTTCATTTACTAAAAATTAATTTTGGAAAGGATACAATTCTAAGTCCTCGTTCAATGGGGTCGACCAACATCAGTCCTCGAGGAATGTAGACCGTGTCGTTCTGTTCTTGGATAAATCTGGCGATCTTTTTCATCGTCTGAAATTGAAATAAACAAGTTGCGTCAAGTAAAGGTGAACCTATTATTTATGTTTAATATTTTAGGTAGGCCTACTAATTCAAGATTAAATAGCACATGTAAGTGGAAGTGACTGTGGAACAAGAAATAATCTCTGATGCAAAATATTGCCACCAGGCAGAATCAGTTAGATGGCATTATTGGCTGCCATGAAACTATCCCAAAGAGATCCTAGGGGAAAGGTTTGGAACTAACCAGAGACACCACATGAGGTCCCGGAGTGCAAAGTTGCAGTGTTCTTGTATTGCTTAGATCTATATTACCGGTATATTGCTGGTTTGATAAATTTAGAAGGAAGCTTTGATGATTCCCCGTTTTTTTTTCGAGATCAAGGGATTTTTCTGGAAACCTGCAAATCCCAAGTTTTCCTCTAATTAATCAGTGTCTATTTATAGTTTCTCTTACCTTATCGAAGTAAGTTTCGACGCAGAGGTACGAGAGGTAGGCAGTGAGACAAGCGAGACAACTCTCGCAGTACGTCCGACTGCTCAAGGTCTCCGCTTCTGCGTACATGTTGTTCAGTTGCACCAGTGTGTATTCAAATGCCGCTCGCTCAATCTGAAGTGAAAAGTGAACAATAATTATCAAATGCATCACAACTTGGAAGACTCAAGGGGGCAAGAGACTTAATACAGTGGGGACAGTCAGTGGCCCTATAGTTTGTTGCAAAAAATTTAATGCACAATGGACATTAAGGCCACACATAATTGATTCTTAGCTTCGCGGACTCGCCGACACAATAGATTTTCTGCCGACAGAAAAAAAATTATAATTTTTTTTTTTACATTAGAAAAAATTTTGAATTCACCTTTTTTTTTTGTCCTACCGACCGACCCTAGAAAAAGTGCCTTGAGAAGATCCGAGAAGATCAATTATGTCTGGCCTAAGGTACCCAGAGTTTGCTGAAGTGCATTTAGCCTAATTTGAGGTAGTACAGTCCCATGAAAAGTTTCAAGGGCTTTGGATGGATGGATGATTGGGGCTTTATGTCTTGTATTTATGCACTTGGTAGGATAATAAAGGACAGGAGGAGGACACGGCAATGAGGCGAAGGATGATCACAATTGAAACAGCCGTCCAACATAAGCCAAGGTGATCCGGCAAGAGCTGGAGTTGAACCCTAGACCCAGCGATTGGCAGTCCAGCACGCTGCCAGTAGACCAACCCTCCCCCTTCAAGGGCTTTGGAGTTGGTCAGTTAAAAAGACTGCCTCAGACTCTATCCTGACTTCCAGACTGCTCAATAGCAGAATCTAACTTGGACAACTCAATTCAATACTGACTCCTGACTTCACACTACTCCAAAAATGTTTGACTCCTAACTCATACTCAAAAGCCCTGTTTTCAATCAATTTTGAAAATATATCTGATCATGGCATTTTTCTGTGTAGAGGAAGTTGTATCTAATAAGACTCTGCTGGCACCTTGAGCCTATCGTATTATAAATGTGCATAGTGTATTCCTCTGTATCTCCTGAATCTCCAAGCTCTAGTTCTTTCTCATCAATCAAAAACAATGATCTCTTCTATTTCCGTAAAAAAAACATACTGCATCATATTAAGTGATAATAGTATGTGTGTAAATTCTACAGTGTCAAATGCCCATCTTATTACACAGAAAACGATAGCTGAGATCATACCATATAGTCAAGGTCAGTCATTATCATAGTAATTACCACAGTAATGTAATAGAATATGATATGGCAACGGTGAAAATGGTTTATTGGGATACATATCAGTCTATCAAAAGATAATAAAAGAACTTTAAATAATCAGCCCATTTTCTGAAGGACTCTTTACATAGCTTAGGGCCAAAATGCCTGGTAAAGCTAACAAATCTCAAAGGACGGATAGACGCAAGATATATGGGCCATTCTCAATTTTCGGGACAACGGGTATAGGAAAATTGTCCTGTAACGGAGGGGACAATGTGGTAACGGAGGGGAATTTTGATGTAAAAAACCAACTGTAGGAACAGCAACAAAAGGAAAAATGACAAAAGATTGATGTAACTATTATTTTCAGAAGTACTTCATCACGTATCAGTAGATTTTTTGGTCCAAATGTCGATTTCTTGCTCATGATCTGGTAACGGAGTGGATGGTAACGGAGGGGAACAATTTTTTGCTTTTCGCTTATTACTGCTTTTTATTTTGGAGATTAGACAAAATAATTGCAGAATATTAAAACCTGCCACCCTCAGCAACATATACATGAAATCGCTCTGTAAAATTATCATTGGTAAGCTTGGAAATGAAGGAAACGGAGGGGACATTTTAGTGGGACCAAAAACATTTTTTATGAATATTATGTCATAATTTATTGAATACATGTTTTATGAAGTCTGCAAGGCAGTGGTACTATGGCGCACATGCGTCTGATGATATTCAGTGAAAATAGCTCATAAAAAACAATAACGAACAGAGCTATGGCAAGTAACGGAGGGGACAAAAAAATTGACATAAATTAGTGACACAACTATTGAATCAATTTAATCAATGAAATTACACCCAAAAAAAATTGAATATGAACTAAATATAAATTCAAGTCTATATTCCCATGAATCGTGCAAAGAAACTTTGGAAATAATGGTATATTAGGAGGAAAATGAACACTTGATTTTGTCATGTCAGGTCCAGTGACAGGGAAAAACCATTGATTTTGCACGGATTTCTGGACATAATGTATTAAAAAAAGTCTAATGAATGACTTTTTGCTCCAAATGCAGTGGTTCTAAGTAGAAATATGAATAACAGATGCAGAGTGACGCTTCAGATATTTATCGCATTCATATTAATGTCAGGGAGCTAGAGTGACGCAAATTGTCCCGAAATTTGAGAATGACCCATATATTACATTGATAGATAGATAGATAGATAGATAGATAGATAGAGAGATATATAGATAGACAGATAGATATATAGATAGATAGATAGATAGATTGATTGATAAATCGATAGACACTATAACATAGACAGATTTATAGATTATACTATTATACAGGTGACACTTTCTTTGCAGACAAAAGCTTTCTCTATTTGAGTTGAATGTTTGATCCTCATAAAACCAGGGGACAACAACTTTGCAAAAAATAACAGAAATGAAAAAATGTATGCATAATATTTGTCATCCGTAGCCAGCACATGGCCATCTGCCTCATTGCCTTTTTATAACTATATCTGCCTTTTTAATGATAATCAGCTTGACATAGGTTATTCTTTTTGATAATTTCTGCTCATCTGAGTTAATCCGATTAGCGGATTATGGATTATCTAATTAGGTCAGGGCTAATCTCATGAAAAAGTCTAACAACAAGTAAGATCAATATTATCATACTGAACATCTATCTGCAGAATCCTAGACAACGGAGTTGAAAAGTACCCGGTACAATTTTCTTGAAGCTTGAAAATATGAAACCCTCCCCCTGCCCACCCTATAGACTAAATTGTATTTGGATCTGTAACAGGTGAGTGCTAACATGAAAATTATAACTAAATAAACTAGATCCTACGAGTTATGAAATTTGAGAAGATTCAGAGATTCAAGAACATATGGCTACAGCTGGAAAAAGTAGCGAATTCGGGCATACCATTGCTTGGAAATCTGTTAATCTCACTGGAAGAGTCTAAATTTCCGACTTGAATTTTGAAGAAAGGGCCAAATTTCTAACTTGGAAGTAGTTGCTTGATTCACGAACATTCGTGGGAAATTTTGTCGTACTTAATCAAATTGCCTGGAAATTCACGTTTTTTATTGCCCTGATCTGGGCCTAATTAAGTTCAATTTTGGGGCCAATTTACAATCAATTTTGGCAACCATCTTCATTTTTTCTACACGGTCCCATTCAGTGAAATACTAAGCTAACAAAGGGACACTTACACAAACCTCAACCAGGACAACAATAACGATGACAACAACAATGACGACAACGTTTGAGTGATGATAAAAGCTCATTGTCAGCTAAAAATTGTACAACAGTTACCAACCTTTCCGTCAAGCTCCTGAGGGAACTTGGTCTGGAAGCGAACTGACGTCCCCTCTGAGTAATCTCTTTGGACGAACACCTTGGAGCAGTGCGGAGGGGGGATGCGGGCCATGTCATCCATGTTGTTCTGAAAACAGAAGAAAATGGAAATAAATATTTGTGAAATATACATGCACACATTTTTTTGTCTGAAAGAAAGGATATATATTTGAAGCTGTAGTAACTCTTTGATATTTCGACAGAATCTGAAACCAGAAGGAATGTAGAACAAGGCAAATGATGCTTGTATGAGCAGGCCTCTTGTGTTGTTGCTACTGACCATTCTTAGTACTGTTGTCTTCAACTTCTATAAATGGGCATATGTAATGAGGTTTATGTGAACTTGTGAAGTCCATTATAAAGCACATGTACTCAGTGGTATCAAGTGCGGGATCTTTCATTCGCCTCATCCTGGGCTCTGAGTATGAGGTACTGCCAATTTAAATTCTCATTTAAGTGACATGGCATCCGACCGGGGTCATACAGAAAAAAGACCTTGCAAGGGTTACTTCAGAATAGATACAATCTAGAGGGTCACCACCTAAACAAATGGATGGATTGATGATTGGGGCTTTACATCACGTGTTTATGCACTTGGCAGGCTAATTTTTTTTTTTTCAAATCAAAACCACAACCCTGAGTGTGTGACATCTACATCACCATACATAATCTTAAGTTCTGCTTGAGTCAGAGTACTATACATCTATAACAGTACTATAATCAACCCTGAGACTAAGCCAGTGGTAACCAGACTGTTATGGCCCCAACACATGCCAGGTAACATCGTTTCCATGTCTGACGCCCGAAGGAGAGATAGACGAGAGCAAAAAGTGCCAGGAACTATTCCCGAGGCAATATTTTCGCCGACTGATGCTTCTTGGTCTACATCTCCCCTAGAAGATTTCTAGAAGATTTCTAAAAGATTCCAGAAGGTTTTCTAGAAGGATTCACAAAGTTCTAGAAGATCCTTAAAGATTTCTGGACTGCTTCGGGGCAGTGATGCTTTTCAGCAGCAATAAAGTCTATATACAACAACTTAAAGCTCACCCAAGCTCAGCCTGAGCTTATTTGAGCTCCGATGCACCTTAAAATCAGAGTTACGAGGCTAGTCTAAGCCCGTATGACCTTGTACGAGAAACCGAATAACGTCTAAGAGCACTCCAAATCTTTATAGGTCTTCTAGTATGAGTCTTCTCAGCCTAAAGAGGTCTTATAAATAGTGTTATGCCATCATTGATATGGACATTTGCACTGGTACATGTATTGAGAGGGTGAAGAGAGGACAGATTATGGAAAGGAGATATCTGTGGTGTTGAGAGTTCTTGAGAGTTTAAACTGCATTACTAGTTACACATTTACTCCAAGAGAGGGATCTTTAACTTTCCCGGCATAGTTCAGCATTGACAAGAGACATCGTTTCTTGAATGAAAAAGTGCCAATTTGTCAAATGCAGATTGGCAGATACTATAGGAAAGTTTGGCCTTCTCAAGTTAGATGGATGAGTGCAGCTTTACATCCAGTATTCATTCACTCAATGGCTATTTAAGAAAGGAGGACACAGCAATGATGCAAAGGATGATGGAAGGTGCTGTGAGACATTAATAGGTCAAGGTCGCCAGACCAGAACTAGAACCGAACCCATGACCCACTTATTATGGTGACTAAAAGTCAAGAGCATTACCAACTGAAGTAACTCCTTCGCCCCTTCAGCCCTCTTAGCAAAGATGGATGGATGAGTGGGGCTTTACGTCTTGTATTTATGCACTTGGTAGGCTAATAAATTAAGGAAGAGGACAGGGCAATGAGACAAAGGATGATTGTAACAGCCATCCAACATAGGCTCAGGTGACCCGGCAAGAGCTGGATTCAAACCCTGGACCCAGCGATTAGCAGTCCAGCACACTACCACTGGACCAACCCTCCCCCCCCCCTCTTAGTTCTGGCCGGACATTTCTGATGCACCCAGAGGAGTCTCCAGCATGTTGTACAATTACCCTATATGTGGGATCTTTTAATTTCCAAGCACAGAATCCGATATAATGAAATTCAAACACAATATCTCATCCAATCAACAGCCAAGATTTTATCGATAGCAAAAGCCATCCATCAGAAAACCATACGGCAAATGCCAATATGCCGAGAACAATATAAATTCATCACTGCCCTTTTATGGAACAGAAAGTTGCGAAGTAACTTCAGAAGTTTTATCGAGAGTTGTAAAGCTCTACAGAAAGTGGCACAAATTGAGAACATATAGAAAATTAAGTTGGAAATTGCAGGGCATTTAATTGGAAAATTAATTGGAAAATTGCATGAAGGAATGGCCAGAGTTATGGGATATATAGTGGGCTATTGCAAGAGTGGCAGAGCCATTGTAAACCATTGGGAAGCTTATCCATCATTGTGAGGTGAAATGGGGAAAAAATCATGATGGAAAATAAGAAAGAAGCCCAAGTATGAATCGCTGTAATACATCAAATGAATCAGGAGCGATTGTGAAGATGATTGATATATTTGATAAATCGGAGAATAGAACAAAAATCAAACTTCATATGTATTATCTGCAATGAGTAACGGCACCAAAATGTTGCCATATCAATACCCTCTTCTGTGAGTGGACGACTGGATGATTGGGGGTGGGCTTTACTTCCTGTTTTTATGAACCTTGGTGGCTGATTAGGACAGGAGGACGATGAAGCAATGAGGTGAAGGATAAATGAAAATGCTGTCCAGTATAAGTGCAGACGACTCGACCAGAGCAAATTCGAACCCGGTTTATCGCGGGGAGGTTTTTTTTGTTTATTTGTGTTTTTACAACTCTGCAGCACCTTAGTGGGCAATATCGCCGTATGATGATGAGATGAGAAGACTGTGAGTCTGGCACATACCCTATTAATTCAGGGATGCCCAGGGTCTTTCAGTTGCCTCAGCATAGAATACTGGATACAACTATTGCAGGGAGGTAGCTTGTGGGATAAATACAGGATGTAAAGCTCCAAACAATCATCCAATGCTCGCTATTGCTCTTAGGGCAGCCCATACCGCCTCTGCGTTTTATTCATTCATTATTGAGAAAAATTAGGAGCCCTTTCAGTGGTCTTTGTGACGCATGTGAAGGATTGCAAGAAATTACAGAATAATTCAGTGTGAATGCAACAGGAAAGTGATTTATAATGGATGGACTAGACAGTCGGCTAGATTCAGCCAGAACACCAGGGCATAGAAATGCATTAGTAACATTACAGAGCACTCACATCTCACGGTGAACAATTCTGTAACATTGTAGAGGAGCTAGGCTTGTTTGAACACAACCCAGATCTTGAAAGCAACGGGAACATTGCAGGGTCTTTGGGAACAAAACAACACAAAAGTCAATGCTTCAGAAAACTGACATGCCCTCTGTGGCAACTGATCAATAATTAACATCTTTAACAACATTCTAATTCTTTGTCGTAAGAGTTGCTGTACTGCGGATTCTATCATTGAAAACTCATGCGGTTTTCCTTATCAACAAAACCAAATAAGAAGGCCTAAAACCCAAGCTCGAATTGGTGTGATAGTGTCATGCCGGACAATACCAATACGATGGACTAAAAAATTGTGACATGATGCGACTTATCAAATTTGCTGAAAACCACCAAATATTTTGGAATTTAATCATATAATTCTGGCATGTCTCAATGAAAATTTAAGAAAACAGCACAAAATTTTCAATAATGCCAAAAATACCGTGCAAGCACGTAAACCCCGCTGGTTCTATGTGAAGCCATTGAGACCATTCGGATCCATGTGTCCGTCCGTCCGTCCATGTGTCCGTCCATGTGTCCGTGTGAGTTTACGAGAGCTACATTGTGGGGTTTCGTATGAGGATGAGGTGGTCTTGTGGGACTTTTTTCACATTGTGGGGCTAAACCCACAATACTTGAGGGTTTAGGTGGTATGAGGTGCCTCTCCGGGTAGTTTGGTGCACTCTCTTGAAAGTCCCCAAAATGCATATGTCTGTCGGATTTTTTAACAGACAAAAAGTGTCTGGGAAAAATGGGTCTATGCCAGAGAGACACCTACAGGTAATTATTGGAACTATGTCCGTGCAAAGTGGGTTTAAATACAGACCCATTGTGGGATTTCTCTGTCTGTCTACCTATGGGGTTTTATATATATTAGCATTTCTGTCCTAAAACTACTAGCAGCATAGATGTAAAATTGCGACAAAAACATTAGCGGACATTGGCCCATGTTGCAACCCATGGCGGGGATGTTTTTACATTTAAAAAAATTTTTTTTTTTCATATCGCGACCCGCAATTTCAGTCTGATGTGCAATTTAGACCAAAAGCCGATCTGCAAATCCGAATTTTGATATTAATTAAGCATCAGGCTGAAATTGCGGATCGAATACGAACTATAAAGCAAAAAAACATATCGACAGTTTTTATCATATCGAACTTGGCAAATGGTGTCCATCTCTATTTAAACACTATTCATATTTACCGCTACGAAACCATTGATTTCAATAGTGTTTCTCATCTTCCCAAATTGTTTAGCCCCCTTCACAGTGTTTCCCAGACTCCAGAATGTTTGGGAGTCTACTGCCCCCTCCAGCGAGGCCCCATTTAAGCATGTAACTCCCGGAACTCCTGGACGTCCTGCAACTGAAGCTTAATCCCACTAACTCCTGCTAACTCCCGTTAAGTCCCACTAACTCCTAACTCCCGTAACTCCCACTAACTCCTGTAACTCCCTCCAACTCCTGCTGACACTCGTAACTCCCACTAACTCCTGCTAACTCCCACTAGCTCCTGTAACTCCCACTAACCCCTGCCAACTCCTATAACTCCTACTAACTCCTGCTGTCACTCATAACTCCCACTAACTCTAACTCCCACTAGCTCCTGTAACTCCCACTAACCCCTACCAACTCCTATAACTCCCAATAACTCCTTCTAACTCCCACAACTCCTGGGCTTGCTTTTACTAAGATGGTTTAACTGGAAGTTAAACTAATCCAGACTTAATCCTGGGTTAAACCGGGGGTTTAATCTTGTTTAATTTTACTAAAAGCTAAACTGGTTGTTAATCTGGGTTCACTGGTTAACTTGACTAGTTAAACTAATCTTGATTGTATCATATGTTAATCCTAGTTTAAACCTAGGTTAAACTGAGATTAACTCCACCATCACATTTGGCTGGTTCAAGAAGATATTTCAAAGTTATCTTGGTTTCCAAAAGCCAGGGTTCGGTTTCACAAAGCTATCAGGGCATGCCCCAGTGCTGGGGTGGTCCCTGTTTCTGTCCCCATTCCAGTCCCCACTCCAAATGCAGTATCACAAAATTTTGACAAGTCCCAATATGTCCCCAATCTGTCCCTTAGAAGTACCCCGTTTCAATGGGACTGTCCCCGTGGTAGCCCCCAATAATTTAAATCTGAGCCCTACTGCAACCATGCAATTAATTGCCTATCAAAAAGAGTGCAGTACTAAGATAATTTCCTGTATTGTTTGTTTAAATTTCATTTACTGCTGTGATAGGTGGAGAGAAGGAGGATGATATAATAGGAAGGAGGAGATAAGAAGAGGTGGATATAGGATGAGGAAATGGGAGATAGGAGGAGATTGAAATTAAGAGATAGGATGAGGAGATGGGATAAGAGGGGGATGTTGGAGGAGGAGATGGAAGATAGAATAAAAGTGATAGAAGGAGGAGAAGACAAGAGGCGCAAATAGGAGGAGGAGGATGAGGAGGAGGATGAGGAGGACGAGGTGCAGAAGCTGGAGTTAGAACGAGGAGTTAGAATGAAGAGATTGGGGACAGGATAAGAGAGATAGAAGGAGGAGGAGATAAGAAGGGCAGATAGGAGGAGTGATGGAGGAGGAGGAGTTAGGATGAGTAGATAGGATAGTAGGAGGAGATAGGATGAGGAGGTAGCAAGAGGAAGAGGATATAGAATGAGGAGATGGGGAGATATTACGAGGAGAAAGGAGGAAGAGATAGAAGGAGGAGATGGAAGCAGATAGAAGAGGAGAAGAAGGTGGGGTGTGGACTCGAAAGATAGTAAGGAAATATGACTAGCAGATAGGAGGAGGAAATAGGATGAGGACAAAGGAGGAATAAGACGAGAATATAGGTGGTCGGGATAGGAGGGTTAAGTAGGCTGAAGAAACAGGTGGATGATACAGAGAGGAGACAGGAAGAGATAAGAAGAGGATGGATAAGGAGGATTGATGAAGAGATTGGATGAGGAGATTGGCGATAGGAGGTGGAGGTAGAAGGACATAGAAAAGAGATAGGGTGAGGAGATAGGAGGAAGTGATAGGAAGAGAGTGATATTCTCCTTCTTTCTTCAATATGCTCATCAGAGGCATATCTACGTAGAATATCCTGAGGGGGGGGGGGGTATAACATGGGGCGAATACGTGGTGACTTCCTGCTTTTCCTATCTTCCCCATGTTAATTTTGGGCCGAGGGGGGGTATGGCCAAATGAGTGTGTGTGGTGTTGTTTTGCGCCTCTGCAGCACCTTAATGGGTTATATTGAGGCGGGCTAGAATATTACGTGTCTTAATCTTTTTTCCTCATATTTTGTAATACATGTATGTCTGTGTTTGATGCAAAAATGTAATCATGTTTTCCGGCTTGTGACTAAGAAATTGGAGGGGATTTGTTACGAGTAGTCTGTTTCTTTGTCGTCGAAAGTCTCTACACTCTTTTGATATGTGTTTCATTGTGAGTGGATATTGACAGTTATTACATATTGGAGCGGGATTACCCAGTAGAAGGTATGGCCCAATGGCTCCCCTAAATACACCACTGATCCTCATTCCCTACCACCTCCACATATTATCCCCTCCTCTCTCCTCCTATCTCTTTTTCATCCTACCTCTTCCTTCTCCTTCTATCTCCTATCTCCTCCTATCTTTTCTTTCAATCTCCTCATTTCTCCTTCTCCAATCTCCTCCTCCTATCTCATCATTCTAAGTCCTTCTTCTTTCTCTCTCTCCACCTCTTTCCTCCCATCTTCTCATATTATCTAATCCTATCTCTTTCTCATCTTACCTCTTCTTATCTCCTACTATCCCCTATCTCCTCATATCTTTCCTTCAATCTCCCCTTTCTCTTTCTCCAATCTCCTCCTCCTATCTCATCATCTTAACTCATTCTCCTATCTCCTTCTATCACCTCTCTCTCCATCTCCCAGCTGTTATTGCCTCATCTTATCTCCTTCTATCTCCTACCTCTTCCTCCTGTCATCTCCTCCAACTTCTTCCTCCTAATTCCTATTTCCTACTCCTATCGCCTCCTCTGATATCCTCCTCTTGCCATCTCCTCCTTCTATCTCCTCCTTCTATCTCCTCCTACCTCTTTCTATCTCCTCCTATCTCCTCCTACCTCTTTCTATCTCCTCCTATCTCCTCCTACCTCTTTCTATCTCCTCCTTCTATCTCCTCCTACCTCTTTCTATCTCCTCCTTCTATCTCCTCCTACCTCTTTCTTTCTCCTCCTACCTCAAAATCCCATCTCCTCATCTTACCTCTTCCCATAATTCTGAAAAGCATAGGCGTATCGGAGGGGGGGGCAGGGGGGGCAGTCGCCCCCCAAAAAGTTGGGAAAACAGCAAGATTCGGGCGAAAGGCTAAAATTAATGATTTCCAGGCAATTTCATTTGAAATGGTAATCAATCTAGATCTTGAAATTCGAGCAAATGTCGCTCGCCCCCCAAAAAATCGCGCGCCCTGTACGCCTATGCTGAAAAGTCATAAAAAATTAGCAGTAAAGGCCACTAAATTGCCACGATGTAATAGACAATCATCTTAGCTTTCCAAAATGGGGTCTGCCCTTTCTTTAGACCCAATGGTTGTTTTAAAAGCTGTTGGCAAATTTTTGTCACCGTCATAACTATTATTACTGTGCCATATCTGTCGACTGAACAATAACACTGCCTGTCATCATATATCTATTGAGAAATAAAATCCTGCATTTTTTAAACAATTAAACGTTCGTAAATTTGACCTCAAAAATATTACTACATTGCCTAATTTTTACTGATTTATTTCAATATCAGCGGTGACAATGTTTAAAAAAGAAGAAAAATCACGAATTTTTTGCACTGGTCAGTGACTTTCAGAGTTCTAAGTTTAGCCAATTTACTAATATGCACTATGTAGCTTGTGCTGGTACATTAACAGTGCTGATAATATCCTTATTCTAATCATGAATAGATACCTACATAATACACTATAGGCCTAGGCCAATCTGTTTAGAAAATTTGTGTTATTATGAACACGTCAAATTTTCCTCGTCACCAGAAATTTCACTTTTTTCACAACACTCAAAGTTAATTGCTATCAAATATATATCACAACCCCTATTTTGTGATTGACATATATTATATTGGGAAAAGGCAAATTGTAAGAAGAAAATATCCTGAAAATTTATGTAAGAAGAATCTGAAAATGCTCTTATTTTTCATTTGTTTAACCAAACTTGCAGCAGTGCGATAATTGTTTGCTTATTTTTGTTCAATTCAATAAACTTCTTTTTTAGCCTTCTACTTGCAGATTGTATTTTTTTTTAAACTTTTTTTTTTAATTGCTTAGCCTTTTTTTTTGTGTACAATTATTTTTCAAAAATAATATTGAAATGATAATTATGCAAAAGCCAAGAAATAAATGTATCAATTACAGTTTGTATTAATAGGCCTATAGATAGATACATCATACATCTATGGGTATAAAATAGAATGGCAGCATTTCTATTGTTGAATAATTTAAAATTTAAAATTATTTAATTTATAAATACCTAAAGACAAGTGCCATATTGAAGTGGTATTACCATGAAAACAACCAAATATTGGCTTTAATAAGCCTGAATCACCCTCTCTGGGACTGTTCCCACCAAAGATTGAGCTGGTATCCAAGGTGTTGCTAGGGGGAGGAGCCAAGGCACTTGAGCCTCATTCTGAGATCTGAATGTACTGTCAACTGGCACTAAATATTAGTATTATTCCCTCTCTGGATGACACAGAACTTTTGAACACATTGCAATCTAAATTAACATTATCTCTAGGCCTTAAATCCACCAGTTAACCATTCAGATTAAACTCAGCCTCAATCTCAGTTTTGTTTACGTCCTCAGTTCAAAACTTTCATGGCATTTTTCTTGAGGATTTATATAATCACAGATGAAACAAGACAAGGGAAAGGCTTTTTTGTAGTGTAAAAAATATTTTCTCAACTTACATCTTGTCTCCTTCTCCTAAATAGCGATGAAAGGCACTTATTTCTTCAGCTGTTTTTTGAGGCTACAGATTAACACGTCACAGTTAGTTAATCTGTGGTTAAACTATTTTGATAAAACATGGTTAAACTCCAAGATTAGCTAACCAAAGTTTAACTCTTAAACTAAGGTTAAACTAATCCATTTTAGTAAAAGCAAGCCCTGGTAGGTAACTCCTGTCAACTCCCGTAACTCCCTGAATTAACAAATGGAGGCTCCGTTTGGGAGTTACATGCTTAAATGGGGCCTCCTGCGGTACGCCTATGCATTACAGGAGTGGCCTGTATTAGGCTATTAGCCCTGGACCCTTGGGTCAGGGGTCATAAATCCCCTTTGGAAAATCATAAGATTTGAAGGACTTTGTCTGAGAGAATTTAATTTTCCCCTTTACTTGTTTTGTGCTAATTTATTGATGCATTCCAAAACAACACATTTTTTGCTGCTGACTGCACCTTATTTCCACTCCTTTTGTCGTTGAATAAATGTGTTTATGAAAGCAAACAAGTGATTTTATCCTAATGCATTGAGAAAAAGGCCTCCTCACATTGGTTCAGAAATAGTGATGTCACAACAGACGTAACGTCACCGACAATCTTGGTGACATTACAGTGATGATGTCACACATAAAAATGAGGCTGATTGTGGTCGCACAATTTCTTGCCATTTCTCAAATTTAAAGGGAAATTTTGAATGTTTTCCTCTGTACATCATTGTGAAATACTTTCAGAAGCAATGCCACATGCTGTCAGCAGAAAAAGATGTGGGTTACCCAAGACCAAAATATTATCAAATATGGAGAAAAATTCAAGTCGAATTGGGTATTGAATTGGCTTCTAGGTCACTGAGACTGCTGCCCCTAAAGTCAGCGCTGCTACCTATCACATTCTGGGATCTCCTGACTGCATCCCTGTGGGGTTTCCTTTTGACCCACATGATTTAAAGGGAGTTGTCTGTGGAGTGTGGGGCTGCATTGCAGACACATTGTGGGATCTCCTGACTGTAGCTCTGTGGGTTTTCTTGTAACACTCATGTCTTAAAAAGTAGTTGTCTGTGGAGTGTGGGGCTGCATTACAGACACCCTGTGGGATCTCCAATCTGTATCTCTATGGGATTTTCTTGTGAAAGTCATGTCTTTAAAGAAGTTGTCTGTGGAGTGTGGGGCTGCATTACAGACACATTGTGGGATGTCCAGACTGTATCTCTGTGGGGTTTTCTTGTCGCACTCATATCTTTAAAAGAATTGTCTGTGGACTGTGTGTGTCCGTCCGTGTGTCCGTACGTCCGTACGTCCGCGTGTCCGTACGGACGCACGGGCTTGTCATTCCCATCTGCATGACAAAATAAGATAACAGGCAAAATTTGAATGAAATATGAGCAACACAAAGTGAGTTATGCTTGACGAAATCCCCAGCACATTGAGGCATTGAGGACTGCAGTACCCCGTAGGCTATTACATAGCCAGCGGGGTAAAAACGGTTCGCAACTTTAGCAAAACCATCCTCTCGTAGCTTCGTAAGAATGGCACTTGTAATCATCAGAAATTTTAACTTCTTTTATTGACTTGAAATCTATGTTTTTTTCTAGCCCTGCATTAATTTGCAGTCTGCAACAAGCGGCTATCGCCTCTGAAGCAATAAAGGACTCAGGAGTTCCCGCCTCACAAATGGATTGCTGAGTATCTGTATTTTCTATGAACTGAGCCAACAATTTGTGTAGCAATTTAAAGGGTGATTTGGTACCATTGAGACTATGGCTCTAAATATAGAAATCCCAAGGCACTCTTTTAACACCTAAAACAGCGAAACTAGTAGTTCATTCGACAAGTTTTATTGGCGATTTTCTCTGAGGAATTTGATGGACGATCGCTGTGAGAAAACGCCAGCTGGTCCCTCTGCACACTATATCACCAGAGTCCAGTTCTTCTGCAGTTTCACAACACCCTGTGGGTAATATTGACTTTCATTGAGCACCTTAGAGGATCTATAATTGCTATGGGAAATAGGGATACATGTTAAATAATCCGTGTAAAAAACGGTCCGATATTTAAGGGTGGTAATTACCATGTCAGCAGCATACCATTGTATCTTATAATAGCTATTGCTGTTGCGATTCCTCTTCTAAAACAGGGTCAAGCTGCCTTAGGGCTACTCGAGAAAATTTTCAGCCATAATGTTGATAGAACACATTATGTGTCATGAATCATGATAATGCATGGAATTGTCAAATCGTGAGTACAACCTCAACAGATCGCAATGAAAAGGTTGGAAAGCCAATGTAATGTCCAAGGATGCCGGGCTCGTTGGGTCAAGAACACAATCTAACTTTTTTCAACGGTCCAGATTTCTGACATATCGACTGCTTAGATTTTATTTGTTTTCAAGAAGACCAACGTTCATATTCCAGGGATTCACCGGTGAAAATTGCAATGCTGAACAGCAAGATTTAGCCATTGTAGAATTTTCAACACTCACAGATGGCCTCATCCAATAGAGAACCACCAACCGTGGTATAAAGAACCCTTCAACACAATTTTTCAACCTGATAACGTTCAGGACAGTGCCGATTGCCACAGGAAAAGGGAACACTGCCCAAGGTTCAAACTTCCAATACTTTGAACAACCAAAGCCATAGCACTCTCTTGGGATGACAACCACCTTGTGATGACTGGCCACTACTCAGTAACAACTGTCAGTAGTGGAGTCGGATTGCATTTGGCTGTTTGAGGCCACCAATGATGTCACTAATATAGGTCCTATATTTTACATTGAAATGAGTTGTAAATTAGTTACGGGAGACGTGTGACCTCGCTGGTGCATGGTGCGACCGATTCATGGACACGTGCTGATACATTGGCATGGGCCTGGGGGAAACACAGGGTTTCGGATGCAACTATCAGGGAAATGCAGCCCAAGCTATGTAATAACCTATGACCTCACAAAAGCACTTTGGTTATCATTAGTGTTGCGGACAACACTGCCACTCCCCTCCTCCCAGTCCAGAACCAACCGGTACAGGGGTGAGACCAACACAATTTTTTCATTGCAAATCTCCATGATTTCAAACAAATAGGAGTAACTTATCTACTACACTACATCCACATATTTACACATTTTCCGGTACATACCTCTTTGTTTAACACACATTGTAGTACAACTCCCAAGAGCACGGACATGTACATGTATTTCTACGTTGTCATGTGTACATTGCAAAAGAAACAAATGTGAAAGTTTGTACAGCGCATGGAAACAAGAGATCTATGAAGAGGACATTTGCAAAACAAATTCTGCTCATACATGCGAAACAGACAGCGAAAAAGCTTCGCAAGGGCACAGTGGAAATGCATCCTTCTTAGACCGCTATGCCTTCTAGTGCCTAGGATAGCATCTTCTGGAGATGCACTGATACCATCTTCTGTAACTTCCATAAGACCATTGCCATTACTAAAGTTGTTAAGGACCAGGAAATCCGGATGCAATGAATTACAGCATCAGCTTCGTAAATTATTGAATTGTTGAGTCAAAATAATGACTTGCTCAGAATTGAAATATTTCAACATTTTTAACATTTGCATGAATCTTCCGTTACCAAACCAATACTTAGTCACTGACATACGCACTCGTTGAGTCATTTTGAGGCGATACTCCCACTCATAGTGATAAACAGTTTCAGAGCACTTCCGACTGCAAAACATTAAGGCTACAACAACTGAGATTGCCTTATCAATCTCATGGCCAATTAGGCGAAATCTTCATAACATTTCTCCCAAAATATACGGCCATTCTTAAAACTAGACATGTCATAATCGCATAGCGATGAATGATGCACTGCGCTATACTGAGTTTGCAACATGACACATCCCTTCGTATATCAGAATGATATTCACTAATAAATGTTTATATAAGCTTCTACATATCTGTAAGACATATTCTATCAAAATATGCCTAGGATACTAAATATTAAACTTTATATATTTTTTACAGGATGCAATAGTCTTGAGACAAAATTGGGCTTTCAGGCACCAGGTCTCCTAAAAAGCACTCCCACAGTTGCCCAAAGGCACACTTTAACATGGAAGACTTAGACTTGGGTGTGCCATTTAGGTTACAGTGTATCTTTCCTGGTTTTTGTTGTGCAAAACCATAGGGCATTTTGGATTTTTTTTCTTAAATTTGCCAGAAAATAAAACGGAAAAAGACATGTTGTAGTCTCCACATGATCTCCACTACCATTATTGCCAGTACACTAGCTTAAATGCATGGAAATCTCATAAGAAATGGAGCCATTTTCACCGGTCCTTGTTTGTGGGTAACCATGCTGAGCAGTATTACAAAATGTGATGAGATAATTCTATAATCAAAGTATTCCCTTCCTTCATTTCAATGTTAGCCATGCACCTTTTTTCAAGTACCCATTTTTGTCTGACCAGTGCATTTTATTTAACCGAAGAACCTGGTTGACCTGGTGCATTCACTGTACCCCATGCAACCGATTAACCAGGTGCATTGTGCAGCAGACTGCAGGCCTAGCATATATAGAAGCATGCTCAATGTGCTGAGTAGTGAACAGTTGTGAAATGTCGGAGGCACAACAGTTGGAATATGACACAATTAACCCCCTAACACAAGTCTAAACATGTGGGGGAAAAACTTCATGATAGATACAGAACATACATGTGAAGGAGAACGTTAAAAGTTATGTCAAAGAACCAGGAGCTCACACATAAAATTTGCAGCAAATGTTAGTTGACGAATCTGGAAGGCTATGAAAACAAGGGCACTGCTATAGCCACCTGGCGGTGGGCTAGCGCAGTGCAATAATAACTGCTTTCATTTTGCTGATGGTTTGCTGCCGCACAGCCTATATTTCCAACAGCACATGGTGTGGGCAGAAAACTGACTTACTTTCAACAATAGAGGTGATGAAGGCCAAATTGCAAATAAAGCATCACCTTTGAACCTCTAATTAGAAGGAACACTTTCTATTTAGCCTTTCAGTTAAATGTTTTATGCTTGTACAAAGGCAGACGACATTTTCAAAGCTGCAGAACAGGTACAAAAGGTAAACACGAAGACTTATGGAAGAGCTGAGCTGTGCCAAAAATAGCTCATGCAGCTAAAAATAGCTCACAAGAAAAGGCACTACCATTTAAGGAGCACTGGATCCACCAATAGATCCGTGAGTGTGTGTTTAGTTAAGCATATATTGTTATTGTCGTTTTGCCTGTGGCTTGGCAATGCTACCAAGTCTATCATCCTTGAGCAAATGCTGCTTGGTAATGTGGAAATGGAGCCAAGCGATTTGTAATATAACCAATTATTATCGTGCAGTTACCAGGGCTTCGGAGTCGGGTAGTTAGTGAATCGACTCCTTCGCCTTTCTGAAAAGCGCCTCTGACTCCTTAGGTCTCCTGAATTCCGACTCCCGACTCAGCTTAGCATCATCATTATACCAAAGCCCTGGTAGTTAGCCCTACAGCTACCAATATTTCTAGCTCAGCGTTGCAAAGATTGGGACGCGAGTTCAATTCGAGGTCAGAGGCAACAAACAAGGCCAACAACCAAGAAATCTATAATTCTTATTTTCCATATTATTTTATCTGTTTATCATTCAACCTCAAAAATAACCATTCTCGAAGCACAATAAAGTGGTCCCCATCTGGAATCAAACCTGGGACCATCAGAGAATAGAGACAATACTTTACCAACTTGACCACTAGGTAAGTAAGCAAACCTCAGACACATCGTGCACACAGCTAGAACATGATAGAGCATAAGTAGCACAAGCTCCACAGCAGCACCAAAACTGGTAAAAGCTACTGCTACTGAGCAGTTTTTATATGCTGACACCAGAGCTATGGAAAAAGTGCACTTATGAGGCTTCGCTCAGTTATATGTCACTTAAGCGCATATAATAGCATAAGGCCGAAAAGAGATCCAATATACTTCTTGTGTGGACATAATTGGCTGGATGTTTCTCACAGCAAAAAGGCTATTAGCGAAGGTTGGCAAAAAGAGCATAACTTATGTTCACAGTGTCTACTGTCTCTTCACAGAGTGATATGTTAGAAATAGACCAAAAGCGCAATATCAGAAAGGAGGCTCATGTCCTCCAGGGGAACTAGCGAGACTCACATTGTCCTAATCCTCCACTCGTTTCCCCCCTTTTTTTTCAGGCCCCTGAACCTTTCCCTCTTGTTGTTACTCTTCCGTGTCTTCTTTCCCCTCCTCATCTCCTCACTTGTTGTCCACCGCATCCATGTTCTCCACCTCCTCCTTCTCAACATCCTTGCAATCTTCCTCGTACTCATCAACTTTGTCCTCATCAACCTTGTCCTCATCCGTGTACTATTGTCCTGGTCCTCATCATCCTTGTCCTCATTGTCCATGTCCTTATCATCCTTGTCCTCACTGTCCTTGTCCTCATTCTTATTTTCATTGTCCTCATCGTTCTTGTCCTGACACTTCCTTTCCTCATCATCTTTGTCCTCATTACCATTGTCCTCATCATCCTAATCATCATTGTCATCATTGTCCTCATAGTCCGGCTCAAGTAGTATCCTTGTCCGCATGGTCCTTGCCCTCTTTGTCCCTGTCCTCATTATCCTTTTCCTCATTTTCCTAATCCTCATAATCCTTGTCCTGATCATCCTTGTCCTCATTGTCGGTGTCCTCATTGTCCATACCATCATCCTTGTCTTCATAGTCCTTGTCCTCGTCATCTTTGTCCTTGTCATCTTTGTCCTCGTCATCTTTGTCTTCATCATCTTTGTCCTCATCCTTGTCCCCATTGTACTCGTTCCCCATTGTCCAATTTGACTCCTCAACGTCCTCTGCACTCAGGGAAGATACGTTATCAGAATTGGCTCTTGCACTACCACAAATTGTAGCAAAATGCGGACTGTTGTTGATTTGGAAAACTGCATCCACATAATGATATGTATCAGCAAACCTATTGTTTTCTGTTCATACATATCAATATTGCTATTAGCATGTCATCACAATTGCGTGTGGTGCCCAGTGACACAAATTCCACATTCATGTTGTTATTGATGTACCAAAGGCTTCAAAGCATCTCATCTAATGCCAAGGGATTATCATGATTACATGATGACAAAATAATGAGAGAAAAATTGTTCATATAGGTGACCTATGTTGCAGAATGATTTGAGCCTGCGTTGTTTAGGAAGGCATCCAATAATTCCGAAATATCAGAAGAGTTGGTTGCCCTTGTTTAAATGATTCATGGTGCTTCATTTGTGCTAGTAAAGATCCCGCACTTGGAGTATTATGCTATGTCACATGCCATGCACAACATGTACTCCTTTTTGAGCCTTTCCTAGGCATCTCCATCACAGGATGGTGCAATGGCTGAAGGCATAATATGCAGTAATGGAACCTTGGGCAATGTTCCCTTATCCTACGGCAACGGGCGCTGTCCTGAACTGTCAGGTGGAACGGCACCACAACCTTCATAGCAGCATGCAGTATTCATTAAAGGAATGCAATGACATGGATTGCATTCTATAGATAAGAAGCCAGAGCTCAACCCTTGTGAGTGGCAAGAAACACGTCAAGAGGTCTGCATGGTGATACTTGCTGCATAAATATCTACAATTCTGTATCGTCAGCATACATTGTCCAATGTCCAGTATCTCATTCAGATTAATGCCAGGTAGCAAGAATTGCATATCCAGCAAATTTTCTAGAAGAAACTGCATATTTTCTTTTATAAATTAGGTCTGCGGGGTTTTTATTGTACATCTTTGATGTAGGGTATTTTTACACAATGTTTTGTCCAATATATATGGCATTGTGGCAAACATACAGCGGGAACTGGCTGCATACTATTACTTGGTATTTACAGAATATGATATTTGCTGAGCTCTCTTACATTATGAGCCCATAAATGATAGCATATATATTGGGAGCCTTGGAGGACAATCAGATATGTATATGTGCTTATTAAGCATATCTATGCAGGATAGATCTCAGTGATTACTATATAATGAAGGTTAAGATTAGCTTACTATAATTTACGAACAAATATTTCGTTCCAAATGTTGCCATCTTATGCATCTATGGTATGATTACCATAATGAAGGTTGATTAGTTTATGAAAACAATTATTTTGTTCCAAATGTTGTCATTTTATGCATTTATAGCGTGGAGCATATTTCAACATCAGCATCTTTGATAGAGCGAGTAGTTCGTAGAGTTTTCTGTCCTGTATTCTTCCAGTGACAGCACTTAATAGGACAGCCAGAGAAAATGGTAATGAGCCACAGCACACTTGTGACACAGGATGAAACATCCATCTAACATAGGTTGGCCGGGTCGGGATTTGAACCAGGCTTCTGGCCAAGTTCTGGTGGTTAGCAACCCAGCGTGCTACCACGGAGTTATTTGCCAGGCCCAACATCTCTAATTGGATATCACTTTGATGGCAAAGCTGTAATAAGAACTCTAGCATCCTATCTATAGAATGCAGTCCATGTCATTTCACTCCTTTGGCTTTGATGAACATGAACACTGCCAGCCCAGGCGGTCGTGAAGGTCGTGCACTCGCAATGCCTTTCCACCTGATATACAGCTCAGGACAGCGCCCATTGCCACAGGATAAGGGAACATTGCCCAAAGTTCCAACTTCCAATAATGCATACGGTCAGAGCCATATAACTCACTGTATAGTATCAACCACCGTGTGATGAGTGGTCACTACTCAGTTGCAACTGTCAGTTTTTGAGCCAGATAACATTTGGCTGTTTGAGGCCATCAATGATGTCACTGATATAGGTCCCATCTTTAACATTGAAATGAGTTGGCAATTAGTTATGGAAGACATGTGACCTCACTGGTGCGTGGTGCGACTCATTCACTGACTCGTGCTGATACATTGGCATGGGCCTCGGGAAATACAGGGTCTCGAGTGAAATTTTCAGGGAAATGCAGCCTGAGCCATGTAAACCTATGACCTCAGGCGGTCCAGTATACCGGTTTCCGACTTTCACCAGATTTTCGCCAAGAAACATCTGATGTTTAGAATATAAAGGTGTGAAAAACAAAAAAACTTCCTCTTTTTGCTTTCTTAACCAATTTTCACTGCATCAGTCAGAATCAGTGTAGACAACTTCTGAACCGGTTTTTGGAACTGGGAGCGGTCCAGTACTGAAGACTGAGTGAAGAGGTTGCGGTACTAGACCATAGCGTTCTAGAGTGGTCCGGTCTGCAACACCAGTTATCACCTGTATGTGTGCTCCAGAGTATTTGGTTATCCCAGAATAAACTACTACCATTTCACATAACCGTCACAACAAAAGCCACTGACTGATACCAGACCATCTTTCAGTTTTTTCCTGCGACATATTTCTTTACCAATTGCTAGATTGCATGAATCCCAGTCTTTGTTCTGGAGTGTGATGGCCTCGTTTTTACATCTTTCCTTATAACCGTTTTCTACAGTTTTTTTACAGCTCGGCTTACAGTAGGCTTACTGACAATACTGTCCTGGACAGCACAGCTGCACTCTTGCAGACGTCATTCCTGTGGACATTCAAGATACCGTTTGTGACACCATAAAATTATTCTGACTGTTTTTTCCTGCGACACATTTCTCTACCAATTTCTAGGTTGCATTGACCCCAACCACTGTACAGAGGTGTGATGCCAAATTTTTACATGTTTTCTTTACAATTGTTATCCACATATTTTTTGCAGCTCGGCTTCCAGTTGGCTTACTGTCCAGGACAGCACAGCTGCGACCCTGTTCACATGATTTCTGTGGCCGCCCAAGATACTGTTAGTGACATCACAAAAAGTATCTTTCAGCTTTGTTTACTGTGACACATTTCTTTGCCAATTTCTACGTTGCATTGCCTGCACCCATTGTGATGAAGTGTGACAGCCTCTTTTTTTACAGCTTTTCTTTACAACTGTTTTCTACAGCTTTTTTACAACTCGGGCAGCTCGGCTTACAGTTGGCTTACTGTCCTGGACAGCAGAGCTGCGCTCTTGCTGACATCATTTCTGTGGAATTCTGAGACACCATTTGTGACATCCCTAAAGTCAAGAGTACTCTGCCACATGTAGACGTAGAGTAGAGGTGATACCACGACTGAGGCCAGACAATTAAATTTAAGCTTCTCAGATCAACCGACCCAGCGACTTTCTGCCAACGGAAAAAAATTGAGTTTTTCCACAATTTTTACTAAATCGATATTGTAAACAATTGAGATTTTAGCCTATTTTTGTTTTTGTCCAACCGATCCACCCAACAAAGAGCGCCTCGAGAAGATCTGATAAGCTAAAGATCAATTAAGTCCGGCCTAACTAGAGAAATACTTGCCCAGCATAGACGCTGATACAATGGACCTGGCTTGGTTAATAATAATTATGTGATAAATCAAAACTTGGCAAAAGCAATTTCCATCTAAAACAGCAAAAAACAAAACAAGCTTAATCTGTGACAAAATTACTTTACATTAAACACCTTTTAACATGTTTAAAACCAGTAACTCATTTTAAACTCCCATTCTCACAATTTCCATTTTACAATCTTAATTCCTTATGACTCATTACAACATATAACAAAGATAATGCACCGGGGAAGCATTTACATGATCTACGAATATAGCAACAGTAATCGCAGGAACTTAAAATAAATTTAAAGCGCACTCAAATCTATTCAAAACTGAAATATATGGAAATATGACATTTTGCCAGAACAATAGCAAGTTTCAAGCTGGGTGTCATTAAGTAAAGGATTGTTGGATAACATCTGGTAAATGAACCGGGCTTCTATGCCAAGGCACAGATAACTGCCTTGTTTATAATAAACATTTAACTGCACTGTCGCACAGGCCCTAGCCTACAGTGAGTTAGTCGTTTGTTTATAGCAATCTGGCATGCAAAAAGGGAACTAAATGGGTGTGGTGTTGTAGTCAATTGTTATGAGTTCATAACCTGGGTTACTTCCTTGGTTGAATCGCAAATCAGAATGTTGGAATTGCTGGAAACAAACACCAGACTTCAGAAATGTTCGGACTTCATTTTCTGCGAAACCATAATTTTTGAGTTGACTGCTGATCTTAGATTAATTGCCTTTGTTAGTCTAGTTCAGCATGTCGACAGCTACCCGATTTCGCATCAGCATCCGTATTCCCAAGTACAAGGCATTTGACAACAGACCTTGCATTTTCAATTTTCATCTATCTTCCAGTATTTTAGGGCCTATAAGTGTTTTTTTTTTCAGAGCAGAAGAACTTCAGGTGCCTCCAAGAGGACCTTGACAGACCACATCTATAGTACACACTGGGAGAGCTCCAGCAAGTCTTGACCAGCAGCACACTGTCAGTCTGTCATGCAAATGTTGTGTGTGCCACTTGTGGCTCCCCCTATATGTCCTTCGGATTCAATTGTTAAGTCAATTGGTGAGTGCACACGAAACAGTCCTCTCAAGGACAATTAAGTTTCAAGAATGTTGTAAAAATTATTGTCTGGGCTGTGCCATTTTCATGTTTTGACATTATACTGTAACAACGTATAACATTGCATATCATTAACGAGACAGAACTATGTTCGCGGTGATCAGCAATATCCATGACCTTGCAGGAATAAACATTTACGAAACACAAAAATAAACTTCAAAAATTAGATTTTGTACAAACCTGATATGGGCCGAGGAGACGGCTTTTGGTATCCATGTTTTCCTGATTTAACAACATAGTAGTAAAGTCACATGTATCCTTAATAGGTAAACTAAATCAATTTATCCATGTCATATGTCATATCAACATTCCCATTGCAATTTGTAGGTAACACTTCAGTTTAACAGGCATATTTGTGTTTATATATCCCAAATGATAATCAGTGATAATGTTGTCATGGTATTCTATTGCTTGGAGTGTGATAACATTGAAAGTTCACAAGTTTGGTGATCCCAAACTGTTTCAGCAACATAATTTGGCACATTAGAGTAAGTCCACATCAGAAATATCAAAATTCCATGATTTCGAAAGTTCACATGGCATAAAATGTCAAAGTTTTCATCAGTTATTTTGAGATTTCATTTATAAATCATCATTTCCATCTGTAAAATATCAACTTTTACCAATAATGGCAAGATTCTATCAACAAAACCTCACAGATTTCATTATAAAACTTCAAATTTACTGAGTAAACTTGAGGTTTCAGTAGCAATGTTGAGATTTCATCTGTAAACCTCAGATTTCACTAGCAGAAATTGTGAGGTTTCATCAACAATAACATTGGCAAGCTTCAATAAATTAATGAAGCAAAGATTTTGTCAGCAAATGCGAAGATTTTATCGGCATTCTGCAACGTTAAGATTTCATCAATAATGAAGAAAGGGCGATTTTATCTGTTTCGCATTAATCGATTTCTGAAGCTTTAAGCCTTGGACAAATCAATGCTGTTAAAAAATCTATTATTCAACGATTTTCAATGGAAAATGTTTCTAAGCATCCAAATTGAATTCATGTTGTTTGAGATTTTCATTTGCGAATGTACTGAATTACGACTCAACTTCAGATCTGTCAATACTAAGAACATTCTAAATTTCGAATCATAGAATGTCGAAGTGTCATCATATTTTCCTCGTAAAATTATAATCGTAACACGTTTCCTGGTGGTGAACCGGGTAAGTATGATAGGTTTTCTCAGTTGACAAAAAAAAATTTGATGAAAGACTGTTGATATTATGTAAAATTTTTATTTATGTAACTTCTTGGTCCCCTGGTGTGTGGAAAATTGTGAAGAGCCTTCCACTGATTACAGCTCAAGGCAGCCACAGAGCAGCGCCCATGGGCAGAGGATATAGGAAGATCGCCTAAAGGTTCCAGTGCTATAATGCACAAAACTGTTGGTTTGTTCACATTTAATTTATGCATTTCATCTTCATATTAAAATCATATTTAAATTTGACAGGTGCGGTTCTGCAATTATAGCTGAATATTAAAAGTAATACATCTGCATTGAAGTACAATGTATACCTTCAGTCCTTTGAGTAAATACAACAAAGTAACAATTATCGTGCAGACAATTTGTAGAGCTTTATTGTTAGGCCTATTATTACAGGTACATCATACTACAGTGCCGCCTGTAAGTAAGTGAAACGCATGATATTGTGCCATTGCATCAATGTTAAACATCCTTAACCAAAACGCTTCTGGAAGGACGAATTCTCATCCGATGAGAGGAAAACATTTTGGGTCATAAAGGCCGATATGTGAGGCATGTGGGATAAAAATATCAGCCAATTTTCTTTGCTGTAGTTGGAGTTAGGTATGGGTCAAAGTCTTTGATAAGTAAGTGAAACGCAGGCCCAATGTTAAAACATAGGGAAGGGTGGTTCACTTACTTATCAAAGACTTTGACCCATACCTAACTCCGACTACAGCGAAGAAAATGGGCTGCTATTTTTATCCCACTTGCCTCACACATTGGCCTTTATGACCCACTTTGTTCCCCTTTCATTCGATGAGAATTCATGCCTCCACAAGGAGTTTGGCTGAGGATGTTTAGCATTGATGCAATGGCACAATGTCATGCGTTTCACTTACTTACAGGCGGCACTGTACCTGTTATTGTAAGTACACAGACAGACGATAAAATTTGTCCTATTCAAATATGTTTTCTGGACTGTTGGGAAAAGCTTCTCAAGTGGTTTAACACTGTCCAGACTAGAATTTTATTGATAAATTATGGGTTGATCAGAGACAGACCGTGCCCCAGCTGAGACCAACATTGAAGGTGGAGTTACAGAAATTCTGTGATGCAGAATGGATTAAAATCACTGCTGATGTAGTCTGGGTACTTTTGACATATTGTGATAAAATCCTGTAAGTTTTTCTTGATCCTAAGCGGGAAAAATATGTGATAGTACAGGAGGGTATGTAAACTTTTGAAACTGTCATAAAATGCAATTAAGTGATAATTTCAATGAATCTCATTGCTATTGAATTTTTAATGGTTCAGAAGTGTTTAGCCACATGCAGTGCCCTGTATTTCATGTCTGATTGGCCTATTGTTGTCAAAATTGCCCTCGAAATAGAGAAATTGTTCATTTTGCAGAGGGGTATGTAAACTTTTGGGCAGAACTGTACCTATCTATCCTACCATCTATCTATCTTTCTATCTATTTAGACAGTCCGAGCATTATGGACATACATAACTAATATCTCCGAATCGGAAGAACAGTAGAAGATACACATGATACATTATCCTCCAGAATATTCAGAGACACAGCGAAACACAGAGAATTTGTTTCGAGAAAACGGCAAATCCTACATTATACTCCATCTAAGCGACTCTAAGGCAGGATAGCTCCCTTCATTGGTAAGGATTTATACAAAATTGAGAGCTGAAATTATTTATACCGTTAGCTTTGTCAGATTCTATTTGGTAGAGCATTGGGTAATATCCTGAGTTAATGTAGTTCGGACGTCTCCAAAGTAGTTCAGGATCAACAAACCATAGGAAGAATCTACAAACTTCTAATTGAAGAAGACAAGAACTCGATGGATGGATGGATGATTGGGGCTTTACATCCTGTATTTATGCACTTGGCAGGCTAATTAGGACAGGAGGAGGGCATGGCAATGAGGCGAAGGATGATTGAAACACCGTCCAACATAGGCCCAGGTGATCTGGCAAGAGCTGGATTCGAACCCTGGACCCAGCGATTGGCAGTCCAGCACTCTACCACCAGACAAACACTCCCCCCGACAGAAGGAAGGAAGACATGGCAATGAGGCAAAGGATTGAAGCAGCCATCTAACAATTTAACATTGGTCCAGGTGACCCGGCAAGAGCTAGAATCAAACCTGAGACCAAGCGATTAAAAGCTCGAGAGTACTGCAGACTGAGCTAACTGACACTCCCTGTCAAAATGAGATAAGAGAGATAGAGGAGGAGTCCATAACATCTACACATTGAGAATAAGCTTTGATATGTGGGATATCTATTTGCCCATCATAGACCCTTATGGCAAGCGCTGGTAGTTGAAAGTCTCATCTGGTCAACACTCAACTGGAACTTTTCCAATAGAAAATCGACTTTCAAGCCACAATATTTTGAATTCCCGTCAGTGTTTCACCACTGTTTCTCTCATTCTCCCTCTCTCTGTTAGACTCTATAGATGCAGTATTCAGTGTTGCAAATGTTTCGCTTTCTCTCTGCAACCCGGCAGCAATCCAAAATCTTGATAAACACAACAAGGCACCGAGTAAGGCGGACCACCGACAACAATAAGTCATCAATATAAGAGTCCCTGAAGCACCCGAGAAGCTGCTGCATCAAGCACAGAACTGATTCTAACAATATTCCATATTCACAGCTATTATTATGGAAAACCCCCCATAACCATACACGAGGCATTACTCAGGGTGATGCTCTATAACCATACATTGGGCATTACTCAGGGAGTCGGGCATCACTAAGGGTGAGGCCAGACATTAAACATTTTTAGGTTCTTAAAGTGACCTAGGCCAGAAATGTTTAATGTTTAGCTTCTTGGATTGACTGACCCTAGACCCTGAGGCAAGTCAAGAGTTAGAACTCTGACTTGCTTGACAAGAACTTTAACTGACTAGTCAGCCAAGTTGTCTAACTCTGACTTCACTCGACTTCACTTGGTTTCAGCTTACTTCAGCTATTTAAAGCAATTTTAAAGGGCACTTTTCTGTAACATTACATAATGACTTCGGAAACTTTCCTTATTTTCGCACTAGGAAGAGAATGCAGTTGGCAATGTATCAGATTGGTAGGTAGTTTGCTACTTGTATAAATATTCAAAAGCATACAAATAGTATAAACTATGAATTGTGCTCTTTAAGCTGTTTAAAGTGATACCAAAACCATTTCTGTGGGGTAAATATTGGCTAAGTCATGCCATAATGACTTGACTATAAGCTGACTCAAGTCTGACTTGACTTGACTGAACTTCAACTTGCTGCTGGGAAAAAAGATACGAGAAGCTAAAGATCAATTTTGTCTGGCCTGAATTACCCTGATGCTCTATAACCATACATTCGACATCTCTCTCTGCGATGCTCTATTACCATACGCTGAGTATTAGATGGAGCCTCTCAGAGCGATGCTGCTGTAAAAGAAAGGTTTTATAGCTCTTCCAGTTCCAGACATCTCTAACAATAAAGAAAACACAAGTAGAGCTAGAGGCAATGAACAATGAAGCTATATGCTGCCAATAAAGCCATCTCTTAGTATCAGTTCACCTTCGTGAACCTTATAAATGGATATTTTCCAGAATGAAGCTATCAAAAGTGCTATAAAAGTCAAAGAATCCCGATGTTTTCTGAGAGTATCAAAGGCTTAAACAGCATGGAGGGGCAGACGGTTGTAAGTATGGAAAGTGCAGGCCTCTAAGACAAGTTCTTACAATTTATGAGAGAGAGATATGATCCATTTGGAACCTTTCACACACTATAGATACAAGGGGGTGCCTAATTCTATGTTAAACTCGTGAAGATTTCTTGCTATTAACTGGTCTAGCACCAAGAATCAAACTGTAGCTCATTGTGTCAAACACATCATCATTTAGAGTAACACCAGATTTATCTGTAGCACTAATCTGTGACAGTGAGAATGACATTTTTCACCTCAGCTCTGATCTAAAACACCATTTTTTCTATGAGAATTTTACTACATTTTGTGTCCCCGAGAGGATGCAATAAAGAAGACTTGACTTCATAAGCCTAAAACTTGACTCAGCTGTATTTGATTAATAAATATTAGCTGGACTCCAGAAGCTATATTTGCAACCAATAAAGCCTTTTCACAATGCTCCGACGTCGAAGCCAATACTCATCAATCAGGTTACTGAGAGTGCAGATCTGATAATAACCTACACACATAATAAAGTGCAAATATTGACACACTATTGACAAATCCCCACATATCACACCTAATATCTAACAAATATTTATTGACCAACAGATCAATCTTCCCAACTCTCTAAATCTAGATGAGGAGTCAAGATCCCAATTGCAGAACAACACAGTAAACATACACCACTATCCAAAGAAAGAAGTTATTATATCTACTGCATCATAATAGAGTAGTGAGTCAGAAAACCAACTGGGAAAGAAAAGTCTGAAACTCCAACCATGAAAACCCATCTCTCTGTCCAAATTAATCAAGAAACATCCTCGATTCCCATGTTAAGTTGAGAAACATCATGAATTATCCCATTCCAGCATTAACAATGAGCTACATGCCACTGATTACAGACTGTGCCACTGATTACAGACTGTGAGACATTCTCCATAACAGCCAAACTAGACCCAATAACTCATTACTCGTAACCCTTCGAGTCGGCGGGGAGTAAGTTTGAGTGGTAGAAAGTCACCTCAAAAGTACCCAGTAGACAGTAACTTGTGGGTTGATCGTGAGTAGCCAGCAAGTCAGCAACTGTAAATAGCGAATAAATTGTGAGCTCTAGCAAGCTAGTAACTGTGTGAATATTGAGTAGATTGTGAGAAGCTAGCAAGCTGGTAACTGTGAATAGCGAGTAAATTGTGAGTAGCTAGCAAGTCAGTAATTGTGAATAGCAAGTAGATTGTGAGTAGCTAGCAAGTCAGTAACTATGAATAGCGAGTAGATTCCAAGTAACTAGCAAGTCAGTGACTATGAATAGCAGGTAGATTGTGAGAAGCTAGCAAGTCAGTAACTAGGAATAGCGAGTAGATTGTGAGTAGCTAGCAAATCAGTAAATGTGAATAGCAAGTAGATTGTGAGTAACTAGTAAGTTGGTAACTGTGAATAGCAAGTACATTGTGAGTAGCTAGCAAGTCAGTAACTGTGAATAGCAAGTAGATTGTGAGTAGCTAGCAAATCAGTAAATGTGAATAGTGTGTAAATTATGAGTAGCTAGCAAGTTAGTACTTAACAGGAAGATTGTGAGTGCTTTGTGAGTGGTTAGCAAGTCCCCCCCCCCTTAGCTGTGAATAGCGAGTAGATCGCGAGCAACTAGTAAAGAATGTACATGTACAACTAGTCCATGGTGAGTAGCCAGCTAATCAGCATATTTGAGTTGCGAGTAAATTGTGAGTAGCTTAGAAGCAACTAACAGTGAGGCTGAGTAGCAGCAAGTCACTCACTATTCGCAAAAGCTAACAGCAACTAATAGTCCATCCCCCAAGACTGATAAAGGGCCTATAAATGCATTTTCGTTGCACCCCCCGGTTTCGCCCACTTTCTTTACACCATTTTGTAGCAAATTTTGTGTAGATTTCATTTTTGATAATGTCTAAGATGAAATCCTGCCGAAAATTGGTGAAATTTAGCAAAATGTGAATGAAAGTTTTTTTTCATTTTGGAAAATTTGTAGCCAAAGAGATCCTAACAAGCTATTCTTATGGATTAGTGTCATTACATAGACATACTTTACAGCTATAAAATTTGGCATCCCAGTTTGATTGACATCTGGAATAATAGTGAAAATAATAAAAATCCAAGATGGCCAAAAAAATCCAAGATGGCCGCCAAAATTCAAAATGGCAGCCAGTAGATGGAAGAATGTAAATACGAGAGCCACGTTTTTCTTACTCTAACATTAATTAAGATCCATTCTGAGACAGAATGAACCAGACTCGTTATTATTTTAACTGTCTATTACACTTATTGTTATTTACAGCAAAAATTATGTTTACCCTGACTTCCAAAAGTATGAAAATAAGGCCCTAAATTGAGTTTGAAACAATGCATGACAAAATTTCACTTTATCACATTTTCTGATTTGTAATGATTCATATGTGTACTTTGTTAAGAAGCCTGACTTTTAAATTGACTTCCAAATTTTTCAAGAATTTTAAACCTCTTATTCACAAAAACAAAAGTTCAGGCTTTAATTGTGTTTATGGTAGCCATTTTGGAAAATTTCCAATATGGCCGCCAATTGCCTTTTTGGTCTTATTTCGGGTTCTTATAGGGCTAGAATAGCAATTTTTGGATCAAAACATATGTTTTCTTGTGTGTGGAATTCATTAAGATAGGTTCTGCAACAATATAGCTGATAAAAATGCTGTTTACCTGCACTTTTCTGAAGCAAGAGAAGCTTGAAGAGTGCTAATCTTAAAATTTCACCTGCCTTTGCATACTGCAAGACTGGCAAATTACCGCGGCGTCCCCACGCGCATGTATACCAATAATACCCTATAAGACAATACAAGCGTATGTAATTCGAATTTGGAGATTGCAGAAGCAGGGTCATTTTGCAAATAACATACAGATATGGTGCAAATGCAACAAATAATAATAAATAGTGGAGAATATTCCCACTCAGACGAACGCCCTGCCCTGTATAGCCCTTGTGGGAACTGTTGGAGTACCACGCTTGCAGCAGAAAATGCAAATCTTTGTTACGGAAAAACGAAACCCTCAAATTATGAATAAGGAATATGAAAATTAAATCACAAGTTATAACTTGATGGAGAATGGTGGGGATGCATCCCCTCCAGAAATTTCTCTGAGAATGAATGAAACCAGGAAACCCGGGAAAAGGACCAACACAAATGAAAGTTCACTTAGTTCCCAGCAATCCTGTTCCCCCTTAGGAAAAATAATCATCATAACTTCATAAGGCCTGTCAAATTCAAGAAAGAACTAAAAGTTGTTCGTAAATAGGGCATTTGACATAAAACCATCAGCAACAATACATTAAATAAGTATGAATAGCGCTATATAGTGGAACTGCTGTGGATTCAGAGCCAGATCTAATCTTGATGAAATTACCATTTAGCTGCAGACCTCCATCCTAATATCTGATGTCTCTAAGAAACTATCAAGTTTGTAACATCCGTGGAAATTTTGTCCATGATGGAGCCACCACAGGTGTCTACTCCATCCTGGTAAGATTGTGTGTCAATATTAATATCAACCTGCAAGCAGTATGTATATAATTGCAGCTACTTTCTTTTACTCATTTATGCAGTAAAAAAAACTGCGTAGAGATTTTGCAAGCCCAAATATAGTCACTCACTCACAAATGTCCCCAAATGTTCACAAAAGACATGGAATGATTCAGCAATAACAAAACAACTATGCCCAAATCAATCATAGTCTTTTGGAGATATTAGGGCTTATTTGCAAATAGCATTAATAGCTAGTCAATGAGTGAAAATATAAAATTTTAACACAAAATATAAGTTGCCTGGTTAGCTCATCATCATTTGCTGTGCTAAACATATAGAGCAATGATAAAAATATGGCTAGGTACAAAATATTTTTGTCCATTTCATTTATTATTGCCCACAATGATAACATCTATCATTTAAATGATGGAGTCAAAATCCAAAATAGTTAGAATTGGTGATAATGGCGAATTCGGGCTTATACCAAAAGGATCTATGTTTTTCCTCATGGATATTTGAAAAGTGAAGCCATATGGGCAGTAATATTTATCAAAGATTTGTTTGAATCCCCCACTAAAACAATATATGTTTATGTATGCAAGCTTTGTGCTCTTGAGAAGTCCTCACCCAGGGTCAGGGGGGGGGGGGGTGTAGCCATGCCAAAAAACAATTGGGTGCACGGGAACACGCGTCTTTCAATACCAATGATGCCCCCCCCACGCTGATAAGACTAATTGTGGGATGCACATTAAAATAATGGATGCCCCGCAAAATGGTGTTCCCCAGTAGAGAATTGTTTGCTTCCAAGGCGCTCCCCCACTGGAGACTCGATCCCCTAGTTCATATATAAACAGGGCTCATTTTGTAGACTCTACAGATGTCTAGGGGGTCTGTAGTTTGCCTGTTTAGGGTCTTCTGAGACGTCTGTAAGGGCTCATTTTATTGATACCTAGACAGTATGTAAGCAACAGATAGATCAGTGATACAGACTGAAATCTAGATACTAGTTAACAATTTTCTGTGGTCTAGAGATGTCTGTTTATTATTATTTGGATATTTGGAAAGAGAAGATCTTAAGCTTTCTTTTGGTGTATAATAGGTAAGTAAAGGAGGAAAATTGCAAGAAAAATGGGATAAAAGTGTTTCTACCACACTGAGGCTAACTAATGCATATCTTCCTCTGTTTTAAAAATATGGGCCTAAATTCTGACATAATGATATTTCTACCCGACTTATATCATCAGAAATTGCCTATAAGACATATCTGGGAAGTTTGGTGCTTTTATCATTTGTAGCGATCGACCCAAAAAAAGCCACCGGACTAGTATGTTATGTCGACCCATTTTCATTTTCCACTGGTTTCCAGGGACTGACAGCAAACTGCTTCCAACTTGTCAGTCACAAACAGAGACAAAGAAAATGTAGCAGCATTTCTTTTTTAAACCCAGACATATAGTGTACTATAAAATATAAGGGAAAGTAACCTAGGACAAATTGATAACACCCTAGCCAGCCTTGATAGAGTGCAGTATTAGGGTGTGTCAATTTTAACTTTTTTTGCAAATCCAAAAAGGCCTAATGCTAAAGAGATGACAGAAACTGTTCTCGAAATTGAGATACGACTATTCCTTGCTGTGTAATTTTCAATCAAAGTTTCGATCTTTTTTCGTTTTTTTTACCATTTTCTGGCTAAATTGCAAAGATTGGCACAGCTCGGGGAGCTTTTTCAACCACCTTGGTATCTTTGTAACCATCTTGGAATTTGGCAGCCATCTTGGATATACAGTAGCCATCTTCAAAACAATTTTGTTATGGGTTCCATTGGTATACTTTGGCAAATTATGTATTTGCAGTAAGATCTCTCTCTTTTTATGATATTTTTATGGCAAAATCATGAAAAAAAAAGATTTTGAGTGCCAACAATCTCGGTTTGGCCGCCATCTTGGAAATAAAGCCATCACCTTGAAAAATTAACTTTAACTTTAGAAAAGCATTCTAGAAAAGGAAATTGGGCCCTCCCCATGGAAATATTGAACAATTAACATTATGTTTGAAGTCGAATATAGTCTGTCCACAGTAATTTGAGTCAAAAATTTTAGCGTCAACCGATTTTTGGCGGCCATCTTGAAAAATGGCTGCCATTGTGTTTAAATACCGATTGGCTGCATATAAATATTTCAAAATTACAAGTAGGTATCTCATCTACATTTCATACGTATGCAACAACATTTATATATTGCATGATAAAATAGTTGATTCTTATCTGTTACTTCACTATTTTTTACCTTATTTTTGCTCAAAAATTGATTCACATACCCTTTGAAAACCCTCATTTTTCGCACAGTTGCGGCAGAAATTCGTAAAAAACATTATCAGAAAAGAAAACTAGACAAAATTTGCTTCAATTTGGTATAAAGAAAGTGGGCGAAACCGGGGGGTGCAACGAAATCATTTTCTGAGGGGCTTGGGGGATGGACTATAAGCAAGTATCTCGGGACTTAAGTTGCGAGTAGATTGCGAGTAGCGAGCTAGTCACTTGGCTCACAGGAATTTACTGGAGCGAAGGAGAGGATTAAGCGAGATTGAATGATGCTTGGGCCGTAAGACCATGTTTATTGAACTAATACCAGACGGCAAACATCAACTATGAATAGAGGTGGTTATACGATTATTGAAAGAAGTAGATGGATGGGATGATGTCTACAGATAGACTGATAGTTAATAAGACGGATAGGTACTAAGATAGACACATAGATAACACTGGATAAGGCAGGTAGATGATTAGAAAGATACATAGATGGATAGAAAGAATGATATTGATAGACCCAGAGATAGATAGGAATGGATGGATTATTTGGAGCTTTACTTCCTGTATTTATGCACTTGGTAGGCTAATTAGGACAGGAGGAGGACATGGCAATGAGGGGAAGGATATTCATATTTGACACAACAAATTTAGAGCAGAAGGCAGAGAGATATGGTAAGTTCAACATTCTATTTGGGAACCCTCATCAGTAAAACACTGACAATTCATGTCCAATATATATACACAAGCACTCACTTCTGAATAACTACATCAGATCAACAACTTGAAATAAGATGATTATTCTGGTCTGGTCATTCTGATCTGGTGACCCAATGTTGTGACTAAATGTACTCAACACTCTATACTACCTTGTCCTCAGTACATTCTTATTGTATAGTCACTTAGACTCAGTCAGTCAATGGCAATGATTGCCCCAAGTATTGATTTATACAGCAAAACTTCCGTACTTCCAGACTTAATCAAAACATGCCTAAATAAACTTCCAGTTTGTTGAAAAAATGTCTCAAATTTGTCCAAAAATAGAAAGTGCTAAACTGCTATGTAAATAATCAATTCACAGTACCGACATGGTCCGACAATTTTGGAAAACTTTTTATCCAGAGCGCTACGAAATTCTATGACGTGACAAGAAATTTCGATTTCTGATTGGCAAACTGTATTTTTCTACAAGATATATAATGTCAGCCAATGAGTGTAAATATCACTAGTCTAAAAAATAATTTCATCAATGACATTTGCACAATAGTTTTTTGATAAACAGGAATACGCCAAGGTTTCAAAGTCATCATGTCACCTCAATCCCTTTCATCTGTTCCAGTTTTTAAAATAAAATTAGGAAATAACCCAGGAACATATATTTGTCAGCATTCATTTACTTCTGCACTGTGTTCTTATCGATGAATTTACCTTTAGGAGATTTGAATCTTCCATAAAACGGGGCAAATGGACGGATTGATGATTGGGGCTTTACGTCCTGTATTTATGCACTCGGTTGGCTAATTAGGACAGGGGGAGGACACACAAAACGGGGTAAAGTTGGCAAGCCGGGGAAAGGTTGGCCGCCTATTTTAACCCACTTAATGGCAGAAATGCCAAATATATGACTGACACAGGTGGCAAATTTCCCAAAGAAACCTATGTCGGTGAGAAAAGTAGGCTTTTTGACTTTCTGCCATTAAGTGGGTTAATATAGGTGACCAACTTTCTATCGGTTTGCCAACTTCACCCTTTTCTACGGTAAATCCTTGCGCATATGCATCGTAAGCAATTAGAATGACAATAGTTTTTTAACAGACCTAATTCTATGCAATTTACACCATCATAATTGATATGACATTCTTGCAGTGAGAAATATCACACTCAATGCGCATTGTTCTATTGTTTAAATAATTAGCGCATTCCAGAGCAGCGTGAAAGCAGCCTGTCAGGAAAAATAATGGGCTGGAATGCAATTAGTTTTTTTACCAGATAAAATTTATTACAGAGGGTCATGCTTTACATTGCCACATGTTTCTCTATTGTAATTGTCTTTTCTTGATGGAACTGGTGTGAGAATCTATTAGCTAACATCTATGTGACTACCAAGGGCAGAGGCACTTATGCAGACAATGAGATGAGGTTATCTATCTATCTATCTATCTATCTATCTATCTATCTATCTATTCATTTTTCTGTCTATCCATCAGAATTAGGGACACTTGACACAATGCAGCAATGGTATCACTTTTCCTCTTCCAATGTTGTTGTCGTTTTTACGTCCTGTATTTGTTCACTTGGTAGGCTAATTAGGACAGGACTCAGGAGGAGGACACAGCAACGAGGTCAATAATTCATGATTGAAACTGCCATCCAACAGACTTCCAGACGACCTGGCAAGAGCTTGATTCAAACCTGGGACCCAGCGATAGGCAGCTCAACACCCTACCAATGGGCTAACCCTCCCTTCCTCCACATGTCAATAAGTAATCATCGAATAATGAGTCAATCCATCCATCTAACTGTCTATCTATCTATCTATCTATCTATCTATCTATCTATCTATCTATCTATCCATCTATCTTTCTATCAATCTATCTATCTATCTGTCTATCTATCTGTCTATATCTCTATTTCTCTATATAGATCTATCTATCAATCTCTCTATCTATCTATCCATCTATCTATCTATCTATCTATCTATCTCTCTATCTCTCTATCTATCTATCTATCTATCTATCTATCTATCTATCTCTCTATCTATCTATCTATCTATCTATCTATCCATCTATCTGTAGTTATCATCCACACCACTCCCTCCAGCAAAGAATCTCTGGGTGTCACAGTCAGGAAATAACCAATATCACACTGTCACAAAAACGTGTAAGTGTCCATAACTTGTCTAGATTTTTGTCATCGATGACGAGTATGATATCCGTAAATGGCAGTTACGACATCCCAAATGGCCGCGACATCAATCTGTAATTTTTGTCAAATCATAAAGTACATAGTCTTAGTCACAACTGGAAGCAGGCAAGGTTTTTGCCTCTTTTTCCAGATCAAAATTATCCAGTTTGTGGCTAATATGTAAGTACTATCTCTACTCTAGAGACTGAGACTGGTGAGACTACCTAGTTAGAGTGAATAAATACTCAGAATTTGCTTAATTAAGCAGGCTTAACTAACACCATTCACATTATTTTCATTCAGCTACAAATTGGAGGACATTTCAATATTGTTCAACATGTTCAAGGAAGCTCTTAAAGGTCGAAGAACCAAATTTAGAAGTACAAATTGGAACCGCTTGCAAAGCATCAGGTGCGCCTTAAGCAAGCCAAATCAGTTCTATTTTAAATTTAGCTTGTGCTGGAAACTATTAAAACACATGCATAACATTTTTATTTTCGGGTTCATTTGCATCTGCCCAGTTTATTTAATAGTTTATTTAAAGTTTAACGCAGCGCAAACATTTTTTAAAACTCTTCTACAAAAAATTAATTACAACTTCAAAGCACCGAATTTCTCAAAACGTTTTTGTCAGTCTATCAAAAAGATGGAGTTAAATGTGTGACTTTATTTAACACAAACTAATGCAACCACTGTCAGCAACACATCAATGCAACAGTTATTTGTATTTTAATCAACCATACCTAATTTGCAGATATATATGCTCTTACTTAGCTTAGTGCACTCATCAAATTTATGGCAACAATCTATACTGCCAACGGATATCATATCAAGGAAATTAAGCTTTGACACGCCCATATTATTTATGTTATTGGCAATGAATCCAGGTATCAAATGTACTGATGTACAGTAATAACAAGAATCCGTGGATTCAAAGCTAGCCATTTGCAATTATATTTAAGGGGCAGTGATTACCAGGGAATGGATTGATTGGCCTAGCAATGTTAACCTATTATATAATAGATTCCTACAAAAGACATGTAAATAACAATTTGAAAAAAGTGAATATCATGAAATTCTCAAAATAAAAGACAACAAGTAAGCTACACATTGATTGGAGGTAACAGGATAGAATACAAGGGAATAAACAGATAGATAGATAAACAGTAAGATAGATAGGCAGATGGACTTGAAAGGGGGCGATTCCGCCTTAGTAGGAAGGAACATACATGACAAATTGGAAGATCAGGCATTTTAAAAGTATAAGTTGAGATGCACTTTACCTTTTTATTGAAAGTGAAGTGCATTTTTAAAAAGAATATACCCATTTCACTGAGTGGCCTGAACATTGCCCCCAAACAACTTAATTCAGCAATTCTTAATTAGCGTTCACATGAAGCTGACATACATTATAATTGCGAAAACACTACTTTCAAAATCTAACCTGAAGCAATGGCCAAGTTATGAAGCCTTAAAGTTACATTAAAATGCACTAAACTTCTTCCAGATTGGTATCTCTTGTCTGGACCAATCAGGGTGGGAAATTAGGGATTTGGAGTCGGGTAATAAGTGAACCGACTCCGACTCCCGACTCCTTTGACTTTCTGGAAAGAGACTCCTTTGGTCTCCTGAATTACGACTCCCGACTCCGACTCCGCATATCGACATTATTGCACACAAATATTATGTGGTTAATAGGAAAGAAAAATTTATTCTACAAAGTTTTCATAGGATTCTGCACATGAACACTTGTGTAGGAAGTTTTGTGTAAAATTTGGGATACATTTCATATTTTTGTAACTGTGTTTTGGGAAATTATGTTAATTAGTATTTTTAGGAATCATGAGTCAGGAAATTATATTAATTATTTTTTAGGAGTCAGGAGTCACCTATTTCATTTTCGACTCCGACTCTGACTCCACCTGAAAATCAAAGTTCGACACCGACTCGGACGCCACCCAAAAACCATTCGACTCCACGACTCCGACTCCTGACTCCGACTCCAAAGCCCTGCGGGAAATATATCAGCCAATGGGATTTCAGGTTTCATACACCAACTGCCACTCTTCTGAATTTCCATGAAGCTGGTCTATTGAATGTAGAGTGATTTTGAAGCTTAATATTTGTTCTGGGTGGCCAAGTGGCACAGGTGCCCTGCCTGCTCTGCTGAAGGTCTTTGCCTGGATGGGTTTGAACCCCAGGTGGGGATGGATGGAGGGATGAGTGGGGCTTTACGGCCTGTATTTATGTACTTGGTAGGCTAATTAGGACAGGAGGAGGACGCGGCAATGAGGCAAAGGATGATTGAAACAGCCGTCCAACATAGGTCCAGGTGACCCGGCAAGAGCTGGATTTGAACCCTGGACCCAGCGATTGGCAGTCCAGCACGCTACCACTAGACCAACCCTCCTGCCACCCCGGGTGGGGAACCCAAAAAAAATTTTCAGTGCACCTCCATGAGCAAAATCCCAGCTGGATGTCGGATGAGACGTTAAATTGGCGGCCCCTTGTATCAGTGTCTATGCTGGACAAGTAAAAGATCCCTCACATGATTGCAATTAGCTTACAAGAGGTCAATTAGGTTGACAGAATTACACACAATTGAGTTGATTACATATAGGCCTAGTTCACAAATGAATAGCAATGAACCTGTGTATGTAGTTTTCTCTAGGAGTTAATGCTGACTCTTTACCAGAGTTAGTAAAGGGAAATGACTTGATTATTGCTGAACTTTACTTAAAAATATTGAAGATTCCAAAACTGTAAAAATGTATTTATCTAAACTGTATATAGCAAATTTGTATAACGGTAATTTGTCTATACTTTGTTATATTGGTCATGTAATTATAATTTGAACGGATGTATGGATGCATACACATATTAGTGGACACATTCTGAAAATAAAATACTACTACTACTATACCAGTGACATCAGAAAGATCTCTTGTTGGTGCAGATTCCTCATAACTCTCTAAAATTAAAGAGTCACTAGTCATAATGTACATCTGTTCTTTTGTTTAAATAAGCACTTTATCATCAATTCATTCATATAAACAAAGTGATATATATAAAGTGATATGTGGTGACCATTCAGTCCCTGTGGGACAGCATTTACATGCATTAAGCAAATTGGCAATTCTGCTTGGACACTACCTGATTCACACACTATACACAAGAGGGCAGCACCTGCAAGCAAGCACTGGTATTGTTTACATGTTTACATGTTTACATGTTTATGCTTTGTGGTTTATGGTTTCAGCCTCCCATAACCCTTCCAGACCCACTGTATAAGCTGCCTGTGGCTAGCTAAAAAAGAGAACGACAAGTTTTTATATATATCACATTACGTTATATATATATCAGATTTGTATACCAATTGATAGCCATTCTGCATCATACAATCATCAATTATCCCGAGTTTTCACTTTTTAAAAACAAATTAGTTTTAATATAACTTTAAATAATAATTATTCTATAATCAATTATTCATTGATAAGCCTATAATATTAAATGCATCCTTAATTTGGTGTCAATTTACGTTACATTTTTACTCCCCGCTGGACCACCCCTTTGTTAAAAAAAAAAATGTTTGCATATTATTTCCATCAGGTATTAGCTTTCAATTTTATCAGTTTATAATATTCTATTTTATACCATTATAATTCTACAAGAATATAATCTGCTGATAGGGAAATTTGATTGATCTGTTAATTAATCAGGCCTAACATTAAGGAACAAAGATAAATAATCATTTCCAGGTATCATAAATTTCCAAATGTATTATTCTAAACAATGTCATGCAGACTTATGCTACAATAGAAGAATATACCTTGGCAAATTACAGAAGTTCTTTTTCTTTCAAAGAGATTTTCTTTTGTGATATCTTGCTACCTTTAACATGCAAAGGCCGCAGTGAGAGCCAAAAGCTTCTTTTTTTGTGTTTCATTTACGGCTCAAAAATAGCGGCAGTTTGCATCCAAATTGCAAGCAACGACTCGAAAACATGAACGCAGCATGTTGTGGAAACCACATTTCACGAAAACTGCAGCGAAAACTGCATGTCATGAAAATTACAAGGAAAATGGTAGCAATTTTAGCTTCATATGCATGACACTGGGCGAGCATATAAACAGCCAAAATATGCACACGGATTACGCATCGTATGCGTATTGCATGCGTATCATGCAATGAGCAACTGTATCGGAGTAATCGGACAAGTACAAAGACTAAAATGCCCAAAATTTTCATCAAACTATTGATGAACCTTCATAAGGCACTCCTTATTAATTTTTTTTATACCTCAAATCACAATAGAAAGTCTTACATTTTCTAAATGCACCTTAAAATATTTCTTTGACTTTCTGAGTTTTATAATTGATATTTCTCATTAAATTGAATATACACCTGTTAATTTCATTAAATTCCTTATTAAGTGTCTTCAATCAGAGACAGGTAAATGTGATCCATATCAAATCCAGGTAACTCATCCAATCCAAATATAGCACAATTCTGAGAGAATAAATCCAGTTTACATGTTTCCGCTGTTTCGATGGCGAATGTTTAAATAACAATTGTAAAAGCTACAACAAATAATTATATCATCCAATAATATGATTCTAGCTTTCAGTAGCTTTCAAATGCTCTAATTGGCATGTAAAGCCATGATTTTTATAATTAAAGGCCTTCCAGCATATTCAGTCTGTCTAGTTCCCCAGAAAGCCTTAGAATGATCTACCAATGTTGCTGCCTGCAGCCTGCAGCCTAATGTGGCCAGTGTATCATACCCTCGAGCAGACCACCATATTGTGGATTGATTGAGCACACTGCAGCAGATGCAGCAATACCCTCCAAAGGTCCACCATGTTCCTGGATTCCTAGAAATGGAGTTCTTGTGTAAAACCACCAGAGAAATGGACCAATGTTGTTAACTTAGAACTTGCTGTAGATGTTCATGGATGATTGGGGCTTTATAGCCTGTACTTATGTTCTTGGAAGGCTTATTAGGACAGGAGGAAGGCACGGGGGGGGGGGGGGGGGATTGAAGCTCTTCGTCCTTTATTATGCTAATTAGGACAGAAGGAGGACAATGAGGCTATGGATGGATGGATGGATGATTTGGGGCTTTACATCCTGTATTTTTACACTTGGTAGGCCAATTAGGACAGGAGCAGGAAACGGTTAGATAGATATAGTAAGTGCAGCCCTCTAAGCCCAGTTCTGGGTGCTCACGAGGGTTGATTGATGAGATGAGAGACAGAGCGGGAGTCCTTACCATGTTACACATTTACCCCATGTGAGGGATCTTTTACTGTTTAACGCCTCTGCAGCACCTAGTGGGCTATATCGAGGCAGGCGATTGCCGTATGATGATGAGATGAGAAGACTGGGAGTCTGCATGGCAATACCCTATTAATTCAGGGATGCCCAGGGTCTTTCAGTTGCCCAAGCATAGAACACTGGACACAACCCGCCTCCATTTAATGTCCCATGGGCTCGGACTAAAGTGAGTTCCCGGGATGAGATTTGAACCCACGCCCTCAAAGCCAGTTGACAAGCGCACTTACCAATTAGGCCACAGGGGAACTGCAGACAGCAAGGACATAATATTGTATTTACTGCCACCCCGATTCTGTGGGATTTTTTAGTTGAATGACAATCTCATCTCAATGAATTCCCCTCAGGAAACTATGCCTGACGTTTGACAAACACAAAAAAAAGCAATTTTAAGAAAGTAGAGATTTTTCAAAGAATTAGCTATTGATTTTAAACAGACTATGGAAAAGAAGGCTCAGAATTTATTTTATTACGAAGCTTTCCAAAGCGATTCATTTCTAAGTGCCGTTCCTTCAATGCAAAAATTAGAACATGAATGACAAAATCTTTTTTTATGAAGTACCTGTACTACAGAATAACATGATGGCCTTATCAGGTAACATAATCTATTTGTTGTTAGAAATGACACCAGAGGGATTTAAGTCAACACAATATATACACTTTGCCACCTGGTGAACATGAAGGGAAAACCTAAAACCCGGGACAAGCGCCCGGGATGACACCGGACGCCCGGGACGGACTAATTGCCGTGACAGCATTCCGGGACAGCCTATGCTGATTGAAAATGGTTATAGTTAGACGGCTATTTGATGTACAGAAATGGCAGACCACTTTTTAGAAAGCTGAGAAGATTACCTATCGACGTGAATTAAAAAAAGAGACTTGACAAACTTTTTTAACATAAAAATATGACCATTTTTCCCCAAGTTACACCAAAAATTACTCTGCAAAAGTGAAAAAAACATGATTTCTTAAATATCGTTTATGGCTAATTTCCCCGCCTTTGGTATTGATGAAACTTAGCCTGTCATCTGGTATGAATGCCATAGATCTAATTTAGGTACTAATATTATTTGGTTCCTATGTTCTAAAGACCTAAAATGAATTTAAAAAAGACTCCAGGCAGCGTACTTCTGACGGCTTCTGACCTAGCACCTTTGCTCCAGTAGGCCTAATACCAACAATTCTACACATAAACAACAGAATTAATTATTCATTGCAGAACTATCTTGTTCTTCGGCAATAACTCTGTTAATATACATGTAGGAATTATGCACACTCATCAAGCATGCAAAGTTCCGAAATCTTGTAATTCTGTAGTTCTATATTCTCTCTATCTCTATTTCTCTAGACCTATCTTTCTACAGATAGCTCTCTGGAGCTATAGGATCTGTTAAATTCTAGTTTTTTTTTTTCTTTGATGTCACCACAGTCCTAAAAGTTTTTCATGCAGTGATCCTTACAAAAGTTCATGGCCATACCTCAATTTGAAGTAAGCTTTTGAGCTGTTTTAAAAGGTATGACTTTTTAGATATATCTGGAATCTGGATAGATAGATAGATAGATAGATAGATAGATAGATAGATAGATAGATAGATAGATAGATAGATAGATAGAGAATAGTATACACAGGCAACTCACACAACATTGTGATGTAAAGTTAAGCTTGAGACACAAAAATGTTGCATAAAATAAACTCAATGACAAACAAGGTTGATTATCTACAAAAACGAACAGGAATATTGAGAATTAAAGTTTCTCTGGAGATAGAACATGACCTCAGCTTTCTAAAAAGTGGTCTGCCGTTTCTGTATCTCAAACGGTTGTTCCTCTTTCAGCTAAATCTCATTAAATGTACTGTCCCGGAACTCTGTCCCGGCAATTAGTTCGTCCCGGGCGTCCCGTGTCGTCCCGGGCGCTTGTCCCGGGGTTTAGGTAGTCCCGAATATGAAGTGCAATAGCGTGATTTTGCTTTTTGTGTAAAATGTGTGTATTGGGATTTATTTTGTGTATTAGCATTAGGAACCTATCAGGACTTGAAAGTTGAGGAATTGAATTATTGAAAGTCAGTGACATTGAAGATTACAATTTCAAATATTCTGCTATTCAATACATTTCCAAATAATCAGGCCAGAGGAAAGATGCATAATTTGCATATAAAGTTAGAAAAAAATTACCTGTCAAATTTTTAGGCCTATAGTCTAGATTTTATCAATTTTGTTAATAAAGGATAGTGGGAAATTCCAGTAAAACTAAAACAATCATATGATTTGGAAGCTCTCTGCCTCCACAAGACAGGATGCCCTTGAAATAGGAGGCTGTTAACAAGACAGCTGTCATCGCCACTCTACAACAAATAAGTAACAGCTGGTGCATCAAAATAGTATTAAGTCAAGTACTTAAGAACAAAGCGAAAATTCAGAAAATTAAATTTTTAAAGAACAAAGTGAAAATTCAGGAAATTATCTTTTCATAGAATCAACTGAAAATTATTGTACAGTTTGTGACCAACTTGTAGAACAAGTAACAAACTTAGCGTACCAAAATGCAAGTTTTAACTTGGAGAATTGACACTAAACAAATGAGGAACTATTAGTACAGGTCAATATACACGGATTTATATATATTGTGTAGTTCGTGTTCGCATACACATTCATTCAACAATCAATTAAACAAGTCGGCAGTGGCAGACTTTGAGCATCATATGACTTCGCAAGGGCAGCAAGGATAGAGGCGCTGCCAAAAATAATCTGCCACAAGTATAACGGTCATAAGACTTGACATCCCAATGGCTATATACTGTCTGCTGACAGGTCAAAATAATCACCACTTTTTAAAAAATATATATTGACCAGTGACTGTTGCCAAATCAGTTGCCAAATCTAGACTACGGCATATAAGGGATGGATGGATGGATGATTGGGGCTTTACGTCCTGTACTTATGCACTTGGTAGGCTAATTAGGACAGACGGAGGACACGGCAATGAGGCGAAGGATGATTGAAACAGCCGTCCAACATAGGCCAAGGTGACCCGGCAAGAGCTGGATTCGAACCCTGGACCCAGCGATTGGCAGTCCAGCACGCTACCACTAGACCATCCCTCCCCCCCACGGCATATAAGGGACAACCAGGGCTATTAGGCGACAGAAAATTCAGACATTATGTAGCTGTAGTACCATCTCAGCAATGATCACTTCCCAATACGCGACAGGCATTCACTACCAGGAGAAAATCATTAATATACTTTTCGTGCAACTACTAGTGATGTTTTCTTATAAAACAGCATTATAATCAGACTTAGCATGTTTAGCCTGCTACAGCATGTTTCATTGGTGTCACATTAATCAGACAGTTGTCATACAACATTTGTAAATATGGAATATCTACATCCCTGCCGGGTATAAGATGCAAAAATCATGGGTGACATGCTCACACCTGCAACAGCTAAAAACTCCTCCCCGAGCAATGCCACTCACCTAAACTGTCCACCTATCCTTATTGATCTATCCTGTCCTTCTGATAACAGCAAATAACAGTGAAACAGCTCCCTTATTTACGTTTTCTGCCTCTACTGTTTTTCCCCACCAGGGGCGCATGCATCTCCATCGTAGTTCCGCTATTGCTCACGTTTAGGACTGGCGCCACCATCTGCCTTCCCGCCAAAAACATCCACACACTTCACTTACACCAATGCATATGGCAGTGCATTTGTAACTTCAATTCCTCTACCCCCAATCTTTACTTATATTACAATTATTACTCAAATGCTATTTCAAATGGTCAGCATGCAACACGGGCCCAGATGCCCATGCAGGTAGAGGGGGGGGGGGGGTAATTATTCCCCATTTTAGTCCTGCCCCAAATCATGGGTAAATCTAGTCATTAAATAATATAGATGAAGACTACAATTATCATATGATTGCCAGTCAACTAGGCTACAACACTACCAACTGCAACTAGGCGACAACTATCTCAACTATCTAGGCAACATACTACTACTGACTAGGCTACACTTGTTGGACAGCTAGACGACAGCAAATGCTCAAAGACACCACGTTATTCTAGGTGATGCATATTTTACTTCACTAGAGTACTAGAGATCTATATATGGTATACCAACCAGGTGTCTAGTCCATTTATCTTTCTACTGATTGATCAGCCTAATTAGTGGGGCATTCAACCTCTTTTTTAAAAGTTGAAACAAATAAAACCAAATTTGTCATTAATACACGCATGTGGTCTGAGCATGGAGCTAATAAATGGAGCTAATAAACTATTATTTGGCCATGGTTTGAGACAAATTAACAGTAGGCTCAAAGCTGCCACACATCAGATATGGAGGAATAAACACTTGCCATCACTAAAACTGCAAAGGACTACAGAGTCTGTAGTCCTATATGCTGCATTGTCTCGTGACTCAGCAGTCAATTTTGCTTCACTTTGCTGATTTCAGACTTCGCTTAGCGAGGATTCCCCCAATATACTAAGCCTAAGAAATGCATTGTCACCAAGTTGGATGTGTTATGTAAATTTGTGTCAGTGACTGTCCTAGTTGGAAGGACCCGATGAGTTGTGTCACCTTGCTGGAACTGTTTGTCACCTAGACTAGGCAGGGTCCCAGTTTCCTGGTCATCCTGTCGCACAAGATATAACAGTATATTTGACAATGAATGGAAACTGGTGAACTCTATTCGCAATTATATATGGGGTGCCAAATTCACCCATGAAGAGCTCTCCTGTTTTTTGTGTGTTTAATTCACTATTTTCCAGGCTCCGTATTCTCCAATGTGCCAAATTCGTCTGACATGAATGAAATAACAGAATAGGCGTCTCCACACCCAAAACAATGAATCGGGACCCTGTGGCTAGGTTTAGCTGATGGGCCTATGGCTATGTGATTTCTCAATTTCTTGTCACCTATAAGTTGGTACCAACAGGTGTCGACAAGTTGGTTTATCATCTAGTTCACCAAAGTGTGCGGTCAACTAGGCGACAAACCAACTAGGCGACACCTGTCAGAACCAACCAGGTGACAATAAATTAGGAAATCTCATACCAGTGGCAGTGCAAACTAGGTGACAAACAGTGGGGTATCTGCTGTCACCGAGTTGTCCAACAAGTGTAGCCTAGTTGGAAGTGGTATGTCACTTAGTTGGTTCAACTTGGTTGTCGCCTAGTTGGTAGTGTTGTAGGCTTGTAGCCTTTGCAGCCTTATTGTCTGTCGCCTAGTTGACTGGCAATCGTTGACCACACACCTAATCTGCTAATTACACATGTTGCATGTTGACACAAATATCAATGCCTCATGACCAACTCTCTCAAAGAAGGGGATTAACAGCAAAATTAAAGAACTGTCAAAACTTCAAAACAACAATTGTCAACATATTTTTTGCAAGAATCAAAACACTTCACTTATTGACAACTTCAGTGACGGATTTCACAGCTTACCAGCATTCTGTGCCTATCAGATATCGATAAGTTGCAAGTTTGTCCCATTTGCCTTGTTCTACCATTCAAACCGGGTTAAATAACGGAGTATAAACGTAAAATATTCGAGAAAAAAGATAGGAAATTGCATGTTTACCTGAGGTACGGCCATTCTTCACATCCGGGCTCTTGGAATTGTACCGGCGAATTTTATTGGCCAGCTCCATTTCCGCCGAACTGCATCCTGGGAACGTCCTACTCGCAATGGCCGCTGTCAGTCGTGTTTTCAGCCGGGTTTCGGGTAAATTATTGCTATTTTACTCAATTGTAAAGCTCTTGGCCATTATTTAATGAGTCGGATATGTTATTTGTGAAGCAGTGCACCAGAAATATCAAGCATTAAATACATCGATGCACCAGAGCTGGAGAAAACAGGGCTCGAATCGATGACCTCTGTGTCAGTGGTCCCAAAATGTGTCAAATGGAGCAGACCACTTTTGACAGTTTGACAGGAGCCAGTTTGACAGCTGTCAGATTTCTTTTCCCAAGTGTTTCTGTCATTGACAGCTTTAACCCTACGTCCAACACATATTGTAAACCCCCAATTCTTTTATCTATAACCCTCAGTCTACCAAACTGCATCTTGGGAACAGGATAGTTTGATGAAATGTCCCTATTTTAAGCCCTGATATTTTGGTCAGCTCACTACACTATCAGTTGGCTAGACTTTGTATTTTCCTGCCTGGCCGATAGGGTCAGATTATGGCTTGCAAATTAAGCAATAATTTCAATATATTCTATTTCAATATTAGGCCTATCACATTTGTCTAATTGGATTTTAGTGTGCCAGTGTGTGGCATCTAAAAATGCTCTGTCATTAATGATTTGCAAACTTTAATCTACTTTCAGCCCTCCAACAGCATGGGGTCAGATTCTACACCTCCACTCGTAAAAACCTGGTAATAGGCAAGGACACAAAAGTAATATGCCAAGGCTTCACTGGAAAGCAGGTGAGTTCACTCGGTTTAAACTTTGTTGGTAAACTGCACAAGAGTCCTTGGCTGGTGCAATGTGGCAGGTGTATAAAAAAATTTATGACTTGGAATTCATCTAGTATTGCAAGTTATACATGGAGAAGGAAAAGTTACTTTCCAAAGGTGCAATGAAAATAAAATAGATATATATACCAAAGTTCATAAATACAGAACGCAAAACCTTGATCACCCATTGACACCCATTGATCCAGAGACATTAATAAGATAATGTTTGCATAATTGTAACCTATCTAACTGATTTTATATTTCGTTTCTGATTTCAGGGAACCTTTCACAGTCAGCAGGCTATTGCTTACGGCAGCAATGTGGTCGGAGGAGTATCACCTGGCAAAGGAGGCAAAACTCATCTCGATAAACCTGTGTTCAACTCCGTAAAAGAGGTGTGAAAAAATATGTTTTATAAGGCTGCATTTGCTTGTTGTTTTAACTTTTTAGAGTGAAATGATGGCTTGCATTTGCATGGGCTCATAAATATGATTAAAAAATGTGCCATCTGGTCTAAGCTCACTGATAAAATTTGATTGCAAATTGGACTGTATGATATTATTCATTTGGGTTTGATGAGAGTATGAATCGATCTTTGATGTAAAATTTTATGAACAGTTTTTCTCAGCCTCCTATTGACAACAAAATATGACATATTTGCTTAGATCGAACATGTTTCATTGATAAGTCTTGAAATTTCTGATAGTATTGATCAGTAGCACAGTAACTTAAAAAGCAAGATATTACATAGATGGAAAAAGGTTAAAGATACTTAATTGATTGATTGATTTTATTCAACATCATTTTAAGAGTGTACATACATATTAACAAGAAGTACTCTGTTACATACTATGATATATATTTTCTAATTTGCAGGCAAGAGACGCCACCCAATGCGATGCTTCCGTTATCTACGTACCCCCTCCTTTTGCCGCTGCTGCAATCCTTGAAGCTATTGACGCTGAAGTACCCCTTGTAGTCTGCATTACAGAGGGGATTCCCCAGCACGACATGGTCAAGGTCAAGCGCCGCCTATTGAATCAAGACAAAACTAGACTAATTGGACCCAACTGTCCTGGAATTATCAAGGTATGTCAAATTGCTTTGCTTTGAACAATTGAATTGTGCACCATTAATTGCAATGTTGCTTTATGAGTAATATTATAAAGTTCTGACCTGCTGACAGAATAACTTTTGTCTAGCTACCTGGTATTTAAATGTGGATTTTCCTCTGTTTCAGCCCGGTGAATGTAAAATTGGTATTATGCCTGGCCATATCCACAAGGCTGGAAACATTGGTGAGTCTCAGATCTGTTCTGTCTCTAAATAATCCATGTCGGTGCTGATGGGAAGTAAAACATAAACTCATACACCCACCCTCATACATTTTCAAATGATATGATGTATTTTCTTCAATGGTGTAAAAGAGGATTTATTAAAATAGTTGCAAAAAAGTGGAAAAATCTAATATTTTTAAAGACAGTCTTTGTAAATGACTCTCTAATCTGTAATTTGGTTTCTGCTTCAAATTTTAATTCTTTGCACGTTTACCCATTTCTGTAATATAAATATTAGTTTCACACAACTATCTTATATAATATCAGTTTCACACAACTACTCTATATTTAGTTTCAGCACACTTTTCTGTATTTTGTATCAATTATAATTCCTTCTAAAACTGGGCACTGTATAAGTTTTGACATTGTGTAAAGAGAATTTTCGGAATTTGTCAATAATTAATATTTGCTGAATTTTTCAATTAACTATTCCAGGAATTGTATCAAGGTCAGGTACCTTAACATATGAGGCCGTGCACCAGACGTCAGAAGTAGGCCTCGGCCAAACTCTTTGCGTAGGAATCGGAGGCGATCCATTTAACGGAACTAACTTTATTGATTGCTTGGAAGTATTCTTGAACGACAAAGATACGAAAGGAATTGTCCTGATCGGAGAAATTGGTGGCCAAGCTGAAGAGATGGCTGCTGATTACCTTAAACAACATAATTCAGTGAGTCAATGAATCTGTCATGGGGCTCTGGTGACAAGTTATTAAGGAGAGTAGTGATGGTTCGTTTGTCAGAAAAATTCCGGTTGTCTATAGGTTGTGCCACTAGCTTTATATGCTCTCTAAAATCCCAAATGATATGATAGACATGTTTTCAGTTTATTTTGATATAGGAGAAAATCTGACCTATCAAATGTCGCTTGATATGTGATAGACTGATAGCATAGCCTTTTCACCCGGTAGCTAAAACAGCTCTTCCAAACAGGCAAAATTTAAATGATTTTGAAAATTCAAAATCACTGTTGAATTTGACCTGATTGATCTGACTGAAAGAAATGTAAAAGTTCACAAAATCGTTAATGGGCAAAAGTTGGGAAATTCTCAGATAAATTGCGTTATATTTGCTGTGGAGCACTAAGATTTTTGCCAATGAAGCTAGTGGCGATTCTTGATTGCATCAACTGATTATTGACAAGTTGCAAGCATTGTTATAAAAGTATGTTGGGCTAGGAAAGAATCTCTTGAATTAAGTTGTTTTGTGGACTTGTCTCGCTTATTTAATCAACTCTCATGAGTGTCAAGAACTTGGCTAAGAGGACTATGCCAATATCCAACCAAAAGTACCAACCTGCTTACAGTGTGTAACAATGTCAATAATAATCGTTTCTCTCCGTTTCCACCAGGGCCCCAATGCCAAACCAGTCACCTCCTTCATCGCTGGTCTCACAGCTCCCCCTGGTAGGAGAATGGGACACGCTGGAGCTATCATTTCGGGCGGCAAAGGAGGAGCGCAAGAAAAGATCCAAGCTCTTAAAGACGCTGGCGTGCATGTTACTATGTCCCCTGCACAGATGGGAACCACAATATTGAAGGTAAATAACTGTGGTATTTGAGGTTGTCATATGTTTGCAAGTGGACACAGTGTATTTGTAAGAGTTGTAAGACATCATTTTAAGGAGGTCTGAAAGTCAGTTGTATTTTTTTACTTCGTATTTTATGGTTTTCTGGAAGTATAAATTTCTCTAATATATAATGTAATTTATATATAATGTAATATACTGGCGGACAATGGTTTATTTGCTAAATGCCTAATCTATTTTTGTGACAACCCCTCTGTAGACTGTACTCCATATTTTAACGAGTTGATGTTTTTATACTTTGAACCATAACCATTAACCAGTGTTACTTTAAAAACAAAATGACTTCAAATCAATTTCATTTGATGGTGTATTAAATAAATACTTTTTGTATTCATTAAATGTTTTGTTTCCTTTCAGGCTATGCAAGAAGCTGGATTAGCATAATTTTAAGACAAAACCGAATCAACTAATGAAGAACCAATCAAGAACCAGAAAAAAAAATTGCAAAAAAGAGCATTTACAAAAATGCATGTATCGACCAAGCAGAAGATATTATATAGCGCCGCCGATATATTATATGCTTGAAATCACTCATTATATTCTGAACTATGTGTAAATTTTGCGATAACAACAGAATATAATGACCTGGCAATCATGTGTAATTTATTTTCAACTTGCCGTCATGAGACACAGGGAGTTATTTGTTATGTGGATACCATGTATGCTTTTATGACGCACTGTAAAAAGCTTAAATAAAAAGCTAAGATGATGAAAAAGTTTGAGTGGTACCAGAGCGAGAGGATGTTCCTAGAATAAACAAATTGTTTAAATGTTTTTTGTTGAAGTATTGTCTTTTTCAGTTATTGTTATAATTTAAAAATGGGTTTTCTTATATCATTTAACATTAACATTTTATTTATTTTATAGTGCTTCAAATGAATCATCTCCATCTCAGGAGCACTTTACAAACATAAAATTCAGTCTTAAAAATAACTTAAAATCGATTCAGTTAAAAATCATGAAATGTCACTCATTGCTCATAGGCAACTTTAAAATAGTGAGTCTTTAAATTTTTCTTAAAATTAGATAAGTATATATCATGGATTGTTCTTGTGTCTGTTCAATGAAAAAGCAGTTTAATTGGTGGCCACTTTGGTGAGAGCATTGATCGTCTGTTTGTATAACATTTTGTAGATCGCTCTTGTCAATAGGACTTGGTCAATAGGCCGGTATAAATTGTGCTAACTAAATCGGGGGGACTGGGTCGATTGGGCCGAGTCAATTCAATCCAGCTCATGATATTGCTCAATAATGCGGGTGCTTGGTTTTGTCGCGCAAAGTAATTCTGGCAGTGCTTGGTATTGACTTCTACGAAAATAAGTCCTGAAGTGCCTGGGTTTTTCTGAAGGAAAATAAGTCCTGCAAGCTTGGTTTTGTCTGCTAGGAAAATAGTCCTGAAGTGCTTGGTTTTGTCTCATGGAAAAACAGTCATGAAGTGCTTGGTTTTGTCTCATGGAAAAACAGTCCTGAAGTGCTTGGTTTTCTCTCATGGAAAAACAGTCCTGAAGTGCTTGGTTTTGTCTCATGGAAAAACAGTCCTCAAGTGCTTGGTTTTGTCTCGTGGAAAAACGGTCCTGAAGTGCTGGGTTTTTCTCATGGAAAAACAGTCCTGAAGTGCTTGGTTTTGTCTCATGGTAAAACATTCCTGAAGTGCTTGGTTTTGTCTCATAGAAAAACAGTCCTGAAGTGCTTGGTTTTGTCTTAACGAAAACAAGGTCTGCAAGCTTGGTTGTGTCTCATAGAAGATTATCCTCAAGTAGAAAATATGTGTTTAAGTGATTGGTTTCTTCTCATTGAAAAACACTCATACCTGCTTGTTTTGTCTTGCAGAATAACATTGTTGTAGTGCTTGGTTTTGTCGCGTAGACATTTGTAGGTTCTGTTTAACAGAAAATAATTCCTGAAGTTCTTGGTTTTGCTTCATGTAAAAACAGTCATGAAGTGCTTGGTTTTGACTCATCTATGGAAAAACAGTGTTTGGTTTCGTATCATAGAAAAACAGCCCTGAAGTGTTTGCTTTTGTCTCGTATCATAGACGGTTCTGAAGTGCTTGGTTTTGTCTCACAGAAAAATATCCTGAAGAGCTTGGTTTTGTCACATGGAAAAACATTCCTGAAGTACTTGGTTTTTTCTCATGGAAAAACAGTCATGAAATGCATGTTTTTGTCTAAAAAAAAAAATTCCTGAAGTGCTTGGTTTTGTCTCATGGAAAACAAATTCCTGAAGTGCTAGATTCTGTCTCATGGAAAGACATTCTTGAAGTGCTTGGTTCTGTCTCATGACAAAACAGTCCTGAAGTGCTTGGTTTTGCCTCATGGAAAAACAGTCCTGAAGTGCTTGGTTTTGTCTCATGGAAAAACAGTCCTGAAGTGCTTGGTTTTGTCTCATGGAAAAACAGTCCTGAAGTGCTTGGTTTTGTCTCATGGAAAAACAGTCCTGAAGTGCTTGGTTTTCTCTCATGGAAAAACAGTCCTGAAGTGCTTGGTATTGTCTCATGGAAAAATAGTCCTGAAGTGCTTGGTTTTCTCTCATGGAAAATCATTCCTGAAGTGCTTGGTTTCGTCTTATTGAAAAACATTCCTGAAGTGCTTGGTTTAGTCTCATGGAAAAACAGTCTTGAAGTGCTTGGTTTAGTCTCATGGAAAAACAGTCCTGAAGTGCTTGGTTTTGTCTCATGGAATAACAATCTTGAAGTGCTTGGTTTAGTCTCATGGAAAAACAGTCCTGAAGTGCTTGGTTTTGTCTCATTGAAAAACATTCCTGAAGTGCTTGGTTTAGTCTCATGGAAAGACAGCCCTGGAGTGCTTGGTTTAGTCTCATTGAAAGACATGCTTGAAGTGCTAAGTCTCATTTAAAAACATTCCTGAAGTGCTTGGTTTAGTCTCATGGAAAGACAGTCCTGAAGTGCTTGGTTTAGTCTCATGGAAAGACAGTTCTGTAGTGGTGTGATTTACTCTCATGGAAAAACATTCTTGGAAGTGCTTGGTTTAGTCTCATTGAAAAACATTCTTGAAGTGCTTGGTTTAGTCTCACGGAAAAACAGTCCTGAAGTGCTTGGTTTAGTCTCATGGAAAGACAGTCCTGAAGTGCTTGGTTTAGTCTCATGGAAAGACAGTTCTGAATTGCTTGGTTTAGTCTCATGAAAAACATTCTTGAAGTGCTTGGTTTAGTCTCACGGAAAGACAGTCCTGAAGTACTTGGTTTAAACTCATTGAAAAACAGTCCTGAAGTGCTTGGTTTTCTCTCACGGAAAAACAGTCCTGAAGTGCTTGGTTTAGTCTCATGGAAAAAAATTCCTGAAGAGATTGGTTTTGTCTCATGGAAAAACATTCCTGGAGTGCCTGTGCTTGTCTCATTGAAAAACAGTCCTGAAGCGCTTGGTTATTCTGAGAAAGTAAGTCCTGCAAGCTTGGTTTTGTCTCATAGAAAACAATTCTGATGTTCTTGGTTTTGTCTTACAGAAAATAAGTCCTCAAGTGCTTGGTTTACTGAAGTACTTGGGTTTGTCTAGCGTAAAATAAATCTTGAAGGGTTCCACTGACAAATAGTCCTAAGGTACTTGGTTGGTTTTGTCACATAGTTACATAGAAAATAAGTCCTGAAGTGATTGGTTTCTTCTCATTGAAAAACACTCATACCTGCTTGTCTTATAGAAAAAAACATTGCTTGGTTTTGTTTCATCTGTAAAAAAAAACAGCCATGAAGTGTTTGGTTTTGTTTCATAGAAAAACAGCCCTGAAATGTTTGGAGTTGTCACAAACAAAAACAGTTCCGAAGTGTTTGGTTTTGTCTCACAGAAAAACAGCCCTGAAATGTTTGGTTTTCTCTCACAGAAAAACATCTTGAAGTGCTTAGCTTTGTCTCATAGAAAAAAAACACCTTGAATTCACGAGTGAAGTCACTGATGGTCCTGAAATGCTTTATTTCATGAATATTCTCTCAGATATCATTTTTTGAAAATTGGACATTAATTGCATGTTTTTTGGAAGACAGCGTTTGAAATTGAAAGTCTGCAGCCTAAACTAATAGACAACCAGTGTAATATCACAACAAGTTTCTGTTGCTCAAGATTGATAGTGGATCACCCCTTAGTTCAAATCTTGCAACAGTAAGAATGCCTCATGCAAGTCCAATTAAATGGAGCAAGTGCAATAAAAACTTATAAAAGCGAAATTTGGACCAATCTCAATGGGAGTTGCGGCACAGTTGCCTGTGCTTAAAGACCCCTGATAATTCCCAAGCCAGTAGATGAAGTGGGAAACCTCAATGATATGATTATGATGCATCATACAAGCATTGTATCAACGATTGTCAGGGCTGAACATTAAATATTATAGCTCTGATACCATCAGACACCCTTAGCATGGAATCCAATAGCAAATCATTGAGGGGTACACAGTTTACTTTGAAGTACAACTGTATATATACAGAGTAATATGAGACATAACTCACTGGCATTGTACAAGGCTGCAAACTTAAGATACCCAGGTTCAACTCATAGCCCAAGTAACTCATTTTAGATGGATGTTCGGGGAGGATCCAGAAAATTCCGGTGGGGGATCTATCGGGCTATCTCTATGTATCTCATGTCCCGGAATGCATAATTCGCGACATAAAGTGACTACACGCATAAAATTAACATGTAAAAATATATAAATTTTGGTCTGGTAGGGGGGGGGATGCATTCCCCCTCCCCCCTGCATCCGTCCCTGTGGATGTTTCATCATCCTGACCCTGCGCACTATTTTAAAAGCCTTCTCTGTGCAATTTACAGCTGGGTCATAAAAATGCTGCCTTACCAACTCAGCTACTACGCGTTTTCCCTCAACAAGCCATGCTTTTTACAGAAATCCGGAATTGATTTTGGCATTACCCGAATTTTGTTCGGAATCAAACACGATTTACACTTCTTTTTTTTGTTCAATAATCCAACCCCAAAAAAGTGTCTATACTATTCTATAGGCCTATGTACAAATCGGGGGGGGGGGGGTGGGGGTAAGTCCACATGAATTGACATGAAGTTTAATTTGAGATGTATTACTCAATTTAGACAGGAAATACAGACATTTGATTTTAGTGTCCTTTTTTTAAAAATCAGAATGTTATATTACGTGATGGACAATTAATAATTGCATACATTTGCCAAATTTCATGTGGGATAGACGCCCTAGTCTTTGAGTTATGTCAAATTTCATGCTTTTGAGTTGGACATTTTGCATTTTGAATTATAATGTTATGTTGCCGTGGCAACAGAAATGCAAAGGCTTAGCTTGGGTATTATATATGGCAAATGTGTAGCCCACTTCCAGGGCATTCTAATGCACAACAAAAATTGAATATATAATGATATATGGTTGTCCTGCAAAGTTTGAAATATAGCACATAGTGGAAAAAAGGGGTATTTGAAGGATAACTTCACCCAAAAATGGAAGGTTTTTAAAAGTGGTCATAAGAAACTCCCAAATCTGAAAAGAATTCCAAAATTAGGTAAAAGTAGTATTAAAAGTTGTCCTGTTATTCAATATTTTGCAAAATATTGATGAAATACTAAAATAATCACTTTTATTATGTTTTGGTTGCCTTAGCAACCTTATGCGAATGGTGACACCTAGCAGATTCGGAAAGCTCAACTTGTTACCTATCCAACGACACCAAATTTCTTTATATAAAAATCGGGGGCAAAAACTTAAAAATATGCACCTTTTTCTTGGTTGGACCCCAGACTATTAGTGCAATATAGTTAGCCAAAGGCAGTGAAATCGTCTGGAGATCTCCTCCTTCACAATTGAACCGATACTCCTAACTTTTTGGAAGGCAATTGAAAGTGTCCTGAAGTTGTACATCTGCGAATTTCATGATGTAACAATTGGGCCATTCCTTCCTGGTGAATTTTGCATAGGGTAAGATTCTTTGAGTCTGACATTTAATTAATTGGAGGTGTAACCTTGAGTCGGACACATTGAACAGCATTCAATCAGCCACATTTAGAGGTCCTCTGGCACTGTATTAATCTTTAATCATTGTTTCGGGAGGTAACTGTCCAACTCAAGGATACCCGTCACCCCCACCATTTTGAGTTTTTCGAAAACTTACCCAATGATCAGTAGACTTGCCATTCCATGGCATTAGGTAATTTTCTCTTAGGTTTAATGAAAATGTTGAATTTGTTTAATAGGATTTTCCAAAACCTATTGCATGGCCATGTGAGATCTCACTTTCTAATATATCTTGAATCTAGGTGTTCGACTCAAAATAAAGGACATAAAACCTCTGCTGATCAGTAGTGAAAAAACAATTTCCTGTTCACTTTTTCAGTCCTCCAGGTACATGTACTATCAGCCAAAATTGTATACTCCAGTGGCAGGAATTTTTTCCCTTTTAAAAATTTGGAAGCGCGATCCTGCCGCACCAACCAGGGAGCTCCTTTGACAAAAATTCCATTTCCATCACTGACTGTGTTGAGTTCTGCTTATTGTTAGTTCAATATGGTGTAAGTTACAGTTAAGTTGTTATATAATCATTATAGTCAAACCATGCGTGATAAAAATGATGTAGTGTCCATTATGCGGGTCTGTATATGTGATTGAGTGGATATTGTATTGCTATAAAGGAAATATAGCATTAAAAATACAATGTCTATCAATTTTTTTCAGTTCTCTACCGATGTTAGATAAGACAGGGAGTTACTTCTAAAATATTTGGAAGTGAAAAATTTGTAAATTTCCAAGAATTAACCTTAAAATAAGATTTTTTTAAATTCTTATTGAATGTAGGGTCGGTCAATCAGACAAGCTAAAAATTAAATACTTCTGGCTTTATTGCTACACTTCTCCTATTGATGCAGGCCTATTCATATTATGAAGTAGATTTGTTTCATCAAATTGCAAGTGACCTCCCCTGTTTTGAAAGCAAACTTCATATTTATTACATTGAAAGTGATTAACTTTTCTGCTCCTCATTGCTTGTGTTATAAAAATAAGAGAATAAAAGTATGAAGCATGGTTAGTAGCACCCTCACTTGGACATTTTCATCAGCTGATGTTGCTTGTGCTACGTCTGAATAACCTTAACTAAAGAATTAATCACCATGGAAAGGAAAGACGATGCAACTGAAGCCATTATGGGGGCATTTAAGCCAGGATTGAAATACGAAGGAATGCTGGATTACTACAGTAAATGGAGCGCCTATGACAAAGTAAGTTGTGTCGTGCTTAACTTGTAAAAAGGAACAGAACTTTGTTCATGATGGGAGATTTTGTGGAATTTTTCCATTGCTTTTCCTCTCTGAAAAATATGCCTAATGTACTGGCTTATGTAAGCATAGTAAATCGAGTTTTGTTCCTTCAACATAGGCAGAGTTTTTTGAATGGTTCCTAGGTAAATTTTTTGCCTATTTTTATGTCTTTGAAAAATATGCTCAGTTCCTATTTACTTAAAAAATTACAAAACTTCACTTTAATGGAGGGTACTGTACTGGGGTCCTGCTCAATGGCAATACACTTAGTTACAATAACCTCTGAGACCAGGGTCAGATTTAAAACTTGCAGTAAACTGTTGTTCTAAACTTTCTAATTTCAAAATATTTAACTGAATAGCCGGTTGGCAGGCCTATAAGCAGTTATTTAGCAAAAATGTCTCTCGCAGATTTCAATTTACAGTCAGGAAATTAGATATGCGAAAAGAGTGGACTGTTGCACTGTGAAGATGACACTTCGTGACTCATGATGGCTGATGAAGTGTCATCTTCTCTACATTCTGCATGGGAACATAAAGGCTATTTGATTATGAACTCATGATCAATAGAAGGCCATTTGATTTGTCATAACTCAAATACACAATTCTTTCGTTTGCTTGTCACCAACAAGCGGATTAGTCTCCTTAAATCAAATTAACACTGAAAGTATTGTGTATGATCATGAATCATCAGCAGTCTGGTGAAAATGAGAACTGCATGCCGCTGCCACCTGGCACAAAAGTTGATTTTGTATGCTACATCATTGCTGTCCCAAGAAATAGTTCCAATTTCATTGCACATTCACAAAATTTCTATTCAACATTGATGCATACCAGAGTCAGACTCGGCAATCACATTCTCCAAGGAAGTAGACAAGGCCATCAGCACACTCAGAAACAGCCCCGGTGTCTTCCAGACAAAATTGTGTGTGTTCTTCTGATCGAAATGATGTGGACGCTCGCAGGAGCTTGCGGAATAGCTCACTAATCACTAGGTGGCAACACAAGATATGTTCTGATCTGTGGCAATGCAAGAGCAGTCCACTTGTAGACAGAATCATCAGTATATATAATGACGCACAAAGTGCCATTTTCACAGTGCAGCAGTCCACTCTTTTTGCAAATCAAATTTCCTGGCTGTAACCGATCAGTAATTCAGTATGTGCGATCAGTAATTCAGTATGCGAACATGAATCAAACTTTATTTGAACTGATCTTCTTCTTTAATGTTCCCTGGGTCTCTCTTCCAACAATTGTTGGTGTGCAGGTCAAATCATTGCAGTAAAAGTAATTTGATTTTATATTAAAACAGGATATTGACTCAGGAAATTACAGAGGAGGGATAGTAGTCGCAGAAGCAATGGCAGAAGCCGTTCCAGAAAATGAAAGATCATCGTTTAAAATTTTGGATATTGGAGCCGGAACAGGTTTTGTGGGGCAGGAGGTAAGAGTGAGAGAAGTCTGGATGTGGTGGAGTTGGGTTTGATTAATATTTTCTGAAAAAAGTATTTTGAAAATACAACATAATTTGAACATTAACTAAAAACATATAGAATTTCAGATGATGAAAGCATATTTGTCAATTTGTTTTAGCTGAGAAAAAGAGGCTTCAACAAAATAGATGCTCTTGAACCCTGCAAGCCCATGTTAGAAGAAGCAATGAAGAGGGGAATATACGGAAAGCACCACGTTTTTGGGGTTAGCGGAGATGGTGTTGATATTGAAGATGGTAACTTTACTTTTTACACAAAAAAGAAGATAGTTATATCAGTACGGCATTGCAGTAGGCCCATTGGAAATGAACTAGTTGGGGCATCAACAAAAATGTTCTGGACGATGTATAGTGAAAATTTGTTGGTTTGCAAGAGAAAGTTTGTGTGTAGGAGAAAATTGTAGGGCTGTAAAGGTTGTTGCTGCATGGTGTGCATGATAAAGTTATTAGTGTGCAAGAGAATGCTGTTGGTACGCAAGAGAACGTTATTAATGTGAAAGAGAATGTTTTTGGTGTGCAAGAGAATATTATTAGTGTGAAAGAGAATGTTGTTGGTGTGCAAAAGAATTTTATTAGTGTGAAAGATAATGTTGTTGGTATACAAGAGAATGTTGTTGGTGTGCAAGAGAATGTTATTAGTGTGAAAGAGAATGTTGTTGGTGTGCAAGAGAATGTTATTAGCGTGAAAGAGAATGTTTTTGGTGTGCAAGAGAATATTATTAGTGTGAAAGAGAATGTTGTTGGTGTGCAAAAGAATGTTATTAGTGTGAAAAATAATGTTGTTGGTATACAAGAGAAAGTTGTTGGTGTGCAAGAGAAAGTTGTTCGTGTGCAAAGGAAAGTTGTTGGTGTGCAAGAGAAAGTTGTTGGTGTGCAAGATAAAGGTGTTGGTATGCAAGAGAAAGTTGTTGGTGTGCAAGAGAAAGTTATTAGTGTGCAAGAGAATGTTGTTGGTGTGCAAGAGAACGTTGTTGGTGGGCAAAAGAAAGTTGATGGTGTGCAAGAGAACATTGTTGGTGTGCAAGAGAAAGTTGTTGGTGGGCAAAAGAAAGTTGTTGGTAAGTTACAGAATGTTGTTGTTGTGCAAGAGAAAGTTGTTGGTGTGCAAGAGAAAGTTGTTGCCATGCAAGAGAAAGTTGTTGGTGAGCAAGAGGAAGTTGTTGATGTGCAAGAGAAAGCTGTTGGTGTGCAAGAGAAAGTTGTTGGTGTGCAAGAGAAAGTTGTTGGTGTGCAAGATAAAGGTGTTGGTATGCAAGAGAAAGTTGTTGGTGAGCAAAGGAAAGTTGTTGGTGTGCAAGATAAAGCTGTTGGTGTGCAAGAGAAAGTTGTTGGTGTGCAAGAGAAAGTTGTTGATGTGCAAGAGAAAGTTGTTGGTGTGCAAGAGAAAGTTGTTGGTATGCAAGAGAAAGTTGTTGATGTGCAAGAGAGAGTTGTTGATGTGCAAGAGAAAGTTGTTGATGTGCAAGAGAAAGTTGTTGGTACACAAAGATAACATTGTTGGTGTGCAAGAGAGAATTGTTGACATACAAGAGAAAGTTGTTGGTGTGCAAGAGAGAATTGTTGACATACAAGAGAATGTCGTTGGTGTGCAAGAGAGAGTTGTTGTTATGCAAGAGAAAGTTGTTGATGTGCAAGAGAAAGTTGTTGGTGGGCAAGAGAAAGTTGTTGGTGTGCAAGATAAATTTGTAGAGAGGGCAGATGTATTTGTTCTGAACTGACTGAGAGGACTTAAACTAAACTTCCAAAAGAGTAAAAATACATCTAAATGGAAGCCTAGGTAATAGCATGTTTCATTAATTGCTTTAAAAAAATGTTTAAAACACATTTCAGATAAGTATGACGGGATTACATCAGCCGGCACATTTGGAGAAAACCACATCCCATGCAAAGCTCTCCTTGACATGATAAAAGTAGTTAAACCAGGTATGAGGGTATCTAATTAATAAGAACAAAATATGGATTATATAATTTAAGTAAAATTCAGGTGTAACATTAATTGACATTTCAATATTTATTCAGCTATATTTCTATGATAATAATTAATTGTTTCTCACCACACAAAGAAGCAAACCTTATACATAAGTCACTTCTCTGGTTTCAGGTGGCTTTATAGTTTTTGCCATCCGTGACTGTTTCTTATCGGAGGTGGCAGAATATGCAAACCGACTGGAACCCTATCTTGACAAGCTTGAAGCTGCCGGCCTTTGGAAGAAAGTCTCACGAGTCCTCCGACCAAATTATTGTAGTGGAAAAGAAGCATCTGTGTTTACTTACAAAGTGACAATCTTAGGAACCAAAAATATAGATATTTAGCTGGTTAAAGTTACTCATCATGGAAGATCAACCCAACAAGTGGAAGAATGTCCTCAAATCATGCTCGATAGCTACCCATTTCTTTTCAATATTTTAAAGACATTTATCCATTTTGATCAAATGAGGAACTGCTGATTATGAGGTTAATAAAGTGATGTAGAGAACCTAAGCGTGTTTAAAATTTTTGTTTTTGTTTTGGTACACAGCGATACAAGCTTTGCGATCATAATATATTTTTGCCATAGTCGTGACCTGCAGTGATACAGGTACAGCTCAGCGGGTACATTTGAGCGCAGTTTCTCTTGGCACCTAGGGTTCAATCCACAGCCCATGCATTGTATGCAACTGATGTCAGATCGCAGTTACATTCTATGCACTATTTCAAAAGCTTTCTCCTAGCAAAATACAGCTGGGACATCAAAGTGACTCACCCACTCAGCTACCATGCAACTTTCCCAAAAAAAGCCATGCTTTTTAGAGAAATCAACAATTGATTTTGGCATTACCCGAAAGTTTTTCTGAATCAAACACGATTAACTATTTTACCCCAAAAGTACCTATAGGCCTGTATGCAAATCTCAAACTGTATATTTCATAACTGAGGGGGGGGGGGGTAAGTCCACATGAATTGACAAGATTAATTTGAGATATATAAATCAATATACACAGGAAATACAGACAATTGCTGACTTTAGTACAGATGTATCTTTTTTTGTTTGCAGTTTTTATCATGCCACTATTCCCAAACTCACACTAATAGGTTGGCTGGGTCATTACTAAGCATACTCATATTGACTCAATATGAGTGCACTAGGGTCGTTAATTAGGGCAACATATTTTGCCAGAGGGAGTGAAATTGTCTCGAGATCTCCACGACAACTGAAAGGATATTCCGAATTTCCCATTTTTTTGGAAGGGAATTGCAGGTAACCTGAAGTTGTTATAAATATAACCTGTGAATTTCATGATGTAACAACAAGGTGCTGATGAGACGTAAAGAACAAACAATCATGATGTAACAATTGGGCCATTCTTTCCTTGTGAATTTTTGCGAAGGGTAAGATTCCCTGAATCACAAATTTGCCCACAGACATTTGGAGATGTAACCTGTAATTTTCTTTAATAAAAATGTTTAATTTGAGGCATGGTTGGTTATCTATAACCAATTGCCCAAGAAAATGAAATACGGATTTGAGTGGCAGAACAACATTTTGTTGGATTTCTGCCATCCTACAACTGGAATCAATGTTTTACTTGTCATGATGCAAGTCTCTGATTGGCCACTTTCTTAATAGGCTGATATCAGGCAATGTAGGAAATGGAGGCCTCAAGAGAACATTCCACCTTCTTCTGCTGTTCTTAAATGTGCGTAATCAAGTTACTTCGTATGCCTCCAATTCCTGCCTTGCTCTATAATCTGTATTAAAGATTCTACAATGTTATTACCCACATTGGCTTGAAGATTTTTTCCAAATGCAATGCCATGTGTCTTGGTGGCTGAGTGGTTTGATGCTATCCTTGTAATTTTGAAGTCCAGGGTTCGATTCCACTGCATGGCAATACTTGACTGCAAAATTTAGATACTGATAGGGAGCCATCTGGTGATAGACATGCTGCAAAGTGGCTAAGCAAATGGAACTCAGTTAGGCTTGAAACTGCTGCTGCATTTTTCTATGTGTGGTGTAAGTAGCACAATGCTTGAATAAAAAATGATGCATGTAATGTCTATTATTGATTAGTAAGTAGTTCAGAACTGGTTCTGTTTACATGTTACTAAGCAGATATTGTATTGCTATAAAAGAAACATAAATTTAAAAATACAATGTTTATAAATTTTTTTGGCCCGCATCACAGGGCTGGGAGTTACTCCTAAAATATTTGTGACATTTTTTTCTACCTTGAAAAATTGCTAAATTTTCAAGACTTAATTTAAATATGAATTCTTTTAGTGTAGCCGAAAATGGAGCGCTTACAGAAAAGCTGTTGATGGCCATCAATGACCTCACAACAGGCCCTATGTCAACACATTGAAATAAGCTGTCGGCATGTCATTGAGCAACTTGTGACCTCATTGATACTCAGCTGGACACACGTTTTGATAGCATTCAGAGAACAGGCTATGACCTCAAAAATTGCTTATCATTCATAGAGAATAACATGGCACGGACAGGGCTATGACCTCACAAGGAACATATCAGTCTAATTCTGTAAGCACTCATTTTTCGTCTTCTGTAAATTCGGTGATATGATCGATTTTTTGCATGGCAATATCTGGGTTATTTTTTAATTTTTATAGCCACTTTAGTGAAAGACATCTCCAAAATTGGCTGATGTGAAGGCCATCCTCACCTGCTACAGAACAGTTCAGAATCTGCCTGGAAAGAGCAAACTGTTATATTGCTAGAACGCTTGTCCAATTGTAGTTTAATTTCCAATTGGAAGTGACCTCCCCTGTTTTAAACGCTAATTTCATGTACATAAAACATGAAAGTGATTCACTTTTTCTACTTCTCATTGCTTGAGTAGTAAAAAATAAGAGAATAAAAGTAAGTAGCATGATTACATTGGTTAGCAGCACTCTCACTTGGACATTTTCATCAGCTGGTATTGCTTGTGCTACGTCTGAATAACCTTAACTATAGAACTAATCGCCATGGAAATGAAAAACGATGCAACTGAAGCCATCATGGGGGCATTTAAGCCAGGATTGAAATACGAAGGAATGCTGGATTACTACAGTAAATGGAGCGCCTATGACAAAGTAAGCTGTGTCTTCATTAACTTCATAAAAAAGAACCGTTGTTCATGATGGGAGATTTTGTGGAAATTTTCCACTGCTTCTTCCCTTCAAAAATAAGCCTTGTGCATGATCTTCAAAATATCCAAATGCACATTAACGGAAGTAAAGATCCAGGGGCCTTGCTTAGTGATATCAGACTTTGCATTTCACCTCTGGGACCCACGTTTGAGTTCCAGCCCAGGACGGGTCGATAGTTGAGGCTTCATGTCATGTCTTTATTCACTTTGTACTCAGTTGGTAGGCTTATTAGGACAGGAGGAGGACACTGCAATTAGGGGATGGATGATAAAAACTGCCATCCAACATAGGCCCAGGTGACACTGCAATAGCTGGATTTGAACCCAGGACCCAGCAATTAGCAGGGGAGCCACTTCCCAAGAATGTATCGAGCCTCATTACCATGGTCCCTACCATCCTGTGAGGATTGGGATGGGGTTTTGCATCCCTCCTGGGATAATATGAGATGAGGACCAATTTGAAATATTCAACTCTTTTGAATGATATCTAAATGATCACATTTTTACCCTCGGCAATGTATACATTGCCGACGGGTATTGTAGTTACTTTGGGAAAATTTGTCCGTCCGGCGGGCGGGGGGGCGGGCGGGCGGGCGGGCGGGCGGACGGGCGGGCGTCCGGATAACGGGCGTCCCACTTGTGTATTGGGAGTAATGCCAAAACTATGGAATGTATACTTTTTATTTTTGGGACATTATTATATCTTTCATCCTAGTTGTGCCTTTTAGGGGTTTAATCCACATGAGATTAATACTTTTCTCACAATTATTGAAAAATGTGAAAAAATATTATTTTGTGTATTGGGTGTCAAGCCAAAACTATGGCATGCATATTCATCATTTTTGGGTAAATATGGTATCTTTTATCCCAGTTGAGCCTTTCATAGGTCTAATCCTCATGACATTAATACTTTTCTCACAATCATTGAAAAATGTTAAAAATTGTTTTTTGTTTGTTTCTGGGACAGAACTAAAAACTGCAGTACTTTTGACACTGAAATTTACATATTGTATGTATTAAATACCTAAGATGTGTTTTTTGTGGGTCTAAATGCTCTGAGAAAGTTGAACGGACGACAATTTACCAAAAAAATGAAAAAATACTATTATTTTAAACTTGTATGATTCAGTCAATTTTGAAGTTAAATCTATGAAATTTTCCAAGTAGGTGTCTAACTTATGCCTCTTTAAACATCTCTAATCAGTTGGAATGTTGGTCCTATATATTTTTATAAAAACCCAAAAATTCGAAAAAATCACAATCTTCCCACATTTCTGTGTGAAAAGCCAAATGGCAATGGGTAAGTTAGTTAACTTTAGGTCTTATTGTAGTAAGACACACTATTGACTAATATTCACAGCCATTGCATGAGTTGCTGCAATTTTTTCCATTGAAATGTATGATTGAAAAAATGCAAAAAATCATTAAAATGCCTGTATACTCTCCATTTCCTTCTGATGTCATACCAGTTGTTGACATTTTTTTGTCAAAATAAACCTGACATGTCTCACATCATTATCATGCTGATTTTGAGCAATATGAGAATTTTTATTCGCAGCAGAGGTCAATATTAACAAAATTAGATAAATATTAAGGATTTTCATATAATCATATGTCAGTAAATATTGGCCCTGGTCAATCAAATTTGCCGCAATAATGTCTAAATTTGACCTTTTCTACCTCTCCTCATGAAATATTATCAAGAGGAAACATATAAATTTTATATAATTATGTGGATTTTCAAAGCATTAATTAAATATATTCAAAAACATGGATTTATGTGTTAATATTTTAAAATGTTGACACTAAATCTTTAACTCCCAATTATTATAACTTTATGGTTAATATCTAAACTCAGTGATGTAAATTTTAGAAGATAAATTAATGTCAGCCCCTTTTATTTAGTTGTTTGCATGAAAATTAAATGTGAATGAATCAGACAGATTGGCTTTTGTTGAATGGAGCACTGGAGAAGTCTTGATTATGTAATGTTATGTCACAGGGTAATTGTCTTCCCTGCTAATCCTTTGACAAGACATAAACTCTCAATTCTAACTTAATGGTTTAAATCTGACCTCAGTTTTGTACATTTTAACATATGAAGTACTGTCAGCTTACTTTTATTTTGGTATTTAATGAAAATTAAATATGAACATATAAGACAGAATGGCAATAAGACCACTATGTATATATAGAGGGTTATTAAAGAAAATTACTTGGCATGCAAACCCCATTTCTACAAATTTCAGTGTGTTATTTTACATCTTAAGACATTATTGGATAAATCTGTCTTTTAATTCATTTTAAAATTCACTCCAATTGTATTTTTAGCATTTTAAAGAAATATTGTTTAGGGGGTAAAAGTGGAGACACTGTGTCTGTGCTGCATTGTACCCCTCCCCTCCAGCCATTCATGTTATGTAACATTGTGTCACTAATCCTCTCCAGTGACCAAAGTTAGGAACAAAGGAGCACAAAAGCAGTGCACAGCACCCTCAGCTTTTTAACAAATTTTCTTTTTTCTTAGAAATATGTCCAAACTGCATTGACACCAACTTTGTAGTTTTATATTGAACAAATAAAGAAATTTCCAATTTGAATAAAAAATTTAGGCCAAGTAGAAGCTGAGATATGACTTTTTGTAACCCATACAGGCTGTACACAGAGTTGGGACATGTTTCTTTTGTTTTGTTTTTCTTTACAGCTATTGTTATTCTTCAAAGTTTGAACAGCATTTAACCTTTGTATTAATTAGCAACTTGCTTAGTCTTAAAAGATATATATATACTGGCATAAACCTTGTTTTAGTCTTACTATTTACAATGGTTTTGGTTGGAGACATCTTATCTATAATTTATGTTTTTAGACCCATATTCCATATTTGTAATTTATGATAAGAATAGCTAAGACTAGATAGACTAGATAGATGATGGATAGATAGATAGATAGATAGATAGATAGATTGATATATAGATAGATAGATAGATAGATAGATAGATAGACACATGTAGATAGATAGATAGATAGATATATATAGATAGATAGATTGATAGATGCATACATAGATGGATAGATAGATAGATAGACAGATAGATAGATCAACATGTCATCCAAGATTCAGACATATTGTCTTAGTATCAAGAACACCTAAATTCAGCAAATGGGACTGAATGTGTCACTTTACGGAGCTTTTTGTCGTTTTTATTGTTATTCAGACCTATAATCTGACTGTCGCTTGGCCCTGTTTGTTTGTATTATCTATTTGCAAGGTTGTTCCAGTGTTTGATTGGAAGCTGCTTTATTAGAATTATTCTTCTAGTTTACATGAGGGCCACCAGGGTGGTTTGATTGACTGATCTGCTGATTGAATGATTGTTTAATTAATTGTTTGACTGACTGATCAAATAATTAATTTCCTTGTGCAACTGGATTTTAATATTGCATTAATAACATACAGTATTTGTACATTACTATTAGATCTGTAGATTTCATAGAATGGGTGTAGACAAATTTCAGTCATATCCAATAAATTCTAATTTTAAAATTAAAGAAATTTTAAAAATGAACTTCTGTATGCAATAAAAGAACAGTATTCTTAAGATGGATGGATGTTTGGGGCTTTACATCCTGTATTTACACACTTGGTAGGCTTATTAATTAGGCCAGGAAGAGGGCACGGCAATGAGGCAAAGGATGATTGAAACAGCCATCCAACATTCCAGGCCCAGGTGACCCGGCAAGAGCTGGATTCGAACCCTGGACCTAGCGATTGGCAGTCCAGCACGCTACCACTAGACCAACCCTCCCCCCTCAAAACCCAGTCTTTGTTTACGAATCAAGTATAGCTTAAGTTTTTTTTAACTGTATTTAAGTGTCTGCTCTGCAGTTACGGAAAGTCAGGGAAACTCATGAAAAACATTGTGGTGGTGGAAATTCAACAAATTACCAAAACAAATTTTGGCCTGATTCTCGCTTAAATTTTTACTGATTTTCATTATGGCACATTCTGTGACCTGGTGGAAACGGACATCAATTTGAAGTTTTTAGGGACCTTGCCCCCTCAAAGCCCGCGCCTCCTGAGGGCCACTTGATTTCACTGCCTCCAGAATGCCCACTGATTAGCCGAGGGTATGCTGCCACGCAGCCTATGTTTTCACTTGGCAATCAAAATCTGAGGTAAGTGGCTGATTGGCACAAATATACAAAGTTCTCAGCAGAATAATTGTTCATCATTCTGCTCAACAATATCAAGTTAAAGCAGTAAGTAACTGACAATTTATTTTTCAATCAGGACATTGACTCAGGAAATTACAGAGGAGGGATTGTTGTCGCAGAGGCAATGGCGGAAGTTGTTCCGGAAAATCAAAGATTGTCCTTCAAAATTTTGGATATTGGAGCCGGAACAGGTTTTGTGGGGCAAGAGGTAAGATTGAGAGAAATGTAGCACAGCGAGCTTGAACAAACTTTGGGGTTAAAAAAATTGACCAAGAAAACGATAAGTGCAGTGATGTAGAGGAAGGTCAGGCGAACATTTTGATGTATCAAACAAAAAAATTTGTTGGGAATTTTTGGAGATATTTGAGTTTTAAACTTTTTATTTATCACACCCTATTGTTAGCATGGAATCTCCATCTAAAAATAATCAAAACTGCCCATTTCTCCTGTCAGATAATATCTAAGACAAAAGTCATTATTCAGAAGTAGAAATATGCAGTCATTGCCACAAGAGCAAGTACATACCATTTCATTCAGACTGACAGAATGTGATAAACCAATAACAGTAAACAATTTCTCAGAAAATTTATAAAATATGTTTATTTGCCAGCTTGTCATCAGTTTCATCATTATGGTGAATAAATGTAGTGGAATCTACCTCACTTTTGAACTCCATGGCGTATTATTGAGGTTTTTATGTGTTTTTAAGAAATTTCACCATTGTGAAACTAATACTTTTGCAACCTTGTAAAGTGTAGCCAACATTGAGTGAATCATCACAAAACGCATAGATAGAATGTTTGGAAGCATTTAGCAGAGTATGGAGTAAAATACTTTGATATTGCAGTCTTAATGTGCAATAGTTGTACATGTTTGTATTAACTATTTTTCCACAAAATTTACTGAATTTATGCTATTTATGTTGTTCTATACAATTAAAGATCGGTTGATTTTGGATGCCAGATAAGCTTCATCAACATTAAACACCCAACATCCATTTTAAGTACTCAAAATACAGTAACCATGAATATTACTGTTTAATTATCGTTTTTAATCTTATTTTTTGATTTTTTGTCAAATTGCAAAGACTTTTCATGTAATATCAGGGGATTCAACTTCATAGTGAAGCAGATACTTACAAACATTCTATGCATGCATTGTCTGATAATTTACTCAACTTTGTCTATCCTTTTACATTGTTAAGAAATGCTTGTTTCACAGTGGCAAAATTTTTGATAAAATGCACAAAAAACTCAACAAAGCCTGTTACAATGAGAAAACGAGACGAAATTGGCAAAAATTATTTACAAGAATTATGTAACTAACACAACCTGGTATTGCAAACATTTTCTCAGGCCTTTAGCCAGAAATGTTGGCTGTTATAGGTTTATCACACCCTGTCAGTCTGGATGAAGTGGTACATACTTTCTGCAGAGACAATGACTGCATATTTTTACTTCTGAATAATGACTTTTATCTTAGATATTATTTAGAAGGAAAAACAGACAGTTTTGATCACTTTTTCATGGAGATTACATGCTAAGAATAGGGTGTGATAAGTAAAAAATCTAAAACTCAAATATTTCAAAAAAAATTTCAACAGATTCTTTCGTTTGATACATCGAAATATTTGCCTGACCTTCCTCTACATCACTACGCAAATAGTTTTCTTGGTCAATTTTTTTAACCCCAAAGTTTGTTCAAGCTCGCTGTGGTAGATGAGGTGAAGTTGGATTTGTTTAATAATTTATTCATCTCATTCATTTAAAAAATACAACATAATTGGAAAATTAAGTAAAAAGTAAGCAGAATTTTTGCGTGATGAGTACAATCTAAAAATTTATGACAAAAACGGTTTTTTGAAATACCGAATTGAAATGGTTATTTCATAGAATGAGATTTTCCCCAAAACTACAACATTGATTATAATACATTGTATGGTATTCACACCCCAATTGGAATGATATGAGGACAAGCCCAAAAACCAAAAAGGTTTTTGATTGAAATTGATTTGGTGTGCATATTTGTTTATTTTTCTTTTAGCTGAGAAAAAGAGGCTTCAACAAAATAGATGCTCTTGAACCTTGCAAGCCTATGTTAGAGGAAGCAATGAAGAGAAGAATATATGGAAAGCATTACGTTTTTGGAGTTAGGGGAGACGGTGTTGATATTGAAGATGGTAACTTCATATCTTTTTACGGCTAAGAAAAAAAGAAAAAGATATAAGTATGATATTGCAGTATTCGAAAATAACTCGGCCTAATTGAATAATGCAGTCAAAATTTGATGATGTGCAAGAGGAAGTTGGTCATGTGCAAAAGAAAGTTGTTGGTGTGCAAGAAAAAGTTGTTGGTGTGCAGAAGAAAGTTGTTGGTGTGCACAAAAAAAAATCTTTGTGCAGAAGAAAGTTTTTGGTGTGCAGATGAAAGTTGCTTTTGTGCAGAAGAAGTTGTCGGTGTGCAAGAAAAATTGTTAGTGTGCAGAGGAAAGTTTTTGAGGGCAACAGAAAGTTGTTGGTGTGCAGATGAAAGTTGTTGGTGTGCAGATGAAAGTTGTTGGTGTGCAAGAAAAAGTTGTTGTTGTTGGTGTGCAGAAGAAAGTTGTTGGTTGCAGATGTAAGTTGGTTTTGTGCAGAAGAAAGATCGGCTCAAGTATAGATTCCAACTGCAAACAGTTCTCCACCAATGAGTGCGCGTTATTTAGTGTTGTTCGCGCCTTAACAGCCACTAATAAGCCGCATTCGTTCATTGCAGTTGGAATCTATACTTGAGCCGAAAGTTGTTGGTGTGCAAGAAAAATGGTTAGCATGCAGAAGAAAGTTGTTTAGGGCAACAGAAAGTTGTTTAGGGCAACAGAAAGTTGTTGGTGTGCAGAAGAAAGTTGTTTGTGTGCAAGACAAAGTTGTTAGTGTGCAAATGATTTGTTGCAGAACTGACTTAAATTTAAAAAGATATATCCTAGTGCGCAGCAAACATGTTCATAAGTTCCGTAATTCATTAAAATATATTTGTATGTATTTTCAATAGTTTATCTGCAGATTGTTTCAGAAGTGCAAGAAATTGGTTGGTGCAAAAGAGAAATGAAACTTATTATATCTGTTAGAGCAAACCATTCATTCTGAATGGAAGCACAAGCAACTCGGATGAGACATTAAATTGGAAGCCTCTTGTATCAGTGCCTATGCTTGGCAAGTAAAAGATCCCTCACATGGGGTAAACATGTAACATGTTGAGGACTTCCATTCTCTCTCCCATCTCATCAATGAACCCTTGTGCGTGACCAGAACTGGACTTAGAGGGCTGCATTTGCCACATCAAGCGATCTATCTATCTTTTATTTCTTCCTCAAAAACGTTTCTTGAAAATCATTTCAGATAAGTATGATGGGATTACATCAGCCGGCACATTCGCAGAAAACCACATCCCATGCAAAGCTCTGCTTGACATGATAAAAGTGGTCAAACCAGGTAAGAGGGTATCTAATTAATATGAGAAAATTAAGGAATAAGGATAATCTCCAAACCTTCCCCGATTTGCATGTATTTTAGATGTATTTTAAACTGATGAAGCCATATCGTCAGGAAATTTAAGCTCTTTTCTGAGATCCTTTCTCTTCGAATATCAGGCACCTGTGATTTTTTTTTTGTGATATAGGGCCTAATTTACTTTTTCTGGCCAAAGAATAACATATTATTTACATTTTAGAGAAAATTTTAGAGAAAATTCTAACATTTGTTACTTTCCTGCTTACAGGTGGCCTAATAGTTTTTGGTGTCCGTGACTGTTTTTTGTCGGAGGTGGCAGAATATGCAAACAGACTGGAACCCTATCTTGACAAGCTTGAAGCTGCCGGCCTTTGGAAGAAAGTCTCACTAGTCCACCGACCAAATTATTGCAGTGGAAAAGAAGGTTCTGTGTTTACTTACAAAGTGACGATCTCAGGCACAAAAGATATAGATGTTTAGTGTGTGATAGTTACTTATTATGGAAGATCGACCCAATAAGTAGAAGTCTTCAAATCATCATGCTCGATGGCTACCCATTTCTTTTCAGTATTTTTAAGACATTTATCCATTTCGATCAAATGAAGAACTGCTGATTATGAGGTTAATAAAGTGATGTAGAGAACCTGACTGTGTTTTTAATTTTTGTTTTTGTATGGGTGACACAGCAATGCCAGCGTAGCAATCATGATATTTTTTGGCCAACGATCTAACCTGTAGCAATACAGGTATAGCCTATTTTATCGTGGAGTTTTTTAAAAATAAATAATAATGCTTTGCTCAGTTTTGGCGAAATAAATCATTTTTTCGCTGTCTCGAAATAAATAATTTCTGGCGAGGTTTTTTCTTAACAAGGTGTTGCTTGATTTAGGAATGAATATTAAGGAAATTCGCAAGTTAGAAATAAGTAATTTTTCCACTGTCACTGTGAAATAAATAATTTCCCGTCAACGAAAACTCCAAGCACGCCCTGGAAATGATATGGTGGCCCCCTTAGTAACTCGGGAATAGGCCATATTGCTTATATAGTATTTTGCACATTGCAATATCAGCACAACATTTTAAAGTATGCGTATTACACTTCAGCACAGTTTCTCTTGGCACCCAGGATTCAATCAATAGCAAATGCAACTGATGTTAGATGGAAGTTACATCCTATGCACTATTTTAAAAGCTTCCTCCGTGCAAAATACAAGTACAGCTGCCAGCTGGGACATCAAAGCGACTCACGCACTCAGTTACAATGCAACTTTCCTCAAAAAGCCATGCTTTTTACAGAAATCTGCAATTGATTTTTGCATAACCTGAAATTTATCCTGAATCAAAAGCGACATACTTTTATCTTTTTTTTTACAATAATCCAACCCCCAAAAAGTACCTATACATATATATGCAAATCTCAAACTGCATATTTCATAACTGGGGGGGGGGGTAGGGTGCATCAGTTGCCCCCAAACTATTCTGATTTTGATGTCTACATGATATGTGAGGAGGTTGGGTGTCCTGAGCATGCACACCAAATTTCAGGTTGAAATTCCAATGGGAACAGCCACCTCCAGAGGATTACTTATTTCAATGAAGCTGAATTACAATATTTTGCAAAATTGTCATAAATCAAGAACCGATGGCCCGAGAGACTTGATAATGGAGTCAAAATATGCAGAATAAATGAGTTTATATTTATTACAATTGTAACTTTGGCCTTGGACCAATAGTTTCAGAGCAAGATCGGAAAAACTGCTTGTTTATTGATTAAGTCGATTTTTGGCTTGAAGCAGAAGTCAGACTGAACAAGATCAATCACCAGAAATGTACACTATAGATACATGAATCCTCTGTGAATGATCTTAGGTAGAAATAATGCGGATAGGATGAATGTACACTGGGTAGTGCCCAAATTTTAATAAATACCCATATTTTACATAATTTCCGAGTTTAATTGTGTTTTTGTCAATTAATGGAAAAACAGTTAGAGATAGAGGGATAGTTTCATTCAAATGAATATAAATATGGACATTCCACACATTTTGAGCCCAATGCAAAGTCTCTGGGCCAAGTGGTTCCTGAGATATTCAGATTTTTTGGGATAATTCGATTTTATGAGCCTGGGGGTGGCTGTTCCGACCAAAGTTTTGAGCTGAAATTTTTTTTTCATGTTTTTATTATCCAGCCTCTAAACATATCATATAGACATCAACATCTGAATAGGTTAGGGGCAACTGATGCACCCTGGCCCGGGGGGGGGGGGGGTTAGTCCAACATGAATTGATATGAAGTTTAATTTGAGATACATCAATCAATATACAGAGGAAATACAGACAATTGATGACTTTAGTATCTTTTTTTTTTCTCTGTAGTTATTAACGTGCAACCATGTTGCCTAATTTTGACTCTAGTAACTCCCAACGAGTCAATATTATTGACTCGTTGTGAGTGCATCAGAGTCATTAATTAGGCAACATATTTTGCCTGAGGGAGTGAAATTGTTTGTAATCTCCATGACAACTGAACGGATATTCCTATTTTTTGGAAGGGAATTGCAGGAATAACCTGAAGCTGTACACCTGTGAATTTCACGCCGTAAAAACTGGACCATTCCTTCCTTGTGAATTTTTGCGAAGGGTAAGATTCCCTGAGTCAGGCATTTTCCCAGGGACAGATGGAGATGTAAAATGTAATTTTCTTTAACAAAAATGTTTAATTTGAGGCAAGTTGATTATCTATAACCAATTGCCCAAGCACACTTACTAAAATATCTAGGTGTTCGACTCAAGGAATCTTACCCTTTGAAGAACATCATTCATAACGGGCTCTTTTTTTCTTGGCGATGTGCCAATTGTCGACTTGGCACTTGCCAGCAGAGCTCAACATCCTAAAGGATCTGCACAAAATACAGGACATAAAACCTTTTGTCCCACCTACTTAGCAGAACTAAAGCTCCCCCAATGAGCAGTAGTGAAAAAAAAAATTTCCAGTTCACTTTTTCAGTCCTCCAGGTACTAATATTAGCAAATTGTACTCCAGTGGCAGGAATTTTTTCCATTTCAAAAATTTGGATCCTGTCGCACCAACCAGGAGCTCCTTTGACAAAAAAATTCCATTTCCATCACTGACTGTGTTGAGTTCTGCTTGCTGTTAGTTCAATATGGTGTAAGTAACAGTCAAGTTGTTATATAATCATTACAGTCACACCATGCATGATGATGTAGTGTCCAAACTGTCCATTATGTAGGTCTGTACATGTGACTGAGCAGATATTGTATTGATATAGACGAAATATATATAGCATTAAAAACACAGTGTCTATCAATTTTTTCAGTTTTCTACCCACCTTAGATAAGGCAGGCAGTTACTTCTAAAATATTTGGAAGTGAAAATTTGTAAATTTCCAAGAATTATCCTTAAAGTTACTTCTAAAATAGGATGTGAAAAACCGTTGGCGGGATGTGAAAAACCTGTCGGCGGGATGTCAAAAACCGTTGACAGGATGTCACAAACTGCGGCGAGGCTGCAGATGTCCCGCTGAACATGCAAAAATTGAGAAAAATTTTCACTCTTTCCCGGCGACTTGGAAAAAAAGTTTCACCTGCAGAATCTTTTTTGACATCCACGGCGGAGTTCTTCCAATTTCTAGGAACACACCGAGATCCAAAAAATACGTCGGAGAGATGTGAAAATCGTCAACAGGATATCACAAAATCATCCAAATTTCCAGGAAATACCATCCCGCTGACGCCAAATGACTTCCGTAACGTGCAGTGAGACTGAAGCATTATTCTTATTATGAAGTAGATTTGTTTCATCAAATTGCAAGTGACCTCCCCAGTTCTGAAAGCAAACTCCATACAAATAAGTCAATCAATTTTTCTACTTTTCATTGCTTGAGTAATAAATAAAAGAGAATAAAAGTATCTTGCATCGATAGTGGCACTCTCATTGGAAAATTTTCATCAGCCGACATTGCTTGTGTTACGTCTGAATAACCTTAACTATAGAATTAATCGCCATGGAAAAGAAAGACGATGCAACCGAAGCCATCATGGGGGCATTTAAGCCAGGATTGAAATACGAAGGAATGCTAGATTACTATAGTAAATGGAGCGCCTATGACAAAGTAAGTTGTGTCTTCCTTAACTTTTATAAAAGAAGTTGTTCATGATGGGAGATTTTGTGGAAATTTTCCATTGCTTTTTTCCTGTGAAAATATGCCTTGTGCATGATCTTCGAAATTACCAAATGCACATTAACAGTAGTAAAGAATCAGGGGCCTATAGCTAAGTGATCCACTTTTGAGTCCCAGTCCAAGATGGAGGGATGGATGATTGGGGCTTTATGTCCTGCATTACTGCACTTGGTAGGCTAATTATGACAGGAGCAGGACACTGCAATGAGGTGAAGGGTGATTGAAACTGCCATCCAACATAGACCCTGGTGACCTGACATGAGCTGGATTATAATCCAGGACCCAATGATTGGCAGCCCAGCATGCTACTCAGTACAATTATGTAAAATTTAAAAATATGATAGAGACATTGTGAAATGCAATTTTCTAATTTAATTTTGAATTTCCTGTCCCTTGGCCATTTAATTTCCCCTGACCTTTGGTATCTTTACTTTTGAATTGTTTGCCCCCTCTTGGCCCCTCAACCCCCTTCCAGAGCCTCACCTGTCCTTTTCAGGACCTTCTACAACTTGTGTAGTGTGTGTAGTACCCTCCATACCTCATAGATATAAATAAGGACCAATTTGAAATAGTCAACCCTTTTGAATGATATTTAATAATCAAATTTTTTCACTTGACAGTCAAAACCTGAAATCAGTGACTGATTGGCACAACTACATTAAGTTCTTAGCATGAAATTATTTTTCATCATTCTGCTAAACAAACATCAAGTCAATGCTAAAAGTAGTCCTAACTCACACTTTATTATTCAATCAGGACATTGACTCTGGAAATTACAGAGGAGGGATCATTGCCGCAGAGGCAATGGCGGAAGCTGTTTCAGAGAATGAAAGATCATCGTTCAAAATTTTGGACATTGGAGCTGGAACTGGTTTTGTGGGGCAGGAGGTAAGATGGAGAGTTTCACGAAAGCGGTGAAGTTGGATTTGATTAATAAGTTGATTTAATCTTTTCCCAACACATTAATTTTAAAAATACAACATAATTGGAAAATTAAATTAAAAAGTAAACAGAATATCAGGCTGATGAATGCACTCAAAGTATTAACAACAAAACAGTTTTGTAAATGCCAAATGGTTATTGTAAAGAATGTGACTTTAAAAAAAAACCACACCATTGATTATAATACAGATTTAGGGTAGGCCTATTCTAGCCCCAATTGGAAGGCTTTTTGTTGAGATTAATTTTTTTTGGAGTAGTGCATGTTTGTTTATTTTCTTTTAGCTGAGAAAAAGAGGCTTCAACAAAATAGATGCTCTTGAACCTTGCAAGCCTATGTTAGAGGAAGCAATGAAGAGAAGAATATATGGAAAGCATTACGTTTTTGGGGTTAGCGGAGATGGTGTTGATATTGAAGATGGTAATTTATATTTTTACCGCTAAAAAAAGAAATATATAAGTATAGCATTGCAAAGATTGCAGCAGGCCTATTGGAAAAGAACTACTTAAATCATCAAAAATGTGCTGGGCAGTGGGCAATGCAGTTAAGTTTGTTGGTGTGCAAGTGAAAGTTGTTGATGTGCAAGAGAAAGTTGTTGATGTGCAAGAGAAAGTTGCTGATGTGCAAGAGATAGTTGTATAGGCCTGGAGGGGCAAGAAAAAGTTTTTGGTGTGCTGATAGAGAAAGTTGTTGAGAGTGCAGACGTCCTTTTGTAAAACCTATAGAACCAGAAATATGGTGCTCAGGAAACTTGTTCATAATTATTAATTCACTGAGATACTTAAGACTGTTTTTACAAACGCAAGAAGTTGGTTGGTTGAAAGGAGAAATTAAACTTAATATGTCTGTGAGTAGTCCAGGCAACTGGTGATAAAATAGAGGGTGACCCACCACAAATTGCAAAAGTTTTGATCTATACATTTTCTGAATCCTTGGATGTCTGGCTTTAACATACTAAAAGTTTGCTCAGATAGTCCCGTGTGAACACTGTTTTCTGAGGGGTTAAAGATAGGGCCCTTGGTAACGTCGTTTTCGCCGAAAAAAATCCCCACTAAAGAGTGATAGTGGCCTCTGAAGTAGCCAGAATCCAATATAAATATATGAGCTACATACCATCTTGTAGACAATTAAAACAGCTTTAATTTAAGCCATGTTAGATGTCTGGGAAGGGTGACAGGCCTGAGCTATGACTGTTTGAATACTGGCTCTCGGACGTAGAAATCCTGAAGAACATATGAAGAGGAGTAAAGTGGATGGCTAATCTTGCTTTTCATCACGCCTGAGTCCAATAAAAAGATACAAGCTGCATACCATCTTGTAGGCAATTAAAGCAGCTTTAATTTAAGATATATTAGATGTCTGGGAAAGTGACAGGCTTGAGCTGTGATTGTTTGAGTACTAGCCCCCTCTCAGACATCGGGTTCCCGAAGAACATATATAGAGTAAAGTGGATGGCTAATCTTGCTCTTCTTCACAGCCTGAGTCCAATCAAATATATGTAAGCTGGATGCCATTTTGTAGGCAATTAAAACAGCTTTTATTTAACTATATTTTATTTTATTATTTTTCAGTGGGAAAGAAGCTGGGCGTGAGTTACGTCTGTTAGAATACTAACCTACTGTCATACATAAAAGATTTAAGTATGTCATTTCCATGTCGAAGGCTACAAATGTTCGAAATAATTTTTTAATATGGCTAAAATGCACTTGAACTATACTGAATTTATAGGAAAATACATGAACCATATCTTTGGACAGAAAAATGTGGAGTATTTCAGTACTATGATCAATTTAAGGCAAATCATCAAATGATTAAAGAGCGTAACTGCTGAAGCTCGCGGAAGGCTTTTTTGCTGCCGCCCATTCACAAATAATGGTGGTGGTTATTCTAAAGTAATTTTACAATGAAAAAATATTAGATTTCAGCATGTTGAAGCACATGGATTCACTGTCATACTAGCTTGCTTTGGTCCAAATGCCTGTGGAAGATCTTTCACCGGTGCCTGTGACAACAGTCGATGAGTGTTGAGAGTAGCATCAATTAAAAGAAGGTTTCGGATGGCACGACAGACGGCTTTCCCAGAAATCATGTGATCAATTGCATTGCCGGCATATCCAACAAACTTCCTATTAACCTGTTCCATCGATTGAATATCCTATGCTTCCCAGCCAGCTCATTATAGTATGGAATCCACCAAGTCGAATCAGCGCAGGTTGAAGCTCCTCGCAACTTACTACTGAGTATTACTTCCACCGAAGTGGTTGATCGAAGGTAAATATTATAACAGAATTGTGTTTGAAAGCATGGGATTACACAAACTTCAAGGTGGAGTAGATTCAAATAAGATCATTTTGATCCAAATCTAGCATGGGTCAAGACATGATCGCAGTTTCTACTGGATGGACCAACTGCATGAAACCAGACCACTGTGGCCGAGGAAGTTTGAACAATAGAGACAACTTCCACAGGAATTCGATAGATCTTGAATGTTGAGGCTTTTCAACTCCTGGCTGATAACAGAGAGATTATATGGTTTTCTTTCATCTTCATCAGTAAGGTCGGTGAGGTGGCCAATATCAATTCGTCCAATGCTGATAATATCTTCATTTGTTACTTTGACCACAGGCAGAATGATCACAATGGCTTAGCAGTTCTAGAGATAGAGAGGAAGGTGTATGGCTCAAGTGCCGCCTGGTGGAGTGCAAATATAGAAAATTGATTAAAATTGCTCAAGGAGCAGCCTTTCACAACATTCTTGTTGGTTCTGCGAGATAATAGTCTCTCAGCTACACTTAGAGATGATTTTGACCCACTACACTGCATTTAGACTCGCATTAAACCTTGTTTGGCCAATGTTACCTATGTGTGCACCCATATCAGCATACATCACAAGGGAATTCCCTTTGACAGCCAATCAGAATTTAGGAGACCACAGAGCCATCAAGTAGTGGCCTTCAATTACCATATGATTATCTATATTTGCCCGCTGCCCTGCCATCTTCCCATCTGCTTGCCAGGATTTGTAAAATCAGGGAAAGACCTTATTAGACTAATTTACGCATACTATGGTATAGTTTCATGCATGCACAAAGTACAGGTTATGACTTATGAGGTGTCGGTTGAAAACCAAAAAATATAACACTTTTCATAAAGTGTTATATGCATCAAAAAGCACTGAGCAGTACATTGCATAGGTGATTTGTTAAGAAAATTGCATTACTGTATATGCAATAGTGGGCAAGTTTTGGCTCCGATATAAAAAAATTCTTTTAAATATTTTTTCTCAATATTACAAAAACTATAGAATAGCCATCTGTCAGACCATGAAAAGGCACAACTAGACCATATAAGCCATATGTGTACCAAACTTCATCCATGTATATAGAATAGTGACCAGATGTTGGGCAAGAAACAAAAAATTAATTTTTAATTTTTTTTCATTATTTCAAAAAGTATATAATATTTTCCATCAGACCTTTCAAAAGGCACAACTAGACAATATTGACCATATGTGTACCAAACTTTATCCATGTACATGCAATAGTGACCGAGTCTTAGTCCAAAAAACAAAAAAAATGTGTTTTTATAATTTTTCTCATTTTTTCAGAAAGTATAAAATATCTGTCAATGAGACCATCAAAAGGCACAACTAGACCATAAAGGCCACATGTGTACCAAATTTCATCCATGCACATGCAATAATGACCGAGCCTTGGCCCGGAAACGAAAATTTTTTTATTTTATATTTTGTTAATTATTTAAAAAAGTATTTAAGATCTATTCATCAGACCATCAAAAGGCACAACTAGACCATACAGGCTAGATGTGTACCAAATATCATCCACGTACCTTTAATAGAGGCCGAGTGCTGGGCCGGAAACGATCTATCCGCCCGCCGCCCGCCCGCCCACCCACCCGCCGGCCCGCCCGCCCCCCGGCGGACGGACAGCATTTTTACCCAAGTGATTACAATACCTTCTTCGAACTTCGTTCGCTGAAGGTAAAAAGTTATGTAGAGAGTCAATGAGCATCCTTGATAGGAATAGATGATTTGATGATTTGAATGCAAAGTGCTGCATTGGGGCAGGAATTGCAAAAGGTCAAATAACTTGTATTATTGCCTTACCAACTAATGCAATACGAGTTTCCACTTCTTTCCCACAAAACACCATTTTCATAAAATTGAGCAAGGATTCAGCCAAGAAAGCTATCAGTTTCTCTTGGAATACTTTTGAAAATGTTTGGGTTGGTGTCTTTTGAGGGTTTCAAGTCCTTGATATCTTGCTTTATCCGTTTTGCAGGTGCATCAATTATCTGACTTTTGTCAACACTTTTCTCTACTTGGCTGTGTTGACAAATGTCATGTATGATCTGGCTTTGGATAGCACATTTTCTCATCAACTTCAGCGACAATGATCCTTTCTTGGAAATGCCTCTGGAGTTCCACTTTCATGTTTGTAACCCAAGACCCTGAGGCCTATTCACTATCAGAAAAGCTTCGCGGCGTTGTGTGTCACTTGGTCTTCAACTGAAACGTTTTGTTTTTGTCTGCACTGATTCAGTTATCGTTCTCAAACACTTTGGTAATTGACGCTCTATTCTGAAGTTTACTTTGCATATTTTGTGATACACAGCATCGGCAGCAAACCTAACACAAAAGCACTCAACCTTTCACTTCATCTGCTAATTTACCCGGGAATAAAGTACGTGCATGCAAAATTTTTGAAATATTCTCATTGATCCTTCTTTTAATACTGAGCATTCCACCACAACATTACACTTTTAATTTCTGAGATTCACCCTGCAAATTAAAACACCATTGTTACAAATTATGTTTAGTTAAATTCTCTTATATTCTTTCTATTCTTCAGTATGCCTTCAAGTGCCAATAAATTGTAAAAATAACCTGTTATTAGACTTTGAGATAAAACACATTTCTCAGACAACCCAAACAGCTAACACGAAAGGTAGCTTCATTTCCAGTAAAACAATTCAGATATATATTCAGCTGAGGTCAAGAGCAAGATTAGGCATCTACTTTACTCTCCGTATGCTCTTTAGGATTCCGAGAGCCAGTATTCAAACAGTCATAGCTCAGGCCTGTCACCCTTCTTAGACATCTCACAAGGCTTAAAGTAAAGCTGTTTTAATGGCCTTCAAAATGGTATGTAGCTCATATATTTTTATTGGAATCAGGCTGTGATGAATAGCAAGATTAGCCATCCACTTTACCCTCTGTATGTTCTTCGGGATTTCTGCGTCAGAGAGCCAGTATTCGAACAGTCAAAGCTCAGGCCTGTCACCTTTCCCAGACATCTAACATAGCTTAAATTATAGCTGCTTTGATTGCCTACTAGATGGTATGCAGCTTATATCTTTTGTTGGACTCAGGCTGTGATGAAAAGCAAGATTAGCCATCCACTTACTCCTCTCCATATTTTCTTCGGGATTTCTACCTCCAAGAGCCAGCATTCAAACACTCACATCTCAGGCCTGTCATTCTTCCCAGACATCTAGCATGGCTTAAATTAAAGCTGTTTTGATGGCTAACAAAATGGCATGCAGCTTATATATTTGCTTGTATTGAGGTTGTGACAAAGAGCAAGACTAGCCATCCACTTTACTCTATATATGTTCTTCGGGAACCTGATGTCCGAGAGGGGGCTAGTATTCAAACAATCATATCTCAAGCCTGTCACCTTTCCCAGACATCTAATATATCTTAAATTAAAGCTGCTTTAATTGCCTACAAGATGGTATGCAGATTGTATCTTTTTATTGGGCTCAGGCGTGATGAAAAGCAAGATTAGCCATCCACTCTACTCTCCGTATGTTATTCGGGATTTCTACGTCCGAGAGCCAGTATTCAAACATTCATAGCTCAGGCCTGTCACCCTTCCCAGACATCTAACATGGCTTAAATTAAAGCTGTTTTAATTGCCTACAAGATGGTATACAACTCATATATTTATATTTGATTTCAGCTGCTTCAGAGGTCACTATCGCTCTTTAAGTGGGGATTTTTTTCTGCGAAAAGGATGTTACTGAGGGCCCTATCTTTAACCCCTCAGAAAACAGTGTTTGCACGGGACTATTTGAGCAAACTTTTAGTATGTTAAAGCCAGACATCCAAGGATTCAGAAAATGTATAGATCAAAACTTTTGCAATTTGTGGTGGGTTTAACCAAGGATTGACTGGACTAAAGAGTAAAACTTACATTCTGAATGGAAGCCTAAACAATCTGATATTCATTAATAACTTTTTTTGAAAAACATTTCAGATAAGTATGATGGGATTACATCAGCTGGCACCTTTGGAGAAAACCACATCCCATGCAAAGCTCTGCTTGACATGATAAAAGTGGTCAAACCAGGTATGAGGGTATCTAATTAATATGAGAAAATTATAGATTCTCTCCAAACCTCCCATATCCATGTAATTTTAGATGTAATCTAACTGTTGGAAACCATATCTTCAAGCTAGATTAAGCTCTTATCTAACATCCTTTCTCTATATACATGTACAATGAGTGCTAAGTTATTAGGCAACACTGGTTTTTATTTTCACTTGTCTCAAAAAGTATGCAGAATATTTGCATAATAATTTTCCTTCATCGATGAGAGTCAGTTGAGTTAGAAGACTACTCATGTGTGAATTTTGTCCCATTCCATTCATGCAATCAGAAGTTATGAAAAATGATAATAGGGTTTCAGTCATAGTAAAGGTACTCTGGAAATTTCAGGGCTTCAGGCTGATAAAAACAAAAAACTTCCTCTAATATATATTCGAAATTTGAATTTCTTTAAACAAACGGATTTGGACAAAAGTCAATTAAACCTAATGATCAATTACCCCAACCAACTCTTGTGGATGAAGGATGTGAAAATAAAATATTCCTTATACCTTAGGCGATATGACAAAAAACCCTCGCTGCTAATAACTTGGCGCAGTGTTTATATTTAACGGTGATTTTAAAAATAAAGTTCCTAATTAATATTTTCCAAGCAAAGAATACTTTTATTTCACAGAAACTTCAAATCTAAATCACTTTCCTTGGTTGCAGGCGGCCTTATAGTTTTTGCCATCCGTGACTGTTTCTTATCGGAGGTGGCAGAATATGCAAACAGACTGGAACCCTACCTTGACAAGCTTGAGGCTGCCGGCCTTTGGAAGAAAGTCTCACGGGTCCTCCGACCAAATTATTGTAGTGGAAAAGAAGCATCTGTGTTTACTTACAAAGTGACAATCTCAGGCACAAAAGATATAGATGTTTAGCTTGTGAAAGTTACTTATGGAAGACATTAGAATTGATTGCACATTGTGCTGTAACTGTAAGAAACATTACGGCGGCCAACAAGGTTTAAGATTTTCAGAATAATGCCTTAGGCCAGACATAATTGTTTTTTTAGCTTCTCGGATATTCTCGAGGCACTTTATAGAGATGCTTGCTTGCTTGCAAGCGGCATCTCTATTGTGGGAGGAAGGCTCTGAAACTTATGACAACTGCCATAGTCATGCTGTTTCATCTCTGTCATTAAAACTTTACATGCAGTCTCAATAGAATTGGAGTTTCAATAGAATTTTATCTTGCCTTGATAAACTTTAGGTGTCTTTCTGAGATGAAGAAATTAATAAAGAAAACAAACAGGCTGAGTTTCTGCATGTCAAAGGTCAATCACCAAAACTAGGTCACAGGCCAGATACTCTCCAGCAGGTCTCACCAGCCAGGTACCCTCTGCAGGTCTCACATGCCAGATACCCTTGTGCAGGTGACAGGCAAAGGGGTAGATACTATCATGGGCAGTCTATCTACAAGCATCTCTTAGTGCTTGCATGTTATTTTCTGTCTAGTGTCGGTTGGTAGGTTAAAAGGCTGAATTCTCAATTTTTTATATTATGTCAAGTTTTTAAAATATAAATTGTTGATTGAATCCCATTTTTCTCTGGTTCGGTTGGTCGATCAGACAAACAGGGAAACTAAAAATTAGACATGTCTGGCGTCGAAGTTCACAGCAGACTACTTTCTAAAAATCTTTACACCCTGGTGCAATTTTATCATTTTTCAGGATTAGGTGGGCGTGATTTAAATCTAAACAATGCACATGTACCTGTAATATGCATCATATTTCTGGACTTAGAAATGGTTTTCTTTTTTGTGATCATATATATATTCTACCATGACATTAAGAATGGTTATAATATTGAACAGCGATCACATAATACATGTATATCAAATGATTAGCCTCATTCGGCTATGAATATTGAACCAATAAAACTTGTAGTCTGGAATGGATGGATGGATGAATGGGGCTTTATGCCATGTATTTATGCACTTGGTAGGCTAATTAGGACATGGGGAGGACACGGAATGGAAACGAGGCAAAGGATGATCGAAACAGCCGTTCAACATGGAACTAGCCGATTTGCAGGTCCCACCTTGAAATGGGTGCATCAGGCCAGACATAATTGATCTTTAGCTTCTTATATCTTCGAGACACTTTTTCTAGGGCCGGTCAGGGTAGGACAAAAATATATCAATTTTTTATAATGTCAATAAAATAAAAAAAGAGATTGTGGGTATGCATGCATAAAGGCAGAGAATCTGAGCGTTAGGTCGGTCGATCCAAGAAACTGAAAATTAAAAAATATCAAGTCATAGGTCATATTCTGGAGGTCAATTTGCACAGAGAGACATATGATATCACCAGTGACTCATTCGCAGAACGGTGCTTACATTATGGTAAGTACACTTAGTACAGAACTCAAAGATGGATGCTTCATCATGTGCACAAATGGTAAATCTCGCCTCATAAAGACATACTGTGGTCCTGCTTGTGCTATTACAGTCAGGAAATTTGATATGCAAAAATAGTGGACTGCTGCACCGTGAAAATGGCCGTTCGTGTGTCATCATGTGGATGATTTGACATGATCATGTACCCAATACTTTCAATGTTAATTTGATTTAAGGAGACTAATCCCACTGGTTGGTGACAGGCAAATGTACGGATTATGCATCTGATTTTTAGCTAGTCGACGAGTCGACTAGCTCTTAGGAGAAATGAGAAAAAGTCCGCGAAAATCGGAAAATTCAAAATACCGTAATGCAGATTTGCCTCAGAAAGCGTCTGTGGAGCCAGTAACTATCTGAAAACCACCTAGCGTCCTAGGTATTGACCAAGTGAACAGCCCACGATCATATTTTCGATCGATAGGGCTCAAAACAATCCTGTAAGTCTTTCCCGATGATGCATGTGTATGATAATTCATGCGGAAGGGAGTGGGCGGAAGTAGCAGACGATCATTTGCGCATGCGCATTACCGTCATTTGCGATGTTATGACAATTCAACAAGTCAAGCAAACACGCATTTTTTGGCTCACTCGGGCATCTCACAGAAACCTATCGCATGTGTATGAACTCTACTCAACACGACTAACATGCTGATGTGAGTAACACAGCTGAGAAGTGAGTCTTTCTGCTCCGAAATTGCGTCTGAATCTGTCAAGTTTTTGACAGTTTTTTGACAAATTTGAGGCCGAGGGGGGCACTATCAAAAAATTCCTATTTCTGATAAAACTTTTCTATTTGATTTGTTTGTTTCAAATATATATACGTGTATATAGTATACCATCAATTGCCATTCAATTCAAAAGTTAGCCAAGCCATCACTGTCATCTTTACATAGTTAAATTTGGCCTCAACCAAGTACTTAGCCTTAATTAAAACGAAGGGGTTTCATTCATTGAACTTGCCAATTGGTCATGATTAAATTATATGTATATATTTATATATATATATAGGTATTTAGATAGATGTACAGGCATTTAGGCAGATATCATAAACAGATCTATGGATTAATACATGCATAGATCATCTATACATCCATGAGTACCTATTTCTTGGTGAAAGCATTCCGGGAGGGGGGGGGACTATCAAGTAATTTCAAGTTGTTCTGCGTGCCTCAGCAGTAAATGGAAGTAATAATTGGCAAGGAAATCACATTAGCCACTGGTCCACTACTAACACAGGCCAATTTCACACTTTTGGAGATTACTATATTGCTATTATGTCATGGCCATTTTCCTTAGAAATTGGCCAAACTACCATAAACGCTTCCTTATACTGAATGCATTTGAAAAAGCCCCACATGTAAAAAAAAAAAGACAAAGCTAAAGATGACTAGGCCAAGCAAGTAGAATTCATAACATAAGATTTACCTTTTTTCCTTAAGATGTACTGGAAGGCAATTATCCTCTTTTTTCTCATCCTCTTTGGCATGTTCTTCTTTAAGCATGTCTTGTTGTGCACTGAACTGATGCACCAAGGCTGGTCTTTATATACCATTTACTAAGCAGTGACACATTCAGAGTTGACAGCTAGTGTCTAATGATGGCAATTACTCATTGAGCAGTGTCATAGAAAATATCAACTTAATTGGCTAGAGTTCGCGGGTTTTGACTAATGATTGCAATTACTCATGGAGCTCAGTCAGTGTCAAAGGTAATATCAATTAATGGCAATTTGCTTGAGTTGGTAGGTAGTGTCTAATGATTGCAATTATTCATTGATCTGTGTCAAAATTAAATATCAAGTTATTGCAATTGCAGAATTTCTTGAAAGTATAACACAATGCTTTTAATTAATTGTAATTATTTTATTTTTTATATTGTAAATTACACCAGAGCGTGAATGAGAGTAAATAATTTAAAAAGTGGTCATTAATGTGATATCAAGTTGAGCAGATTATAGAATAAATGTCAATTCAATTGCACTTACATCGTAACTTACATGTCTTCTTTGATTTATTTTGTCTTCTATATCAAGTAAAATGACTGTCCAATAGAGCATAGTTTATGCAATGAGTGCTATATTTTTGGTTGATCAAGACATAACTTTGTAATTTTTTGAGTTCCAATATTTTGATTTCCTGCTGTACCAAATCACAACAATAGCTTGTTTATGTGTGGGCCTATAAACAAACAGGCCTGAACTCTGTTTCATTGGTGTTACAGCCACAGTGCTGTTGTTAATCAATTTCACACACGAGCACATCACATTTATCAGACACAACCAATAAAAAAAAAATTTAAAAAAAACACAACAGATCAACAAAAATGTGCAGTTGTAAATGAACACAGCTCAGTGCAACTGGTGTGCTTAGTGATATCTGATAAGTAATGCACAATGGACTGCAGCATCACAATCTATTGAGTTTCATTGAACAATATTAAAATAAGGAATTCCATTCCTGACATATTTCTTGATAACTATTTGAGATCAGGGCAATTACTCCTCACTGACATTTTTTTGCAAAATTCTCATTATTCAAAACTATGATAACCATGTCTGCAAGACTGATGTAATAGAGGCGTATCGCTATCCCAGGTTAATCATTGTTCTATCAATATAGGCCTAATACTGAAACGACTAGCTTTTGAATCCATGGATTCTTGTTACGATCTGAGGCCAAATCTGTATGGATCACACCTTCCTGCCATACATTATAACATCCCTCCTAATAATAAGATAATGCCGCAGCATTGAAGACGGGGCGTATAAACACTTGTTTGGTAAAGAATATCGATAAGTTCCCCGAAAAAAAATTTTTTCTTCAATTGTTTTTTTCCCGAAACTGTTATTTTTTGCCGAATTTTTTTTTTTTTTCAAAATTTTTTTTTTTTTGGAAATTTTTTTTTTTTCAAAATTTTTGGTTTTTTGGGAATTTTTTTTTGGAAAATGTTTGGTTCACCTGATAAACAGGCGGAATATCAAACAGAAGGGTACCCGGTCAATCCGCCCTGATACTAGCCGCCTCGCTATTACCCGCCTCAAGAGAACTCGCCCCGGCGCCTGCTCGCCCCACGGCCGCCTGTCCGGTACATTGGTAGCCGTGGCCCCCGTCTAATTGTCACCCCAACGCCCGTCTCCTCAGCCCCCCTGCACTCAGCCTGCAGCAAGCATTGTCAATGTCCATGTAAATGTCCATGTTGTTTTGCGAGCAAAAGCCTTTCAACAAAAAGATATTGTTTTAACTAGTTTTATAGACACTCCTTTTGGTGATGTTGATCAAACACTTTTCAAACACTTTTTTTAAATTGTCATGTGTGAATCAATTTATGACTCTTAATCATGAACAAAATGCGTGAGTATTATAGGCTACATGCGTCTGCCTATAGTTGCCCCATATCAATCATGCCTTCAACCTGAGTTCTTCTGTTAGCTTTTCTATTTATATAGAACTTAAAATTTAACAACTAGCTACTAGTTGAAATTAAACTCCAAACAAGCTGAATAAATTGTGACTAGTTCAATTATTTAAAAAATAAAGTTTTTAAAACATCAGAAAGCAGCTGATACAAGCCTATTCACAAGTTTGTGAAATCAAAGGTCATTTTGTACACTTTGATCATCATGACGACAGACCTGTTTCAATTTTCAACGCAAGTTATTTTTAAATCATTATTTTTAAATTCACTGGATTGAGAAAAAACATCTACCCTGTTTAATTGGTATCAAGCTAATTGATAGCAAAATAAGTATAGGTTATTCACCTAGGGAGAGGCAATATGTGATTTATCCAGCGAGGGCGTTAGCCCGAGCTGTGATAAACACATATTGCCGATCCCGCGGTGAATAACCGGCTTATACCATAAGACAAAACTGAAACTGTCATTTGTTGCTGTGTTTTTTTCACAGCTTCACTTATTATTCTCCCATGGGAGGATAACTGGACAACAAGGAATATGGGTTTTATTGCAGTGAAATACTGGCTCATGATTGGCTGACAGAGGTGTCGAATGGTATAAGCAAATTAAGAATACAATCAATTGTTGTCCAAAAGGTGTGAACGCATTGGCAGTGGGTCTATTCCATTGATGCCATTGTTTAATTGTCGTTCATTACACAATTAAAGAAAACGTGTCAATTTGATATTTTCAATCACCTTTTCTTCCAAAATATTTTAGGCTGATTTCAAAACTTTAATTTACTGGAGAAAAATTTGTTCATATGATATATAGATGGAAATGTCTCGCTAAATAGATAGCAAAAGCATGGGAAAAAAGAAAACTGATATTAGGCCTATAGGCAAGGTCTAATCTTATGGAATTTTTTGTTACTTTTTAAAGAAATGATCATCCTAGATTTGTCAGCATTCAGGTCCACCTCGTGTATTGTCAATTTGCCATATTAATATGTATGTACGTGGCCTCTCAGTTTAACTTGAGTTGTGACAGCTGGCCTCTGAGATTTCGTACAACATTCTCTAATTAATATCTATTTATCCATTTTATCTATTTTATCTAATCTATCTATCTATCTATCTATCTATCTATCTATCTATCTATCTATCTATCTATCTATCTATCTATCTATCTATCTATCTATCTATCTATCTATCTATCTATCAAGGCTATAAAGATCTGTCTCTTTAAAACGTTTTCTATCACATCATGGACATAATATATGAAATCCAAAAAGATCCATGACAATGAAAGATTTAATTTTGGCAAGAGAACCCCAAATTCCAGACTTTTTCCAGGTTTTTGGTGGAAATATCACTTTTTCCAGGCCGGGAAAAGCACAACCCAAAATTCCAGGTTTTCAAGGTTTTCCAGGTTGAGTGGGAACCCTGCTTGTATCAGTGTCTGAGCTGGGCAAGTAAAAGATCCCTCACATGGGGTAAATGTAACAAATTAAGGACTCCTGCTCTCTCTTCCATCCCATCAATCAACCCTTGTGAGCGCCCAGAACTGTTCGGGCTTAGAGGGCTGCACTTACCCTATCTATATATCAGTCTATATCTATCTATCAATGCAGCAGAAATGTAACTTAATCTTCCCCAGGCCTCCTGGTCATAGCCAGTAACTCCCATCCATTTTGCTCAAGCAGAATCTGAACTGGACACCAGAAACAACTCTTCTTTAAAATAATTGAACAGCAAGATGACAAACTGCATTCCCAGAAGCCAAAACTCATCAGCCTTCATCCTATTTGCTTGCTCTAATGATTTAGACTCAAACTCATGACCAGCAGAGACACAAGATCAAAGCATAGGCTCTAACCATGGAGCCACTTTAATATAACGATAACAGGACAATCTTATGTGATCAGCATGAGGTAAACAAGAATCCACGGATTACAAAACAGAGGAGTTACACAAACTTGAGGGATCAAGAGAGATTTGGTGTATGTCCCCAATAGAGCCCGGAGTCACTGAGTTCAGGCATCATGACTTGACTTGAGTGCTTGGTGACCTGACTTGCAGGACTTTCATGACTTGGCCATTTACTGTGACTTGAGTGTTGCATGACTTGACCTTACTAACTTTGTCGTCTTAAGTTAATTGTTTCCTTTTCAAAGTTGCACGAAATGTTTGAAAAAAAAATCATAGTGTTATTGCTTAGTGAAGTGATCGACTAAAACTTTGAAGGAGGTTCGTAACAAATGAGTAATTATACAGGAAAATATAATATGGCTCTGGATGGAGTTTTGCGTCCTCCTGTCCCTTGGCAATTTTTCTTTGCATTCCCTGACCCCATAACCCCCCATCCAGAGCCTCTATAGTCTATAATTTACATTTTACCAATTCCAGTGAATGAAGACATTCAAAATTATTATCATCTATCTCAGGCAATGATAATGACATCAAGTCAATTTTCAACATGAGATTCTAATCTTAACAGCTGAGCATATCAGACTTCCCAAAAGAAAAATTCTGCATTGATCATTGGCCATCGAAGCCTAGGTCCAGGCAGTACCAGACTATAGTTCACTGACTATGTGTCATAAATATATATTTAAGTAAAATATAAAACGAAGTATTTATCATATTGACTGAGATACTTTTCTTTTATCAGAAATAATTACATGTCAATGGTTAGTCCTGGAAGCCTATAATGAAAGCTATACATTGTAAAGTTCAATCAGCATAAAGACCTTCAACCTCAAGTGTTGCTCATTGTCAATTACAATTAGGCAATCTGTGGGTGAAACAAAGCTCAAGAACCTGCTAAATTGCAATTAGCAATTTTGGACAGCTCCTCTAATCAACTGGCAATTACAGAAGCAGTTCAATGAGCCTCCTGATGGCGGCGGCTTGATACTGCTTAGGCAGTGGCGGCTTAGCCTGAGCATGGCTTGACTTGACTTGAGGCTAGTAGGCCTATGACTGACGGCGGCTTGATATGGCGGCGTCTCCGGGCTCTAGTCTCCAATATTGCCTATTATCAGACTTATAAATAAATTTAACCTCGGAAGAACCATCCCATAAAACAGCACTAAGCACTCGCTGTGGCAGGAATAAATCTGAAATGGTCATTTCAGCAAAGAATTGAGATTGTCTGGGTGTAAATTGCAAATCCACTGCAGAATGGCCAATGTAGCATCAGAAAACGTTTCATATTCATTAAAAAAATTACCAAAACAATCACATTTATATATATAACATCTTTATATACATCCGAATGTAAAATAAAATGTACATAAAATTACAATATCATACACTGTACAATTAGCAATAATAAAACAATATTCATCCAAACAAACAATGAGTTTAAAACATTAGAGGGAAATTTGATTCCAATTAGGTAATATCTTAGCAATTTAAAATTGTATTCATAATCTCTGAGAGAAGTAATAAATTTAATTAGTATATTTTCACGGGTTAGTTTAATTGACATAATTAGTATGGCAAAATATAAAATGCTTTTAGCTTGAAATAGCTGGCAATTGAAAATTAAACGTGCAGAAATAAATGCATTGCAATATAAAAACTTTAAACTGCATAGGGCATATATATGTAAATCATTACTAAATGCATATATATTGAAACATGTAAATGATGGTAAAAAAACAATAGTGATAGTATATCATATTTAAATGCTATAAACACTCATAATTAATATCCATAATTGCAATTGAAGTCATAAACTGTCGATATCTCACTAGTACTTTACATCATTAAAGAATTACAGAATAGAAGTCTTTTGAAAAAAATACCATCATAAAACTTCAAGTATAAAAAAATTACAACTTGGTAGCACCTAACATAATTCACATTTAACATACAAATTTACATCTAAATAAATAAAAAATTAACAAAAAATATTGAAAACCTATCATAACATTATATTGTATGTAAAATATGATCTATCAAAAGCCATGCTTTGTATAACACTAGTTTACCAATTTGCAATCCTAACAATAAAGACATATATTTTATAAATTTGCTGACACTAGGCACTCGACAATTAAAATGTGACAAGGCTAGTACAATAAGACTTACAATTTGTACACTACACCTTTTGACAGTTAATTATTTTTTAATTGATGAGCGACAATATCAAGTCGTTTTGATTGGCACATCATTTATCACACTTATTTTGACTTGATATTTTGGCCGTTAAAGTTCTGTTGACATTCAAAATACTTACTTCAATATTAGCAAATGAATTTCACTTCACTTTAATATTGATGTATTCAAATAAAGATACGAAATTTATAACATAAATTTTGAAGTCATACAGTTTTGAAATTATCTGATAGAAAATGTAAAACATGAAATTTCAGAGTCAGACCTAACGGAAAGTATTTGTATCTTTAACATCAGTTAACATTAACAATAAGGACACAATATAATTCAACAATATTCACTCAGACGTAACTAACTTGGCTGATCTGTACCTCCGGAATTTCTTCCTCAAAAACGAGGGTCTTCTTAACGGGTTGGTCCGGATGAGGGGGCGTTTGGGGAGGCGCCGTCTGGCGGGGAGATCGGCGAGGGGTACGAGGGGGAGGTTGAGGCCGTGGGCCGTGATTGTGGCCGTTTTTGAGTGAATGGGGGTGAGATTGTTGATGAGATTGTAGATGAGATTGAGGTTGATTTTGATGATGGTGGGGTACGTTTGATGAGATTTCCGGCGATGAATCAGGGGCGAGGATGAGATCGTGAGTCGTCGGTGACGGGGTCGCCACGGGGATCATCTCTTGATCGTTGCTATGGTTACCCCCATGATACTGATGGTTGCTGTTAGCATTGTTGCTATGGTTACTGTGAGATTGTACTCTCTGTTGTTGCAACATAACTCTGTCCACTGACACCGACCTCATCTGAGCACCTCGGGGAGATCCTATCGCCCTCGAAGTTCTTGATCGACTGGAATCCTGATTCGTTTGACCGTGAGGGTCAACAGTTCTTTCTTGTTGCGTCGACGTCCTCGAATCAGGACGCGACATCCTCGGAGGTACACTAACTCTCGTATTAGACGTCGATTTGCTATGGGGTGACAGTCTCGTTGGCAGTTTATTCAAAGGAGTCGTACCTTTGATTGCGCTACCATTTTGGCCAAAGCCTAAATCTCCGAGGCTCTTATCCATCAACCTCGAATCGTTGTAATTTGGAGTCTGAGTGATACTATGATGTTCTCCGCTGAAGAGGGTATCAGCGTCCCTGTGAGAGGGGTATACCCCCTCTTGACTAAAACTCTGATCCATGTAAGGAATCCTATTGGTCGACGGAGACTCGTAACTGTTCACGGACCTTGTATCGGTCTCCATCTTATCTTGAGAGTACGACCGAGACAATCGACTACTGTCCGGGCTTATGTCCATCAAAGAAGAGTCTGAATTTCTACGTTCGTGCCGGCGATACCTCTTAGCGCCCGGCATGGAACTCTGACTAGATAGCGACGACCTTGAATGACCTTTCTGGTTGACCTTGAGGAAGTCTGGCAGTTCAAGGTCAGCGGCCGTTAAACCTCGTTGGTCGTCCAAACGGTGACTCTGGACTTTTGTTAAAAGCTCGAAGAATCTTTCCTCTGCAAATAGAAATTGCAAAAGAAACTGTTAAATTTTCAATCAGAGAGACTGACATTTGTCAGAGCAACAAAAACCAGCTTACGAGGGCTGCACTATCTATGATACATCAATCTGCAAACTATTTTAACCTTAAATTTGAGAACTCATGGAAACAAGTATATACACGGGTAAGATTTACATCTCGGACGTCTATGCTGCAATGTTATTTACAAGAGCATTCTTAAAATAAATTGGTAACTCGGGTAATGGATTCTTATAGTTTGGAAAGTTGTTGAAAATCGTGTACACGTCAGGGCTTGACATTTACGTAGCGTTTTTGCAACGTTAGAGACTTTTGATTTAAATAATTTCTTTCCAGCAAATGGTGAAACAAACATGAAGCCCTGAATGAAATCTTTGCATTTTCAATCGACTACTAAGGATATCTTTCTACTTTCTATACTAATCTTAACGTACGCTCAGGATCTTTGCCACCACGTCTTGTAGGAGGAGCCACTCCTGCGTGTTGAAGCTGCTGCCCTCTGGAAGATGGTGGGTGAACTAGCTGTTGTACTGGTGCTGCCGTATCTGTTGCATGAGACGGAGCGGCCCCTTGGGAGTTTGACCGGGTCTTGGCTTTTGTGCGAGCGTCCTTCTCTCCGAACGAGTTGCGGCGAATGAAACTGAAGATGCCAGAGGTGCGATGGTCATCAGTTGAGGTAGAACCTTTGCCCCTCTCCTCGCTCTATAAGTTAGTGCACAATTCTCTAGGTTAGTGGCTGATCCGATATAACGCATTGCAAACAATTGACGTAAGCTAAATCCAATGACTAACAGTAAACCTTGATTGTTAACCCATGTTATCTATTTTTAATGGATACTGGATGGTCCAAACCAAAATTTGAAAACACCATTCTCAATATTTTCCTGATTCGTCCCATTTTCCCGGACTCAAATATGCTGGGTTATTGATGGCTAATTGGAATTAAAAAACTACTATCCCTAGTAGCCAAAATTGACTGCTCTTTCACAATGCTTGGGTTTTGTGAAAATATGTGGACAGGGGTTAACTGTATACAAGCCAAGGTATGCTGTAGACTAAACTAAACTATCTTAAAAAGTTTGCGAGCGTCTGCATAACTTTCGAGTCATCAATTAAATCAAAAAGTTAATTAAATTATCCAAATATGAAAATAAAGCAAATTCAGCAATTTAATTTTCAAAGCGAAAGCAAACTACAAAGGTAAATCAAATTTGAATAAATTTCAAAATTAAGATGTTATTTCATGTCGGAAGTTATGCAGACACTCTCGGAGACCTCGATTATATAAATTCTAATGTATATATAATTAATTTTAAATTACTATTCACATTCTTTCAAAGCATTATGGATTATTGCAGTGCAACTTACCCCTAAAGTCAACTTTAAATTTAGTGCGCAATGAATATATATTTCATTAAATTCTATATTAAACAACAAATCTTAAATAGTATAGAAGCACTACGAAGCAAAGTGCACTCATGCAAAACAATCTAAACTGTAAAATTTTGATTATTTTAAATAACCATAATTAGTTTAGATCATTCATTGTCAAATTATTAAACGATTGCCAATAGGGTGATTGTTAGAAATTGGGTGAATTTGTTTCAAAACGAACATCAAGCCACATTTGAAGTATTCTCAGTTTCTCTGATTAAAAAATAAAATAACTTTTATCATAGTATTTTACGACAATTTTGATTTCTAATTTTTTATTTTGATAATATAAATTTGGGAAAGTCGTATTACAACTTTGATAAGGGCAGAGTTATCTGCTAAGCCTTCTTAAAAGATAAATCACATTTAGACTGTCGCTGTATCATGACTTCTATTCTAAATTCGGGATAATCTTATGAAAAATTTACAGAATTTTTATGTGTTACTAATGCGGTTGTTCATATTTAAACTCAGAGAAATTGGAAACTTAAATGTGGCACCATGTACAATTTTAATCATTCAACAATCATACATTTATTATCATTTATCATTCACAATCATCAACATCTTCTCAGATTTATACCTTCTTCTCAGGATCCAAGACCCCAAGTTCATCAAATTGCGGTAAATGCTCCGACCCCAACATGTCACTAATAACTGGCTCCTTGCCCGTTATTTCCGTCGTTTCTAGTCGGTCTTCGGACGTAACTGATTTGCTTCTCGGCAAAGGAGGCTTTCCTCGGTGATTGCCAAATCCACCCCACTCTGAAATTGACAAATTTAAATACATCAAAATTTGAGAAAAACTGAGGGTATTTTTTAGTCCTTTCTAAATAATTTTTTTTATCTAATTCTACTATTTCACTATCAAACTAGGAGGATAGTATTGCTGATACAGCGAAACTTCTGCCTCAGGACTTAAGGCATACGGATAAGAATCTTTCAAAGACAATTCATGAGAAATTGAGAATGGTCACACATAAAGAAGTCCTACATCAAGAAGTTGCACTGTATCAACAAAGCACTATCATACATAACTAATGATTAGGTAATAACTGTTAGTATCTCAAAACTATAGGCCTATTAATATAAAGTCAGCTAGAAGCTGCATTTATAATTTCCAAATTTTGAAAAGTAGAGAATTTTTCTAAAATCTAATAAACAATTATTACTGAATATCTACATGGTCATGCGTCATGAACTGGTCCATTTTGCGTTACGGGTCAAAAATGTCCCATTTTTCAGTTTTGTGATATTTTATCACACAAACATAACACTACTCAGTGCTTCAAACAGAACTTCATTATCTTTTATACTTTCCGAGATATAGACACTTTTGTAGCGATCACTCCCATTGAATATATCAAGATTTTTGGTTTTTGAAAGGGCTTTTCTCGAAATTGAGACTTTCTACCAAAACACCTGTAACTTTCTTATTACTCAATCGATTACAATGAGGTTTGTTGCAAAATGTTCATAAGAAGTTGCTTTAAGCACGCATATCAACATATATTGCATAAATCAAATTTGTCTATATGAAATCCTCACTGCAAAACTTCACTTTTTTCACTTAAAAAATTCTTGAATCTAACCTGCTACTTGTGTTTCTGAGTGAAAATCGCCTAAAACATTAAGAAAAAATACATTTCCTTTACCCTGAACATGTTCTGGACATCCTAATATGAGTAGCTCATCACACATATGACAAATTGACATAAGTATTCTTCTGGAAGACAGCTATAGTCAGTGGATCAACTGATGACAGCATTGGGGATTGGTATTCATAAGATGGTTAGATATAGATTCAGATGATAGATTTCATATGTGCAGCCCCTCTAAGGCCTGTTCTGGTCACTCACACGGTTTTTTAGATGAGATAGGAGAGAGGATGTGACTCTGCAACATGTTGCAAATCTACCTCCATGTGAGGGATCTTTTACTTGCCCAGCAAAGACTCTGATACAAGGAGCCTCAAATTTACACCTCATCTGATTAACCGCAGGCTGGGATTTTGCTCCTAACCAAGATTAAAATGGTTTAGTTTCATCAAACACATCATTTGCTATGTGCTCCGTCTAGATTAATGCTGGATTTGCGGGGACAATTTGCTTAATTTTATTTGGGAAGTGCACACAAATCCCCAAATAAGATATCTGAATGGTGCACATAAACTGAAATAGCTATCTGGCAAAATGAAATATGAGCAGGATAGTGCAGAGAGGCGGATTTCTTCATTTCATAATATCGCCAATCCGACTCCGCCAATCCGACTCCGGCTCCACCCCTGAAACTTCCTGACATGCTTCCACTTTGTCATAAATAACTTTTTAATGGGTAAAGTTTTTTTGAAACCGACAGCGGTTATGTAAACTAGAGAATATTTGCTTTCCAATAATATCAAATATATTAAAGATATCGTTTTAGACGTAGTAGCAATGTTCTATTGAAAATTTTGTATTTAAAATTCTTGTAACGGCTCCACCCTTTCAGTGGACCAGTTCATGACGCATGACCACATATCAACAGCATTAAACATTCTGCAATAAATTACAAAACATTATAGATAAAAGTTAACAAGGCTTATAAAACACATTTAACACCAAGAGCCCAGAATATAAGCGTGCATGCAATTCAATGATTTAAATATCTCCCACACCAACACCATATTGAACATTCACATCAAATAGAAATAATTAGTCAATAAAAACATGATTATTAGTTATTTGACAGTAGGTAGACATGGAATATCATTAGTACACGGCAAAATAATATTACAAATGTTGCAAGATCACTTTTCTTCACAAATTACGCAAATAGATTTCCAAATTTTCCATTAATGCAACCTTTCAAATTTTGAATACAAAATTATCAAGGGGTTGTCACCTAACAAAATTTTATTTCAATTTTTTAAACTCGTCAATGGCTGATATTTCACATTTTTTATATATTTTTTTAGAAAATTTACAAACCAGCAAAATCCTCAGAAGATTGGATTAAAATTCTTTGATTGTCAATGGTAGAAACCAATGATTCCATATCAATCAAGTGACCAGAAGAAGCCTGGAAAACAAAAACAATTCAATAAGTTATAAAGAGAACTACTATGAACTAAAACATAAACAAGACATTAAGTTCTGTTAGGTTGATACTTCTGTTATTCAAAATTTATATAGATGAACACAAAAACACCCTCCAATCGTTTTGGTACACATAATTACTTCATCAAATGCTCTTTGACAAAGCGGAAAACTATTTGACACTATTTCTATTACCAGGTATTTCAATCTCACCAAGATCTCATATAAACAATTACAGTGGCACTGAAAAACTATTAATATGGCTGTATTTTTCACTAAATTCATTATTTTATGAGAAATAGCAAAGTAACAACATTTTTAAATATCTTACATTTTGCACGACCATGGAGTCGACCTTAAACCCATATTTATGAAGAACTGGCTTCAGCACATCTCGAACGCAACGACTCGGCTTTGCTTTCATCCCAATGACTTTTCTGTTTGGGAGGTCAATCCTCAACAAGACTCTTCGTTCGAGGCGAATCTCTTTCGATCCCATTGTTGAGATGTCTTTTGTTAAGTCTAATGGCTGAAATATGAAAGGAGAATAATTAGTGATGGTTCTTCTTATGTTATGACATCATTTAAATATCATGACTTCATCTACTATAGAACGTAAGTAGGTATAGATAGTTTAGCCCTGTAAGGCAAGTTTTGCAGCTTATAATGGGTGACTTAGTATAAGAAGAGCCACTCTCGGCATAATCACAGCTCATTTTTATCTCGAGCAGATGTTCGTACAATTGAAAGATCAATGCACAAATTACAACAATTTTGTGTCAAGTTTCCACAAGACTGTGATGAAATTTTACAACTTCATATACTCAACAATCAAAATGACATCATACCTTATCAGAATGAAGACTGTACACATCCATAGAAGCCATTGCCATGTTCCTCCTATCACAGAGTTTCTGAAGAGCTGTTCTGATTTGTTGACCAGGTTTAGCGTATATCACTGTCGTAGACCCATCGGGTAAAAGAACTCGGCAGAATTTGTTGTCACTCAATCGGCCGCTTGAGTGCCTTGAACGACTCTCTTCCCTTTTGTGTTCCTGAAAAGTGAATTTATATTAAGATTAATTGTATCGAAGTTTATTCAAAAGCAAAGCAATAAAGGAAACTTAAAAATGTCTTAATCAAACTTTTAATCTTTTTACATTCTTACTTATTATGCTTCAGAAGATTAGCAGTTAAACTTTGGAAACAATTCTTTTTTTCAATCCATTAATTTTTTTACCATTATAGGCATATATATGGCATCAACTTTTGAGATTTAGTACATTAAAATATCCTGACCAGTAACTGTAATCAATAACTATAATCCATAACAAATATCCAAAACATTAGCCAATAACCATAATTTATAAGTAAAAATAACTATATTTAATAACTTTCCTCACCTCTTTGTTATTATTGTTGGTAATCTCTTTACTGATGAGATTGAGGTCGGGTAAATCCAGGGGTCCCTTTGACAGGCGTTTGTTATTTTCTTCGTTAGTGTCCGTAGATTTCTTCTCCGCTTTTTGCAGGTCTCCTTCAGTCTGCGTCTTGGCAAGTCTTTTTTCTGTTTTACCTATTTATTACGATACACCACACGGATAGTACACAAGCGACAACAACAACCACCGACCCATTAGCATGCGGACTGAGGAAGAATACAGTGAAACTTGCTGGTAAATTAGTTCAGATGTATTTGGACAGACCAGAACGGTAGAAAAATGCTCAGTAAATGTTTCATTATTCTAATCAATGCCTTATCATCATAAATATCATATTCCTATTTCTGTGAAATATTTCTCAATTTTCTTAGTATTTTCAAACCGATTTCTCAGCTTAATGATAAAGTAGAAATCACCGAAAAAGTACAAAGGAACACTTTTGCGGGAGTAATTAGAAACCTCAGAAAACTTCAAAAGTAGTTCCAAAAGTGGCAAATACAGAAAGCATATACTGGTATATACTTTGTATTACAAATTTCACTGTAATTTCCGCAATCCCATATCAATGCAATCACAAACCCTTAAAACAGATTTCTTCCAGATATATCCGAATGTACCCTTACTGACCCAGACAAAATCCCATATGAAGGCAAAATGCAATTTTCAGACCAGACAAGCACTCGACCAAGTCACAACAGAGACGACACCTCATCCCCCTTAAGAGAACAAATCACGATATCAAGGCATAAAATAATAATTTAAGAGTCAAGACACCTTACAACACCATTTACATAAATGATATATTGATACCCACAACATTTAAATGAAGCATGCACACAGCAGCATAGTGAGACAAGTGACACAAGCAGGGCTCATACAATTGTGAAAACACACAGTGAATATATCAGAGAAATTCAGTAAGATTGCAAAGTGATAATAACATATCATGTGCAAAACATAATGTTGTTTTTTTAAATTTATATTTGAACAAGGTGCAGTTTTCACAGGCACAGACAGATCAGAGTTTAGCTCACAGACAGAATGGCAAAAGTGCATCCTTCCTTTTTAAGGTTCTTCCCAGTGATTAATGAAATTAATAGCTTTGAGGATTGATGATGGATGATTGGGGCTTTACATCCTGTATTTATGCACTTGGTAGGCTAATTAGGACAGGAGGAGGACACGGCAATGAGGCGAAGAATGATTGAAACAACCGTCCAATAATAGCTTTGAGGAGTTTGTCAAATGATGATATGCAGTACCACTTCTTAACTATAAGAATTTCTCTGATATAATAATAATTCTCTCAACATTAATTACTCACTTCTTGCCCAAGGAAGAAGCGACTTCCGTCTTTTCTCTTCTCTATCTCCCTCCTCACTGTTTGATGAAGTCACAGATCGACTTTTCTTCAGCATCTAAATGAGGTTAAATGAAGAAACACATTATCATTACGCACAGAAAGACATACTCTCATTCGTTTTAGATATGCAGATAGTGTAGATTTATTAATCAAAAACATTTCTAATTCTTGAAAGGAATAAAACATTTTTATGCATAGTTTAAAGAATTAATATGGCATGAAGCCAAGTATATAGTAGTAGTGTATAATATGTGAAATAAATGACTGCAGTAATTCATATTCTACTGGAATTTCTACCAAATTAACCGCTAATATCCAATTAAAGGTTTTGTTTTTTTTATTCAGAGAATATTATTTTTTACGCCAGAACTTTTTTTTTCTTAAACTTATTGACAATGATTTTCAAATAAACTAATCCACCACCAAAACAATATCAACGAAGTGCAAACTCTTATAAGAAAAACATATAAAAAGGCTTCTTATGAACATGAAATCTTAATAAATTCTAAATATACCTGAATCATCCAGCCCTTGTTACCATGTTGACTGTTAATAGATGAATTGCTCGTCTCCAAGAAATCAACCTGTCGCCATGGCAACAAATCACCAAAAAACTATTGTTAGCAAAACAATTCACCCACAACCATAAAACAGAATAGTGTCTTAACTATATGAGCTGCTCTCTATCATACAATGAATAAATAAAATATCGCAACAAAGACTTTCCATCCATATAAAATGACCAAAAATTGGTAACCATAGCAATGTATTACATTAATCTTGATAATTCATCAATTTCGAATTATTTTATCATTATTTATGATAGAGAGTAGCCACGAGATGTTGCTTATAACATTACATATATTTGTTTTACAGAAACGAATATTCCATCACCATAAATTGAGATAAAATATATATGCATTTCTAGTTTCTTAAAAGTGCGTATCTTAATTATAAACAACAAATAAATAGTAATTCTCCTTATTTTACAAATGTGAACATTTTCACTACAATATCAAATTTTCCATCACCAAAAGACCTTATACAACCGAAAATCTTAACAACTCGGGAAAAAGTGCGAAACCAAAAATATAAACAAGTGCAAAACTAAAATGCCTTATATATCAGAGTATCTTAACCTAAAAAGTGCGGAACTAAAAATATGAAGAAGTGCGAAACTAAAAGAATGTGTACTGTTTCTATGGCAACAGAACATACCTTCTTGACATCATCTTTACTTTTGTCTTCCTCCACACCAGTAAAAGGAAGAGGTTTGTTTTCCATCTCTGCTAAAACACTCTCCTTGTAAACGTCTGATTTGAGAAATCGAGGGTAGCTGTCTGTTTTCATAAGAGTGAATATCTGTGAAAAGATAATAAAGTCAAGATTTGTAAGTAAAAATATCAGGTATAACACTGAAATAATGCTAGTTTGCCGAAACTAACTAGTCAGAAAAGATAACTTCATAAATAAGTATTGGATTTAAATTTACATACCTGAGTCTGTGAGACCTCAAAAGAAGGTTTAGGATCATTAAGAGATTCTAAAGCCCTCTGGCGAGCATGGCTGTCTACATTGACTGGTTCACTTCCCGAAACAGCAATATGCTTGTCGTACAACTCTTTGGCTTTTCTCTTGCGCTGAAAGGAAATTCACAAGTCATTAAATTCATCACATAATTCTCAAATAATCAGAAAATGGTAGCACATCTCTAAGCCGGCCAAATAAATGACCAAGACCACACACAAAGATCAAGTATCTACTGAGGCATATGTACATTACTTGCCTTGTTCAAAAACCATGAGTAAATAAATCATATTAGCAAAAAAAATTAAAACAGAAAATAAACTTTAAGTGTCCTGAAAATCATACACACCTCATTAAGATCAGCAACCTTCTTGAGTTTCTCACACTCTGTCCAGAAGACAATATTCTCCTCGCTAAATTCCTTTTTGAGAAATTCCGTAAAGGTGGCGATACCTGCTGGATCTTTGAGTAACTTATCGAGGCCGAGGGCCCAACTGGCCACCCTACCGAGAGTCCCGCCCCCGATGCCATTTTGAACGACTTCCTGTTGAGCTGTACCATTCTCGTTGCCCTTGGTGATGCTTGTGATACTTGTGGCGCCTCCTAGTTTCCCCGATTTGCCAAATTCTACATCGTTCACCACCAGTGACTGCAAAAAGAAGAAGACTCGATTGTAAAAGAAATAGATAACATAAAACAGATGGCTGGAATGAAAGCAGGCATTATAGGGAAGAAAACTTACTAAAACAACTTAAATTCTGTCATGACTGATGCAACTTTTATAACTATTCTATCAAACTAAATGGGCAGACAATCAATAAATAATACATGTTAAGCAGATCACCTATTACAAATTATTGTAGTTTTAGACATTGAAATCATTGAAATCACCAAAATCACTTACTACACTGCAATTATCAGTTCCACACAAACTGATATTCAGGCAGCTGAATGTTTTCTGCTTTAAGCCTCTTCCCATTTTTGTGTCAAATTTAATATCACTTTAAAGTCCTAATTAGGTAACAAACAAAATCTCCAGGTATCATAAATCCATAATTGAATATACAAAAATTCTAAAACCACATCAGAAAGTTCACACAGCCAGATCTACTTGTAAATGAGAACTTCTCCAAAATGTCAGCAATTTATATGAGAGCAAGTGTTGTACTTGCTTATATCATAGCTGATTGCAATTAAAATCTCTACTAACACAATCAAAGTGTGAATGTCAAGTGCAATTGACCTGATCCAGAAGTGTGAATATCAATTGCACTTGAGTATGATCTACCCACATGCAGGCTAAATACACAGATTATGTAAAGATTATGACTTTCTGTGTGATGTAGGATCTTCCAATTGCAATCAAGTAAAAGACCCCACAGATTTGCTTTGGTGCAAGAAGCTAAATTGCAATTGAGTCATTTATAATACAGTTACTGTCATTTTATCTAGCACTTTGATAAATCAACAAAGAGTTATATACATGTGGGTACATGCTCCCATTAAAGTAAATATGTTGATCAAGGAGAGGTGTAGCCTGTAGAGATAGGATCAGATCAACCAGACAGACACTACAGAGGGACTCCATGGTAATCCGATAAGACATTTATTTGCATACAGAGTATATGAAGCACTGAAAGCAAGTATTTTTCAAAATCTATTTCCCTAATTGTTTTTGCCAATGCCAATTGCATATATATCATGTATATCTACCAATTGTAACCCAACAAGAAATATTTCTCACTCTTACTCTAAAAATATTTTGGAAAACTCATTTATGATGGTAAGATGCCATTTATACAAAAGCATCCAAATTGAAACTGTTTTGAAAGTTTTTCCAAGAGACCACACAAGCTTAGAGTCTTCTTTTTCAAAAACATGTTTTTATGTTAATAATTTTTGACACTTTAAATCATTTCAACTTTCATGTTATCAATCACAGTAAAGCAATCAATGCAATCATCCACAATATTACTTAGTTGTCAAATTCTTTTGAAGTTGCTCAGAACTTCAACCTCAATTTCCAATTACAAAGAAGAAGTTATGAATATTTTGACACATGATTCAGATAATTGAGAAGAATAACAGACATGGTCATTTCAAAGTGAAAATTAAGGTAGCACATCTAATTATAACGCATGATATAACGAAGAAGTGATTTTCCAGTTTCAACTTTGAAGTCACAAAACATGACAGAAGTAACTTGGAACAACAAATTGACATCACAGAAAAACATTGGCTCCATTAAGTTGATTATTACTTAAGTCTTCAGTTAAAACTCTGTTTCTGTTCATCACAAACCAGGCTTAAGAAGTGAGTTCATGTAACCTCAAAAATGTCTACATGTTCTTGAAGAATGTGACAAGTGAAGACAATTATCTCATCTTTTGAAAAGTTGCACAATAACACATTGTTGTGAAGATAGCACAAGGATGTAAGGCCTAGTTATTATGTGGTCATGTGGGACTTAGTGCCTATCTCTTTATTCTCTCAGAAATAGACATGTTACCCATGTAAGTCACATAGTAACATTCTTGTTACATGTCAAACGACTATTAGGAGCCTCCAAGTTTTACTTCACGTCTTCAAAACTAGTGATTTGCAAGTTTTTGTGGTGGGTCGACAACAGAAAACAATATCTCTATTCAAGAAAATAATGTAAATGATCCAAAAACTTGCAAAACGTGACCCCCAAGAACAAGTTAAAAGTGGCTCTCATATGGCCTACAAGCTAACCAAACCTCCTTCAGCTTGCTCAGAGTCCTGAAATTTCCTCAAACGTAGCAAAAAGTTCAAATTTGAGCTTGCCACACAAGATGAGGCTTTAGCAAAATATTTTTGGCGTCGTACCTCAGATAACCAAAATGACCTGTAATTGCATTTAATAGCACTCTAACAACCAGTTGCAAAGTATTCTGATACGACCTACACAGAAAATGATCACATTTTCTTCAAAATGATGTTGACTTCCTCCAGTAATAGACTGTAAAGACTTTGTGTCGGCCATATGTCTTTCAAAACTCTGTAGGTTCCTTTAAAATTGATAAGAGAGGGGGGGGGGGAATTCCATTATTTTGCACCAAAGCAAGAAGCTTAACATGCCAGTGTTTTCTCTTCACAAACAGACTCTAAATTGAGTTTTCCTAATTAACACCAGGCTAAAAGTGACAATTTAAAATTGTTAATTTATTCTCATAATTAGGTTAACAGATCTATCATACCACAATGATGTGTCCTCATTAATTTTTGAAGAAAACATGAACACTCTTTTTCAAATTCCACATAATTGCCTGGTCAGTAATGTAAGGGATGACCACATAAGGAAAGGGAGAGACGACTCATGTGGGGTCACAAATTTAGAGCAAAAATCACTCCTTTTACAGCAGTATCTCATGTTGAACAACTTCTTTTTGACTTTGTAGCTTTTGAAATTATTTTTCAGACGCCCAAAGGGCAATGACCAGTCGTTTACAGACATCACCAAAATACCACCTATATATAGACATATATCAAATTCAAGAAAGACATATTATCCATCTCTAAGTATTGTAAGGCTACTACCCCCAGTCGGACACATACCATGTAGATTTAACAGATTATGTGAGAGCTACACTTAGTACAGTAACATAATACACACTTGAGAAATTTTTAGAGCACCAAGACATTTTTCGAGCACATCACTGTATCACTTATATATCATGTCAAATGTGTCAAACTGTGCTCCTTGCAAGTTTAAGCAATAAATTCTACATCACTGACAGGTTTTACAAATTTAGAATTTATTTGATTTGACTTTGCGGAAGAATAGAGGGATGTGAAATATACAATTCACAAAAACCTTTTTTAAAGTGAGTTCGAGTATGCAGGGCTGTCATACTTGCAGGCCAGGCCAGGGTAGATGGATACACAGATAGATAGATACTTGCAAGTGGACACAGAGATCCATTAAACAGATAGACGGGTCATTTATGATATGAGAACCACAAAAGGTTGAAAGGTTGAAGCTAATGTCCTATTGTTCTCGAGATCCACAGGGTCATTAATTAAATGAATTATTATTACCTGACTGCGACAGACATAATGTCATGTATAAATAGACCGATACATAGCCACATCAATAAACTGTCTACCAAATAGATAGATACACAATGTACATGCAGACAAGTATACAGCCTCTGCCATGTTAACACATCATCTTTCAAGAACACATGCTCCTACTTTTCTAAAGATTTTTTCTTTACAAATTTTTGCTTCTATGACCATACATCACATAATAAGATGGGGCCACACACTAACTGTAATAAAATTTATTGGTGCATATGAATCTCACACAAAAGCCCTCACAAATCAGTCATGGACCACTGTTATTCAAAACGACTATGTATAACTTAAAGGCAACAAAAACTTTCTTCGCAACTTTACAGGATCAAAAACTTCATAACTTTATATGATTAAAATATACTTCTTTCAATAACTTTAAGATCCAGCCTACTTCGCTGTCAAAAGTTTGATCAAAATTTTACCAAAAAATTCAATTCAACATCTTTTTTCGAATTTTTAAAGACATTTAAAAGAATTTAGACATCTGAGCCATGATATCTAAGCAATGAATAAACATAAACCACAAGAAACATGAACCCGCATGATTAATAAGTACTTGAGCCATTAAAATGAATTTCAAAACAGATCAAAATCATCTCAAATCTTCACTTTAATATTCAGATCATGTTACTTAAACGTTTGAAGTGAACTGCATATAAATTATGGGAGATTTTAATGCAAAATCTTTTTTTACGGTTGGCATTAAGCGGGGACGCATAATTCTTCAAGAAGTGAATGCATAAAGCATGAAAAATAGAAGTAGCTCATATTCAATTTATATGGAGCATATGATATTCATAAGACAAACATCTATATTTTAGAGGATCTATTTACTATATGGAGTGCCCTGCCTTTAGATACCCATCTACTCATCTATCCACATACTGCTGCTTACCAACATCCACAAATTTTATTTACATTAGAATTATGTATGTCTGCATATATTGAGCTATCCTGATCTTCACATAAATATATTGATCTTTTGATCAACTGCGCAAAGTCAACAGAATATCACAAATTTCTTCATCACTTGATCTAAATAACATTCACAAATACACCCTAAAGCCCTGCAATAGTTATTACCACACCCCCAAATCACATTCTGCCTAAAATGGGTGTACACCACCCTAAACCCAATATTTTGGGTCATAAATCACTCCATTTGAAAGATGTTATCAGTTTTAGATCTTGATGGGAACGAGGGACCTTTTTTGTCAAACCTCGGACTTTCTGACACTTTAAACAAATTTCCTAACTTCGAAATGTAAAACGGATGTTTTGGCTTGTGCTACAACCATTCCAAATGACCAAAACAAGTTACAAATGACACAAGTCAGCTGCTGAAAATTTATGATTGGTCAAAATTTTGATGACCTTTACATTTCAAACAAAAATGCAATTCTCATAGACACCATCAAGAAAAGGCAAACATGTCAATGTCATCCTCCATCTGTTAACTTCACATGGACATCCTCAGAAGTTCTCAAGTTTTCTTCAGGAATTCTCAAGAGCCGAAGTCTGAGCCTTTTGGACAGGTGGTCGGACAATGTAAATCTCAACCGTTCCTCTGAGTAATTACAGGTTTTGTGAGGTCAGGTTACGAATGATTACAGGTGTCTTACATATTAATTACACGTTGGTTGTAATAGTTAAGATACACCTGGCACGTGCGAAGGCTTATCATGAACAAGTTTGTAAGGGCTGCAGTGCTTACTTGGGTTTGACCAATTTAAACTATGTGCTAGCGATTTTGCTACTTGTACAGGAGTAATTCAGTGTACCCAACAACTCATTATTGTGTCTGATCGGTTCAGATAGATACTTAAATTAATTGGGAGAAAATCTCTAGGCAAGTCTGACTATAGCATCTAATTATGTGCCTCATAAATTTCATTTTTACAATCAGAAACCAATCAAATAACTTTTTTTTTACAAATTTAATGAATTTTCACATTTCTTCTATGAACTCACCTTGACGCTCACATAATTAGGCGTGGGTATATCCGCAATTGATCTAAAAGTAACTCGGACATATCCAAACGGATCTATCCCCATGTTGTACATGGGGAAAATTCACAAAGTATTTACGCATAACTTAGCACTCAAATGTCATTTGCTAAATATCATGTACTTCCAGAAGTCTACGTGCTCTCTCACAGTCTCCGTATGGATACATGATTCTCAGTATGTTACCAAATTCCATGAAAGTATTCAGAAGTCATATTCTAAATATTATGCAAAATGCATAAGAATGCATACCAACAACATGTCCTTTGATAAGGAAGAAAAGCAAGTCTTCAAATCAGACTGAAGCTTTGTACAAGTAAAGATATTACATTAACATTATAATATCACATCATCAGTTTATTTATAATGTCATCACAAAGAACGTAAAATATTCTATATTACATTAATATCTTTAAATGTCATAAGAATTTTTAGTATCTTTTATATCCTAATGCTCCCAAATGCCACCAATGTATAATCCATTTAACAGTATCAAATAACTAGGCCAATCCATAAAGAAATTTACTTAAGAAAAACATAAAAAATCCATGTTGTTGACCAGACAAAAGCTTTTGACTATGTGCAAGTGCTGTGAAGTTGATAGCATCAAAACACACCCAGAGTCAATGAAGCATTTACACACGCGCCATGTTGAAATATATGGCCCATTACTTTGTATAAGAAAGTGGTCAATTGTGATGAAAAGTGGACACATTTATTTAGTTGGAAGGTAGTATAAGAGACATATCTCATGTTATATATCATATTTCTAAAATATATCAGATTTTGACAAAATTCACAGAATTATTTATGAATCCAACTTGAAGCTATTTCAGCATTGCTTTTTGGTAGAGGTAGAAGTTTTCAATTCTTTAAGATACTTTTGAGTTTCTTTTGTTCTAAAAGATAACCAGCCACTTTGGAATGCTTTTCAAGATGTTTACACTACCATCTATCACAATCAAATATTATTTAGATAAACACAATGTCACCGTAGCACCAAGATAGTCTGTTTTCAAAATTTCCAGTTATGGGACCACTCCTCAGTATCCCACTTTCAGGCAATAATAGGCACAATATCATGACAAATCTTAAAACTCATGACATCACAACATTATCAACACATAAAAAATCGGTAACCACTATCATTCGAGAGTGTCTGTATAAACTATACATTAAAAGACTCCATAATCCAAAGCAAAACAGTTTCAATGTAATCCAATATGGAGAACATTCTACAAAATCATAGGGTAGAAATTGTCAGAAGCTATATCCATTGCTTAACCAGCATATTGAAACATCTTTTCACCATTGAAATCACCAAGCAGAATAACTACTGTTCAAGTAAAAAGCCTTTATAAAACTACCTCTTTTCAAGCTTACACCGCACTGAAATGAACTAGAATTCTGAATTCTTCTAGCGTAACATGAAAATTATGTGGTTTCTGAGTGTCACTGGCTTATGGCCAGGTGCAAATTTATGTGTATTTTAGGTGAAGCCAGTATTGTATCTGCTACAAAACCATACAAAATACGTATGTTCCCTTCCACAGTACTTTGTTATGTTTAAAACTATTTTGTCAGTAAACATTTCAAATTTCAGGGCAATCGGAGTATTGGTTCCAGAAATCTGAGGTCTTGAACATCCAGAAAATGGCCATTTTTCAGCATTTTAGCGTGACATGCATATTTTGAGCAATGTTGTACCCTTCATTTGCAAAATAATTTCATAGATTTTTCAATGGAAAGTATTCTGAATTGTGGCCATGGGAGTTCTGGTTCTGAGACTATCAATTAGAATCTGATACTCTGGGTATTTGTCAAATAGTGTCAATGAGACTCTAAAGTGGCAAATGAAGCCAAAAATTGAAATTTTAGCAATTTCTGTTAAACGAGTCTGTGTACCGGTTAGCTCTTGGTATTCTATGTAGTATTAGCTCTCCCAGCTTAGTTTGAGGACCCCTCTATTGCATATTATACCTTATTTCCATATATAAATGTCATAGCTACTTGTTTGCATCATTCTTTCTTGCTTTGTAAAAGTTGTCCCGACCCTAACACTAACTTTGAAGTCTCTCTCAGTCCAACACAGGCTGGCTACATTCACCTTTTCACTTCAGCATTTTTCCTCTACAGTGGCTCGATTGTTTAGCACTAAAAAGGATGCATCTGCCTGTCTGGATTTTTAGCTAATATTGAAATCTATTGCATGTCCCGACCCTAACACCTCTGTCCCGACCCTAACACCTTTAAATAAACCAAGTTTAACTTCAGTTTAGACCCAGTTTAAAAGCCGAATTTCCATGTCTGACAAAACTTGGCTAGACTGGGTTTATTGAGACCGAATTTAAACTCAGTTTCGACACAGAACCATGAAACAAGACTATAAATAAAAATTAATATTAATATAATTTAAGATTATCAAACAACCTTTTTTGATGAATGAAAAAGCTATTATAAGTTAAAAATTGAGTAAGGAATAATGTTAGACCAGCAAAGTGACTTAACCATGGCCACTGACTGCAGTTTATGCATGTTTTTTGTGATTTTCAGCTTGTGTCCCGACCCTGATGCCTCCAACAAAAATTTTCAGTGCCATATCAGCATGTTATATCTCCAATGCTAATAGCTATATCTATTATAAATTTAAATTGCATACAAGGCTTTGTATGCAGAGCAAAATTTTGTCATCTTTATCAATTTTTTAATATGTAAATCTTTGTTTGGGAAATATTCAATTCTATCTTGTGTTAAAATTGGCAATTTTTTGAAAAACGACAGTTTTGAATATTGGAACAATTTAAACAGCTCTGTGTCCCACTGAAATATGCATGCATATCATTCATGGCCTAACAGGTTCAGAAAATGATGAGATATAACCAACACTATACTCATAAAAGAAGTAAATCACTCCAAAATTTTATGCTTTGTTGTTGCTTCTTCAATTGAAAAAATCACAATAGCATTGTAGGAAATCATTACTTAACTCTGCTTTTTTGCTTACTTATCGCCCTATATGTGTACTTTAAATTGCAGCAAGATTCCAAGCAAAAAGAACAGCTTTATTTTTCACCATCTTGTCACGCTCTTATTTGCACCAGGCCTTATGCGCTATGTAAGTGGTGATGTTAGGCCTTGAAACTGACAATTATACTTCAGACTATTTGACTATTCATACTCTGCCATATAGTGCATAGTCAGAGATGTTGCTAAGTTACAATGGTGGCCAAAGGGCCAACAGAGACGTGTGATTATGGGAGTCCCTTATATTAGTGTCTATGCAGGGAAAAAGACAGTACCGAGTCCCAAAACCAGGTAAATATGTGACAAGTTGGTTAATTTTTTCCACCCTCTCACCACATCTCACCAAGTTACAATTGGCCCAATCACCAAGTCAATCAAGCAATCAATTGATCTATTCCACTGTTCCATCAATATAATATATCTGTCAATTAATCTGTCAATCTGTCTGTCAATCTGTCTGTCAATCTGTTGGTGACATCTGTTGATCTGTCTGTCTATCTGTATATTGTACTCACCTATCAATATAATGAGAACAAGTATAATTTCATTGACACCAGTAATTGGACTATAAACTCAGAAAGTGTAAAGAACACACCCTTGAGTGCTGCACTTGCCAAGAATTCACAAATTAAACCACCCTGATCCTTTAATTTTTCAAATGACCTCATACCAAAGTCAAAATGTCTCAAAGGTCATCATGAAACTTACAAATATTTATAATTTCACATAAAATATAAGTCTCAAAGTAAAGCAAGTAAAGCCAACTTCATAAATAATACAATGATAATTGCCAAACATTGCATGTCTGTCATCATAGAATGTAATTTGATAGGCAAGGCCTTGGAAACATTGGCAAGTAACAAAGAAAGTATGGTACACACCATAAATATTTAACTTCGTATCCCGGCTTTATATGTACTGGCATCCTCACGAAAAACATTTCAGAGGCTCAAACTTATATCAATATTTGGTGAGATAACATATTTTCTGTCATATCTTAGTGGGACTGAAACATTTCGCAACAGTTTTTGCCCGATGTTGTGCCAAAATGAACTGAAAAGTAAGAAAATCCACAAAAAAAAAGTCTTGGCATATCGTAATGTATGCAAAGTAATTAGCAACGTACATTGCATGCACCTTTTGAAAGCATTAAAAGAACTTTTTTCTGTGTATTCATCATCACTCATGTTTATATAAATAAGTATTTCCTTACCAAATGTGCAGAGGTCAAAACGCAAAAAAAATAAGCCTTTCTAAAATTCATTATTAACAGAGAATGCTTCACACCACAAGAAACAATTTTGAGTAATCATTACTTTAAAACAGAAGAAAAAAATTTGATAAAAGACAAATTTATCCAAAACTCATATTGATCATTGAGGTCACTGCAAAGGAACAGACATACATCTCACATATGGAGTGCCTATGGTACTAAACTAGACCATTACCATTGCACATTAATTACAGTACAAAATCATCACAACAACATGCAGGTAGTGAAAACACACACAAGCTTTTAACTAGACTATGTGTATGATGAAATGTTACAATCTCCCTCTTATATAATTATACACACAGTAGTTTTTTTTTTTTACTGAACTCTTAGTAATAAATAGCTGTCAGTATTCAGTAATATCTTATCATTTCTTTCACCATCTCCCTCTTCTATTCAGCTTTTATTCATGTTTATTCTGTTAAAGGTATAACCTTTCCCTATATCTTAATGGAACACTGAATTTTCTTAAAGGATGGTAGAAAGGCCAGTGAATATGCTAAAAAGCTAGCTGGATCTTGTTAAAAGGTTTTTCAACGTAAACTCTGAACCATAACGGTGCAAAAAAATAGGACAAAAACAGAATTTCTCAATTTTCACTTTTTTATCGCTTTATGTATATTTTTTGACATACACAAACATTGAAATTTGATTCGCTGACAAAAATACTCTTCTAAACTTCCTCACAACATGGTGCAGCTCTTTCAATTTTTTCAAAACTTTTTTTATTAAATTACTGAGGAGTCAAAGTAAACATTAAAGTCAAATAAATCTATTAACATGAAGGTTCGATAAAAAGTTATTTTAAGTATCTAAAAATAAAAGTCAAAAACATACTATAAATCTTTAAACTTTCCAGAAAGACTGGTTTCTTCAAAATCCTTGCACTCATATCTAAGAGTATTATAGAAGTTGTGCATTTGTTGACATTGACATATCCATCTATTTGTCTATCTGTCAATCTATCTATCAGTATCTATCTATCTGTCTATCTTTCTATTTTTACACATTTTCCTTATGCGATGCAAACATACTATTTCTATTGTGCTTGTGTTGGGAGGGGGGTTTAACTTCATGATTCAGTTTGGAATTACTAGCGTCAGTTTTCTAAAACCCAACACAAAGACCAGTGCGTTCGGATTAAAATTTGTGAGAAAGTCACCGCGAAAAGTAGTTTTACATTTTGTAGTATTCATAGGACAACTGTCATGGGCTGAATCCCTTATAATATTACACAAGAATCCGCGGATTCAAAACCGGCCTAGCGCAATGAAATTGAAGGTGCCATTGCTTAAACCACTGAGCAACTGATATTGGAAGATAGGAGAAATAGTTGATTGGAAGATGCTAGACTATTAGTATAGAATCAATGCAGTTTGAACAGATTTCTAAAAAAAAGGAAAGATGGCTGTCAAAATGGCCGCCATCTTGGATTTCTCAACATGTTACTCATCCATACCGACAGGCCAATACCTGTACCAAATGTCATAACTGTAAGTAAAATATTAAGGTCACAATGGTCAGTTCAAGAATGAAGAAAGATGGCTGCCAAATTGGCTGCCACAAAGTGGCTGCCATCTTGGATTTCTCAACATGTTCCCGTCTGATACCCACAGCCCCATACCTGTACCAAATTTCATAACTCTTAAATGAAATATTGAGGTCACAATGGGCAGTTCAAGAAATGAAGAAAGATGGCTGCCAAAATGGCCGCCATCTTGGATTTCTCAACATGTCCCTGATCCATACCCACAGGCCTATACCTGTAAACAATTTTATAACTCTAAGCGAAATATTGAGGTCACTATGAGCAGTTCAATAAATGAAAAAAGATAGCTGCCAACATGGCCACCACAAAATGGCAGCCATCTTGGATTTCCATACCTGTACCAAATTTCATAACTTTAAGTGAAATATTATAGTCACAATGGGCAGTTCAAGAATGCAGAAAGATAGCTGCCAAAATGGCCACCACAAAATAGCCGCCATCTTGGATTTCTCGACATGTTCCCAATCCATACCCAGAGTCCCATACTTGTACCAAATTTCATAACTTTAAGTGAAATATTATAGTCACAATGGGCAGTTCAAGAATGCAGAAAGATAGCTGCCAAAATGGCCACCACAAAATAGCCGCCATCTTGGATTTCTCAACATGTTCCCAATCCATACCCAGAGTCCCATACTTGTACCAAATTTCATAACTGTAAGTGAAATATAATGGTCACAATGGGCAGTTCAAGAATGAAGAAAGATGGCTGCCAAAATGGCCACCACAAAATGGCCGCCATCTCAGATTTCTCGACATGTTCCCAATCCATACCAAGAGTCCCATACCTGTACCAAATTCCATAACTGTAGGTGAAATATTAAGGTCACAATGGGCAGTTCAAGAATGAAGAAAGATGGCTGCCAAAATGACAACCACAAAATGGCCGCCATCTTGGATTTACCGACATGTTCCCAATCCATACCCAGAGTTATATACCTGTACCAAATTTCATAACTGCAAGTGAAATATTAAGGTCACAATGGGCAGTTCAAGAATGAAGAAAGATGGCTGCCAAAATGGCCACCACAAAATGGCTGCCTTCTTGGATTTCTCGACATGTTCCAAATCCATACCCAGAGGCCCATACCTGCACCAAATTTCATAACTGTAAGTGAAATATTAAGGTCACAATGGGCAGTTCAAGAATGAAGAAAGATGGCTGCCAAAATGGCCGCCACAAAACGGCAGCCATCTTGGATTTCTTGACATGTTCCCAATCCATACCCAGAGGCCCATACGTGTCCCAAATTTCATAACTGCAAGTGAAATATTAAGGTCACAATGGGCAGTTCAAGAATGAAGAAAGATAGCTGCCAAAATGGCCGCCACAAAACGTCAGCCATCTTGGATTTCTTGACATGTTCCCAATCCATACCCAGAGTCCCATACCTGTACCAAATTCCATAACTGTAGGTGAAATATTAAGGTCACAATGGGCAGTTCAAGAATGAAGAAAGATGGCTGCCAAAATGACAACCACAAAATGGCCGCCATCTTGGATTTACCGACATGTTCCCAATCCATACCCAGAGTTATATACCTGTACCAAATTTCATAACTGCAAGTGAAATATTAAGGTCACAATGGGCAGTTCAAGAATGAAGAAAGATGGCTGCCAAAATGGCCACCACAAAATGGCTGCCTTCTTGGATTTCTCGACATGTTCCAAATCCATACCCAGAGGCCCATACCTGTACCAAATTTCATAACTGTAAGTGAAATATTAAGGTCACAATGGGCAGTTCAAGAATGAAGAAAGATGGCTGCCAAAATGGCCGCCACAAAACGGCAGCCATCTTGGATTTCTTGACATGTTCCCAATCCATACCCAGAGGCCCATACGTGTCCCAAATTTCATAACTGCAAGTGAAATATTAAGGTCACAATGGGCAGTTCAAGAATGAAGAAAGATAGCTGCCAAAATGGCCGCCACAAAACGTCAGCCATCTTGGATTTCTTGACATGTTCCCAATCCATACCCAGAGTCCCATACCTGTACCAAATTTCATAACTGTAAATGAAATATTAAGGTCACAATGCGCAGTTCAAGAATGAAGAAAGATGGCTGCCAAAACGGCCACCACAAAATGGCCGCCATCTTGGATTTCTCGACATGTTCCAAATCCATACCCAGAGGCCCATACCTGCACCAAATTTCATAACTGTAAGTGAAATATTAAGGTCACAATGGGCAGTTCAAGAATGAAGAAAGATGGCTGCCAAAATGGCCACCACAAAACGGCAGCCATCTTGGATTTCTCGACATGTTCCCAATCCATACCCAGAGTCCCATACCTGTACCAAATTTCATAACTGTAAGTGAAATATTAAGGTCACAATGGGCAGTTCAAGAATGAAGAAAGATGGCTGCCAAAATGGCCGCCACAAAACGTCAGCCATCTTGGATTTCTTGACATGTTCCCAATCCATACCCAGAGGCCCATACGTGTCCCAAATTTCATAACTGCAAGTGAAATATTAAGGTCACAATGGGCAGTTCAAGAATGAAGAAAGATAGCTGCCAAAATGGCCGCCACAAAACGTCAGCCATCTTGGATTTCTCGACATGTTCCCAATCCATACCCAGAGTCCCATACCTGTACCAAATTTCATAACTGTAAATGAAATATTAAGGTCACAATGGGCAGTTCAAGAATGAAGAAAGATGGCTGCCAAAACGGCCACCACAAAATGGCCGCCATCTTGGATTTCTCGACATGTTCCAAATCCATACCCAGAGGCCCATACCTGCACCAAATTTCATAACTGTAAGTGAAATATTAAGGTCACAATGGGCAGTTCAAGAATGAAGAAAGATGGCTGCCAAAATGGCCTCCACAAAACGGCAGCCATCTTGGATTTCTCGACATGTTCCCAATCCATACCCAGAGTCCCATACCTGTACCAAATTTCATAACTGTAAGTGAAATATTAAGGTCACAATGGGGAAAAACAGTGGTTTACATCTGGTTTGTGGTTACTGGTTTGTGGTTACTGGTTTGTGGTTACTGGTTTGTGGTTACTGTTTATGGTTTCACCTGATCCATTTACAGCTCCTGTATTAACCGGCCTCCGCTGTTAGGCCGGTTAAAAATCTGTTTCGTAAACATGAGGTTTATTATTGTAGATCCCACAAATATCAAGTGCACAATATTTCATTCAATATATCATCCCACCCTCTTCAGCTATTGAAAGATATCTGGCAGATTAAATTTCGAAATTTTCTGCCTATAAATGCTATTAAATAGTAAGACGGTCCTCAGGGCATTTTGTAAGTCATTTCTTTATCTTCCTGATACAAACGCTCATCGCATTCATCGTTGATCTTGCTAAGGCTTTTGATAGCTGTCAAATTCAGATAATATATCTCTTTTGGTAGTCAAGAAATTTGGGGGTACAAACCAAACCAGTCAAGCACATAATTGCATACAAGAATGTTTAAAAGCTATTAGTGACACTAAGGTGTTAAAGAGACAGAAAGAGATACACTGATGGTGAAAGATAGATATTTAGACAGATATATAGATAGAAAGATAGACAGACGGACTGGAATGTGAGTGCAGTTCTCTTTATATTGTTCTTGTTCAACATTTGTAACAGATGATGGTAAAAGAAAGACCATTCCCTCATCTGAGCGAAAAACAAAATAATGCTAAATTCTAACTTTTATCAGCCTTCACACTTTACCTCTCATTTTAAACTTTTCGACAACTCTCCCATCGCAATAACAACATTAGCAACTGTACCTGCCAAAAATGAACCTGATGTGACACATATCTAATATATTATAATTCAATCCTACTTTCTCCAAGCTAATAGGATGAAACCTTGAAACTGACACCAATCCAGCCGCATATTTATCACTATTAGCCGAGAGATGTCTAATGTGAAATTTCAAAAACTTCCATCAACATCTCAATTATTTCGCACTTCGGGCTACTATGTCGCAACGAAATATATCGTTCTTGTCACAAACTTGATAAATAACTTATTTTGTAAGTTATTTAGAAACTTAGAAACTGGCACCTTTCATACCATTTTAGTTATGAACTTGTTAGGATGTCATAAATTTGAGGATGATAAAAAGCTGTTTTCAAAACAAGGGAGTGGTTGAAAAAGGAAATCAGCTGAATGATTGAGCAGTTCGCAAACTAGATAATTGAATTCAAGTAAAGCGTGGCATACATCTGGTAGTTTATTCCTTGACGCTAAAGCTTACCCCAAAAACCAATATAAACCTACACTTCAATCGATAGGCCTATTCAAGAGCATACACAACACCTGAAATCATTCAATACACATACCTGGATAACGACATTGTTTTTCACTTCATTCCTCTCACTAAGAGACTCCAATTGGATCTGTTTCTTCTTCTGTTGCTTATGATAAAGCTTCTGATAATGTTTATGAGGCTTACGACAAGGTGGAACAGTGTGTTCTTTCCTCCCTTCGCTTTTCGGAATCAGTAAAGGTAATCTACGTAACGCGATTTTATCTATCTTATTGTTGCAAATATCCCTTGTGTTATTCAAAGCATCTTTGTGAAAGTCTTTGTCATAGACAGGAGAGTCTATATCGATGTTTACAGGGCTCAGAATGAAGACCTTTTCCTGGTCGCAACTCGGAAACGACGCTGATAAAGCAACGAGAAGATTAGGACAAGATTGAGCATTGTTCAATGAATACTTTTGCATCCGAATATTGTATAAACTGCCGTGTTCCTTCATTGTGTGACGTTGAGATCACCATGAACGACAGCAGTTATTAATCACAATAAATTTAGAGCTATGCTGATCTGTTACTGCCAAGTAATAGTATTGTTTTAGAGGTTTGTCTTTTCTCCATTTTCTTTCGTATACTTGTGCTGAGATTTCCAACAATTGCAAATCAAATAGAATTGTGTTTCAGATATATCTAGAACTTTTGTAAGTTTAAGTAGGTGCTCAAATCCTAAGATTTTCCAGTTTGCACAAAAGAGATGCTCCAGTTATCTTGTCCTGAGATGATAAATATTCCAAGTTACATTTTGGCGTCTTAATTTAATCGCTCTTTTGTTGGTTGCAGAAAAATGAGCTGTAAAAAGTTTAGTAGTGTGCACAGCGATAGACAAGAAATGAGTCCTTTTGTTACAGTTGTATCATATCTTCAACTCATTTTTTACTGTTTGAAAGAAGAAGTTGACAGCACTGCACACAGGCCGCGCCACAGCGATAGTCAAGAAATAAGTCCTTTTGTTAGAGTTTTATCATCTTGTCAACTGTGTCAGAGGCTTTATGTGGATGCATGAAGCAAATCCATAAAGAAACTATCAAATTTCACACGTAATCTTCTTAAAATGCGTCTTCCAAAACATGTAGTAACAGTAGTATATCCTCCGTTTTCAAGATGTCAGAGTCAAGTAGACAGTTTGCGCTAACACCATGTAACATGTTTTTAAACAGACTTGTCAAAAGTGTACATTGCCATGGTGACAGATGGATATATCAATCATAAGTATCCATGACAACATGTGCAAATGATTTGCCTTACGATCTGCTATACATCCACACATGTTGACGGGTATTCAATAGATATCAATATGACAATTAATCAATGTCATTATCACATATATATTTCCTCCAATGATATCTGTTAAACAGGAGTAGCCAGACGATATGGAAATTAAACATACTCTACTACAAATCTGTTGATCACCTACAATCCAGACAATAAACACCGTACACTGGTAATAAACACTGACTATAACCTTTGTCGATATCATGTAATGACTGCATAACAGATTCATACCCAATTATCATCTAATTAATGCAATTATTAGGCAATTAATGACCTAATCATGACCTAAATACACAAGTCACTGGATCAGCCTATAGTCATAACACTTCGGAATGTTATTGAGATTTAAATATGTTGATGTAAGAGTTTTATAGATTTCATGTTCATATGCTGACGAAAAATTGAAGCAAGGTTAAGGTTGGTTGTCCCAAGTAATCCAGTTCTTCTTCTAAGTGCTTAATTATGGTAATTTGACCTAAAATCTGTTTAGATTCGGCATTATACGCAAGTCAAAGAGTCAAATTATGAAATCCTGGTATTCTAATTCACAGAAGGAATTCTTAGACTTAAAAATCCATGCTAAGAAACTGGTAGACTTTCAGGCAATCCAAATCATATTGCGAAGACCAATAAGTCATCCTAACGGATCTCTTGACGTTCTCTCTTGAAACAACTGGATTTGTCGATCTTCCCACTCTTCCAAACTAAACTACACAAACCTAGCTCTTCTACACTTATAAATTATACGTAGAACTTTACAGGCATCCAAGACAACCTCTGACAAGTCAGGGTTCTTTAACATCACACCTCTTTCTGTTCTGAAACTTTAACACCATTCATCTTGGCCACTTCATAACTCTGTATTCTGATAATCCTCAAATCCTACAAAATCCTTAAGAATACAATTGAGTCTTCTACAAGAGCATTTATAGCCATGGAACTGGCTAGATCTCTCCTTCAGTTCCAGTAATCTTCTTTAACAATTCCTCAAACCGCCAAGAATATCCTTCAAATGCAATTTGATATCTGTTAAGAGCAAGATCAAAGAAGAAGTTGACATTCACTCCACTCTCATTTTCTTGTTGTATACTCTTTCCTTACTGTAGATTCTCTTCTTAATCTCATCATATCTAAGCTGTGCTAATCTTATGAAGTTTCAGCGTTCCAAGACAGTATGAAGATTTAAGGCATTCTGAAGATTTGTCTTTCTTGTCTTCTAATAATTTGGCATCAGATATTTCATAAACATGTGAAGACTGAAGAACATTTTTTGTCTCAGAATATCATCCTGAAATTGTTTCTCCCAACACCTTTCCTCTTTGGTAATCCGTCAGGAATCCAAAACTACAGATCTATCTATCCAAAATTGTGGTTTCTTGCCTCCGTCTAAAGTTGTTTCTGAAGAAAATTTGTAAGTTTTTCAGAAGAGATAAAATCTCTAAAGATATTCAACACCTCTCAATTCTTTTCTTTCCAGAAGTTAGAATCTTTTCCTCCATGACAGTTTTTTTTTGCAGCAGGTGAAGTTAATGTTGAAGAGTATTCAAAACAAGGTTTTCAGGTAGAATCTTTACTAAAAGTAACTAACAAATAGTATAGTTCACTCCGAATAAATTAGACAATATTGTTGATTTGACGAGCTAAACCACTCTGAGAAAAGATTTCTCATCAGCGCAACAATCCAGATGCAATCTTTATCACTATCAACATAATCCATCCATTAAATCATCCTCTATTAGTCAATAGCCTCCAAAATCCAATAAATATAAGAATTAATACTTCTAGTCACTTGTTCATCACTCAATGAGAATTTGTTGTCTTCAATCTTTCTCGTAAACACAAACATCAGAATATTAAGAATACCACTTCCAATCCAGGAGGCACACCCATTTAATCAGTGTTATCAAAAGCAAACAAATAATATATCTTCAGTCCACTCAACAATTGATCAACACCAATTTTTGCTTAATTTTTCAGCAGAAATAACTTCCAATACTTTTGCAAACCAAGAATATCCTTCTAAAGGTCTTCTACAGACTCTAAACAGTGCTAACAGTGCTAAATGACTGTATATATCATCCCTTTCATGAACATAGATCTGCTCCACTCCACTCCTCCCACCATATGTTACTAGCCTGAGTCTCAGAGACATGTCGTTAATGTCCAAAGATGCTACATAGATTTTGATACGCGGCCAATAGATAATATAAAAGACGTACTCTTCCGAATACTCGTAGCTATACACTGTTGAAAAAGGCCATTGTAAGGGCTTTAACTCGATCTTTTTTTTCACCCCTTTTTGGTTCTTGTGGCTCTCTTTACCCCTTTTCATGGGGTAAATGACCCCATTGTGAAGCAATAGGGTAAATAACCCTTAAACATGCTTAACAAGAAAAGTACTAAATTGGTAGGATTGAGACGTCCAACAAAGTTGAATGACAAGAAACTTAAGAGTAAGTAAGATGTGCAGGATTTTAACAACTCTTTTGAACTTGTTGAAAGATTTTTTGGTAAAGATTAAATAGATGATTGTTAAATTTCAATAAGAAACTTGCAAAGGTGTGGTCTTCTCAAAAGCTTAGGTATTGAAGAGAAGACCCAAGATGATGAGAATCAGAAAATCTGAAAATTGCTATCATATATGGACGAGTGAATCATAAGGATCAGACAAGTGGATCATAAAGATGGGAAAGTGGATCATAAGTGGAAGGGGTTGGCAAGATTAAGTAATACAGAATAGAAAGGTAAGTTACCATGGCATAAGGAGCTGAGCTGCTCCAGAATATGCAGTATCCTTCCCCCCTCCATTTACAGTAGATAAATCACAACCCATTGGTCAACCCAATCATCTATATAAATACACTTTTTGAAAATCATCCAATAAAAATATTAGAAAATGGAAGCATTCTTTAAATTCAATTTTCAAATCTCTAAAAAAAAGATAAAAATAAACATTGAGCTGTCTTCAAACACCTTGACAATACCCTCTGGGGCTTCAGCAGGTGCAGCGAACTGTCTTGCGACAAGTTGTGTGGGCAATTCTTGGCAGGTGAAGGGGCTAAATTCCTCAAAAATTATCGTCCGAAGCGACCAAGTGTAGCAAAGTGCCAGCTGCCGAATGATATACACGCAGAAGAATGGAACATATATAATGCAAAGACAAGTCTTTCACAATTTGAGAAGCCATATCTATTCCAAGATACTATCCAACCAGGATGGATGATTGGGACTTTACGTCCTGTATTTATGCACTTGGTAGGCTGATTAGGACAGGAGGAGGACACGGCAATGAGGCGAAGGATGATTGAAACAGCCATCCAAAATAGGCCCAGGTGACACGGCAAGAGCTGGATTCAAACCCCAGCGATTGGCAGTCCAGCACGCTACCACTAGTCAACCCTCCCCCCCCCCTATCCAACCAGGATGATACTCTTAACAAGCGCTTGGGCTAGATTCTAACCCATCTCTAACGAGTGAGACCAATTTCTTTACCACTTAGGCCACCATGATTTATTAGAAACAGCTTGAGACGGGAATCAACACCGGTCCACAAAGCAAGCTTCGATTCAGGTCACTTTCAATTAGGGCTCTCACGATTAACCGATTAATCGCCGCCGATTAGATTTTAGTTAAAAATCGATTCCAGTTTGCAAAATCGATTAATATTATATTTGTACCTGTAAGACACTGTATGGCATTGAAATTCCAAGTGTCAAGAGTGAATTGCAACTGGATTGGTCAGCTGGACTGGCTAATTGGATTGGCATTACCGGATTGAAGCAGGTTGGAGTGAATGAAGTGTGAAATCTTAATTGCAATTAATAATTTCAATGGAATGTCGAAGTTTCTTGGCTCTACTTCAAGACAATGACATAAAAATACACAGATCTTCACTTGCTCTCTAAAATGGCGGGAAAACGGCGATTAATCGATTACGATTCGATTTTAGGCTATAGATTAATCGATTTTGAAATTCTGTAATCGTGATAGCCCTACTTTTAATCAAGAAAATATGGTAATATTCTTCCAGCCAAAGCATATCATTTTATAAGTTGGTATATATACACTGCAACAGCAGGTGCAATCAGTTGGTTGAAGTCTGTTATTATTCCATTATCACACACCCATCTTTATCTTCCATGTTTTTATGACAAAATTTGTAAATTCAAATAGTGCACATTTCAACTGATTTTCATGCCAATTAATTTAGCAGCAAAAATATGAAATCATATTAAAGTAGACTTATAATGAAAACATAGGCACTTTTGAAGTTAATGAAATCTATAAAGACCACACTTCAAAATTCAGATCATAAACTTATGGTAAATGTGTTCTATATTTAGATGAATATATTACAAACAGAAGTTTCCAAAATAAACATGATAAATGTCAGTCCATTTCAAGTGGTATTTGTCTTGAAATAATAAGATTAAGCTTACAGCATAGTCAACATGCCACTGTACATGATGTAGGAGGATTTTACACTTTTCAATTTTGAGGAAACAATAGGGATACCAGTGAGCAAATAATTCTGACATTTATATGACAAGAATATTTTTGTCAAGAACACCCGAAATTCTGAAAAATATTACAATTCTACTTCTACATCCTAATAATGTTCTTCTAAAAAAATGACAAGCTTACATCATAGCAAATAATGAAATCAGGTCATGGTATAGCATCTTAACCATTAAAGGTCCAACTTATCCGTAACTGGCCCCCCCTTTAACAAATTTATTACCATGTTCTGATCCTGACTATGTGTATTTTATGCATCTCTAAACATGAAAATTTAGGAAGTTAGCTGCAAATTTAACAAAACCCTTGAAGTGTCTCCAGAATATTAAACTTCACGACATAATACCAAACACAGTGCTAGAGACTAGTGGTCTATCAGGACCGGAAAGGCTTTAAAACAACTTTACGTGAGCCGTCAACTTTTGACAGAGGGCCAAGAATTACGACCCGCGACATAAGAATGGAGATCTTTCTCTAAATGATTGTCTGCATGTTGAAGTTTCACGCTGTGAAAAGCTTTCTGCAAGTCTATCAAATGTCTATACCTCATTGTCCCCATGATTTCAAGAAGGGAGGTCTTGAAATCCATTTCACCTATGGGCCTATGCACAGTAGTAGGTCTCAATGTAGTCCTACATACTTAACTATGTTAACACAACACTATCCTGAGTATACAATGGACTAACTGTATACTAACTGTATTCAGAAATATATATAGTCACTTACGGTACCTATAATGTGGTGTCAACTACAAAAACTATTATTAAAGTTCTAAGAAATTATGTCTTCCTGTTATATATCATGAGACTCATTCATGAGCATATACTTAAAGTCTTGAACATGTATAATTATAACTATGCCATTCATCATTCTTGTCTTTGAAAGTGACACTCAGCATGATGTGTCTTTTCCAAAATTTCTAACATCCTAACAAGATAAACCATTTGACAAGTATTAGGGAAGGTAGCAAAGTGCAGCCCTCTAAGACTGGTTCTTGATCATGTCTAAGAAATCCTTCAACACCTATTTGACCAAGCCTGAGACTTGTCTCTTTGATTTACTATTCTCAAAAAATCATCAACACAATTGAAAATGTTGAATTCAAACAATGATAAGATCTCATAGTCATTCTCACATCATTACATCCCATAAGATAACTCCACATCTCTTGCTCATCCCCCACATCAGAAATAACGATAGAAAACGGAACTCTTAACTACTAATCGTACCTTCTGAAGAGCTCGTATTTCCTCCCATAAACTGTCGATCAATGACGTATCGTCGAAGTGTGATGTCATCTCCAGCATCCATTCTCGAGCTTCTAGAATTGTAGGAGATTCCAAATCTTGCTGTGGCGTCATTGTTGGAGGCATTGTGATGTAATCAAAGTGATGTCATCAGTAATGTCACAATGGCACAGAACTTCTATGACCGAATATCACTGAATGTAGCACTCACATTTTGTAAGAGTAAAGAGTATCAAATCATGTCCAAGTACCCATAGTTGCCTCCACATTTGCATCAAGCAGAAGAAATCATCTGTGGTGTCATAATGGCAAGACTGTTCCATGACCAGATATGCTTATTACATTCCAGAGGCAGATGTATCAACTATAATAATTTCATCCAAGTTAATGTGAGTTTCTCAATTTCGATACATTCATGACGGAGTTACATTTCCTTCAACACAATCACTTTTTTTCACTAAGATCAATAGATAATCACAAAAACAGTCATGTGACTGCATCCAGCCAATCAGATTGCTCCTTTCAAGTTTGTTTGTAAATATTGATGATCCAGAGTTCTTTTTGGAACACAACTTTCCGCAGCATCAAAATTTATCGATGCGAGTGTACGCCTTGTCTAGGTTGAAGTGACTCTACATAAATCCCGTTAACTTTTTAAGACCTATCTCTTGCCAAGATCTTTAACATCTGAATGAAGACCAGTTATATTCACCGCAGTATTTAAGTAGTTTCTTAGTTATCCTCTGAGGCAGTGGAGTCTCAAAAGTTTGACTCGGAGGCTCACTAAACCCCACGAAGTCACGCTTGAGCGACATCGCGCATGACTGCTTTTAGCCTTTTACCCCCTCAGGGACCCTTCGGAGTGGAGTCCGCTTTCTTGGGGGGCAGATTCTCTTCGGTCCCTCCAGGTCTCAGTGCCTAAGATCATGAAATTCATGAATGCTTGGATCTTGAATGAATGGTATACACCTCCAAGCCAAAGCAAACGAAACGAAAGACCTAAGTATATATTCTCGTATGTATTCTTAAGCGTATCAAGTATCATAACAGTTGATGTACTCCGTAACATGAGCACCAACCAAGATAGTATGATAACTTTGTACAATAACTAGTCATTTCGGATGACAACCAAGTGCTAAGCACACCACAAAGTACTCCATAACAGGTTATATTACGTGTAATGTAATTAAATTTATCACTACATACAATTATAAATTATACATATTCATATGATATTGGAAATAAAATATCCAGGACATAGGCCATATTATGTAGCCCGGTTGAGTGTTGACCAGTTGCTGTTCTAATTGCCCAGAAGTATAGAAAGCATACCAGGGCCACCTAAAATGCTGGTCCAGATATTTTGAAGAGGGAAATTATAGAAATTCAAGAATCGCAACAATTCAATATGCCTGCATATCATTTATGGTACTTGTAATATAAAATTTCAAGAATTCCTGTCAAATACAATATTGGGATTGAGGTATTCCAAATAGTCATTGCTCAATTTAGTCCCCAGTAACAATAAGCATGCTAAGAAGCTATTAGTACTAAACTATAAGCAAAATGGTCAATAATTATCTTAAATAAATATTCCAGAAATATGAAATTATTTTAGTCCAACTAATCCAGTAGAGAATGCTGACTCCATAATCAAAATACTATGAAATAATGGAATTACAATTTGCAGTCACCAAGCTTAATGGAGACATACAATTCTGCACACATGTTATCAGTTGTCAAAACAAACTGAATATAGTTATGTAGATTGGTTATATGTGAAAATCGGAAATTCCAAAAATTACGGTCATATCATCAGATAAACTTCACATTTATTCATAAAATTATAAACATCCTGTCCAAAAAAAAATCATAATTACTATTTCCCCAATTAAAAAATAACCACTAAATCTTCCTAACAACGCCCAGCCTAATATCCTTATAAAATGTTGAGGAAATTGCCAAAAATACGCCCAACAGAAATAGGCGTTTATATACCCCACCTCATAACATTTAAGGTCAGGTTTTGGTAAATTTGACAAAACGTGTAGGCTTATGTGGAGTGGGAAGTTTCGATAACTACATACGAATCATACGTACATGTAGAGACGACTAGTAAAATCTAATAATTACAAGATATGTCACATATCAAAACACGGCAAATGTACATTAACATCAATACATGAAATATAGGGTACAAGCAGTGTTATCACATTATCAACTTTTAATGCAAATACATCTCACAAGCCACTAGTAACATAAATCTATGGGAGATTTTATTACTAACTGCAGGTAAATATGGTAAATATAGCACAACTTAAAACTGACTGTATTCGATTAAATTTCCATCAATCGAATTTGACGCAAACCTACCTCACTCTTATCAATCATCTTTCATCATATCCTGCTGTCAATAACTTATTTTTAGAGATCTGAATTAATCTAAATATTAATTTTTTCCCTCTATATATTTAGTCCCCCTACATAAGGTAATCTACATTCACATGAGTGGGATTTAAAACATGTAAGCATAGCCTGGAGTCACCAATTTAATTTCTTCATCAATGTTCATTGGACTACATTAAGCTGTCACGGGCGATGCAGGATTCGAAGTTTCGAACCCAAGACAAGAACTTACGATTCACTGCCAATTTGCCAAATTCCTGAGTGAAATAAGGCATCGCTTTTGGCTGATACATGGAAGATAGGGGCTTTAAATCTGGGGCTTTTTGTACTAAAGTAGGCCAATTGGGACAGGAGGAACCCAGGCATGGGGCAAAGGCAGATTGAAAATGCTGTCCAAAAGAAGTTCTCGGGAGTATGAGCTGGATCGAACCCAGGACCCAGTGATTGGAAGCCCATATTAACATTGAAAGAATTGTAAATTATAAGAAATTTACCAAGCATTAAAATTTCTCTAATTATAAATTATTAAATTATTAATTTTCATACAATACCTTGGATCTAAAGTGTCCTCTTTTGGGTGGTGCCACATGGTATGTTGTTGGGGGTGTCAGGTAGCTGTATAACTTCCTGTATGCCACTGGAGTTATCATAACGGTACAATCCGAGTTCTACATATACTACGCGTAATTATCCTTGGTAAGAACATGTTAATGTGGTTATTACATGTCAAATTCAATCAAGAAGCTTCTTTAACTTTGTTCGGAGTCCCAAAGTCAACGTTTCTTTGCATAAAGCCATGTATAACAATTTATAACTGTCTGAAGTAGTTCAGGGATATTCCGCATATATATAGAAGTTCTTCCCAAGAGTTATTTATATATATATATGATCTTTCGACATGCATTGCACGAACTGAATATGGTCTCACAACATGAACTCAATGAAAGTTGCGGAAGATTTTTTCAACCTCAAAAATTTTGTCAACCTGTCTGGTTTACCAAGCGTGCAGTGGTGTTCAGGAGTTCCATGCTTTTCATGACATGTCAAACTCAGATCATGATAAAAACGACAAAATAATTTGCCAAAAAATGGAAAGGAGGCCAAATATATTGCAGATTTTATCAGCCGAGAAGCCGATTTCTCGCCACAAACTTTATATATCATTCGACTACAGTTATCACGCTTATATAAAGTTATACACAATTTAATAGCAGTGACAGATAATTTAGATACAGCATTGATATACAAATGATTTAAGAATGAAATCCAACGACTGAAGAGGTGGAAATTATTTCCAGGCAATATGACCCAATAACATAGTCATGTAAGATACTGACCTGCATTTGTTTTAATGAAGAGCAAGTACCATAATTATTCCAAGGAAATTTATACGAGAATGATACACATTAATTTGCATATCCAACTGGAGTAAAACACAAATTATTCCTCCGTTATGGCATGTATTGTAAATTACAAGAGTCACTTCTGGTTACAGTTGTCTTCGCACAGAAGTGTGATCTTGTAATTCTGTCCCTATAGGCAACATGCTGTCTAGAGAACCTCTAAGAAAAATACATGGTCATAAAGAGTTAGGTGCATCAAACCACCCATAATGTTCTATATATATCCATTAAACATATGACTACAATGTCGTTATTTCCCAATTTATTCCTGACTTTTGGTTAACTCCCAATTTCGAGAAGCATTAAGTGAATTATTACACGTGTCAATCTATATCATAATTATCATATATGTCAGAGTTCATGTAATAGCACATGTAAAGTACACATAATCAGTCATAAGAAGATACAGTAATCCTTAATAACGACTATTAATATTCCTTCGAATGATCAGTATGAATTCATTAATCGTAGATTGTCTAGTCTCGATGACTTTAGTCTAACCGCATTAGTATGATTACCGAAAGCAGGAGACTATAGAGATGATGAGGATCCAATGCAGGTTCACTACAAGGTACTCCGCTTTCGGGAGATTCTCCACAAGTGCGGGCTCTTTCACTTGCCTCAGCATAGGCAACCACAAATTGTCAAAACCAAGGCCTACAATATGCTTCCCAACTTGTGATAATCTCCTAACATCCAGAAAACATAGAAGTAGATCAAGACATCATGTCAAATTTACGTGATTCAAAAATTCAAAGAACTTTCTGCTGCCCAGAACCAGAACATATTACTAGATTACCTTTATAATAACACAGATTCTCTATCATCCAGTAATCCTGGAGGATAGTTATCACGACAGAGCTTCTCTTCAAATAACAGTAACTCCAAACATTTTCTCTGCAGAGGTCCACGTACATCGGCATTCTCCAGTAAAGTATCATAACGTATGTAAAATCATATATCACTTACGAGTTACAAACTACTTGGACGCCATATAGAATAATATACCACACTCAAGTTCATTGATTCATACAGTTTTTTCAAGCATAACGACAATTTTAATTTTTTTATTTTTGACTCGTACGCTTCGATGATATTTTGGACATTTCAATGGAATTTGATGTGAAAATTTCTCAAAATTTCTACGCCACAGCCATGGCCAATAATGAGTTGGACAATTTTGCAATTTGGACGCATATCAAAATTGCTACCTTACATGTCGTATATGGCTAGGATGCACTAGATAATGACTTTTCTTTGTAGCATGTCAAAACGCCATTACATGGGCATTATTCGGCGTAACAAAGCATGTCATAAGCCTTTGCCTTGAAATATAACTAGCTCCTTTTCAGCTGTTTTTCTATAACTGTGAGTATATCTTGCATACATATATGGTTCGAATGGTCCATAACAATAAAACTAAATATATTGCATATTACTAAGTTAAAAAGTTCAGCTTTTTAACTGGAAAACAGTTACTACTTCATAGTACTTCAATAATATAAGTGCAATTATCTTTTAAATTATTGAAGAGGGAAAAATTTAAGAATCATGATATCACTGAAAAAAAAAAAAAATAATTTTGTGTATACTTTTCATCCAATAGAGGAATGTCCATAAGTTTCTTTTGCAAGTTTCTGGTCATCAGTTACCATAAGAAAAATTTTTAAAAATTAAAAATTTCAAACAAATACTATATTTCCATATTGAACTTTGAATATATATATATAAAAGTCCAATAATTTTATCTGAAAAATATTACAGAATCTTGTGTTTTGCATGACTGGTTTCAATATGAGATATTTTTTCTTGTCACAAGCCAATACACATCGCGTGACTAAATCGTCCACAAGAAATCAGGAGCCACAGTTAGATGACATTTGACATTTCATTGGGAAAAACATATCTTGATAAATAGATTTTGAGTATTTTTGGCGTATTTTTTCAATTGATAACTTTTGACATTCCCAATAAAAACATTTTGAGAAATTGACAAACTCAACAAAAAATCCAATTTATTTTTTACTATAATTATTCACATGAAACCTTTAGTAGAAATACAGCATGTGAAGTGGAGTTTACACAATTACAAGAATGTTAATAAAGTTATTTATTTACAAACTGCAGTTCATTGCCAAAAACTTTTTTCATAACTTCCTGATGTGAATGAGATATATATTCAAATGTAAATTTTTTGCAAACTTATTTCTTGGCAAATACCCTTATGTAATATAGAATAGTTCAAAACTATCTATCTGAGTGTCTGTCTATCTAATCTAGTCTATCTGTATCTACATGGTAGGTATAAATCTTTATATCAATCCATTGATTAACAGGCCTTTCTGTTGTCTGTTTTTTGTCGTTCAATCAATCAATAAATCAATCAATAAATTAATCAATAATCAATCAATCAATAAATCAATCAAACCAATCTATAAATCTATCTATATATTTTACCAGAATGTTAAATCTATCGACCATACTTCCTGAGCGATTAACGGTCCAATTTTCTGACAATATCATCGGTATATATATATAGACGCCAAATTCTTCTTGACGTTGCGAGACAGGGAGGGACAAGGAATACCGCCAAAAGTGGTCGTCATGCCAACGCAAATTTTGTCTTTTCACAAAATGTCACCAAGGTGACATGGGCTATTAACAGAACAGCCTAATATAATAGTCCACTACAGAGAAGTTGGCTGTGGGCAGGGTCCTCGCTTAAACACTAAAATATATACATGTATAGAAGTAAGAAGTTATATATTGTGGGAAATTTGTTACTTTTGAAAGTACTTGAACATAACAAAGTAATTCTGAAAACTATAATTATTCAGAAGTTGAAAATTACTACAACGTGAAGAAAGTATGAAAGTGAGGCAATTATATAATTTACACTAATTATATATCTTGGAGAACATTTTTAAACATAATCAGTTTAGACTTTATTGAACTTCTTCAAAATAATAGTATCAAATCTTATTGCTAGAGGGTAGCTCTTATTAACAGATATGAGTCAAATTGTCACTAAATAGTTTTTCGCAACAGTATGCAATTACCTATGCACATGTTTGAAGTGCTAATAAATCATTAAAAACATGTCTTATGCTTGAGGCATTAAAATAGTGAATTTCTTTCAAGTGACCATCTTTTTTTTCTGTTTTCTATTCATCTAGCGTATGTCATGAATTTCTTGGCCTCGACATGCTTAACAGTGAGTTTAACGGCATACCAAAGTAAATATCGGCTTGTGGGCTTTAGTAAAATCATGAACAGGTGAAGTGAATAATGGTGAAGTTTGGACTTAAGTTTCTTGAGGCTACCATTTTATTGTCTGCATTTTTACCAATTTTTAAAAAGAATTGGGAGCTCTCCATTGTTGGAGTCACGAAAATGCCCTGCAGTGGCGACCTCTTGTGTATAATGCAGACAACACCTCCAGCCATCCACGAACAGTCAAATAAAACGTTCCAAAGCAAACATTGTTTGCAGTCAATAAATAAAATGATCACAATAAAACTACCTGCCTTACAAGGTCTTAACAGTCTTAACAAGTTCTAGAATGTTGACATTTTCTTTATAATGTAGAATGGAAGGATTTTTTATTCAACAAAGCTCACAGTTACCACAACCGTTGTCCGCCAACTCTGCTGTGAAAATCAAAAATTCCCACCAAATTCTTCAATCTTGTGAGTATAAGATTTTCCTTTTTTTAGACAACTTTTACCAAAACTTGGAAGTTGACCAATAATATTTAAGTTTATCATGTAAAGTTCTTAATCAAATTCTTAGAAGAGGCCTATTTCATGGTTATGATGTTTAATCAACTTTGAAATTTCACAGAAATAACTGAATAAGTAACAATCAAACTCTTAGGAGCTCGAAACAATCTCGACAAAGCATATCGCTCCTGTTGACATTTCAGCTTACAAACAGATGCTTTCTTGAAATTTCTGAAAGTACTCGGCAAATAAGCAAACTTTATAGTGACACCTCCCAAATAAACTGTGTTAGTTTAATTCCACTCTATCAAAAGGATACTATTACCAATTGAGTATGACCTTCGGGTGACCCTATCAAATTTACCAAGCAAATATTACCTATTCGATTTATATAGCAAAGTGGGTGTATCGAAGAGCAGGGAATAAAGAATACACTTTTACTAAAGAAAAGTAAGTAATTAGCACACACAATATTATAATCCAACCTATAAAATGGCATACCAAAACAAAACAGTATAATTGTGTTCTACTTACAGCTGAATGACCCATGCATAAGATCCGAAGTAATCACATTTCATTCCTCAGAAGTTATTAAAGTGGTAATTTGTTCACAGATTTTGATTGAAGGTGACTGAAATTCAATCTCTCTACATTGTCACATAGTCATGACAACATGGCGGTTCATATCCTAAGGTTCGATATTTTTAAAGAAAATGTATATTTGACAAAAAATCTCCTCTTCATATTGCATATAGGCAAGGGAGTCCATGTCTTAAAATTAAATTCTTTTCTTTGGTTCCAACAACAAAAATCAATTTAATAAGTCAAAAGGTCCATTTCGATAATATTAATCCAAAACACCCCGTATCTTTGCCTAATTGACTGAATTGATCCAAAACAATCAAAATTCTTTCATCCCAATAATAACACATGTAAGAAACACCCAACATAGCTTTTCATATACAGAACTTAATCAAAAGTCAGAAGTGTTTATGCAAAATCACCAAGTCATATAATAACTCTTAATCTGTATTAATACTCAATCAAGCATGCAGCATATGTGGGAGGCTTAACAACAGAAAATCTTCCAAACTATTCACAGATTTAATATACCATGTATTGGTATACAGTATACTCCTCAGTGTAAACACTGAATCATCAAATTAAAGATTTTTGGCTCGGGTAGGTTCTTTCATACATTCGGAATACTTTATACAGTACATCCAAGGTGAACCGTACATAATAATTTAAACTTGACCGCAGAGCTCAATGAACCAAATACACAACAACAATAAAACTTCATGCACATGTCATTTTACAAAATGTACAAATTAAATGATCAATATTTCAATTCTGAATAACTAGATAAGAACTGAGAAATGCAATAGTATAGAACCCTCAAAAATATTTCATTTCAAAAGGTGATAATCATTAAGATAAATTAATGAACTATTTTTATTTTGAAGTGCAGGTGACATAGGAAAATTCTTTCAGAATAAGTCAACCGTTGAAGAGCGTAAACGGGCAAAGTTAACAAAAATTTTCACACAACAATACCTATCAATTCGAAGTTATATAATTCTTTTAATTTAATCAGCCATCAAATGTTGATTGAAGAATCCATTTTTAGATTTATCATGAAGAAGTTGTCGTCACGATCTACAATGCTAAATTTAGCTATCATCCATAAATCATTACTTGTCTGTTGCATAAAACATGTTGAATTAAACACTTTTTTTGCTCCAACCTTCAAATTGTCATTAATTAATGAACATTTAAATGTTACATGACATTTATAACACACTGTTTATTAATCAGTGTCATCAACATACAGCAATAACAAGGTGCTTGTTAGTCTAGTGATGTAAATCGCATAAAATTTGACATTTAACTTCCCAAGATGATGTCATGAATTTGATGATGTCATGAATTTGGGATTAGTTATATGAAGCTTGTCAATGTCAAATTGAAATTAAATCATTTGATTCAATTAAATGTGGAAGTGTGTTGTTAATTAGGAAATTTAAAACTGTCACTAGACGTTGCATCAGTCAGATGGAATTTTCAGACAGACAACAAAATATGAAATTAACAAAAAATGTACTATTAAAGCTACATAGATCATCTATTGCAAAATTAAAAAGCTTGAAAAAATTGAGAGCTTTAATCATTTTGGTGACAAAAGCACAACTTGTTGCCAATTACAAAATGTTTATAGAGATCTCCCAAAAAATTCCCCAAAACTTCAAAAAGTAAAAAAAATTTCTTGATAAAACAACAGCTCTCCAATACAGTAGAGCTCTCGTTTTATTTTATGGACTGATATTTTCAATCTTTAGCAAACAAAAAATTTAATTTTGCACCACACCACCATAAAACAATAGACCCTTACCTCATGAGAACTGCTTAACGCTGGTCTTCTCTTCGACCGCACTTGTTTCAAAGATCCTGACTTGTGGGCTCTCGATAACGGTTCTCCTAGTTTTTCCTGTTCCTTCTACAAAAAAGTAAGTTACATGAAATTAATAAAATTTTAAAGGAATTTAGATGTTTAGAATAGATACATTTAGTAAATCAAGTGTGAGAGATGAGTTATATAATAAAAGTCAGAGTGGCTTGATGTTGAGCAAATTGAGTATCATTTAGTTCCTGTTGCAAGTTGGGATTTTCTTTTTTTTGCAAACTTTTAATGAGTATGGCCTCATCGACAACCAAATATGACAAATGTATCAATTTTATATTCTGTCCATCTATCTATCTGTGCATGTATGTCGCTGTCAATCTAGACATCTATCCATTATATCTATCTAATCTATCAATGAACCAAAATTAATCTATCGCCATATCAATCAGTCAATAGCTATCTTCAGTATCGAAATAGCCTTCCGTATAAACGCTGGTAACTCAAGATAGAAACTTTCAAGGCTTCAACATTTTGTTCAACCCATGGATCAAAACACACATAAAACTACGAAAATGTGGACCTTTGAAGGCAGTGTAGCCGAGTAGTTCATTTCTGGATGGCTCGAAAATTGTCGCAATATACTGGGATCCCATGATGCTAACATAGGCGCTTTACGTCTCATTGGATCGGTTGTAGGTACAGTGCGACCCGAAAGTTTATTGTGGATACTCGTACCCAAATGAGGTAGAAATGAAGTATGGTCGGAGGAGGGTACGCTACTCCATCTTGCGTGGTATGGTTCCAAGTTTTCTTTTGATTTGAACAATCTAGAGTGAGTTTTGGATGGTTCAAATAACCTATGTTCACCATCAATATTGTCACTGAAATCTTCAGATCGTAAAACATCCTTAGATTGAAACAATCTCGGACTAATGGTTGACCTCCTCTTATAAGTATTGTGGCCTTTTGTTGTATGCCAGTTCTTTTCATATCGTGTTGCACTGATGTGAGATAATGATGAAGTTGATATTCCACTGCCAATTGAAGAAGTGTCTTTAGAAAATCCACTACAAATTGATGAAGTATCCCTTGATAATCCACTACATACTGAAGGATTATCTCTTGATAATCCACTACATATTGATGAACTATCTGTATCAGTGTTTTTGGAGTCTTCACCACCATTTTTGTGGACTTTATCGATACTATCGGTAAAACTACTGGTTCTACTATCGATACTATCGGCTTGACTCCTGATACTATCGGATCTACTATCGATACTATCAGTACTATCCAAGATCTCCACATCGTCCAGATCGATAATCGATTCATCATCAAGATCGATTATTGATTCATCATCTAAGTCAAGATCAATATGAACCTGATTGATCGATCGATCATCCATGTCGAGATCGATCATTTTGGCTTTTTGTTCAATTTGTGAATCTGGACCATCTAGATTTTTTTTCGATTCTTCAAAATTGAATGGAGGTCCGTCGAAATAAAACACAGATTTTCCAAGAGGTGACCTTGGTGGTTTCGGTGAGCCAACATAACTAAATCCGACCATCGCTAACATTAAGAATGATCCTGCAATGTGTTTCCGTAATAAGAAGGTAGTTACGAGACTTCTAACTTCTAAGGCTAGTTCTTGTGGCTCATAATAAATCACGGACCACACATCAGCTTTGCAGGTACTTCCATTCAATTGTGTTAGTGCTCACAAAAACAAAATTTTGCATAGATCCACATGATCCAGGAACTGCCAAATTTATCACACTTATCCAGGAATCCTGGATGCAGAGAAGATAATATCTTCTAATTTAATTTAGAAGCAAAAATCCATAAACATTGACAAAATAGCTTCCATGCAAACTATATTATGTCACAATATTGTATATGTCATAATCCTTTTTGTTACCATAACCACAGGAGAGCTACTTTGACCTAAGTGTTTCTCCCACGAATTGATAACTTTCTAATGCAAGTTTTTCATCTACCCTATGTGTAAATATAAGTATGCGCCTCCCATGTATTGTATATATATTCGATAATATTTGATAAAGTCCAATGTGTCGCCAGGACATATTTTCCCATGCGATATTTACACAATAAACAACTATTTCTCAGAAGCCACACACAGAGAACCTGATCAAGTGCATTACAGCATCCAAACACTAATGAGTGATATCTTGGCCTTCGGACGCTAAATAGGCTGTCACGTTGCTGTCACGGAGCAGCTGCCAAAAATGTTGCAGCTTTTAAACGACGTTGGCAATAAACGGTCAACCTCCTCATTGCTCATTCTGTCGTCAAATGATAAACTCATAAATGCCAAGAACTGTCGGACCAAACATGATTTAAATTAATAGCGATTAGGCAGTTGGATGCCGAGATAAGCTGGACAGTCCAGGACAGAGATTAGCTCTTCAACATGTTCAACGGATCAGAATTATGGCCTGGAAACTCCAAAGACCTGGATCGTTTGATGGTCTGTTAGCCATCAAAAACATCTCAAGAAATTCAACAAGATAACAGCTGGATAGAGGTTGGTCAATATGCAAGCTCAGCAAAGTAGCAGGCGCACTTGGCAAGTATAAATAGTATGGAGAGTACAGCCCTCTAAGGAAAGTTCTTGGAAATGGTGGTTATTGATGAGATGAGAAATGGAGGAGTCCGCTCTTGACACTATGTCACATGTTTAACCCATGTGTGGGAACTGTTACTTGCCACAATCTCACTCAAAAAAAAATCTGTTCAGTTTTTATTGTTCTTGCAGGTCTACCAACAAATCGTTCCGAAAACGGGAATCAAACCTGGGACCATTATAGGCTTTCAGGGGAGCAGGCAGCAACTCCCAACCTCTAGACCATCAGGAAGCTAAATAGAATCTCAACATCAGCACATTCAGCAGCCACTTTTTACTGAAGGCTTAATTCCTTCCAGGAAATTTGCCCATTACGTCAAAAGAGCACTCATGATACAATCCTGAAGATGACAATGACATCATCAATGACATCATTAATGATGCAACCATGGAAACGACATATCAAAAGAACCGACACATCGTAAGAAGCTTTTAAAACAACACTTCATATCTCGCTAAAGATCCAGGCTCCTTGCATCACTTATCATAAATTATAACAGTTTCCTGATCAAATAATTGGTTAATATAACGGCTGTAAATTGTGATAGCCGGTGATAAAATCGCAAAATCTTGTAAAATCTTCATTCGGCTGTTGGGGCGCTTTGATCATGTTGAGGGCCTGATGATTTAAAACCAACAACAAACTGCTAACAAAAGGCAATACCTGGCAAATAACAAAAGGCACCAAAGCAATGTTGATCAGGAAAACATTTCTTAGAATTTTATCAGTATCGTGACGTCCAGTTTATTTGTACTCTGTTTTAGAGAATAATTTGTACTCTGTTTTAGAGAATAATTAGGGTTTTTCCGAAAAATTGTCTAATTATTCTCAGCCTGCAGGATATTTTCATATCAGAAGCAGAAAATATTTTTATGTCTCATTTATTGTTTCTAATCAGGCAACAGCATTCCACAATGGAAAAAATATGATTAGGACATTTTGGGAATGCAGGCCAATGGCAATAATGACAATTGTAAATTGTAAAACAATATAAATGTCCGAAATTCAGAATAATTATAACATAGTAGTTTTTTTGCAAATCCAAAAAGGAAGCACAGTATTTAAATTGTTATCAAATATAAATTGTCTTCAAGTTTGATAAAGTAAAGTAAGAACGTATTTTGAAACATGCTTTATATTCGAGCATTTTCTAAAATAGTAGTTTCATTTAATTCTCCAGTTTAAGACTAACATATTTTCAGTTAAATTGAAGTCCTTATCAAACATAATTTTAGGTAAAATATCCATGCTGTGAACAAAACAAACTAAACAACAAATCCAATCAACTTCTCAGTTTTGCATAACCCATGTTTGCATTTACTTTGGAATGAACTAATCCAGTTTAAGATCTCAAGTTTGTCCACAGACTGCCAGCTATAAATCCTAATAAATTGTCATTCTGACATTATGATAATCTATTAATCTTATAATTTGCGCTCTGATTATATTGGACAATGACTGTGTGTTATATATATATCTCAATTTTTCCAATATTCAGTTTGAAAGGTGAACAGGCCTATCTCTGAATTCATATAGCCATGATATAGGGACTAAATTAGAAGTTATATCAAAACTGAGGTGTAAATATATTAACATCTTATGCAACTGAAACAAATATTTTCATTCAGTTTTTATCAAGTTTTATAAATTATGAGATTCGGAAATACCAAAATTATTTCTAATCTTAGATAGGCCTACTTAATAAATCAAACAAAATATTTGGAAAATTTGATTAAATGTGACACAGGGATTGTAGTGGGAAAAGGCCATCAGCTATAAATTACCATAACAGCAAAGTCAGAATGTCCCAAATGGACCCAAGAACATGTAGAACAAGTCATTAAAGTAGAATTTGATTAATTATCATTGCTGACATTGCATGATATGATTATCAACATATGATCTGTTAATTTTTCACCACTAGAGGGGGCTTAATTTTAGATACTGCACCATTACTCCACCTGGCAGCAATTTAGACAATTTCCAGAAGAACGTTTTCTCTCTGGTCATAAACAAAAATGAAACATTTTGGAGACTTGTAATTGTTGTTATTTTAAGGTAAGCAATATATCTAACCTTTGCAGTCAAAAGTCTAAAGAAGATCTATACACTTTCCATCTGCCATTGCAAAGCAATTGAGTTCCTTCCAATTTTACGATCTATCTTTCACGCCTAATGTCACAGTAACTACCTTGAAAGTACTAACCAACTAACTGCCTTTGATGGTAACAACTTAAACCCTCACCAATTTTCTTCACAGTAATAAAACACTAACAGCTAACGACATTTTTATGACGTCTCCAAAAACTTCGTCTGCTCGTCATAGAACATGTAGAACAACCCTCCCTCTGGCGGTAGCCTAATTAGAATTCACAAATAGTTCGTCTGCTCAAATTGGAAATTGGAAGCTACAATTCTGTTTTCAACTTCTCAAAAGTTAGGTAAGAAAGACCATAAGGGTATAATTGCTCGTAATTTCTAGTTTCACTCCAAGATCATATCTTTTCTTCAAATTTAACTTCTCTATCACAGCACTGAACTTAAAACATTCTGAATTTCTGATAAAAATTCTCTCACATGGAGGTTCTTTTCTCAATGGGCTGTCATGTACATCATAGCAAATCTCCAACTGTTTCTTGCCACAAAAAAAAAATATTCTTGCAATCTTGGCAAAAGATAACCCACTCGAAATCAGAAAATCTTCCAAATACAAACTTAAAGATATTTTCAGAACAACTTCTATTTTTTCTGCACAATTACAGACAAATAGTTTTGAGTCAATTAACTGTAACTAAATATCCCATGGGTTAATCAGTGCAGAAATGGTAAATAAATTACCATATGAGAAGGAAAATTTCCAAAAAATACAAACTACACAAAAATTGTGAAACTTATAGGTTATAACGGGTGGATATTATAATTTTTGTTGATGCATATAAATATGATAAATGTCTAATCTTGAAAGCTAGAAAAAGATAATAAATGACTGTATCCCACTTTATTTAACGAGAAGATGATACTCCATCTGAGATAAAATTATAGTGGTCTCATTGAATTTTCAGACTTTTTTTCCAGCTGTAACATATCATTTTACAACATACTTTGACTGCAGATAATATAAATCAGATACATCAAATCATTAAAAATAAAGACAGAAAACTACATGCACAAAATTATTTTCAATAGATAACATTTCTCGAACTCACCCGAAATATTACACTTTGTCGCAGTCGGTAGGGACTAAACATCAACATTCGTTGATGGTGAACCTGCTGGACTGTCGGCGAGAAGGTCAATAATATTCTCGGCATCTTGACTGTTTTTTAATATTAAACGTCGACAAATAATCGTTTAGCTAATCCAACTCACTGGTTTCGGATAGAAGAAAGTTTTGGCATCAAAACTTTAATGTACCCATGACACAGTTCCATTATTTTTCAGTATCGCATTATGTCCCAGCGCTAACCGCAAGTCATATGATTTAATATTTCGTAATAAAATATGTAACTGTCAATTCATCACCGAAATTACAGTCATCAAATTTCATAGACATACAGTCACGAGATATTCCAACAAAAAGTCATGAAAACAGTTAACTCTCTCATAACCAATGCAGCAGAAGCTAGCTATGATATGACTTTTGTTATTAAGTATGTATTAAAAAGTATATCCTTATATGACAGATCAAATATGTATGAGAAGTAATGTCAATAATTGAAGTTCAATATCTCATATCCACATTCCATACAATTAAATAATTTTCCAGTACAAATAATTGCTTTATAATAGCTTTGTAATGTAAAAGTTCATTGATTCCAGATCTTAATGTCTCCATATATCAGGTGTAGCTTGATATCGCCAAGGTATTTGACAATGTTGTTGAAAAGTATGAATGTTCTCCACAGACACTTGACAAGCCTTTGACAAAGTTTAGGAAAATACTCTCCCAAGATTAAGCCTGTTGCTTCAAGAGTGAAAGTCAATAAAATGTCGAACATCACAGAAAATGTTGAGTGTGTAGGGTGCGTCAACTTATTTGGGTGTCAAAAGCTTTTTCGCAGTCAATCCAGGACACTGGCTATTGACCGTATTGTTGAAATCAGAATAAATTTCAGCAAAGATTCTATATATATCGTTCCTACGGTAAACACTTAACTTCCTTGGGATGGAAACATGAGCTCCTGTCCACATCATTAGGATAACAAAAGCTTCCAAAAGTTTGTTCTAGTATGCAAATGAGCTCATTTGCATCTCATTTGCATATACTGCTCTGAGGTCACTCTCAAAATGATACTGCACAGCTCCAAATTCCTTTGATATCAATGACAGCTGATGCCAATTAAGAGTCTAACATTGACAGGTGTCAAACAAACCACATATCCAAAATCTGAGCAGACAGATTAGAATAAAGTCAATATAATGATGGCAAGCCAGTCTTCAAATATTGACGCAATTTAGTGAGTATTTTTGGTGTCAAGTATCAACCAAAGAATTGAATAAACCTTTGATACAATTAAAGTTTCAGATTATCAGAATTAAATAAAACTGGATTTAACCATTTCTAATGATAACTTTTAAATGCAGTCCAGCATTAACGTCTTAACCACTTGAATATAATGAGTTGTTTTTACAAGGAATCATCCCATCCTATACAAGTGATATGTAGCTTATTCAAAGCTTCAGTGTAAATATTGTATGAACAAACCAATTAATTGGTTCATGAGTAAAGTTGAATATTAACATCAAATCTCTGAGAAAAAGTCAGTCATAAATAAAAATTTTGTAACTTTGCAATTCCATCAACACTGTAATCCCATATGAAGAAGGTATATCAGACTTCATCCACTTAGCACTTTCCAAAATTTCAATCACAAATGATCAGCAACTTTCCAATTCTTACAATTTATACGAAAAATTCTGCTGTGCGCCAAAATTCCCCTCGATCAGTCATTTCCCCACTTAGCATGCTAAGCCCACTAAGTGAATAATACTATCGATTAATCGGGTAATCTTTTTACTCAGCAGCTCAGTACGAGTCTTTTTTCTTCTGGAAACAAACAAGCAACCCCTCAAAGCTGAGATAGTATGACGCTGATAATAGATTTTTTTTTCGATCACACACCAGTTATCGGACACTGACTACTGAGTCAAAGTAAACTTAAAGATGTAGGCGTGACGCTATTGGTACTGCAGCTGCAGGCACAGGTAAAAAGATTTTGTGATGCAGTCTGCGAAAATTGCACATAAGGAAATTCCTGGCATAAGCTCTTCAATGTTATGTCAACAGAGACTGACAGAGTTATGTCCACAACTGGTGTAATGTTTGAAGTAATGTTTGAACAGTAGGAGTAATGAGAGTCTCCGAATAATGAGTCATACAGAAAATATCATAGATAACTCGGATTAACTCCTGATAACAGGTGATAAAACGCTGTGATCTGCTCAAATCATCAAAAAATTGTCGAACAAATAGTACTTTGGTACTAATAGGAGTAATGCCACAGTGAAAATGAAGGTATCGAAGATATTTGTAGCCAAATTTAGAATACTAAGTATCCACTATTGATAAATCAACCAAAAGAATGATAAATTGTACGAGTTATCTTACAGCGAAAACCAATACCATCAAAGATACAGCCAAATTTAGATGACTACTTATCCACTTCTGATAAATAGACAGTTCAAGTAATTTATTTTTTACAGAGTCAATTTTGTTCTCCAAATTGAAATCCTGTGTTTCGGCCTAATTATATCCGGAGGAATTTTTACTCAGAGTCACAAAATTCCAGATTACTGCGGAGAATACACAAATCAATAGATATTGATTAACCAAATGTCACACCCAAATCAGTGCTGCAGACAGTTGCAGAAGAGTATGGCAATATCATTGCATTTGATATCCTTAGAAAAATATTCAGAATCCTCAAAAAAAATATTCAGAATAGTCCAAATATTTTAACGGTAATGATTTTGACAATGCTTGAAATACTATTGGCCAATATTTCCAAAAGAAATATCAGCATAATTTGATAACATAATAGTCAGATAATAAGCATATATATCACAATATACAGGTGATTATCAATGTAAGTCTAAATAAAATGCCTAAATAATTCCAAGTTGTGACTACTTAAGTAGATCCAAGAAAGTAGGTATGGCAGTATCCATGATATCTTAACATAGTGATACACAGTATGCACCCCAGGCAGTTCTAGTAACTTTTAACAATGTTGTCGAAATGACAAATTGTCTAAAATGACTCCACACTCCAGCGAATCAGGAGACTTCAGTCCTGAACAACCCATAACATGCGAAGGAAATGATCGCATGTGTATGAAGTACTTTTAAAAGATTTTAAGCACTTTTGGGTACTTTTCAGCAACTTTGAGGCACTTATAAGTACTTTGACATATACTTCCAATGCAATCACCGCCCAAATTGAACAGTTCGCATGTTTACGGGTATTTAAGTCAAGAGTTTTGGAGCCCACTATTTGACATTGAAAGCATTTATTAAGCTTTAAAAGATGTCCAACCATATTTCAACTGTAAAATGTACCGTTGCCAATTTCATGCTTTAAGAAATACCTTGAAAAATAAAGAAACGAGGTATGTAAGAAATAAGATCCATGTAATTTCAAGGCATGAACTGGCTGAAGTCCAGTAGATATTATACTTTATTCTCATTTTTCACATTTTACTTTCTCTTTCTCAGTTTTTTAGCATATATTTTTTCACATTTCCGGAGATATACCCGATAAATTCCCAGACTCTCTCATAAATGCCCATATGTCATCGAAAGCATGAAAAGTAAAGTCCAAATATGACATAAGTACTCCAAGTTGGCATGGTGGAAAGGGAAATATCATTCAAACAGAGGCAAGGTATACAAGATCCTGAGAGACTTGTGAAGGTTTAAAGACAGAGCAAAATTGACCTGCCAATTTTTTAAGAAAAAATTGACAGCTTAATATTGTTATTTAGTAAAAGTAATGTGAAAATAGTCCAACAAGTCATCAACAAAATTTCAAATATTTTTGAAAGTTTCTATATATATCCTCAGGAAACCGTTTATGATAACTAACCACAGTCCAGCATAGTCCACAATAACCAGAAATAGTCAACAATAGTTAAGGGTTACTATTATCATTATAGTTGCCATGTAGGGTAAACACCATCCATTCTCCCTGATTCTGGGGTATTCTCACTCTGTCTCAGTAAACCTCCTGTGTAAATTTGCAGATTTACTGTAAACTATCCTCAAATGATCTGTTTACTTAGACAATTTGTCCATGATTCAGGGTTGAATCTGTCGAATCGTGTCAATTGTTGACATATGAAAGACGTGCGTGTCACAATACGATTCAGCATCAAAACGCATCAATGTTTGCGAATGAAGATGCCACATATTCACTATGTTATTCAGAACGCATCCGTAACGTGATCTACATATTGTCAAGGCGTCTGTAACATGATTTTCTTTACATATCCCACTTACTCAGTGACACTTGTAGACAGTAACATGAAGTTTGTAACTTGATATTCCTTATCCAACCCTGAAGTTCTTATCCCATAGAGGGTTTGTAACTTGACTAATTCATCGTAACTTGATGTTCTCATGCAACAGACAGTGCGTAACCTGATCATTTCATCCCACAGAGATGAGCAGTGTGAAATGTCATTGAAATATGTTTTGTAGAATTGTCAAAACTTTTTATGACACTATTATGCTAAGCAGGATGTGATTTTTCAAAATATAAATCCCTCCAGGCTCAGAAATCCAATTTAAAAATTGCCTCCAAACTGTGCAATGCTATAAAAGTACTAGCTTTGTGTAAGGTAGCTATTAAGGTGGCTCGATACTCGTGAACTTTCCAAGATAGGATTTCTTAAAAATGGTTTAAAATGATCCAAAATATAGTTTATAGCAAGGATATACAAACCAAAGTGGTCGCTACCAGCCTTTCTTTCAAAATATTTGAGGTTATGTAAAAGAAAGTCAGTTCACGCAAATCTGAAAAACTCAATTTTTTTCTTAATTTTTTTACTGTTAAGTTTTCCCTGCCATTCAGTGGCCATTCATCCTATGTTATTAAATTATAAAAGCATGGAATTAAAGAGGACAGTTTTATGGAAAAGCTGATTAAAATTCCAGAATGATATATTTAGTTTAAAGAACTTTTCTGGGGGTTCGGATCAAAAGTTATGATTTTGAAAATTTTATTTTTTTTATGAACCATGGCGCTAAAAAAAAATGACGAGATAGGATTTTTTATTTCTCTGTCATTTGCTTCCATATGAAGAAAGGAACAATATAATGACACTGACATGTGGCCCAACGGGCCTGGAAATTGATATAAAAATTTATTTATGACACAAAGTCATTTTTGAGAAATTTGACATGCTTGCCGAAAATCGCCTGCAGAAATTTTGTACTAGGAGTAGAGAGCTGAAAGTCCGGCTGATTATAGTAGTTTTCATAGCGCATCTAATGCTCCAAACGAGAAGTCTCTAACCCTACTAGAAGTGGCGCAAATGCAAAACGAAGCGGCCGACGCATGAAATTTTCAGAAGTAAAAAAACATCCAGAAACAGTGCAGCAGTGCTGATGACGCTACCATAGATAGGGCCTGCCTGGCTGCGCGTCAATGTGCGCTAACTACCAGTTTGCATGAGTAGCGAGCCACCTTAAACTGTCTTGTTGACAATTAAAGCTTTTTATACAGCCATAGATCTAGAATGGCTGACTGCTAGAGAACAGCTTTTATCACACAGTACTATGTCAAAGCATGTGACATTGTCAAAGACAGCCAATAACAAACACCATTGATAAAGTCAATGGCTCAAAGTGCAAAGCTTCAAACTCTACATTTACTATGCAGATGAAAAATCACTCATGACAATATCAGCATGTCAATGAATCAAAATTACTAATATTTATTGCCAAATAATGAGTTATCCAATAGGTGCAAGCCCATTATTCTTCATCCTATTTTACCCATGGGACCAGTTCATCTCATCAACTGAGTCCAAATCCCTGGTTAAATCCATGGAAAATCCAAAGCCGTGATACAATCCTGAAGAACAAATCCTTATGATGACCATATTATCCAATAGATGGATTTATGCACACAGCATACTAGAGAGATATGAATGTTAATTCAAATACTATCAATATATCTTATTAAAATTAAGCTATGCCTAATTTTGTTCTACTATATTGAACAGTGTAGAAAATTGTATCCAGGTATCCTCAATTTTAAATCCAATATTTGTTAATCAATGGTTAAATTGATACAAATAAAATGTAAATACCGTCGAACTTAGTAGCCATACTAAGAGCATGATATCCTTCGTATATCCCATGTGTATCCTAGGTGTTAGCCATTTCTAAGGATAACTGTATCAGGATGTGTATAGACTTCCATATGGCTGATAACACAGTGCTTGCAAAGTTCTCTCTGAGAGCAGAAGTGTCAGCACTGAAGTCTCCATTCAAAATAATGACCCCTAGCACCAACTACCATCCTAAATGCACCCCCCCCCCCCAGGCACCAACCAGCAGACTCCCAGCTGTGCTCAGTCACGCATGACGTCACCTGTAAACCTCTGTGACGTCACAGCAGGATTCCAAAAGTTCTAAGCTTCCAATGTGATGTATACCTATGGGCATTTTGTGCTCTATTGATTTCAACACTTTTCCTTTTTGTGATTTTCTTTTTTGGGTGGTCTTTTGAAGTTGGCTAATTGATAAATGATGGCAAATAGTGACAGTTCAATCAACTGGACTTCTAACTGTTCTCTACCCTATTGTGTTGATACTGCTTGCTAATTATGATATAGTACCCTTAGTCCCTTAGACTAGAAATCTAAAGATTTATTCTTTGTTTACATGCTGTTTTGCAGGAAAAACAAAACAAAGTTTCTTCTGACACCTCCATCATTTGAAGTTTTCTAATTGATAAGCAATGATGAAGCTGATGAGCTATTGATGACATTAAAATAAACTTCTTCTAACTATTCTAGTGTTTTATGATGTTTACCGAGCACACAAGTTTCTTAACCATGTAGCTTCCAAAAATATCATACTGTCATAGGCTGCGACAACAATTTGGGGACATTTATGCCGCTGAGTGTCCCATATTGTTTCAGATGAAATCACTAAGCTAAGAATGAGAAAAATCTAATTTACATTTTGCATAAGAAAATGGCAAAATATGAAAACCATCATGCTTAATTAAACTTTAAGAGCAACCAAACTATTAAATCTGTAATTGTGCAGAAACACCCCATATAATTAACACATAATTTAACAGAAACACAGCCAATATAACAGGCCAACACTTTAATAAAATGAACTTCACAGAGCATTGACTTTTTTAGATAAATAAACAGTTTGATTACAGGTAATTATCAAAACACAGACTGGGTAACACCAATTATGAGCAATTTGAGCCAGTTTTGGACCCAGTACCCTCATGGTCTGGGACAAATGCCCCTATCTCTGTTCCAAATCTACAAACAATTGTTTTATATGTCAACAAACAATTCAATTTTCTTTGAGTAGTTATCCAAAGATGATTATCAGCCAGCTTAATTGAAACTCATTTATTAATTCAATGGTATATTAAAGACTGGTGCCACTAATTAACAGAACTTCACTGAGTAATGAGCTGTTATTAAATATCTAACATTAAAATACTAAAACAAAATATTTTCTTACCTTCACAACAGAAAGAACAATTGTGGAACAATGCTGGTACAAACATACTTTCATGAATGAACCAATATACTAAGTATTGAAATTTCTCAAAATCTAAAATTCAAATTTTAATACTGGCATTATACCAGAGGGCAGGCAAATGGATAGAAATATTTATAAGCCGACAGATAGATAGCTAGATAGCTAGATAGATAGCTAGATAGCTAGATAGATAGCCAGATAGCTAGATAGATAGATACATAGATACATAGATACATAGATTGCTTGATCGGTTGACTTGACTGATCGAATGATTGATTGATTGATTGATGGACTGATTGATTGTTCGGCAGATGGGATATGTGCTAAGAGCCTAAGATCAACCTATGCTGCATGTATCTGAAAGTGTTATGATGTGAAAAGACTTTCCTCTATCTATACGAAGAAAAAGGATATTTGACTATTTTGTGGTATCTTTTTCTTATGAAATCCAACCAGAATAAAAACATACATGGGGAAAACCATAGGTCCTCTAGAGTCTGTTTGTTGAGAGGTAGGTGGTCAGTCTGGACTATCCACTTATCACAGACAGTCACACTGAGACAAGATACACAGACACCATGGGGGTCAAGATAGACTGGGAGAGGTCATGGGAGGGGGTCAAGACAGACAGAGGGTCAAAATATGGTCAAGGAAATTCAGGGAAAGAGGAGGAGGGGCAAGGAAGATAAGTCCTGTTGGTCCATTGTTCAGTTTCCAGGAAGGGAGGGACAGACTGACACAGACAGACAAAAAGATATTGAGATATTGATAGACATACTGGAAACAGTACATAGATAGATACATAGATAAGGCAATACATGATGGATAGATATAGATATAGATATATTTATTTTATCTTGTTGTAGAAATACAAACAGTTTACATGATATTGTGAACAGCCAATTAAACAAAGGACATAAAACAACAAGACGGGACACAACAGAGTTACAAAAACTATATCAAGTTGCACCCAGATTACAAATACAAAAAACAACATACATACAGACAAACATATATTTACATACAGGTTGGTTATGTATAAACATAATTTTAAATAAGATGATTGATTGATGAGTTGGGGGATGATAATAAGTTATCATTAGTTTTTAGTTTAAATATAAGGACGTTTTCCATTTGGTATAGCTTTTTGCAAATAGTTTAGCATTCTTTCTGTCTTTTAAATGATCATCTAAGTGAAGCCAGATATGTGGAGCTCTACCCAAAAAGCTTTTATTGTATTGCTCTATCGTATGTTGTGCACCCTCGCAAGCCAAGTACCGAGGATGATGTTGTGGCGCTCTTAATAGGTTTCTATTTCTAGTCAAATGCCAATGGATGGGTAATATTTGAATTTTTATTAATTGAAAATTGTGAGTATTTGAGGGAAGTGAGAATATGCACACTGTTCAATCCATCTGGTCAGTAAATCAATCAATTAATCAATCGATCAATCAATCGATCAATCAATCAATCAATTAATCAATCAATCGATATACCTTTCTTATTACCTTCCTACCTACCTCCTAAATAGTCCTAATAATTAATGAAATTACATAAGAGTAAATTACTTAATCTGGCAATTTAATTTCTATCCTACAACCTCATAATATAGCAATGCTTGCAATAAATTATAAAACCCTTTATTATTCTACACCCAACCTGCATTACTCCTACACTTCGATTGGATTTGAGTACTACAAATTCTCTAACACCCAATGCTAAATCTGATAGTAAACCAGTAGTTACTTCCACTATATTTAACAACATTTAACTACTTAGCTAAACTCTATCTAATAAGAGTATTTTTGACCACACTTCCACTATTGGGTCTTGTTTACCCCAGCTATATATAATCCCCTCCAAACTTTAATTGTCCCTAAACATACTGTCCTAAGCTGGGGCATCACGTAGCCCCTCCCTCCCCAAACATAATACCAAGATTGGGGTTTGACATGCAAGCGAGGACACACTTGGGTTGTGGGTTGGACTTGGTTTGGAAACTTTGGATTTGGTCAAGGCATTTGACCACCTTGGAGAAAGTTCATAATGTTTTGTAAAATTGTTTTGAGGATTTCGAAATTGTACTCATAAATTGTAAGAATAATTCAGCTAATTCTAGTAAGGCAAACTAAATTTTTGCTTTAGACTTTGTCAAAGCATTTGACTACGTTGAATTGAACTACTAGAATAGTTGATTTCATATTATCTATCACAGGATTTCATATTATCGGTCTTGAGCTACCAATTTTCAGTCCACACTCCGTGTTAATTTATGCATATTTTACTTATTTTACCATTATACCAGTCATTTGAGACCACTACTACAGTTATAAGCCTAGGGCGCAGTGCTACTGGGATAGACCTTTCATTCTTTATGAATTTACTGGTCTGCCACTTGCATATATGTATATATTCTACTGGCTATTTTTGGCATCAATCATTTCTTGGGGTATATCTCCAGCACAGTTATTGGCCTTAGGGTGGTAGTCCACACTTCTACCCCTTTTCAGTATTTCCCACACCCAACTTGAAACTTGAAATTGATAACTTTCCCTCCTCTTTTATAACTAATCACTGATGTTATCAATTTATCATTGGCAATCAGTGTCATCATTGATATTTATCAATGATTTTGGTGATGATAATACTATAATAATAGCCAACAGGATGAGGCTGGGATATCATCTCAAAGGCACAGGTTTGGCACAGGTACCGCGTACAGCATATGCCCATGTTAAAGACTTAAAAGTGCTATAGTAGCTTGAAGCTTCAATACCCTTGTGCAACAGTCTACCCTGCCCTACAGATAATACTCACCTGATATTGGGTTTTTGTGAAAAATATTTAATCAACTTTTCTGCCTAGTATTTAAGAATATACAAAATCATTTTCAATCCAATGTAATTTTACCATGGAAGCTAATAAGGATTTTTTTGGGCCATGGTTTTACTAACTTACCAAACAGGGGTTAATAAATTACTTGCTCAAAAAATATGAAAATATTAAAATTGCCCTACATCAGTCTGGGAAATTACCAGCATATGAGGACAATTGCAATTCCAGCCAAGTCCTGGCCCTGACAGGATGATTGAGTGTGTGGGGTTGATCAGTTGGGTCTCAGAAGAAAGTCTGATCTCTTTGCAGCCATCCTCACCACATAGCAGCATGTCAGTTGCGGGACTTAATTCTATCCAATTTCACGAAATACTGCAAAGTCATCAGCAGCTGATGACAATTTCCTAATTTCTCTGGAGCCTTCGGGTTCTTTTCCTCATTATGTAATGGATAGGTCTGTCAAAATTCATAGAGTTAGTTGATACTGTGATACAACTTTATACCAAGTTTGGAAGTGATAGTTGCAGTAGTTCTTTTTAAATAGCCAGTCAAAGATGATTTTGAGCACTGCCAAAGTCATGGCTAGGCCATGACACTGTGAGAGTGTCATGGGAGGGTGATGACAGTGCTAGGGTGATTGTCATGTGGGGCTGAGGACATTGATTGTCATCAGCTGGTGATAATTTCCCTGACTGTACATAATACATACTGAACAATTGTCAGATTATTAGGAATTAACCTATTGCCCTTATAGTATTTGACACACATTAATTCCACTTTAATTTCAACAATAGGCTATTACCAAAGCTACATATAGTTAAATTTAAGCTAAATTGACAGATAGTGTGGACAGCAGACAATGGCATTGTCCTATTGTTACTGAAGTCTCACATAATGCGAGAAAGGACGAGATGTACTTCCTGCTTAATCAGTGTACTTTCGACTGGTGCCTGAACAGGATACTATAATGGAAAGAGACTGAAAATCCTAAATTAGCATCATGGGACCTGTCAACATTGAATTCAATGCTGTAATTAGAGATAACTTTTAATTACTGATGAAGCAATTTGTGTTCAGAAATTTGATTGACATCAAATCTGATAAAATTTTAGAAAATAATTTCAATGAAATAGCTTTGCTGTGAGCAATGAGTAATACTGAATATATATCTTATATGGAGAAATCTGATGATAAAACTCCCCATCGATATGTTCCCCAGTCTAGGAACTTTTACTTTATAACTCAGCAAAAGCACCAAGTAGAAATACCGGTGAACTGATTTAACGTCTTATTTTACAATATACAGCCTGGACGATATTCGCAAAGGAATCAAGTTCCGCAATCAAATCCAGGACTTGGTCATGCAACAGGGTTCCCACAAAATTTAACGACGGGAATTCCATGACTTTTCCATGACTTTCCATGACCAATTTTCGGATTTTCCATGACTAATGTTTTACTCATTGAGGTTGAGATTCACCCCGAAACGAATTCACGCGATGACCATCGTTCACTGTCTGGACATCCGCTCAACTTTCCAACTACCATAAGCTCCCAAATGTGTTAAATTTTTGCGCGAATCGTAGTCAAAATTTGATTTTTTCATGACTTTTCAAAACAATTTGGTTTTCCATGACTTTCCATGACAACTATTTTTTCCATGACTTTCGCTGACTTTCCATGACTGTGGGAACCCTGTGCAAGCAAGCGCCCATAGCAGAACAGAATTGAGCATCTCACCAAAACCAGACCTCTGGCATTGTAATCAGTACAAAAACTCAACAACAAATTCAATTTCGAAAATTTCTCTTTTCAAAAATATCCATCTGTCATCATACATAAAATTCGGAAAATATGATGGGGCTATCCAACATAATAAATGCGATAGCAAACAGGGCCGCTGTCAATACGCCAACCAATATTAGAAATTTAGAATAATGTGAATAATATCCTAATAATATATACATAATATGACAACCAATATGCAGGCAATGTGCTCACCCATATCTATAAGATGGTCAGTATGCTGGTCACACACAAGTTAACTTACAACCAGTAAACTCTTATTTGTGAAATATCAAATGTCCACAGTTAATATGAGTAATATTTGTGTATGTCTTATTAATTCCAAATGTGCAGGGCCTATTGTACACAGAATATCTCAAAATGACAAATCATTGCATTCGGATAGCCATTTTTGTAGTATCGAGGAAGTGGCATTGTCAAATTGAAACCGAAGATGTTGCCCCATGGCACAAAACTCCTCCATAAGTTGGGAAAGAGGCTGGCAGCAACATGCAGTGCATAACAAAAGGGTGGAGGTACTATACAGTATGGAATTCCTTATTTGCTACTCGTATCAGTGTCTGTGCTGGGCAAGTAAAAGATCCCTCACATGGGGTAAATGTGTAACATGTTGAGGACTCCTGCTCTCTCTCTCATCTCATCAATCAACCCTCGTGAGCGCCCAGAACTGGGCTTAGAGGGCTGCACTTACCATATCTATCTATCTATCTATCTATCTACTTTGTATGTAAACCAGCCATTTTCTATATGAGCCAGTCTAAGGGTGTAATGCAGCACCCTTTAAAACCCAAGTATCCTGAGCCCCACACAAGATGTAATTTTTAAATGGGTATTTTCAATGTTTCATAAAAGACAATGATATTACATACAATGTCTCTTTAACATTAAGGGCCTTATTTAAAAAAATGATAATCTACACAGACAAAATCACAATGTCAGTTAATTGTGAACAATGAATTATACACAAATTACCACACTCTAAAATTTTGCTAAGTTCACTTAATTGCCAAAACAACAACACAAATGTTGAAAAAATAGCCAATAAAGACTCTCCTGAAGACCTGAACATAGACCTATTTCCAGGTTAGCTTATTACCAGTTATTGGCTACATCCTATGAGGGTAATTTGAGGTAAAGGTCTATAAGGTCATTCTTAATTACCCCAAGAGGATAACAATGACCCAAGGGTATTGGTGGACCTTTCTATTTTAGGTCACTTAGTTCTTTTAAAGTACTGATATACAGTGATGACCTTTGGTTTTTTACCCCCGTTGACCTCCAAGGTCAAATTAGTAGTGAAAGGTCAATTCTAATGGGTCTTTTGTTTGAGAATACACAATTCAATCAGCTTTTGTATTGGAGGTTTTTTTTAAATTAAGAGTTTTAGACACCTTCAAATAATAAGTCAAGAAACAGAAAGTAATCAAAATACAGTTTTTGGAAACCCTGACACAAAAAGTCTTAAGAAGACTGCTTTGAATTCCTTCCACATCAATACAAAAAGTTCTCTTTGAAATGAGCAGCCAACGAGATCTTCAGCCAACAAAACACTAAAAAGGTCAGGATGACTTCAGGAAGTTCCTGAATATTTTGGGTTTAAAGAACTTACAAGGTCAAACTAAAAACTACCAAAAAGGGCAATCGGTTAGTTTAAACACATCCCTTTCAAAGTTTCTTCCATCTTGTGACTCCAGCGAATGATTCCACAACAGGCAGGTTTTTTAAAGGAGATCTCAAGCCTCTGCCACTTCAGCAAAGCGTAGATTCTCTGGGTGGCCTTTGCTAAAAGCCCTCGAGAAGTCATCAAATTGACTTCAGACTTCAGAGGTCTTTTTTACTTCAGAAGCCCTTCATACAAATACCATACAACAGTCACTGAAAGTGAACAACACAAGTGTCAGGGCTAAGGACCTATTCTTCACTGAGGACCTCAAGGTAAAACTTCATTCTCCAAGTAAAACCAACCTCCAGTTCAAAGCTCCCTTCGGAAGGTCATTCCAGTTGAGAAGTTGAAATATGTTCTGAAGAACGACCTAAAAGCTGTTTACGACCTTTTCTCCGGCCTTTCCTAGTTCTTTATGTGTGAAAAGATCATTATACTGCTGTTCATAGAGACACTGACAGTTAACCAGTCACTTAAACCCCATTTATTGGTATTTGACCCTGGGAGTCCCCCACTAATAGCTTAAGGGCCAAAAAGGGCCCGAGAGGCTACTGAGGGACTTACTTTAGAAGTTGAAGGTCCAGAGAGGTCCTACAGGACAATACTACAGCTGTTCTGGGCTTTAAACTTGAAATCTTGACTGATGTAACTAACCACATCATGAGCTGTTGAATAACTGTAGTTGGGAATTTCGGTTTCCGGACATCTGAGAAACTGCACAGAATTTCAGTGAACGCCAACAATCAAAGTAATTCTAGATTTTGTAATGCGTTAGATTGCTTTTTTTTGATTGATTGATTGATTTATTTTGAAATTCAAACAGAGTTACAATATTAAATCGATGAAATGAAAATGTAACAATGGGTGAACTTCAAGGATGACACACAAAAGTCCGAGGACTTGTTTCCAGTGCGGTCCTGGAGTGAAGTGAAAAAAACGCAGGATGGAGTCGATGAACAAATGGGATGCATGACTAGAATGAAGAATAAATATTGATTAATTGACATACATATATAAATAAATTAATTAAATTAACAAAATAAACAACATGTAAAATTTATATAATAATGAATGGATTGGTCTCACTTGTTTCAGATCTTCTTTTTAACCATTTTTTGATTTGGAGCTTGAAAGCATCCTTACTGTTACACAGTTTGATCTGATTGGGGATCTCGTTCCACAACTTAGCCCCCTGATATGAAAAATTAGATTGGTCAATGCTGAGCGGTCTTGGCAGGAAAAAACTCAGGGCAGCTCTTCTTGTACGGTGATGGTGTTCAATTCTACCAAATTTATCACATAAGTATTCAGGGGCCGTTTTATGATAGATGTTGAACATATGGCCCAACATTAATTGACATGCTCGGTCTCTGGTGTTAAGCATGTGAATTTGGTTAAGCTCATTTTGGCCAATGTGGCTTCTTGGACCAAAGTTAAGGATGAACCTTACTAGTTTGTTTTGAGCTACCTGGAGTTTTTTCAGTCTACCTTTTGTGAGACTCCAGAACCATGATGATACAGCATAATCGAAGTAGCACTGGACTAGTGCTGTTATGATTGTTTTTCGAGACTTGAAATCAAGACAGTTTTGATGACGATAACAGAACTTGAGCCTCGCCGAACATTTAGATAAGATGTTTGAGACTATAGATTCACATGACAGGTTACTGTCAATTTTAAGACCTAGATATTTCACTGAGTCCTGAGCTTCAATGGTATGTGCACCAAGTTTGATTGAGAACTCTTTGGTTTGACAGCGTTTTCTTTTTGAGGAAAAGACAATTACTTCGGTTTTGCCCATGTGCATGGAGAGTCTATTATTACAAAGCCATTGGAAACATGTGCTTCCTTCTTGGCTTAACGTGTTGGAAACTGTATTGATGTCTTTGTGGCTAACAATAAGAATGGTATCGTCAGCATAGAGGATTACTTTACATGAAACACATGCCGGAAGGTCATTACTATAAACTAGATAGCACCAAGGGCCCAGAAGGCTGCCTTGGGGCACACCGCAAGTAATTGTTCTTTCGTCCGATTTGTATTCATTAACAGACACACACTGCTTACGTCCCTCCAGATAAGATTCGAACCATTCACTGTCAATTCCGGCTAATCGAATTTTTTCACATAACATTTCATGGTTGACACTGTCAAACGCCTTTTGGACGTCTAACAGCATCATACCCACAAATTTACCTCGACTAATCTCAGATCTGATGTGGTCTTGTAAGTGGATTAAGCAGGTGTCAGTAGAGTAGTTCTTCTGAAAACCTGACTGTAGGGGATAAATGATTTTGTTAACTTTACAGTGGTTAACCACTTGTATATAAACTGCTCTCTCCATGATCTTAGAGAGTGAGGTTAGAATGCTTACAGGGCGGTAATTACCCACATCAAGTCTGCTGCCTTTTTTGTAGAGAGGTATAACTTTAGCAGATTTAGTACATTTAGGTACACACTTATTTCTGATGGAAAGATTTACCAGATGACATACAACATCGCATAATACATGTGCACCGTCTCGTAGGAATCTTGGGCTAATGTCATCTAGGCCAGTGCTTTTGTTTGGTTTAAAACTAAGAAGTTCTTTAAGTATGAAAGTGCTGTTAACTTCTTTCAGAGTGAACAGTCCTGGCGTGACCCCAAGATTTCTATAAAACGTTTTGCAGTAGTCAGAGAAAGCACTATAAATATCTGGAATGGTGGGTAGTTTGGATGTTAAATTGCTGCCCACATTGATGAAAAATTTGTTAATGTGCTCTCCTATTGACACTGGATCGTGACAGACAGTATCGTTGATGTTTAGAACAATTTGATTTTTGGCTTTTGGTTTTTGTTTGTAGCCAAGAAGTTTAAGACTATCCCAGATCTTTTTTGGATCGTCTTTGTTCTGGTCAATTTGACTTTTTATGTAATTTTGTTTGGCAGACTTGATTTCGCGTTGGACGGTGTTTCTTGTCCTGCAAAAGCTTGCGTAATCAGCTGCATCTTTAGATTGGTGAAAAATTTTAAGCTGTCTGTCACGTTCATGAATACTTTGGATGATATCACTTGTCATCCAAGGTTGGGTACGTATTTTAACTTTACACCTTTTTGAAGGAGCGACTTTGTTAATAACAGCAAGCATTAGAGATGCAAATAGATCCCATGCCCTGTTGGTGTCATTACAGTTAGTGACCTGTTTCCAATCGACTTGATTTAGATAGTCGATCAGGGTTTCTTTGGTGTAATTTTTCATAGATCTTAAGGATATCATTTTCTCAAAGCCAAGATTTTCTCTTACAGTTTTACGAGTACAGAATGTGAGATTATGATCACTGAAACCAAGGTAGAGTACCACTTTGACATATTTTATCATTATCAGAAACAAGTACATGGTCAATGAGTGATTCAGTTGAAATTGAAATACGAGTTGGATTGTCTATGATTTAATGAAAACCAGCAGATTTAACAAATGAACGATAGTCTTTTACTAGAGCACAAGCATTCTTAGAGTTTATCAAATTGATGTTCATATCACCAACTATTATCGTCTCTTGAGTGATGGAAGTAACAGTCTCTTGTAATAGTTGGGTGAAATTCGCTTGACTTGGTGGTCTGTAGGTGCAGCCGATAACGATAGGTCTGCATTTACGTAGGAACAGTTCGATCCAGGTTCCTTCGAGTTCTGGGTTTTCTAGGTCCGTCCGATTGTTGAACGATAGGTCTTCTTTGATGTACAGGAAGACGCCTCCTCTGTTTGAATTGCGGTCACGTCTTTGGATGTTGTATCCTGGAATCGCAACCTCGCTGTCTGTGATGGATGGAATCATCTAGCCACGTCTCGGACACGGCTAGGATGCTGGCATTCGTCTTTTCCACGATGAAACACAGGTCAGATACTTTATTACGAAGTGATCTGGTGTTGATGTGAACTATATGGAGGCCCTTTTTCTTGAACAGATGATACTGGTCATCAGGTGGTCGTGACGCCGTTGGTATATCATCAGGGGCTTCTTGGATTGCCTGGTCTTCAAATATGCTAGGATCATTTGGCAGCTCGGTTAGATGACAGTTGTTGCAGGTGAACACCAACTCTGAGTCAGATAGCACAGCCTGATCGTACATAGCTGTAGTGATGGAACCACTACATTTTATGCGAGTCCAGTTTTCGCACACATCACAACTAACTGCTTTACTACGAGCAGTAACTGCTTTTGCAAAGATATTCTTGAAATGACTTGTATCCGGTAGAGCAGGGATTGAAAATTTGAAAATGTATACACCAGAACTGTCTGGAAAGATTTCGAATGACAGGCACAGAAATTTGCCAATACTAAGCAGCTAAGTAGGACTATTCCAGATGTCGCATTAGATCTCCTAAAGGTTTACCCCAACAGTTCAAAAATATTATCCTTTTCAAATAAGAAGAAATTGGTTTTACAAATGCATCATGTTTGTTGGAGACTTCAATGTATGGATCATGTTGATTCCATTACCAAACAAGAACACATTTGTGCACAATGAAGGTCTCAAGGAAGTAAATCATCTTGTAGTAACCGGTATTATTTTGTGAAAAAAAAGATATGTGCAAGCAAACAGTTTGACATGCAAAGGCATCACCAGTTGACGCTGTCAAACTTCTCTTCACAACCTCTTCAGTTCTATGAAAACCAAATGTGCTTCAAACACAACACTGTCAAATGCTTTCAACAGCCAGTAAACACAATTCCCCATTCCTTCAGGCTGCAAAGACTAGCTACCTTGCATCATGGCAAATAGAGGAAATATAGTGTTACACAAATATTGTTTGATAAACAAGAACATTGTAACAACATTGTCAAATGCCTCATGCAAATACATTAACATAGTTTTCTTCAGTTTTAGCCCAATTTAGTGACTCAAATGTGACAATGCACAGCAATAAAGCACAGCATTATCAAACACCTATTGACAGCCTGTAAACATTACAAATAGCAGGAAATTCACTCTTTTCGCAAAGGTGAGCTAAACAGTTTTAAGTATGCTTTAGTATGGACAGTGCAGCTTTCCAAAGCAAGTTCTTGGGTTGATTGGTGAGATGAGTGAGTTTGTGTTTTACGCCCCGAGCACCGGTTTGGGCTATTTAGAGGCAAGATTGGTGAGATGAAAGGGGGGTCTACAACAATGAATGACAAGTTGTCAATATTTTACACATTTCCCCATTTGTGAGAGTTCTTCAACTTCGTAAAATTGACACAAAAACACTTATACTAGGGTCAGAAATTTCTTTCAAGATTAGAAGTGCTAAAATTGAGAATCTGCATAAAGCACTTGACTAAAATTGGTGAAGAGCAAACATTTATTGATATATATATATATATATATATATATATATATATACATGCAGTTTTTTGTGTGTGGTTAATTCAGCCAGGTTGTTGTATCCTTGTTGAACAAGAAGGAACATTTATTGCATCCTCTTACCACCAACAATCTTCCGGAAGCTGAGTGCACCCTAGCTAATAGCTATTCTTCTATTTATCACCAGTGAATGGCAATCATCTCTCAAATTCAAACCTCTTAAAGAGCTCTGGCACATTTGTACCCTGAGCATGTTTGGTTTGGAGTAACATTACCAAACACTAGCTAACAATAAATCACCATATAGCTCCCTCCCTACTGACCCTAGATACAGGAAAGTGACAGAATGTGTGTTGTTCAATTTTAAGCAATTTTGGGCCATTTTTCACCTTTCACTATTAATTTAAGACCTCACAGAAATTTACAATACATACACAAACCTGTGACAATTAACCAACCAACCATATGATTTCTTTGAGGGGTGAGGAGAAGGGGTTTTAGTATCCTTTACCCCCAGCAAATGAGCCATATGCTTTTGGAGTAGCCATTGAAAATTGTTGATTGTTGCTAAACACAAAGTTGCTAGCTGGGGAGAATGAATGAAAGCTGGTTTACTATCAATACATCACCCCAAGAGTCTTAGACTAGGAGTAACAAAGATGAGTACTCTTACAAGTTGGAGAGGTACATTTCAGTTGACATGGTGAGGTACTTCTCAAAACTTTTGTACCACTTTTAAAGATGATTCCAAACAATCCACATTATACCCATTGATATCAAGTAAGTAGCTTGGGCTAGTAGCTTCATGGCGATACTATTCACACAATTAGAAGTTTGTATAAGGACTTTCAGCGAATTTGGAGGAGGGGGTAAGTCTATAGTACTCAATACAAATTATTACTGAGCTCTATGCATGCTGTAAACATTGCAGCTAATACGAATTGGCAGGCCTATATTTACCAATTCAATTGAGTAAGTTTGGGACAATAAAACTATCAGGAATGCATTCCGATTGCCTGGACATCCATCAGGACAGAAGGGGGGGGGGGGTGTAATGATGACTGCAGATAAGTTCGAAATCGTTGTATAAATTCTAGACTTTTTGGATAAGTTTCATTTGGGATGACACCAAAACAGAATGTATTGCATTTAGGATGACACCAGAAATTCCTGTATTTCTTTTGGGATGGTACCAAGAAAATTCTTGCCCATTTTATCTTGCCCAATCCTATCTTGGATGGAATATGCTCATTATGATGTATCCATAGGTTCAAACATGTCAATTGAAAGACATTTAATTTAAGGACAATAAACCAATATTATTATGCTTGCTTCATATATGTTGCATAATGCTTAGAAGTAGAGTAATATTTCCAATGCTTTTTGCCAATCATTTTTTTATAAAATGTTCTTTACCTACAAACAAAACAATGATTTTCTATTTTCCCTCCAACTTGCTAACATCTGTTACCTTTTAAGAACTTTCCAAAGTCTGCTTTTTTCAAGAGACCCCGAAAAAGTTAAGACAAGTTCAATCCAAAGCAGAGTCTGGACTCAGACTCAGACTCAGACGTAATTTATTTCAACATTATACAACATTAGATTAAAAACAAACAAATGTATAAAGAGAGAGGAGACCCTCCCAAAGCACTATGTGCCGCTACTGGAGGGCCACCTATACATCAAATTATTTTATACTTCTACCAAGCGCGTCCATGTGAGTCGTGAGGCATCCAGATCCAACATTGCCCTTCAGGTTTAATTAGTTAAAGAAAGAAAGTAATTCAAGTTTTTGAACGGAATAAGATTTTTATATGGAATAGTATTGAATACTAACTCAGTACAGATATGTTCCTAGGAGGTATAAAGGTGCACTTCTTATGTTCTGTTGCAAATATAGCAGTCTCGAATATCACAGTCACATGAATAATTACTTATTATCTTATTTTTGGTATAATTCTTGAAACCATCAAGTGAATGAGTATATATTTTGTCTTTAATAGAACGATCTGAAATATTGTTAAAGAATTGTGAAATTTTGTATCTGATGGATTGTTTTGCAAATTCATGACTAATTGTAGGTAAATGAAAACTATTTTGATTTCTGACATAATGATCATGAATATTCTGTGTTTTTATAAATATACCTGAATGAAAGTATCCCGGCAGCATTCCGTTCTCCAGCTTGAAGCAAAACTTAAAAGCATGCAGTGCACATATGTCATGACATTTTAGTATATTTAATTTTTTTAATAAAGGACTTGTATGGGCATTATATCTGCTACATGTAATAATTCGTATAGTCTTCTTTTGAAGTGTGAACAGTTTCTGACATTTTTTCTCCCATAATAGTGAACCATAATTTAGATGAGGAAGTATAAGTGAATTATATAACGTCAAGAGAATGTTTTTCGGGAGGAAATGCTTCAATTTGTTCAGTATACCATTAACTTTGGAAATCTTCTTGGAAATAATATTGATATGATAATGCCATTTTAGATTAGAATCAAGATGTATTCCCAAGAAGTTAAAATGAGAGACAAACTCAATTTGGTGATCATCAATATATAATTTTGGGTAATAAACTGTCTTTTGAGGTGAATGGAATAACATGGACTTAGTTTTCTGGCAGTTAAGAGACAATTTATTGACTTTCATCCAATTACTTATTTGTTTTAGTTCAAAATTAATGTTATCATCTACTGCAACACCAAAAGAATTCAAAGATGCACAAAGAGATGTATCATCTGCATAAATTATAGGTTTGAATTTGTCACATACAACAGCTAGGTCATTAATATAAATAATAAGGCACAAGCTAAAAATTATTTGACAGAAAATGTTTCCTTGTCTTTAAAGTAAAAGGTAATATAATACCTAAACCACACATTCCTGTGTAACAGGTGTAACTTATGAAGTAGCAAAGTGAAAATTATAGTGTAAATTTCATAAAGTGATGAACAGTAGGATAATAACAGAGGTTGTTAAAATATCTTAACAGCAATTTTGCAAAAGTTACACACTTACACTGTATGCAAGCTGTTGTCTGCAAACAGTCACAATATCCATCAAGTTAATAAATTCCTTACCATTAATTGAAAAAATACAAAAGTAATGCACCATTTAGTAACATTAAAAGTAGCAAGTTAAGACTTTTTATCCATAATCACATGAAACAGCTTGCGAAATTATATTTTTCACTTTTATATAAAATGAAGAGTTTCTTCAAGGAACTTTTTCAATATTGCAATCTGTTACCAACTTTACAAAAGTTCTGCGAAATCTTCTTCGAGGAGGAAAGGTCGGCATAGATGGATCGATCATAATTATATAGATAGACAGACAGATAGCTAGATAGATAGATAGATAGATAATTAAGCAGAAAGAAGAAAGATAGATAAAGAAGGAAAGAAAAATAGAAAGATAATTAAGCAGAAAGAAAAAAGAAAGAAAGAAAGAAAGAAAGAAAGAAAGAAAAAAAGAAAGAAAAAAAGAAAGAAAAAAAGAAAGAAAGATAGATAGATAGATAGTTGCATAATAATATGAAATCGAAATTTCCCAAGAGTCGAAAAACACACAAGGACACCTGGGACCTGGGGGTAATACAACCACCCAAATTAAAATATTTTGAAGCCATGTCTCTACCATGCACTGCTGTTAACCCTGAGGACATTTCATGAGAATCCAACCAGGTGGCTTACATTTTCATGTTGAATTTCCTGCCACCTGGTGTGGGTAAACTAAATTACAACTTTTTACTGACTTTTTTGTCCAGAACATGAACAAGGAATCAGTGGGACTGTCATTATCTCCAAGCAAGATCAATAATTACTTGACCGAGCCAATGAGACCAAGGCTTCAGTTTGGTCAATTACATTAATCAACATGTATTGTACTTGTAAAAGTGTACCAGGAGAATATCCTGATCTGGCACTAATGATTACTTAGTCGTCCGGAAAACCGAGTTAGGCGAAGATAGCATACTGATCCTGCCATACATCAATCTCTTGGTTTTGGTAAAATAAAGTGACATCAGAACATCATGAATCCATCTGCTAACATGAATAAAATTGAATATCTTTTAAAAGTTTTGCAAAACAAATCAACAGCTCCTTCATTAAGTCAGCTGTCACTTATGGAAGTGTCATACGCTCTCATGTCGGCTAAAACATTTGAGAGGCCTTTCCATTATAACAAGGAAAAGAATCTGTCAGTTCCAGAGAAGATAAGCTACTGTCATGAAGGGCTGATGACTTTGCAAAATGTGGTTTGCAGCTTCTTACGGTCTGCAGTTTATGGTGAGGATGGCTGCAAAAAGGTCAATTTTTTTTTTCTGACACCTGGTTGATCAACATTCAACATCACAAACTCAATCACCCTGTCAGGGCCAGGACTTAGTTGGAATTGCAATAGTCTCTCATGTGACAGTAAACACCGAGATTGTTCTCTGTAAAATTGGCTCTGCTGGAAACCATTCCATAATTTCCATTCCAGAATGGCAGTGATCATTTTGGTAATATCATATTCCATCAAGCCACCAGGGGCACTAATGCATGGTGGTGGCCTGACTTGAGTCCCCCTGGTGTTACAATGAATCTGTAGAACAAGCCAGTCTCCCTATCACACCCCTGGGGGGGGGGGGGGGGGTTCTCGCCCCGAAATATGACGGGGGTGCTCAGCTGAGCGTCTCGCACCCAGACCCAGTAACGGAGTGCCGTGAACCAAAAAATAGGACCCTGGACTAGGGAAAATTCGCCCTCAAAGAGGCATTTTTTTGGGTCTGCTGTATTATTTTACTTATTTGTGGCAAATAATTTCCTTTTTTGCCACTGTGGATGTCTTTCAGAAGGTGATTTTTATGCGAAATTCGGAGTTCTGGAAATGTTGGACCATGTCTAGGAATATTCAGACCTCATTTTAGGACCCTTAGCTAGGGAAAATTAGCCCTTGAAGAGCCCTTTTCAGCCGAGCATAGGTGTAGACCAACATATAGTGAGAACCCCCCCTCTTTGGGGGTGTGTCTGATAATCACTGAAGGCTTTGCTGAAGTGCCCTATCAGGACTGCCCTTTCCATTCATATGAGCTTTACATCCAGTATTTGTGAAGTTTTATGATGTGTTTGTCTTTGCAAAGTGCCACACAACTGATACTCCTGATTAGGTTCCCAGATAAATACAAACAGGTCCCACAATTGTAACCAGGACCTTCGGAGAGCGAATTGCGAATAAAACTTCTACACTATTAATATCACTGGGTTACGTTTGGGTCGTTGCAACTCTTCAAGCCGTTTAATGTGTCAAATTTCCGGCTCTCTGAATGGTCAGATGACAGGAAGTCGGCCGTTTTACTGTGTTGGCGACGACTTTTACAATTTTAACTTATACAAAAAAATTTGCAAAAAAAAATTAGAAAAATTTAGATGTCAGTTAAAATTGTGACATTCGTCGGCACTTATTTGTGAGTTCACTCGCATTTGTGAGCGAACCAGTTAAATAAGGGGTAGTCAGAAATTTTGGATCGTCTGTGAGAGTCAAGGAAGCACTTATCAAAGTTTCTTTTTCAAGAAATTAATGAAGAATTGGCTAACTTAAGGCGTCTTGCTTTTTTGTGTGTCTTTTGTGTCTTGTTTAATTGCAATTTAAGTTTTTAGTTTCAACGAAATCGCGGCAAAACAGGAAATAGAAATATTGTTGTTATTGTTTTACTGCCCTCTGATTGGCCGAAACAGGTTCGATATCTTCATGATAGTTTTCGGACACTTCTATTAGGGCTAGAATTAGAATTTTAGGCTCTTTGGAATCCTGGTGTCTTAATCTTTATGATTTCGTTTTTTCATGAAGATATCTCAATTCATTGCTGAGAATTCGTTGAAAATGCATAGGCCTATATATTTTTCCCCAGGATGCAATGAGAAGTACAGCAGTCCCTTTACCATGTCAGGCAATTCAGAATAGCAATCAAGACTTCACAAATTAGCCAATTTGCCATTCACACCTTGAGTTAGTATGTTTCAATTAACACCTTCTTGAAGGCCATTGTAAAAGTGAACTTTCTCATAGCAATTTTATTTATTTATTTTTTTTTTTTTAAAATATATTTTAAAAGGGTAACCATCTCTGCAAAACTGTTTTTCAACTGGGCCCTTTACAAGTTTAAGTTCAATAATAAAATTCCAAATAATAAACAAGCATAAAAAACATACCAGTAATAACACAGATAAAAAGAGTTAAAAACAGTTAAAAAACTAATATTTTGATATAATTATATATGACAGTGCCTTCTTCAAACAATAGAGATAATCTAACAGCTATAAGAATCATAAACGAGCCACATTCTTTATATAATGTTTCAAAAGTTTTTTTAATTCCTCCAGCTTAACAAATTCTTTCAAATAGCTTGGTAAATCATTCCATGACTTTGCCTTTTGTGGTAAATGCATTTTTTTCAAGGCTTTTCAAGGACTGGCAGACACCCAGTAGTTACAGTCAGCGAAGTGCAAGTGATTACTTCAAACTGCTTGTGTTACTGTGATGTCATTCAAATTCAATAGGTCAATAATGGATCATTTGGTGCCTTCTACAGTTTTAATCAATCAAGTAACTGAATTATTGCCAATATTGCTTCACAAGACTGTGGCATTTTTGAAGATGCATAAAGAAATATATATATCCTACAGACGACTCCTAAATACATTTAACTTACCATTTTAGATTTATAGAAAATTCACCCTGTACTAGGAGTTCCTACTTCGATATATATCTGAATATTGAGGGATGCGACGAAGAATTGTTTCAGCAAAGCGAAAACTATTTTGTGGAGAGCTTCCGAACCTGGGTCCCAACAATTGGTAGCCCAAGGCTCTACCAGCCGGGCTAGCCCCCTCCCTTATATTCAAGAATTGTAATTGGGTGATGGCCGCTTGGCCATGATATGAAAAAAACAAGAATCCGCAGATTCAAAATGGAGTGCCATGAAAGTAGATTAAGGTTCTGAAGATTGATTATAAATTGTTAAATGACAGTACCTCAACACTTCCCAATGACAGCACCAGTGAGTACCTCAACAATTGCCCAAGATTTAAAAACCTCTATGCAAATTTAAGTTAAAGTTGAGTAAGTGTTATTGTGGTCTGAGTAGATGATGATCCTAAACATTCTTGTAAAAGTGCAGGAAGTTCCAAAAGGGATTGAGTGAGTTTGTGTTTTCCCCCACTAATGATTAGCACAGTTCCAAAAGGGAATTGGCCATTTAAAATCACATGTAGACCACAGGTCTGGGCTTGCAGGCTTAAAAACCACCTGGTGTGGAACTGATGTGGATATGGAAAGCTGTTATAAATAACTTAAAATTAATTGCAGTCATTGGAGAGCTTTCCAAGGAAGCATAGAAGACATTTATTTATTTCAAGACACCAATCAAATTAACTGTGTAAATCCTTCTCATTCTGCATCTATGCAGTCAGGCCTATTTAAGAATGAATTATATAATTATATAGTGTACGAGAATTTCTGTTGGATTTTGTTTGACAATATCTCACTCATAAATACGTCAACAAAATCTAATTTGGTTTACTTGGCCGCGATAGTGGAACTCTTCAATTTACAGCTCTCCGACGTCCCCGTGCACATTAAAACTTTTTCCGCAAACACGTTGCCATTTTGTACCATTGCTGAGTCCATAGAGCAGGCATGGCGGGCTCCAGAACACTTCTTTAATCCATTGAAAACACTATGTATTTGCATCGCCGATTCAAAAATGGAATGTTTACCATGGATTGCAATAACTATCCGGTCAATTGACGACGTATATATCTTCAGTTATGGCCTAGCTATGTGGAGGTGTCGGGCAGACAAACTTCGTCAGTCAAAATATCCGGATAAATCACAGGTAGGTCTCATAAAACAAGTGGGATTCATGGATTAGGTACAGATCTCAACTCGGTAGGGCTAATCCAGTGTTGACAAGCTGATTTAACAATGTTATGGGCCTCGGAAAACCATCCCCGGCTGGTTCCCAAAATGACAACAACGGCACAAAATCACACGTAATCACGAGGCTGCATGAGAAATTCTTGTGCCTTCTGTTGCTGTCCAGTGTTCATGACCAATATAAGCCCTTAGACCAATTTGCAAGTTTTTAAAATTTGATTTCTGTAGGGAAATAATTTCTATCTTTAAATTATCTTTTTAGAGTTGAAGCTTAAGATTGTTGATTTTTTACTTTTATTTTCAAGAACGCTGTGCTTTTAGGGTTCTGTCACTCCAGCTCAACTGATTATAAATGAGATTATTGACATAATAAGGTTGTTTTGATTGAAAACAACAGTTTACACCAGCCACCAAGTAGGCCGATGAATTCAAAATCTTGGGAGCCTGAGATAACATTCTCTTTGCACTGAATGCAGCTGACACATAATATATCTGATGAACTGCCACTCATTCTGTATTCGTGAAAGTATTGTCTACAACCAGCAGATAATTTAACTTCCAAAAATGTAAGTTAGCTACCCAAATGCTCAAAACCATGCAGACATCTTCCAAGTGTTTCCAAACATAGGGCCAGCAGCATAGACAGATCTTCATCACCAATTTTAGGCCATATAATACACATAGGCAATTTAGGCTCCTTCTAGCTAATCAACATTCACAACACTAGGATATTTTTTAAGTTAAGCATTTTCCTATTTTGCAACCGACGGGTTTTTTTTTGTTTTTTTAAGTTCCAGGCCAAGTCAAAGAAATTCAAAAGTATCTAAAAGATTCAAACCCCAGCAATGAACACATTATTTCAGGAAGCAGAAGCTGTTTAATAATTGTTTAGAAAAATTAATTTCACAGGATAGCTAATCTACATCTGCCTGATACTTGAGACGCTCAATTGGCTGAGCATTACCTTAAGGTCTAGACAGATCTACCTAATTGTTAACAGCCAATTAATCTACTTTCATAATTTGAAATAGGCTTGATTTATTGATTTATTTGGGATCACAGATAGTCATATACAATACACACACACATATATACAGGGGATGAATGAAGTAATGAGTGAGGGTGTCCCCCTGCAACCAAATGTCCCCCCCAGACCATTTCTAGATACACCCCTGACCCACCCTCCCATGCAGCTTGTCTTGGCAGGGTGCCCTGACCAGTGCTATCTCAGTTCCAGAGCTGAGTCACTGTTGCTCCAAAAGGAATGCAAACAAGCCTGAGCCAGGACCTGTGCATGAAGCAAATTGATGTTTTCCTTCAAAAATAAATATATTTTGTTATAGTTTGAACTAGATAGTGCTATCACGTGTATAATGGGAAATTATAGCAATATAAATATAATCTTTATGTGTTAACTGACTTTTTAGACCAAATTTGTCTTGAAATTTGCTAGTGCCAGTCCTGGCCAGGCTAGTGACAGGGCACCGATGTGCACATGCAAAATGTCAGAACCACACTGTGGTGGCTCTTGGAAATGATGCCTCATTCCATGGATAACAGTCCTATTAATGCCTTTTGACTCTTCATTTGATGAAATAAAGATGGATAGCAGAGTTTCAAAGGACATTTAGGTATGTAAGTGATGTTTTCAGCCAGCAAATGAGCTGGGAATGGTGCACACCATGAACAACATGTTGCTTCATGTCACAATAACATGGCTTGATGTGGGCCTCAATGTTGATGTACACTGGTCTTGCTCTCAAGTTCTGGCCAGGCAAGTAAAAAACTTAATTTCTATACAAATGCCAACACCCATACTGTTCATTCCTATGGCAGATGTATGCAATGTGAGCCAGTAATGGCTTTACTCAATGTGAAATGTTGTCGAGTTCTAATTACAGAGATATGACCAAAACAACGATTTGACAAGCAACAGCAAGTCATCTCACTCCATTATAAGTACCCTTCTAACAATGGAGTGACTAATGTCACTCCATTAACTAGGACCCAGAAATTTGGCTGGGGACCCACTTTTTCAGACCTCACTGAGTCCCCAGGACTCACTTTTTGAGCACCCCAACAGAAACCCTGGTGTTGATGCTGGTCTATTGTTTGGAAAAGGTGTGAAGTTCAAACTTGAATTGGATGACACAGTTGTTTTAATTAGTCAGTCAGTAAATACTTAAACCGATAATATAATAATGTATAGCTATCCCAAACATCCCCCCTCCGACTACAGCTCACATATTTATCTATGTCTATCTATTTATCTATCTTTTGATCTGTCTATCAGTCTATCTATCTTGCTAGCTATCTATCCAACTTGCTAGCTGTCTATCTATCTATGTATCTATCTAGCTATCTGACCATTCCAGCTATCTATCTATCTATCTATCTATCTATATATCTATCTATCTATCTATCTATCTATCTATCTATCTATCTATCTATCTATCTATCTATCTATCTATCTATCTATCTATCTATCTATCTATCTTGCTATATATATTGCTATTAAGCAATCCCCAACATCTTCCATGGAGCTTACAACAGAAACACATAATTATTTGTCCATCTAAACAATTAAATCTGTCTTTCTAAAATATCAGTTACTAGCTCACTGACTGCAGTGTTCGAAATAAGGGGGGGTCAAGGGGGTTTTGACCCCCTCCCCAATGCTCTTGGGACCCCCTTAAATACATTTTTCAGAAGGACCCTGAGGGGGTCCTGAAACCCCCCCCCCCCCAAATACTGAATGAGTACAGCTCTTTGGCTTCTGGTGGCCCGATGACGGCCCGCCGACTCCCGGCTATGAGGGCTTCTTTCCTTCAGCATTGCAACTGAGAGACCCTCAAATAACATGCCCTATTTCGACCACTGGCTCACTGCCATCAAAAGATGCGTTCTGGACTTCGCAAGTATGCAGAAAATTAACCAATGTCAAATAAAGTCATGAGAACCAAACAATCAGAGCACACTTGAATATATAATATTAAGTTGGCTGCTCCCTCGAACTTATCACAAGCATTTGCAAAATTTACCACAGTTTCAGTTTGTCTCAAGTTTATTTTGTCAGCTTTTTAGGCTCTATCTCTTTCTTCTTTAAACACACATGGATAGATAGATAGATATGGTAAGTGCAGCCCTCTAAGCCCAGTTCTAGGCGCTCACAAGGGTCGATTGATGAGATGGGAGAGAGAGCGGGAGTCCTCAACATGCTACACATTTATCCCATCTAAGGGATCTTTTACTTGCCCAGCATAGACACTGATACAATAGTCCGCCAATTTAACGTCTCATCCGAACGACATCCAGCTGGGATTTTCCTCATGAAGGTACACTGAAAATGTTTTCTGAAAGAATTTTTGAACATTGTACAATGTGCGACACATGACAGAGCTGTTGGTCGCGAAAAACAATTTGGGGAAATATCTAGGTGGTTTGGCCCCCCCTGAAAAAAATCCTGGATATGCCACTGGTGCTGGTTACCTTTTGGAAATTTTTGTGGTGTTTTTTGCAAATTTATATCATTCAGGGGCAGAAAAATGGGAAATAGAGAAGAAGAATGGGGAAATTGTGTAGAAAAAATGGAAAAATCTGTTAAAACTCTTCGTATAAATCCCCTTTTCTTTCAGTTTCTTTTTTCTGTTAATTTCCCACTTCTTTTTTACCATTTCCCCAATTTCTGACCATTTCTCCCATTTTTCTTACCATTTCCCCATTTTACTGATAATTTCCACATTTTGCTTACCATTTCCTTTTGCTCATAATTTCTCCATTTTTCTTACCATTTCCCCATTTTCCTTTCTAATTTTGCTAGTACATCAGCAGAAATTTCCCCAAAATCTGTTTAGGGGGCAAGTTGTTCCCCCTGCCCTCTCACCCCCCCCCCCCAATGGCTATGCTACTGATCTCAATACCTTTTAGATCTGGCCTTCCTGCCATTGCCATAATTTGTTGTAAGCCGCTTGTACTTTTTTTTTACTGCACCGCCCCCCCTCCTAGTGATACCACTGCTAAGTTTATTGTCTGTTCTATTTCTCTGATTATGTATGAAAACCTAGGTCCCAAATTCTACACCATTTTCCCCAAGAATCTACTCACAAAAATGGCAAAACAACATACGCATAGTGAACTCGCATGTGTTCCGCTTGCGACACAAATTCTAGTTATCGTCCTTATATTCATAGTGCTCTAATAACTAAAACGCCAAGCCGATGTTTTCCAGGTTTAACTACACCATAACCACAAAATAAAGGCCAGGCCCAATCACTATTCACTAATGATCACTTCCATAAACCAAACAAGGACATTCCAAGTATCGCAACCATGGCAACTGTATTTACAATGTCACAACAGACACTTTAATCACCATCAGTGTAACTGAGAAGCTAACAGCCGATGCGACGATTATCGCCGACAATCGTCGCCAAAAGTTTCGATTTCGATCATCTCCTCAAAATAACTAAAAATCGATTTTCAGCTGAATGAAGAATTCATGATACATGGCTGTATTTGGTATCGTTTTGAAGCTTTTGAGGAGCTGAACACCATCTTGCTGTCTGTGATGTTCTTATCAGTGCATATGCCACACTGCCAGTCATGAAAGATATTTCACAAATTAGAAATTAAGTTTTATTCCTACAAGTCTGCATCCATGTTGAATTTATAGACTTCGGAGACAGAACTTTATCTAATACACATCTGTTATTTATTTACAACTGTACTGCTCTGCATGCAAGAGATGCATGGTTTTAAAGAAGTCAGCTTTATCAGCAGTTACATTGAATAATACATTATAATTATGAATAATATTAAGTTAATCAAATTAATTCATATACTTTATTTCCTTTTTCCTTCCTGCAAAAAGTCTGTTGGTCCTGCTCATTGTAATTTTAACACCATGGATATTCGTCGAGAGTTAAGGAATTCATATAATTATGCTGATCTTGACATTCTAAGTAACAAGAACCCGCGGGTTGCATAATGCAGGTGCAATATACTAATACCGGGTTGCGTTTGACCAAATATTTTCGAGACTTAGATTTTCATATAAATTTTGATATTGTATGCAAGCAAATGACCATGAAATAAACCAAGGTTGAATCTGACAGTTGATGTGAAAGTCTTGGGTTATGTATGCTGTCCTCAGCATTTGGGCCAAAAATCATTATGGGTGAGATCAAGACTGTCTCTGATTATACTAGGGTGTGACTGTGACAAATACTAGACGTTTGAAAACGAAAAATATGTGAACATAATTTTTTCCAATCTCACAAAGGGAGAATCAGAATGCTATGCATCTAATTTTTTTTCGACTGCAAGAGAAGCATAATCATGATAATTTTGCTAATAAATGAGATTACCCGTCGCTTAATACCCTATACATAACCCATAATGCACCTTCACACCATTGTTGATGTTCTCCATAAGTGAAAATCTGAAAATGATATTTAAATGACAAGATCAAGGAGCTCCATCAAATTCACAAATCCCATCTACGGAACAATCTGTAATCGGAAATGGAGCGCTAAAAACATTTGTAAGCAAAAATATAGGTATATCGAATGCCTGAAGTACATTTCAGATAAATTTTTTCTTATTTATTACATAGAAAATGGAAAAAAGTAAATATTATTATAAAAACATAATTTTGTTATTTTGGTTACAGGTGAACATATTTTCTCTGTCTTTAAGTCTTAATACCCTGTCCATAATCTGAAATGCTTATACACACCATTGTAGATATTCTCTGTAAGTGAAAATCTGACTTTCAAATCAGAAAATGCAATTCAGATGGAAAGATCATGGAGTTCGTCCCAATCCACAAAACCCATTTTTCTACAGAAACGATTTCTCAACAGGCCTGGAGCAATAACCGCTGGACTTTTTAAAGCGAAATTTGGTATATAGATTGCCTGATATATATTCTCCATACGTTTTTCTTCATTCTTAAATATGGGGATTAGAAAAAATGTAATCTTATTTTTTCGGTCATCAGAAATGCATCATTTTACTTCATATCGAAACAAATACGATTTTCTTTCTAAAACTAACCCATACATTATCCAAAATGCTTCTGCGCACAACACTAGGGGTTCTCTACAGACGGAAAATCTGATTTTCAAAAACGAAAATGCATTATTTGATAGCAATATGCCTGTGCATGTTCCAATCCACAAAACCCATTATATTGACTGGTATAATGCAGTTGCGCATGCGCACCTGCATTAAAAATCGATTTAAAATCGATAATCGAATCGAAATACAAGTCGATTAATCGATTTCAGAAAATGTTTCGATTGCACAGCCCTAGTAGCTAACATCACTGATTCAGGTCTCATTGATTTCATTTACAAATCCTTGCACAGCAATCTTTCCTTGCTTGTAAATGTAATGTTTCTACACTCAATGAGAAAAATTAACCTATATCGATATTTTAAAGATAAATGAATTCTGTGGGAAAGATGAATATGTCTTATGAGTGGGGTTGGTAAAAGGGCTTTACTTCCTGCATTTAGGCACTGGCTAGGCTTACTGGACAGGCAGGGACCACAGCAATCAGTCAGGGAATTTACCATGTGTTCAAGACTTCACAGTCATCCCAGTAGGCCTACTGTCTTCACTACCGCTTGACCCTAGCCTTACCAGGACTCTGCGAGTACTAAGTAACAGTAAGTATCATCTTTGATAGGGACTTAAAAGATACCAGTTGCTCTTATCACTGCCTAGCTTGGCATGGAGATGTATCAGGGTCTCAACATGCTCAACTGTCTCTGTAAATTTTGTCAGGCCTCTCCATTATGTAACAAGGAAAATAATCTGTTAGCTGAACTTAGTTCCAGAGAAAACAAGGGCACTGTCATGGGGGGCTGACTTCGCGAAATGGGGTATAATCAGTACAGCTAATGACATGCTGGTGTGGGTGAAGGTGGCTGCACAGATGTCAGACCTTTCTCAGATAACAGGCTGATCAACTCCACAAAACTCAATCATCCTTTCAGGACCAGGACCTGGCTAGAATTGAAATAGTCCTCACATGACGGTAATTTCCCAGACTGATATAGGGAGTAGAAATATAGTGTAGGTTCAAAACTACCCAAATTTTCCAGCTTACATCCCAACACAGTGGCGGATCCAGACACGACAGTCTAGGGGGGGCCAGGGCGTATTTCGGCATTCGCGGGCTCGCGCTATCGCAATTTTTCTTCAAAATGCTATTATTAATCTTGGTGGTCTGGGGGGGGGCCGGGCCCCCTAGGCCCCCCCCCCACAGTATCCGCTACTGCAACAAGCAGACTACTTATCCGCTAGCGATTACAATACCCTTTAGCAAGTATCGCCAACTGCACAATTTTTCAATTCATGTTCTGATTCGACAAAAGAGATTTGAATTTTTTTATGTCATCTTTAACGGACATCTCAAATTGGTGATAAAAAATATCTCAAATTTGCTTTTGAGGCCCTTAATAATTTCCTCAACATGTTGTAAAGGTGCTGAACATTTCGAGTGCTAAAGTCAAACTAAAAATGCTAAGTACACAGTTCTACACAGTACAGACAGTCAGTCACATATCACAAAACAAGAAAAATCTGAGTTAACAAAAAACAAAAAATTGTCTGTATACTTTTAGTCTAGTAAAAGTCTAGCATGACTATTTTCCAGTACATACTAAAGTCATGTACACCAAGCAACATCAGCACTATATGCTAGTAAAGTTCTACTCACATATTTTGTTGCACATACTATATAACTACTCTACATGGGATCTATTAGGTGTTAGCTGCTACTAGACTTGTAAAATTTCAAATTGATGACACAAGTTTTTGAAAACAACTTTGACAGCCAAGAGTGTATTCAGCAAATGTTCAGCCAGTTGGCAGGCACCCAGGTGGTTCATAGTCAAGTCAAGGATTCCATTGTTAAAGGTTCACATAAAGCATTCGATGCAGTTGAAGCTATGCACATGATGTATTTCTGTGTCATAATGTAACAGGTATGAGTAAACGAGTATATGAACTGTAATGAGCATAATGACTACTAATGTAATGATTTTCAATTTGTATAAGAATGCAATCTATAGCTCCACTGTTTCGAATGCTCTATATTGATCCAGATTAATCATTTTATGACATCAATAGGCACATGGATAATCTGTTGTATGTATCCAGGCAGCTGGGTGGCAGAGCGGTTACAGTCCATGCCTGCTGCGCTGCAAGAGAGACGTAGGTTCGAAACAAGGCGGTGAATCCAAAAACATTTTCAGTGGACCTTCATGAGCAGAATCCCAGCTGGATGTCATTCAATGAGACATTAAATTGGCGGCCCCTTGTATCAGTGTCTGTGCTGGGAAAGTGAAAGATCCCTCACGTGGGGTAAATGTATAACATGTTGAGGACTCATGCTCTCTCACCCATCTCATCAATAAACCCTCGTGAGCACCCAGAACCCGGCTTAGAGGGCTGCACTTACCTGCTTACCATATCTATCTATCTATCCTATCCATCTGTTGCTATAAAATGTCAAAGAGGTCATTGGTCGTGGGCGACTCTAGTTAGTATTCATTCGGGCAAACCTTCCTTCAACGAAGAATCGTAAGTTTCTTGGAGCATTAATTTTGTACAATGGGGTGCAATTTTAGCTATGTACTGTCAAATGCTTTGTTGATATCTAGCAATTACATACCACATAGTCAAATGCCTTACAATCACAATTTAACATTGATAATAATGCCATATCCACTCAAAGAACCACAATGTAGAATGTCCTATCTCAAATGCTTTATGCAAATCTAGCAACTGCACATAGAATGTACAATTTATGTCAGCTCTACATTGCTCTACAACAACATTGTCAAAGGCTTTGTAGAAAAGCTGAAAACAGGTATTACATTTATCAGTTTATCTATTATAGGCAAGATCTTTATGCAGAATATTTCAATTTACATTTCAATTTACATTTGAGATATTCAACAGAAAATTGTCAAACGCTTTATGATTGCAATAGTAACTCATTTGAGAAATATCATAACTGGACTGAGATTTTGAGTGACACTAAATAGTAAACAGGTATTAAAAATTCTAGAGGATCCAGCTATCCAGGAGTGGGAATGGACCACGATTGACTCTATCCAGAAAACAATCAAATATTACCCGTCAGGGAAATTATCATCTGCTCATGACAATCAATGTCCTCAGCCCCATATGACAATCACCCTAGCACTGTCATCACCCTCCAATGACACACTCACAGTGTCATGGCCTACCCATGACGTTGGCAGTGCTAAAAATCATCTTTGACTGGCTATTTAAAAAGAACTACTGCAACTATCACTTCCAAACTTGGTATAAAGTTGTATCACAGTGTCAACTAACTCTATGAATTTTGGCAGACCTATCCATTACATAATGAGGAAAAGAACCCGAAGGCTCCAGAGAAATTAGGAAATTGTCATCAGCTGCTGATGACTTTGCAGTATTTCGTGAAATTGGATAGAATTAAGTCCCGCAACTGACATGCTGCTGTGTGGTGAGGATGGCTGCAAAGAGATCAGACTTTCTTCTGATACCAGGGTTCCCACAGAATCTTATGACGGAAATTCCCTGACTTTTCCATGACTTTCCCTGACCAAATTTCAGATTTTCCATGACCAATGCTTCTTTCATCGAGGTCGCGATTTACTAGAAACAAATTCACGCGATGACCATCGTCAACTGTCCAGCCATCAAATCAACCAACCTTCTACCGTAAACACAGAAATTTGTTTAATTTTAGCGCGAATGGTAGTCAAAATTTGAATTTTCCATGACTTTTCAAAATATTTTGATTTTCCATGACTTTTCCATGACTTTCCATGACCACTATTTTTTCCATGACTTTCCCTGACTTTCCATGACTGTGGGAACCCTGTGAGACCCACTGATCAACCCCACACACTCAATCATCCTGTCAGGGCCAGGACTTGGCTGGAATTGCAATTGTCCTCATATGCTGTGATTGGGAACTGTGCTTGCTAATATCTATCTTCTATCTAGATCCAACAATTTATCTATCTGTCAACCTATCTTAGTCAGTTCATCATCAAGTTAGCATGGTTAGTGAAACTAACTTTGTGTATTCAACAGAATTTCAAAAATACTTCAACAACAAAGCTAACCAACCTCTACCATGTAAACCAACCCCTATCATGGTCAGGTAATTGTAGCCACGTTATCTAACACCTTGGTAAAGTCATCAATTATTGCACAGACCAGAGATTTGGCAGGTAACAGGGCAATCTTCAACCTCATGACAGTTTCAAGTTTTCAGTGACTTTTCACTGAATAATGATGTATGAAGTCAAAGTCAGTTTACTATAAATGTCATCTATATATCATGTTTAGCTTGAAGTCATAATCTGGGAGTCCATATCATGATATTTTTCTCAAGATAGAAGAGGAGATTGTCTCGATTTTACAAAGATAAAATCGTTGAAATTGATATTTCTAAACAATTTTGCTCTGACTTGTGATCAGTTGATCATTTTGATAAGTACTGGTCACTTAACTGTTTAAGCAAGTAAAGAGTCAGCCCCAATCCCCCACAGTTTGAAACAAATGCAAGAATTATTGACTGTTCAAAAGCCTTTACTTAATTTAGTGGCCTTTACAGAGTAAGCTTCAACCTTCAAACTTTATGAACAGAAAAGCTTATTCTACCACAACGGGGGAAAAAAAGAGAATTTTCCAATATGCATCTCTCTCTCTCTCGTTAGCATGATTTGTAATATGACCATTGTCATTGTTACCTGTAAATTTGCTATTTCTTAAGAATCTCAACTTTTTGATAAATATGAGAGAGTATTATTCTCTCTTTAACCAGTCCGTTTGTTTACCTTATTTTGACGACTCAGCGATGTCCCCTAGATAAGAGGACGATAAGAATTAGGGTCCCCAGCCTGGGGTAACGTGACCTTATCAAGAAGACACCCTTAATCAGCTCTGGCAGTGCTTAACAGGCAACAGCAAGCAGGGGGGTGCAGCAATAAATTTGAAACTTGACACCAAGATCACATGTGGTTTGAAGTATCTAATCTGATTTTATCAGAATTTTAGACTCAATCTGTGGTTATGTGCCCCGTGGTAATATGGGGCCACATTGTCACTCAGACACTGGTGTTACCATTATCTGATGACCATGCTGGATGGTCTTGGTTGGCAATTTGCCAGTAGTTTATCAATTTCACACCAGAGGTGAGGGTGGTCAACCTCCTCATGACAGGGGGGTGGGAGGGGGTCCTAAAGGGAGGGGTGGAGTAAGAAGCTGCTGTGTCTTATCAGAACAGACTGACAGCTGACAGCTCAAGACCTAGCAGCCCTGCTTGTCAGCTGGACCCTGGGGTGGCCTGACTCCAAAGATAATCATTTCCACATTTTCATGAAATTATGATGGAAGCCAGTACAGTCTTTACCCCTGAATGAAATGCCATGAAGATTTCTTCTGGTACCATTAAGATGCACATGGCACAAGATTGAAAAAAAAAACTTAATGATTTAAGCCATTTACAAATAGATGCAATCATAGCCATTCATTGGCAATCTTTATGCAGGTCAATGGACTGTTCAAAGTGTTCAAAAGTGACCATGCTCAATAAATAACTCCACTCACCTATGTTAGATTCCTATTTCACAGACATTATGTAATGTTATCCTTTTCTTTTTGTGTGATGTTCTTTTTTAAAATCAACTTCACTTCTTGCATGAAATTCTTTACATAAGACAGTGTCTATTCCACAGTTATTTTAGAATAAATGGAGCATTATGTTCTGCTTACAATCCTGTAGCAGCAGTGTTTATCAAATAATGCTCTTTTCTGATATCTTCAAAAGTTTACTTCCAACTTGCATATATCCAAAGCCAGGGCATATCTGTCATCATGTCTCCTTCATATCTGATAAGCAACTGAGGGAAGAGGGTGTTTATCACCAATCAACACACTGACCAGTACACCCTCCCCTCATGAGCCCCCCCCCCTTCCTTCACCACCCCCTCCATCCAGTGGCCCCAATTGGCTAATTTCTTCATCCATAAATGTGTATCTTTATGCTCCTCCCTATTCTCAACCGAGTTTGTGTGCCAATCAACAAAGTTGATTAAAATATCTTGATTTCTGTATTACAAGTACAATGGGATGCAGAAAATCTTATGAATTGCCACTTCTGAGACTGATGACACCTTCAACTACTAGTATGTTTGCTATGAATGAATGATTATGTTGGATATCATGAAGCGAACTTAAATTTCTTTCTTTTTTTCTTTTTTTTAAAAGAATTTCCTGTCATGCATTGACTAACTCATTTTTGACAAAAATAATAGTTTGTGACAGTCTGGATGAAATGCAGAATATAACGATTTAAACATGTAGGCCTAGTATAATCATGTAGGCCTATTACAGATAGCATTTAAAATTTTGATATATTTATTATGTTATGTAATCCTTTTTTTGAGGTGCTTGTTTGCAAGTGCACCTTTATTGCAAGAAGAAAGTTGCAAAGCTTTTCATCACTTTATAGGTCCCATTGTAATGATTGTTTCAGGAAAAAAAAGTTACACATTGTAGAGATAGATAGATGGATAGATATATAGATATATCAGCCCATTCTCCACCCCAGAATGAAATACGTACTTTATGGACTTTTTGCACCTGAATATAAACACTGATCTTCATTCTGAAGGAACAAGAAGGACGTCCTTCATTCTCATATATAGATCACACAACTGTTGAGAATGAACACCATTCTTTATTTCTACACAATTCTACAAAATAAAAGCTGGTCTTCATTCTCTAAAATCAGGATGAAAATGAAAGATGGTCTTCATTGCAAATGCAAATTAAACACTGTATTTCATCATTAAACCTATTGAATAAAATGAAGGACAGTCTTCATATCAAGTGAAATGATGTTACTCCAGACCATTGGATGAATGAATGTCACTCTAAACTGAAGTTTGTTCATTCTTGCATAAATGAAAGATCAATCTTATCTTTGTAAAATAAAGATTGGGCTTTATGTTTCAGCATAAATCAATATTGTATCCTTCAGCCCCTATTTCCAAAATTGTGGTCAGTTTGTTAAAATATAGTCAATCCAGGAATTTTAATCATTTTGGGGGGGGGGGGCGGGCCATATATATTCAGCTTTTTAACCGACCTAATGTCGGTTATTAGAGGGGGTGGGTAGTGAAAGGGGACTCATGTAAACCATGTCCATGTGTCCATGTCAACATTTCTTGTCAACATGTGTGTAAAAGTCCATTTGTGACCTTAGTTTTCAACTTAGAGTAATGAAAGTTGGTACAGGTATGGTGCTATGGGCATGGATCTGCTACATGTTGAGAAATCCAAGATGGTTGCCATTTTGGCGGCCATTTTGGCAGCATGTAAACGATGTCCATGTGTCCATGTAAACATTTCTTGTCAACATGTGTGTAAAAGTGCATTTGTGACCTTAGTTTTCAACTTAGAGTAATGAAATTTGGTACAGGTGTGGTACCATTGGCATGAATCTGGGACATGTCGAGAAATCCAAGATGGCTGCCATTTTGGCGGCCATTTTGGCAGCCATCTTACTTCATTCTTGAACTGCCCATTGTGACCTTAATATTTCACTTACAGTTATGAAATTTGGTACAGGTATGAGACTCTGGGCATGGATTGGGAACATGTTGAGAAATCCAAGATGGCTGCCATTTTGTGGCGGCCATCTTTCTTCATTCTTGAACTGCCCATTGTGACCTTAATATTTCACCTACAGTTATGAAATTTGGTACAGGTATGAGACTCTGGGCATGGATTGGGAACATGTTGAGAAATCCAAGATGGCTGCCATTTTGTGGCGGCCATTTTGGCAGCCATCTTTCTTCATTCTTGAACTGCCCGTTGTGACCTTAATATTTCCCTGACAGTTATGAAATTTGGTACAGGTATGGGACTCTGGGTATGGATTGTGAACATGTTGAGAAATCCAAGATGGCGGCCATTTTGTGGTGGCCATTTTGGCAGCCATCTTTCTTCATTCTTGAACTGCCCATTGTGACCTTAATATTTCACTTACAGTTATGAAATTTGGTACAGGTATGGAACTCTGGGTATGGATTGGGAACATGTCAAGATTCCAAGATGGCAGCCATTTTGTGGTGGCCATTTGGGCAGCCATCTTTTTTTATTTATTGAACTGCTAATAGTTACCTCAATATTAGTGACCTCAATATTTCGTTTAGAGTTATGAAATTTGGTACAGGTATGGGCCTGTGGGTATGGATTGTGAACATGTTGAGAAATCCATGATGGCGGCCATTTTGGCAGCCATCTTTCTTCATTTCTTGAACTGCCCATTGTGACCTCAATATTTTGCTTAGAGTTATGAAATTTGGAACAGGTATGGGGCTGTGGGTATCAGTCGGGAACATGTTGAGAAATCCAAGATGGCAGCCACTTTTTGGCAGCCATTTTGGCAGCCATCTTTTGTCATTCTTGAACTGGCCATTGTGACCTTAATATTTCACTTACAGATATGAAATTTGGTACATGTATTGCCCTGTGGGTATGGATGAGGACCATGTCGAGAAATCCAAGCTGGTGGCCATTTTCGCAGCCATCTTTCTTTTTTTTTTTAGAAATCTGTTCAAACTGCATTGATTCTATACTAATAGTCTAGCATCTTCCAATCAACTATTTCACCTATCTTCCAATATCAGTTGCTCAGTGGTTTAAGCAATGGCATCTTCAATTTCATTGCGCTAGGTCGGTTTTGAATCCGCGGATTCTTGTTTTTTAACCGAACAGAAGTATGAAGGTTATATCACATTTTAGGCACAATAAATTCACACATCCATAAAAACCTCGGGCTCCATGAAAAGAAAAGTTAATCTAAAAAGTGAGTGGCTCTGCATATAGCCAGGTGAGGCTATTGGCAGAGCCCGGCTCTGCGTATAGCCACTACCTAAATTCTTTATCTTTATGATGATAATAATGGGATATTTAAATCTATTCCCATTTTGGATTTTATTCACTGAATTCGTTGGCATGGGTATAGGCCTATATTTTTCCTCACTTAAAGATATATAAGCATGCCTATTAAAAAAAACGTGTTTATTGATAGCTTTCAATCATGTTTGACATGCTATGACTGTCAAATTAACTAAATTCTGTTCTCTAATAGGTAGGCAGTATTTCTTAACAAATATATTTCGCAAGATTAAATAGTTTTTAATGCCTTCAGCTGCATTCTTTTTAGAAAGCAAACAATGTGGGGCTTTCCTGGAGTAATATGTTCAAATAAAGCCCCCCCCCCCCTCCCCCAGAATGAAGGCCCTGGATACCAGGTAGCCGTCTTGAGTAGACCTGTTCAAAATACAAAAAAATTGTATTTTAATAGCCACCTGTTTGGTTTCCCATGTCTGAGCTGTGCAAAATAATGACCTCCCATGAATTAAGGCTCCAATTAAGTTCATCATCATACATAACAAAATTAGCAGCACTTTCAGAATTTAATGAGAAGTCCCTGTAAGCCCCCCCCCCCCAACCTCGAATATAGACCCTTAATAGAGGCCTGGTGATCTCTCAGACCTCTCAGACTGCTTGAAGGTCTTCTGAAAAGATGTGAAGGGGGCATCTGATCTGGTAATTCGGTATATCTTTGTTGTGGAGGAAGGAGGGATCAGTGAAAGAAGAAAGGGAGAAAGGAGTAGGGAGGAGGGGAGAACGAAGGAGAGGAGAATGGAGGAGGGGAGAACGGAGGAGAGGAGAAGGGAGGAGAAGAGAAGGGAGGAGGAATAATTCAGCCACTAAAATTTTATAACTAGTAGAAATTACATCCCAGAATAAATTGTATCTATAAATGGCCTTAGGGGATAAAAATGGGAGAATGTGGGATGATTATTTTGTGGCTTTTCTTATCTTTCCCATGTGCATTTTGTTACTACCCCCGAAATGTATGCCATTGAAAATGTCCATTAAATAACATGAACCGCGACATGAATCTGCAGACATTTCAGCTATAATAAGTATTAAAGCCTCAGCATTTCATCATTCAACAGAAAAGCAGGTCCATTTTTGGCATTTAACCGCACCACAGATATATCTATATCAGAAAATGAATAACATTCTTTATCCTGTAGATGTACCTTCAGAATTAAATACACCCTTCATATTCAGGTGACAAAAGTCCATAAAGTACGTATTTCATTATATGTGGAGAATGTGTTGAGATATATAGATATATAGATATACAGATATATAGATATAGATAGATAGATAGATAGATAGATAGATAGAGATAGATAGATAGATAGATGGATGGATAATATAAGATAGACAGATAGATGTGTTTAGATGTGTTGAGATAAAGAGATAAAGAGATATAGATAGATGGATAGATAGATAGATAGATAGATAGATAGATAGATAGATAGATAGATAGATAGATAGATAGAGTGCTTCCACAATATTTTCTAACTAAACAATAAATACATTTATACTCTGCAGGCTGACAATCGACTGATTTTTCAGGGGTAATCTTTCTTTTCATGGAAATTTCCACTAGGCCTATCTCTTGAATATTAATATCTTCACTTGTAAAATGTGATTGCTCATCAACTAACATACATGTGAGACATTCCAGTGTCTCAACATCAGAGACCCCCTGGGGTGATGTCTGTGAGGTCTTTAAAGAGGGTAAATTGGGGAATAGGCTGATTAAAAGGATTTCTTGCTTAGAACTTTAAGACAAAGTGGGGCTTCTTTTGAGTTCAGGAAAGTTAAGCCTCCATATAGATAAAATCCTACATAGTTCAATATAGCCAGAACAGAAGTTAATTAACAAAGGTGTATGTATATGTAGAAGAGCAGATAGAAATACAGAAAGAAAGGTAAATAGAAAATTTGAAAGACCTGAAAAAGATTGATTTCTAGAAAGAGAGAAAAAGAAATCTTTGAAAATAAGACAGGAAGGAAGGCAAAATTAGAAATATGGAATTTAAAAAACGGAAAAATAAAAGTCAGGGAAAGAGAAATATATTGGAGAAAGAAAAGCAGATTGAAAATGGAGAGAAGGAAAATAGGACAAACAGAGAGAAATAAAGAAGGATGGAAAGAAAGATAGGATGGGTAGACAGAACAGAAAGGAAACCCAGATTGTGAGAAAGACTAAATGGAATAACACTGAAGAGGGAAAAATACATGGATAGACAGTCTTAAAGATAGAAAGATCAAGTGGACGAGAGATAGAGATACAGAAAGAAAGAGAGAAGATAATCTTGATAGAAATAAAGGCAGACAGAGAGATAAGGAGAGAGGTTGAGAGGAAGAAAAATCAAACAAATGAAAAAGGAAGATTGATTGAATGAAGGTCATTCCATGTCAAATCACCCAGGGCTCCCCAGGTGACCACCTCAGAAAAAAATTGAAAAAATTCACAGTTGTTCACTTACCAGATATAGGCCTATGCAAATTTGCAAAATTGTAGGTCTGTGACTAAAAAATTCACCGAGATAGGAGCCCTTGAAATTCAAGGCTATTTTTAATTTTCTTCGAAATTGTGGTTTCAGCCAACTTCAGAGATGTATAACTCCCCAAATAACAATACTACATATTTTATATCGTCACACTGGAACAACTTCCTCCCAAACATTTCATATTTGTGCATCATGTTTCTGGCTTAGGTGTGTTTCTACAGGGGCTCAAAAATGGACAGAAGTGCAAAATCGCCAAAAAGGTGCCGACGTATACGTGTACAAGTGCTATGTAATTACATTGTAGTCATGGCAACCCCCACGTATATACGTCACACGGAAACGTGCAGCAAAACCTCTCTAACTAGAATTCACACTGCGAGCAGAATGACTTAGATTTACTGACCAAATGCCTGTGATATTGTCTAATAACATGAAATAGCTCAATATTTTCATGCCATAACCCTGATTCATTTTGAATGCTATTAAACTGCCATTCAAACACTGGCTATTGTCTTAATTGCTGTTCAAACAAAGGTCGTACATGTCCATTGTGAGCAATGTTGCATTGCTATAGGGGTGGCTATTGTATGAGCATCCATGAGACACAACTTTTAGACATTTTTTTTTATCTTTTAAAAATTTTACTTTATTGAACTTCCCTGCATTTCTAACAAGCAAGTTATGATATAATGAATTAATCTAACCTCTGATGATCAAATATCAAAATTTATTGGTCATACATGTATATTACATATAAAATTACAAGAGAAAAAAAGTCAGGTGTAAGGAGGTGTGAGACTTAGGACTCACATGTGATGTTAAGGCCTCATTTAGTATATATGTATATGGCTAAACATTTAACTGATTTAGTTGGACTGTGTTAGTACATGTATGTTTAGAATTATTAGATAGGTATTAGTTTATTTGTATTTAAATCCAACCCTGCTAGTAAAACCCAAGCCAACCAACATTTTACAATTAAATTGCACTGTACTTGCAGTGAATCTGGGGAATCCCCAGACCAGGGGAATTCCCACTTTGTTCATGCATCACTGAGCATACAAGCCTGTAACAGGACCGGGGGCCTGAATGGACTGGTTAACACCTGTATTGGCAGTCTGGCACAGTGCAGGACTGGTCTGACCGAAAACCTGTCCTGTCACAGGCTAAAATGGCACCAATTTTAAATGGTGAAGCCAGCTCCAGAGTCCTAAACTAGAATTCACACTGCGAGCAGAATGTCAGGAACTGCTGAGCCTGCTGCTTGAGAATTAAAATTTGTTAGTTTATTTGAGGGCATTTGAGTTATTTTCAGCAGAGCGGGGCGGTGCGGTGCGGTCAAGCTTAGTCCATTACGGGGCGAGGTGGTCATCCTTTTGGGAGACCACGCAGGGCTCTACTTTGTTGCTCTAGAAATAGGGAATGAGTGAGACACTTAGAGAGCCACAATTCCATGAACCGACACCCGTCATAGAGCATATGGACTCACCTGCCCAGAGCCAATTATGGAAAAGGTAGCATGAAACTATGCTAGGATCTCGACCAATCATAATCCCCTTTACATTTATACTCTTTGCCATGCGCGAAATTCAATTTTCTCAAGGAATCTCCCGTTCGGAAATGTTGGAAAACAAGCAAAACTAGATTTCATATCGCTAGCGGAATGTGATGAGGTGCTTGTGCTGGGACTTACAAGATGGCTTATATTGAATTGCCTTGTAAATTGCTGGTGTTTCTTGTTTGCCTCATTTATGATGCATAAAAGTCTTGACGAGAAATTGTGTCTTATTGCTCAATATGTGATATACCAAACTGAAGTGTTCAATGACTCACTTGGTATAAACAAATGCATTTGACTTTTAACTACAGCCCAGGTCCAAGGAAGGCACTTTTTAAAGTTAAATTGGTTTTCGGACAGGGAAAAAGAAAACATTTGTGCAAAATATAGAGGGGTAGGTAGACAGACAGATATAAACTGAAACATAGATAGATAGATAGATAGATAGATAGATAGATAGATAGATAGATAGATAGATAGATAGATAGATAGATAGATAGATAGATAGATAGATAGATAGATAGATAGATAGATAGATAGATAGATAGATAGATAGATAGATTGATAGATAGATAGATAGATAGGTTCATTTTTATGAAAGTGACTTACCAAGTAGATTAACTGACCAAATGCCTGTGATATTGTCTTAACTTTTGGACAATTTTTTTTATCTAGCTCTTAAAAATTTTACTTTACTGAATTTCCCTGCATTTCAAGGAATTAATGATATAATGAATAAATCTGACCTCTGATGATCAAATATCAAAATTTATTAGTCATGCATGTATGCCTTATTTAGTCATAGGCCTACATGTATATGACTAAACGTTTAACTGATTTAGCTGGACCGTTTTAGTACATTTATCTTTAGAATTATTAGATAGGTATTGTTTATTTGTATTTAAATCCAACCCTTCCAGTAAAACCCAAGCCAACCAACATTTTACAATTAAATTGCACTGCACTTGCAGTGAATCTGGGGAATCCCCAGACCAGGGGAATTCCCATCCTCTTCATGCATCACTGAGCATACAAGCCTGTAACAGGACTGGGGGCCTGAATGGACTGGTTAACACCTGTACTGGCAGTCTGGCACAGTGCAGGACTGGTCTGACCCAAAAACCTGTCCTGTCACAGGCTAAATTGGCACCAATTTTAAATGGTGAAGCCAGCTGCAGAGTCCTAAATTACAAGATTTATGAGGCCTGTAGCATATTCTACAAAGCAAGAATGTAATGGAATTTACCCACATGTAATGCTAGTTTGCATATCCTACAATTACCTTCAGTTATGAACCCTTGGAATGGTGAGGGGAGTCCAGAAAACTTGACAAAAATTTGGAGCATTTTCAAGTGACTCAACGATCATGAGCACAAAAGCAATAGGAGCTGGCTGCCAGCGGCAGCAGCTCCTAATTACAGGATTTATGAGGCCTGTAGCTTATTCTACAAAGCAAGAATGTAATGGAATTTACCCACATGTAATGCTAGTTTACATATCCTACAATAACCTTCAGTTATGAACCCTTTGAATGGTGAGGGGAGTCCAGAAAACTTTACAAAAATTTGGGGCATTTTCAAGTGACTCAAAGATCATGAGCACAAATACAAAAGGAGCTGGCTGCCAGCGGCAGCAGCTCCTAATAAGTGGCACCACATCCCCCATAGGCCTGCAGATGCAAGTTACATACCATGCATACATTGTTGCTTTTTTCCCCTATCTATCATCTATTTCCCTCCTACCTGATTTTCTTCCTTCCCTATTTCCTCACTTATTTCTTTTCCTTATTACTTTCCTTATTTCCTTCCTTCTTTCCTTCCTTCTTTCTTTCTTGCATTCTTCTTTCTTTTCCCTTCTTTCTTTTTTCCCTTCTTTCTTTTTTCCCTTCTTTCTTTTTTCCATTCTTTATTTTTTCCCTTCTTTCTTTCCTTCTTGCCTATTTCCTTCCTTCCTATTTCCTTCTTTCCGCATTTCCTTCCTTGCTTATATCCTCACTTATTTCCTTCCTTCTGTCCTTCCTTCCTTTTTTCCTTTATTCTTTCCTTTCTTTCCTTCCTTCTTTCCTTTCTTCTTTCTTTCCTTCCTTCTTTCCTTTCTTCTTTCTTTCCTTCCTTCATTCCTTTCTTCTTTCTTTCCTTCCTTCTTTCTTTCCTTTCTTCTTTCTTTCCTTCTCTCTCGCCTTCCTTCTTTTGTCCTTTCTTTCCTTCCTGCTTTCTTTCCCTCCTTCCTTCCTTTTCTCCTTCCTGCTAAATTCCTTCTTTCTTCTTCCCTTACTTCTTCTTTCCTTCTTCCTTACTTCCTTCTTTCCTTTAAAGTGTGCTTTTTTATAAACATTACTTTTAGATTATGAAAATGCTAAAATTGTTTGTGTTTTGTCATGGAAATCAACAATTGTGGACTTCAGTTTTTAAAAACTTTTTTCCAGCTTCGGTAACTAATCTTTCTGTCTATCCAACTACCCGGTATATGTCTATCTACATGTATCCCCCATCCTCCACTTCAGCACAGATTCTCTGGGTGCCGTCCTCCTCATTCACCCCTTTTCGACAGAACTGGGATTGAGGGGGTGTCCCAGGGGGGTGTCCATCCTCCAACAGGTCACTGTGCAGGAGGGTGGGGGTGTCTTGTTAAGGGGTTAATGTCCCTGGATATTCTTAGTTTCACTCCTCTGATACAATGTATCATTGAAACAGAAAATGCCAGGACCTTCTAGATAACTTGGAACTTATATGAGCATGCTCACAGATTTACAGTCACTCACCTCATTAATTCATTTTTCAAAAATTGTAATTGACTTATCTTGGACATGTTTTGTTTAATATTGTGAGTACATACTGTGTCTACAGTGTACTCTGTATTCAACCAAAATAACATAATTATGTTGAGGAGTTATGTAATTCATGATAGATTTATCCACTTTTATCCCATAGCAATACACAATATCTTTATGACTTTTCAATGTGCACCCAGTGAGCTGACTGTCTGTAGTAAATACACTATTTGATATTGGATTTGCATTTCACAGAAGTGATCTGTGCATGTATGTACGTATTTCATCTATCTATGTATCTATGTATCTATGTATCTATGTATCTATCTATATATCTATCTATATATCTATCTGACCACTTATCTGTGCTTCTGTCTTTATACTTGACTATGTATTTGAGTATCTGACTATATTTTTACCCATCTATGTATATATATCAAGCTGACCATTTATCTACATCTATTAATCTGACCATCTATATAATTACGTCCATCAATCTCCTAGGCACAACTGATCATCGTTTACATCACCAGCTTTTATTTCCCTACTTAAACACCTTTCACTGCATATCGTCAAATTCAGGCAGAAGTGATCTGCTATACCAAGGCCAAATACTGACTTATCTTTTTAAAAGAATGCAGGGGTATCTCTCTTACTCTCCATCTTTTATTTGTTCTTTCTTCCTGTCCTATAACTTTTTTTTTTTTTACTTTCCCACAACCATGACAGTTATCTGGTAACTGTCATGCTTCAACTCATTCTTGAAGTAGAATGGTAAATTTCTTTCTACAATGCCCATCCAAGGCTGTTATCAATCTGGGTCCTTATCATTTTTCCATTATCTTAATTTGGTCAAATATCAAGTTCTTGTGATGAGCACCCTCCTGTAGGAGGAAGGTGATGAGCCCTGCCATTTTGGATTGGCTCCTCTCTGAGCCTCTCTGAGGTCCCTGTTGGTGGTCACATTAATGTACAGGGGGGACACAGATAGAGCAGCTGATTTGAGTGAAAATTAATATTCAATAGCCAGCTTGTGGAAATTTCCATTCAAGCAAGATAGACAGATACAAGAGGTGTTCAACTTATTTTGACAAAAAGCTTTAAAGGCCACCAAATTGAGACATTTTGCTGCATGCTCTTATGCATGTCATATCACCCAATTATCTCAGAAGCATGGGAATGGTGATTAATTGCTTGTTATTTGGAAGGAGTGACACAACACCTTTTGAGGAGGGGTTTCAATATTAAAGACTTAGCTGACATTTATAAAATGATGGACTTTGATTGCACCGGACATTCATGAACAAACTCATTGACTTGGAAATTGCCAATTTAATATGTGAATGAATTTTTGCATTATGAATTAATTGTTTGTTTTAATAAACTTATAGGCGGGCCTATATGAAATTTGTGTCTTTATGCAATTGGTTCTAAATATATTGCATGAGTATAAAATATGAATGATTTAATCAACTTAGCAAAAAACTGCTTCTTCCTACCTATAACATGTCTCCTGCAATCTGAGAAATAAGATTCCATTGTTTTACTTTTCTTAAGCAGTTTAAGAAGTTTGTCTTAAAGTTAAAGACAAAAGTTCAACAAGTGCAGTAAGGCCAAGGCAATGCACAACAAAGTAGTTTCACAATAGGCCAAGGCAATGCAGCAGGGAGTGGTTTCACTTTTGGGCTAGCCTGTTATGTAGGTCAAGGCCACCAGCAGCTCTGGCTGGGAGCACGTGTCATGAGGGGGTGTGGCAGGCACCTCGAAATAGAGAGGACCTCTGATATATCAAGGGAAGCAAAGTATGTCCCCCAAGCACTGAGAAATAGGGAGGTCGCACTGTATAGGTGTCAATGTAAGACATACCTTTGCAATGTTTTGGATCAGTTTGTTTAAGAATTTTATTAAACTTTTCCTGAGATAGAACCCCCTCCCCCCATCAGTGGCGTCCCTATGGGGGGGGGGGGTACGTGCCCCCCAGGTCCCCCCCCCAATATGTACTTTCCAACTCTGCCTAAAATATACAAAATTAGTACAGTGGCAGAGAATCGCATGCCCCCCAGGTGCCCCCCCCCACTCGAGACCCCCCCATTTATGCCACTGCCCCCCATCAGTTTTGAGAGCAATATTTAATTCAGCCAATGGTAAGTGGTCACGACTCACAAGTGCATCGGCAGATTCTTTTTAGTACCACCAATTTTTTAGGACTTCTTCAGAGGGTCTTTGGTTGAGAGGTCATTCATTCATTTTGTTACTGGCCAAGTAATCCAGGACACTTCACAGGAATGACATGAGAGATATTCCACTGTCAAGTTCACACCAACTTCATAGAAACCCTGAAGTGACCCCTTTTTGAGCAGTGGCTGATCCAGACACGATAGTCTAGGGGGGGGGGCCGGGTGTGTCTCGGCATTCGCGGGCTCGCATTATCGCATTTTTCTTCAAAATGGTATTATTAATCTTGGTGGTCTAGGGGGGCCCGGGCCCCCTGGGCCCCCCTGTATCCGCCACTGTTGAGTGTTTTAACTACTGTGAAGAGGGTTAATTATGGAACAGGTGCTTGAACTTCAAGTGAAGTCTCCACTCTGTGATCAGGGATGATGGGCTTCCATGAAATTTTAGCTTCATATGAAGAAATTTGAAGATAGAATCATATTTGATGAGGTCATCCTTAAGTTGTTGATTTAAAGATCACTGGTTGGTCGAGAAAGATTTTTTTACCTAAAACGTTTTATCAGATAAATGTATTATATAATAAGTGCAGTATATTCCGCAATTAATGGCTGAAAATTGGAAAAAAATGGATGGCCAACACCCGATGTTGTTTCATATATATATGCATATGCATATATATAATAAAGGCAGTCACTTGACGTGAATTCGAAATAATCCACAAATACACTAATGAACATCATTGACCCCCTCCTCTCACTAAACCATTGACTTTCAGCATGTGTGTACCATATGATTATATGCTAAGGAATTCTAGTTGTGCAAGTTAGGCCAACAACTAAATGTATGTTAATTCACAAAATAGTCTTAGGCCTATACAAATCAGATATGACAACCCCTTATTGATTAGCCAGGGTAACTTTGCAGGAAGTGGGGAACCAATGTGGCCCAAAAGTTTCCACAGAAGATACAGTAACACTGACTTACCCTTGTCCCACCTGTGCCATTTGTCAACCCATGACATCTCCCTCCCTGGTCAGCTACCCCCCCCCTCCCTGGTCAGCTGCATTTCCTTCATATCTGATATCAAAGATTTGCCCACAGTGTGTTCATGGTGTTACCATATTGCCACGACTCATTCAGGGTGAGCATCAGAACACAACGTGCAGAAGGCTGCATGACAGTTACCAGTATCTGGTAACTGTCATGGTCAGTGTGAAAGTCAGCTGATACAGTGTAACAGAACTGAGTCATGATAGGACCGTACATCATGTTAAACAGTGCCAGTTCATGAGTCAATAACACATGAAATTCACCGGAGACTCCAATGCTTGAATGCTGGCATAAAGAAATTAAACAAATAAAAATTGATGCCCATTAAATGTGCAAACATTTTACAATAACCTCTTGAAATTCAAGATACATTTTGGTAAAATAATTTTAGCATTGGTCCTCATGAACTCATTTTCACCTATTTTACGCATTGAGACCAGCTCTTTTAAAGGGGCTATAAGCCCTCAATTCACTTTTTTTTCTAACATGGTATTTTTATTGATTTTTTTGTTAGTATAAGCCTACCTGAGTACAAAGCCACAATATCCAAGCAAACAAATGTCTTAATTAGTGATTAATTAGCCTTTAAATATAAGTGGGCCGCGGCCCAGTTATTTTAAATTGCATGTTTTTGGTGATTTAAGGTGTTATGGCCAAGTCCATGGAAGAGGAAATGCCACAAAATTGTGGGCAATTCATTCTGACAATATCTGCTTGTAGTTTCGTGTGTTAATGCATTACTGGAAGTTATTACTGAGAAGCTACAGTCAATTATAGCATAATTAGTGGTTTATTGGGTTTTCTGTCATTTTCTTACAAAAAAATTGCTGTAACCTTGAAATACCGGGGCAAATTGGTCAAAAGTCAACTAATATCATCTTAGGTCCTTTTATTTGTCACAATGGGACATTTTAGGAAAAATATCCAGGAGTGACTTTTTGGGCTTACAGCCCCTTTAACCCTATAGATTACAACCCAACAACATTCAATCGAACTGTCAATATCGTAATTTATAACACCTTCTTTTTCTTCTTTTTATGTATATAAATTTCTACTGACACAGCTTTTGGATCATTTGCACTCATTGACCCCAAGTGGGCCTGATTGCCTGTTACGTAATGGCATGTGGCCAGCCCTTTAATTTTTACAGCTGCTTGCAGCCTGTATTACCAGAGGAGTTTCAGGAAAACTTATGACAACTGCCCTGGTCGTGCTGTTTCACCTATGTCATTAAAACTTGGCATGCAGTCTGAATAGAATATTATCTTGCTTCCATCAACTTTTGGTAAACTTCTGTGACAACAAATTTTTATTTTCTCAACTAAAAAGCTAGTTTTTCCCGCGAAATTTAAATGATTGTAGGCCTACAGAGTGTGCTGCTGCACTAAAAGTGGCAGCATCAGCAGCAGCTCAATGCCAGGCAGAGCTAGTGTTCACAAATGTATAGGAAGGAAGGAAGTAAAGATAGGAAGGAAGTATAGGAAGGAAGGAAGTAAAGGAAGGAAGGAAAAAAGGAAGGAAATTTAAGGAAGGAAGGGAGGAAAGAGGGAAGGAAGGATGGATGGATGGATGGATGGATGGATTGGATGGATGGAATGGATGGATGGGATAGATGGATTACATAGATGGATTACATAGATGAATTACATAGATGGAATATATGGATTAGATAGATGAAATAGATAGATTAGACAGATGGAATAGATAAATAAGATAGAAGGACTAGATATATTACATAGATGGAATAGATAGATTAGATAGATGGAAAGGATAGATCAGATAGATGAATAGATTAGATAGATGGAAGAGATGGAATAGATGGAATCGATGGATAGAAGGATGGATAGGATAGATAGATAGATGGATTGATTGGATTGATTGATACTTTTACTTATATATCTACAAGCAGCTGTTAAAGTGCTTGCACGTAATTTTTTTTTCTGTTCGAATGTACTGACTCAGCAAAAGGGAAATAATTAATGATAGGGATGAAATAAAGAACTGATACTGTGGTATAGGATAGATAGATAGATAGATAGATAGATAGATACATAGATACATAGATACATAGATAGATACATAGATAGATACATAGATAGATACATAGATAGCCAAAGCCTGAATTCTAGCCTTACAGTCTGTCACATTGATATAGAAATTAATAAGAATGAGGACCAGTTCACTGTGAAAAATGCACTTTGTCACTCATGATAGCTGATGAAGACCTCATGAAGTGTCATCTTCTCTACATTCAACATGGGAAACATAGGGGCTGTTTGATTAGTCATGATCAAAAGAAGGCCATTTGACTTGTCATAACTGATTTTGGAGTTAAAATCAGATGCATAATCCCTTCGTTTGTCTGCCACCAACAAGCGGGATAAGTCTCATTAAATAAAATTGACATTGAAAGTACTGGGTATGATCATGATAAATCATCAGCATGATGACACACAAAGTGCCATTTTCAGTGTAACAGTCCACTCTTTTTCTATATCACAGTGACAGACTGTAAAGTTAATTGTCACTTGTAAGTTTTCCAGTGACAAATATAGACAAGTTTATACATGTATATAGGCTTAGATACATGAATATCAATAGATAGATAGATTAATTTTGTCCACATATATATTAATTATAAAAGGATAGAGAGATAGGTTCTACCATATGTAGCAGTAGGGAGGCAGGTGCACCAAGGGAGTCTAGCTGGGGACTGCAAGGTTGGCCAAGCTGAGTGGGCTGGTCACTTCACTGGTACTGCCCTCCCCCCCCCCTCCTTGCAGGTTCATTTTGGACCTTCAATTCCTCACACAAGGCTCCCTCATGTTTTGCCTCAGGCACTGGAAATGTCCCATGTGAACTGAAAAATGGCCTGTTGTCATTGATTTATTTCATTCCAATCACAGGTAATAAATAATTGAAATTGTGATTTTATATGGCACAGAGTTTTTCTGAAATAAAAAATTTCGAAGTCAAGGCAGTCTTTAACTTAAGTAAACACTTTCTTGTGTCAGAGGGTACAATTTATTTCTTACTCTGGTAATGCTTGATCTTGGCCAAATAGTTGGGAGTTTATTAGCTTCCATGGTGTTGTTAAATCTTTGCTAGTAAATGTAATTCAGCTACTTTGATTATTATCATACTTATACTTATTAGAATTTCGCATTTAGATTTTTGTAGTTTTTTGCTGAGTCAGCACATTCGCTGGACACCAAAGGCTGCTGGCACATGGATGGGCTTGGTGTTACGTAACAACCATGCATTACTTAATAGGCAATCAAGCCCAGAGAGGTCACTGGGTACAAAGGATCAAAAAGTTTTAATAAATAAAATAAATTCAACAGAGTAGCACAGATAATTTCTCTATCTATCTATCTCTCTATCTATCTGGCTTTGGATCTTAATTAGGTTTTTCAGAATGAGCCATTTTCACAAAAAGACTTTTGACTAATGATATTAAGCAAAGGCAGTTTGACCTTTGAGTAATCGGTTAGCTTCAATGTTTATCAAATACTAGTATCAATGAACACATTTGTGAGTGAACTCTGAAAAAGTAGCAGAGGGATCTGATCTGTGTTAATTTGATGACTAATTGGATACAGGGCATCAACTCTTTAAGGGATATCCCTTCTTTATTGATAATACTAATAGAGGAGGCTAAAACTGAGGAAGCAGTCTATGAACACTGCATGGTCAATTAAAGCTCTGCTGGGAGTCACTGCCAGGCCAACAGATGGGACAGTGCAGTGAAGGAGGGGTGCAAGCAGGGGAGAGGGTGCAGGCAGGGGAGGGGGTGGCTTGAGCAGGGTGCGGTTGCAGGGGTGTCTTGTGGTCAAGTTGAGGAGGTGTCAAGTAACTCCTGCTGACACCTGGCTGATAAGGGCAGCACAATTAATGGTCGTCGCTATAAGACGACCATGATCTATGGTCGTCTTATCAGGACGACTACGCAGGAGAGTCGTCAAAAAATGGTAAACAAACGTACTGTTTACACTTGCTTTTGATAGCATTACAGTATTTACTCCCCAGCCACTGAGTATTAAAATCTCCATTGACTCGAAACTCATTCATGCATGAGGAAAACCATTATGGACTTCATAGGTTTGTATATAGCTATTTGAAGTCTATTTCTAACTTGATTGACCTTTCAAGATTTGACCTCACAGGTCATTTATAACTGAACCCCTCAGGTCTTTGCAGACTTTGCAAAAGCTTTCGAATGAGATGATACCTTTCAGACTATCAAATGCTCTTTAAAAGAGGAGACATCTCAAAATGTCAAAAAGATTAGAATTTGCCTCAATTCAGTGAAATTAAAGGAGAAATTTCGGGATGTCAGACAGATTACACTTCAGGAAAGTTTGAAAAGTTAAAATCCATTTTGTAACATTTACGTCAGCCCTAAGATCCTGAAATCATGAAAATAGTTGAAATTATATAACTTTTAGATCTCATTTCCCCATGGATATGAAAAGTGAGTTAGGACTGCCATCATAACCTCAACCCTATCATAGCCCTATGACCATGATGACAGACTATGTATTGGAAGATGCACATCAAACAATCAAGCTATCAACTCCTAAACCTACTATGTACACAACTTGTATACGCAGGATTCTATGCCAAATCCATGAAGTATTGCATTTGTCTAAAGTATTCCCAAATATCTCAGCAAATAAGACATATAGTGCCGAATATCAATACCTCAGGTCAGTCGACATTCTTTGGGGTCATGAGTGAGGCATTACTAAATCTAAGCAAGACGAGATCTCTTTTGATAAAGTCATGAATTTTTTAGAGCCAATAAATCCAATCACATTATTCTATTGAATAACATCTTATGCAGGATGCCATATTTCCATTTACTAAACAAATCCACTAACCAATCAAGTCAAATTCACCATGTTTCAAAGAAAACTCTCCACATTTCTATGGATTCTTACAAAGCTTTGACACAGTTGTAACTCATGGAGCAAGCCTTGTTACATGCTGTATATGCTGTATACTGGAAGTACTGTGTCAAAAGCTATCTGCTGGTGAAAGTTATTTTTCAGTCTATGTAATTCATGGACTAAACAAAGAGCCAGGTCTAAGGAACATAAAATATATAGACAATTCGGTTTTAGGGACATCTCAAAAGGTACAAAATTGATTCTCAAATAGAATAACATCATAAACATTCATTACAATAACACTAATGTAATAGGCCTAAAAGTAAGGTCATCTTGAACACAATTTTAGTACATTTCTAACTCTTTGCCAACTGTATAATTATGAGTATATGATAAGCATGTTTAAGTCTATACCGGAGTTGTTTCGATCAGATACATATTATACATATTATAAAGAGCGCACAGTGATACAATTACATAGGGGCTCGAACATATACATTACATACATGCTAGGTATGCCCCATTTTCATTCTAGTGTAGAATATATATGGTCAATTGTATGTTGATTACAGGCCAGCTTGTCCAAACTGCCAAATAATTTGAAATAATTAGCTCTATTAACAATTTATGGGTTTATATCTCACTTAATAGGCATCTGCTACAAAATTGCTAAATGTAATAATGCCGGATAATGTTGATTAACATTTAAGCAAAAATCTGGGTCATAGATGAATCCCATTCAATATTTGTTTTATTACGAAAGATTGCTAAATTGAATCGATACTGTCTCACACTTTAAAAGGTCGTATTGGTTATTGCTCTTTTGAAGTTGTCATACCTCGTGTGACTTTAACATCAATGTATCAAGTCTTTCTGGTATCAAATTGTCTAGGTCACCATTGACCTCCTTTACTGTTCGAAGTAGCCCCAGAGGTCATTTCGAGATATACATGTCAACGAACTAATTTTAAGGCGAGACTATTCAATTACACATCATTAAACATGTGACAAATTTGACATACTTTTCAGGTCATATTAACAATTACCAGTCAGGGAAATTACCAGCATATGAGGACAATTGCAATTCCAGCCAAGTCCTGGCCCTGACAGGATGATTGAGTGTGTGGGGTTGATCAGTTGGGTCTCAGAAGAAAGTCTGATCTCTTTGCAGCCATCCTCACCACACAGCAGCATGTCAGTTGCGGGACTTAATTCTATCCAATTTCACAAAATACTGCAAAGTCATCAGCAGCTGATGACAATTTCCTAATTTCTCTGGAGCCTTCGGGTTCTTTTCCTCATTATGTAATGGATAGGTCTGCCAAAATTCATAGAGTTAGTTGACACTGTGATACAACTTTATACCAAGTTTGGAAGTGATAGTTGCAGTAGTTCCTTTTGAATAGCCAGTCAAAGATGATTTTGAGCACTGCCAAAGTCATGGCTAGGCCATGACACTGTGAGAGTGTCATGGGAGGGTGATGACAGTGCTAGGGTGATTGTCATGTGGGGCTGAGGACATTGATTGTCATCAGCTCTTGATAATTTCCCTGACTGATGACCTTGTCATTTCCAAAAATGTTTGGCCTACTTTCTGAATCCTTTGACCTAAATTTCAGAAAAGGTCAGTCGAACACTCTTGATCAGCCTTTTGTAAAGAAGTCTATTAAAGTATCTTCTGAAGCTCAACTACTTTCAATCAGAAGTCAGCTACCTGGTAAAAAAAAATCCTGATCTGTTTTAGGGAGAGGCCTGTCCAAACCCTCTTGATCTACTTTCAGCTAGAAGTCTGTCAAAATCTCCTGATCTGCTTTCGGGAAGAGAACTGTCAAATCTTCTTGACCTACTTTCTACTATAGTCTTCTAAATCTCTTAATCTGGCTTCTGGAAGGGTCTGTCAAATTACCTTAATCTACTTTTTACTGGAAGTCAGACAAAATCTTCTTATCTGCCTCCTTGAAGAGGTCTGTCAAAATATCTTGACCTACTTTCTACTAGAAATCTGCCAAAATATGTTGATCTGCTTTCTGGAAGAGGTCTGACAAAAGATCTTTATCTACTCTTTACTGGAATTCTGACAAAATCTCCTGATCTGCTTTCTGGAAGAGATCAGTCTAACCTTCTTGACCTACTTCATACTATAGTCTTCCAAAATCTCCTAATCTACCTCCGGAAGGATCCGTCAAATTACCTTGACCTACTTTATTTCTACTGGAAATATGTTGATCTGCTTTCTGGAAGGGGTCCTTCAAAAGATCTTCATATACTTTTTAGTAGTATTCTGACAAAATCTCCTGATCTGATTTCTGGAAGAGATCTGTCAAAACTTCTTGACCTACTTTTACTACAGTCTTCCAAAATCTCCTAATAAACCTTCTGCTTGTGGAAGAATCTGTCAAATTAACTTGGCCTACTTCATTTCTACTGGAAGCCTCTCAAAATCTCCTAATCGGATTTCTGAAAAAAGTCTGTCAAATCATCCTAAGCAAAAACACTGAAAAACCTGCAGAACTATTGCCATCAGCACGCTAAGCATTTTCAGTCTGTCTTCCATAATAAAGCAGTCAAAAACAGACAACAAAGAACAATAAAGTTCAACGTTGTCTGAACATGCTGAAGTCACTTCAACAATGTGCTGTGACATCATACATTGTCCTCTAAAAAAAGTTCTGGAGGTGACAAAGGAGTCTTAAGGAGCAAGGACACTTAAAAAATATTTCTCTTCAAATCTTCAAAATCCTTTCTCCTACGCCCTCAAAAAAAAAAAAAACACACCAAAAAACAAACTGTGTACACTTTTTATCTTTTAAAATTTACAAAAACTTTCTAGTCCCAGGTGCTTTCATTTCATCGCATGGTGAGATTATGTGTTCTTTGTGACGACAATAAATTTTCATAGTCCACATTTTTAAGCACAAAAGCACACAGAAGAAAACCAGCAGGGGAATTCAATACACTCACAAATTCTTCCATCTAACTCAGCAGTGTTCAGAGAGTAATGCAAAGTTTGTTGTGCTAAGTGTATAGCAAAGATAGCAAACAACTTTAAAATGTCTAAAAACCACATTATACCAGTATAAAAAGACTTTAAATACCCTAAAAATATAATCATGATAATATATAGTTCAATACCCTTCTTTCAAAATGTCAAATAACTCAATTTGTTGAAAAGAAAACTATTTTCCTTAAATATATGTGACAGGTGTGTGTCTGAACTTCTATAGATGTGTTCTACAGTGACATCGGTTGGTGAATTTAAATTTATTTTTGACTAGCAATGAGCTTTCGATCAAGGTTCTGAAATAAAATCTTACAAAATTCTTTATATAACTTATGATAATAATGCAAATTTATGCAACATGGTGCAATATCAATTTTCGGAATTTCTTCCGTCATATTAATATCAGGAAATGACATAGGGTATTTTAGTTTGCCGTCAGCTGGTCAGCTTTCGATCAAGAAAGGGTTCTGTCAAAGCCCAATGGCGAAGTGCTCGATGTTAAACAACTGCGTTACAGGTTTGATTCAAGCAATGGTTGCCATGGTTTTTATGCCATCCCACACACTGTTCCAGGACTAGAACTGGTCAATCAAGTGTTGCTTGATTTGAATCTAATTTTTGAAAATCTTCCAGCATGCTCAGTTATTAACCAAACCATTCTTCGAGCATTACTGTATCAGATGCTTTGTGAAGATCAATGAAATCCTGACGATAGAAAGTTTCATTCTACGTATATATTGGATTCAATTAAAACTATCAATATGGCACTTTCTACAGTGAATGTTCAGATCTTGAGATAGTGTCATAGAGTATGTATACCGGTATGTCTAATACATTTTACTGAAATTTTATAAATACAAATAGGCTACCATTAGGCTACAGAAGATTTTGAAGTCCTTGAAACAGTGAATTCAAAGATTGAACCTGAAATTCTAAGGCATAGTACATGTATAATAAGTCTAATTCAATGGAGAAACTCCTATTCTACTTTGAAACTGACCACTCACTACATTGAGGTGCTTCAAAAGCAGAAACCTATATAATTCTGCAGGTTAAATGTCCATAAAAGCTAGCCTACTGAAGTTAGCAAGCAAAGTACACAAAATCCACATTGAGTTTCACAAAGAGCATTCAATATTGTTGAACATACTCGAATATTGGTGTACAATAAACAAGTCGAACTTGCAGACTCGACTCTCTCAAGTTCAAAAAGCACAATGTGCTGAAAGTTCTGTTCGCAAAGTAGTCAACAGAAAAATCCGAAGAAAAAATATTTCCATATCCTGATATCATAGCTGAAAAGTAAGAAAAAAATATTTTCTGTTCGAAATATAATTTCTGATTAATTTCAAATGTTCGCAACTTCATCAGTGTTCATCGTGTTTCTGGCATTGGACACAAAATTCAATAAATTCATCAAAAATGCAATTATTTACATACTAAAACACACATTTTTCAAGTTCAAAATTTTACAAAACATGCAAAATCTCCTGTAACCATTCTTCTGCTTAGCCTCTGATTGCACTAATGGCTGACTCTGAAAATCTAGCAATTTCTATATATATGTATCAAAGTCCTTTACAATTTACATGTATAAGTTTATGAGCCTGTTCAGGTCCTATGCAACAGTGTTGGACTCCAATCATTCAGCTGTGTACATTTTGACCTGTTGATAGTCTCTCTCTTTTCAAGATTAATACAAAACTTCTAGAATCAAGAATAGGTCTTGACAGTCAGTGACTATCTAGTCTATTCAGTATTCATAAGGTGCATTTCCGAAGAAAAGATCTGCTCAGCTGATGTTAAAATCATAAGGCTCACAGAATTCCATACACTAAATGGAATGCAACGCTGTCAACAATGTTGAAAGCCTCCTAAAAGTCCATAAATCACTGCACTTCCTATGATTTCAATTTCATGTCAACATGGTCCAAGTCTTTAGTAAAGTTGCTAAACATAGGAAGCCATTGTGATAAGTGTTATGTGTAACTTAAGTCTTTTAACAATATATTACACATTAACATGCTGCAACATGTAACACACATGTAAGGTTTGTAATAGACTAGCCTTTGACAGTGGACTATGTATTCTGCATATAACCAGATGACAGGGCTTTGACTTGAAACATCATCAGCAAAATTATTGTTCAGACGAAAGCCAGAAACTCATTTCAACATGCCTAAGTTGGCCACTGCAGTTGAATGGGAAGGTACTAGGCACATGCAGGTGGGCTTTACATCCTGTATAACTGCACTGAGAAGGTGGACAGCTAAGACAGGCAGGGATCACATGAGGCAATGTCACCCGATACAATGTGCATCAAAAATTGTACATAGGATGTCTGATGAAACATACGTCAACCAACAAAAAACCGGCTCTCCTAGGACAGCATATTACCACTGAGCTAGGCATCTAGCCCGAAGTCAAATAGAGAGCGCAAGTCGAGATTTAAGCATATATGTATTTGCCACTATGTATCATGCTGTTAATATGCGTCATGCCAAAAACTTTCCTGTACTAAGTCTGCGAGACTATACATTGTTACATTGTCAAAGGGCTCCTGAAAGTCATGAATCACAAATTGTGTGGAGATCAGCATGTGTGGCCCGAGGTATATATTATTAGCGATTTCCTTATCAGACAACTTCAGGCTGATATACAGCACATATATCACAGACATTCACACTGCTCAAAGACATTTTAGCAGTTACCATTTTCAACAACATTGTCTTATGCTTGTGGAGCCTCATTAAACAACGCTACAAGTCACTTGATTGAAACGTAAAGGTCATGTGTATTTCCTCTATCATCTACATGTATCATCGTACGTATATTTTTACCTCCACACCTTCCGCATTGTCCAATATGTTGTCAATGATCAGGCGTCGATTTCCCAATTTTAAGAATTCGTCAACAGTCTCATGCAGTTAAACATAGCACAAATATGGTAACTTCAATTAACATTCATAATATACACAAGTAAAGTAAACCCCAACTTGCAACACACCTGAAGTGCTCAACACTTACGCAATTATAACATTAACACAAAATTGAATTTCAGTGAATGCAGGTTTTAACCACACCCGCAGTACTCAGTACTGCACAACATGAAAATTATTGAAACAAGAACATTTTCTGAAAATCAATATTCTATTCTAGTGGAAAGCAATGAGCATTTGGTTAATTGGCAATTTCATGAATTTCCAAAGGTGGTCACCTGAGTACACAATAATACAGTTTATAAATAGACTGTACAACAACTAGCCTACTACAACAGTGTACATCGTAAGGTGAATTGTGTATATAACCATGGTAGATGAGGCTTAAAATGCTCAGTGTTTTCCAAAGATGCAAAACCTTCAACATGTTCAAAGAAAATGGTATAAGCAGTGATCATTAAATTGATAAAGCCTGAAATATAAACACATTGACTATTCCTTGAATTTACTTCAAATCAACAGACATATTTCAAAACGAAAATTCTTACCTCAAAGAGAGCGAAGATTTCATCTTTTTTCACTTCATCATCTCCACAGGCATCGTCAATGTCTTCGATTTTCCCGTCCCATGACTCCAGAAAACTGTAGGTGCTGTGATTTTGATTATTGTCTGAATCATAATCTTCGTCTGTTGCTAAGGGGGCGGGGCTGTAACCGGCCATAGGGGGCGTAGATTTGGGGCGTTCAGGCCTCGGGGGTAAGGACGGAGTACGATGTTGCGGAACGACCGGTTTTCGATCAGGGATTGGAGGTTTGTTCTGCAAGGGATTTTGAGAGTTTTTGGGTTCTAACGAAGCATTTGACACAGGAGGTGCTGGAACTGCCGATTTAGGCCGCACAGGAGTAGTTTGGAGTTTATCGGATCCTGGTGGTTGGGCTTTATCACCTTGGGATTGTGCTTTCTGTTCTTGAGAAGCATTGCTGGCACCACTTGCACTAATCACACTGTTCACACTTGAGCTAGAATTGTTACTGACATTATTCACTGGTTTCGGAGGCAAGCTAGCACTAACTGAACCTCCTGCAGGCCCCGAACTTCCTTTTTGGCTAACAGCCGATTCCATAGACCTTATTGACTCAGCATCACTGCTGTAGGGGGCGCTGTCTGAGTGGTGCTTTTGCCGCGATTGCATGATTCGATGAGCGCTCCTCCGCAAATTATCTGCACTGTTTTGTGTGTCCAGATCATCTCCATCTTTCTGTTCTTTTGCACTGCTTCTCTCAGACATGATACTCAACTTCTGCATGACTGGGGTCGCTCCAGTCGTAGTCAGATCCGTACTGCTATGAGACGTGTTGATCATAGAAGAACTGGGATCTGACAGACCAGAGGCAGCGAGTCGCACCGAGCTATCGTCCGTTATACCATCATGGCTTTGGCAGAGAGATTCTACAGTCATTTGTTCATCATCAGGGGGTTGAATAAAACTCCCCGCGTTCACAGCAAAACTATCTTGATTCATCATGCTATCCATATCGTGTCTGTTTGACACAGGACTAATGAATGCTGAACTGTTGGCATTCCATATCCCGGACACTTCATCATTGTTGGGGATCTCAACGACGTACACCTGATCATTCCCTTCGATCGCTTGATCAGGACGATCTTCCTTATTAGCAAATCCAAGACCACTGTCACTCGTACTTGTGTTACTGTCGCTACGAATGTGGTTGTTGTTGTTTTGTGGTCCTTGGGCGAGCTCTGCTTCGTACTGCCCTCCCTGGCGGTCTTTGTAGAGTTTGGTAACGTTCCTCAATATAGGTACGGCCGACGTAGGGAACTCCGCACATGTCCGGGTCTGTGGATCTCTTGTGCACTGCACAGAGAAACTACGAGCTTTACTAACGTGCACATTGTGAGGGTGTAGCTCGGGATCCACCATAAAAACGTGACAAGACGAGCCGAACATGTAATCATCCTGACTCCCGTATTCGCTGCCCTCCGAAGCGTTGCATCCGTGTACAGTCACGATTCCGAAAAACCTTTTGTCGTCCGCACTACCTCCACTGAAGGCCACTTTGTCGGTTGGGTAGTGTGCCACAGTACTGCCCATGGTGTTGGTCAATCTGAATAATTCAAGAAACCAAGTCAGATAATAATGTTGAAAAATATTATTGTGAGATCGCTAGCTTTGAAACAATCTGAGGCACATAATATTGTGATACTGACAGTTATATCCTTATAACTGATATACGTAATAACATAGATCAAAGCTAATGAGCCTACAACTGTACAAGAATCCGCGGATTCAAAACCGACCTAGCGCAATGTATATGAAGGTGCCATTGCTTAAACCACTGAGCAACTGATATTGGAAGATAGGAGAAATAGTTGATTGGAAGATGCTCGACTATTAGTATAGTATCAATGCAGTTTGAACAGATTTCTAAAAAAAGGAAAGATGGCTGCCAAAACGGCCGCCATCTTGGATTTCTCGACATGGTCCTCATCCATACCCACAGGCCAATACCTGTACCAAATTTCATATCTGTAAGTGAAATATTAAGGTCACAATGGACAGTTCAAGAATGACGAAAGATGGCTGCCAAAATGGCTGCCAAAAAGTGGCTGCCATCTTGGATTTCTCAACATGTTCCCGACTGATACCCACAGCCACATACCTGTTCCAAATTTCTCTAAGCGATGACTCTAAGCGAAATATAGAGGTCACTATGAGCAGTTCAATATATACAAAAAGATGGCTGCCAAAATGGCCACCACAAAATGGCCGCCATCTTGGATTTCTCAACATGTTCCTGATCCATACCCACAGGCCCATACCTGTACCAAATTTCATAACTCTAAGCGAAATATTGAGGTCACTATGAGCAGTTCAATAAATAAAAAAAGATGGCTGCCAAAATGGCCACCATCTTGGAATCTTGACATGTTCCCAATCCATACCCAGAGTTCCATACATGTACCAAATTTCATAACTGTAAGTGAAATATTAAGGTCACAATGGGCAGTTCAAAAATGAAGAAAGATGGCTGCCAAAATGGCCGCCACAAAATGGCAGCCATCTTGGATTTCTCAACATGTTCCCAATCCATACCCAGAGTTCCATACCTGTACCAAATTTCATAACTGTAAGTGAAATATTAAGGTCACAATGGGCAGTTCAAGAATGAAGAAAGATGGCTGCCAAAATGGCCACCACAAAATGGCCGCCATCTTGGATTTCTCAACATGTTCACAATCCATACCCAGAGTCCCATACCTGTACCAAATTTCATAACTGTCAGGGAAATATGGCTCAAGTCCAATATACGGTTAAGTAGTTCCAGTGAGACTCTTTACTCTTTAAAATCATTGCGTCACAACCGTTGTCATGGCGTCACATGGGGGCTGCCGCCCCCACACCCCCGCTCATTGGCCGAAACATTTGTTATGATGACGTCACAACCAAATAACACCCTTATTGTTACACCATGGAACTATTTGGTCCTTATATTGGACTTGAACCGGAAATATTAAGGTCACAATGGGCAGTTCAAGAATGAAAAAAGATGGCTGCCACAATGGCCGCCACAAAATGGCTGCCATCTTAGATTTCTCAACATGTTCCTCATCCATGCCCAGAGTCTCAACTTGTACCAAATTTCATAACTGTAAATGAAATATTAAGGTCACAATGGGCAGTTCAAGAATGAACAAAGATGGCTGCCAAAATGGCAGCCATCTTGAATTTCTCGACGTGTCCCAGATCCATGCCCATGGTACCACACCTGTACCAAATTTCATTACTCTAAGTTGAAAACTAAGGTCCCAAATGGACTTCTACACACATGTTGATAAGAAATGTTTACATGGACACATGGTCATCGTTTACATGCTGCCAAAATGGCCGCCAAAATGGCAGCCATCTTGGATTTCTCGACATGTCCCAGATCCATGCCCATAGTACCATACCTGTACCAAATTTCATTACTCTAAGTTGAAAACTAAGGTCACAAATGGACTTTTACAACATGTTGACAAGAAATGTTGACATGGACACATGGACATGGTTTACATGAGTCCCCTTTCACTACCCACCCCCTCTAATAACCGACGTTAGGTCGGTTAAAAATGATCTAATCTGCTAATTGCTAATGGCCAGTGTGCCGCTAGGCCATTTAAGCATGGCCAACTAGCAAACTAATTATATCTGACTACTTCAGGGTTCTCAAGATAATAGGTATAAATACTAAATACTGTTACATGTACACAAAAATAATAGGAGATCAGTTTATCAGATAGTCCTTTACAATTATGACATATTCAACAAATTAACAAATTACCTAATTCCTCCACTGTAGATCAGCATCAGTACGAGAGTATGGATTCGTTGCTCCACTCTCAATCTCCTCACGGCACTCCTGACTGACTGCAATCTCCAACCAGCTAGATTTGACTCTCGAGGCATCTCAATTGATCCGATATAACCCACAATGACTCGCAAGTTGGGCGGACTAGAGCCGTCAGAATCAGCCTCCTCATTGGCTGCCTGAGTGCTGCTGGAGACGTGTGGTTGAATGGAGGGATAAAGGACGTTGGAAAGTTCTTGGGCCGTCATGGCGACCTGCGGGGCGATGGTATGGCCCCCTGGTGGCTTGAGAAAGTCAGCGTACGTGTGGAAAGTATCCGGGTGGCTGTGGCTACGCACGATCCTAGAATCTTTGGTGATGATGGTATGCTTTGTGACATTTTGGTTTCTGCTGCGCCGTGGGTAAACTTGAGCGCTTAGAGGGTTTACATTCTCGACGCCTCGTAATCGGCTTGGCGGTCTCTCATTGGTAGGGCTCAGGGCTCTTGATCTTGACGAATGTCTCTTATACCCCATTGGGGCGTACCTATTGGCACCATGGTGCTGATTCGACGACCTGTCTTTACCGAATTGTGAGCTCGTCTCTCGTACCTCTTTCTCTCTCGACGGCCCTGTCTTCATACGCCTGTTGGGATATTTCGTCTTTGGCCTAGAGGGTGCTTCATCACCTGACGAATCTGAATCCACAACCGTCTCCGCTATCTGCAAGATCAACATTCCAGTTGACGACCCAATAATCTTGACGACATCATCGTGTCCTGCGGTCGCAACATTCAAGCCATTAACGGACACCAGGTGATCTCCGGTCTTCAAGCCAGCTCTGTCGGCAGGACTGTTGTTTACGATACAACTCAGGATGCATGGCTGTTGTCCGCTTATCGTGAATCCAAATCCGTTTTTACTCCGACATAACTCCACCGCCTTGAGACCGGGAGTATGCCGCTTCTTCCTCCTTCTCGGCTGATACATCTTTCTGGAAAGAAATAAAATGGAGACTGAGAAATTATAGGATTGGACTAGGATCAACAGTATTGAATTGAAAAAGTCTTTGCGAAGATTGCCAGTCCGAAGGTCATGTCCGGCAGTTTATCAACCAGGTCCAGCAGTCTAATCCACAAAATCGTCATTTGAAACATTTCAAATATTCACTTCTAAAGATACACGCATCGAAACGAATCAAGCAGCATACTGGAATTTTCCCCCAATACCAATGCCAAACCTATACCATGTATACCTTCACAACTGCTTATAAATATTGAGCAGTGGCTCCAATCCAATAGCAATATTGCTTCTCAACTGGTGTTGATGATACCAATACCTGGTATTGCTATCGTTGAATCCCTAATGAATTGCTTCAACAATTTACTGCATCCATGGGCACAAAATTATTTTTATAAAATTATCATCATTTGACGAGAAGGCCATAACACTTTTAAGAATAAACAAATTATTTTAAAGATTCATTCAACCATGTGTGAACAGTTGTCCTGAACAATTCATTAATTGGTCTAATCTATTGTTATTATTGCATAATGACACAACACATGTGTGCATAATTAGGTGATTAATTCTTTTCATGTCTTAACAATCCTATGAAAAAGTGCAAAATTGCTTACATAAACCTTTTTTATTTTTCCAATTACCTCAATTTTTCTGTATCACAACATGTGTTCTCTTTAATTTAGTCTTTATACTACAAATCAAATGAGTACATAGTATACAATTCCAGTGCTGCTAGGCTGCAGTTCTAAGTACTAGCTACTTACTAGTACAGACCAAAATTTGAAAATAAAAATAGATTTTAAGATTTATATCGGAGAAATTATTATGATGTAAATTTTATTCCTAAGTTTATTATTATCCATGTATTGTATACATTAACAATATAAATTTATAATTCAGAATAAATCTTTTCCATGGTCAGCAGTCAAGGAAATTACCATCTGCTCATGACAACCAATGTCTTCAGCCCCACATGACACTCACCCCAGCACTGTCATCTCTCTCCCATGACCTTCTCTAAGTGTCATGGCCCAGCCATGACTTAAGCAGTGCTCAAAATCATCTTTGACTGGCTATTTAAAAATAACTGCTGCTACTATCACTTCCAAACTTGGCATAAAGTTGTGTCAAAGTATCAACTAACTCTATAAATTTTGGCAGGCTTCTCCATTACATAATGAGGAAACGAACCTGAAGGCTCCATAGAAATTTAAGGGAATCGTCATCAGCTGCTGATTACTTTGCAGTATTTCGCAAAATTGGATAGAATAAGTCCTGCTACTGTCATGCTGCTGTGTGATGAGGATGGGTGCACAGAGATGAGATTTCCTTTTAATACCCAACTGATCAACCCCACACACTCCGTGATCCTGTCAGTTCCAGAACTTAGCTGGAATTGCAATTGTCATCTCGTGGTGGTAATTTCCCAGACTGGTCAGCTGATTTATAGCAGCTGCCTACAAGCATGGAGTACATTTATAAATTACAGTGAAAATACACAATGTCAAAATAACTTTACAACTGAATTTTTTCAAGATCTAGTGATCCATTCTGCAAGTGCAGGGATTCTACTACCCCCTTTTTCAACCAAATCACTAGTAATCAGAATTTAAATTATTAAAAATAATTTGGATTTTAGAGATACAAGAAAACATATTAAAAGTAAAATATATATCTTTACCTAGTTATCATCATTATAAGTAAATGAGCTCCAAGCAAACAATCATGCCACTTTTACATCCAAACAATATATGTTGATCCAATTGAGACTATAGATACATGTAATCACCTCCAGTTAGTGATATGAATGGATCATAGAGCAACCACAGTAGCCCAGTCCCCTTGTTAGCATCATTATAAATCATTATGGATGATAATTGCTCCCTAATTAATCGGCGGCATGCTGCGTATAATGATAATATCATGGCACAAAAAAACTTGACCTCTGCGAATAGTAGCGAGCATAAAGACCGCATAAGTAACATAACTATGTTATAAACCACACAGGTTAAGTCGCTATAACCCATGAGTTACGGTAACTTATGTCAAATGATAGGATTAATATCAACATAAGCATGCCGAATGAATTAATCATGGCAGCTTACTAGCTCTTACTACTGGACGCGAGTCACTTTAAACATGTCAGGTATTCCAAATAGGACTAGGTGCTCCATAGACATAGTAAAAACGCAAGAATCTGAGTGTTTGTAAAATAACACAATGTGTAGTAGCAAAAATGTGTAGTATTGATTAAAATACACAAATCTGAGATTAACATTGACATTGACCTGTAAATCAATTAGGCTAGAACTGCTAGAGAAGTTTGCTTTGATCATCATATTTATAAGACATTCTAAATTGATCTGATCTATGACGAGTTTTGCAAAATACTTATAAAATACCAACATGCAATTAATTTATTACTAAATTGGAATTATTGGACATATATTTAAAAATCATGAGACTATTCTTTATATAAATAAAAGAAATCAGCATTTTGAATTTTAAAAGTTTTATTATATTTTTTAAGATACGACAAGTGGTGACTGTGGTGTATTTGTAATCTTATCACTAAGACGTTCATTCATCCAGTTTATAAAATTTTAGGTTTTTTCTGTATTTAACAATTAATTGCACTCTAAATTCTAGTTTGTGCAATATAATAATAATCATTTATTACATTATAATTTATAACATTAGGCCCTATAATTAAATGAGTGCTGATATAATTGCAGAAATTTGTGTAAAGACAGTTGATCTAGATCCAAAATTTAAATTCTGATCCTTTTCTTCTTTTTTGTTTGATTTGACTTGAGTTATAAAATTCAGAAAGAAATGTCAAATTCGGATACCGGTATCTGTCAAACTTTCTGAACTGTCAGATCTGAGTAAATTGTGGAGTACCAATTAACTAAATGGGTTTAGAAGAAGTGGTTTTAGACTAGAACATTGGTGTTGTATTTAGACCGTGACTATAGTCTATGCCATTTAAACACTGAATAAGCAAAGCCATGTTGATTGAACTTGAATGTGTATTCAACTTATTCAACTGACAGCAAATTTCAGACCCTTCATTCAAACAATCAAAGCATCATACAGCCTCATAAGGACAATGAAATTGTACAATAGTCTCTCAATGTTGTATCTACCAAGTTTGGCGATGTTTAGACAAATAGGGGTTTGTTTAAACCACAAATAACTTTGTCAAGTTTACCTGCACAAAACTATCCCAGGTGTTTCCACAAAACAAGGCGCACCTGCACACATACCATATTTGGAATCCCCCCTCCCAGAGTGCCAAAACTGCAAGAAACTCCACCAACCTGCTCTCCGAAGTTTCCTGAACTTCCAATCATCAAGCTACATCACAATCTCCTCCAGAAATCGAATTATTTCCCTGTTTATTTTACTTTATCTCCGCCGCCGTCTTTCGAATTTGATAAACATGGGAAGACCGTTTTGGTCACGTGGTGGCAGCAGGCCTCACTCATTGGCCACGACGTTGTCACGGGTCAGCGACATTGGCCTAGATTTGTGGAGCTCAAAATGCGCTGCCACTAACCCTTGGCATTGGTCTTGGCCAGAGTTATGGAAAAACGTTGGCTTCTTCTTTTTACCCAAGTAACCTGAAGTAAGTTTGAAATTTTGTGTGTGTAAATGAATCAAATTCCTAGGGGGGACCACCAGGAGGTAGGGCTTTGCAATAATAATATCCAGGAGGTAGGGACTAGCAATATATATTTATATCGCAAAACCATCGAAACTGTCAAAATCACAATATCACAACTTGCAATATCCATATCGCAGTAATCGTTCACTGATGATATTTAAAACTAAAGTATACCTTTTTATAAGGGATAGATGAACTTGACAATCGAGAAAATTCTATTCTCTCCAGTTACTTTTTTCTACCAATAAGTAGATCGCGAGAAGTAGAATAATATAGGTCAAATTTAAAGGAAATCACGTGAAGAATGGTCAGCTAACTCAAGCGATTAATATTGTTGTACAACATCGCTTGAAGGTTTCTTATGAATTCACATATCGAATTTTTCTAATATCGCCAAGCCCCAATTTGTTTATGCCCTTCATAGCTTGAACAGATTTTGTTTTGCTAGAGACGAGCTGTATATCAATATTGATACCAATGAATATTTTTATTGCATTTAATATCGATATAGCAATAGATATCGTTATTGCAGCTTTTTTTGCAGTAACGCAACTTTTTCTCAATATCTCCAAGCCCTACCAGAGGGGCCTATAGGCCCTTACCTGGTAGGAGTATTTCTAAACAGGGTGTCGCTTGATTTAGAAAGTAATATTTGAGCAGTGGCGTCACCAGGATTTACTTTACGGGCGGCCAGGCCGTTCAACCGGGGAGGGGGGCATGTGACTTGTAATGATAGACAAGTTTGACCGAAGGGGAAATCTTTTGTGTGGAAAGCGAAGAAGTATTATTTGCAGACTTCAGTGCCCTCAGTCCGCTGGATCCGCGTTTTACCCACTCCTGCACTGGCGCCGTGCCTCGTTTCCATTCTTAAAAATTTTTCTGATTATATATATAGAACAATGAGTTTCAGCTCAAAATTAAGGGATCCAAATAAATTTCGGGGGCGGGGGTGTGTCTCCCTGGTGACGCCACAATATTTTTTTGGACGTTACATATATACATAATTAGGCTACTGTCGGCATTACCATGAAATAATTAATTTCCCGCTGAGGTTTTGTCCCACACTAGAAAGCTCTGGATTTGAATCAGGGACCTGTAAAAAGGCCTACATATTACAGCCAAACACTTTGATATAGAATTAGAGTGGACTGTGGCACTGTGAAAATGGCACTTTGTTACTCATGATAGCCGATCAAGTGTCATCTTCTCTACTTTCAACATGGGAAACATAGAGGCTGTTTGATTAGTCATGATCAAGAGAAGACATTTGACTTATCATAACGGATTTTAGAGTGAAAATCAGATGTATAAGGGGCCGACCAGATGATCTTTGGGGGGGGGGGGCTATGGATATTTGGTGAAAAAAAAAGATTGTTTCCCACTTGACACTGAAAAAAAAAGTTTGTTCAGCACATGGAAATAAAAAAAAAAGTTTGTTTCCACCTGTAGCTAGGATACCGTAATGTTAAAATTCCGATAAAAAAGTTTGTTGCGAGTGCGCATCCAAAAAAAACGGTTCGTCGACGCGTCGCGAACGAAAAAACAAGTTCGTCCCGGGGGTAAAGTCCATAGCCCCCCCCAACTATCATCTGGTCGGCCCCTAATCCTTTCGTTTGGCTGTCATCAACAAGTAGGAAAAGTCTCCTTCGATCAAATTAACATTGAAAGTATTGGGTTTGATCATGACAAATCATCAGTATGATGACACACGAAGTACCATTTTCACAGTGTCACAGTCTACTCTAATTCTATATCAAAGTGTTTCGCTGTAAAGGGGTTTCACCGTTTTAGAACACTAACAAATGCTCACTTGACACTGTGAGGTTTCCTATTTATTGCATGTCCACGATACACATGAGTGCTGGCCAGTTGAACTCAAAGGATTCAAATTTATGAATGGCTCATTCTTTAAAGCTGCCAAAATGAGCATTGCATGAGGCCTCATGTCAAATTATGGCCAATAAACACATGCCTTTTGACAAAATTGTCATGGAAGTTTTGAATTTTCAAGACCTCACAAGAATAATGGGGTAATTTTCTGAAGTAAAACATGTAGCTCTTTGAATGCCCAGACCTCACAGGATTAAAGCCTACATGTAGGTAGACCTGTTCAAAAAAGACTTTTTATTTTATTTTGATGCGGATTGCAGTGATTCTCATTTTCCAAGCTCTAGAATGACCAAATATGACTTTTTTTTCAATTTTGGACTTTGGGAATGCCTGCCTCATGAACCATGAAGTTTTCATGTTTAGTTTAGTAAAAAACGCCAAAAATATCAGAGGGGGGTGTCATATTTTGCCTCACATCTTCATCAGTCTTAATTGTAGAGTAACATGGGTAGTATCATATGAAAGCTGATAAAATTGTCTTTAATGTGGATGCCAATATCTTGGTACTTTAGATGACCTTAGTTGCCTCCAAAGCAGAAATGTGCAAATTTAGTGTAAATTCTGACGTTGGGCACCACATTTGCCTCATTTTCTCACTAGAAATAACCATCATTTAATTGATTAAAGGTGACATTTTTACTCTAAAGTTAATAATACAAGTCATAAGATGCCTTGTTTTTGCCTGGAAATCCTGATTTTTTCCTAACTTTTTAATTTTTTTTTTTACAAATGATCATTAGAAAGAATATGAAATACTTGTGATTTCCTATTCTTGACATCACCATTGGATTGGGCATATTGAAAAATATATATTTTGACACAAAAATCATAAGAATCTGATAAGCTGTTGGAGAGTTATTATGCTAAATCAGACACATAAGATGCACCACTGCTGAAACGTGACCTCGTCACATCACAATTCTCACTTGTTGTGACCAGTCATATAAATGGGAATATCTTCATCACTAAATGTCACACAGCAACAAATAAGACATGGTTTCTGGTATTTCTGTATGTCAGGAAGTTTTTTATGATGTTATTTTTACCTTAAAACCATCAATTCATTGACTATGATGCCTTATTTTGCCAGAGAATCTTGTTTTTTTCCAAAATTTTCACTTTTTTTGCATTTGATCCTTAAAAACAGCATGAAACGCTTATAATATTGACATTTTTATGACATCATTGCATTGGGAATATTGAAATACATATATTTTGACCCAAAAAATATCGAAATCGGATAAGCCATTAAAGACCTAGACCAAAAACTGCATGCACCTATTTTTATGGTTGCCATCTTGGAAAATGGCCGCCAGGGGTAAATGCGACCGCTACGACGCGCCAGAAATGGGTTTTCTTGTGCGCCTCGTTCGATTAGGCTGGAGCCCCTGGGCTGCCGGTCTAATAGTAGGGGAAATAGTAAACTAAACCAAATAAAAAACGCAAAACTATTTCAAGGGCTTTATTTTTTGGTATATGATTCAGATTGGCTGGTATGCTTATACATAATTATGTATAACCAGGTGTCAAAGGACTCATTTCGAAAAATAACTGAATTCTGACATTTTTTTTGCACATCTACATCCATGTTTATAACATTGGGGTATGGTAGTGGACCAGGATATTCGGCACCCCAAAGAGCAAATCTAATGATTCCATGTGAAAGCTTGAAGAAAATGATGCAAAAGGCCACACAATTCACTTCTGTTGATGCTACTTAACTTGTTAAAATTAAGTTTTTTTAGAAGTCAGGTCAGAGTTTATCACACACAATGATATTCCAGTGAAGCAATGCAGCTACGGAAACAGGTCCCCAAGCCGTCTGTACAAATGCAATAAAGTGAAAAAGGTTCAGGGTCTTTAAAAGACCTCACACAACCTGTATAACAGTCATGGGACAAACACCAGTACACTATGTGCAATCCTCATTCTTTTCGGATGGGGGCGGATGAGTGGTTGAAAGAATAGCACAAGGAAAGCACAAAAAATACTGATGTTAACCTCTGTAGCTGTTACACATGTTATTTGAGGTCTTTTTGACAGAACCTAAGCCTTTTTCATTCCCCAGTTATGCATAATCTGTTTGATGAATTGTTTTCATAGTCTCATTGTTGCATTGGAATAGCATTGTGTGTGACAAACTCTGACCTCACTTCTCAAAAAACCGAATTTTTAAAAAGTTAGGTGGCACCAACGGCAATGAATTGTGTGGCCTTTTGTATCATTTTCTTCAAGCTTTAACATGATATCATCAGTTTTGCCATATAGGGTGTCTAATGTCCCAATTCACTGGCCATACCCCAATGTGATAAACTCAGCCACAGACTTGCAAAAAATTGTCGCACTTAAGTGATTTTTTGCACCTGTGTCCTTTGACACCTGATCACACAAATGCATACACTCAACATCCCATCTAAAGTATATGCTGAAAAATGCAACACTGGAAATAGTTTTGCGTTTTTTATTTGGTTCAGTTTAGGTAAGAGAAGATGGTAGAGTGAGATAATAGAGTGAGATGGTAGTATGAAATGGTAGGTAAGATGGTAGAGGCGGGGGGGGGGGGGGGGGTTGTGATGGTAGGGAAAGATCAGGGGCACACCATGACTGCTTTTTTAAAAGTTGAGCTAGGAGGGTGGGATTTGGTTTCCACATGTTTTGACACTGAAGGAGTAACATCCTATTGAAGCTGGATACATCTTATCTATTATTCACTTTTCTCGGCCAACTAGCCAGGTGGGGTCATAATATCTCCTAGCCAGCTGCCGTATGTACAACATTTGCTACCCAGCTACATCACTGTAGCCAGCTGGCTAGCAAAAATAACCAGCTGGTATGTTGCCAGCTGGGAGATGCTTTTATCTTCAAACTAACCAGCTGGGTGTACTTTATGGGAGATGCATGGACATGCTAATTAAAGCCTGATTTATCTTTCTGCTACCATGTACCAATTACCTGTACCTCATTTTATAACCTTGTAAGGATGTCTTTGTCTTCCTTAGTCCACCTTCTTTGGATAATAAGAAATAATCTATAACGTTTCCATTTTTAAAATTTATTGAGGAAATGAATATATATCTTTCTGGTTGTACAAACACTCGTGTACATCTCATATGTTTTGATTTTGTCTGAATTTTCCTCAAGATGGCAGCAGTTGCAAGACCACAAACATCTGTTGGACCAGTGGCAGTCTAGGGCAAGTAACTGTGCAAGGAGGGTGGCTCAATTAGACAATATGTTTCGCGATTTTATCAACCAATAACTTTGACTTTAATTTTTTTTTTAAACTTATCTATCTATCCTGTGCTATCTAGTGCAATGCAAATAATCTATTGTTCACATACAATATTATACAGGTCTATTGCCATAGAAATTCCATATTGTGTTGGTCCAGATAATATAAAATTGAAAATTTGAAGAGAAAATATTATTTTTTTGCTTTAAATAGGCCTATTGCTTTTAACAGAAATGTCTAACCCTAAATACAAAGGTGCTAATGAAATTTTACTCCTGGGGGGGGATTTAGTCATGTTTTTAGATGGAGGTTAGTCTAAAAAATAGACAGAAGCTAATTATAGAAGAAATAGAAGAGGAAGACATTTAAAGGGACGAGAGTACATTTACCATTTTAAGGAATAGGCCTAATATATTATATATATATTTAATTGAATTTTCATTCTGAAAGCAAAACTTTATTTGTATTATCAGTAAGCGCCAGTGTTCAGTTTTATTTACAACAAATATATTATTTTTGCTTCAGGAATGGTGATTATTTTTCTCTGTCAGTTAAATTAGCAAAATGTAAATATGAACTCTTTCATGCTTACCTCTATAAAGTAATTTTATTGAATTTTTTTTTTTCAACTTTTGTAATGAATAATTTGTGAGATGGAGTGATTGTTGCCAAGAGGGCTGTGGGCTCAGGCCTATACATTCAGGTGAGGAAATACATCTCTGCAAGCCACAGTTATAAGTATCCTACACTATTATAAAGGCCTGGAGTAACTGGCTCTATGTATATCAGTGTTGTGAGGGTGGTCAGCTTTTACAGTTGTGGGGCTTCTCATAGATATGGGCCCTTTAAGTCTTTATCTTAACAAGCTTATCAAATTTAATTGCTGTAATCTCATGTGGCATTAGCTTCTGTATGACATGGCCAACCACATCGTTTATCTTGCTAATTGACCATGACAATGCCACTGATTTCAATGCCATACCTGTTGTTGCACAATGGTATTTAACACTGCACTCCTGGAATTAGACTCACAAAAAATTACAGATTGTGCTGCTGATAAGAACTGGGGGGGGGGGGTGCAGGGTGAAAAGTAATTACCATGGGTCCTATCTCCTATATTAAATGGCCTTTAATCTTGTTAGTGGTCAACAAAACTGCAGGATGCAGTGTCACTTTCTAGCCTGCCAAGTACCCCCTTAGCACAGGAAAGGTTATAGAGAAATGTACAGAATCAGGATTTCAAAGTTATTCAACATTCCCCAAATAAATAAGGCCAGTTTTGAGAAAGATAAAATAAAAAGCCTTGACCTTGTGTGGTGACCAGTTGATAGCTGTCCTGTTGACCACAACTGTATGGGATGCTGCAAACATATAAGGACATCAAGGAGATAAACACCTCCATGGGGCAATCACACCAATTAACCTCCCTTCCTTGGCCACTAATGACCCTTTTCTGAGTCTATTCCCTTCATCTTCTTCCCTTCTTCTTCATCCTTCTTCTTCCTCCCTTCATCTTCCTCCTCCCCTTCTTCTTCCTCTTGTTCTCCCTTCCTTCTTCTTCCCCCTCTTCTTCCTCCCCTTCTTCTTCCTCCATTCTTCTTCCTCTCTTTTTCTTCCTTCTTCTTCCTCTAGAGCTTCTTCTCCCTCCCTTTCTTCTTCCTCCCCTTCTTCATCCTCCCTTCTTCTTCCTCCCTTCTTCTTCCTCCTTATTCTTCCTTTGTCCTTCTTCCTCCCTTCTTCTTCCTCCCCATCATCTTCCTGCCCTTCTACTTCATCCATTCTTCTTCCTCCCCTTCATTTTCCTCTTCTTCCTTCCTTCTTCTTCCTTCTCCTTCTTCCCTGCTTCTTCTTCCCCTTCATCTTCCTCCTTTTCTTCTTCGTTCCTTCCTCTTCTTCCACCCTTTTTTGTTCTCTTCTTCTTCTTCTTCTTCTTCTTCTTCTTCATCCTCTTTTTCATCCTCCTTTTCTTCCTCCTTTTCTTTCTCCTATCTTCTTCCTCCTTCTTCCTCCTTCTTCCTCCTTCTTCCTCCTTCTTCCTCCTTCTTCCTCCTTCTTCCTCCTTCTTCCTCCTTCTTCCTCCCTCCTCATTCTTCTTCCCTCTTCTTTTCCCCCTTCATCTTCCCCTTCTTCTTCCTTCCTTCTTCCTACTTCCTTCTTCTTCCAAAATTTCGCAAAGATTTTTGTAATTTTCTCAGATGATTGTGATGAGGGCTTCAGGCTTATTTCCCCTTGTTAAACTGAAGTCATTTTGATAAATGTCTAGGGTACATACAGTGGCAACATATTCAGGTACTATAACGGTGGTTGAAAAAGAACGAAATAGTAGTTTACAGAAAGTCTGGTAAGTTATTAATATTTAAATATTGTCTGGTTTTTTTTTAAATGAGTTTAAAACAGGGCAATCACTGAATAAAGAAATGAAGTAATTCCATATTTTTTTCCATATCTAACAATCTTAATTTCTCATTTGTCTTGATTCATTTCCTTCCTTCCTTCAATTTTCCTATTAGTGGCCAAGGAACAGGGTTGGGGGTGATTTCCCCCATATGTTGTCAGCACGACAGGAATCAACTTGTCACCCAACAAGGCCAAGGCATCTTTCCATATTTTGACTGGCTAAAACTGGCATTATTTAGTTTGGGGTATTTTGAACGATTGATAAATCTATTTAAAAGTTCAGGAAGCCAGAAAAGAACCATTGCTTATCAAACTTGCACCTTAGAACAACATAGATAATCCTTCATTGTGAAAACTTATGCACACATGACATCCCTGAAGCATAATTTGTTGCTTTTCTACCATTTGGAGACAATTTTTAAGAGTGCCTCTCAGACCAGTGTATATCCAAACAAACAGAATCTGCTGCATTTGAATTACATCTGACTTGAAAAATGCTTACTGTAGATCTACACGTGGTTTTATTGACCAAGATGGCATAAATTATAATTGAATCAAATAATCAGTCCATAGAGGGTAGAAATAGGCGGATTAGGGGGCCCCCCTTTCATCGGATAAATGTACCCTTCATATTGCTATTTGGGAAAAAATTAGTTCGAGAGACTCCAATGTTAAATATATTGCCACTTCCCCCTTTTGAAAAATCATGGATCCGCCCCTGGTAGATAGCATCTATAGGCCATCACAGTCCTGTTGTTAGCTTTGTAAGAAATACAATGTATCAGTGCCTATCTCTTATCACTGTATCTTTTATCTATATAAATCTATCAATCTATCGGTCTTACTCTACATATCTGACTCTATCCGGTATCTATCCCATCCTATCCTATCCTACCCTATGCTATCCAATCCTATCCCATCTACTGTTTCACTTTGTCAAGATCTTTTATGAATGCAAGAGATCAGCTTAGGTCTAAGTGAAATCGTGTTTTTGTAATAAAATATAATTTAAAAACAATTATTAATCATAATATACCAATTATTAGTAACAGATTATCATTATGAAGATAACTTTGTCAATAAAATAGGACATTCAAGTTCCCAGAATTTGGCAGAAATGGTTGGTGCAACTTGGTGGTATATGTATGACAACATTTTAAAGACCATAATGGAATATTGGAAGTCGGTCTGAGTGCGGAGTTTTTTTTTCTTAAATTCACAGAATAATATTTCGTTTAATAGCCTAAAATAATGAGTAAAACAAATATGTTTAATGGAGAGTTTTTACTTTTTCTTAGGCTTTAGCTGATATTCTAGAATTATGTGTTACAATCATCTTACATTCACAGGAAATAAACTGACATGTATGTCTCAGAAAGTGCAATATCATAAGACTGACAGATCCTCTGCAACTTTGGATCCCTAAATTTTGATACATGGACCAAGAATGGGCTCCAGGCAGACTAGAAAGTGGCACTACATCCCACATTTTTGTTGACCATTAACCAGATTAAGGGCCATATATATAGCAGATTGGACTGTTGCTAATTATCGCCCATGCTCTCCACCCCCTGTTCTTATCAGCAGCACATTTTTTTTTTCAATTCAATTTAATCTGTGCTGTTTTCTGAGTCTAGTTCTCTAGTAGCTGTCATGGTTCCAGGACTTCGATGAAAATAAAAAGTAACCAATAATCTGTGATACTAGGAAATTAATCCAAGCATAGCAGTTCTTATAAATAAATTTTGTTCTATATTGGTGCATGGCAGGTATTGGTGCTTCAATTTGTTTGATTCCAATATCTGTATTCATCAATGTAACCTTTATTAAAGATTTATATCACATTTTTGGAAGGCTGTAAAAGAAATTGGATTTGAGAGTGAACCAAATGAAACCTGCTTATATTCATCAAACCTGTCACTTCCACCTTTTACAATGTCCAACAGGCCAGTAGTACATAACGAAAAAATATGCTTTGAATTTACAGTGACTCTAAAAGTTGGACTTCCAGAGGAAAATTCATTTCTTTTTGGAATTCTGACATGTTTGGTGAAAGTCAGTCCATGTACATATTTTTCTTTATTTCCTGTGTGTGAAGCATGCAAACATCCCTATAATTAATTGTCAACTTCCCTAACTGGGAATCTGTCATTATACTCTCCCTGAGTGCTGTTAACTTGTGGTAAGATGTTCTCCCCAAATACAGCTCACAAAACAGCTCACATGGGATTTCATCCAGGTCTCTGAGGCAAGCAGTGAGTTGATACCAGATGTGAATGATTAGCTATAAGGAGCACCATTTTTATCTGCAATGTATCAGTAAAATTATGAGGAGCCCCCTGTAAGGCAGGAGTTCTTATCATTAATTAGGTGTATAGTGATGATAAGGATATACAGACAGTGCATTTGGACAGTGCAAGAGGTCATGCAGGTCATGCAGGTCATGACCTCACTTAGTGCTCAGGAATTAGCAGTATCATTATCTATCTATCTATCTATCTATCTATCCATCCCATCCATTGGCTGGTGGGGGGGGGGGTTAGCTTGTGGGGAAAGCCTTGGGTGTAAAATGTTTGATAGGTGTGGACTTTATAAACATTAATATATTTTATGTTTAGTAATCTTTCACATACTTCCATTAGTTTTTCAAAGCAGTAATATTATCATTGAGGTTTTTCTGAATCATATTAAACCACCGCTTCAACAATATATGACATCATAACCAAATTGTGGCTGATATCCACAATATTTTGTTTCATTTATCCGTCCTCAACATTTATCAATAGCTTACTCATATTTCTGACAACAACTACATGATGCAACAAGAAAATCTGGCAGTGCCCTGGCTGAGGGGGGGGGGGCAGATCTGGCCAGAAAACACATCCGGGAGTGACCCATGGGATTTTGGATGTTTTGAGAACTTCCTGTAAGCCCACAAGTATTACAGCTAATTACCAAGTAGATGGGCTGAATACAAACCAAAACCGAGTAAAGATAATAAAAAATCTAACAGATTATTACAAGTGTCTCTTCAATTATAGTCGAAACGAACAGAATGAAGTTGTCCTGGGAAGAATGATACTAAGTCACAAGATAAAATATTGGCTCTTTGCAATTAAGTTATAGCCCTGCATCATGTTTAACAAAAGTATGCACCCATTAACTGTTAAAAATAGCATTTAACTTTTTAAGCTAATTTATAAATATGATAGTACTATTGAAGTGCCAGCCTCATAAATGATCAGTGGTTGATTGCTATTTAGGAGTGTAATATGAGTGTCACTTATTGTTACATTGCACTCTGATGTCTGTTGGTGCAAATAATAATTTTCACGTCTTGACTACATAATACGTCACCTGACAATGTTCCAGAAACACCCACAACCACAAACCTTCATCATTGCTGATAAATAAAGGAATAAAGAAGGAACCAAAGAAAGAAAGAAAAGAAGGAAACAAGGTCCTAAAAAAAAAGAAAGAAAGAAGAAAAAAATAAGGAATAAAGAAAAAAGAAAGATAGAAAGAAAGAAAGAAAGAAGGAAATAAGGAATAAAGAAAAAAGAAAGATAGAAAGAAAGAAAGAAAGAAAGAAAGAAAGAAGGAACAATAGAAAGAAAAAAAAGGACAGATAGATGGACATTTAGATAGACAACTGGATAGAGAGCTACACAGATGGACAAACGGATAGACAGATAGCTAAACTAGATTAACAGATAGACAGACAGATAGATAGCCAAATAGACAGATAGGCAGCCCGATAGATATAAAACAGATTGTCGAGTTGGTTTTGTTTTACTTTATATACTCAAGATTGTCAAAGTCACAGTAACAAATGTAAATTATTTAAATATGCTGATGACACTGTCATATGGGTTTATTGAACAAAAAATCATTAGATGAAGATTGTATTGAATATTTTAACGAAGTACTACAGTTTCACAATTGGTGCAATTCAAATTTTCTGAATTTAAATGTAACTAAAACCAAAGAATTAATTGTGAACTTTGGAAAAGACAAACGTATTGGTGTTCCTGTCTTAATTGATAACAAAGAAGTCGAGGTTGTTAATTCGTATAAGTATCTTGGTACAGTAATTGATGACACTTGAAAGGTGATGAAAATATTCTCAGAATTACAAAGAAAGCTAGACAACGTTTGTTTTTTCTCAGAAAACTAAGAAGTATCAATGTTGATAGAAAAATCGTCAATATGTTTTATACAAACATTATTCAGTCTGTTATTACTTTTTGCATTATTTGTTGGTATGAAAATTTAACAAAATTGAATGTCAACAACCTTGATAGAATTATAAAATCAGCTAGAAGATTGGGATGTAATGAAATAAACAACATGAGTGAATTATACACATGCTTCATGCAAAAAAAGGTTAAATTTATTATGAAAGACTGTAACCATCCTTTAAATACCTTTTTTCGCTTTCTTCCCTCAGGCATTAGACTTAACTCAATTTTTTGTAGAACAGATCTTTTAAAAAAATCATTTGTTCCATCTGCTATTCGTTTATTTAACAAGTCATAGTTTTTGTATTCTAGTCATACCTCATATGTTTTTGTTTTTACATGTTTTTACATAATTTTATTGTTGTTACACTACTTGATTTTCATGTCTGCAAAACAAGTTTCCTGAATAAGGATTAATAAAGTTATTGTCATTGTCATTGTCATTGTCATTGTCAATGTCATAGAATGAAATAGATAGATTGATAGGTAGATAGAAAGATCGAAAGATCAAAAGATCGAAAGATAGGAAGATAGAAAGACAGAAAGAAAGATGAGGCTCTGGTGGGGTTTTGTGTCCCCCTGTCCCTTGGCCATTTTACTTTTGAATTCCCTGTCCCTTTGCAATTTTACTAATGGTGCTTTTGAATTCCTCGTCCCTCAGCGCTGAATTGAGTTTTACGTCCCCCTGTCCCTTGGCCATTTTACTTTTGAATTCCCTGTCTTTTTACTTTTGAGTTCCTCGTCCCTCATTCCCCCCGCCCCCATTCAGAGCCTCAAAGATAAACCGAAATAGAAAAAAAATAAAGGAAGAAGGAAACAAAGAAAGAAAATGAAGGACAGATATGGACAGCCAGAGTCCAGGGGCGTAGATCCTGGGGGGGATGGGGGTGATGCATCCCCCCTAGGATGAACCTGGGGGGATGATCATATGATTTTACCCCCCTAGAATTTCAAATTATTAATACTTGGTGTTGACAATTATCTGTCATATTTAGCAATTTTCCATGACGCCAGTTGCATGTTGTGTGAAAAAAAGGTCTCAAAACTAACCTTCGAAAATCTATAATATATTGGTTTTTGGGCCCTAGAGTGGCCCTCGAAATCTACCGCTGCACGACTTTCGGCCCGCTGGGCCACGCACGAACGAAGTTGGCGATCCCCGAAATCATCTCCCCCTAGGGACCGTTCAGAATTTATGACTGGGGGGGGGGTGGGAGTTTTGCCAGAACTTCCTGTCAAAAATTGATACCCCCCCTTGAGATTCATGCGGATTTTTAGTACCCCACCCCTAGGTTTCATGCGTATTTTAGGTACCCCCCCCTCGACACATAAACGAATACAGACATATTTAGTGTTATACATGGTCACGCGGTACAGATTAGCGCAATTTCGCGGACTTTTGCGCGTAAAAAAGAGCGAATAAAGTTAGTTTATGCGGGTTTATAAAAAATTTTCTTTGTTAAAATTTATTACCCCCCTTGGAAGTGTTGTCAAAAATTAATACCCCCCCTTGAAACACGTGTGAAAAGTTAGTACCCCCTCGGGCAAAACTCCCACCCCCCCCAGTCATAAATTCTGAACGGTCCCCTCCAAAAATGAAAAATCTACACCCCTGAGCCAGACAGATCAGTCTACTGGAACTGGCCATGTAAACAACCTCAAGCAGCATGCAAATGAGCATGATATGGCAAAACAAAATTGTTTTCTTTCATACTGTGGGAATCTTAAATTAATAACAATAAAATTGACCCAAGCCACACGAAATGGCTCCCCTGTGAGAGAGTGGGCAATATATGATTTCTATCTATCTATCTATCTATCTATCTATCTATCTATCTATCTATCTAATAGTATCTATCTATCTATCTATCTATCTATCTAATGGCTATATATCTATCTAATGGCTATCTATCTATCCATCCATGTATCTATATCTATCTCTCTATGTATGTATGCTACAGTATGCATGTATTATATGTATCAACAGATTCATCGTCCATGTATATATTGTATATATATATATAAAAATGAAAAGACAGGGAAGATCAAATGGATGATTAAATGCATAATTTTTTAGAGTGTTATTCGGCCAGTATATTTTTCCTTAGTTATATGAACTCCCTTTGCAGGGAAAGGTAACTGATGTAGGCCTACATTTACATTCAGGCATAAGTGTCATGATATTTATCATGTGTCAGCAATAAGCAGTGTAACAGTAAACTCATAGATAAGCAGTAAAATCGCACCTAAAACAGTACATTAATTCAGAGGAATATAATGTGAAACCATAGAGTTAAAAAATTATAGATCCATGATTAAACATAAAAAGATTCATAAATTGACGTTGAAGCCTGTCTTAAAAGGCAAATGTGGATATTGAAGGAAAAAAAGCCCAATGACAAGGGCATTATAATTTGTTAGAATGGTTCTTTTGTCAAATCGCGATTGCCATCAATGTCCTATTGGCTTAATTGCTTGCATGCTGCAAAGCATATGTGCACATTTCAATCCAATTAAACAAAGCAGCAACTGAAGGCAGATATATAGCCTAATAATATCATGGAAGAAAAGAAATTGCCATTAATTGAGTAAGACAGATATTACACAGACAGAAAATCAAAATCGTTATAAATTGCAGTTTGGTTGCCGTGAATTGAGTATTACGAAACGGCGCGAAATGCTGGATCTGCTGGATCACAAAGAACTGTTCAGCTAAGGCCGGAAGTATGATCACGAAGGGAATGGCTTGCTTGGCGAGATAATTGTTCTATCAATCTTTGGGCATTTAAATCGAAGGGAAAAGTTTACAAGGAATTCATAATGATGTGAGTTCATCAGAAAGACGTGTATGAAAAAAGGGGGAATGTGTATAATAGATGGGGTGAGGATTGTCAGGGGATATATACATCTTAGACAACGTATCACAGTGAAGGCAGCCAGAGGCAGAACCAGATTGGGGGAGGGGGCTGAAATGGGCATTGTGTGAAAAGAGAAATTGGGGTGTTATGGGCGAGTTGGTTTTGTGGATATGGCAAGTTATATGTTTTTGAGGCATATGGGAGTGTTTGAAATGGGAAGGAGGAGAAAATTTTGTGATTTTGATGGCATCGGAACTGGTACCCCAAGTGGTTAATGTGCCACTGGCATTACAGTCTTATTTAGATAGATAGATAGATATCAAGTAATAAGTACAGTTCAACCCAAAATAAAGTGTGACTCCCACAGCAGGAAGGAAGAATCAGCCACCGCCACTACCGTATGGAGTGACATCATCCCAACTTATTCTGGCTTGTAATAATTATAAGGATAAGTTGGGCGACTGCCTTTGTCATATATCCATTGTCGAATCATAAATTCTATATCAATATTTATGCCGTAACTTTCTGTAATCAATCTCTCTTGAGTCTTTTCCCAAGCTTGAGGGTAGCATCAGTTAACAAACACTGCGTTCCCAATTATTATGCAACCATGCTTTCTAATGATATCTAAAAAAGAAATAACCCTATTAGGATATCCTTTACACATAATGATAAATGTGTCATGGAGTCAATATACTTTCAGTTCTATATATATAGCATAACTCCTAATTGAAACTAGTTGATTCTATATAAATAAATGATTCTATAAATTATTTTGCTATTATAAACAAAGCATGTACATGTAAAGCCATTTGCTTGTCACTAAATGTCAGACCCCTGCCTCATAGGCTTTGGCCCCATGGGCCTCGGTCCCCTTACTGCATTTCAAAATTGTTATCTCTTTAGTGTCCTATTCTGCTTATAAATCCCTTACTTGCTTCTCCCAATTTAATGTTTTTGTTTGTTAAATTACATGCTAATGAAGGACATTTCTGTTTTTTAATAACACGTACTAAGAATAAAAGAAAAAGGAACTTATGAATGGAATAAACAGAGAAGGTTTTTGGTATATTGCAAGAGATCACAAACATATTATCAATGAAACATAATCAAATTTTTAACACATAAACTGTAAATTGTACATTGAGAAAATTTCCTTCTGTCTTTGTATAGATCAAAATTCCATATTTATTTATAAACTTTTAAAAATTCTTAATGGAAAGCCAGGCAAAATATAGGACTATTTATATTCCTCTAGATGAAATGTTGCTCAGCATTGCCTCAGAGTGAGAGGGGTGCACACTTGACTGTTCAGCAGGGAGGAGGGGGGGGGGAGGTGGGGATGTTACTAATTACAGATTGTTTGGACCACAAGAAGCATGGCCAAGTAAACAACCCATGATTGGACAGCCCTCTCTGGCCAGCATTTTGGAGGGAAAATTGGAGCGGGAAAATTGACAGCTTATCACTGGAGGTGGCCATTCTCTCATTGCCTCTGAATTGGAACAGTCAACTGAACAGTGAAACTTTCTTGGACAGTTTTCTTTGGATATTGGCTTTAGGTAGAAGGGCAGACAGTAGTCAAAGGTAAGTTAATTATGAATTGTCACTATTTATAAATGCTCCCTTGCTTGCTCCCTTGCTTGCTTCCTTGCTTGCTTCCTTGCACTCCCTTGCTTGCTCCCTTGCGCTTGCTCCCTTGCTCGCTTCCTTGCACTCCCTTGCTAGTTTCCTTGCTTGCTTCCTTGCACTCCCTTGCTTGCTCCCTTGTTTGCTCCCTTTCTTGCTTCCTTGCACTCCCTTGCTAGCTTCCTTGCACTCTCCTGTTTGCTTCCTTGCACTCCCTTGCTTGTTTCCTTGCACTCCCTTGCTTGCTCCCTTGCTTGCTCCCTTGCTTGCTCCCTTGCTTGCTCCCTTTCTTGCTTCCTTGCGCTCCCTTGCTAGCTTCCTTCCTTGCTTCCTTGCACTCTCCTGTTTGCATAAGATGAAAAGTCAAAGTGTGCAAGTAATTTTTGTGCTGACTGTATTGCATGTATAATTTCTATATTTATGATATTCATGAATTCTTCAGGAGGGGACTTCTTTCTTTTTTTCTCTTTTTTAATCAAACTTTCACATGTGGAAATGGGAAAATTGACAGGGCCCTTTGGCTGCTTAATGCTCTGATAACCCAAGGCCCTAATTACCTTATTCTAATCATATTTTTAGATTATGCCATTTTGATATTTTGTGACACTTGTATTTCAGTGTAGTGATAGAATTTCAGGGGAATGCAATGGGCTGTAATCAAAGCTAATTACCCCTTCTTGCTATCAGTGACCTCCCAGGTCCAGCCACTTGCTCCAGAACAGCCAGGCTGTAAGCATCTTCTTAAAAAATTCCCACTCACCTCTCCCCTTTGCTTAATGAGGTGTAGCCATCTTAGTCTAGGTAGTGGGAGACTTTAATTTTAAATATTTTTTGCTTATCTTTGATGCAGTAATCAGTTCTCTGTTCAGTGTTGGTCTTATCTCCACTCTGGAGTCTCTTAATTTCTATGCTTGTATGCTTGAATGTCTTTGTACTCTTTTGGTACTGTATGCTATACTATTGTATGTATGTTGTGTATTTGATGCCTATGCTTATCAGAGTATTAAAGTCTCCTTTTTTGGCACACTTTGGGTTTTGTCAATTTACAAGTTTTTGGAGTATCAAGTTTTAGAGTATGCACCCCATTACCTTAGTCTCACATGCCAGAGTTCACAAATCCTGATATTGTGGATATCAACTCCTTTGATTTCCACAATCTGACTAATTATCTTCTTTAATCTATAACAACCAAATCATCACAGCATTACTGCATCTAAATTTATGAATGGGAGGGCACTACCTCTGGCATATTTATCATTAATCACTGATTATTGTCACATCTCCTTGCCTAACTCCCATAAAGAAGATTGATAGAGATAGCTTGTTGCACTCAACTGACCTTCTGTAGGTTGGGAATATCTCAATAAGGGGATGCAAAGGTGAAGGGGGGGGGGGGGCGGGGTTCTCCTTGCTCAGAACACATGATTATGGCAATTAATTATTATTAGGTTATAAAGAAAGATGGTGAATATGGTATGCATTTCCAGTGGCATCACCAGGATTTATTTCAGGGGAGGCATGGTGGGTCCAAGCTGTTCAACAATCAACATGGGGGGGGGCATGTGACTTGAAATGACTTATGCGACAACTGAGGGGGTCAGAGGGGGGCCTCCCCTGCCCTGCCCCCTGTTGACACCACTGTGGATTTCCAATTTTCCAATACACCCTTCCAGCTTCAACAAAGTGTAATTTTAAATTCAGAATTCCACTAAGATATCTAGCTTTCCACATGCACCTTGTATAAAGTTTTCTAATTTCATTTCAGTTACAGAGCAAGAAAACAGTGCTGAAAGATACATCAGAAAATGATACACCAAAATAGCATGGCACAGAGTCAAGAGCTAAGGTATTGGTCACTATTGCATTGCCACTTTAAATCAACTCTAATTGAAGCGCGAAGAGATTACCTTTTTGGCCTCCTATGACCCACTAGATTTAGTATAAGTTGATGATACAAAGAAAATTTTGATATGTCGCAAATGAGTTATAAATATGTGTTTGATTATGCCAATGCTCTCTTCTGGAATGTACAGGGGTGCCGGAACAGGGGGGGCAGAGGGGGCAATTGCCCCTCCTGCCCTTGTCCAAGGGGGGCAGGGGGGGCAAGGGTGCCCTTCAGATCTTAAAGAAAAAATACATCATTAGCCCTTATTTTACTAGTTTTAGGCACAAATTAGTAAGTATATTTTCAGATTATCATTGACTCTCTGAAGTCTCTATTTGAATTTTGTCACGCGAAATTGCCGCGAACATGATTTGCCCTTTTTCGTCTGAGCGCCCCTGCTGCCCGCGATTCCTTCCGGCACCCCTGGGAATGTACATTGCACCTACTGGCAGCTGTTTTAGTAACCACATCCTTATTATAATAATGCACTTGTAGAAATTCAAATCATTTCCTCAATAAGAATGTACTCTACTCACAAGTCAGCTTTCATGCTCTTTCCCCCAGAGCGCTTCATCAGCCTTGAATGAAGGGAATGATGGACATTAGGTGGTGTTCACAGTTTTAGTTGTTGTTGGTTCAATTTTAATATATACAATCTACCATCCTATTTACTCTTTGTGTATTTTCTTTCAGGTTAAAAACAAGAAGGCAAAAGAAGCTCGTTCTTCAGCAAAGAAATTGCACAAGGACTAAGGTACGTTTTATTAAAATTCAAATGTATAATCGAAAGTAATGTAGAAATAATTGCATTCGCCAATCCTCATCCAAACTTTTTTCTTCTTCTCTTGCCATAATAATTATTTAACATCAGCAACTGAGATTTACCATTCTTGGCTGGCAGCTGAGGCAAATAAACTATAACCTTAAATTATGAATGTTGCGATCTGTCAGGTCCTCAGAACCAAATTATTTGGTCACTTATTGTGATCGGGCTACGTTATGGCTCATGGTTACACAGTGATCAGGCTTCTGTTCTGCCTTGTCCTCAGAACCAACTTTACATTATCACATTTGTGATCAGGCACCATGCCTAATGGTTGTGGCAGTTACATTAGTCTGTGATCTGTTTTGTCCTCAAAACCAAATATATATTGTCACCTCGAGTGATGGAGCCATGTAGCTAGTGGTTATGACAGTGAGCAATGTTACAAATCATGTTTATACCAGTGTTTTTTTAGGACTAAACTTATTTGATGCATTATCTTTTTGATGTCTATGATTACTGGCAAGAGGAATAGAAAATGAAAAATCTAAAATAAGTAGTGATTGTTTAATGTTAATGTTGCGATCTGTCAGGTCCTCAGAACCAAATTATTTGGTCACTTATTGTGATCGGGCTACGTTATGGCTCATGGTTACACAGTGATCAGGCTTCTGTTCTGCCTTGTCCTCAGAACCAACTTTACATTATCACAATTGTGATCGGGCACCATGCCTAGTGGTTGTGGCAGTTACATTAGTCTGTGATCTTTTTTGTCCTCAAAACCAAATATATATTGTCACCACGAGTGATGGAGCCATGTAGCTAGTGGTTATGACAGTGAGCGATGTTACATTATTCATGTTTATACCAGTGTTTTTTTAGGACTTTACTTATTTGATGCATTATCTTTTTGATGTCTATAATTACTGGCAAGAGGAATAGAAAATGAAAATTCTAAAATAAGTAGTGATTGTTTAATGTTAATGTTGCGATCTGTCAGGTCCTCAGAACCAAATTATTTGGTCACTTATTGTGATCGGGCTACGTTATGGCTCATGGTTACACAGTGATCAGGCTTCTGTTCTGCCTTGTCCTCAGAACCAACTTTACATTATCACAATTGTGATCGGGCACCATGCCTAGTGGTTGTGGCAGTTACATTAGTCTGTGATCTGTTTTGTCCTCAAAACCAAATATATATTGTCACCACGAGTGATGGAGCCATGTAGCTAGTGGTTATGACAGTGAGCGATGTTACATTATTCATGTTTATACCAGTGTTTTTTTGGGACTAAACTTATTTGATGCATGATCTTTCTGATGTCTATAATTTCTGGCAAGAGGAATAGAAAATGAAAAATCTAAAATAAGTAGTGATTGTTTAATGTTAATGTTGCGATCTGTCAGGTCCTCAGAACCAAATTATTTGGTCACTTATTGTGATCGGGCTACGTTATGGCTCATGGTTACACAGTGATCAGGCTTCTGTTCTGCCTTGTCCTCAGAACCAACTTTACATTATCACAATTGTGATCGGGCACCATGCCTAGTGGTTGTGGCAGTTACATTAGTCTGTGATCTGTTTTGTCCTCAAAACCAAATATATATTGTCACCACGAGTGATGGAGCCATGTAGCTAGTGGTTATGACAGTGAGCGATGTTACATTATTCATGTTTATACCAGTGTTTTTTTAGGACTTTACTTATTTGATGCATTATCTTTTTGATGTCTATAATTACTGGCAAGAGGAATAGAAAATGAAAATTCTAAAATAAGTAGTGATTGTTTAATGTTAATGTTGCGATCTGTCAGGTCCTCAGAACCAAATTATTTGGTCACTTATTGTGATCGGGCTACGTTATGGCTCATGGTTACACAGTGATCAGGCTTCTGTTCTGCCTTGTCCTCAGAACCAACTTTACATTATCATAATTGTGATCGGGCACCATGCCTAGTGGTTGTGGCAGTTACATTAGTCTGTGATCTGTTTTGTCCTCAAAACCAAATATATATTGTCACCACGAGTGATGGAGCCATGTAGCTAGTGGTTATGACAGTGAGCGATGTTACATTATTCATGTTTATACCAGTGTTTGTTTGGGACTAAACTTATTTGATGCATGATCTTTCTGATGTCTTTAATTACTGGCAAGAGGAATAGAAAATGAAAAATCTAAAATAAGTAGTGATTGTTTAATGTTAATGTTGCGATCTGTCAGGTCCTCAGAACCAAATTATTTGGTCACTTATTGTGATCGGGCTACGTTATGGCTCATGGTTACACAGTGATCAGGCTTCTGTTCTGCCTTGTCCTCAGAACCAACTTTACATTATCACAATTGTGATCGGGCACCATGCCTAGTGGTTGTGGCAGTTACATTAGTCTGTGATCTTTTTTGTCCTCAAAACCAAATATATATTGTCACCACGAGTGATGGAGCCATGTAGCTAGTGGTTATGACAGTGAGCGATGTTACATTATTCATGTTTATACCAGTGTTTTTTTGGGACTAAACTTATTTGATGCATGATCTTTCTGATGTCTATAATTACTGGCAAGAGGAATAGAAAATGAAAAATCTAAAATAAGTAGTGATTGTTTAATGTTAATGTTGCGATCTGTCAGGTCCTCAGAACCAAATTATTTGGTCACTTATTGTGATCGGGCTACGTTATGGCTCATGGTTACACAGTGATCAGGCTTCTGTTCTGCCTTGTCCTCAGAACCAACTTTACATTATCACAATTGTGATCGGGCACCATGCCTAGTGGTTGTGGCAGTTACATTAGTCTGTGATCTGTTTTGTCCTCAAAACCAAATATATATTGTCACCACGAGTGATGGAGCCATGTAGCTAGTGGTTATGACAGTGAGCGATGTTACATTATTCATGTTTATACCAGTGTTTTTTTAGGACTTTACTTATTTGATGCATTATCTTTTTGATGTCTATAATTACTGGCAAGAGGAATAGAAAATGAAAATTCTAAAATAAGTAGTGATTGTTTAATGTTAATGTTGCGATCTGTCAGGTCCTCAGAACCAAATTATTTGGTCACTTATTGTGATCGGGCTACGTTATGGCTCATGGTTACACAGTGATCAGGCTTCTGTTCTGCCTTGTCCTCAGAACCAACTTTACATTATCACAATTGTGATCGGGCACCATGCCTAGTGGTTGTGGCAGTTACATTAGTCTGTGATCTGTTTTGTCCTCAAAACCAAATATATATTGTCACCACGAGTGATGGAGCCATGTAGCTAGTGGTTATGACAGTGAGGGATGTTACATTATTCATGTTTATACCAGTGTTTTTTTGGGACTAAACTTATTTGATGCATGATCTTTCTGATGTCTATAATTACTGGCAAGAGGAATAGAAAATGAAAATTCTAAAATAAGTAGTGATTGTTTAATGTTAATGTTGCGATCTGTCAGGTCCTCAGAACCAAATTATTTGGTCACTTATTGTGATCGGGCTACGTTATGGCTCATGGTTACACAGTGATCAGGCTTCTGTTCTGCCTTGTCCTCAGAACCAACTTTACATTATCACAATTGTGATCGGGCACCATGCCTAGTGGTTGTGGCAGTTACATTAGTCTGTGATCTGTTTTGTCCTCAAAACCAAATATATATTGTCACCACGAGTGATGGAGCCATGTAGCTAGTGGTTATGACAGTGAGCGATGTTACATTATTCATGTTTATACCAGTGTTTTTTTAGGACTAAACTTATTTGATGCATGATCTTTCTGATGTCTATAATTACTGGCAATCACCTATAGTGATTGGGCTACATTATAGCTCTTAGTTACACTTATGACAGTGACCAAAGTAATTTATCATATTTGTTAACTTTAGGAGAAGCATTATGCCCAATTTCATGCAAAGCAATGAATAATGAGAAGTGGCTCAGTGAAACTCAAAATTTATAATAATCATTTATGTTTCTTGATCTAAAATTGCGGACAAAATTCATTTATGTTTGCCATGGATACACCAAAGTAAAGATCAATACATATTATGTTGTTTTGGGGTTGCAATAGTGTCATTAATCAAAACACGTTTATTGCAAGGATGTTATTTTATAGACCACTTTTGCCACCCATTCTGAAAAATGACTTCTAAAACCAAGTTTTGCCTGTACTTTTGGCTCTAATTTCTTGGGTCTTTGATTTTTCATTTACATTACAGTGCCGCCTGTAAGTAAGTGAAACGCATGAAATGGTGCCATTGCATCAATGCTAAACATCCTCAGCAAAACTGCTTGTGGAAGCATGAATTCTCATCCAATGAGAGGAAAACATATTGGGTCATAAAGGCCGATATGTGAGTTATGTGGGATAACATGTGCGGCCAATATTCTTTGCTGTAGTCAGAGTTAGGTATGAGTCAAAGTCTTTGATAAGTAAGTGAACCACCATTCCCTATTAAATAACATTGGGCCTGTGTTTCACTTACTTATTTGAGACTTTGACCCATACCTAACTCCAACTACAGCAAAGAAAATTGGCCCCTAGTGTTATCACACATGCCTCACATATCAGCCTTTACGACCCAATATGTTTTTCTCTCATAGGATGAAAATTCATGCTTCACAAGCAGTTTTGCTGAGGATGTTTAGCATTGATGCCATGGCACCATTTCATGCGTTTCACTTACTTACAGGCGGCACTGTATAAATCAGGAAAGCAATGTGATGAACTGCTGTCCTTTCATATACATTTTCAAACAGCTACATAGCTACACCCATTAAAGTCCGCAATTTTAGATCAAGAAACATAAATGATAAATCCATTTTGAGCTTTTCTTTTTTCTTTGAAAACGAAGAGCTTGTTGTCGCCCATTCAAAGTTGTTGTCATTGTCATCCTAGCTAATGTCGGGTAAGTGTCAGAATTCCACTAAGGGTTATTACCCAGTGAGTGTGGATCAGGAAAATGTGGACAAATCCTAGATAGCTGCGAAAATGGTATTGAATGGTAAGAAACACAATTAATTGACCCATGTAAAGAACAATGTCTTGATGAGTCTTTACAAACGTACATGTGTACATTAGCGTTGAAGTTGACTTTTGGTCCTTGAGCCACTAGCTTTTTGCTAAATTTTTATTTCCTCTTTGTCTAACAGGAAATACACTCAATTACCATCAGCTGTTTTTGGCAACAAGGTATATTTTGAATTCACACTGGACTTTAGAATCACCGTATTGTATCATCGACTGTTCTTTATGATTTAGCATATTCCGGTGATGAATAGTACATACTAGTGAGATAAAGAAGCTGAATGTCAAATTAAATTAGGAAACCGACAATTCTTCACTGCCAGAAAATATAAACCATGAGGACAACTTCAAGGTGAATACAATATATCAGGACATTAAATTCATGCAAACACTTGTTTGTGAGGCATGGTCCTTTGACTTTTTGTCAAAATGAAAAAATTATGATAATATTTGAAAAAAATCTTTATAGAAAATGTCAACTATTTGAATAAATAATGGGTTGTGTATATATATCATTGTTTGTGTATAACAGGTTGATGAGGCACAGTACAGTGACTCAAAATAAGTAATTATCTATTATAGAAATTGTCACAAAACAACACCTCAGGGTATTAAATATATGCATACAGTTGGATAATGCGTCTATGAACCACAGTACAGTGACTTTTTCCTTAAATATGATAATGTTTTAATAATCTTAATACAAAATATCAGGTCTTTGAATAAACATTGAGTTATGTAAACATATTGTTTGTATCATAGGTTGATGAGGCACAGTACAGTGACTCAAAATAAATAATAATCTATTATAGAAATTGTCACAAAACAAAACCTCCGGGTATTAAATATATGCATACAGTTGGATAATGCGTCTATGAACCACAGTACAGTGACTTTTTCCTTAAATATGATAATATTTTAATAATCTTAATACAAAATATCAGGTCTTTGAATAAACATTGAGTTATGTAAACATATTGTTTGTATCATAGGTTGATGAGGCACAGTACAGTGACTCAAAATAAGTAATACTCTATTATAGAAATTGTCACAAAACAACACCCCAGGGTATTGAATATATGCATACAGTTGGATAATGTGTCTATGAACCATAGTACAGTGACTTTTTCCTTAAATATGATAATGTTTTAATAATCTTAATACAAAATATCAGGTCTTTTAATAAACATTGAGTTATGTAAACATATTGTTTGTATCATAGGTTGATGAGGCACAGTACAGTGACTCAAAATAAATAATAATCTATTATAGAAATTGTCACAAAACAAAACCTAAGGGTATTAAATATATGCATACAGTTGGATAATGCGTCTATGAACCACAGTACAGTGGCTTTTTCATTAAATATGATAATGTTTTAATAATTTTAATACAAAACATAAGGTCTTTGAATAAATATTGAGTTATGTAAACATATTGTTTGTATCATAGGTTGATGAGGCACAGTACAGTGACTCAAAATAAGTAATAATCTATTATAGAAATTGTCACAAAACAAAACCTCAGGGTATTGAATATATGCATACAGTTGGATAATGTGTCTATGAACCACAGTACAGTGGCTTTTTCCTTAAATATGATAATATTTAAATAATCTTAATACAAAATATCAGGTCTTTGAATAAACATTGAGTTATGTAAACATATTGCTTGTATCATAGGTTGATGAGGCACAGTACAGTGACTCAAAATAAGGAATAATCTATGAAAGAAATTGTCACAAAACAACACCTCAGGGTATTAAATATATGCATACAGTTGGATAATGTGTAGACCTTTGAACCACAGTACAGTGACTTTTGGACAGCATCATTAAGACAACAATATGTGCATGTGCATGTGAATAATCTTAATACAATATTCCACAGTCTGCTGGAACAGGCCATGTAAATGAGCACAAGCAGCAAGCAAATGAGCATGATATGGCAGAAAAAATAGTTTTCTTTCATACTGTGGGAATCTTAGATTAATAAAAATAACATTAGATAACAAAATGAATGTTTATACTTTTAAGTTACCAGCACCTCTGCGCGCTTGAAATAGATAATAATTATGCTCTTCATTATCAGATAAAAACCATGTGATTACCAATTGCATATTTACCCTAGTTTATCACGTTAATAATCTGAAAATAACCTCACAATCATATTTTGACAATTTTGTCAGGTTGGTAGTTTTCAAACTATGACCTATGCCAAGTGCTGTAACCTGCTTAGATATTATTAATGCCAAGTTTGAAAACATTATGATTTATTAACAAACAATTGTTTCTTTTTCAATAATGAGGAAAATCAGCGAATGTATCTTCATCATGCAACATTGGTCCATGAAATATAATTTGCTCCTGGGATCAGTGAAAGTCATGGTATGTTCCTTGATTGATTTGCATGTATATCACAGTGTAAGACAGTGATAAGAGCTTAATTCAGTAACCATCTATTGCTGTTCAGTCATTTTTTTTTTAGTATAGTGATGAGGTTGATAAGTCAAAATCTACAACATGTACATGGGGCTTTCAAATGTTATGTCCAACAAATCATTAATATTTGGTAGATTTGGCAAATTGACATGGAGACCTGAAACTTGGGTCTTTTTAATTTTAGGTAATCAGCAATTTATCCACAAAAAATTGTGCCATAGAAATAAAAAAACAAATTGTTGATTAGTTTCCATGGAAACCAGAAGTCGATGAAATGCGGCCCAGATTTTGTAGGACTCTCTTGCAATGAGTTTAATACTACTACAGTGTGGCTTACTGACTGACTAAATTGAAGTTTACAGACAATTCTTTAAAACACAATGGGCTAAGAATGGAAAATGATTTGCACAGGAAAAAATGATATTGTCTTCATATGTCAACCAGCTGGGGCTAATTGGATTTTGTTCATGAGGTTAGCAAATATTATTTTGATATGGATTGCAAAATGGCGAAAGAGGCTATCGGTAATAATCTTCTTTAATTTGATCGCAAAAAATCTGTCTGACAGAGAATAACATTCTAAAACAAACATACAAAAAGACAGTATGCGTGTTAGAGCCATCGAAAGGTGGAACAAGCATTTTCGGAAGGAAAGAGAGACAAATTAGACAGCCTGAGAACTCCATAAATTGACCTCAACATGTAGATTACAAAGGATGTTGTTTTCTTAACAGATAAAAAGTATGAGAAAATGTTTGAAGTATCCAGTTGATTACTTTAGGGGAGTTATGAAATAATAATTCCTGTTTTGGATATGGATCCTGTTTTATATCTCTTGTCATAATTTGATCTTTTACAAGTTACATTGAGTTAGTGTCTATTTAAAAGCAACTCCGGGCCACATTACTTGTTATTTCCATGGAAATCAGTTACCATTTACTTTTAATTTTATGATATCAATTTTTTGAGATTATTTGTGAATTACCTCAATATTATCTGACCAAAAAATCATGTCCCTATCAAATACAGCTCAAGTTATGACAAGTTGGACAGAACTTGTGGAAAACCCCTCGTACAATTATATCATGCTGATAAGACTGCTTAAAAGAATGTCAGTAACTTGGCACTCTGTTTGTAACTCCTGTTTAAATTTTTTTAAACTAGTCTATATTATCCTGTACAATGTCTCATCCATATCTTTTAATAACTTGAATTTCCAGAAAGTCATTAGCCAGATGTAAAGAAAAAGAAGAGGAACAAGCCACTTGGCTCATTCAGGTAAGATATTCCAAATGTTTTGCTTGATATTTCCAACCAAAGTGGCCATAATACATAAACTAGAAAGTTTCTGGAAACATGGTTGGAGGAGTTTAATGCCTAGGGTTTAATGGTCCATACTACAGGTAATCATAAATATAACATGAAATAATCGTGTTAACACAACTATTATATGAAATTCCTGAACGATATCACTCATCACTGAGCAGTTTACATATATTCCTGTTTAATTTTCATACAACTTGATGGGATATTGTGCATAAGCTATATTAGTCTAAAATTAAGGTTGATTTCTGAGGTGCTAGACCAAGATAGGAAACATCCCAACTCATATAATATTATTCTACAGATATGTAAACAATCTGTCACAAAAAAAGAGATTAAATGACTGAAATTTTGCAGTAATGAAGTAAATACATGTTTCACGGCTAAATCAACCTTTGGTCATATATTTTTGTCATGCATCTTGCATATTTAAATATTATTTGTTTTATTTCAGGAGAATGTGGCTGAAATGTGTGCGGAAGAGGAAAGAACCTGAGATGCTGTGGAATGAAAGGGTTATTCCTTGTTACCAGCAGAGGGAGAGTCATTCACATGTAATCTTTTGTATGAAGGTAAGTTGTACTAATTTGGGAGAAAAATAATTAATTAAATGCTACAGAAATATCTGCCAAGTGAGACAGTAGGCGGGGCACAGTGAGACGGGTAAGTCTGCCACCACAATTGTAAACCCTCTAGGCATGCAAAATAACTTTATCAATGGATATTCTAAAAACTGATATATCCCATCATTAAAAGTTGGTGAGGTGAGTTTCTAGTTCCATTTCTGTGCAATTCATGTCGGTGGACAAGTGTTTAACATATTTAACCTGCCGCACCTATTACTTTCTTATGCCTTGCTAATCAGAATCTTTCCTGATGTTTTCCGCTGGATATAACTCTCTAAAACAAGAGGTCCGTGACAGGCATCTCTTTTTCAATTGTGAATTATGAGTTACACCTTGCATTCAAGGTGTTTTTAGTCTATTCTGTGGTGTCTCACTGTGCATCGTCTCACTGTACCCCACACAGCATTCTTTATTAAATTTGAAAATTCCATGGAGACACATGCCTAAATCAGGGATTGCCAGCATAGCAAAATAAGTCAAAAAGCCATAGTTTCAATGCCTGGTGATTTATTTGCATTAACTCCTAATGCCTACGCATCAGAACAAAAAGTCATTTGGCACGATTATTTACTTATTTAGGCTAAAAACCAAAAGCTTGAATTTACATTCGCCCTATGCTGTGAAACTTTTCCGGAATTAGGTTTACCTTTCACTTATGTAACTTTTGTTCAACATAAGAGATGTTAGTTCTGTAAACAGTACCACTTTGATGCTAGGGGCACTGTCTCGCTGTGCCTGCCGTCTAACTGTGCCCGGCTCTCCCCTACAGCAATAAAATTGTCTCATCTCTAAAAATACCTCAGCTATTTATAAAATGTAATACATTTTGTTGTTGTTTTGCAGTTTGCTGAGAGTATCCTTGCGAGAACTGATCCTTTAAACTGCATAGATGTCACAGAGATATCAAATGAACAGCACGGATTGCAAGATTACTGCTTCAAGAAGGGAATTTGCCAGCTCCATAAGCTGTCTTCCGTATAAAAGTTGGTTGAAAAAAATTCGAAGTGTGTGTTTTGCTCATACGGACATTGTCAGAAGTTAGGTTGTTGAGTATCGTGTGTCATTATATGAATGTGATAATTATCTTAGATAAAAAAGATATATGATATTCATTAGCCAATTATCATTATGACTGTTTTTGGTAACATCTTCCATTGATATCAGAAATGTTGCAGTACAGTCGAGCACGGAATGAATAGTGCATCTATAGGTACAAGTGTAGTTTCATGTAAATGAAAGAATTATTTATAAGTCACCAGAATATGTGTTGTTGAGAGTATTTGAAAGTGTGCGCTTTGCCCATATGGACATCGTCAGCCATTAGGTTCTTGAACTTTCAATTGTTTACCATTATGTAAATGTTACTATTATCTTAAATCAAAAAAATGCAATTAATGAGCTTATTATTATTATGCTCATTTTTGTTAACGTCTCACATTTAAGTCAGAAATGTCGCAGTACAGTCCAGCACGGAATGAATAGTGCATCTATAGGCACAAGTAAATCAAACGCAAGTCAAACTATTATTTAGCAGTCTTACGAATTTTGGTTGGTTGATATAATTGAAAGTATGTGCTTTGCTCATAAGGACATTGTTGAATTTTCAATTGTTTATCATTATGTGAATGTCATAATTATCTTAAATCCAAAAGATGTATGATGTTAATGAACTAATTATCATTATGACCGTTATTGTTAACGTCCTACATTTAAGTCAGAAATGTTGCAGTACAGTCCAGCATGGAATGAATAGTGCTTCTATAGGCACAAGTACCGTCTCACGTAACTCAAACTATTATCTAGCAGTTCTAGTTGGTTGATAGAATTTGAAAGTGTGTGCTTAGCTCATACCGACATTGTTGAATTTTCAATGGTTTATCGTTATGTGAATGTCATAATTATCTTGAATCAAAAAGATGGCTGACGTTAATGAGCTAATTATCGTTATGGCTGTTTTTGCTAACGTCCTACATTTAAGTCAGAAATGTTGCAGTGCAGTCCAGCACAGAGTGAATAGTGCATCTATAGGCACAAGTGTAATTACATGTAATAAAAGTTTTATTTAGCAGTCATCCGAATATATGTTGACCAGTCCAAAGAATTTGAAAGTGTGTGCTTTGCTCAAATGGACATTGTTGAATTTTCAATTGTTTATCATTATATATATATTATGTGAATGTCTTAGTTATCTTAAATCAAAAAGATGTATGATGTTCATTATGACAGTTTTTGGCAACATATTACATTGAGAAATGTTGCAGTACAGTCTGGCACAGAAAGAAAAGTCCATGTACAGGCAAGGGTAATTTCATGTAAAAGGATTTGAAAGTGTGTGTCTGCTCGTTTCGTGGAAATCAAACTATTACTTGTCTGTCTCATCAGTCATATGATATGTTTGAAAAAAAGTCTGCTGACACTCAAATTTTGCTGAAATCAGTGGATACCTTGCACAAAGTAATTTCAATTGCAACTATATAAATTGGGTCTTCTAATTACCTGTAAACACTTGTTCCTGTCACACTAGTATAAATTAATTGACTCAAGTAATTAAGACAAGACAGTGGAAACACAGAAACTGACCAGTTACAAAGTAGTTTACCTTTGAGGTAGTATCATTGTACAGGGTGGCAATATAGTATCATTGTGCAGTGTGGCAATATATATGTAATTTGCCTGATGTCATGCTATAATGGGTGTTTTTTAAGTAACTTAAGATAATTATTTTTCATATGGTAGCCTATATGACTATATGTGTTTTGTAATGTGTGAGAAATTCATAAACAAGCGAGCTGGCATTGCTGCTGGGGCTGAGTGCTTCTTATTCTGAATTGTGTGACTAAATAAGTTTATTAGCCTTTACAATTTCATTTTGAGATTTTGTGTCAACTAACCTTTTTTATTATTGATTGATTGATTTGTTCGGAATCACACACAGTTGTATACATACACATTAAATTATTTTCTGAAACCTAGTTGCATACTATCTCACAGAAAGTTAAATGAAAGGTATTCTTCATTAAATGAAAGGTTTCTTATAAATGCTCACAAAGTGCAGTAGAGGCTTACCTTATTTGACATACTTGCACTTATGATTGCGGTTCACCCATATGGGTGTGTAATGTGCATTTTGCATGGTGTGAAATGTAATTTTAATGTTGGGAATTGTCTTTTCATCATGCGTGTTTATGTGAAGTTGAATACAGATATTTGGTGGTATTTTAGTGCTCATTTCATATTTTTCATGGTCATGTAGTTAAGATAAATTGTGTGCTGTTGCGTAACAGTCAATCAGTGAGACTTTGTTTTCAATGGCTTAGTTGGTGAAGCATATCTAAAATTATGTGATTGAGTTAAAAGTTGTTAATTCTGCTTTCATTCCTCATTCTGATATTTGTGAATAACAGTCAAAGGGCAGATTTTATCTGAGATTGTATTTTTCGTATGAACTACATTGCAGTTAGCAATTTGCTAATGAATGAAAATGTAATTTTGATCCTTTGTTGATGATTTCATTTTTGCTTCTTTTATTGTTAAATTCCGTAATAAAATACTTATATTTTTCAATGAATTCCTCTGTGTTCTTGAATTTATTAATAAAATTTCTTTTAAATCCTAAAATTGTCCACAACCAATCCAATCAGTGGCAGGTCAAGGGGACAGGTCCTTCCAGAGACTAAAGTAGCATTTTAAAGAAACAACAGCGTCCGAATCTGCCACTGCCAATGGCTGTAATCTGGTCATATTGCAGAGAAATTCCTGGGCTAGTGTCAGCGATTGTTGAATAAAATCAAATTGGCTTGACATACGAAAAGAAAAAAAGAAGAAGACAAATATATATTTACAAGAATCTATATGGAGAACGACAAGTAGTTACACAGGTAGATCTAATTGTTCCTTTGAAGCAGCTAGATGCACTGATTGTGTCAAATAATTATGTTCAAATAGATATAATGCCAATCCTATCAAAACAAAGGTATTTTATATAAAATATTTTTAAAAAACAGAAGTATGCATGGGGTAGTCAAACCAACCAACCAGCTGGCCAAGTACAATAACCAGCTGGAAGTCATTCTAAGCGTATACAGCTAGCTGTTGGAGTGAGAAACTCAAGCTACAACCAGCTGGTTAAATAGCCAGCTGGTTCATTCCCAGCTGGCAAGGTCCTAATAATTTGCGAGCTGGGTAATTCATCCAGCCAGCCGGACTGGAGGTGAATAATAGATAAAAGTGAATAATGGTCATGGTGTGCCCCTGAAAGATGGAAGAAGATGGTAGGGGCAGATGCCAGATGGAATGGTAGTAGGGGGGATGGTAGAGTGAATGGTAGAAAAATACAGAAGGGAAGATAGTAGGGGAGAAAGTAGGTAGGGGAAGAGTGAGATAATAAGGTGAGACAGTAGTCTGAAATGGTAGGAGAGATGGTAGAGGCAGATGGGGGGGGGGTTGTGATGGTAGGGAAAGATGGAAGAAGATGGTAGGGGCAGATGCCAGATGGAATGGTAGTAGGGGGGAGATGGTAGAGTGAATGGTAGAAAAATACAGAAGGGAAGATAGTAGGGGAGAAAGTAGGTAGGGGAAGAGTGAGATAATAAGGTGAGACAGTAGTCTGAAATGGTAGGAGAGATGGTAGAGGCAGATGCATGGGAGAAGTGGGAGGGTGAGATGGTAGGAGACAGAGGGCATTGGAAGGATAAGCGCAGAGGGTGGATGCGCCGGATAGAAGGATAATACAAGGAGGAGATGATAGGAGTGTTGTAAGTAATCACTAATCAGGTGGCCAGATACTGAGTAATCAGATTAAGCTAGATTACTAAGTACCATGGTAACCCTGAGCAAAATAGAGTACTTTTGCAGCACAGAAACAGTACAAAATCAGTATATCCCATATTATTTATGGTATTGGAGTTTATTAGGAGCACAAAAGAAATACATGGCGCAATGACGATTTGCATGGCTGAGAGACTTTTTCACACAAAATTTGCATTTGAAGTACAAATTTAGTACACAAAAAATGTTCAAATGAAATTCAGAATGTAGAGGAGCACACATGCAGTACGTGATTATTCAAATTGTGTCACTAGAAGTATAAAATCAGTACGCAATTTGCATAGAAGCACAAAATCAGTATAAAGGAGTACATTTGCAGCATGGGTCCATGTACTGCTTTTGTACCGATTTTGTACTTCCTCACTGAGAGGCTGTGCTGCTTTTATACTTCTTTTTGTGCTGGGAAGTGTACTGAGTGATCCAATAACTCAGTAATCTGATAACAAAGTAAGCGGATTACTGATTACTCATTCATGTGACCATGTACTTAATTGATTACTGGCAAAAACTTCTGGACTCGGACTATGGTTTGGAACTTTTTCTTTCCATTGAGATCATGAGAATATTTTAAAATAGGTTATCTTGGTGAAAAATTCTCTTGAAAAGCTGCTTAAGATATTAAAATAAATAATTTCGCTGATTATTCATAACTATGATTAATTACTGTTAAACAGGACAATCATTAGAACCTTTTTATAAATTTCGGTGACTGTTAAGCATAGAAATACATAGAAAGGACATGAGGCTTTGGCAGATGAAGCAACCAAATCCACCAACTTGGAACTGCCCTGTATCCTGGCACAATGTAACCATGACGTCACCAATAACTGTGATGTCACTTATAACAATGGCATGACGTCACATCATAATTAGTCTATTGTGACGTCATGTCTCAGGGCAGTTCCAATATGGCGGATTTGGCGACTTCATCTTGAGGTGGCATCTTACAGCCTCATGTCCGTTCTATGTATTTCTATGCTGTTAAGAGCTTAAAGTGACTGAATGTAGAAAATGAAATTTATACCAGGTGTCACCACTGTATGGGCCAGATTTCTCAACATTTTGCCATTTGTAATAGCAAGCATAAATCTGTAATTCCACGTAATTGCAAAAAAGTTTAAATGGTCTTCCCTAAATTAAAGAGTTCAACTGTTCAAATAACTACTAGAATTATCACCAATAGAATCTTAACCGTTCTTGCCAAGTTGTGAAAAATGACTTGAAAGCTTAACAAGAAGATTGACCAAGATCGACAAACTGTTGCGCCAACATGAACAAGCCTTAGCCGCCAGGCAACATCTAAGAACCCAAAAGACACAGTTAAGATATGAACTGACTGAACATATATAAAATTATGCGACTTCCCAAAGAAATTTAAGAAAAACACAAATTCTTCATTCAAGTTCCTTGTTTTTTTCTCTGGTGTGTTTATTTCACAAGGGAATGACGATTTTATTAATCTTACAAAAATATAAATGTACAGGGTTAGTAAAATCCCACCATCATGTTTTTTGTGTTTTTGTTCCTTGCTTGCAAAAAAGTTTCAACATAAAATATAACAAACATTAATAACAATCAGCCAATTGTATGGCAAAAATAGATGCGCTTGATCACAGTTTTCGTTAAAAAAATTTTTTTTCAACTTCAAAAGGTCTGGCTTCTCACAAGTTGGTAGTTCGCTGCATCATTACATATTTGACTCACTCGAAACCTCTTTTTTTGTAAGGTTTTTGAATTTTTTTCACGTCTACTTAAGCTACACAATCGGTCGAATAATAGGGGCGACATGCATTCACAACTTAAAAGGGGTCAAAGACTTAAAGTAAATGAATACAATGTCGAATAACGGCGACAATCAGGTATCAAAATACGTAGCACCGAGGTATATGAGCCTCAAAAATGTCATAATATAAAGTATTCAATCAACTTCAAACAATGTTAAAATACAGTATACATTCCAAAAACAAACCATGACAAAATCAAAAACACTTGATAGATAGATAGGTGAAGCTAACTAGGTGATATTACTTCATTAAATAAGCATAATCAACTCCAAAGATCAAACATTTTGCTAAAACAGGCCATAATTGCAAAAAAGCCATAACTTTGATTAAATTCCATACACAGAATAACTGCTTATCATGATTAGAATCAAACTCCAAAGTTGTTAAATACAATAACATTCAATATTGCACTCAAAAAATATAATAAATAGTATATGAATTGAACACTTCATAATCAATATCATAACTCAGAATCATAACTCATAATTATAACTCATCATCATAACTCATAATTATAACTCATAATCATAACTCAGAATCATAACTCATAATTATAACTCAGAATAGTAACAAGGTAGATAATAACTAGAATCTACATGTATGTAACATGATAAAATATCAAGATCAGTCCGTATCAAGCGTCATGGCACATTAAAATCGATGTTAGCATAATCTTACGACTTAAAACTTCAATCAAGTTTTAAAAAGTAAGTCAATCATTGAATAACTTCATTAATGACATTATCAAAGACTCAAATTAGTAACAAACAGTTAGTAAGTGATAAAACATCAATCTATTTAACGTGAGTCAAAGAATTACATAACAAATAGCAGCGTCAGTTTCAAATTCGGGTACAGCACTGCTTTAGTGTTGCATTTTCCCACCAGATGGAAGCACATGTCGATTTGCACAGATTTGAAAAGAATTTTTCCTCAATATACAATAATACAGGTCGTGAACTTCAATATGACTAAATACCATAGATCTAAGTCTTTGTAACAATACACTTCTTTTCAATTAATACATGTAATTATATCAATTTAATTGCAGCACCAAACTGAATTTCAAAAGATATATATTGCATATTAATAATACTGTTAAGGAAAATATGATAAATATTCTACACTTTCTTTTTTAGACATTTCGTTTTTAATTTCACATCCCTGCAGTGGATCAAGCACTCTGCAAACCAAGTTATATAATCGTAAATATAAACATGTTTGCAAAATACATCATTTCAATTCATAACATGTCCTAGCAACCGAGGTTACTAAGGCAATCGCTCTTGGCAACATGGTAGCCGTAGCACCAATATCAACAGTCCGTTGCCATGGCAGTAAATGATATCTGCAGTTTAAACAACACAAAGAGTTGTGGTCAACTCTCCATGAAGGCAATTTTCAAACAATCTGTGCGTGATTTTCAATGGTTCGACATAAAGCTGCTCTGGGAAGATGGCCGAGCCTGCGAGGCAGAACTTGCTGCTGATCCGCTCTGAAAAAGACAAAATATATTGTTTTAACTGTTAAAGGAACAGATGAGGGAGTGGTTAAAAGGATAGTGGCAAAAACCAATGCATTAACTGCAGCAGGGGAGAAATTGTGAATGAAGAAAAAAAGTACTTGCAAATTACTGTGACATTTTTAGGCAGTATTGTCAGTAAACACTCGCCCGCTCGCCCCAGGCGACCAAATTTCCGTCTGGGCGACCAAAATCATGCACCTTTGTCGCCCAGGTGGCGACAAAGTGTAAAGGAGCATAACTTGGTGAATATTTGCTTCACAGAAATCGTTTTGGTATCATTTTAAAGAGAAGAGTGAGATCAATTAATCTAATTTCCTATTGGTTAGATTACAATCCAACTTAGCAATAATCTTTAGAAATCAGTATCTAGCTTGTAAAATTAGACTTTATTATGTTCAATCAAGCATTTGCCAGTCTTTTTCTGTATGATCCAGGGTTGTAGGGCCTAATTGAATTTCTCATGAATGCAGTGCATTTTAATTAAGCTGCATGTAACTGTCGTCATTGGTTATTGTACACTGCTGGCCAAAAGTGTGGATTGTGGAAGCTGTGTGTTGCTTACCCTCTTCCACAAAACAGCTACCAACTGCTTGGATTAATTCTCATTTGACCAGATTATGTAAGTGCTTGCTGAAATAATTTTGACCTCTGTGTAACATAATGTGAGATACAACAAACATATTAGTAAATTGTTTCGCTGATATCATAAGATTTTAAAAAAGATGTAGATAGTTGGGCCTAATTTAAATTGTTGGCACTAATTTTGTGATATCATAGTCTGTATGAAGTGTGCTGAATTTGTCAATGCGAGTTACCAAAACAACAGATATGGGCGACCAACTTGATGGTTTGGGCGACCAAGTTCCTCCACTTAGTCACCCAGTGGGCGACCAAGTGCTCAAGAGTTACTGACAACACTGTTTTTACGTCTAATACTACTATGAAAATAATGATATTGCTCGTTACAAATTATTGAAATTTATCCAATTACACACTATAGGCTAGGTTGCCTTTTCGCAGCAAGTATAAGCTTCAATTGAAAGCTTGGATTTTTAATGACAAATTTTGAAATCTATAAGATATATGAAGATCCAGCATGCAAAGATCTATATTGAGACCCATTCCCAGCCACCTTAAACATAAATTTTAAATTATCAAGTGACAATGCCTCATAGATGATTTTATATAAAATATTTATTTTATGAAAGGATACAGTATGCATCATATAGAGACACTATAACCAGAGCAAATAGCCAGAGGTATCCAAGCTCTTTAGTAATACTCCCAGAACATTAAAAGAATTATATTAAATGCCCTCATAGACCAACATATAAAGAGACATATATAGTAAATAATATAGATATATAATATGAAAGGGACATCACATAACATAATTCAGCATGGCATCACCAACATAACGGAACAGTGATAGACATAACCACAGAAGTGTGATTTTATAGGAAAATTTGAAATAACTCACAAATTTATGTAATGTCATACATTCCGTAAAGTCGGCTTTATAAGCATAAAGCAATATCATTACAAATGAAGTCAAATTATGGAATATTTTTTAGATTTAGACAGGGCTTGAAATCTATTGAAATCTATTATTTTGACAGTCTCAGAAGAAAAAGACTCCAGTTCAATGTGAACAAATAAGGAAAGAAAATAATCAATTCAATATTTTTATTTTAGCTTCCAGACTTTTCAAAGAATTAATAAATCTGGCTAAGAGCTTTAATTTAAAAGTCTGCTATTAGCACTGCCAGTTCATCAATTAAGTTTTTTGAAGATTCAAATAATTCCAAACTTACTCGCTTGCTCTGTGAACGCACTAACGCCACCTCCTGGATAAAACTGGCGGGGACCAGGCCACGACGTCCTTTGATCTGCAAAACAGAGAAATTTTCCAATAAATTTTTTTCCAAATCTCATTCTTATCACGACTTATTTTATGATGAGCCAAAACTATTATAGCAATTCTTTAGTAATTAAATTAGCAATATACATATTTTTTTAAATGAGAAGAGTCTTCAGCATCTTCTGTTGGACATATATACCATTCACCATTCTAATCATTTTAACACTAAATATTGTTGCTAGATTGGCTAAAGACTTAAAAAAAAAACATGTTTTAGAAATCTTACTCAAACAGTCATCAAGGAATCAGACTTAGAAAGTGACATAAATTGACACAGCCCTCAAAAGTAAGTTCTTGGCACTATCAAAGCTCACCTTGGCCTGGTAGAATCCGTCGGATCGCGCAGTGCCGTAAGTGGTGATGATATCACCGGTGTGGAATGCCAGTTCATTGTCAGGGAAACTGTTCGGAGAATGTTCGGTTGGGTTGTAGTCATACACAGCCAAAAACTGAAAAGCAAAACAATTTATTAATGATGTTTTTTTAATGTTTTATTAGATGACAAGATAGGAACAAAGAATTAAAGTCTAAACTATTTCTACTTATTACATAGAGTTCTCATCCGAAACTTGGTGTAGCAGTCCGTTGTGCTGTGTTTCTATAAATAGCTCGCTACCCTATGCACTTCCTCTATGATCCCAGCTGTGTGAAGTGCCTAACACAGTGGCCCTTGGGCCTTGGCTCGCTGTTGCAATCTTTAGCCTCATCGAGTCTTCATCTTAGGTGACAATGGCAACCACTATCCAAAAGGCTAAGGCGGTGCTTCACACAGCAAGGATCAGAAAGGCAGTGCATAGGGTAGTGAGCTATTAATAGACACACAGCACTAGCAGTGCCACACCAAGCCCCTGGTGAGAACTCTACATGAAGAATTGATTAAGTTGATAAAGGTGAACTTCTCATCAAGAACAATCCAATATACAAATATATTTCAAGGTCATATTGCCTGCTATTACTAGGCAAGATAGGAGCGAGTTAGTGTTTCATCAGCACAAGATTTCAGAATTATCACATCTCCTATCTCTCCTTGAATAATAACAGAAGAAAATGAAAATGAATCTAAGCTATTTACCACTCTCCGTTCCCCATGTTCATCAGCAGTTTGGTTGCTTCCGGACACGACAGAGCTAATGTCTGATTCTTCGTGAGGAACAGCTGCTCCCCGAGACCCATGCTGGTCGCCTGAGCGGTCAAAAATGGTTTCCACAGGTCGTGAGATTCGCCCGTGTGAACCGACCGTTTGTAGCGTGAACTGAATCGGCCGTTGCAGATTCAAGTTCTCGACCAGAGCCTTTGTCATGTAGGGGCTCGACAGCAGCTGTCGGTCTCGGCCGTTGATGTATAACTAGAAGGAAGAGAGAGAAAACTTAAATATAAATATGTAACATTTATAATTCATGGGAGAAAGTTAGACAATTAAATGAAAGCAACTTTCATGGAATTTCTATTTAAGACAAATTTGATATTTTTAAAGAAGAGTAAAAAATGTCATTCAGGCTTAGTGAATAATTTCCTAATTGTTCTTTCCCAAAATTTCTAATAGTCCATGAAATAAATATCACTACTTTGAAGTCTATTGCGAATCAATTGAGTTGCTTATGTATAAAAACTTTCATTTAATAACAATTATTTCATAAAACGAAAATTCCCCAATTACTCTTACATTTATTCCTCAATTACTCTTTCATTTATACTAATCATGACTGGCAAAAAAGTCTTCATATATTCACTTTAAAAATCTAAACCAACCTTGTATCCCTTAACAGGTAGTCCGTTGCTGCATCCCATCTCGTCCATGAGGGGAGGGACCCAGCTGAGTAATACGGAACTATGACCCACCACTCTCTGCACTTCCAGCCGCATAGGGGGCTCTGGCGCTCCTACAAAAACGAGATACGCATGAAGTAAGTGTTGTACTTTTAGATATTATTCTTATAAACATATATATATGGTGCTGTTTTATCTAAGTCATAAATTGAATGTAGTGAACTAATTTTGGGGCAGTCATTATTGGAAAATTTTCTAAGATACTAGGAACATTCAAGTTTCTGGCTTTTGGCATAAAGCAAAATCCACTAATGGACCATTATGTTATTGCCCGCCGATAAAGAATTTCAAAGCAAGTAACTAACAATAATTCAGAAGTAAGAAATTTATATACCAAACATTTTTGTGCTGAGAAAGCATTAAAAAGACAGATTCTCAAAATATGAAAACATAGTAGTAGGTCACAGATTGCATGCATCAAAGTTATGTTCCTACAGAAGGCATCACACAACTCGACAACACAAGTAATCAATAACAAAATACAAAACTTCATAGATATATCGATACAAATCTTGTTGAAAATCACGAAGAAGATATGGTTTTAAACAACATAATAGATCTTTTTCTGACTTACCCTCATCGTTACCATTAAGGCCATTTCCATGCATGCTATGGCCGTTAGTCAAACTGGCAAGGGACGCAGATCTCCCGTTCTGAGTGACACGAGAGCGAGACCGTGGGTGAAGGGAGGCTAAGCTCATGGGAGACTTCAGTCCCAAGAAGGCAGGGTGGGTGATAGAGGCACTTCTAGGGCTTAGTGGGGACGTTCCAGCTGAAATATTAGCACATGCGAAAACACAAGGCACATTAATAACACAAGTCACACAACACAATCAAAGACATTTGGAGTGTTTAGTTGGAAATGTTGCGATTTTATCCTTTCCAAGTTGAATAGATAGGAAATTCCACTGAAATTCTGTGAATACCTGAACATTTGATGCATGTTAGAAGGGATAAAATCACAACATTTAAAACCAAACTAAACACAAAATAGGGACATGAGCATGCCATCAGCATGGAGAGTCAAGAAATTAGTCATTGAAAAGTTCAGTTCATAAACTTAAGATTTCAGCCATGCATTACAAAAGGGACACAATCAACACATTGTACTAAGTAGTCAAAGGAAAACCAAATCTTCACAAAGCATTTTCAAAACTCTGTCAAACTGACAATACAGTGAATACACACAAGTTTAGTCTAGCAGGCCTAAAATCCATAACTCAAAAAAGATTTCTTTCCATTTCACTTACCATGCCTCAAAGGCATATGACTCTTGCGCAGTTTTTCGTGCAAAGATAAGATCTGCTCGGGTGCTCCCGCCATGTTGTTATTGCTGTCGCCATAGTGACGACCTCTGAGGGCACCTGGTGGGCTGGGGTACAAGGGGGCCAAGTAACGTCCTGGAACCAGACCTATTTTACCGTTCACCTGAAACAAGATGTCCAAAAATGTTTTAGCACACAAAGTATAGTTTGAAGGTCAAAGAAAAGAATCTTGACAAGTTTCATTCTAACAAAGACAAATGTGTTTTTATTACATGAGCGAAGTAAGGAACCACAAATAGAACTATTTTTAGTAGAAAAAGTTTACGCTCTCCACAACAAGCCCTTGTATTGGCAGTATTGCTATTCTATAGAAATGTTTTAAAGCATCCAGTGTGTTAACCGAATCATCCCTATGGTTTATGTTTCGTTGTTTAAAGAAAGATCAAATAATAAATCAAATGCCACTAAATGGTTGACACTTTTGAAATTTTTTACTTGCACATAAGAATAAAAGCAAATGATTTTTATAAAAGGGCAACTCAAAAGAAAGTCTTTCCAATGACATAATAGTAAAACATATGAGATGCATACCTCTGCTTCATAGTATCCACTCTGGTCAGAAGGACCGAGGATGCGAACCACCTGCCCCTCCACTAGAGGGAGCTCTGAGCTCTGGTGACCAGAATCACTGAACAACAGTGGGTCATAGTCTTTTATAGCAGTATACAAGTCTGTTGGGGGCGCTTGAACCTTGCGCCGAGGTAAGGTGGCTCCTCCTGGTGCATATTGCACGCTACTAGAGCCACCTGGTGCAAATTGAGACACACTAAGAGTTGAGACAGCGTCATCCAGAGACAGAGCTCCCTGGTGTAAAGCGGCGATTTCAATAGAGTGAGGGCGTTCCTGCTTCTTCTTGGATCTCCGCCGGGGTGTTGGGGCAGGGGCAGGGGACGCATGATCTTCGGGGTGAAGGGTACGAGAAGGAGGTGATGACAACAGCATCGTGCTGGAAACCGATGGCATCTCCAGCAGCTGTTCCTGAGAGGAATACGTTTCCTGGAAAACAAAATATGATCCATTAAATTAATCAGTTATTGATCAAGATAATGTGGCTAAGCTACAATCATATTACCACTCAGACGATAGTCTCATAATCTGGAGCTTCAAATTGATGTGTCTATTCTATTTGACTGACACAAGTTAAAATAGATGGTGCTACATATTCTGCAAAATTTAGTGTGATGACAAAATTTAACCAATGACATTTTTGTTGAAGAAAATGTTGTTAAAGTCTCCCTTGCAGTTTTGGTCTTAGCATTTATTATGAATTTTACATTTGTGTATGACTGCCTGAGCAGCAAAAAGCAACTGTAACAGTCAACATTAAGTACCAAGCAACACCTGCTTAAGGAAAATGGGACAGTACCTCGAAAGAAGGGGTATTAGACTCAATAGGGGATAGCGGTCTGTTGTACTCCTCGGATGCCGTCTGTGACTGGACTCTGTCCGCCTCTGCAACCACATCACTGTCCCCGTCACCATGGCGACGGATTTCTATTAACAAGCGCTCTATTAAATCATCCTGAAAGCAAGAAATATTACGAGATTAGAACAGTAGGGCTATAATACAAATCAAATGTAGTCAAAGAGACTGAAATTGAAATGAGAAATGTTTAAAATCTGCTTATCAGTTTAGGGAAAATGAAATTACTTCGAATATATTTTACAAAGACATTCTAAATGAGTAAAAGAGTTTTAGAAGTGACTGACCTTAATACGACATTTCTGAGCTAATCTAATAACCTTGGCTCTCAGTGGAGTGACCAACGTCTCTGCTTTAGACTTGGTCCTTTCAAGTTCTTCATACTGAAAACGGAAAAATATTTGATCTTACATGAAATTGTTGGTTAGAAGTATGTTTTAAAGTCGAAATATTAAGTGGGCCCTGTAGGCGGAAGAAAGAAAAAAGAAAAGAGGAGGAAGAAAAGGAATGAAAGGAAAGAGAGGGGAGGAAAGGAAAGGAAGGAAGAAGGAAACAGTCGAGATCCAAGGTGAGAACATCTGAAGGACAACAACACAAGAAAGAAAAGAAGAAGACATAAACGAAACAAAAAGAGGAAGACGGAAAGTGAATCAGGAAGAGAAGAAGAGAGAAGAAAAAGAACCTTCTTATATGAAACAAAGACATACAGAAAGAAAAGAGTAGGACAATTTAAAATGAAGAACTAAAGGGAGGCAAAGGATGGAAAGTACAAGAGTTTTAAAGCCCCTAGGCCCTTTAAGTTTAAGCATAACAAAAATTGAATACATACTCTGGAGCGGATCCGCAAATATTCTTTCTCCATATTTCGGTAGGTGACCGTTTCTTTTTTCTTCAGTTCTGCTTCGTTCTTCAACTGAGAATTCTCTTGAATCAGCTCTGACTCCTGAGTTTTCTGGAAAGTATAGAAACGAAAATGCAAACATTTCTCTCAGGCAATGGATCAGTGGTGTGTGGGGCTTTACATTCAATAATGTGGAAAGTTGCTGAGAACAATTTGGTAGGCTTTTTGGGTGCTACGACCTCCAGAAACCAAACAATCATTTGAAACATTAGTATCGCAATCATCGAGAAGAACCATAATTGAAATTTTAAGTTGACTTACGAGATTCTTCAACTCAGTCTCCAGGGCGTGCATCTTCATCTCGAAGTCTTCTCTCTCGAGTTCGATCCTTTCCAGATCTTTCAACTGACCTCGTAATTTCACAACAATGTCTTCCAGGTCAGCTCTCTCTGTCTCTGCATCATCGTAAATCTGGTGTTTCTTCTTCAAAATTGTGAACTGAAATGGTTGAACAGTTTGGCGTTAACGAGTATCAGGTAGACATGTTGCATTTTGTGATAGTTTTTCATTCTGCATTAAGAAGGACACAGCAATGAGGTGAAAGATTATTGAATCTGATGTCAATTAGGTCATTAAGAGATCCAGCAAGAGTGGGCACACCGGACCCAGCGTTTGGAAGCCCTGCCCAGAGCGCTATCAAATGCTCTATCATGAATTTAATTGTCGAGCACCCAGTCAAAGTTTCCAAACTTAAGGGTTGATTAATAGGGAATACAAAATATATAACAAAAATAAGTTAGTTCATAATTTTTACCTCTTCTTCCAATTGTTCGTGATCATTTCTAAGATCCACATATTGCGTTTCAATCTTCTGCAAGTTGACTACTTTGTCCTCTAGGAGTGCTAGTGAGGTTGTAGCCCTCTGGTGTTTTTCTTGAGCATCATTACATTCTTCTTGCCATTTGCGCAATTCGAGGCTTAATTCTTCTACTTGGTTTTCCTTTAAAAAGATCAATAAAAAAACCTTTTGTCAGAAAAACAGATTTACGTAAATCTAATCCTATGTTACTCATATTTCGTGTGCTTTTAAAAAAGCTTCATAAAGTAAATACTTCTTATGCAGAATGCGTACCTTAAATTTAAGTTCTTTTTCTTTCTGCATCAAGAGGTCATCGTCATTGTTGTCCTCCTATTATGAAAAAACAACAATATTTGAACATGCAAAAAATTAACAGACTTACACATAAAATATGAAAGGTAGAAATATCTAAATATTAGTGACAGTTCAAGACGATAAATAAAGCCATACGCTGGAATATTTCTTGAAAGCATTAAATGAAACATTCATATTATTGGAACATCTCCAATATTTTCCAATGCCAGTGATTTGTGATTTATGTGACCATGAAAATGAGTAGTGCTGTTACAAGGAGTGATTAACATACCAATTTAAATATGATTTTGGTTTAATTCTGAGTGATGTTTTAAAATATTTGGTTCAGTGTGGCTGTGAATATTTTTTTGTGATTTCATTTTGAGACATCAAAGTCATGCGCATGATAGGTGTCACAATTTTACCTGTCAGTGTCGAAAAGTTCTCTGAGAAAATATATTGTAAAAGAAGTCAGCCATATTTTGACAATGTTAAAGACTCTTAATAATTACGGTCTCCAAAAATTGACCCTGAGTTTGGACTTAACTGTACCACAGGGTAAGTAGGTAAATGTAGCAAGAATGTAAATTTTCATTGGATGCTCCCAACAGGGACAAAATACCATCATTTGGCGTAAAATTTCATAAAATTTTTGTAGGAGGGGAGTTTTATATTACTGGAGTAATTTCCAACTGTGGATAAATCAAATAGTTGTTGGCACTTAGAATAGCATCCCTCTACACAGTTCACTACAATGTGAGATCACCCCTCCTGTGGGCGGTCTATCTTCAGGGTGTCATTTCTGCAGAAAAGCTCTATTAAATGCAGAAGGAGGATTGTCACATCACAAGTCGGGTATTTTGCATAAAACAAGGACCTCTGTCTATCATTCAGTAAGTAATCTACCTTAGCTTTGATGAAGTTCCTGAGTCTCTCGACTTCATCTCTCAACGTCTGCAGTTCTTCTTCCTGCTTTGCATCCGCAGGTTTCGTCAGCAGCATTTCCGCTTCCATTGACTGGTTCACGGTAAACTGCTTGTGAATGTGGATTTCCCTCTGAAAGGTGAGGATGTGCGACCTCAAATATATAGGTAGAATATAAGAGCACACCTAGATTTTACATGAGAAAATTTACCGCCATTAATTCGGCAGGACGTCTTTTTTTACCTTGCCCATTGTCTGAGGTTCGAAGGATTCCAATTTCTTCTCAAGTTCTTTCATGTTGGTGTTGGCCATTTCTAGTTCTTTTTCTTTGTTCTGCAAAACAAATTTTATTCAATACATTACTTACTGTGTCAAACAGGACTACAGGTAACTAACTATGTTACAATAGTTTGTTGACAAATAAATTATGCCTCTTCTGACAGAAACTACCTGATATTGGCAAAAAGCATCAAAGAATTTTGATATAAGGCAACCAAATTACAAACTGTCTGCCAAACAGATTAATAAGTGGTATTAAGTGCTCATTATTGTATGAACTTGGAAGTATAGAAGCAAAAAAAATCTTGCGTTAAACATAAGTTTGCGATTGAGACAGAACCTAGTACAAGTATGTCGTAACATTATTATCAGAAACTCATGGGATATGGGTGGAACTAGTATGAAACTACTGGCTGGTCATAAAACATCCTTTGCGCAATGGATAGGTACACCACGGATACACTTCAAAACTAACTTTTAAAACATTCTGAATTTCACAGCTGTTTATCACGAATCAACATACCTTCAGTAACATCTCCAAATGAGTCAACTTCTGACCCATAACATCTTTAGTGCTCTGTTTCATGGTTCCAAGACCACTGTCCGCAATGCTGTCCATTGATCCAGACAGGAGAGGTCCCATTTTGCCGATCTTGCTGCTTTTTGTGGTTTGACTCTCTAAATCGGAGTCGCGGTCCACTGACTTCGCTCGTGGTGCTCGGAGGGATTTAGGGTCCTGCAAGAGAAGAAAATGATGAAATTATGTTACAAAGGAGTCAAAGAATGGTCTCTATGTGGAGAGATAGAGAAGATCAAAAATTTTGTGCAAAGACGGAAACAGAAGCAAAAGCATTACTCGGTACAGACTCAAAGACAAAACTGAATGTTTTCATGGAATAATGAAGAGAAGAAATCAGTATTATCGTATCAGTATCGAATAATTCTCAGCTTTTACAAAACATTGTTTAAAGAAGACAAACACTAATCTTCAGTTTCACCAGCTTACCTCTAAAGTATGAATCACATTTGCTAATTTGTGAATTTACCGAGGATGAACTAAAATAAATTTGTCTAATCATATCAAAATGTTTCAACATATCATCCGCAGTAAAGTGGCCTGAACACTTCACTAATATAGATCTATCTCTTGTATTTTATTTTTCTGCACTTAATTTTCTTTCTCTTTGTAATTGCATGAAATTCAACCCACATCACCATAACCAAAATTTTGAAAACATTCTTTTTGACGTACCTCATCGATGTCGGAGCACTCGTCAGCACTGTCGTCATGGTGATCGCTGCTTGGGAGGTAATAAGATTCGGTATTTTGGCTTGAAGGTCTTGCGACTTGAAGAGTGGGTGGGATGGTCCCTGGGAGGGGGGGAGGAGTGGATCCTGCGCTCAAACTAGACGTAGGGCGTCCAAGATGGCCGCCGCTGCTGCCCAGTTTGGCAACTTGGATCGGTTCGGAGTTATCCGACTCCTCGTTAAAAGCCATGCCGATTGTCATGTCGTCATATTCGCCTGTTTGAATAAAATAATATTTGCTAGTGAAATAGGATATTATAACCAATGATAAGATATTTCAACTTCAGTTTGCCTGATTGATACCCTAAATAGGCAATATTCTCTTAAATATGAACTACAGTTAAATTTATACCACAGCATCAATTTCAATTTTGTCAGCATCTTTTCTCACTAATATTGATCCTGTACATCAAAAATACAATTTGAAAATTCATTACAGTCAAATCAGTTCTACTTGCCGAGAAACTATGCCTGAACTATCTCTCAGCAGAACTACCCTTAAATATTTCCCAAACTGAAGAAATTTCCTTGTAAACTTTTCAATGCAAAGGTCTGAGAGGGCAAAATCATTTTTAAGTAAATGTAGATTTTAAATACATCACAAAGATAATTTGATTGGCAAATAGAAGTCCTGATAGCCAGCACAAAATCTTCCATCTTGACCCATCTGGGCCAGAGCATCCCTCAAACACAAGTCCTTGCCACTAACCTGGCTGAGATTTCTCAATGTTAGCCCATAAGGTTTCCTCCGTGTTCTCCTGAGAGGATCCCCTCCAGAGATCTGTTGGATCATTTTCTGATTTGCGTTCTGGTAATCTGTCCACAAAGTCTTGCACTCTCTGAGCTTGGAGTGATCCCGTAGACGCCTGAAGGAAATGAAGAGAAAAAGATGAGTTTCAGAAAATATCTTAAGGCAATTTTACCCGCTCTTTTTCTTCCTATTAAGTTATTTAAGTACATCAAAATATTTAAAGAATTTTAATGCATAGTTTTGTGCAGCAATCTAATAAAATTCTGTACCAATAACAATATTCTTTACTGCACCATTCATTTTCCAATGGCCGCTATTCTTTAGAGTCTTTAACAAAATAGATCTCTATTGAAGCAAGACCATAGTTTTACAACAAAAAGAATTTCGATCAATTTCAGGCCACAAATCACCACCCTTTCTTAAATGCACAGAAGCTACAAACACCAAATTTACCCCAAAAAAAACCCACAAAAATCCCAAAAATATCAAATCCCACCATTTCTTCAGAGTCAGAGAATACCACAAACAAAGCAAATGAAAGTCTGTTCCTTAAACTTAAAACCTTACACCTTAAATGAATCCAATCCAGGGTTCTTAGGAATTGCCCAGGGCAAAATCATATCTAGGGTATGAGAAATCACAACCTGGTAATGAAATTCATCATTGTGACTTTGGCATGGCTTCCAATCCAGGGTATGAAAAATCATATCCATGGTATAAAATGTCATCCAGGGTATGAAAAATCATATCCAGGGTATGAAAAGTCATCCAGGGAATGAAAAATCATATCCAGGGTATGAAAAGTCATCCAGGGCATGAAAAATCATATCCAGGGTATGAAAAGTCATCCAGGGAATGAAAAATCATATCCAGGGTATGAAAAGTCATCCAGGGTATGAAAATCATCCCCATTGTCTGAAAATCATATCTGGAATATACAACCCATCCAGGCTATGAAAAATGTACTTTAAATAGAACCACCACCTACCTTACTCCACCGAAAGTGGCTTCGAAACAGTGGAGTTTCGAAAGTGAACATCTGCTGTGAGGGTCTGGCAACTTGGATCTTTCGTGCAAGCGTTAATAGATTAAGTGTTAAGATTATATGAAAAGCAAAGCATGTCAGGTGTTTGGGCTATACATGGCTATACTAAGACAGATGTAAAGGAGATTTATTCATTATCATAGAAAGGTTGTGATTTTGATGAAGTGTTTTTGAAGGCAAAGGTACCAACTGTATATAAGAGTTAGGTCATGAGACGTATGTGTTAGGGTACGTAATAAAGTTTGGATAATGCAATTTTAGTTATCGAATAAGAATGTGACATGGTTAGTATCAAAGCAAGTTAGTGTATGGAAGTAGTTTGCAAGTGTGATGCAGGATTATATTTTCAAAATGCACAATATGTGTTTTAGCTCTTATGCCTTGACTAAGTATGTATAAGATTAGTGAGCATGAGATAATAAGATAGGATATCAAGGTGTCCCAAATAGTGCATGCAATATAAATCAAGCAAAATATACACATGTTTCTGAATATGCTGAACGACTCCCTCCAATGAGATCACACCATGTGATCGGAAGGACCAGATTTTCAGAAGAGACCATGTTTCCTGGCATCATCTTGTTCAGAATTGGGCAAATCATATCAAACCGAAATTTCAACTTAAATGGGTGCTGCAGCAGTATGCCATTGCAAGATACAATTCTGATTCTCCTGTCTCAGCAAAGTAACTCAAAAACCAATTTCTGATTTTGGGACACCCTAATATACCTTATTATCTCGTAAATATTAATTAGTGCATGCGTACTCACCCCTGCAACAGGATCATCGTCAATACTCTCATCCTCCGTGTCTGAAAACGCTTCGCTTAAACTTACGGACTGGCTCTCATCCTCTTCCTCCTCGTGAAATGGAGTTAGCGGAGTAAGAGGAGAAAACGGAGGATATAAACTGTCTCCATTGCTATCGGCAGTATTCAAATGACTGATCAAAATGGGCTCAGACCCCTGAGAACCCTGGTGGTAATCCACAGCATCAGACTCCCCCTGGAGGATCATCTGGTGAGCGATCATTACCTGAGATTTCTTGACAGCAGTGTCCTTCGGGATGAAAGAGCGAATGAACTCGTGGTACACCTCAGGATGTTTGGCTCCCAGGTTTTTCAGAGCATTTTTCAGTTCTGCAAATAAGACACACAGGTCTATTAGTCACAAGAGAAAAGGTCTGAAGCTGACACTTTTGAAGAATGTTTTAAACTTAAGGGGGTTTTAATGATTAGGATTGCAATGCAAGTCAGAAGGAACACTCCCGAGAGAATATCAGAAATGCGGTTGGGAGTGAGAGAGATTATCATACACAGGACTTGCCCAAAAAGAAAGCGCAAGAGTCTAATAAAGTTCCTGTTACTTGTTCTTTTTTGCTGGAACTTTGCCTTCTCCCAGGTTCACATTGTACTCGTTTGAAATTAACTGGCATTTCCAGCTCACTCAAGTGTGGAGTGTTGATAGTTTTGACATTGAAAACCAAACATGAGACAGGAATTTATTCCCTGCAAATTTCTTAAGTTTAAAATGTGTCCAAGAACCAGGAATTAAAATAAATCAAATTTAAATCAAAAGCAATATCAGCAAGACAGAAAACTCCATAACTTATTTTAGAGATACACTAAGTTTTCTAAATAACAACATGTACACAGAAATAAGTTCACAGCATGCATCGTAACAGTAGTGGGAGGATACACATATAGGCCTGAACATCAAATTCTTTTTGGAGCATGCATTCATACTAGATATTTTGCATGCATGACATGCTTTGACTAAAATACAATAAATTTTGAATGAAATAATGTACGTCTAAACTCCAAAAATAGTCGTATAAATCAATAATAGCAGATGCAAAAGAGCTCATCTTAATGTACTTATCAAGGCTGCCATATTGCACAGTCACTTGCAAATTAGAATGAGAATAATTAATTGAAATTGATAATTTGTGATGAGTTACCACAAAGGTTCATGAGCCTTTGGTTGTAAACTACGCATACAGGCCTATCTTGAAGCACTAAATTTGACAAACATCATGAGACATGAATTAGTTTAATTGACCTTCTTGAGTGACCTTTTAAAAAACACATACAGGGCCTAATATTGTCAACATAGTGACCAATGCAAACTTGTAATGCATGTATAAATTCATGCTTAAAATCCAAAAAGAAACATACACCAAATTAACCATTACTGACAAATAACTTAGGCTAATATTACAATGACTTGATTCAAAATTTTACCAATTGAGTGCAAAACATACATAGTACCAGACGACATGCTTCACAGACAATGAAAATGAAATCTGTTGATGATCTGTCAAATTCCACTCGTTTGAGGAAAAATCATCATCAAATGGTCCCATTATTGTTAGAATGTCAGATTGCAGGACGTTTCATACTTTTGTGACATCTTAGTGAGTAAAACCACCTTTGTGAGTAGAATTTGACCGAATGCAAACACGCTCATTGTCGCTCAACTTAAAAGTATAACCACACACTTAAAACAACTAACACCAAATCAAAAATTTTGCAACTTGTCAATATATATTACCTTCTAACTGATCTGTTTGAGAGGAAAGAAATGGAATTGGTCAGAAATTTGTAAGAAAAAATTCTTAGCGTTCAAAAACACTTAATCAATTCTCATACAATATAATTAATAAATCAACAAAATATAGTGGAAAGTTGGCAAGACATTTGTGACGAAAATTTTGAAGGAGACTTGATCTTTTTTAACAAGAAATAAATAAGAAAAAACATGGTGATGGTGACGGAATGGAAATAAGATAGAATACACTTGTTCTGAGGTGGGCTACAGGATTACTGGTAAGGGACAGGATACATTAACACAGCAACTCAGTGATTGTACAGCAAAATGTCCCAGAATGATAATTCGGAATAAATTTGTATTAGTTAGTATTAACATGAATAAAGTGTCACAATTACCTGGAGTAATGTCTTTTAGGCTAACTGTCTGTTCCAGACGAGCTTGGATAGATTTGTTAGATGTTGGTTCTTTCTGTTTCACACTTCCATCCTGTGAATTAATAAAAATAACAATTAGGGATATTATCACTAATAAATATTGTCATGATTGCTAAGTTTATCATTATTATACAAGATGATAGAGCCCACACTTGGAATTAGCATTGTGAGCCAATCGTCCAGTAGATGTTCCAAGATAAAGTTGTAAAATCTCAGACTTGTTGGATGACCATAATATGTGTTGAAAGATGGAAGTAGAGGTAAACAGACCAATTGATAGATAGATAGATTGAAAGAAAGATACAATGTAGATACTAAGATGGATCTTACAAGGATCAATCATTGGTGTGTATGTAAACCGAGACATAGTCTTATAGTAAAGCAGTAAACGATATTACGTTCATATCCACCTGTACAATGTGTACATACACTGCACATACAAGTCATACATCCACATAACCCAATAGAAAGTATATAAACAACAAAATCTATAGGAGATATCAATGAAATATCCCTCCGGGTAATATTGCAGTTAAATCTGGCCTGACATGATCAGTGCTGCCTTACCTAAAAATGCCTTCTCTTAGCGTCCCATTCACCCCAACTTTCCACCTATCCTTCTTTTTCTGCCCTGTCTTTCTGTGAGCAGCATATAACCTTCTGACTCTTCTTTTATTTCCAATTTTTACTCCATCTAAAAATCACCACCAGGAGTGCATGCATCTCTCAAACCAAACATGAAATTCTTCTCTCAAATGTTTTCTCCTGCTTTTAATACGGCAGCTACAGGAGTAATACTTTGTCGACCTCTAAACCGCTATCAAAGCCTAATTATTTCACTATCTTTGTCATTTCTAATGCACCTTTACTTTAAACCCATTTCATTCCAAACTAATACTGCCATATATTCATCAAGTTGCACTGCAGCACACCTGGTGGTGGACTCCAAAATTACATTTCTTTCAGCTGCATCACAAAAATGCAACCCTTCTTCTTTGTTCCTTTGTCTCCATTTCCTTATTCACTTGCTTTTTTCCCCTTTGTAACCTGCTTTTAACATTGTTTAATAATGGGTCAATTCTAGTATATAATATATCTAAAGCATTTACCAATGCTACGGAGGGCAAAGTATGACATACATTTTAGAACATGGGAAATACCAAACACTTTTGACTATAAATAGATGCAGAATTTCAAACGAAGATACTGCAGAATGAGCATCTTAAAAATCGAATTAGCTACTGTTATGACGTTTACTAGAATGGCATTTATAGAATTAATAACATTTTTCTTGCATGTATGTATATTATACCAGCCTGAAGAATACAGTGTAGAGAGTGAATAAGGATTTGTAGCCGAGTTCTATTAATATGTTTCATCACTAGAATTCATAACATTCCTCATTTCATGGAAGTTGCAAGCATACCGCAATGATGCTCACTACATCCATCATTATTTCCTATCCAAATCTACATTTATGAAAACACAAAACAACTATGATCACAATCATTTCACTAAAATACTTAACATCAAGAAATTATCAAAAAAGACGTTATCAATAGCCTAAAAGAGGTCAGAATTACCTGGTCGGAACGGCCTAAATGCGAAGCGCAAATCAATAAGATGAGATGCGCGTACCTCAATTTTAGGTCATATAGAAACGCGAACAGCTGGCATATGTGAAATATATTGATCCATTCAAACAGGTGTTGACTGTATTACGTGAAAAAATTGAAGCTTGATATATATAAGTATGGAGATTGGAGATTAAAAGAGAGAGTATAGATGAATAGTAAGGCCCATTGATTTTTCACGATTGATTTTACAAGTTCACTGTATTGCTTATTAAGTTATGCACTAGATCTATAATATTATGGCACATCAATCAGATACCTTGATTTCAATTATGACAACTTGACAGCTTTAATTTGTTGAAAATGAGGCACATTTTTAAAAGATAAAGTTAAATTTGAAATGAAAAAAAAACTAAAATCAATAAATCTTAAAATCAGAAGTTGGATGTTTGGTTATCATTGATTTTTAATTCATAATTGTGACTATTTGAAATTTTGAAGAGATGCCTTTGCCATGTTGAATAACCGACTCACTAGTCATCTGCTGTGATATAGCTGAGTGGCTCAGCAGTTGTAAGTGTTTTGGGAAAATTGGGAAGAACATTGTGCATTCTTTCTTCCATATGGAGACAATTGTTGAACCGCCTGATTCCCAAATCTGGCTATGTATTTTGGAATCTAACGAAAGTTATTTATCATTCTTGTAGCAGAGCCATACAACAGGTTTCATCAATTCCATACAATTCAATCCAATTCAATTCTTTGATCCATCCACAAGATTCACCAAGAAATTTCTAGGAAAGAAAATATTCAAATTTACCTGATATTTCTTTCGCAGCTGGGCAAGTTGAATCTTGACATCTTCGTAGTTTGTCTTCAACAAAGAGTGGGCCTGGAGAATAATATTTACATTAATCAATTAATACGACAATTACATCTTGGTTGCATAGATTACATACAATGTTTTTACATAAAAGTATATGAAAGACATATAATACCAACACCAGACAACACACTCTTAAGACATACACAGCACACACAAGATCTACCTTGGAGTATTTATTTAATGAATAGATATTTCTACAAAAGCTGCAGGGAAATCATAAGAAGAATCTGTAAAGTGGCTGATTATGTCAAATACAAGTACTTCAAAAAGAGAACACTATTTGACAATAGCCTATTGACACATGATTATTGAGTGATATGCATGTAGGGTAGATGCCTTTGGGGCGGAATCTCCTCAATTCCATAGGCCATGGGACCTGTGTGACAAGTGCAAATGTTCCAAATACGCTCATGTACATTGTACATGGACTACGAAATGTAGCAAAACCTCAGTAGGCCTACTAGACAACAATAGGTTTCATATCATTCATATAGCTTTAACCCTCACAAATATTACTTGAAAGGCCAAACATTTAATTTTTAGTTTCTCGGATTGACCGACACAACAATTTTTTTGCCTACGAAAAACTTTTTGTAGCTTGCCCACAAGTTTTATTAAATTGACATAATAAAAGTTTGAGACCACAGCTTTTATTTTTTTGTTCAACTGACTGACCCCAGAAGAAGTGCCCTGGGAAGATCCGAGAAGCTCAAGATAAATTTTGTCTGGCCAAAGCAAATTAGAAGCAGATTTTTCTATTCTATGCTACATCCTAACAGCGAATATAGTCAGAAAAGCATTTTAAAACATCAAAATTAGTAGGTCAAGGTTAACAGAATAGGACATCTAAAGGTCAACAGAACAAGACAATGAAATTAGGTCAAGGACACGAAGTAGGTCATGCATAAATTAATTACCGCACCTTTTTGGTTGAGTTCAAAGCTCTTTGAAGCCCCTCTTTCTCCTGGCGAGCGGAATTATTAGAAAAACAGACTTATTAGTTAAAAAAGAACAAGCAATCAGCAAGCAATTGACATACGGTCATTCAGTCACACAAATAATATACAGGTATACAAGATAAAGACAAGATAGGTAAAAACATGAAATAAGTCTGACACAACTTGTTGAAAATACATGAACTATCATACTGATTAATCATTCACAGCTAATCAATAACCAAGACAAAATAAACATCGAAAATTTTCTTATGATTATAACATGCTGACATAAAGTTATGAAATAAAAAGGGTCAAATTTGACGATGGGTAAAAAATCATTATAATACTAAAATGTAATATTTTCAGGTGGTTAATTGTGTGAATGTTATAGACTCTGGGTCTTTAAGTAATGGGCACATGTTCAGAAATGACAAGGCCATGAAACCTATATACAAAGAGAAAGAAAGATGGTATAAGTCTTTCAAAATAATATTTCAACCCTTACCTGCTGCATATTATTGAATTTGTTGAGTTCATCTTTCAGATCTTTCATTTCAACATCATGACCACAAGGGTTGGATCCAGAACGCATGTCTTCTATCTGTTTCTTCAATTTCTTTTCCGTAATCTTGAGTTTTTCAAAGTCGACTTCAAGTTTTGACAGCTTGGATTCTTTCTCTCGAAGGTCGTTGACCTCCGAGGCTGGCAGTGTTGCCATCTGGTGATTTGTCATGCTACTTTCGAACATCTTTAACTGAAATAAGAGAATACCATAACTTAATTTTTTATTCACAAACTTACAAAATAGAGAGGGAACAGGCTCACACACAGAGCTAAGAACATAATCTTGAATATATCTGAAGACGAGCTAGGCTTATGTAACAAGAGATTTTTTAAAAAGAATAGATAACTGAGCATTCTGAGTACAGCATATTGACAAAAGGGTGGTGATACTGCTTTACTTCACGTTTTTGCAGTGATTTAGCTTGGTTATTAGGACAGGCTATAACCAAAGTTATAAGGAACCACTCCATCTGGTAACACTCTTTGCAAATGATGGAACATCCGTCCAATATTGGTTGCCTGACTGTGATATTACCCCATTTTAGGCAATGGTAAACACACTATTCTTCTTTATAGCAGAGCTGATGCTTTTTGATAGGATACAGAAAGTCTTAAGCTCAAGATTGGTACCAGATACTGAGCTAGGGCGGTAATCAACACTCGACAGGCCAATTCATTGCAATTGAATGTGTCCAACTCGAGCAGACCTTACATGTACCAAATGTTAGACTCAAGGAATCTTACCCCACACAAGTACACATGCATTCATTGATTAATTTACAACTTACTTTGTCCTGAAGCTGGACATTGTCCTCCTCTGCCGTCTGCAATTCCTTCTGCACCTGAGCCAATCGCAAGTTCAAGAAACTCGACTCCTCCTCTAAGCCGGCTGATTTATCCTGAAGAAGAACAAGAACAATGTCATATTACTACTAGTTGCAATGAATGGTAACAACCTTAAGTTTATTGCTAGTAACGAAATCAGTCCTTTTCCTTCAGAATGTCAGACATTATGATATTTTTCTTCCTAACTTTCAGTGTCAAAAGAAAAGTTGAAATCATTTCTGGTAATCACTGCCTTGCAAATTTTATAAAAGACCTCATTGTTCTGGCATAACTGTTGACCATAGAATTGCACTCAACATTTATTTTGTCTACAACACAATTATTTTGCAGTAGTCCTTGACATTTTGGCATTCAAACTCACAAACTTTTTAAAAACTAACCTCATAAAAAATCATTTAAACCGAATTTTTCTAACAATGGTGAAAATTCTCACCTTAGCAGATAGACCAGCTTCGAGGTCTTCGATCTGTTGTTTGTATTTCCTATTTGCTTTTTCCAATTCACCAAATCTCTCCATCCACTCTCTTTCTGTTTGTTGGTACTCTTCTAACTTCGAGGTCAAGTCAGCGATGTTTGCTAGGGAGTCCTGCAATGGTCAAAGAAGCAACAATTTAGCACACTTTCTAGAATCAGATAAAGGATTGCATTCCAACCTTTTTTGAAAATATTCCAATTCAAGTCCACAAAATTAAATGTGACTTTCTTGACAACCAGAACCAATGTAGGAACCAAGATGCATTTGTCACTTCGCTGCATTTTAAATTCATTTGTACTCTTTTATCCCAATAAACTTCTGTTAGAAGTGGTAGCCGTCATCTCTCAGACTTATTTACTTTTTGTGCTATTTACTTCTTTATACTGGTAATTTGTTTCACTTTTCCTCAGAGACTTCGTATGACTATGTGACATGTGGCACTGGTGAGCGAGTGTGCGATCATGCGCACAGAACTCTCTCTCCAGTATTCTCTAGACACTGAACAGACAAGACGTACATAGAAGGTTTCAAAGGAATCATTGCTGACACTTTTCGTTACAACTATGAAGTCCAAAAACCAAACCAAATTAAACCTTCATTTACCTGCAACCTGGATGACATGCTCTCGTATCCAGCATCGCTGTCGGACAGTTTCTCCTTCAGCGTGTCCACCATGTGTTGCAAGTTACTCAGTTCTCTCTTGGACTCCTGGCTGTTCAGTTCCGCTTCTGACATCTCAAACACGAGGCCTGCTTTCTCTTCTTCAAGTTTGTGTGCCTGGAAATCAAATGAGAAACATAAGCACAAGGTCCATAAATTATGCACAAAAACTAGTTTGTGACTTGCAATACATTCTACTAAATTGCATTATTTTGCAAATCACAAGAAATGGAACAGCTGACTTAGAGTGTTCAGGAAGGTATCAATTCCAGATAATGATTGAAAAACCAACATATATAGTTTTTATTTGGATTCTATGAATTTACACTACTATAAGTGACAACTAAAAGACAGGAAAAAGTCTTCGTTTATGCTGCGGCTAAAACACTTCCAGACTAATATTTACCCATTCTGATTCTTAATGCATCACTCATATTATCTATATCATTAACAATCAAAGACTTATTTATTTCACAAAATCAAAAAGGTGTGAAGCAATTAAACCACTAATTAAGACGGTACACACCCTGTCGGACAATCCCTCATTCAGAGACTCCAACTCGAGCACTCGGAGCTTTGCTGCAGTCTCAGACATCTCCAGAGACTTCATGTGTCCTTGCAATGAAGCCTCGTTAGTTTCGATGCCTCTCAGCTTTTGTTTCAAGGTCGTCTCAACATTTTCAAGGTCAGACACTTTGTCGGCAAGTTCGTCAGTTTTGTCCGTGAGGTTACGTTTCTCCTTTTCGAGGTCGTTGATCTTCTTGTGGAGTTTTTCTTCATTGAGCTGAAAATTTAAAATGTAAGAACGTTAATATTTGAGAAAGGATTTAAAAAGGACTTGATAATATCAAATTAGGTGCAAAATTATGTGCCAAAAGTTCATTTATTGTGAGGCTCTCAGAATGTTTAAAATGAAGGATAAGAAAATTACGAAAGGAACTTTATGTTGCAACATCGGTTTTTGCTTTAATTTAGACAATTTCTTCCCTCATAGGTCATTAGATGATTAGAAATCACATTAACAAATTTCCTGATAGTACCAAATTACAATGTAGGAGAATTTCAAAGTAAATACCATGTTAGTTATCTTTCTCCAATGTGTTCCATTTCCAAAATTGAAGTTCTTTGAACTACTATATACATGCAAAAACTACCACCACCTTACAAACAAGATTTTCACTTTTCTGAACTAGATAGGTCACCATTTAATTCATCAGTTCAGAGAGAAAACTAGACTAAAGTAGACCATCACCATCAAGCTGAATTATTACCAATTTAACAGCCCTAATATTTGATTGTTCCTTGTCAGTGCTTGACACGTTTACCGGCAAATTAGTGAATAAACAAAGCTATACAAAGCCAATAGCACTGCTAGTAGCAGGGTTCAATCTACTTAATTATTGAGAAAAAAGGCCCAAAATGTAATCAAATATATTTACTTGCCGATTTAGTAATTTCAAAATTTTTTCAAGCATTCTATAATGAAACATTTTTCGCAGCTTCAAAGCAAACAATTTTAGAGATTCCAAAGATGAAGTTGGCTTAATTTCAAACGGCAACTTTCCTACCGACAAAGAATAAAATAATTTCCCTGAATTTGAATACCAGAATTCAACATTTATTCTTCATTGTCAAGCTATAATACAGTTAATACTTCCATGGATACCTCGCGAGACGTTTTGGTCATTAGTTACAATCAACTCATAAATGGCAACTTGAATAACAGATTAAATACGGAAACAGGTCCTACAACACTTACATGTACAAAACTAGTCTTAAACTTATCTATGTTAGTAACAATTAGGAATGCTTGGTATTAATACTTATTAGCTACAGGCATTAAATACAGTTGTGCTAATAAATACCACATCAACTTCGTTGTCATTTTTGTCTTTTGGTTTTTCACTCTCCTCATTTGGACTAGCCCCTAAATGCTCTTCCTCTTTTGGACTAGCCCCGACATGCTGTTCATGCAACAAGGTATAACGTCAATCACAAATCATGCAAATACAAATTGAAGCAATTACTAGAAAATTACTTGTCATAAAATCTCTATAACAATCATCATTTTTTAAAATCATATTTAAATAAATCAGATTGTCAAAATTCTATAAACCACAATTTTTGTCTGCTGATCTTCAAGACATTGTGACAACTAAAACTATAGCCATAAATTAAGATACAGGTACATCTCTACATGTGCTCAGATTGAACACCCACACTGGGCCATGCAAGAACAGTTCAAATCTAATCTAAGATATAAGCTGAATGAGCCCATGGACTCTATTCTTCAATGACTTATATTCACTAATCTAAATCAAACATACAAGCATGCATAACATTATTCTAAGTTCTAACCATGCAATAAAAAAAAACAACCTACAATCATGCAATAAAATTCTTAATTTTAATTGGAAACAAATTTCTACAATATCCTTCAAGCTTTTAAAACATCCATTAAACAAACTTTACAGTCATTTTCACATTCCAAAAATGTCGCAGAACACATTGACAGTCTCAAACAAAGTTCCAAATATTTCAATATCTAAAACTCACTTTGGCGTCTTCAATGATTTCTTCAAACTTGATGTTCAAGTCGGACTCTGAGAATTGGTACTTGTGAAGCTGTCCGCGTAACTGGCGTTCTGTAACTTGTTGTTTTCGGAGGCTATCTTCTAAATCATGCAGTTTTTCTGTAAAGTCATCCAGTTTCATTTGAAGGTGGTTCTCATTGACTTCGAATCTGTTAACCTGTAATGAAAGTCAAAATAGTGGTAATCATAGATTTATACAAATTGTTTTGTGGAACACTATTTGCAGTGTTACTGTTTTACATTTTTGGGTATTTTTGACGCAAGCAAAAAACATCATTGGCTTTAATATCTCTTTGTTGAATGAAATATTTCGAAAACTGATAGGCCTATAAATCATAAATCATCATTATTTATCACAAAACCAAAAGAAATCTCTCAAAATAACTTCCAATTTTGCAATCAACTGATCGCTGCACTTTTATACTTCAACAATTAAAAGACAAATGGATTCTCAGACAGACAAACAGACAGAAGGAGAGAAAACTGCCACAAGGACTGGATATTAGAGATTTATCATGGACGTAATATACAGTGCTGCGACTGCGCCAAGTATATTTGCTAGTCAAGTTGAGATGACCTAACTTCGAAGAAGAGTTGGGCACCTAACAGAGACCTTATAGTTAACATTACTCAACATTCAACAAGCAAAACAGACAAAACAAAAACACACCAGACTAAACACTTAAACTTAAAGAGGATGCATTTGATACAAAGCAATTAATATTGTACCTGTTCTTTAAGGTTGTTCTCAGACAACTGCAATTCTCTGAGCTGCACATTGAGGTCGTGGATGATGTTCTTATCTTTGCGAGTAATTTCATGGAGGTCTTCTCTGTCCCTTTCTAATTCAACCACCTGAAAAAAATTTCATAAAATTGTACAAAATACTTTACAATTTAAGGGTATGTGCATCATTTAAAATTGTTATTTGGTTAAAGAATCTCCAATTGAACAATGAACATGATTCATCCAACAATACTCCAACATGCTTGTTCTAAACTTGTTATTTTTCAGGTCTGTTTTGCAATCCAGAAATGTATCCAGCTATGCTATAATGCAAGATTTGCCAAATTTATAATAGAAGTTAGTCAGTAGCTGTATAATTTGTATTTTGGCATGCTGTTACAATTCTCATATTCACGTTTGCAACTTTAACTTCTAGAAACTGCCTTGTAGCCTACCAATATAGCACGACAAATTAGCCATTACAACTCCAGATACAACTGTAGGCAACTTCACATTTTAACAACTATATTGCACTTCTAAATATATATTTTCAACATCAAAATATCTAAACTACATAATCCTTAACTTCAGATGTTTCAGTCAATTTTAGCCGCATCAATATATGAATCCATACTAATTATTCCATTGTGGTATAAACAGTGCCTCGCCGACTCCTTCATATGTGCAAAACTCTTGACCAACTGGTATAACTACAGCAAAATCACTGATTACTACTCAAAATCTGTTACTGATGAATAATCAATATGACACATTCGCCTTCAATTTCATTATATTAGTATCCAGTAGACCTACTCTACATGTAATCACAGCAAAAATATGCAATTTGCTCTAAATACATCTTATTACTGCATCATGGATGGGTAGCATTGCTTGCATCAATAATGAAAGTAGAGTAATATTTCTCAAGAGTGAAACCAGCTGGTCGTGATATTTACTATCACTTCTATAGACAATTTAGACATACGTATATATGATACACTACTACACATGTATACATTAGACACGTAGTATAGAGACATTGCCGGATCAAAAATGTTGATACTTTTTGATAATTTATGTTAGGCACATTTTAGCATTCCTGGTGAAGTATTTGTAGAATATAAAGTATCTGAATTAATCATTTATTCCTGATTAAGTAGGGACAATCAAAGTAATATCATTAATTTATACATAGTGAAATAACACCTAAGAATAAACGTTGTCATTCAGAAACACCCAAAATATTTGCTTAACTTAAACTTAAAATATACATATTTTACTTACATCTGCACAAATCAGAAGGAAACATAGAACTAAACAGAGAAATATTACTAAACACTAAGTAACGTATGTCATTCATAATTGATTTTAGCTTTGTAGACCTGCAGACGAAAAAGATTTTTCGCTGAAACAAATAGAAGTTTACCTATGTCCTTGCAAAAGTGCCCCGAGAAGATCTGAGAAGCTAAAGATCAATTATGTTTTTTGCCTACAGAGTAAAGTAACATTTGTAAAATTTTGAAGAACATATTTCCAACTTACTTGAGTTTTAAGGTGTTTCTCGGCGCGTTGCAATTGCCTGATTTTCTGTTTCATCACAGCTTCGGGCGATTCCAAGACTGGTAGGGTGTCTTCTGGCGTCAGTTCCTTCATTTCTAAGATTTCGATCTTTCTATTAAGAGCACGTTCTTTCCTTTCTGCTTCCGCAATTCGGAGAATTAGAGATTCTCGATCTTCTTGTTCCAGTTGTGACAATTTGTCTTTCAAATCACGATCAGTCATCTCGATTAATTTCAGTTCTGTCATAAGTTCATAATGACGGTCTTTTTCTTGGATTTCTGTAAGATAAATCAATAAATCGGTTAAATTATCTAAAATAAAAATACTGGTCAGTAAATGTTCAAATACCGTACATCTACAGAGTTAGAATACCAGGGACCTAACATATAGGCTGTGATTGGCGATACACTAACAGAACACTGTGAAAAATGCACATAAAAACCCAACACAGTATTGTTTAAAAACAGAATCACTAGTGTTTAATACTTTACATAATTTAATTTCTTCAAAAGACAATATATATATTCAAAAACAAATAGTTTACTTTTTTTCATTCTCTATTTAAAACTGTGAAGAAGAATGCATATTAACAAATACATCTCTCTTTAACAGTAAAATAGATTCTTTTTAAATTAAAATAATTTGAGACATCTGACCCTACATACCTTTAACCAGTCCATGAGCACCGGTTGTAGTACCGTCCTTCTCCTCCAGGCGGCTGCGTAGCTCTTGCTCGGAATCCAACAACTCCTGCACGCGGCGTTTCAATTTGCGCTCTGACGTTTCTAGATCGAACACTAGACCTTCGAGGTGTTGGATCTTGGCGAGTGGGTCATTGTCAAGACCAGCTGTAGCCCCTCCGTAATTAATGGAGTTCTTCAACCTATGATTGCGAAGAAAACATCTCATGTTTATGTTATCACGATAGTTGTGAAGTTGTGTGGTGGCTTAATATAGATATTATGTAACTATATTAAGCTAAATATACTGAACTCAAAACAAATTGTGAATAGAATTTACTGACGCATCCAAACAGTTGACTTTGCAAACCTGATTGTTCGCACGTACTGCAGCAGTGATAATTTTGAATGGAAGTAAAATTTTTATGAAAATTCCACATATTGATGACCTTGACATAATGACAGTGTAATGTCCTTTGACATGGCCTCACTGTTAGTCATTCATGCCTACAGATTATCAAATGCCATATTCCAATTATTCCATGAATTAATACCTCAATTACAAAACTCCTGCAGTCCTGCACAGATCTCCTCATTTGACCTAGATATCAAATGACCTTGACCTATTTACTCAAATGACCTTGACCCTTGACCTACCTGGCCTCACTCTTGCGTAGTTTGTCCACCTCATGTTCCAGGTCTTCCACCTCATCTTTGAAGTCGTGTTCAAGGCCTGACATGCCCTTCTTTGTTTCTGAGAGTTCATCTCTGAAAAAGAGTAACTCAATTTTACTTTCAAGGTCAGAAGAGCAATATCCTACATTTATATATAAGGCCAGACATAATTGATCTTTAATTTCTCGGATCTTCTGAGATAAAAATTGCGGGTAAGTTAAATTTTTTTACGTAGGCCGAAAATCCGTAGGGTTCTTCAATTCGGGAAAATTAAATATGTCTGGCCTAATTTTCATGATAAAAATTTGTTCCCATTCTATAATTTGGGGCTCCTCAGCAGCGGCAACATTTTTGCCTTCGAGGGGTCCTTTTGCTCCTAGGTTATTGAATTTTTTGAAAATTGTATTTTTATAATGTATATATTCCGAGCAAAAAATAAATGAGTCTGAGTCTCTGAGTCTATGGCATGGCTGTATCAAGTGTAAGGTTCATCTCAAATTTCATGGCCTCAAAACTACATCATTGACTCCATTTCATCTTCATGCATTTGTTTTTAAACTTTCAATTTCCGATACGTTTAATTTTTTCACCACAAATCAATTTTCATGGGGTTCGCTGTTGCAGTTTAACAGCAAAAATGCTATAACATGTTTTTACAATGTTTGCTGACAAAGATCATTTCAATAAATCTATAAACAGTGTAATCAATGAATATCAAATTTCATATTCAATTATTAATTGATTTGTGTTGATAGGTATTTTTGACACCATCAAAAAGATTACCAGTACATGTAAACATGCAAACAAATTTATTGGGTTTTTATAACTGGATCTATTGGTAAACTGTTTTTATTGGCGAGTTATCAATAACTTCAAATGCAGCTAATTGTTAAACAATTTGGCCTGCTCGTCTGGAGGTCCTATGGTTCAAATCCTGGTCTGGGGAACAATTCATTTGTAGATATTCACTAACAACAATCAGTGTGATGTCGTCTGTAGGCGAAATTAAAGAACTGAATTGCTGACCTCTTGTAGTGATCAGTGTCTATGGGGTATGGGGTAAGTGAAAAAAGACCCCACACATGGAGTAAAGAACTAGCTTTAGTGGGCTGCACTATTGTTGGCTACTATTCATAACTCCAATTCTCCTGATTAAATAGTGCCAACTTCCCACATACCAAGAACTTTCAAGAACTGTGTAGAACAAACTTCCATGCTAAAGCAAATTTAAGTTTTTAAACCTCGACGACCACCATAGCAGCATGAAATACCACCAACGCTGCTTCAAATAACAAATTACTTTTCATATTCATAAAATAACTCCAAATGGATTCAGTGATTTCAGTAACCATAAATTCAGTGCGCTTTGACTAACCTGGCAAAGATCCAGGGGTCACCCAGGGGTGAAAGATTGTACCACCTTGTAACGCAGTTTTTGCAAACTTACTTGTTTAAGATATAAAGAAATGGAATTTGTCATGCAATAGCTTTTGGCTCTGACTATAAATCTAACATGTCTATGTAAGGTAAGTAATAATTTCAATGGCATTGCTACAGTATTGGTATGCCTCGAGCGAAATTGTGGGAGATTATTGAATGGTTGAGGTTAAAGCACGAGTTCAAATCTAAAGTATGCATGTTGTACAATATTGTATTTGTAAATATTTATTGGTTGTGCCAGGGGACTTATAAATGCATTCATTTCAGTGTGTCAGTTTTCTTGTCTGCCTGTTGGTTAAGTGCCTTTAGTGAAAAATACAGCAGAACCAGGGCAGATAATGCCACTGCTTTGGCCACCACGTTTGGACTAACTTGCACTGTTCAGGTGTTGGACTATTTATGATAAAAGAGAACTACATTGTTTAATTACATTTTTAACAGTTGTGTTTGACAACTGTTTGTCATTAATAAATTAAATTTTCAACAAAACACCTGTCTCGATTTGTGTCATAAGTTACCAGCTAGCAAAAAACAAATTTAAAGATATATTCCTATGTATTACGATTCTATTCTATTGAGTTGAAAGAACAGACAAGAGAAACACATTGGCCCGACAATAAATCCCACACCCAATACAATCTCATAATAAATTGATAAGGTAGCTCAAGAATCAAAACAATGCAGACTTGATAGAACCCCAGAGCATTTCACAGTTAATTAACTAGACACACTACTGCCGAAATTGTACAATATGATCAATAATTAATCAAACAACATTTCAACAAGACTAGAGTATACATACCTTGCATTTGTGAGGTCTTTCTCAAGCTCGAACACCTTGTATCGCAGGAACACTTCTGATCTGACCAGCTCCTGGACTTTCGCTTCATATTCAGAGTCCTGCAAAAATACAGGGGACAATAAATATCAGAATATTTAGAGGGCAAGTCCAATATAAGTTGACAGGTAATCGTTTAAACTTAAAAGATTCTGAATTCTTTCCAAGATCTCAAACAACAGGTATCATTACAGCAGGTTGCAACCAATGTATTTATTTGTGAAACAATAATCAATTGAAACAAATTGATATATCAATAACGACCACTGAGTTGCTGACTTTGATATGTTTTGGTAATGTTGTAATAACATGTAAGCTGATGGATCAGCATTTAACACTTAAACGGTGAATATTGATTTTTAACTTTAAAACCAGAGTTACACTAATATACAAATAGTTCAACACAGCTGTGAAGCGAAATGATTGAAATTATTGATATAGTATCGCAATATATATCTAGTGCTTACTTTGGTTTTAGGACGAGTATCGAGGACGGGAACATCAGCATCCACTTCCAGATTGACTGTCACCGTTTCCACGGCAACTCGGAAGTTCTCTAAATTGTCCTGCAAGCGATTGATCTTAGCCAAGTGGAACTTCTCCATGTACTCCAGCTCCTGGATGCGGCTCATCATGTTCTGTTTTGTCATCACATCCAGTTCATGGAGGCTGCTGATGCCCAAGCTTCCCTCTGGTGTTGAGTGGCCGAAGCTATCAACAACTTGAGCCTTGTTGACGACCGATTCGATATCTTGATTAATGTTGAGAGTGTTAACTTCTTTCAGAGACTCCATTGTGGCAACCAAGGTCACATTCTGTTTCTCGGTGTCCTTGACCTTCGCTTCAAGGTCATGACCCTTCTTTTCGAGGTCATCTAATTTCTGCTTCAGATCGGAGGTCTCGGTCTTCTCTTCCTTGAGTTTTTGTTCGAAGTTAGATTTTTCTTGCTCTAATTTCTCGATAATCTCAATACTGCCCAACCATTTGGTTTGTAATACTGATTCAGCCTTCTCGTGGTCCGTGATTCGATCTCTTAACTTCTTATTGCTCTCCTCCAAGTCTGCGAGACGTTCCTTGGCCTTTTCGCCATCCATACCTTCCTTGACTAAGTTATCGTAGTCCTTGATTTTGACTTCCATCTCTTTAACCTTGTCATTGAGGGAGTTCTCATTTATAACAGATATTTCCAACTTTTGCTTCAAGTCCTTTTCTGTGTTATCTAACTTCTCAATCTTGTGCTTGAGGTCATTTTCGCGATCTACTGACTCCAAAATCTTAGCATTTAGGCCCTTCAGCAAGTCCTCGGCTTCAGTGAGCTTACTTTGAAGAGTATTCTTGCTTTCCTCAGCGGATTTCAAGCTCTCTTCAAGCTCGTTGACTCGTTTCTGATGTTGCTCTTCAGTTGTCTGACTCTTTTCTAATTTATCTTCGAGGTCCTTTAACTTAGAGGCAACTTCAGTCTTCTCCGACTCGAGGGTGCCAACTTTTTCGCTCATCTCATACAACTTCTCAATGTCCTTTTTACCCGATTCTTCTTTGGCATTCAGTTGCTCTTGAAGAATTTTCTCATTCTCCAGAGACTTCTGCAACTTCTCCTGAAGAACGGTTCTAATTTCTTCCAATTTCGAGACTTCTTCCTTCACCTCCTTCATGTTCTTATCCTGCGACTCAAATTTGTCGTTATTTTCTTTCATCGATGACTCAGATTCCTTCAGCTTGTTGTCAAGATCTTTCAAATCCTCCTTACTCTTGAGTAACTGATTTTCCAAATCCTGAATGACATTCTTCGATTCCTCGAGCAAGTCCTTAGCTTCACTTTCGCCAATGATGGCCTCTTCAAGCTTCTCCATCAAGGAATTCTGCTCCTCTTTGGTCGTCTTGAGGGACTCTCTCAGCTCCTTTTGTTCAGTTTGAGCTTTCGTGAGCTCATCTTGGAGCTGTTCTTCCGCATCTTCGAGCTCTTCGATCCTTGAATGAGCTTCTTTGATATCAGCCTTGTGATCTGACTGAATTTTGACGATCTTCGCTTCTAAGTCAGCGACGCTCTTATGGCTCTCTGCGATCTCTGCCCTTAAGGTTTTTTCCAGATTCTCCAACTCAACAATTTGCTCTTTGGCTTTGGTGAAATCTGCGGATTTATCTTCTTTGCGTAATACTGTGATTTCTTCCTCGACTTCATTGAGTTGCGACTGAGCGGTGAGAAGATTCTCCCGGAGTTTCGTAGACGTGATTTCTTGGTCTTCTAACTTCTGTTCCAACTCCTCGATGTGATCGAGGTATGCCTTCTCCTTCTTCTGCAGTCTCTCGGCTTCAGCGGTCAGTTCTTCATGTTCATTTTCGCTTGGGGCTGCTGATGTAAGTGTTATTGTCTCCTGTACTACTTCAGCATTTACTTTCACTCCTTCTTCTCTGACTACCTTTTCTTCTGACTGCAGTTTCACGCTTTCTAACTCCGTCTCCAACTCCGTGATCTTATCCAGGGCGGATGTTAGTTCTTCCGCAGCTTTGGAGTAGGCACGACTCTCTTGGACCTGGTCTTCCAGTTGGTGGACTTCATCTTCAGTTGTTGCGAGACGTTTTCTGAGTTGTTCTTCAACATCTTCTAACTCTTGGACTCGTTCCAACAACTTCTCTTCTGACTCGGACAACAAGTCAATCTTCTGTTTTAATCTCTTGACTTCCTCATCTTCACCCGACTCCTTCTGACTCAGGCGAACTTTGAGAGCCTGGCTCTTTCCCTGAATCACCTGGACTTGCTCTTCTAGCTCATTTACTCTCTTCTTTAATTGTTCTTTCTCTTTCTCATCATCCTTTTCCTCGTTTCTATCTCCAGACTTCAATCTTGAGATATCCTTCTTCAACTTAGTCTCGGAACTTTCCAATTGCTCAACTCGTTCCATTAACTTACGTTCGGCTTCCGTGAGTAACTCCACTTTGCCTTCGTACTTTTCGCATCTGATTGTCTTCCTCTTCAGTTCTTCAATCAATTCTCCTTCGCGACTCTCTTGGCGGACATTTTCGCTTCGCAACTTCTGAAGTTTAGTTTGGAGTTCATCATTTTCCTCCATTCTGATGTCTAGCTGTTGCTTTACCTTCTTTAACTCATCTCTAACTTCTTGGACCTCTTCGTTGTTCAACGGAGCTTTAGTCGTCTCGATTGAATCCAACTTAGTCTGCAACAACCTGCTCTTCAAGTCGTTATTCATCTGCTCCAGTTCTTTGACCTTTGACCTCAATTCTTCGATGACCTCTGACCTAGATTTCTCGTGACTCTGATCAGCCCTCGGACTATGTTGCTGAGAGAGATTATCGACATCAATCATCTGCTCGATGTGTTCCTGCATCTCTTGCTTCTCCATCTTCAGTTGATGAGTCTGTTCCATGAGCTTAGACTCTTGATCCATCATCTCTTGTACTTGAGCTTCCAGCTCCAGGATCTTCTGGATGTCTTTGTAACTCCTGTTCTCCTCGTCTTTGCCATCTTTGTTGCTCTTCGTATCCTTACGACTATTCTTTCTGTCCAACTGCCTCCTCAATTCTGTCTCGGACTCTTGCAACAGCACGATTTGTTCCTTCTGTTCGCGTTCTCGTTCATGTAACGTAGCGATTACAGTCTCGTACTCCTGCAGTTGTTCCTCCTGGTCTTTCTTGATTCTCACTTGGGCATGGAGTTGCTTTTCCATATCCTCCAGTTCCTGGATGGTCTCCATCAACCTGAAAGTAATAGTCAATGAACTCTTAAAACAGTGTTACTTAATTAAATAATATTGCGGGAAAGCTCTATTCGGAAGATTTTCCTCTTGTCAACAAAAAATCTAGTGAGTCACCAGATCGATTGAGCTACAAAAAAATTATGCCTGGCCTACTTTCTAGCCATTATCTTGGAGATGAACACTGGTTAAAAATACAAAACTTATATTGGTATTAATAAGTATGCATCTGAGAAGGAATATTAAATTTTGTATGTTTTTTCACATATGGAAACCCAGTCAGGTTCAAAAACGACCTTGTGCGATACTCACAAGTATCAGTAATCAATTAACAAATGCCGATAAAACCATTAATCAATGTCATATTGATATGAATTACCTTGCTTCCTTGTCCTCCATCTTGGTGAGTTTGTCCGTCAGCTGTTCAATCCTTCTGTCTTTTTCCTCTCCTACTAGAGACAGAGCATCTTTGGCATGCAGTTCCTTCTCCTCGGATTTGGACAACTTATCTTGCAGCTCTTTGACTTGGGTCTGAAAAGTAAAACATCAAATTTCAGATATGCATTGCTTATTCAACCTTCGTTAAAGGAAAAAAAAATACTTTCTCTAGCTTTTCTTCTCTTTCATTTTTTTTTTAATGCCACTGTCGGGTTACTGACCTTTTTTTCTTCTTTGAATCAAAATTTACATAATAATATATATATATGGATTCAGTGCCTGTACATGTACGTCCAATTACGGGACACCTTGTCCTTGAAACCATTGTACTACTAGTACACTACACTTGTGTACCTTTTTAAAGGCTGTCCAGATATTGATTATGAAGTGGCCTATTGGCCTATATATCTATGTATAATTGCCTATGGATATATTCTTTGACTGCATTTATAGACTGAAAGTCTCAAATCCAAATTCTTTAAGCCATCATTAAGTACTGTACCAATATTAAGGTTATGTAAGCCTAATCTTATGATACAGTCATTATCTTACATATTGTACAAAATAAGATATATATCCATATTACTGTTGCCTACATTTATAAGGATTTTTAACAACATATACTATGAACTTTCTACACATATCCAACTTACTAAGAGTTAAAGAGCATATATTCCAAATGTCTGTAAATCAAAGACACAAATGATCAAGTCTGCTACATATATATCTATCTATAGCAGGGCGACGCCCCAAAAATGTCCCTGCACCTTGCTTGACCCCTGTCCTGTTTCAATTAACAGCCAGCCTCCTGAGTCCTCCTTTAAAACCAAACTAACCTAAGCTGGGCTACAAGACCTGTACATACATTTCAAATATCTTTAAACTCGAGATAAAGAACCAGAATTAAGGTTTGCAGTTGTACCATTACTCTCTGAGAAGTTCTGAATTAATTTATCACAACACTGGTTTGTTTCTCACACTTGATGTTCAATAAAGTTCAGATTGAGTGCAGAAGACAAAATTGTGACTCCCAGTTTACCAGACGACATTGAAATGCCAAAAACGTGACAATTAAAGAATAACACTCACTTCTAGGACTTGTTTGGCCTCCTTAATGTCCTTAGCTTCATTATTTTGCCTCTCCTTATCCAATTCTGCAGTTAATTCGGCTTGTTTGGCCTCAAATTCAGCAATTCTAGCAATCAGCTGTTGAGCGCTTTCCTCTTTCTGAGCTAGGTGTCGCTCCTGCTCCTTGTTCTTTTCTTCCTCTTTGACTAGAGATGCCTGAAATTAGAATGGCGGGAATCAGAAGTACAATTCTAGAACGTTTATCACATTCTAAAGTTCACACCGATGTTGGGAAACGTTGCACAGTTTGGTAAGTAGGCCTACCCAGTCAGATCTGTAAGTTTTAACCCTCACAGAGCAGAGCCAACTAACTATAGGCCCAAGTACTGGCATACATTGGTCACGTGGAGTGATAGAACACAATTTCTCATGATAGTCTCACTTGAGGAATTTAGAGTGGATGTAGGCAGCCCATCCATACCAATTAGAAAAGATGTGATTTAATCATATATGATGCAACCTACTTTGATAAATGAAAGTCGTTCTATATGTCTGTTAAAAGCAATGAAAATGCATGCATTAAACCCTGGTACAGCAACAGCAGACTGAGCAGAGTGAAACATGGAAATGATCATGGGGCCTTTAAAAATTATATGTACATTATATGTACGATATTGTATTGGGTGTACCAAACTCAAAAGGGAATGGTCATTTTGAAGAGGGCTAAAAAGCATGACATTATTATGGTCAAACTATTACCAGAAAATCTTCGCATTTTGTAATTTAAATTATGCAGGCAGCATAAACTGGCAGTTCAGCTAATGGCTCTGGATGGGGTTTTGTGTCCCTCTGTCCCTTGGCCATTTTACTTTTGAATTCCTTGTCCTTAATTTTAGTAATGGTACTTTTGAATTCCCTGTCCCGCATAGTCCGACAAAATCTGACTCAAAACGGCCAATCTTGGTTAAGATAGAATTTTTCGATCTATGTCCCGCAGCGTTGAATGGAGTTTTATGTCCCCCTGTCCCTTGGCCATTTCACTTTTGAATTCCCTGTCCCTTGATCATTTTACTTCTGAGTTCCGTGTCCCCAATCCCCCCATCCAGAGCCTCGCCAATGTATCTTCAAGCCAATTTGTTCACTTTTATTACTGTGAGCAGAGCAACACTTCATCCAGGGGCGGACTGGCGGCATCTCGGGCCCCGTGGCAAAATAAGTCAATGGGCCCCCACGTCCCTACCATCGGCATTATTTAAAATAGAAAAACAAAATACTACAGGCCTAATTTGCTAAATTGTTAACTTTAAGGTGGGGCCCCCCACATGAGAGGGTGCTGTCCTTTTCAGTTAGTGTGGTTGCAACACACAATCATGAACCTGAAAGCAAGATTTGGCCCTTTCTTTAAATCTTTTATTTTTTGGTATCCTGCATTGGGCCCCCCTAAGTGTGTGGGCCCGTGGAAGATGCCACTTTGCCACATAGGCCAGTCCGCCCCTGAATTCATCTAATTATTCTTATCTTGAGCAATATGAACCACAGTCAAATTTACACTCCCTGAACCCTCAAATACAGAATTTTTGATAACTTTACAAGTTTACATGCAGCTATCTCTTCATGGAAGTAGTTTATCTGGTCTTTATTTACCAAGATCTGTTGTAGTATTCATATTGTACTCCAGCTAGTATTGTACACTGAAGTGGAATTTATGGAATGTCATGCACAATATTTACCTGGAGAAGATCAATTTTCTCCTGCAGTTGGTGGCGAGCATTTTCTACCAGCTGAACTTGACCTTTGACCTCTTCTAAGTCCTTGACCTGGTTTTCAAGGTCACGTAGGGCGTCTAATTTATTCGCAAGTCTGACCTTTTCGAGTTCGGCTTTCTTCAACTCATTCTCGAGAGATTTGTTGTTTCCCTCAATTTCTTGAATCTGGAAAAATTAAAATAATATAAATTTTATAATATATTTAATGAAAGATGATAACATGACTTCTCCAAATTGAACCACCATGTTGCAAATTGAAAGACACATTTTAATTGCTCTAACTAAATACCACAAGTTTAATTATTTTTAATGATTAAAACATGTACAATGCAGTTATTGCAGAGACCTCACCCAGCAAGCACTAAACATTAAAACAACCTTTTAAAAATACCGTGCAAGCACGTAAACCCCGCTGGCTCTATGTGAAGCCATTGAGACCATTTGGATGCACTGTGCATCGACCCACCGACACGGACGCACCGACACGGACGCAGCGACACGGACGCACGGACAGAAGGATGGACGCACGGACGGACGGACACGGACGGACGGACGTAAGGACACACGGACGGACGGACACACGGACGTACGGACACACAGACGTACGGACACACGGACGGCCGGACGGCCACACGGACGGACGGACGGCCACACGGACGGACGGACACACGGACAGCGGGGTAAAAACGTTAGTTTTCATTTCTGAACATTTATGACATCAATGCAATATTGTTTTAATGTGAGGTGCTTGTTGGGCAGTGTCCTTCAGAGCTCTCTGACTTTTGAAACAAATATGACCACATTCATACCAGATAGACCATTTCTGGGCCATTTCTGGGCCACAGAAAGAGTCATCTTATAACACAAGGATAGGGTTATTTCTCTATTTTTGCACCGATAAGGCTGAATAGGGAGCATGAGATGTATTCTTGACACAACTTGACCAGGACAGGAATCAAACCAAGACCTGTCCCTCAGGTTCAGCAACTTTGTGTGCTACCACAGAATCAGGCTGCCTGGCCAAATTTCTTGTCATTTAACAATTAACTTATCAGCTATGTTGCAATTTAGATCTATATACCTTCAAAATGTTGTATTGTTGACATTAATTTGCCTGGCTTTTGCCAACCTTGCAATATGTATCTATTAAAAATTAATTCATAAAAGTATTAATTACCCTATAGCCAGGACCAGCTCCTATTTTAAAAAACTAAACTAAACTGTATTTGTCAATGTCAAAATATAGCAGAGACTAAATCTATTAAAATCCATTCCAATTCCATTTGATTCAATTCACCTCAAAATTTAATTTAACAAATGTAGATATTTTACAAAACTGCAATGATTTTTTCCCCTGCTGAGATGCCTTTCAGAGGCTAAGAAATATTTACAGTATTTGTGAAATCAGTAGTAGCCCTACATTGATTTTGACAGAATAAACCTTACACAATGAAATTAGTATTACAAATTGAGTTAATTGACACTTCTTTCTACTATACTAATTATATCAAACAATAATAATTAGAAACCATGAACTTACTCTCAACATCCTATACTCAGTTGCCATGTTGGTTAATTGTATTAAGTACAGGACTCCATTAATGTTATAAATAAAGGATACTCCACATTAAATACTTATATATATATAAATATAAATATCCTTTGATTTATATTATGTAAGCCATAGTAAAGAATTTCAAGCAGTCTCTGTGACTATTCTCAAAGTTCTAGGATCAACCGGATCCCATATAAATATAATATGCCCTTGTAGGCCCTCTTAAATTGGCCACACAAATACAAAACCCTCCAAAACTGCTTGAGAGCTCTTATCACAGATAAAAGGACATAATTTTACACTGACCACTTGTCAAGTGGCCATATCTATCCATTATCATATTACCAAATAGAGATTGTTTGTTTTGCATTAGCATAAATGGAAATAAACAAATCTTAACACCAAGGGATGAAAAAAAAGAGTATCGTTTCACAAAAGGTTCACAAGAAAGCAATAGAAGAAAAGTATATGATAATATATGCTGAAACTTGGTGAGATTCATATGTATAAACAATCTTAACACTGTGACTAAAACACTACTATGGGATTGCTTGAGATGAATCTGAAGAAAACTATCCAAAAAATATGCTAATTAGGAGATCCATATTCAAATGTTATGTAAATGATCAGAATTAGCATAAAATATCATCAAACACAGATATGTTGAAATTGCGTTAGCGCAAACAGAAAGAAACAATAATTGTAACATTGTTCAGCAAGAAAAAATACATCTAGCCTATATTTAATTATGCAAATTATTGAATTAGCATGAAATTTGCCACTAAGAAATGAAATTGAATCAAATTGATCTATTGTACCTCAATAACAAATCCTTACTAAACTATGCAAATTGTGTGATTGATACTCAAATATGAACCTTTGCTAACCATAAAGAGACAACAAACATAATATATGATGAAAGATCCAATATGTAAATAGGCCTTGATAAGTTGTAAAATTTCTGGAGAATTTGCTTTAGGGCATTACACCTAATGCTAAGCAACTTCAAACATGATCAAAGAAAGGAATTTTAATTGAGGGTTGAGTCATCCTAAGTCACAAATTGATGTTCAACAAATTTGCAGTCAAGCTATTCAGAACATCTAGCTACATCGGTGCTAAATGCTATCGAACTCCTCCTAAATCAATGCTAAATACCCTGAAGTACCAGCTATATAAAAGCTCAGGCTAAATCAATGTTTAATGCTATGAAGCCCAAAGTAAATCAATGTTAAATGCTGTGAAGCTCCAGCTAAATCAATGCTTAATGCTATGAAGCTCCAGCTAAGCAATGCTTAATGTTATGAAGCTCCAGCTAAATTAATTTAAGTGCTACGGAACTTCATCTAAATCAATGTTAAATGTTGTGAAGCTCTAGCTAAATCACTTAATGTTCTGGAGCTCCAGCTAAATCAATGCTTCATTATAAGTTCAATCTAAATCTATCATAAATGCTATGAAGCTCCCTCTGAATATGTTAAATGCTGTGAAGCACCTGTGGGTATCATTCTTGGTTCTTTCTTTCTTTCTTCCTGGAAATCGGTCCCTTGTATGGAACCACCTTCTAGTGAAGTAATTTTTGGTTAATTTGTAAATCCCTGGATTTGTGAAGGTTAAAAATCAGCTTGTTGCATAAAATATTAAAATCCGTGCACCACCTTTCATTCTTGAGCACCCCCCATTCCCGCCATTTAAAATGATCATCGCCCAGTCTGCTGCTGTGTGTGTACTAATACCGGCTTGGCTCAGTAGTTCGTCGATAGCAGGGGTCCATTTTCCTCTTGTCTCCCTAAGTGACTGGCATCTAACAACAAAGTGAAGCTTATCGTCTTCGTCGCAAAGCGGGCAAATGCTGGACTGGGCTTTTCCAAATTTAAGTTGCGATAATAAAAACACTGGGAACTGGGTTCGATTCCAGCTCTGACTGGGTCACCTGGACCGATGGCAACAGTTTCAGTCATCCTTCACTTCATCGCTGTGTCCTCCTCTAGTCCTAAATTGCCCAACGACTGCTTAAATACCGAACATAAAGCCCTGATCACCAATCCATCCACATATGTATGTTTCTACAACCTTGACTGAATTCCTACACATTCTCCACATTCAGAGTAATAATCCCCCACATGCCAAGCATTTCTAGTCAACATTTGCATTTCCACTGGGTACATGAGTATTTACAAACAAGTAGACTTAAAACTTTTGTCAGAGTCATGTTTCAGTGAACCTCTGTGAACATTGCTCAACAGTCACTTGACTGGTGGGTATACATGTTGTATGCACATGAGGCAAATATTTCAAAGTGATAAGTATTGCTGACATACAGGGTATGGGTGGCTCTTCACAGTGTTTGACAATAATTCACACCATATATTTATAAACTATCAAAGAAATATTGTATTTTAAAAAGTTACTACTTAGTACTTAGTAGCACAACTTTACATGAAATATTAGAGAATGTGAATTTTGAAAATAATTGACATTGGTTGTATTGAAAAATAGCATGCATATATGCATCGCGTCCTCGAGAAAATTCAACAACCCCTTATTACTCAATGGGATATGATCTTCACATTGACACATCTCATAAATTGTGAAAAGAGTGCCATTCTATCTATCTACCAATCTATCTTTAGTAATTGGCTGAAAAGTAAAATTAATGTTAAAATTTCTCCTTGTCATCCTGCACAAATGCATGTCTAACCATTTTCGGCAAAAAATAGACATATTTGGCAGGTTGTTGTGCGCCGTGCTTTGTCTCAGGGCGGAAGGCCCTAACAGAAGAAGAAGATGCTTCTCTGAAGCCTTCTCAGAAATCTTCTGCTCAGCAACAAAGAATTTTGGGCTTAAAGGCAGTGAGACATAAGGTTAAAGCCAGGGAATCTTTGGCAGCAGTGTAAACCCTGGGTATCATAACTTTGGGTGGTTCTTGCATCAGTGAAATGCTTTAGGATCCACACCAACTTTGGCATGACAATGCCATTGATGACGACAAAGGGCCCGAGGCCCTGCTCTCGGACACAAAAACTGTGTATTTCTGGTGGATGCCTCAAATGGAGCCTCAGAGGGTCCCATGGAGCACATTGGGGCGCTAACCTCTATCTATCTATCTATCTATCTATATTTATCTATCTATGTATCTATATTTATCTATCTATTTAACTACTTGTTTATTTATGTATCTATTTATCTACATGTATTTACCTATCTATCCACTTCTCTTTCTACCTACCAATTCTTTCCATCATTCTACCATCCCTGTTTCTCTGTTTATAATGTATTTATTTCCTTGTGAATAGAACCAATTAACCTGTTTTAAGACCTATCCTTCACGTGAGAAAGAGATGATTTTTTCCCCCTAGCCACTAGTGATTCACGAAATAAGTAAAGAAAATGAAGTCCTTTGCATAATGATATTATCAGGTTTACTATCAGTGCTTGGAACAGTTCTTTTTCTTTTTTTATCTTCTTTTTTTCTCTCTTTAAATAAGTGTAAGTCAGTGGAGCATACCACAATAAATCTAAAATGCAGCAGTCTTAAAGTGACTTGGGTGGGTTTGGTAGTGTCAGAAGGAAAAATGTATGTCATATATCTTAGATATGTGCTATATTCTGTACTATCGTGGGACGAAAAATCTGCTCCACTCGATCAAAGTACAATGGAGTTTTAAATGCAAAAACAGCGAAAGTTTTAGTAAGGCTGGATAAATTTTATTATTAGCTTCTTGGATCGAACCCAACAGATATTCTTCCTTTGCAAAAAAAGAGCTTATCCGCAATTTTTGTCAAATTGCCAAAATAAAAAAGATTAGATTACAGTTTTTTTTTGTCCCACTCACCGACCGTAGAAAAAGTGCCTTCAAAATATCTGTGAAGCTAAAACTTAACTATCAATATGTCTGGCCAAAAGTAACTTTGTTGGGTTGGAAGTGGCAGAAGGTAAAAAAAATCCCTTGCGGATTTATGTTTCTTTTGTAAATCCGACTTTAAATAAATATTACTTACTTACTTAGGAACGATATAGATAGACATTTATAATCATCAGAAGAAACAAAGTGTAAAATTCTAGAAATTAACCATATTATCTTTAGATCTGTGTACTTTTGTAGAACAATAAATTTTCCCTGCTTCAAAATGTCTTCAAGTGACTTAGTGAACTTGATGGTGTGACTAGTGCCAGTAGGGAACATGTATATCATATATCTTGGTTATGTATGTTCTATACTTTTGTGCAACAATAAATCTCTTACATACTTCAGGCCAGTGACAGTAATTATGACGAATAGTGTGAAACATAAGTACAGTACATTTTACACAGGTCTTACAGGAATCTAGAACAATGCCAAGTGTAACTTGTTCTGAGGTTGTACATTATTGTGAAAGCAGTGTATGCTGAGATCAGATTTTGTGTTTGAGAAGACCCTGATTATCATGGTACATCCATTTTGACATATTTGATTTCATTATTGATCAGCAAAGGGATTGAGATCATATAAATGGCTAATTTGTATCGCACTTGTTAACTTCAATGATATTATTTTGGTACAGTTAGAAGACTGTCAAAGAAATAAAACAGACCACAGTGTCCAGTACTAAATTTGCACTGCATTAAATGTTGTACATAGGCCTATCTTAAATTATTACTAATTTCCATTACAGTATGAAAATGTTGGTCACACCAAAATGTGATTTTGTGAATGTGTTTATTGTTTAACCGTCTTACCGTATAACTTGATGCATGCATTTTACATAGGATGACGCAAATGTAACTTTGTGCATGTATTTTACTGCAAGTGATATCCAATATAACTTTGTGCATGTATTTAACTGTGGATGACACTCAATTTAACTTTGTGCATGTATTTAACTGTGGATGACATCCCGTATAACTTTGAGCCTGTATTTTGCGATATCCAATATTTATAACTTTGTGCATGTATTTAACTGTGGACGATACCGAATATATAACTTTGTGCATGTATTTTACTGTAGGTGATATTCAATATTACTTTGAGCATGTATTTTACTGTAGGTGATATTCAATATTACTTCGAGCATGTATTTAACTGTGGTTGATACCCAATATAACTTTGTGCATGTATTTAACTGTGGATAACACTCAATATAACTTTGTGCATGTATTTAACTGTGGATGATACTCAATATAACTTTGTGAATGTATTTAACTGTGGATGAGACTCAATAAAACTTTGTGCATGTATTTAACTATGGATAATAGCCAATATAACTTTCAGCATGTATTTAACTGCGGATGATACCAAATATAATTTTGAGCATGTATTTAACTGCGGATGATACCCAATATAACTTTGTGCATGTATTTAACTATGGATAATAGCCAATATAACTTTCAGCATGTATTTAACTGCGGATGATACCAAATATAATTCTGTGCATGTATTTAACTGTGGATGACACTCAATATAACTTTGTGCATGTATTTAACTGTGGTTGATACCCAATATAACTTTGTGCATGTATTTAACTGTGGATAACACTCAATATAACTTTGTGCATGTATTTAACTGTGGATGATACTCAATATAACTTTGTGAATGTATTTAACTGTGGATGAGACTCAATAAAACTTTGTGCATGTATTTAACTATGGATAATAGCCAATATAACTTTCAGCATGTATTTAACTGTGGATGATACTCAATATAACTTTGTGCATGTATTTAACTGTGGATGACACTCAATATAACTTTGTGCATGTATTTAACTGTGGATGATACTCAATATAACTTTGTGCATGTATTTAACTGTGGATAACACTCAATATAACTTTGTGCATGTATTTAATTGTGGATGATACTCAATATAACTTTGTGAATGTATTTAACTGCGGATGATACCCAATATAACTTTGTGCATGTATTTAACTGTGGATGATACTCAATATAACTTTGTGCATGTATTTAACTGTGGATGACACTCAATATAACTTTGTGCATGTATTTAACTGTGGATGATACCCAATATAACTTTGTGCATGTATTTAACTGTGGATGACACCCAATATAACTTTAAGCATGTATTTAACTGTGGATGATACCCAATATAACTTTGTACTTATATTTAACTGTGGATGATACCCAAAATATAACTTTGTGCATGTATTTTGTGATACCCAATATAACTTTGTGGATGTATTTAACTGTGGGTGATACCCAATATAACTTTAAGCATGTATTTTACCATGGATGATACCCGGAATTACTTTACACATGTATTTAACTGTGGATGATAGCCAATATAACCTTGTGCATGCATTTAATGTGGATGATACCAATATAACTTTGGGCAATATAACTTTGTGCATGTATTTAACTGTAGATGATACCAATTATAACTTTGCACAAGTATATAACTGTGGAATGTATCTTTATACATTTGTTTAACTGTGGTTGATACAAACCATAGTAAATACAATATAATTTAATAAATGTTACAAAAAATCACTTCCAATACCACAATTTTCGGGTTATACTGTACACACCCTTCAAAATATATAAATTACATAGTCAGGTTGAGCGCTGCATGCATGTGAGCACTGAGGGTAAATCCAGTTTTTGTGAAGTACCTAGATTCTGGTCCAATCCTTTAGGTAAACTCCATGTGTTTTCTCCTATGGTAAATCAATGTGTAAATGACTTATATATATATGTGTGTGTATGGTCTTCTAACTTTAAGTGTTTCACTGAAATGTGTGAAGCTTCACCCCAAAATGGTAAATCCACTTATATCAGTGATTTTGTATCCAAAATGTATTATGAAGGGTATGTCAAGTCCTTCATTCCTTCATTTAATTATGCCAGCCTCACCACTATGTCACCAGTTGAAATTTTGGTAAATCCTTTTCACTGTGTCAAGCATTCTGGATGTTTGTCTACAAAATTAAATCGTTCATTTGGCAGCTTTTCCACTCATGTCTTGCCAAGCCTTGCCATTACTACTTGAAATTTAGTACTGATATGAATTTGCAGCTTTTACCCCTCACACCAGAGGAGCAAGTCCAGTTCCACATGAGTGAATTTCATTGTTGGATCTTTTTGATCTCTGTGCAGCCATGCGGAACCTCAGTTTACATTCAACTGGAAGAATTTCTGAGCAATTCAGCAAATGTATTTAAATTATAAAAGCATTTCAACTCACAGCAATTTAGTCTATTTAGATTAGTGCGAAGAATGTTAAAAATTGCATATTATCGCTCAAAGGTGTAATTATACTGATAGTTTCCTGTGTTGTATTATCACATACATGTTATACATTAAATTGTCAATATACCAGCTAGGGCCCAAGTATATTTATGTGGTTTGATCATTGTACTGATACTAATTGCTTCTGGTATGTCAAATTATATAAATTTGTCATACATAGAAACTTTAAAAAGTTCATTATTGTGACCTCAAAAAAATATGAAAATGGTAGATACACCCTTGCATAAATTTGACTTAATTAGCAGTGGACCTTAATTTAGCAGTCAAGGTGGTTTGTCTCATAATAAGTAATGACACGTCTGATTTATTATGACTAATCGTAATAGCTTCGCGTAGAAAGTAGCGTAAATTTCTGGTTATCTCGGATAAGTAATTAAGCCAAAACAATAACGGTCACAGGAAAGTTATGAAAAATATGGCTATATGGATTTCAATCTACATGTATGTCAAGTGTTGACAAATCTGTTGTCCAATAATTTCATAGTTCTGTTTTTGCATCTCAAGCCACCCTGACAAAAGATAAGAAATAATATATCTGAAACTGTATTATTCATTCAAAGCTAATAACATACCTGTTCCTGGAAAAAGTTATGCTAATCCTTAGGCCGATTATCTAAGTTTGAGCTTAACATTTTAAAGAGACCCACATAACCTCAGCTTATACTTAAAGATTATATCTTTAACTCCATTAATTAAGTACAAATATTGGATCACACAATTAAAGTAAATTTTGTTTGTACAAACAATAGAGCTATGTTGTAATCATATTAACTTCCTATTCAATTAGTACAACAATTAGTTATCCTATTACATGATTACATATATGTGTGTGTAGTAATGCCAACATGTTTGAACTGGCAATAACAAATGTACTTAATTTGAACCAGACATGCGACTTTTTTGTCTGGTAAAATTTGCATTATTGTTGGTGGTGAGTTCAATGGTTAAGACTATTGCATAGCTGCAGTTTTCTGAGGGTCCTGAGATCAATTCCTGGTATAGTCTAGAAAAGCAGGGGAAGGTAATGCTGATGATCTTACTATGATAGTAACCTGTAACCAAATTACCAAAAAATAGTAACCAAATTCTGGGTGACACTAAATATCTGAGGTCTAAGGACAACAAGGTACATGAAACCATCCATTCATTCGTAAATGGGAATCCCAAAGTTTGTGTGTATCACTGCAGTTTGTGTGCATCACTGCAGTTTGTGTGCATCACTGCAGTTTGTGTGTATCACTGAAGTTTGTGTGCATCACTGAAGTTTGTGTGTATCACTGAAGTTTGTGTGTATCACTGAAGTTTGTGTGTATCACTGAAGTTTGTGTGTATCACTGAAGTTTGTGTGTATCACTGAAGTTTGTGTGCATCACTGAAGTTTGTGTGTATCACTGAAGTTTGTGTGTATCACTAAAGTTTGTGTGACACTCTTGTGTACAACTAATGTCTGTGTGTATCACTGAAGTTTGTAAGCACCAGTGAAGTTTATCTTAGTCATGTTCTGTGATACGCTTGTTTGTCATTGACTATTTGGTGTAGGCTAAAGTTTCTATCATATTTTCCATGCATCACTGAATTCTGCATGTATCACTAAAGTTTGTAGTTCGTCTATCAGGGAATTTATAGTATCAATGAAGTTTGAAATATCAATGTAGTTTGTAGCATCAGTGAAGTTTATTGTATCAATGAAGTTTGTAACTATCAATATTGTTAGTAGGAGCAACAAACTGTGCATGTATCAATGAAGTTTGTATATTATATGTATCACTAGAGGTTTACTCTGAGAGTCTCAATCAGCATTGCAAGTCAGCTGCTTACTGTCAGCATGACAATAACACACTCTCCCATACACAAACAGTCACAACATAGAGCTATATCAATCTGAATTATTTCACAGTAATTTCAATGTCATTATCATAATTGAAATCTCACCTTCGATTCTAGTTCCGTCGCGTGTTCTACGTACTCATCCAATTGACAGCGGAGAGATATTTCCGATTTCAAGAGAGCTTTAAGTTCTTCATCTGACCTCTTCTCTTTCGCGACTGAATCGGAGAGTGTTCCCTTCAAAACTTGCATGGCTTTCTCCATGGTCTAGAAATCACATATAATCACCATCTTACTCCTCGAGAAAACACATTATTTCCACTAGAGCTGTACAAACAGCAGCTCAAATGTATTCTACAATCTAAAACTTGAACAGGAGGCAGTCAAGAGGGTCGAACTTACAAGGGTTCCAGATATAATGTAACATTTTCTGTCTAAAATTTGTTACCGAATATGATCGAATAACATGCTCGTTCATTTAAAAATGGTTATGATAATTGTCTATGTTTGTTTAGCAAAAAAAAGGAAAAGAAAGAGGAAAAATAAATAAGTTTATTGCAAATATTTTTCATATTTTTTAATGGGCATTGTAAATTATTCAATAGTAAACTCATATAAAATGATCAGGTAAATAAGGTACTGTTTAGTTTACACTTCTCTTTTTTAAATTTCTTGATTCTTTAACTTCTATGACTTTTTTCCACTACTTTTTATTTTTAAAAATGTCCTCAAATTTGTCAAATTGCCAACAAATCTCTTTTTTCTTTAAATCAAATTGCCCATACTAAATCTCTGGCAAATTTTTGTGAAATTTTAATACAATTTAGATGTCATATCTTAAGCTATCATTATTTTAGGCCTCCATGAAAGCTCATGACATTATAGTGAAATGCCACTGCTTATTTGTCAAAAATGGTTACAAGTTAGCAATTTCAACTGAAGAATGGGAGGAGAGCATGGAAAAGTTACTGAGTTAGATTTCTTTTTTACATACATTTTTGAAATGGGTTTTGAATCAAGGATGTATTTGAAATATACCAGAAATGGAGGTAAATTAAGGTTAAATAATAGGAAAATGTAAGAAAATGAAGAGTTTAAAGGTATAATAAAAATATCAAAAACTTATTTTTTTGTGAAAGATCAAATTACCATGAAAGAATCATGAATGACAAATGCCTTAATATATCATCTGCACGCACAGAGAGCTGGCTCTATTTTCTGTAAAATAATCAGAACATAAAGCCAGTGAAAGGGCAATACGTTCCTGTGTTAGATTGTTTGTAATGTGTAATTCATATTCACCTGGCATCTTTCCTTGAGTTTTGCCTCCGAATCTAACAGATCCTGAATCTTGTCAGCTCTTGGACTGTCGGACACCAATTCGTCAAGTTGTAGTTTGAGTTGGGCCATGTTTGTTTTGGCGGTTATGAGATGATCCTCCAGGTGGACATTTTCTTTTTTCATTTGTTCCAATTCTGTTTTGGACTTCTCATTTTCTTTCTCAGATTCTTGAAGTTGAGCCACCAATCTTGACACCTCATCATCTCTGACCTTGAGGTTTGATTTCAAGGTCATGTTCTCCTTTTCTAGGTCAGCTAACTTGACCTTGACCTCATTCTCAAGGTCTTGGGATTGCATTTTGTCATCTTGATGCTGATTGGCAGCCTCTAACTGGCTCCTCAGGTCAATGACCTCTTGACGTAACTTCTCCAGTTCTTCTGAATTGTCTTCTGGAGTTTCCGCCTGGATTGGTCCGGATTCTGCTCCGGCCAATAGACGGTGGATTCTATCTTTCGCTTCTTTGACCTGTAAAATAAGAATGGAGATTGAAGTGTGAATTTTAACTTTAATTTCTATATTTTCAAGATAAAGAGGGCTCAGAGGGTAGACTGAGGCAGATATGTATCTTACATCACCCAGAGAAGTGATCACATACAAGATAGCTCATATTGAAAGCCAAAAAATTCAGCAAATATTTTGATTTAGGTTTTCTGTAATGTACATCTTCAGCCGAGCAATACAGACTTTTGAAAATGCAATCACACTTTAAGTTAAGGTTATTGATTCCATTTCCAACCTACATGTATATTTCTAATTTGATCCTTTCACTTTCTGGGTATGAATCAATGCAAACCAATATCTTTTGAATCAGAATCTTTAGATGTATGTAATTAATCAATATAATGTAATTTGATTTATTTGTTATTGTGATTATGAAATTATTAAGAATCCTTCAACTCTATATATTCTGACAACAAACTAGAAGAAAAAGGGCATGATGCATATGATTCAAAATATTTTGCAGTGCTTTTAGGGTAGTTAGCAAGTAATTTGGAATGGATAGTGTAGCCCTTATAAAGCAAGAAATTGTCGCTATTTACCTCATTTTGCAGACTCATATTAACTTCCTTCAACTTCTCTTCGATCTTTTCTTGCGCAGTTATCGTTGATTTTAGGGATGATATCTCGGACAACAAAGCTTCAGTTCTGTCCAACAATTGTTGTTCCTTGGACTCTAGGGTGACCACTTTACTCTGAAAAAGAAGAGATTAACAAATTAAGATTATGAGTAGTTGAGAAATACTGTTATGCTCCTGTAGAGGTCCTTGATATCTTGGAACCATTTCATTTCTGTAAATTAAAAAAAAAAATGAAGTGGAGTTTATAATTTATTTGAAGTATTGAGCATTTTATTTTATTTTTGGGGTGGTTTGAGGAGAGGCAAGCAAATACCAAGGATGGGCTGCTTTTGAAATGCTTGCAAAATGATTCCAGACCTAGTTAGGACTAAGAAAATGTCTCTATAAACACAATTTTCATGTCTTTGTTAAAGCAAATTTGCCTTATCACATTAATTTAATTGTTTTGGAAAGGTGCCATTGTGCCAAGGTGACCAATTTATAACAACCTATATTTTGTGTTGTACTTAAGCCATTTTATTTGTCGACCCTTTTCGAAGAATTCTGCCATTTTTCTTTGGGTTATTTGCCCTATTTATGATGCTAAGGTACTTAGCTTTAACTTTGCTAAAGTATTTTGGCATTTCCATAGTAACAGGGGGGCAAAAATGTCAAGTTAATGACCTCAAATTTTGCCCACCCCTTAACCTATGGTCAACACAGTCCAATGCCTTCTGACTATCCACACAACATGAGCAACTTTGTCAAATACTTTTTCGGGTTCAAAGAACACGGATGCACATATTTTGCTGCTGCTTTGTGTGAAAAATAGCATGAGTCTCTCAGTATTGATGTAGAGTGTAAAGAATTTTAATAATAAGGAAATTTGTCAATTCATTTTCAAATTTTTGTTAAATTTTACACTTTCTTTGGAAGTACTTTGTTACTCGTTATAAAATTTTGGAAAAAATCAGGGAGAGAAAAATAATTTAAATGTACTAACAATCTTAGGATGTAAATATAGTAGTATCGTTTTCATGATATATTGGTGCAGTTTAGTGAGTAAAATTCTTCATAAGAATGCGGACTGAGAACATTTCGAAAGCTGTCTAACTATTCCAAACAAAAATATTTTGCCAATAACAAAAATAACTCAAGGTTTTCAGTTGACATTTAAGTAAGTGCAAAATATCACCTCATAGGATAAGGAGTTCACATGGAATAGGAGTTAAAATGCTTCTGTTTGAGGCTGAGCAATTATACAAATCTTGGTTTTTTATTGGTTTAAATCATAAATAAACTAATCTTGGTTTTTTATTGGTTTAAATCATAAATATAAACCAATCTGACCTTAATATTCATAAATTACCTTAATGCTTGCTTAAAACTGGGTCACAATGAACCTTTAGTCTAACTGGGCTCATTTATAATCATGTTTTCCAATTTGTCATGGTACAACACAGATTATTAGCCTTGACCTTTCTATTCAACCTTGACCTAAAAGACGTATTAACCCAATTTATACTGACCTTGAGACTTGATAACTGGATGGCAGTGTCCTTATCGCTCTCGGCTAACGAATGTTCGTCGTCGGACCTCTGGGCGGACAATTGTTCGGACAAGTCAGCATGCTCTTGTTGCAAATGGCGGAAGTTGACCTCTACGACCTTCAAACGTTCCAATTCTTTCTCAAGGTCATCATGGCTGACAACAACAGTCTCTTTCTTGTCCTCTTCAGCTGTTTCTGACTCTTTAGATTCGTAGTCTTTGAGTTTCTGTAAGATGTCATAAATATTAATTAAGGGGGAGTTAAAGTTAATTTTTGGTGCCCCACTGGAATAGGTGTTACTTTTCCCCTACCGGATTATTCTCTCCAATGATTGACAGAGGATCTCTCGAAAATCCCAAAATTATTGGATCTTCACTCCTCCAAAGTTACAAAATAATTCCCTTCGTCATCAATGCAACTTTACGTTATAATTGAAAACATAAATCAAAAATTGCAATTCGCAAGAAACATACCTGTTCAGTGGTCTTGAGTTGATCTAGGGTCTCCTTGATAAATTCGGCCTCATAATTTCTTCCCTCGTTAGAACTTGTGAGTTGTCGTCGTAAAGTATTGACCTCGTCGGTCAGCCTCTGTTCTGTTTTCTTGTTGTATTCTTCAGTGTATTTGTAAATGGCCTCTGCTTTCTCAAATTCGCTGATCTTAGCTTTCAGTTCTTCGACAGTCTGAAAATAAATAGATTCAATTGTTATGCAGTAGGATTTGTACCCAGGGCTGTTTTTAGGCTAACCTTCATGCAACTCAGTCTATAGTTTTTAAAAGACTTGCCAAGGAGGCAAAGTACCACAATATAAGATGCATATGGAGCAACTATATCATTTAATACAATAATGTGTAAAATTTAATGCACTTGCTTCAAAACTTTTTAAAAAGATAGTGTTTGTAGCACATTTAGTAAATAAAAACTTCAATTCAATAGTACTCATACATGAAGAATAAATCTAAACAGAATAAGGAAATGTATTTAAAATAAAAATTCCATCATAAAATAAACATATTTGTCATTGTCAATGGCTTGAAATATTCACAAAAGTTATTATTCTAGAGGAGCTAGTATGGATGGTGAAATATCTGTGCTATGCCAGTATGGAAAAGAAAGTAAATTGGATTTTTTTCAACTGCAAATTTTTAACACCTATTTATGAAGGCATTCTGGCAGCTGCGTGGGTGGGTGTATCTTTAAAATGATTGCTAGTTTTGCTAAAAGGTTTTGAGTAAAAATCCTATTTACAATTAATTTATAGTTTTCTATCTATCGATCCATTTATGTATCTTTATCACACTAATACTATAGGCCTATGTCTAATCTATCTTTCTATTTAAACCATACAGATCTATTTTCAAAAAATTGAGTTTTATTTGCTTCCTTTTCATCCTTGTTCCATGTGGATATTATTTGAAAAAAAAAGAAAATTCTTTCTAGGAAGGTGACATTTATCATCCTACTTTTATAAATTGATAATCACCTGTAAGTCTTTCAAATTCTGAGTTGTACTAAATATCCAGAGTTGGACTCCATCCAAGAGATAATAAAATTTGAATACTATGTTTAAATTCACATTAAATGTGGTTGCCAAGTATGTTAGTATTAAATTATTAATGTCACATCAAAAGTATGTACAATCTTTTTTGTAGCTTAATATATTGCCCTACTGCCCCCACGTTCAGGCGGATCATATGCTGAGAAATTGGCAAATAAATATTTGGTTAACAACTTCTTGAGTTGTTTTCAATTAGGCATATTCCTATTTACTCAATATTAATTACTTCTTCCCTCTCGATTAAGAGTGGTGTAGATGACCTTAAAAAGTCCAGTACGTTACCCAATGTGAGGGATTGTTTTTACTTGCCCAGCACAGAAATGAAATAAGGCTTGGAGTTGCCAATGAAGGCCAGCCAATAAAATATTTCCCTGACCACAGAAGTTCTGATTTTCATTTCAAAACTTCAGATGAATTTTGTTAATTTCTATATTTAGCCTTTTTGGTGCAATCAGAAGATCTAAGATCACAAAAAAATCTCTCAAAATAATCTTTAAAGGATCTTGAAACAGCTTAGGAGTTCTTAGTATTCTTAGACATCTCTCTCACAATTTGTCACCAAGTTTTTGGCATTTCAATGCGCCTTGATATTTAAGGAGTACCCAGGAGCATGAAAAATGTCAAAAATGTTAAGAAAAAAAAAACTTCACAAAATAAAAAAGTAAAACCTGTGACAGGGTGACAATTTTTTACGCCAAAGAGTTTAAGGGGAGGGAAAAAACCCATGGAAAGTGAGAGAGGTCACAGACTGTAGTCATTGCACCCCATTGGAGGGTTAAAGGTCCCAAACCAGGGGCTGGGTAATTCGAAGTAAACCCTTAGGAATGTCACAGGTGTGAGACTGACAGCTTTACCAAGAAAAAAGGTTGATTTGCTTGGAATTTAATAAGAGGAGTGGGGTGTTCCACATCACCTATAGATATACACCATTTATCCCACTATAATATATTGTGTTAGGCATCTGCGTTTTCTAAAAAAATTATAACTTCTATTATATACATGGGACATGGTGTAAAAAAGTAAATAGTAACTGCTATAGCAATTTTTTTGGTCAATGCATGCTTTGGTTTGTTACAAATCTTGGAACAATTTAATCTATTAAGACTATCTGAATCACCCTGATTTAGCCAACCTGGTTTGAAAGTTGACTTGAAACAGTGAGGGATTTTCTTTTACAAGAAATCATATCTTTACCTTTTGAGACTCTTCGACTTGTTGCAGAAGATGCTCATGGGCAAAAACTAGATCTGTGTTTTCACTGTTGGCATTTCTGAATAGTTCAAGCTGAAAGAGAAAATAGTTTTTAAGTATTTTGTACATTATTATAAACTAGAACATAATCGTGGAATACCATTGATAAGAGAGAGATGCTTACACCTCAATGCCGACATAATTATCATAATTTTCTCATCTTTGGTTTGTCACACAAGACCAAGCAACTGATGTTACAGTGAATATTTGTTATCTTTTATTTTAGCTATAACCTATTCTATTGTCATCTTTGCACCCCATATACACAATAAAACTTGGTATAGTTATAACTTATATGAATTTGTCTTCAGTATTTCTTACTAAATTAAATTAAAAACCCCTCCCAGGCAAACCTAAATGATCACTCACTTTATCCTGCTCAAGTTGTTTCTTCTTCTCCTCCAGCTGTTGGGTCTTCTTGTACGATTGGCTGAGAAGTTCATTGGTGGCATGAAGTTTATCTGTTTGGTCCTCTAGTTTCTGAAAACAGACAGGAAGTGATCAGTTGGTTTGGTCTTGTTGCAAATGATGTTTTCGTAAGATAAGAGAAGTTATCGAAGAAACAAGGAAGTGATCGGTTGGTATGGCGTCATAATTGAGGATGCGATTTATAATGCAGATAGGAAGTGATCGATGACGACAATTACGACATGGTCAATTACGACGATTAGTGAGAATATGTTTGCTGTAACGGTATGTTCAAGACCTGGGGTTTTTTTTAGAAAAAATTGCAGATGCCAGGGTCGGACTGAGGGGGAATGGAAGGGATGCATGCCTCACCAGATGATTTTAAACATTTTACATACTGATGTTATCAATACCATGTGGCGTTATGTTGCGCGCCATGCAATCCACAACATGATAACCGGAAAGATCCCACGAAAAAAATTTCTGCAAACACTCCTATGACATAGGTCATGGGTACATTGGATAATATATGTGTTTCTTAACATTTGCAAATAAGCCCAAGTGTCTGCCCGAGAGAGCGAAGTTGCAAAAGTGCATTTCATAAATTCTTGCTTGCCGCCACTCTTACAATGGTGAAGAGTATACGAGGGTCAAGCATATTGAAAAATAATTAGAATCTTACACAATATACCATACTGTACCATTCATAATTTGAATGAATAAAAATATTTAAACATTCAAAATTTAAGAATTTACAATCGTTTCAGACTTGACGTGTTACATTACTTTTACAATATAGCAGTAAAATCACAGCCTACCTGTTAATAGTAACTTGTACCCTATCACTATGACACTGGCTCATATATAATTAAGGGTGTAATGATCACACCCTTCTATGGGGATAAAAGGGTCATAAGTCAATTGTAACCCAAAACCTTATTCATTGCCAACAGCCTGAAGAGGACAACAAACTTCGCTACCCATAACGTGTTATTTTGCAGATTCCTAAATGTTCCGAAATGTCGCTCTGACTTGTCACAAAAATTTTCCTTAAATTTGACAAGTAACTTATGATGGTAATAATAATTATATTTGGGGAATGATTTGGCGAAAGTAGTATTTCGGTAGTTAATGTATATTTAGAAGTAATTTTATAGCATTGTAGCTACCTTTTTCTGTCATTCGATAATATCACTTATCAGTGGTGGCAACGAAAAATGGTAGATTAGAAATATTGTTCAAAAGTTCACTCTTTTAAATTGTGATATTATTTCTATCATAACTTCTATCGTGATAGCAAAATGTCACAGAAATACCTTACGTCAAATTTGTGATTGAGCAAATTAGGATAAAAGTTGTCGCCGTTAGTGTAAGTATAAGAATATTAAAAAGTCATTGCCTGATAGTTTTATCGCTGTAAAACAAAATGATAAAAAATAAAATTTACTTACAAATATGATGCTCTGGATCAAGCTTTCTGCTTGGAGACCAACATGCCTACTTTCTTGGTCCAACAAAGATCCCTGCAAAAAAATCAACACAAAAACATTAAGTCAACAGAAAGTTTCACCAACTGTGTCAAAGTGTTTTTTAGGGTGAAAAAAGTGTATATTTTTTGCTATGGCTTATGAACTGCAAGCAAAATCTCAAATTTCTGTCATAAATATAAAAAAAACCCATAAAAATGAGGAAGGTAACCATAAGATAGAATAACATGAAATGGTACAATAGCAAGCAAATGAAAATGAAATTGTAGACAAATGATCTACATCTTGAAGAGAAGACATACATGTACAAGAAGTTGTAGTGTAAAGCTGATTGGAAACAGGGAATAAAATAACTTAAAGAAGGTAAATTAGCAGGTAGTTGGGTATAGGTGGTATGGACATACAGACAGACAGAGAGATTGAAATAGATAGACAGATTCTGAGATGGATGGAAAATACATAGACTCATAGAATGACTAGATAGATAGATAGATAGATAGATAGACAGATAGATAGATAGATAGATAGATAGATAGATAGGCTTGTAGTGGTGATGCAAGGGCAGATGCATCTCAACTTTTTCCAACAAATTTAAGTATTTGTAATGTCAATATAAATACTTAAAGGAGTAGTTAGTTTGCTCAAACTATTGTACTCAATTCACTGCAAGTGGCTGATATTATTGTACCGAGTTTTGCAAACCTTGAAAATCAAAAAATCAGAGTTTGCTAACAACTAGAGCAGAAGTGATGAATTGGTTTGCCTGGGAAAAGGCAGTTGGGCAAGAAGCAATATTCCAGATAATATTATTGTGAGCAGTACATTGTACTGTTTGCAAAAATAGCAAAAGTATACAAAAGAAAATGGTGCAGAAGTTGAAAATAGGAGGAAAGAAATACATGTAAACAATTTATTTATCCTGAAGCAACACCTGGTAGGTAGGTAGGTAGGTAGGTAGGTAGGTAAGTAGGTAGGTAGGTAGATAGATAGATAGATAGATAGAGAGATAGATAGATAGATAGATTGTAAAAAACCTCAAATTTCTCAAAGAAACGTAAACAGACGAATGTTTTAAGACATAGCCTACTATAAAATTCCAATATCAAATTGAGAGAACTTTCGAACCTTGATCTTACTTCTGAGATCAATGTAATACCTGTTGATTTAAAAATCACCACAGGAAAATCCAAATTGGTACAACAACATAGTTCCTTAATCAGGTAAAAAGCACCACAATTTAATCCTCAGAAATAGAAATCCACAAAAAGAAGAAAACACGAAAATTGACCAAAAAATCCAGTTGGGCCTATTGCAATGCCATGTTCTCCTTTTCTGACAGAACCAAAAGCTTACCTAACCCTTACTAACTCTGAATATGACATCCTTCTTAGTATATATTTCTTACCCCACACAGAAGCAGAAAACCCTCAAACAATGTAAATATCAAATCTCCTGTATCCCCTTACTGAGAAAATATTTGTTTAAGCTCAAGATTTTAAGTGACATTTCCAGAATCTTGTGGATTTTTCTGAATTCGTTTGTCCAAACACAAAACTACATATTTTGGATTGTTTGTAAAACCTGTTTGTGACATTGTAGATATGTTAAGGTTGATGAAATGTTAATAATGAATTTTCAAAATGTAATGATGTGTTTGCCACAATTTGTATGACTTATATATATTATAATAATGTTTACAAGGCCCTGGGCCTTTCTATCTGCATATATATTTGTCCAGTTGTCCTATGTATGATTGACTATTTAATCTATTTTACTCTAGCAATTCTATATGGAATTCGAATGGAAATCTCAGTATACAAATACACTTGTAAAATAGCTCTCTGATGTTCATCAAATATCAAACTTTCTCAGACCACCAGGAGAGTATACAATTTCAAAATAAGAATGTTAAATGTCAGTGATCTATGACTTGTCAAACATGATATCTTTTACAAGTAAAGACTTTATGTTGAAACTATGACCCAAGTATACACATGTGCAGCCAAAGATATACAATTTACATTTTGCAATATATTATAAATGAAGTGGGTTTTATCATTCTAAAACGAGGATATCTCACTCAGAGAACAAAGAGTATTGACTAAGTATGCAAAGAATAACATCAACGCACGGTGTCATGTTGTGAAGTAATTTTTGGAAGTGGCATGTAATTATAGTGACCCTAAAGGCTTGAGATTTACTCTGCCACCAGGGGAGCTGCATTTGCTCACAGCTCCCCCTACATTTACACCATTTCCAAGTCATGCGAAGGCGGCCATTTTGCGCCACATTATCACTGAAGGTTGTTAAGTTTTCTGAAGCTAAATGTTGTTGGCTTGTACTTGCCATTGAAAAGGATGAGAAAGTAGTGCTGAACTGATTTGCAGCTATTTGTAGTTGAATCATAGTGCTGGCAATGGAAGGTACTAGATTTTAAATCAACTTAAGTTTAACCTAACTCTCATTTGCAAAAGTAGACTTTTACTCTACTTTATGAAATCTTTAGTCATTCCAAATCCATGAATTCTGTTCAATTTCTCAGCTCAAACAAAAAGAAAACTAGAAGGCACACAAGTGTGCAATGGGCGGTAGTTATGGCATGGAGTGCTTTGCTGAGCACAGGTAATGGTGGTATATATTTCAGTTTAAGTGTAAGGAAACTTAAATGACTCCTATCTGCCGCCCCCGACTCCTGTCCGACTCCTGTCCGCCGCCCCCGTCTCCTGTCTGCCGGCCCCACTCCTATCCGCTGGCCCCACTCCTATCAGCCGCCCCCGACTCCTGTCCGCCGTCCCCAACTCCTGTCCGCCGCCCCCGACTCCTGTCCGCCGCCCAGACTCCTATCCGCCGCCCAGACTCCTATCCGCCGCCCCGACTCCTATCCACCTCCGACTCCTATCCACCCCCGACTCCTATCCACCTCGACACCTATCCATGTTTTCAAAGCCCGCAATGTGTGGCTTGGCCATCAGCCATGCCCATACAGTCCTAGGCAGGTCTGCTCAGAACTGCTTTAAAATCTTGCGCAAATGGGGTGTTAATTCAACCACAAACCACAAAATGACCTGTTATAGCCCCATTCCCTTGGTTACCCCTTTCGATGAGTCACATCTGGATTCAAAATCCCCAAGTAGTATGTTTACTACATAGTTTCTTGAAACAAAGAGAATGTTTGTTTCAAGATAGTTTAGAGTTACATTGCATAAAGTAAAATCAAAGGTTGATGAATTAACCTTTGGCAAAATCAAAGGTAGATCTGCCTGTGGTAAAACTATACATTCGACCATGAAGAAACTAGAGCTGCTTTTGCTATTTATATATGCATAATTAAGTGGCAGTCATTGAATCTTTATTTTCAAATCAACAGTGTAAAAATAAGAGGTCATGCAGCTGATGCAGGAGGGGGGGGGGGCAAGTAGAGCAACCCCCCCCCCCCCCTTCATCAAACAAGAATGATCTAAGATGTGGAGTTACAACAATACTATCTACCTACCTATCCATCAATCTATCAAAATATCCATCTGTCAGGATGGGTGACTGGGGCCCTACATCCTGTATTTATGCACTCGGTAGATCCATTAGGACAGGGTAAGGATACAGTAATGATGCAAAAGATGAAATTGCTGTCTAACATAGGTTTAGGTGACCAGGCAAGACCTGGATTTGTACTTGGGACAGTCATAGGATGGCGTGAGTGCTACCAACTGAGCAAGTCCCATCCCACCATCTATCGATTTATCTATCGCTCTATCTATCTATCTATCTATCTATCTATCTATCTATCTATCTATCTATAGATCTGTCAATTTATCTATCTACCTATACAGGGGGGAGGTTTTTGGTCTAGTGGTAGTGCGCTGGTCTGCCAATCGCTGGGTCCCGGGTTAGAATCCAGCTCTTGCTGATCCAAGTTGTTTTGTCACATTTTGTGCACCAAGATAACTCCATCATCAGCCAAATCCATCAGATCCAGCCCAAGTTATGCCTGGCGAGATGTCGAGGTATTTGATGTATTTGACTCATACTGGAAGTCTTGGGCAGCCTGTGCAAAGTGAAATCATCGTCAATAGGGAGGACAACTAAGACTACCAAATCTCACACATCACAGCAATATGGGCGGGATGGCCTTCGGCCACCGCCCATAATTAATGGCTGGCTCACCTGATGTAGGTATATATACTTAGTTGACCATATATAAATTGGATATTGATCTTTTATTGATTGATGCTTGATCTATTAATCCAATAATCCTTTGACCAAAACATGACCTTATTAATAAATAGGTTTGTAGGTCAAGTTTCTGGGTCAAGCAATTCTGAACCGGTCCATTAAAACGATTTTTCGAAAAAAGAGAAGAAGATGCTTATCCGTTGAATATAATACTGCCCAGAGAGTAAAAGAGTAATTATAATGCTGTGAATTGAAATTAACTGTAGTTATAAAGGTAAAAACTTCTCAAATCTTCTCATATATATGCAAAGAAAAGTAAACAAAAACGGTTTTCAGTATACAACCAAGTTGAGAAAAACTGCAGTTAGCCTATGTATCTTCCTCTGATCAGTTATAAATCTTGATGAATCTGAATCTGAATATATTATACAGTTATCGCACAGCACCGAGTGCAATATCAGTTTTTATGGCACCGAGGTGACTAATATTGCACGAGGGCGCAGCCCGAGTGCAATATTAGTCACCGAGGTGCCATAAAAACTGATATTGCACAAGGTGATGTGCAATAACTGTTATATCATATGGTTTTTTGTGTCAAATGCAAAGAAAAGAGCTGGATTCCTTACCCAAACTCTTTTTGTGTTTCTTTTGATCCGCCTTTTAAAAATGTATCTCGTCAAAAGGCAATAAATATTTCACTCACAAAAAAAATTTTTACACTTTCGGAATGGAAAAATGATTGACTTGATAAAGGATTTTATTTCAGATTTTTTTCTGAAACTTTCTAGCAGGCTTTAGACCTCTAAACACTAAAAAATCACGGAAAAATCGGCAAAAACGCTGATTTTCGGTCACTTATTGCTTTATTCTGTTCAAACAAATAAAATAATAAATACGAAAACTATATATCCAAATAGCCCTTTAATAGCCGCATCTTTTGCCGTAAAAACCAGCTTTCTATCTTCTTCCGTTGCAGTGCAGTGAATCTTTTAGTAAAATGAAAAAACACAATCTTTTTGTCAGGTTGTGGCTGCAGTAGCACTGAAACATGGTGCTTCCTCTCAGGTCCGTCCAATCTCTTACATGTTAAAATGACCGTGCAATATAAATGCGTGCAATATCGTAGAATATTGCATGGCTGTCGGCCAATGAGAAGCTAGTATTTCCGCTAGCCATTATAACAAAACAACCCAAGTCAGGGTCACTGAGTAACAATATCACGTGCTGTTGTGTGAATTAATATCACTCGAGCCCGCAGGGCGAGAGTGATATTAATTCACACAACAGCGAGTGATATTGTACGAAGTGCCCTGACGCGTGGTTGTTTTGTTTTTATCACCTGGTTTTACCTCAAATTTTCAGTTATAAAGAGGGACTATTTTCTGCCATTACAAAAATGTGACGTCACCATGGAGCAACAATGGACATGACGTCACAATCCCATTATTCTGGCCCTTGTTTGGTTTGTGACATCATCAGGCAGCTGAAATGCTGGTGATGTCATAACCATTGTTAAAAAATATCGCCCTTGAAGGGTGGTATTTTTTACAATATCATAGGCCCTGATATTTTGACTGTAAACAGCGATATTCACAGTCAACCAGGTGATAATATAACAAAACAACCCAAGTCAGGGTCACTGAGTAACAATATCACGAGCTGTTGTGTGAATTAATATCACTCGAGCCCCCAGGGCGAGAGTGATATTAATTCACACAACAGCGAGTGATATTGTACGAAGTGCCCTGACGCGTGGTTGTTTTGTTTTTATCACCTGGTTTTACCTCAAATTTTCAATTATAAAGAAGGACTATTTTCTGCCATTACAAAAATGTGACGTTGCCATGGAGCAACAATGGATGTGACGTCACAATCCTATTGTTTTTGCCATTGCTTGGTTTGTGACGTCATCAGGCATCTGAAATGCCGGTGATGTCACAACCATTGTTAAAAAATATCGCCCTTGAAGGGTGGTATTTTTTACAATATCATAGGCCCTGATATTTTGACTGTAAACAGTGATATTCGCAGCCAACCAGGTGATAAATGATATTATACAATTATGGACTTCGGTTGAGGTCAATATCAGGTTTTACGGACCTGACCGGTGATATTCACCGAGGCCGAAGGCCGAGGTGAATATCACTAGGTCAGGTCCGTAAAACCTGATATTGACCGAAACTGAAGTCCACAATTGTTTTGTTCCATGATAATTTTTTTTTTAGAAAAATTTTTTTTTTCTTAGAAAATTTTTTTGTGAAATTTTCTTTTTTCGAAATATTTTTTATTTTCGAAAAAAATTTTTTTGTCGGAAGATTTTTTTTTTTTTTTTTTTCGGAAATTTTTTTTTTTTGGAAGAATTTTTTTTTCCGGAAAATTTTTTTTTTTGCGATAATTTTTTTTTTCGGAAAACTTTTTTTTTCGGAAGATTTTTTTTTTCCGGAAAATTTTTTTTTTTCGGAAAATTTTTTTTTTCCGGAAATTTTTTTTTTTTTTTGGAAAATTTTTTTTTTGGAAATTTTTTTCCAGGGAGGTCAATAACAAATGTTATATTCACTGATCAGTGAATAACACTTTTGTTATTGACCTGCCGGTCACACACCACTGCACACAGGTGAACATCACATTATGCAGGTGGGTTGTTGGCCAATCAGGGAGCTTGTTACATAGGGGTCATGGAACAAATATATATATATAATTACCAAATATGTAGGGTATATGAGACTAAATACAGTGTACATTTATGAAACTGAGGCTGACATCATACTTATTAATGAGACTAAATACAGTCCTTCAGACCCCAGTGTAAAGATCAAGGGCTACTCAACCATCTCTCGTCATGATCACACCCCAACCTCCGATGGTATTGCCAAAGGTGGTACAGCCATCATTATAAAAGACAATCTTCCCTCTCAATCCATTGAAATAGACAACTCAATCCTAAACTCAGGTTATTTCTGCTCAGCAGCCCTAGTAACACTCCCCAAAGTAGGAAACATAGCCATCATCTCACATTATGTAAATCCATTTTCAAACTCAATCAATAATCACATGTTCAATTACTTCCTATCTAAATTCGACAATTGCCTATTCTTAGGTGATTACAATGCTCATCATCCACTCATTGCCCCCACTCAGAATACAAACACTCAAGGCACACAACTGCTTCAATCCCTTACGGATAACCATTTACTTGTTCTTAATGATCTAGATTCCCCCACTAGATACCCCTCCGGGGACCAAGCTCACACTCCCTCTCTTATAGATCTAGCCATCACCAATGAAAAACTTCATCCGCATATAGCAGACTGCTATGTGGGCTCAGATGTAGGAAGTGACCACCTCCCCCTTCACATAGATTTCAAACCTGGCACTCAGGTCAACTATCCAATAAAATTCATTAGAAATCTCAAAAAGGCCGACTGGCCACTTTTTAAAGAAAAAGTCTCCGAGAACTTCTCATACATTCCCTCTCCAAATTTAATCAAAAATGAAAATGACATGGATACCTATATCAATGTCATCCATGAATCAATAACAGATGCTTTAGATTTAGCCTGTCCTGAGAAACCCATCCGGGCCAACTCCTTTAACATATCTGAGGACACTCTTAAAATCATTAAACTTAGACGTAAAGCCAGGCGGTTACAAACTAAAAATCCATTTTGTCCTTTACTCAAACAGTCCATTAGGGACCTCACTAATCGCATTAAATATGCCATCAAAGAGGAAAAGAAAGCCAAATGGAAAGACATAACTAGTAAGTTAGACTACAGAGATGGGACTTCCTTCTGGAAGCTCTTTAAACAGCTATCTGGAGGAGGCAAATCTGCCAACTCCACTCCCAAATTAGTCAATCCTGACGGCACAAAGACAGCCACAGAAGCTGAAGCTGCCGACTCCTTTGCCTCTCACTTAGCTCGCGTTCACAACACTCATAAAGGTCCCATCTTCGACGATGTCCACAAAGACAAAGTCGATCAATTCATCTCAGATCATTTAACCCTATTTAAGCCCGACTTCTCTCCTGACCCTAATGAATCCGTAGAAGATCATCCTCTATCAATGCCCATTACCTGGGCCACTTTAAAAGCCACCCTCTCCAGAACCACCAATAGCGCCCCTGGAGAAGATAAAGTAGGCTACATAATCCTTAAACAGCTCCCTGATCCAATTCTCAAATTCCTCACAAATCTCTTTAACTACTTAATCAGCGTAGGTTACTTTCCCAAGCCTTGGAAATCTGCCATTGGCGTAATGATTCCAAAGCCTAACAAAGACACTAAACTTCCCTCAAACTATCGTCCCATCAGTCTTCTCAAATGCGTAGGTAAACTCTTTGAAAAAACCATTGCCAATCCTCTCATCGACCATCTCACTCTAGAAGGACACATAAATAAATGGCAAAGAGCCTATCTCCCCCAAAAAGAAGCTAATGAACATGTATACAGACTCTTCCATCACATGAAAACATCCATCCACTATGGCTGGAAAGGTTCGGCCATCTTTCTAGATGTAGAAAAAGCCTTCGATTCTGTCTGGCATAACGGTCTCAAACTCAAACTGCTCACCTTTGAGCTCCCTCTAAAAATCATCAAAATTCTCTCTTCATTCTTAGATTCTAGAACCATAAAAGTTAGAGTCCAAAACACTATATCCCAAGAAGTACACTTGGCAGCAGGAACACCCCAAGGCTCTGTACTGAGCCCCATCCTATTCAACATGTTTGTAAATGACCTCCCTTTCTCAGAGGAGCCAGAACTCCACATTTCTCAATACGCAGATGATCTTGCTCTCTGGACATCAGCCAGAGGCAAAAATGCCAGAAAGAAAACAAGCAAAACTCTTCAAAACTCACTTAATGAGCTAGAAGCATGGTGCTCCAAATGGAGAATTAAAATTAATGCCTCAAAATCTCAACTTATCCACTTCCCAACAAACAGAATTAACAAATATGCTTCCAACTTCACCCTTTTTGGCACACACATCCAAACTGCTCCTACAGCAAAACTATTAGGCTTAACACTCAATCCATCTCTGTCCCTAATTCAGCACTGCAAAGAGAAAAAAGCCAATGCCATCCGCAGAATAAACCTTCTTAGAAGGCTGCGAGGCACAGATTGGGGAACCGACATTCAAACCCTCCTCCATCTATACAAAACTTTCATCCGTCCTGTTCTGGAAACAGGCCATGTAGCCACTGTCTCAGCCTCAAAGACAGCCAAAAAACAACTAGCTATAGCTGAATGTAAAGCCCTTAGAATAGCCCTCAAACAATTTTACATTCCTGGTCAAAGCAGAACAACTAACAAGGCTCTGTATGAAATGGCAAACATCAGGGATATCAATAGTCGTAATGAAGAACTCAAAGCAAAAGCCCTTGTAAGATACCAAGACTCCGAGCTTCTCCTGGAGCTCCAGGAAGCTCTCAGGCCCATCCGCAGGCTACCCTTCCCATTCACCAAACCTCGTACTCAATACTCAATAACCTAAAAATCTCTCATCACAATCATCACATCATCCCACACAAGCTCAAAAAGCAGTCAGGCTGAGGCCCACATATCATGACTGGCCCTATGCCAGTATGTACGGTGGGGCGACGCCAACCGACTGTGGGTGGGAGCCCTGTTGCCAACCCGCGCAGACCCACTCCTTTGCTTCCCAAATACACAGCCAAAACTGCGCAGACGCAGCCTGCTACTGTGTACAGATCAAGCTATCAATTACCAATCACTCTCATCCAACTTTTCATCAATCTTCACCACTAAAAGCTCAAAAAACAGTCAGGCTGAGGCCCACATATCATGACTGGCCCTAAGCCAGTATGTACGGTGGGGCGACGCCAACGACTGTGGGTGGGAGCCCTGTTGCCAACCCGCGCAGACCCACTCCTTTGCTTCCTAAATACACAGCCAAAACTGCGCAGACGCAGCCTATCACTGTGTATGAATCACTCTCATCCAAATTTTCATCATATTGTTCACCCAATACAGCTCAAAAAGCAGTCAGGCTGAGGCCCACATATCATGACTGGCCCTAAGCCAGTATGTACGGTGGGGCGACGCCAACCGACTGTGGGTGGGAGCCCTGTTGCCAACCCGCGCAGACCCACTCCTTTGCTTCCACATACACAGCTCACCTGCGTCACCGCAGCCACTGTGTACAACACATCCAGTCCGAGCCCATGGGACTTTAAATGGAGGCGGGTTGTATCCGGTATTCTATGCCGGGGCAACTGAAAGACCCTGGACATCCCTGAATTAATAGGGCTTGTACCAGACTCTCATTCTTATACTCAATTCCTACAAAACAATGCGAAAACACCTCTGTCTTAAATGCTCGTCCCACTCAAAAGCCCAGATACTGCTCTCTCTTTTCATTCTCTTTTCAGGAAAAACAAGAAGAACACCATCACAAGAGCATCACAGCCTCCCTCCGGACCCCGCACACAGACGAAAGAAGAAAAAGACCCGAAAAAGCTGGCGACCCGTTGGATCCCTTCCCAAGTGCCCCCCCCCCCCCAAAAAAGACTATGAACTCACCCAGGTGGCCCATAAATCTGATCTTCGGAGAAGAAAAACAAGGCCACCTGGGTACTAATTAATGACAATTCAAGGCCACAGGGGCTTCGTGCCCATATTGGCCTTGGGCCTTCGGCCCAAAATGACACTATCATCATCATAGGGTATATCACAACACTGTTGTCATCAATATAAAGTTAGGATATCCTTGGTTGATCATCCAAACATTTTGGTTTCCATGGTAACCAAATACCCAATTTATTCAGAGTTAAGAGTAGACCAGACATTTGATACATGTCCCACTCTTACAACTTCATTTGAATGAAATATTAACATTGGAATTTCTGACCATGAATTAACCATGACCAATTATAGAGGAATGCTAACTGGTTTAAAATGGCTAAAATGTTAGGCCTACATCTGTACACTCTTCAGATCACTTGCGTGAATATTTATGAAACTTTCTTAGAAGTACAACTTTTGAATGTTATTAGATAGATGGGCCCTCACGAGGGTGATTGATGAGATGAAAGAGAGAGAGCGGGAGTCCTCAACATGTTACACATTTACTCAATGTGAGGGATCTTTTACTTGCCCAGCATGGACACTGATTCAAGGGGCTGCCAATTTAATGTCTCATCCGAACGACATCCAGCTGGAATTTTGCTCATGAAGGTCCACTGAAAAATGTCTGTTCCCCAACCATGGTTCGAACCCATGTTAGCAAAGTCCTTTGGTGGAGCAAATTTATAAACCATAACCACTCAGCAGCAACGTATCTGCCAGATAGATAGATGAAAGATAAATTTAGATAGATAGAGGTAATCAGGTAAATATATATGTCGTTTGGATGAGACGATAAATTGGCGGCCCCTTGTATCAGTGTCTATTATATGCTGGGTAAGTAAAAGATCCCTCACATGGAGTAAATGTGTAACATGTTGAGGACTTCAACAACTCTCTCTCCTATCTCATCAATCAACCCTCATGAGCTCCCAGAACTGGGCTTAGAGGGCTGCACTTACCATATCTATCTATCTATCTATCTATCTATGTATCTATGTAAATATAGATTGATTACTAGTTGGATGCTAATAGATAGACGGATTGCACAGGCACACTTCTGTATTAGTAAATTGATATTCAGTACAAATATACTAATCTGTAATCTCAAACAGAATATTGTCAATCCAGGAGAATGTCTGTGCAGATTGCAGAGTTTTTTAAATATAATTTTATGTATATTTAGTATCTCGCGCAAACCTAAAATACGAGTTCTTGTGATTACTTTTTTTTGATTATTGGAGGGATAAACAAATGGGTGACAGATACTGTCAGAATATATTGATTAGTAAATTGGACACTAATTTTGTGTTGATTGTTCAATGATTGATTTGATGGAGGAGAGTGACTAGAGTCCTCTGCAAATATTTACCCACATGTGACACATTGTTCTTGACAGCTAGAAACAGTTGTGAAGTACATGTAAAAGTAAAAGAATGGTTGGCTTTACTTCCTGTAATTTTTAACCGGCAGGTTAATAGAGGAGGGCTTAAGTGAAATGGGACTCTTGTCCACTTGTCCACTTGTCCATGTGTCAACTTGTCCACTTGTCCACTTTCCTTGCCCCTCTGAACACAGTGCTGCAACCCAGTGAGCAATGGGGGCCAATGACAGATATGGACCTGCCCATTATGAATGGGGGATTCAGTTAGCTGTAAGGGGTTACCATGGTTACAGGTGCAATGAACAGCTGCAGCCAGCAGTGGGCCTGTGAGCCTCATTGGAGAAGTTGCCCCTGTGTCAGGATTGCTTAATAATTCCAAGGCACTGTGAGAGTCAAACCATTTAAGTACTTGTGTTTTAAAATAATTGTTCATGCCTAGATGAAGCATGGTTGCTCAGTGGATCATTATGTTTATAACACTTGGCATTGTCTACTTCTTCACCAGCTTTCTGTACAGTGCTATGATGTAGTTATGTACCATTGCCAAATTATTCCTGCAAGCAATGAATGTCTATCAACATCCATCCACTAAAGTCCCCCAAGAGACCAGGGCCTTCCTCAGTGCATTTCTCATTCTGACAGTATACTTTGACAAACTTTATCATTACAGCCTGTAAATTTGATATGCATAAAATGAGTGTTGCTTCCCACAGATTTTGGCACTCTGTGACTGTGAGTCATAATAAATGATGAAGTGTCATCTTCCCAAATTTAACATCCATGGGAAACATAGAGGCTGTTTGATTAGTCATGATGAATAGAAGGCTATTTGATTTGTCATGTGACTGATCTTAAGAGTAAAATTATCGTGACAAATCATCAATATGATGATTCACAAAGTGCCATTTTCACAGTGCAACAGCCCACTCTGTTTGGATATCAGTTTTACAGACTGTAAACTAAAGTGGTGTTTTAATTGTAGTCTGCAGAAAAGGTTGCAAAAAGACGCTTGACACCACAAATAAACGGGCCTGTAAAAATTCTGGCGGTCCTGTAAACCAGTTTTTACCGGCCCACATGCCTTGTGAAAGGTCAGAGCGAGTTTTAAGGCTGTTAGTATTTCACTTGGATTTATGAAATTTGGGATAGGGATTCACTTTAGGGTCTCCGTCAAAATCTTTTGGAAAAACCCAAGATGGCTGCCAAAATGGCCGCCATATTTTGAATTGCCCACTGTGACCTTAGTATTTCCTTAGATTTATGATACTTGGTACAGGGATTCACTTAGGGGTTCCCTTAAAAAAATTTGGAAAAATCCAAGATGGCTGCCAAAATGGCCACCATATTTTAAAATACCCACTGTGACTTTGGTATTTCACTTACATTTATGAACCTTGGTACAGGGATTTACTTAGGGGTTCCCCTCAAAATTTTTGGAAAAATCCAAGGTGGCTGCCAAAATGGATGTTCTGAATTGCCCACTGTGACTTTAGTATTTCACTTAGACTTTATTATTTGGTTTGGGGATTTGCTTAGGGGTTCCCTCATAAATTATAAGAAAATTTCCAAGATGGCTGCCGAAGTGGACACCATATTTTGAAGTGCCCACCGTGACTTAAGTAGTTCACTTACAATTCTGAAATATGGTATAGGCATTTGCTAAGAGGTTCCCCACAAAGTTTTTATGGCTTGCAGCAAACACTATCAGTCTGGCAATAACTGCTTAATACAAAACAATCCACGTAATAATATATAAATCCTCCTGTTCATGATTTCAATCCCGAATATATAATCACCAAAGGCCGGTTTTGAATCCATGGATTCTTGTACAAAATTATTATTTCAGCAACGAGTAAGTCTTTAAAATATTTAGGCTGCAAATATATTTGTAACTGATCTTGTATCAGATGCAAGTCTTAAAGACAGGGAATTTTATTTTCATATGTGCAACCGTTACATATAACCAAGAGTTGACAAACATTAATTAGGCAATTACCTTACTTTCAGATATATGTAGGGCTATACATAAACTAAAATAGTCAACCTATTCAAAACATAAGCCATAGCAAATTTGTTGTTATGCATCCAATATATGGATATGAATTAGTGCATATTTTCAGTTCTATTTGAGTATTTCCAACTGCATTCAGGTAAAAGTGGCCAAAAATAGTCATGCTTTCAGCTTTACTTATATACACCAATGATTTTTCATATACCCTAAAACAAATTACCTTCAAATGAAACCCGTGAAAGCCTTTTGTGATGACCAGGTATTATCCCCATTTATCCATATTTGGTTAAACAATCCATTGTCCAAGTCACTTGACTGGTAATCCATTGTTATAGTGTTTATTCCATGGTGTAGAATTCCAGTAGCCAAGAAGCAAAAGTGATCTTAGCACAATTTCCACCACCAGTCAGATGGCTAGAGATCGATATCCAATCAATATTATGATGTGTGATCAATCGACCATGGTAAATAGCACCAATCACGAGATTAAGGGTGATCAAACGAGAGTTAATTGGCTGCAAAATTAGCCTGTTGTATTTCTGCACAGTCTACACCCTATAGTATCTCCTACTTCTAGTACAACGGTTGAGATGAGGGTGTAAACACATGATTTTGCATACACATCCCTGTATAATGATCCAAAACACGTGATTTCATCTCCACATTTGGATCCCTTTGGATCCCACCCAGGTGAGAACATTGCTGCTGCTAGGCTACTCACTGTGTTACCATGACAACCAGGTAAACAGACCAGAAATCACACATGAGCAAAAAGGCAGAGTGGCATTGTTTTGTTCAACAGAATTAATCAGGCTTAACAACATTGAATTAATTACCCTAAATGGCTACTATGTCAGATGAGTGCTGTATGGTACTTTGCCAAGTGGGTCATTGGCTGAATGCCTGTCTACTAAAGAATTTAGCTATTTTTACTAAAAATAGTCTAAATTTGGAAACATTCCAAAGAAGGGATGGAAAGAAGAAATTGGAGGTGATGGCAGAAGGAAGGAAAGATAGAAGGCAGGAAGAGGAGGCGAAAGGAAGGAAAAAAGAATGAAATTAAAGAATGAACATATATGAAGGATAGAAGAAAGAATGAAATAAGAATGATCAGAATGGAAGAAGATATTAAGAGGGAAGATTGCAAAGAAGGAAGCAAGAAAGATGAAACAGGAGAAAAGGAAAGATGATAAGAGGCATAAGAGAGAAGAATATTGTTGGCATTGGGAGTTTTGCTATGTTAACAGCAAACACCTACGATGAAAATGTGTGGATTCATTGACAAATTTAGGAAGGAGCTTTCAAGAAAGACAGCAATAACACCCAGAAAAAGGAAAACAAAGGTTAATAAAGAAACATTTAAGAAACAAATGGATGGAAAATGGAACATAGGATGAAAGGAAGAATTTCACTTTAATGACATTCATGAAGAACAATACCTAAGGAAGAAACCAGAAGAATTCCAAAGAGAAAACTGACCTTATCGGATTTGGTCTTCTTAACCCAGTCGATCAGTGTTGTCACATTGAGATCTTTCAAAGCGGCATATTCGCTGGCCAAAGTCAAGGCTACTTCATCGGCCGGGGTGTTTTCGATTTCTCGTTCTTCAGAACTCTATAAATATAAGGAAAATCATCAGGATTAAGGGAGAATGTTGGGTATTTGCATTGTACACTGTGAAATCAGAAAGACAAATATTAGATCCAAGGAACAATGATAAGTTTTCAGAAAAAAAAAGAAAGATTGATGACAATGGATGAAATGGAATTTTGACAGAATCAAAAGCTCTTTTGAAATCAAGAATATGTAATTATTTTGTATGAAAAAAGAAAAAAATATATACTGCAAAGAAAAGAAGGAGGTTAGTGAAAGAAAGAAAAGAAAAGGTGACCAGCAAAAAATTAAGATGACAGGGATATGAGGAGAAAAACTAGAAGGCGAAAAGGAAACAATTTGAAAGGAAGAAAGGGATTCTCTGGAAGAAATGACATAAAAGGTGGGAAGAAAGGAGGGACAACGGAAAGAGAGAAGGAACTTGGGAATGAAAGATTGACGGAAGGAAGAAAGTGCTCTAGGGAGAAGAAAATGTTTGAAAGATTCCGAAAGAGGAAGGAGAAATTATGATGGGAAGAAAGGAGAAGGAAGTGAAATAAAGAGGTGGAAGGAAAGAAAGAAGGACATGTAATGAAGAAAGTTTGAAAGAGGAAGATGGGATGAAACCTTCGAGAGATACAGAATGATTACAAGAAGAATTAAAATGAAAGAAAAACAAACTGATATTGAAAACCAAAAATAAATTCCTTGAGGTAAATGAAGTTGACAACTTGACATACTTTTCCATTAGACTCCTGAATTTCCAGCAGTCTGAATTCCATTTCTTCCGCCTGTTCTTGTGCCTCTTGTAGCGCCCCCTGCAGTTGATCGCAGCGCCCTCTGTATTTTGAGACCTTCTCTTGCAACTTTTTGACGGTGTTGCATAGTTCTTCTCGCTCTTCAGACAATGCTGTTTCCTGTAAATAATGAAATATAAAAATTGCATTACACTTTATCCTATGAAGGCCTATATGAATTTTCTAATTGTAAGATAGATGTTACTGTTTCGTCTATAAAGCGGCTTTATATATAATTATATAATATATTTGGAAATTTCCTCTAGATAACTTTTTTTCATAAATTACTTTTTCATAGAGGACTAAATAATTTTGCTTAAATGTATTCTTTCCTATTTTTGAAACTAACTTGATAATTTAACTAAAATTGATATAATTTTAGAACTTAGTAGTAATTCCCTGTATCATGTTCAACAAGAAGCTCAAATATCACAATAGATATGTCTAACAAACCATTATGACATACATTTTAATCAGGACAAATAACACTACATCTTAAAGGGATGCTCCAAATGTTAAGAGACAATATCAAAGTTGGTTTTTGCCCCTTTATATTCTTATTCTATACTCCTTATCATAAACTTACTTTAATATCAAAGTAAAAAGAGAAACTACTTGTAAGATACATTACCTTTTCGAATGATGAAAATCTGTTGAAATATTCTAAGTCATTGAAAGGAAGGAGAGGGGATGGTGTGCTGCAGAGAGACTGCAAGAAAGCAACATGCAGGAAATGTACACTAGGTGGCTACAACTCAACTACCTGCACAACAAACCCTCTGGTGTGCTTGAAGTGAACTAATAAGAATTCATGCAAACAACCCCGGGGGGGGGGGGGGTACTCACTATGAAAGGGTGTATATAGAGGCGCCGCTGGATGGTTTAGGTTTTTTGGCCTTCTAGGATTAAAATGGTCTTGGTTTTTTAGGAATTCAGATTAATTTGGTTGCCCTTTTTGCACCCCCAACATGTTTGGTACCGTTAGAATCGGCTTGAAAAGACGATTACAATGGTATAAAAGTCGTAAAGATTAAATTGGTTTTGGATTTAAAAAAAAAAAAAATTAAAATGGTTTATGGTTTTGGTGTTAGTTTCCGGACTAAAATGGTTCCGGTTTTCAAAATCAGCGTGGCGCATCCCTACACAAAAGTCTGCGAAGTACCCCCCCCCCCCCGGGCAAACAACCAACACAAAATACAGTACAATAATGGAATTTTCTCAAGAAAGTCTTGGAGTCTCAAATAGCAACTATCAATTTAACATGCATAATCTAACTGCGGAGTTCAAAGTGCGTGTAAAAAACAAGAAGAAGCAACAATCGAACAAACGCATTGTCGACATTACTACGAACTACTCGATAAAACAGAAAAAATGTCATCCAAATAGCATGCCTGGAAAAAATAGGGGTACTATGCTTTATTTCTAATAATTGACTTTCATTGTTTACCTTGTCCAAAGCTGCACTAGACTGGGCTTGCAGGAGGGCAAATGCTTTTTCCAATTCAAGGTGTTCCCGCAGCAAACGTTGATAACTTTGTTCGCATTGTGCTTTGCTGAGCTGAAAGAGTGAAAAACTACTTGAGTAAAAATGCTGAAGTACGCAGATTAAACTTTGGCTAACACAACTAAGGGAGAGTACATCAATTACATTGATCCCAGTAGAGTTCAGTAGCTATGTAAAAGGGTCACCATGTTGGATTGGCAGTTGGAAAGTTCAAAATCTTAAAAACTATGGTAAAAACCTTCAGGGTGAATGAAGAGGAGATACCCCGAAAACAATAGCCCACAATAAACCATATACTGAAAAATCTTCATTCCATGGTCTTTGTTTCATAAATTTTGAAACATTCTTTCTGAATCTTTCAAAGTTTTTTTTTTTGCTTGGAAACATTGTGAATCTTATTATCACCTGAATGTTTTTTTACCCCTCAAATAATTACCGGTGCTTCGAAAGATAAGGATTTTTTTACGTGATAGTGCTGCAAGACATTTGGACTTCTTGTTTTTGACAAATTGTGACCACACAAGAATTGTAGTAAACAGCAAGCACACCAGGAGGCATTTTCAAATGTTTACTTAAGAAGTGGAGATCTCTGGTGGCCCATGACTTTGTATGGAACATTTTCTCTGTTCAATCACAGGCACTTCAATGCCTTCCAATTATTAGAAAGGAAGAAATACAAAGTTTCTGCACATCTTAATTCCTTTAATAGACCTGTTTCAGATGCCCCTGGAGGATGATCAGATTTACATGCTCAATTAAAAAAAAATTGGTTGCTAACTAATGAGGTAGACTAGGCCTATAGATCTGTTGATGTAATTTCCAAAACACCTCATATTCTCTATATACATGATATATAGATGTTTAATGTCTATAATTATATATACCAAGGAGGAGTGCATAATATTGAGAAAAAGAAATTAAATGATCTCTGAAAAAATTATAATCTTTGAAAATTCAAATTTACCTCCTCAGCAATGTCTTCATCCAGAGTACCATCTGGTGATGAAGTCGTTCGGCCTGTAGATGAAATTTCAGAATCGACTGAATCAACGTCATCGTAGCCGAAGTAGGTCTCTTTTATTCCAGCAGCCTGGAAGAAACAATAATTATAGATAAGATGAATGCATTTGAAATAACAAGTAAGACTGGATTGATATTGTACAGAGTCAGCAATGAGAAATGTGATTTATGAAATAGTTGGTCCTTCTGAAACCAAATTGCTGTAACAGCTTTAAAAAAAAATATTTTACAAATTTATAAATATTAATAATAGCAGTCCTTGGAATAGTGTATAAGGCTAGGAGAGGGTGGAGGTTACTGCAAATCACAAACCATGCACACTCATGCATTTCTACTATTAATCTGCATATTTATTTTTGCTGTATTTTAGTCTTTAATTCTTAGTATAGAGTCCCATACAGTCTTCTTTACTTGAAATAGGTAGCTGTTCAGTCTATATGTAGTTCTTGACAGTGAATCTAATATCATCTACAAGACTTCAATGCCAGTCAACATGCTTGGTTCAATCAATATTGGCTTGCATCTAAGTGCTAAGTGCAGCTCTCAGTAATAAGGCATTTCAACTATCTTATCTCTTCTTTTGTCAAGCAAGAGTAAGATCCCTGGAATCTTCCCATCAATGGCCATCATACTTAACAATAAAATATGTACTACTTTACCAATAAAAACACTTACACACATATATTTCCATTTTAGTGACCCATATTTCACAAATAAGCTTAAGAGTGCATTGAAATACAAATAGGCACATCCCCTAGGGCTATACTTCTCAGTTCAGCCAAGCAGAGTATCTCACTGTCCTTCCACTGTCCAGAAGGACACTTCTGTGTTAAACCAATTTCACAAATTGAGATATCATGTTTGAAGTAATTAGCATATTGTTCAGTTTTCCTGAGCATGTTTCTCAAGTTACAGTAATTTGGATAATAGTTTTGTGTCTATGTGTGTATGTGTATACAAGACATATAGGTGTATACATAGCTATACATGGACAGTAGGGTTCTTTAGTCGGTGGTGATTCCACTGATTTGATCTTGGCACTTGATCTGTATTGGTAAATTTGCCATCATGCATCAGATTCTTCAATTAAGTGTATCCGGCATTTACTGATTTTTATGAAGATCTATCTATCTATCTATCTATCTATCTATCTATCTATCTATCTATCTGTCTATCTTTCTATCTTTCTATCTTTCTATCTATCTATCTATCTATCTATCTATCTATCTATCTATCTAACAAATGATAAATTTGATTAAAGAATTAATTATTTTGTTCCACTGAACATTTACTTGACAGTAGAACCTCGTCTTTCTATTTTTTTTTATTATTCCAAAAGCCAAACTCTTCAGAGAAAATTATATTATGATGAGTATGATTTGAAAACTGACTCCCAAACTGTAGGTTATACATCAGGGACAAGCATGGTCCACTTTTTGGAAGGGTCCTGATATTACTTCCCAGGAAATCTGACTTTATGGCGTTAAGAATCAGACTTGAACTTATCAGAGGCTACTTTACACTAATAGTGTGTGGTTAGAGGCTATAGTAATCTCTAAACAGTTCTCCTATTGTTGTGGTGTTAGAGGCTAAACTTTCATGACCATATTGTGACATCCAGTTGGATTTTGGCAAGAGAAAACTGACTTGAAAAATGTGCATGTCACTCCGGTAACTTCCTGTAAACCAAGTTCATTCATCATTTTTAAATTACCTCCAACATTACATAGTTTGAGACATAGTTTGACATGCCCAACTGCAGTTTAAAGTTACCTAAATGTCACCTCCATATTACGTGTCATCAATGTGCCACCTTTAACTGTTTTAAAGTGTGTTAAAATGATTAAAAGTTGAGGCTGTGTCAATTTGAAATTAGGCTTGTATCAATTATCATAATCATTATTGAGCATGCATAAATTTGATAGTGACTTAGCTTGCAAATTTTGAAAGGTTTTCCACAAAGAAAAATTATCTGAAGAACCTTAAATTTTTCCCCCTTCATATTTAATGGTATATCATGTTTGATATTAACAGATTGGCTTGCACAAGTCAATAAAAATATAATTTAATCATTATAGTCAAAGCCAATCTACTTCTTTCCAGAGTACCTGCAGATCTACTGCAGGCTTTACTGATTGCATCCTTGCCTCTTTGAAATTGATGATACATCTGACTGATTGTCTGCCAGGCCTATTTGATTGTTCAACATTCTTTGAATCAGAAAATACATTCATAAAAACAAAATATGCAGGTACTTCCTCAAAATTTCAGCCTGGTGTGTATAAGTGTACTACCACTCCAGCACAAATCCCTGATTTGTGGAAATTCATTCATAAACACTTTCTCTAAGTGTCAGAAAGTACTCAATGTACCAGCAGTATTAATGGTTACATTTCAATTCAGCTACTATGATTTAGCCGCCACAACTCAGCTGTTACAATTTAGTTGCTACAATCATGGTGCTAAAATTTTGGTTCTAAAATTTTGTTGCCATAGTAACTTTACGTTATTGTACAATTGCATGCCAGGTGAACATTTTGACAATTATTCTTTTGACACAAGTTCCCCTGCCAAGAAAAGGCAATAATATTAGGCCAATTTTCTGTCTTTTAAATTCACTGGTATTCTTCAATACCCCCATATTTTCTTCATGTGTAATTTAACACATTTATTCATATGTTGAACATTTCTGTTCTTAGAGTTTTAACATAACTAAGAAAGATCAACTTGAAAGAAGAATTTTTGAAATATTGGAATTTCTACACATTGTGTGGTTTTGTGGTTAGTTTCATAACAATTATATTGTTAAGTAAATAGGCTTAAATGTTTGACAATAGAAAAACCATTAGAGGTGATCAGAATGCTTACAATTTAAAAGAAAAAAATGGAAAATTATCATGTTACGAAAATTGAGAAAAAAATATAGCAATTTTGAAATGTTCTTAGATTGGCTAAATTTAAAATCCAGAAAAACTGATTATGACCATTTATTTGCAAATATTTAGTTGTCAGTTTGAAGTTGACATGTCCAAGGTGGCATGCAGTCAAATTGAGCTGAGAAAGGTAATGTTCTACAATTTGACAATTTTTTTTTTGCTTTTATTTGTCACCTGGAGAATCTGAAGGTGTTACTTGTCTGATTCTTGAATGTATGTTATTTAAATTTGAAAGTACATGTATTGCTATGAAACACTAGTAGATTTGGTCTGAATGATGGTATTTCAAAACCATGGTACAAAGTTCAACAACATGTTTCTCTAATATTGTTTCAGTTCTAACAGTTTAAAATGTCTTTAAAAAGTACAAATATTCCTACAGTACATCTGGGAATTCAAAGTCATACTCTTTAAACAAGGTTTCATGAGATATAGTGTTAAAATTTCACTTCTGAAAAGTACCAAGAATAAAAAAGATTTAAAAATTACTAAAAATGCTCAACTTCAAAGCAAATATACTTATCATACACATAGAGACAACTAAATCACCTTTATCACTTTGGACTTAATTCTAAATGGACTTGCATTCCTAAAAATACAGAGGTTTTTTCAAGCTTGTCTGTTATACCAGAGGCACTAGCCACAGGCCAAATGAGACATATGAGCATATTATTGTGAGAATATAGCCTTAATTCATACAGCCACTATGGATTTTTGCACGGAACCATGATAAACTTCTGCCAGTTGTTTGGAAACTTCTTTTTTTTTTTTTAGTTTTAGAATTAACCATTGTTTACTAACTGTGTAGTGAATATTTGATTCCCACAATAAAAATGTACATTAACATGATTTAATGATATTTTCACATATATATTTATATGTACACAGTGTATATTTTATTGCGTTTTGTAGAATTAAACTTGGTTCTTATAGGAAAATGTAAGTTATATAATATCTGGTTCTTGAATTTTCATTACTTGAATATGTGTTTTCAACTCTATTCTTTGTTTTGGTTGTTTTTACAGGGAATTTAGAATGATACAGAAAGAAAAAGTATCCATATTAACTCAAAAAGTTAATTTTTCCAAAATTAGAGCTCTGTGCAGATTGGCGGTCCACTGGAAAAATTGTTTTCTTATTTTCAATTTGCAAACTGGCTTTGCCACATCATTGATAGTTTTCTGTTGGTCTTATTTGATGAAGTACCTTAAGTCATTTAATTAAGTTTGTTTATTGTCTACTGTGCTGCTATATATATGACAAGCACTGAATCTACTGATTAACCGTAACTGACACTAACAAAACATTTTTAAGCCAGCGACATCTACGACTAATGGCTAGTTCTCGCGGAGACGTAACAGAGGGTTCTTGTTGCGTCGCTTCTTGCTTTTCCAGGAAAGAGGGAGGTTTTTTACCTACATTCAACAATTCGGCGACGATATTTTCGTCTACGGCGCTTCTTAAACTTCCTCGCCAAAAGTTCCTAGAAGTCACATGACCTTATAGTGAAGCAAGAACTTGCTTCACGAAAGATTCAACCTGTTGAATCTTTACGAAGGAAGAAGCCACGATGCAAAAGACCTGAAAGACCCCCAAAATGATTGGGCGAAGTTAGAGACAGCTTGGGCGAAGTTAGAGGCAGGTTGGGCGAAGTTAGAGACAGGTTGGGCGAGGCTACTTATCATTGAGTCAATGGAACTTCGGCGAAAAAAGACAACAACTCGCCGACACAAACAGGCTGTTGAAACGCCGAAACAGCTACTTGCTTGGCCGTAACAGGTATTTGCTTGGGCGTAATTGAACATTAGGACGAAGTAAGAGGATGCTAGGGCGAAGAAAGAGCATGCTAGGGCGAAGAAAGAGACTCCTTGGGCGAATCTAGTTTAACATTGAAGCAATGGAACTGCGTCGAGGCTCCTGACAACTCGCCGACACAAGTCTCTTCTTGCCTCGTCCGTAATTACGAGCGATTCGGCGTAAAAAACGAGTGCCTCGTCGTCCTAGGATCAATCTACGACGATGAATAATCTTTAATTGATTATATAATTGTCCAAAAATGGCTTGAAACGCCGAAATTTGGCGAATCTGCAGTTCCTGGCACCTCTACAACTTCGCCGTCACTTAACCACTCTCGTGTGATCTAGGCATAAGTTGAAAGTTAGCCTACAAACTGGACTGCTGATCCACAAACAGCTGTAAGATATCATGTCAATTTTAATGTTCCAAAATATCATACACATATCATTGGAGTTCATTGCTGTTGCATAGCAACAACGACAGCAGTAATTCATTGCATGATGGTGAAGTTTGCTTTAAAAATGCTGCCATGCACAAACAGTTCATGCTAATTAATTAAGAACAAATCTGTCGGTTATTAGGGCAGAAGAAAGGGGCATTGGGAATTTGCATTTATAAATAATAAGCATACATTATTTCAAGGGTACGTTGAATAAGGTGTCTAAGTTGATGGTCAGGCTCCAAAGGAGAGCATAGGAGCATAATATTTGCGTAAATGGGAATATTATTGATGCATTATCACATTTTTATGTGTAAAAAAACTTGTTATCGTATCCTCAGACAAATTTCACACCTTTAATGTCAAACTCAGGATATTGCAGTGAGGTGTGAAATTATGCTGGTTTTTACCCCAACAAACATGTTTTTTGTGACAAGGCATATGATTAAAGGACACTCAAGCAAAATATATAAATAAAGGTGAATGGCGAAGGGACTGCGGCCAGGAATTTATATACCATTCCATCAAAGATATGAGGGACTGGGGGAGCTAGGGCTATGGAGTTATTGTAAAAAAAAAATCGCTCACGAAAAACTAAAAAAAACTTTAAAAAAAGGGTTTATTTCAATCTGTAGCTAGGTTGCCAACCATGCATAATGTTCAAATTTAGTTTTAAAAAGTTTGTCTTTGCGAGTGAAAATAAAAGTTTGTCCTGGGGTAAAATCCATAGCCCCCCACCCAACCATCACAGATCTTCTCTTATATGCAATACCACTGTAATAAACATTTCAATTTTCATGCAATCTACAGCATATCCAGTGGCATCTACAAAGATGACTAACTTAAACTAAGGTTTCTTGCAGGTTGCTCATTTGGTAACAGGTTCACTACTAGGATGTGGGAAGTGGATTCGAAGTCTGAACTACCACTCTTCAAACCATGCACGGCTTACCGTGGGACTCTGTGCTTTTGCAGGCAAAAGAAATCGGACGACCTAAAATGTGAGAATTTCAACAAAATATAATATTTGAAATTACGCTAAATAAAATATACGAAACTACCCAAAATAGAAAAATAAGAATTGTGCATATTTTAAACAATCACAAAACAGAGTAAAAGTACATTTCAAAAATAAAATTACATATGTTATTTTTCAAGAATAATACAGAGGAAATGTGCAACAAATATATGATAGATGAAAAAATCAATAAAATGAAGCTGAAATTTAAAAATGTACGAAAATTGTGGGAAATCGTGCGAGATCGAAGTGAGGATCTTTAGTTTTCGAACATTGGTGGAATGATGTTGATGTTACAAATGAGATGTGATGACCGGAGACTGACCAGTGGAGATCAAAGAGTCCATTCATTCAATAGATACTCAACAATGTTTCTCTAATTATCTATTGTCAAAAAGTAATTCAGCAAGACTAAGTATGGAGCAATCATTTTTGTAACAAATGGCATGTCTACACCACCAAGGCTTGATTTAATTAAATGCAATAATTCAAAGAGCTAGACTTTAAAAGTGCAAAACACATCAAATTCTAGTAAAAGGTGTTCAACATGTCCTTGTGGAGTTTACTATTAAATTGTTATCATCTATTAACTTGTCAGGAAAGTTGTAAAAGTTTTTATTTGAAGATTTACACATTACACTTGTTTGAAACAAGAGAATATGTCAAATTATTTGGATCACTGACAATTTACTGATTGGCTGATAGGAAGGACAAATTATTTTTATTTTTTGTAAAATGTGCCTGCAATGATACATTGAAGGATGTAAACACAGGAACGTAGTTGTTTTTTCTCTGGAACTTAATTATGTGGTTATTTTCTCATTTGCCAGTAATGAATCAAATGAACTAACCTTTAATTATTAAGTAGTCACTGCTTTGACAATATTGATTGGCATTAATCGTAAAAATTATGCATGTTTGATTTGGGATCCATTGTAGAGATTGACCGATTAGACATTTTATTAGTCATTATTGAAAAGAGCTACCTACATGTAATATAGACATCACAGTCGACGAATGTCTAGTGCTTACAAATTGGACTGAGATGATCCTTGTGAGGTCATATCCATATCCATGCCATGTTTTTTCTTTGACTCATAGGCAATTTGTGAGCTCGTATCCTATACTTTCAATGCTATCAAAACGAGTCACTTATTGAGTATCAATGTGGTCACAAGTTACTTTATTTGACAAATTGGCATTTCATCTCAATGCTATGGATAGGGGCTGTTGTGAGGTCATTGATGTCCACTTGCATCTGAATGTAAGTACCCATCGTTCATTGACTCTATCATATCATTCACATTGAGCTTGAACAAACTTTGGGGTTAAAAAAATTGACCAAGAAAACGATTAGCGCAATGATGTAGAGGAAGGTCAGACGAACATTTTGATGTATCAAACGAAAAAAATCTGTTGGGAATTTTTTGAGATATTTGAGTTTTAGATTTTTTATTTATCACACCCTATTCTTAGCATGTAATCTCCACGAAAAAGTGATCAAAACTGTCCATTTTTCCTGTTAGGTAATATCTAAGATAAAAGTCATTATTCAGAAGTAAAAATATGCTGTCATTGTCTCTGCAGAAAGTATGTACCACTTCATCCAGACTTACAGGGTGTGATAAACCTATAACAGCTAACATTTCTGGCTAAAGGCCTGAGAAAATGTTTGCAATACCAGGTTGTGTTAGTTACATAATTCTGGTAAATAATTTTAGCAAATTTGGTCTCATCTTCTCATTGTAACAGGCTTTGTTGAGTTTTTTGTGCATTTTTATCACAAATTATGCCACCATGAAACAAAATTTCATAACAATGTAAAAGGATAGACAAAGTTGAGTAAATTATCAGACATTGCATGCATAGAATGTTGGTAAGTATCTGCTTCACTATGAAGCTGAATCCTCTGATATTGCATGAAAAGTCTTTGCAGTTGGACAAAAAGACAAAAATAAGATTAAAAGCCATAAATAAGCAGTAATATTCATGCTTAATGTATTTTGAGTACTTAAAATGAATTCGGAGTGTCTAATGTTGATGTAGGTTATCTAGCATCCAAAATCAACCAATCTTTAAGTGCATAGAACAACAAAAATAGCATAAATTCAGTAAATTATGTGAAAATGTAGTTAATACAAACATGAACAACCATTGCTCATTAAGACTGCAATGTCAAAGTATTTTACTCCATACTTATAACTAAATGCTTCCAAACATTCTATCTATGCATTTCCTGACGATTCACTGAACATTGGCTACACTTTACATGGTTGCAAAAGTACTTGTTTCACAGCAGTGAAATTTCTTAAAAAACACATAAAAATCTGAATAATACACCATAGAGTGCAAAAGTGAGGTAGATTGTACTACAATTATTCAACAGAATAATGAAACTGAGGACAAGCTGGCAAATAAACATATTTCATAAATTTTCTGAGAAATGTTTACTGTTACAGGTTTATCACACTCTGTCAGTCTGAATGAAGTGGTATGTACTTGCTCTTGTGGCAATGACTGCATATTTTTACTTCTGAATGATGACTTTTATCTTAGATATTACCTAATAGGAAAAATGGGCAGTTTTGATCATTTTTAGATGGAGATTCCATGCTAATAATAGGGTGTGATAAATAAAAAGTTTAAAACTCAAATATCTCAAAAAATTCCCAACAGATTTTTTCGTTTGATACATCAAAATGTTCGCCTGATCTTCCTCTACATCACTGCACTAATCGTTTTCTTGGTCAATTTTTTTAACCCCAAAGTTTGTTCAAGCTCGCTGTGCATTTTTAGGAGTCATAATTTACTTAAAAAATTTGGAAAAACAAGAAGGAAAGTTTATGCAATTATTTAAAACCTCACTATGACATGGCGCACACTGTCATATGCCTCAGGGGCATCAACAAGCCTGATCAATTATCCTCGTGGAACCATGTATATATAGCCTGGAACTATTATTAGAACATAAAACATCATTTAATATACCTTTGGGACATGTTAGGGAACATACTTTCCAGGTACAGGTGGTATATCTGGTGTATATAGCTAACTCTTGACTATTACAAGGTTTATGTAGGGATATGAATTTGGGAAATATAAGCCTGGATCACTTTTCTATATGCTGACGACCTACACTGTAAAAATATAATAAGTTTTACTGTTGTCCCTATACTATGCGACCTTGTGTTATACGACTGACTTGTATTGTGTGACTGTTCTCCTTATGCATTTAATTTCATATATTTCACGATGTACCCTGAGAGATACCAAATAGGGAACAATTTAATGACAGCAGAAGGGTCGGTGAACCATGGTAGACATATGTTTTACGATTCAGGTACCAAGATACTATGCAATTTAGAAATTAAAGCAATTCCCAAAAACAACTGAAATATACACAAATACATATCTTTGGATGACAAACAATGGCACCACAATGTAATGAACTGAATTAAGTATATCTGTGAGGCCAGCTCAATTACATAATTTCCACGTGGATAATTGATCAGGCTTGTTGATGCCCCCAAGGCGTATGACAGCGTGCACCATGTCATGGCGAGGTTTCAAATAATTTCATAAACTTTCTTTCTTCCTCCAAAATTTTAATTGAATTTACTCAGGATTTGACTTCCTATTAATGTGTAAAAGCTATTCTGCAACTGAACATAGTTGCTGTAATGCACATCATACATTTCTATGAGTCTTCCTCAATAGATATTTTACAGTGTTCCTTCAGTTGGCAGTTGCTCTAAATAGAACTGGTGATCATCATAACTAATTCTGGCAGAAGTACATTTTATGGGAAATCTGATATGGGGTAGATGCTAATGTTTGATGTTAAAAAAGCAGCTGAAAATAGGACAAGAGCAACCAGAAAACATGATATTTTATTGTCGGTGTGTTTAGTGCAGCCCTCAATGGCAAGTTTCTGCTGCTCTTAAGGCCAAGCATAATTAATTTTTAGCTTCTTGGATTGGCCAACCCAACAGATGTTCTGCCAAGGAGAACAAAATAGCTCTACCACAATTTTTATAGATTAGTCCTACGGTTTTTTTCTTCCGATTGACCCTAGAAAAGGCGCCTCGAGAAGTTAGGAAAAACTAATGATCTATTACGTTCGGCCTTTAAAAGTTAGATTAATGATGGGAGACATGAATAGGAGTCCACACACAAAATGTTACGCATTTACCCAGTGAGAGGGATCCTTTACTTGCCCAGCATAGACACACATTAAATATTTTATCTGTCTCGGTTGCAACTTGAGCAGACATCAACATTGACATCACCTGCAAACTCTTGTGCGAAAATAAACCAGTACTTTCTGCAAATATGTACATTATAAAAGTACACCTTTATTGATATTTCAGACTTTGCGTCAACTTCTAATATTTGAGTTAAGAAAATTTATGTGACTTGAATCGTGCAGTTGTGCAAACTGGGCCTTTTTATGTACAAAAAGTGTGATTTCAGAGTGATATGCCCAAGTTTTTTGAAGCCATATTTACTCGTATAATGAATGAAGTACTTTCAAAGTAGGAAGAATGGTGCAACGGTCTATTTAATCTAGAGAAGTCTCATTTGTTAAGAACATCAAAAAATATAATACTGAAAAAAGAAATCCAACATTTCAATGGATTCTTATATCTCCTGTGTTAAATAGTTTTCCAGAGATACAATGAATGCTACTTAATTTTCTGGGACTCATATAGGAGTTAAATTTATATTTCTTGTGCTGAAAGGTCAATTGAAACATGTCTCGAGTATTACAATTCTCAGTTTTTTTCTTGTTTAATAACTACCTAGACTAGAGTTAGCTGTTATGCAAAAACCATGGAACTTCAAATCTATCTTCATCAAAATGACAACTGGCCATATTATGCATCAGCTTGTGCACTTTTTGTTACTTAGGTTTATCAGCATAAATTAATAAATATTTAATTTCAAGAAGAATACCTTTAAACGTTGCTGTTCCCTGATTCTTGGAGAATCAGAGAGTCGAAAATCGAAAAAGTCCGGAGGCCATCTTGGATTTTGATTCGAGGTGGGCGAGTGAATGTCTGAGATGCTGCGAGATAATTTCGGACTGCTCGTAAATCTTGGAATTGCACTTAATCTTGAGATGCTGCTCGATTTGCGCAGTCTTTGGAAGTCTAAACTGTGTTGGCGATGATATCCATGTTTAGCTTTGCGGGTGCCCGAGTCTGATAATCGTCTTTTGAGGTTGCACAAATTTGAGGTCGAAGAAGTTTTAGTGATGGGTGATAGTTTTGGTTTCGGGATTCTCGAACCTGGGGTTGGTGGTTTCTTATTGGTGTTGGGAGTTCTTCCAGGAGATATGTGAAAGGACGCCTCTTTCGAATTTGGACTAGAGGTAGAGGTGTAGTTAGCAGCGATTTCAATGCTTCTGTCAATACTATCAATAGTCTTGTCAATGCTTTTGTTTGACTTTGAACCATGAGCACCATCAATGTTTCTAAATTCGGAGAGAGCCAATTTGCCCAGAGCTTGAACTTCTGGAGTGGACCGACTCCTGTGGATGCCCTTAGGCCAAGTACTGTAAGAACAACATGTCGTCAATGTCGGTGAAATGTGTGACTCACTACTATCTGGCGAAGATGACCTTCCACTGTCTATAGATGAGGTCTTTGAGGTCACTGACTCATTTTCTAAGTCTTTAGGGTCTCCTAATATCGTCCTTATGGGGATAGGTATGTTGCTAGTACTCGGTGACTTCAATAGCTTCATTGACCTGGGAGACTTAGAATGAACCTTGTCAAAAGCTTTATCAAGTGATCTCTCACTGCTCGATCTGACATTGTCAAATGCCTTATTATGGTCATTAAATTCTCTCATTTTGTGTGACAAGTAAACTGTCTTATTTGCATGATTTTCATGAAGCGTTTGACTGTGCTGATTGTGTTTGCATTGGCTATTATCCGATGCTAACTCTTTAGCGAATGTTTGATCAACTTTATCAATGTCAACAGTATGACAATTATTGTTGAAGTTGTCATTTGATACTCCATTTTGATGATTGTCAATGTCAGAGGGGTCTTTATGAGATTTAAACACATTTTGGTATAATAAATCACTGTTAAACGACCTGGATCTTGGTAGAAGGGTCACAGCTGTGAAATCAGTTCTTTTCCTCTTTGGAGTGTCTTTATCTTTTGATTCGATTGAAGCCAAAACTGGCAACTTTGAAGGTGATTTCTTCTGCCTTTCTGCCATTGTTGAGCAGTAATTGAGACAAGCGAACAACAGAAAGAAAATTCACAATTGTGACAAAACAGTCGTAGATGAGATCAAAAATGCGAGTAATGAATTCCTTGTTTCGAGATAATCACTCGGGAAATGTTTGACATGTGACTCGGGTCACAGTTTGTGTAAATAATTTTCCACCCATGAAGAGGTTGTTGTTTGAAGTAAATGACACTGAGAACAATTGTCAATGATCAGAGTTAAGTAGACAAACATGAAAGAAACTAAAACTGACATGGCCACCAGACACCTGTTGAGGTCTTGTCTATCTTTGACTTTCCTGTTTGTCTAGCTGTTTGTCTGTCTATGCCTTATGCAAACACTGGGAACCTCCTACTAAGTTACTCTGTGAACAGCATGATTCGAAATCCTGTCTAGTCAAGTATGCGAATAATATGTCAATAAGAAAGCCAATATTTGAACATTCACGGTGTTCGAATGCTTTCTTAGCATCAACAATGACATTCATTCTCCATGGTGTGAAGGAAGCGTCATGGTATCTCAAAAGTCAATCACCAAAATTCTGTCTTTTGTAAACTGCTCTGGTACGGTATCCAATCCTTCCACAATGCAAAATTTGCATTGAAATCTCTGCAAATTATGATCCACAAAACCATCCAATTTTGCAATATAGTTTATCAGTTCCCCATGCATTGATGTTCAATCCTCATGATCATTCATCGCTTTAGTTATTAGCTCAAGCTGTCAGACACTTTTTGAAAGTCAATAATTTGTTTCACTTATTTATCCTATGAATTATCAATGGTGTTGAATCCTTTCCTGAAGTCGATATTATTTAAGATCTATCCATTAAAAGCTAAGGATTTTCAATAACTTTCTCTGCATATATGATGTTCTCTACATCTTTTGAAGTCTTCAGATAATCCTCACTTTTTGACAATGTTCCGCGACCTTCACTGTCAGTCTGGTTTCCTTTTATAAGGTTTATTTTTTCTCCAAAAATCATGCATAACACATTCAGGAGACCTCTTTCGGGTGTAATCCAATACTCCATAAACTTGGTGTGTTTTCACTCTTGGCTAAGCTTAAGCCTACTGTCAATATGATTGTGTCTTAAAAGTCTGTGATATCGTCTCCATACCCGGATCCAAGGGAGTTCAGAGAAGTGACACGGTCAAGTGCTTTCTTTAAAAGTTTTAAATCCAAAATATATAAAATCTAAAAAATATCAAATAGATCCTTTCAAGCTGTCAATATGTGTATGAAGATGTCTTTACATGGCAATGTCTTTACCGTACCTGGATCCAAAAGATGTTTGGTGAAGTGACATGGTCAAAATCTTTTTTCAAATCCAACAGATAAAAGTAATGTACGTAATACCCAATTTTGAGTTATCTGAGCTCAGAGAGTGAGAAACAGTGTTCACATGTGAGCCATAAATGTGCAAGTGACAGTCTCACAGCACAACAAAAGTGTGTGTCGAAAAACTATCTGTCTCTCTCACAGTTCTGTAATAAACGGAGAGTTCATTGTAGCATGTCGAAGCACTCCGATAGTCAACATTGCCTCAAAACATGCAGATAATCAATGTACTGAAGCAAATAGTGCACAAAAGTATTTTTCTGTAATTGTGTAGCAAAATTACTGGTCCAGAATTTGCCAAAAACAATACCTTTCCATGTGTCATTTATTCTGTGCACTGTCAAATCACTTTGATAGTCAACATAGCATCAAAACATGTAGATTATCCATGTAATGGAGCAAATATAGCATAAAAGCATATTTCTGTGATTGTGATTACAAAATTATCCAAATTGCCCCAGATGTGCACTGAAACTGTCAGAAGTGGCCCAAAAACAATGCTTCATCCATAAAAGTGCCTTTGTGAAAAACAAAAAGACAACGCTTCATCCAAATGAGCCTTATTATGTGATTCTTTACTTTCCCTGTGCTTTATGCCTGTAGTGTATGACCCAGTATCATATGTTTGATACTCATTACTGCTCATTACGCCATCTGCTGTCTGTTTGCAGTACTTGTTGACTGTGAGAGTGCTCAGGTTTTGACAAGGTGCATCATGAGTTTATAGCAGTTGCTGTATGCTTCACTGACATATATGAATGGACTGAGGTGCTTCTATTATCATATGTTCATCCAACTTCCCTCTCTATTGTCATATGTTGAATTGTTGTTGATTGTAGATGTTGACAAATGGTAACTCTGTATCCAGCAACATTAAAATCTCCCATAAACATGATATCATTGAAGTCAGCTATAATATTTCATGTTAATTGCTCATGTAATTTATCAGTATCCACTCAGTTTGAAAGTGAATAGTGAATCCTACTTAGTTAATGATGTTTACTCTTCTTAAATAGTGAAGTGTCTTTAAGCAAACACCATGCAATCTATAAAGGTAGATGATGTTTATTTGATATTTATTTAACTAAATCCAATCAATGTGAAATACCTATAATTTTGTATCAGTTTGAATTAAATTTTTATCTCAAATTATCAATGAAATTGTCAATATTTTGATAAATAGGCTTTAATCCATACTATCCATAATGTATATATCAGAACCTTGCAAGCACAACTGTTGATATTTTCAGAAATTCAGGCTGAACCATTGACTTCACCATGCCCATATAAAGTGTGGTGTGCTGTGCATGTTTGACTCTCTTGCTATGATTTTGTATTTGCGCACTAGGTGGCTTGAATCTGAATAAGAAGTCTCTGCATACATGTTCTGACGTCACAGCACGTGCTCCATAGAACATCCATAAGAACATTTTGATGATTGCAGTGATTGGAAATTAAAGAACATGAAATTGGGTCAAATTCTCGAATTGACACCTGAATTTAGTTTTCAGGACATGAGAATTTCTGGCGCGGTCAGGAATTGCTTTATATTATAGGTCTATATGGATTTTTGGAAACAGCACATGGTTATAATTGCTATTTTTTTCCAGTATAAATAGGTGAAGCTTATAATTATAACAGCCAAATATTGAAGATGCTGAAATGATTCCCAAGTCAAAATGGTTATGACTGACCTGGTTTTGAAAATAGGTAAAAGTTGAAAATTTGAAAATTCGAAAATTATAGAGTAGCCGAAGTGGATTGGATTTTAATTGGGGAACCTCAGGCCCATGTTAATTTAATAGTAAAGTAACATAAGTCATGAAAAATGGCAATATGTCATCTAGAAAGTTATTGCAGATGGTGCAGGGTTTCACTATATGGTTTTCTTTGATTGATAGCTATTCTGTCACACTTACTGACTTCACGTGGGCCTGTGACAATGTGGTCAAAATGATTTCTGACCCAGTTAAGATGCATGGATATCTTGAAATTTGTGTAGGCCTACATGTATGTATTTCTTGGTGTTCTTTTTCAATGTTTTAAAGGAAAGAAAGAGTAAGTGTTTACAAGAGATAAACATGTAGTAGTGGGCCTAATCCTGGAGATCATAGAGATTTATGTTGTATACGTCCAGATTTAGAACATTACAGCCAAGGAAAGATGAGTGATTCCCTGAATGATCTAAGAGTGATGTCATGCAAAATACACATGACTCATATGTCTGTAAATGTGTAAATTGAATCCATCATATTTCCTCCGCTGTAATATAATATCGGTTGTAGAAATTAGTAAGGCATTTGACAAGGGAGACAGAAAAATACCGAAGTGTTTTTTATTTCCTTTGTAGATAACACCAAGGCATTTGACACTAGTAAGTTTTTCTTTGAAACTCATTTCTTCAGTTGTACTAAAAAGCCTTGCTTGCTGAGAAATTAACTTTGTTACATGTAAGTCTAGGCCAGTAAATTTCATTTTTATTTACAATTTTGTACTCCATAAATTCCCTTTAGGTTTTCTGCCTCGTTATTTTTAAGCGTTATATTTCATAGTCAATGGGTAACATTCATTTGTAGACTGTAAAAAAGACTTCAAAATAGTTTTTGTGATGGAAATCTTCCCTTAAATACTCCCATTAGTTAAAAACGTAATAGCAGACCTTTTGAAAAACTTGACAAAAGTAAATTGATGTTTTAAGATTTAATTGGTGTTCTAAAATTTAATTGACATTTTCCTCTCCAGTTATTTTACTGACAATTACTTTCACTAATTTGTAAGGAAATTGTTTTAGCCTGGTGAAGTGCTTTATGATTTTGTTGAGGGAACAAAACATGTCCCTTAATTAGTGACAATATTGTGCAGTACTACCTACTGAAGATGATTTAATTGTATGTGTGCATAATATTATATTGTTGTGTTGGTTTTGATAAATGGGCAATCTCATGTGAAATAGACTTATTTTTACATGGCATACACCAATCTGTAGATTATCTTACCGACTACTTCTGAATTTGAAAGTTATCTTTTTTTTTACCAACTATCGCTTGGATTATTTCTAAAATCAACTCAAGTAATATTTGCAATGATTATGAGCTGAGATGAGGTGAAGATGAGGAATGATTCAGCCAGTAAAAAAATCTGATAAAAATGAGTGATTTCTGAAGATATAGACAATTAGACATAAAGTTAAGATGACAAAAGAATGAGTGACAAGATGACAAAATCATTTACCTTTTGTTGAGATCTCTTTTGTCTTCTTTTGTTCCTTTGTCTTTGGACTAGAACTTCAATTCTTCTGTCCTTTTCCTGAAAACAAAAATTAAAAATTATTACTAGTACCTAAATATGTAAATGTTCATACAAAAACTATGCAGATGCAAAGTGCAGCATTTCAAGCGAGTTCTTGTCATTCACAAGAATGGATATAAAGCTATTAGGAAGTTTTTTCCAGGTTCTAGCGTCCAAAGGGAAAACCTAGTTAGTCACATTTATGACTTTCTGAGAAAATTGACTTTTAAGTTCCAGTCCTTGCAGTAAGAGATGGACTTACTGGGATTTGCCAGTGTCATTCTGAGGTAATGGACCACTTCTTGAAAATCTAAACTTAATAAATATATAGAAACATGTCTCAGAAGTCCTTTTTTGACCTTAACTCAATTTTGACCAAAATGTGACTTACTAGGTTTTCCCTTTGGACGCTACCTAGGGTTGTCCTTCCATTAAAATATCAGTGGTGGTCTAAAGGGGTTGAATGACCCCCCAACTTCACCTCTAATTAATATGTAGCTGGCTTATATTAACCCAGCAATTCTCAGAGCAAATGAATATCAACAGAATTGATTTGCATTTTTCCAAGAAATTTTTTTTCTAAGATTAGTAGAAATAGTTGTAGGCCTTTTTGTGAAACAGAATTTCTGTAAGACCAACTGCAATGTTGTTGTTTTTTGTCAAACAATGAACCAGCATGTGTCTGACATTAATTCATACAATATCGATAAAGGGTCTGCTATTGTTTAAAATTATTCAAAATTATTTCCTTCCTGTGGAGTGATTTATTTATATGAATGGCATGTAAGCTAAGTTAATCAAAGAATGTCAGAACACAGGTTTGCTATTCTTATAAAATCAACATGCTTCTGAATTTTACAGTTAGTAGATGGGAAGGACCAAAAAAGCTACAATATTCAACTAATTATTGTAAAAAATTCTTGTAAAGCCTCATTAGAGCTCTTTGCAGATTGGCAGTCCACTGGAAAAATTGATTTTCTTATTTTCAATTTGCAAACTGGCTTTGCCTCATCATTGACAGTTTTCTGTTGGTCTCCTAATCTTCTTATTTGATGAAGTACCTTAAGTCATTTAATTAGTTTGTTTATTGTCACCTATACTGCTAGACATGATAAGCACTGAATCAACTGATCAACCATGACTGACACAAAAAAACATTTAAACCAGTGATATCACAAGACAAAGCTGAAAGTTGATTTTGAAACTGATTGGACCGCTTATCTGCAAACAGCTCTAATGCCCTTTGCATCAAAATGGAATACATCTGTCCAAAACGCTGTTTTCAAATTGACATGTTGGCGCTCAAATTCAAAATTACTGCTAAAATAGTGGACGAAGTTTTCAGAGAGATATAACTGTTTACACATTGAATTTTCTTTTTCAGTGCAGACAAGTTTCTGACTGTCAAGCTGATTAACATTTATATTTAGAGAATTTGATAGCATTTTATATTTTTTTCAGTGTGATGCATCTACTCATATATCTAGGCAATTTAACAGTTACTTGTCAGATCAAAACTCTTTTATGAGATATCTAATGTAAAAATGTTGTAACTGTCATATAAATTAAATGTTGATTTTAGACATTAGCATAAAGCAGAACATATTAAAATTTATGTATGTTTTTAACAGTAAACAACTTGATAATTGGTTGTTTGAATTAAGTGAAATACTAATTGTTATGATTGATTTGAATTTATTAAATTAGATACATTAGGTAGGCCTAGATTAAAATGAACATGTGTATTGTTTTATGAAGACATAGCACCATCACGCCAGCCTCTGTGAAATTACTAGCAGATGATTTTTTATCGAAGATTATAGTTTAATATCTAATTGCATTTGAATCAGAACAAAATTCAATTATTAAAATTTCCTTGAAATAATACGCATATTAGGCAGCCTTAAAGCTGGAAATTGTATTCAAGGTATGTAAAAATTCGCATATATAATTTATACATACCACATATTTACATAGGTGGGGCAGCCATGTATATCCAAGATGTGTTGTACACATAATTACATAAGTAAGTCAAATAATTAATTTTAAACACTAAAATCCTTGAATTATTGAAATTCCTAACATTCTTACAAATTCCCAGCATTCTTGAGATCGCTTAAATCCTTTTGGGATGTAAAATCAATTTTCTTTAGAATTAGGTCACATCACTCGAATTAACAGTAGGAGTCTTAGCTGGCCACATGAAGCTTTGTCTAATTTTAGACAGAAGGCAAAAAGCCAAGAGATATCAGGTTTAAGACTGGTCACCCTTAATGTAATTAACTATGAATAATTAAAAGCAGCAAAATAACTCTGTTAAATTGGGCAGCTGATATGATCTTCAGACATGTGAAGAAATTTTTTTATTGATTGAAATAGTTGTAACTTTTATGTAGCCATAATGTAGGTGGATGGATAGATATCATAGAAAGAGACAGAAAGAGAGATAGACATTGTAGATGGATAGGAGTATAGAAAGACGGATATTGGATAGGCATCCAGATGGTATAAGGTGAATAGAAAGATGGATAGAAAGATTGATAGATATATGGAAGGTTGGATAGAGGGATAGGTGGTAGAAAGAAATAGGTCAAACATTGCTTAAGATGGATATTTATGCAAAATTATACTAGGAGTTTCAGCATAGTATTCTGAACGTCACTTGTAGGATCTTTCTCTAGTTCAGCACAAATGGATTGGACACTAGTTCAATGTCAAGGCAAGATGGTTGATTTTAGTGCCACCTTGTGCATGGCAGTGAAAACTGTACTCTTCTTTATGGTCTTCAGAGTGGTGTTATGGAAGTCGATTAATTTCTTTTTTGGGGTCAGAGAATTAGTTTGATTAAACAATTTATGTTTGCACACTAAGCAACCCCCACCAACCTCCGAAAAAAGACCCAGCATTGAAGACTAGACCATTTTTTTTTAAAGTTACAAATTGATTATTAAACGTATTTATAAAATAAGGGAAAATCAATAAAAATAAATTTACTCACACTGCAAGCAACCTTGAGGGCATCAATGGTCTTGTCCTGCTCGTTGATGCATTCTTTCAAACGGTTTAATTCTGTTGCATCGATCACAGCGCCCTCTTCCAGATTGCCGCCTTTCACTGCCTCGATGATTTCTTCTTCTTTGTTTTCGTAATCACGAAGTTGATAATGCTGAAAGAAATGCATGAGCAATCAGAAATTGACACCATTTTTAGGGCGCTCCCTAGGAGAGAGCTCCCTGTTGTCATTGAAATCCTGAAGAATCTTGTGGGTCGATTTGTGGGCACGATACAGCTCCAATTGACTTCAAAACTTCACACATTGCATTATATCAGCCAAGAATGGATTGATCAACTTTACAGGGACATGCACATAGTTTAAATACCATTTTAGAGACCCAGGAAAACCATCCCAAAAAAACTGGAAAGAGGGAGTCCTGTGATGTCATACAGGGGGGTTTCCCACACCAGATCTATTTATAGCTCACTCAGAATTTGTCAAAACAACAAGAGGTCAGCAATTGGGACAAAACACCTCTGCATGCTTCATAAATGTGTTGTAGTAAGTTGGATGGAAAGATATGTGAAAAGAAAGATAGATAGATAGATAGATAGATAGACAGATAGATAGATGGGTAGAAACCTAGAAACACAGCTACAAACACAACATGACTGACAGCTTCACATAGGGAAAAAAAGGAAAACAATGAAACTGTGAAATGGATTAGATTGTTTATGGTTTCTTTGTTTTCAAGAACTTGCAGTGCCATCAGTTATAGGAGCGCCCTTTAAAGTGCGTTGTGCACGTAATTTTTTTATACTTAAGATGAAATTTTCATATACATCTACATTCTACTTGCTTCCTTGTGCTCCAAAAATTTTTGACCAAGAGTGTACAATATAGATTCATTTTACCAAGAGTGTATACTTACCAGAGAATGGTAATCCTCCTTCAGTTGGTTCAGTTGTTCTTCTACGTTCACATTCTTAGCAGAGAGGATCATTGTTTTCTCCAGATAGTTTCGCACTTTCTCCTTCATTGGACTAAGGTGCGACTCTGCCTCCGAGAGCCTTTGCTCCTGCAAAATAATACATAAGCACAATGAAGTTAATTGTTGGAACTAAGCAGGAATAAATTAATTTTAGAAAATGTGTTGTATAAAATAACCATTAATTATATCAATAGGGGTTTTTTCCAGGTTGACTTAGGCCAAGTCATTTTGATGTCAAAACATAGGCTGCGCGGCAGCATACCCTCGGCTATTCAGCAGGCCATACTAACTCATACTGAAGCATGTGAAATACATTGACTTACTGCCGGTGAGGGTTGGCAGCACGATGCACAGAGCCCCCACCTCCCCCCCCCAATAAAAAAAAGGAAAACTGTTAAAACATGGGCAAAGATCTGAAAATTTAGCACAGGAGAATATGCACTTGGAAGTGGTAGTCTGTATAACTACCATCTTGCATGGGAAAGGTGGTAACTAAATGAAACCTGGATAATGAAATTCAGGCAAGTGGGCCTATCGGACAGTAACACCAGAGTTATATTACAGATATATACTCATTTACTTTTTTTGCCTGATGGAAAATGTTGTTTGATGAATGAAACGTCCATTTCTCTATTTTATATGATTTTTTTTAATTGTATTTAACTTTGACAAATTTCTCTGCCCAAGCATTTAAGAGATTCAAGGTACAAATGTACTGAAAAGAGATGTTGTAATGAAATAAAATGGTCACCTCATTGCTATATCCTCCTCTTGTCCTAATGAGCCAACCAAGTGATTAAATACAGGAGGTAAAGTCCTAATCATCCATCTATCCATGATTCTCTGGATGTATTAATAAAACAATATAGATGATCAATCAATCAATCAATCATCTATCTATCTATCTATCTATCTATCTATCTATCTATCTATCTATCTATCTATCTATCTATCTATCTAGCTAGCCTATCTATCTATCCATCTATCTGTCTGTCTATCTGTCTAGCTGTCTATCTATCTATATATCTATCAACCTAAAAACGAATCAATAGTGCAATAGGAAAATCTATTTTCAGGGATACATTCACAATGGATCTATCACAAACAATCAATCAATCTATCAATCAAACAATCTTCAATCATCTAAACACCTCATCTATCATTCTATCAATCTGTCAATCTATCAATCCGTCAATCTATCAATCTATCTATCTATCTATCTATCTATCTATCTATCTATCTATCTATCTATCTATCTATCTATCTATCCATCTATCCATCTGTCTATCCTACCTTTTCTTATCATAAATTATGAATACAGTAAAAGGCCAGCCTAAAAACAGAAATAATAGGTAGGTGTCTAACTATCCAATCTATTTTAAATATTAAATCTATTTTAAATATTAAACTAAAAACAATGTATGGCCTACAGATACTTTTTGAGACTAATACATTTGCTGGTTAACACCAAAAATGTTAAATGCTGTTCAAGCTTGGTGGTACAACAATAGCTGAAAACACCATAAAAAGCTTGCATGGGATATAAAAAGTCATATCTCAGCTTCTACTTGGCCTATATTTCTGATTGAAATTGGAAATTTCATTATTTGTTTTAGATTAAAAAAAACTAAGGTTATCAATGATTGAACACACTTCCAAGAAAAACAGGGAATTTTGTTAGAAAGATGAGGGTACTACATTGTATGCATCTGCTTCTATACCCTCCCCTTTGTTCTTGGGTTTGGTCATTAGAGAGGATCAGTGACATCGTGTTACATAATGCCCATTCAACAAAAGCTGCACCCCCTTCCATCTTGACACTTGTTCTGTTCAAGGTGCTAAAATATGCTTGTGTTGAGTTTTGTGATGAATTAATACACAAATTTATCCAATAATATCTTTGTATAAATATAAAACTAAATATTTCAATTCATAGAAAATGGGTTTTGTTACATACCAAGTAAATTTCTATATAACCCTGTATTTAGTGGCATAATGTCTGCAATCATGAAATGATCACATTTAGTTTTTATGCAAAAATCTAAATAAAAGCAGGCTGACATTACCTTAATTTCTTGTTTTTAATTTACATCACTGAGGTTAGATTTGAGCAAAAGGGTAACATGTGAGTCTTTGACATTTCTTGTCAAAAGTCTTAAATGGTAAGGCCCCTGAGCAAGCACTATGAGCATAAATCATATTTGTCTATATATAATTTATAATATTAAAACACATAAATTCTGAGGAAGGATGTGATAAAATGTTACATTTGGGACACGTTGTAGGGTAAGATTCTTTGAGTCTGACCCTTAGGGAGGGTAACCTTGAGTCGGACACTTTTATTGGAGCTGAATTGGGTAATTGAGAGTATCTACACCAGTGTATTTGGTACCAATGCGTAGCCCAAGATCTCTTTCATCCATTCAAAAAGTATCAGCTTGATAGATTATTTTTAGTTTGATTTCCAAGACCATAAAGATGGGTTAAAAACCCGTTTTTCTCCCAAATTTTGTCATAAAATTGTGTATTTTAGTGAATTTTAGCCATATTTGAAGAATCCTTTGCTGGCCTATAGTATTGATCTGACATCAATTTATGTGTTATTCAGTAAGAAGGAAGCTTTGCCCGTTTTTTTAATCAAACATGAGCTTTTTCAATTGAAGGGATGGCTCTAAAGCACCTGTACCTTTGAGTCATGTTTTTACAACACAGCTGTCCGACTCAAAGATACCCTATGTCATTTTTTATTTCAGATATTTAACCACAAATTCAGTTCTTGTGTTGTGCCAATTGTCAAGTTTTTGTTAGATGTAGTAAAAACGCTTAATTTGAGGCCCTGGTTGACAATCAATAACTCATAGGCCAAACAAGATATCACTTTTTTAAATTACACAGAATCCAAGTGTCCGACTCAAAGAACATTACCCTATGGCACTTTGAGTAACTAAGATCCAAAATTGACTGAAATGTGACAATTCAAAGGTCAACAGTATTTGGCATATTTTTAGCAATTTCTGTCTTCATATTCAAATATCTGATGGTTTAATAGATGTATGCACGAAAACCATGTATTTCATGCCATGTACCATGTGCAACCATACATATTTATATTATTTACATGTATAATTTAAAGTGTAATATCTTGATAACCACATTGATTTTCAGTGATGTTTCACATTTTGACCCCCCCCCCCCCCCCCTCCTTGGCTGTCATACACATCTGAGTTGTGAAGTAATGCACCCTCCATTCTTTAGTGAGACTTTACCCAGATTACATCATCTTATATAAGGTGATTGAGGTACAGCAGACAATGGCCAATTCATGCCTATAGGGGAGAGGGTTGAGCAGCTGGGAAGGGGGAGGCTAAAAGGTCCCTTTAAGAGGAAGAATTGGTGCTCATACAAAATGTTGTAATTCTCCAAAATTATCATAACATGTATACAATACAATGATTTATCAGACCACATTTCATCTCACATTTCTCCCAAATCCTGCAATAAACAGCATTTTCAAAAGGAGTCATACATATAATAATTACTATAGGCATATACAATGTCATGACATTGTATAATTATGCATTTTTGACAAATTCCAGGTCCGTTTTGGACATCCCATTTTAGGCCTGAGGCTTCTTCATTTTTCCTCCCAGGTGCGTCAGACTTTTGATGTGAACTGAAAAATGGCCATTCTAATGCATGTGGTTATTCCATTTCGTGTAATCCCTTTGTCTCAGCCATAATTAATTACTGAAATCGCGATTTCGTACGGCCGTTTCGCTTTTACCTCGTTTTGGACCTCCTATTCAACGTCTGAGGCTTCTTCATTTTTCCCCTCAGGTACCTGAGACTTCCCAGGTGAACTAAAAAACGGCCATTCTAATGCATGAGCCTATTTCCATGGATTTTTTTCCTTCCTGCAAACCGTAATGTACAATTGAAATCGCGATTTCATATAGCTGCTTCTGCTCAACTTTTCTTTCCCCAACTTTTTTTCAATAGAAAAATTTGCAAAAACTCATGCAATGGCTGTGAATATTAACAATAGTGTGTCTAACGACAATAAGCTTTAAAGTAAAATAATCTACCCATTACCATTTAGGCTTTTCGCGCAGAAATGTTGGAAAGTAGGGATTTTTTCTAATTTTTGGATTTTTATAAAAATTCATAGGACCAACATTCCAACTGAGTCAAGCTGTTTAAAGAGGCATTAGTTAGACACCTAATTGAAACATTTCATAGATTTAACTCCAAAATTGACTGAATCATACAGGTTTGAAATAATAGTATTTTTTCATATTTTTGGTAAATTGTCATCCGTTCAACTTTCGTGAGCATTTAGACCCACAAAAATACATCTTGGGCACTTAATGCATACGATGTATGCAAATTTCAGTGTCAAAAGTCCAGCAGTTTTTTAGTTATGTCCCAGAAACAAAAAAATACAATTTTTCACATTTTTCAATGATTGTGACAAAAGTATTTTTATCATGGGGATTAGACCTATAAAAGGCTCAACTGGGATAAAAGATACTATATTTACCCAAAAATGATACATGTACATGCCATAGTTTTGGCTTTACACCCAATACACAAAAAAATATTTTTTCACATTTTTCAATAACTGTGAGAAAAGTATTAATCTCATATGGATTAAACCCCTAAAAGACACAACTAGGATAAAAGATACAATAATGTCCAAAAAATAAAAAGTATACGTCCCATATTTTTGGCGTTACTCCCAATACACAAGTGTGACGCCCGTTATCCGGACGCCCGCCCGCCCGCCCGCCCGCCCGCCCGCCCGCCGGACGGACAAATTTTCCCAAAGTAACTACAATACCCGTCGGCAATGTATACATTGCCGAGGGTAAAAATGTTTCAAGACAATTTTGATATACAGCAGACCTTATTGCTGAAGGTCAATATTTATCTACATCCTAACATTGTTCCTTAAGGGATCATCATCTCCAAACTTTTCAACATATCACAATTTATGGTGCAATTTGAACAGTAGACTTCAAAATAAAATCAGAGACATTTTTATTGACGGTTTTTTCCCCAATAACCTACACATGGTCTCTTGAAGGGCCTATTAATGAGAGAGGATGGAATATTCTGCTTTAGTCTTCCAAAATTTTGTATGCAGTATGCAAAGCATTATTTTCAGTCGGTGCGACTGTAAATCATCTTGACTCACCAGGAGCAATTTATCTTGGAGCAGTTGTTGGTTCTTCTCTTCCAACTGAGCCACGAGGGTTCGTAGCTCCGTCAGCTGCTCCAACTGGTTTGGTTCGCACGGGAGCTGAAAAAAACATTTGAATGTATTATAACGATATTCACCAGGATGATTTCTTTATATGCAGAATTGATTTTTGGCAGTAAACATGTATTGTATTTCTGTAAGTTCATTCAGAGGTAGCCTAAAAGCGTGAGAAGTAGTTATGGAAAGGTAGATTTTAGATTTGAATTGTAATTCAGCATGCATGGTCACTTTATTTTGTTGATGAAGCGAGGTTTTCTATAACTCAAAAGGAGGCGATAATATTTTGCTCTGTTCCGGATATGTATGATTGAATAACTTTTTCTTGAGGGGAAAGAATATGACATTGACCATGGATTGGGATAGTATTCACCTTGCAAAGTTAAGTCTTGCAGAGGGTTAGCTGCTGCTCAGCTTATGTTTTTGTTTGCCAAATTGTCTAAAGAGTTTACCACAATCAGCCAGGTCTACAGCACTTAGTACCAATTACACAACAGGAACATGAGGAAATAACACATTGAACTACATTCTCTTTCAGAAACCTAAAAACAAAAAAAAGGAGGTTAGTTTTCCTGCAAACAAAGTTCTTATCTATCTTCTCAGTTCTGACTCAACTGTTCAACATGGCTTCCAAGATAGAGCACCTATAGGATAGCAGTTCAACTTGTGTTTAACACTTGGAAATGATAAAGAACTGTGCTAAGAGAACTGGAGGGCAAGAAAAACAGAAAATTACTGATAAAAACAGGAATCTATCAGGCTGAATCATATTGGTCTGCAGAAAGAAGTCAAGTCAGAGAACTTTGCTGCATGGGGATATTAAGAGAAAGGTTGTAAAAATACAGAAACTGTTTCCATGGCAACCAGAAGTGAGAAGATCTCGAGATCATGCTGGTGTAATGGAAGGAATCCAGTCTTATTTCTGACATCATGTCTGATGAATATGAAGTTTTATTTTTGCGCAATATGAGTAGGTTATATTCATATGGAAGTTAGGAGACATTAAACTTCCATGAGTTCATGAAGTATGAATTTCAGCTAGATTTCATTCAGATGAGGTGTGAATTTTATCGTTTCTAATTTCTACACCAAGTGCAAATCATTTTGTTTTACTGAACACTCGAGCTCAGTAATGCGGAGCTCATTACGTTTGACCTGACAAGTCCATGGATGCATCGATCATCAATTAAATAATATTATACGTATCATCTATCAAAAATGGCATGCGACTGTTCAATTTTGAGCTTCTGCTCAAGCATGACAAATCTCTTGAGTATTCAGACCGCCTAAAGGACAGATTATGGCTATGTAAGTTTTTTTGAAAATCAAGCCAGATTCTCTCTTCATCTTGGTAACTGTATCCATTGGCATTTATATATGGACCAATGTCGATTGGGAATCTTGGACCAGTGCTCTAGCTCTTGGACTGGACAGGAATGAAACTGCAATGCCATAAAATGTTTCTATTTTGGCCATTCCCAATGACCATGTGCCGCATTTATACAAAGGCAGAACTTCATAAGATTAGGCAATGCATTGAAGTTATCGCAGTCTTTGCAATAGTTCAGACTACAATGCACTCCTATCTTCCCATTTTCTTCAAAACCAACATATTAGAACATGTGCAACTGCAAGTGCAACCAGTGGCAATTGAGCAGCAGCCATCTTGCATGGACTGCTTTCTTTGTGTTACTGCCAAACAGTCTAACACTGAGATTTGGCGCCAACCCAAAGTCAGGAGTCCTACAAGGGGAAACTTTTCGCCCGAAGATATTGCAGACAGGGTGCTTGAAACTACCCCTTGCAAGTTCACCCCACCCTGTAGTTTCAACTGGGACTAGTTTGCCTGTTTACTAATAGACCCTGATAGTCTGTATGCCATTGTGAGGGTTTGTATTGTTTGGTGGGGCCAAATGACTCAGAATCTCAGATATATTGTACAGTGTCCTAGACTATAATACTTCAGAAAAAAAAGAGAGAGAAGAAATAAAGAGAAAACAATGTGATCTTATGACTTTTGTATAATGCAAAAAAAAAATTGCAAAAAAAAACTAAAGTGATAAATTTATGGTTGTTTTAGTTTTTTGTCATTGAATTGCGCATCAAATTTTTGAAAAAAAATGTTTGCTTCCTCAATGTTTTTAAAATATTCTTCAGTTTAAGTTCAAAGTAACATTTCAAGAACAAATTGAAGAAGGTGCAGGAAGGCAGGACTGCAGGAGCAGAAAGGGAGGGGGCCAAGGAAAACTACAACAAGAAAATGTGCATAAATCATCCTCTTTGTTTGAAATTGCAAATTTAATATTAGTCTGAAAAATCTTAAACATTCAGTCAGACAAATTAAGACACTTTTCCTTTAAAAATATATCTTGAAACATTGGCATGTATAAAGCAAAGTTCGTTCACTTCTTTGTCTCAAAAAGAGGACGTAGAAAAGTGAAGGCCAAACTGGTGCACCCAGCCATACTCCATTCAGCACATGTATGGCAAAAACTCTGGTGTCTATAACACCATTGAACAGATTGCCAGACAATGATGCATAATAACATAGTTCTGATAATAAGTTATGTGCGAAATTCTGCAGCTATTTGTCTGTGTTAGGTTCCATAATGTGCCAGCCAGTTTGCATATTTTAATTTTTGTGACAGTTGGTGATAGATTGATATTACAGTGATTTATGGCTGTACATTCCTCGCCTTTTTTATGTCCTCGGGATTTATCCCAGGACATATCTGTCGTGAGAGCCACTTCCCGTCAATCTTCTAATTTAGTGTTTTCAGAAAAACTATTCACTGGCGAAATGACACGCCCAACTAATGTATTCCAATGATAAAACTTCCTCTTATGCATCCCTGCCTGCAATTTCGATCTTCTCAGTGTTCAATTTACTTCAATATATCACATTTTCCAGTTATTTTGTGACAGCTTCACCAAAAACGATTCCAAATTCGTTGCAACGGGTCCTAGCAGCTGCACACATGCAGCACTGCACCCTCACAAGCCAACCTTGGCAACCCAAGCACTTGGCCCCACTATGTGGGTCACTGTTGTGTCACTGCTGCTGCTGCTGCTGCTGCTGTGCTGAATATGCATGAGTTGAAAAAATGTGAACTAAGTTCAACAGTTGACCTGATTCTACCTGGAGTGCTTTCTCTTTGTCTCTGCTCTGGCTCAGACTGGCTGCCCAGTCATGGATTGTCAGTAGAGCAGTGTACAATTCAGCCTTTCTTGTCAGACTGACTTTACCACTCAATTGATTCAAAATGTGCTCTTGGAATGCAGTTATTGGTTTCTTAAAATCACTGCTGCCATATCATTTTAGTCAAGTTATGAGACACAGAAATGTTCTTCTTGTATATTGTTCTAATGATAGGAAAAGCTATATGATATTAGAATAGCACATAGCACATATCTACAATTTATATTAAAGAATTAAGAGATCTATAGAGTGGGCCTATAGCATATTGACATAGCAGACTATATTCTAAGTCAGGATGTCTGTAGAAAAATACATAATTTCTTGAGAGCCTCCCTGGTCCAGTCACTTTCACTTTTTAATACTGATAAATTATACACTGTTGGTATTATATTTTTTTTATATCATTGATTTAAATAAATCGGCCTGTGAGCTCCTGTGCACCCTACTGCATGGGACACCCTCACTAGCCATGTGCTGTCAACTCAGTGACAGGATGCACATGGTCACTGGGGGGGGGGGGCTGCATGGGGGTGGGGTGGCCTCTTGATTGTATCATGTTTGAATGTGTTCAGAGAGTACTTAAAGCATATGCATGACATATATTTTTTGGACTTGGCATATATTACAAAATCTATATAGATCTATGACATATTCACAGCTGATTAAATGTTTTAAAAGTAAATTTTAAAGGCCAATGGACCAGCCAGCTGACTTGCATGTTAAACAAGTTCAGATGCCCGAGGACATGGTGCATGCATTGCATGCTATTTTTTAATTCAGATTGTGATCTGCTATCTGTCTAATTGTTAGCTATCTATCTATCTATCTATCTATCTATCTATCTATCTATCTATCTATCTATCTATCTATCTATCTATCTATGTGTCTCTGTCTCTCTGTCTATCTATTTGTTTATCTGTCTATCTGTCTATCTCTCTATCTGTCTAGCTGTCTATCTGTCTATCTATCTGAACAGGTTATAATCTATTTATTTATCTATCCATCTATATATCAACCTATATTCTTTGGGAATTCTACCCCCAAATCCCCCCTGTGCTTATGCCAAATTGCACCCCACCCAATTTCTCATCCTCTCACTGCCTATCCTGCATTCTGTGATCCATCTCACTTCCACAGCCAATTTCAACAGCCCTCTTCTGGATCCTCTCAGTTTGAAAGTGATGAATCCCTTGACCTTACAATACAGCATAAGATCGTGCGGTGTATCCGGAGCTGTAGCTTGGCCTCTACTGATTTTGTTTTAATTTATCGTTTGGTTGATTGCAAAAAAATTACAAATGTTGACCGGGTGTTTGTCTTGCTGAGGTCTGCAGCATGGATAGTGAAATAGTAATATATCTAACACGTCTGATTTTACCTTCACTGTCCTAACTATTTACGATCATACTCATTGCATATTTCAAAATGCAAGTTCGGATAAGTAGCAATCTGTATATTGATTAAGTTTGGGGCATAGGAAAGTGCAAAAAATTCGAAGGCGGCCTGAAAGCCAGATTTTTCGGTTGAACGCTATTTGCCTTTTGTTCAGGATATACTGCAGCAAGAGCGGCTAACCAAACATCCAACAAACCCCCCCCAACAGAACATCTCCCCTCTCCCCATTATCTCTACACCCCCCCCCACCTCTACCGCTTACCCTTCAAGTCCAGGTATCCCTGTCTTCACACCTGCTTACCTACCCAGGTAGAAAATGCACAATATTTCATGTTTATTATCACACACTTGGGTTTCCAAATCTAGGATTTCACCAACATGCGAAGGCATTTGTAGGATTTGCTAACCGACCCTCAGCCAAATAAATGGCTTTCGCTTGGAATTCTGTGAGTGAGTTCATCCCTTTGTGTGGTGGCATACTGTCATTACTGTGTCTACAGTGTGTGCGTATAATGTGGCAGTACGGTTTTGGTTTTCGAATTTATTCCACAAGAATGTTTAGTGACAACGTAAGACACAAATTTAAAATGTGAAAAACTATCATCGAAAAATATGTCAAATTGGGAAGGAACATGTATAGGTTGAAGTGGATGAGGCTTTCCATCGATTGTTTTTTCTTTGTGAAATACCGATTTCCTTTCGAAATGTTCGCAGAACTATTTTCACGGACTAAATCTAAGACTCATAACCTTGTAATCTGGGACTTATCTTCATTTATATAAATGAAAGTGAATAATACTTACAGATGCCTGAGAATTCAGCTTTTCTTCTTTTTCTTCTTTTCTTTCTTCTTCTTTCTGGTTTCTTTCCAGCTCACTAGGGGGACCTTGAGGTTGTTCTTCTGGTTCCTGGTCACCCTGGAGATCATGTGATTGGTCATGTGATTGTTCTGATTGGACATGTGACTCTGATTGGTCAAGAGACTCCAATTGTTCTTGTGATTCTAACTGTTCTTGTGAGTCCAACTGTTCTTGTGTGAATCTTCACGAATTTCTTCGTCAGATTCGTGTGACGCAATCACATTTAATTTCTCAGTGAGTTCTGTAACTTGGTCGTTGGAAGAACGCAATGATTCTTCCAATTCTTCCGTCTTCTTCTTTTCTTCTTCCAGCTGATTCTCCTGAAAAATTGAAGTAGAAGAAAACCATTAGACCAATTAGACAATATATAATAGACATTATGTTCCATATGATGTATAAGTGTCATATCACACAGTGATGGAAATGGAAAATTTTCTTTGGGGCAGCTCTAAGCCCATGCGGCAGTGTCAGGCCATTCCACCAGAGCATCATTTTGACTAAAAAATACCTTGAGGATTGAAAAAGTAACATGATAAATGTAATTTCACCAGTGATCATTGGGGGAGCTGTAGCTGAGCACAGCTCCCCTTCTTTTTTTATCAAGGCAGCTTAGTCTCACTGAATTATCACAAAGAGAGCAGAAAATGTTTTATTTCAGGTGAGACATTTCAAGCTAGAATGGTCTTAGGAAGCAATACTTTTCTCTCCTCATTCAAGAAGTCGTGTCACTCAAAGAAACGAAGTAGCAATGTGGAGTCTGAGTCAAAAGATCTGCAGAACTGCGTGTGTGGAAGAATGCCATAAAATGATCAGCCGGTCTGAACATGAGTTCAATTTATCTGTACCACACACCTTTGAAATAAGTATCACATATTCGGAAATCTTTCTTGTCATCAGTGCAGCACCAATGGCAGTATGAGAACTTATTGAGAAGACTGATGCAAACATTTGATTTCACAGAACTTTCCAACATCTGACTCGGCTTCATTAAACATTGTTACTTCAGAGTTCAGTGCTGAGCATGTGCCTTCAATATACTTTTGATGAGATGTAAGCATACTATTGTAGCTTCTCAGTGCGATTTTGTTACATTTGGTGTGTTTGAGCATTCAATTATCTTTTGCGTTTTATCGGATTTTTCTTCTTCTCCCTTAATTTTTTTAGCATTGTGGTTTGCCTTTTCGTGGTAAATTACATATTTTGGTTAGCCACAACATCATCTATCTTTATCTTCAGTCTTTACACTCAGTGGTATATGCCAACAGGCGAAAGACCCACAATTAAGGAAGAGGAAGCCTCAATGACTGTATTTCCAAGAGTTGTGATCAACTTATTTATCTTACCAGAAATCCTTAACCATTTTTTTACAAAAACATGATAATCCACTTTCAGCCATTAACCTAAAATGCTGAAGTTGTGTCTGTTTATTCATACAATGTACATTTACTGGCTTTCTGGCTTTGATTTACTGCTTTTAGACAGGTATTTACTGCTCTTAGTCAGATATTTACTGCTCTTTGCTGTTTATTTACATGGATCCTATTGTGATAAACAAACAGGTAAAGCTACTGACATAAACATTACCAGTCTTAGTCCAGCTACTACAAATAGCTTATGCACCTTTCTTCATGTGCCAAACTTCAGACCTCTGCTCTTTGGAAGTAAGTTGTAAAGTAATGTAACCTGCAAGGTTCAGTTTGTACATATATTTGTTTTATTTTCCATCCCTAACCATGCAATGTTTTACTGAAACCATAACCATATTTTACTGAAATCAATTATTTTCCATCCATGCCATATTTTACTGAAATTAAGTAATATTCCATCCCATGTCATATTTTACTGATATTAATTATTTTCCATCTATAACCAACTTTTTACTGACATTTAGCAGTTTTTCCATCCGTAACCCAATTTTACTGAAATTATGTAGTTTTCCATCCAAAACCAATTTTTACCGACACTAAGTTATTTTTCCATCCATAACCTTATTTTTATGAAATTAATTATTTTCCATCCATTCCATATTTACTGAAATTTAGTAATTTTCCATCCATACCAAATTTTACTTAAATTTTGGTACTTTTCAATCCATGACCATAATATTTTGCTGAAATTGTAATTCATACCAAGCTTTTGTAATGGTTAGAGTATACAATTGCAAATGACTGCTTTAGAAGTTATTTCTTGCTGGTTGTGTCCTCTCCTGCGTGTAGTAATATCATAGTGAATACCACATTGTGTAAATACAGGACATAAAGCTCTAATCACCCATCCAACTTCAGAAGTTATAATTTATATAATGTTTGTGTGAGCAAGTACAGCAAGCTCCCAACAGAAACCTTGAAGCAACTTCTACAGTATAGCAGTATTGATGTCAGGGTGTAGTCTGAAGCAGTTTCAGACTTCATATTTCAGCATGAAAAACAGCAGACTTGCTGCTTTTTTCATAGTTCACGCTGTTGATCCAGGCATCAGAGAACTGATGCTCTGAACAGTTTTTTAGTGTTTGGTGTACAGGAGGTATTTTTTTGCTGATTTTTGTTGGTTTTCAGAAGTTTGTTGCATGGTGCTTGGGAGGGGGGTCTTTTTTATCACAGCCTAGATTTCTGGGAACTGGCTGAAACTGGTAGAACTGAGCTATGGCTTCATGTTGAAATGATGACTTTGGCTCACTGCTGCACTTCAACTGGCAAGTGCTTGTGTTAATTTTGTTATGATGTATGGAAACATTTACACGACTTTCTGACTTTTCCGACTTGTTGGTTTCTATAACTGTTTTAGAACAAACATCTGCTATATTTTTGTTCTGACAGGCAAGAAGAAAGCAAGGAAAGAAGAAAGAAAAGAAGAAACTTTGACAGGATGGGTAAAATGAAGGAGAAAGGAAGGAAAAAAGAAGAAGGAGCGAAGAAGGAGCGAAGAAGGAGATGAATGAAAGATGGAGGAGCATAGAAGGAAAGTCGAAAGGCAGGAAGGAAGCAAAAGAAAAGAAGAAGGAAAAAGGAATGAAGAAGGGAGAAGAAGAAAGGAAGAGGGAAAGTAGAAATAAAGTAGAAGAAGGAGAGCGGAAAGGCAGGGAGGCAAGAAAAAGGGAAAAGAGGAGGAAAACATGCAAGGAAAACATTAAAAGGGGGGAAGCTAGGAGAGCATCAGAAGAAAAGTAGGATGGAATAGCAACAAGAAAACCAGAGAGGAAAGTACAGAAAGAAAACGGAAGCAGAGAAACTATAAAGCAAAAAGACAGATGAAGACATAATGAAACCAACAGATAGATGTCAACAATGAAGGTCAATGGGAAAGGTCAACCTAAACAGCAGTTATTGTTGTTATATGTCCTTTTAACTAATCAAAGGTCACCTATGTTTCATCTTTCATGGACCGGAAGTTCGTCCTGGATCATCCATCTTTTTTTCTGACAAATTGACCTCCTGGTGTCAGGAGTGAGAACTAATGTTATCTACAACCCCTTCAGAGCTGTAGATAACCCCAAAGAGTGGTAGATAACAAGAGAGATAAGAGGAGTAATTTCGAAGGTGCATCTATTGCTTATACCCCAGGTAGAAATGGGGGTAGAAATAGACATGCTGGCTCAGTGCTTTATGCCATAGGTAAATTCATGAGCATGCACCTGCTTCAAGCTTGCTGCAAAATTAGCCTGATGCTTTTTCAAGATTTTCTAAACTGAGCAAATGTTGTGTTGTCTGTTCTGTGTAGACTGTGTTGTGGATTATGGGTACAGCATATGTGTATTGGGTCTTCAAAGAGAGCCAAGAATAAGACTAGGCAGTAGTATGCACTGTGTTTTTGTAGCCCTTGGGCTGCTTTTTGGATACATATGTAGCTTTTATCTGTCTGACCAATTGTCTATGCTTGCAGATCATGAAAGTATGTATCAGATTGTATCTATCTGACTATCCAATCTGTCTGTGTATAGCCTACCTATATATTCTATAGCCATTTGTCTATCAAGCTCCTAGGATCAAGCTGAACATTTGTCTTACAAGCTGCGCCAGTCTGCCAACCTCTGGAAGTTTGCTTGACTTTAGTTGTGCTGGTGTACCCCGGATAAGCCAGGGTAGCTCAACCTCCATATTTTTGTGGGGGGACTGCGCTTTCTTTTTGGTGACCACCATATTACGTATAATGAGATGAGGAGACTAGGAGTCAGACACATTTCCGATCAACATTGATTCAGGGTTACCCAGGGTCTTTCAGTTGCCTCACCATACGAGGGGTGTCCCAAAAGTTCTGACCAATTTTTTTGGCAGACCTTTCTATTTGAAGTAGCTGTATGAAATGTTCACAGAATCAATTTCAGGTATTTCACTATCCATTTTGAAAATATGGTACCTGTTCGAACATTTTAAATAACTTTTCTGTTGCCATGGAAACAGAAGGTCAGTGCACCCAGCGCAGCTCGATATTTTAGGCCAAATCCAAGTGTCTAGGCTTGTAAATAACCAAGGAATTTACTGTAAATATGCAATGGATGATCCTGAAAAATATTATTTGGAAACCTAACAGTATCTCAAAGTTTTTCATTTACATTTAAATTCACAGTGAATCAGTTTAACCCATGTGCTGAGGCGATCACCTGGGTCCTCCAAACTGGGCTAATCCAAAATTGTAGAATTTCAGTGTATGTGGCGACTGCTTATTTCGCGTTATGAGTATTATTTCTTTGCTTTTTGAACTGGTATACATGTTTTAGTATCACGCAAAGTTGCTGAAGGCCAAATCTGGTAATTAAAGCAGATGAGATTGAGTTTTGAACCTAAGGTCCTTGAGCACTCCCACTTGACAGCAGATTGTTTCAGCAAAACCGTCTCAAGCGCTGTTAGGCAACTGCCGGAAAAAGCCTTTGGTAATTGCTTCAGCTGATCAGGTTGAAATATAAATAAATGTTTATAATCTAGGCCTAATGGAAGATATGTTGAAAGACTGCAAGCTTATCAGGAAATACATTTTCTTGCAATCATTTGCTTTTTTACTACAAAATTCTCTGACTTTTTAACACAGCTAACGTGCTGAGTTTCGTCTTAGAAATTGAGCTGCGCTGGATGCATTGAACTCTGGTAACCATGGAAACAGAATAGTAACTTAAATACTTCTTACAGTCTTGATTTTTCAAAATAGATGGTCAAATACCTGAAACTTATTCTGTGAAAATTTCATTTAGCTATTTCAAATAGAAAGGTCTGCCAAAAAAATTGGTCAGAACTTTTGGGACACCCCTCGTAGAATACTGGATACAACCCGCCTCCATTTAATAACCCATGAGCTCGGACTAAAGTGAGTTCCTGGGGTGAGATTTGAACCCACGTGCTTAACAAATAGCCCATATGCATGATGTGGGTCAGGAACCAAGACAAGAACTAGGTTTATTTCCTGGCCTTGCAAACAATGTCATAGACAGGTGATTCCTTCTACTGCATCTGTCTTCATCATCATGGTTGCTGTCTGTCCTATTTAAAAGTGCATTGTGCTAAATTACAGGACGTAAAGCCCTATCGGCGACTATCGCCAACTTGTGCAACTTTATCTGTCCAGCACTATTCTCTGCAACCACCCAATAGGAAACATTGAATATTTTCACAAAGTTCCTTTTCTATGCATTAAATTTGGTCCAATTTTCTCATATTTTCTGCGCCATTAATCTTTATGCGCACTAATGGCAAAATATCAATCGAAATTGCAAACTGAAAGCATCAGCATTCCAAAACCAACCAACTTGTATTCAACTGTGTACAGCTAACAGCTTATAAAATTCCCAATTATTTCAGTGGCTGTTACAAAGTGTAGACCCATTTACTTTGGTATGGAGCCATTTAACCAGGAAATTCCACATGACCCGTTTCTGAAAATTGGATATCATATATGACTGGTTCCCAAATTTCTTACATTGACCTTTCTGTTGGCAGAAGTCCAAAAACACTCCAGTCCACAAAATCGGTCTGTATCATTAGCAAATATGCTGTAGAGTGACTAGAGTCACATAATGGGTGTCTATAGCAATTTGTATTATGTATATGATGGAATGCTGAAAGAGCAATGACAAACTGTTGCATTTATAATTTTTTGTCAGAAACTGTTTGTCACATATTCAGTGTTTCTCACACTGCAGGATGCATTTCATTATTTGCTCTGGTGTGTTTGTCACACCCAAATATTACACAAGTGGTTTTGCTTTATCATCATATCTTGATTGATGATCAAGGATAAATTTAAAATGCTATCGTTGAATTAGGTTTACAATATATTTACGTTTCACAATCTTGACATTTTTGCGATAAACACAATATCCTCTTCTCTGGTACTGTACACACTGTGCTCTTCTCAGTATTTAGACAAGTCACAACTGTTTCACTTCATTTACAATTTTCATGATTTATTCTTACTCATCTTTGTGATATCCATTTATACTGTCCGCAAGATAGGACTATTTCCGTGTTTTGAAATAAGAAAATATTGGGCATAGACTATCTTTCAGTGTTGTAAGATGAAATACACACTTTGGTATTTAGAGGAAACACAAAGGTCACTGAAACAACAGATGTAGCCAAAGTGCAATGTACTGTATAGTAGCACAGCTTGGCATTAGTGAACATTGTATAATATTGTAGTTTTGTATTGAATACAACTGCCATCAGTGATGGAAAAGTAAAATTTTCTTTGAGGGAGCTCTTGGCTCGTGCGTCACTACATGTGGTAGAATCCCGCCATTCCAAATTTCTTCCACCCACGGCATAATTTTGGCCAAAAATACCTTGAGGACTGAAAAAGTAACATGATAATTTTATTTTCACAAGTGATCATTGGGGGAGCTGTATAGCAGTGTAGCACGGCACAGCTCCCCCTGTTTTTTGACATTATAAAAAAAAAAATGTTCACCTTTTTTTTTGTCCTACCGACCGACCCTAGAGAAAGTGCCTTGAGAGGATCCGAGAAGCTAAAGATCAATTACGTGTGGTCCTTAGTGGTAGAAATTTATGTGGCTTTAAGTCCTGTATTTCGACAAAGCACAGAAAATGACAGTGGAAATCGTCAAGGCGCAACATGGGACAGGATAAACGTTAGTCTATTACATAGGTTGCATGTCGGGAATCAAACCAGCGGGTTCGAGAGTTCAGCAGATTTTGTGTGAAGAAATTGATTTGATTTCCTGATAAAAGAGTCTATCGGCTGGACTAGCGCATCCTACAATTCTTTTTGCGTCCTACTAATGGTACTAGAATTTTTTGAAAACCTGTATTATGCTACTATTTTATATCAGATTTGCAGTGCTGGTGTGTGAAGGAAGCTCAAACTCTAAAGTTGGCAATCCAAAATGGCTGCAAGGCAAAGCGTTCGAAAATCACTTACAAGTACTGATCGGAGACTTGTAAGAGCCAAAGTAAGTATATGTGTACTGTGACGTAGTAAGTTTGCCACGGGGGGGGGGTTTGTCAAGCAGTTCTGTAACTTCGAAGCAAGAAACATCACATTTTGTATAAAGTTAGCCGCTTGAGTACAATGTCCATGAACAACCGTTTGTACAACAATTTGCTCAACTTTTCGAAGGTTTATTATGGCATGCGAAGAGGAAAAACATAAGGTCCATCTCATAATATTATCAGTAATGGTTTGGTGTTTTTTTGTTGGCAATTAACTATAATACACCAAGATATCAACTCAATATTGTTACTCTGGCTTTGGAAATTAGAAATAACATATCTTTGCAAATTGCAACTGTAGTTTAGCTTTGTTTGGCAAACAGGCTGCCATAAGGAACATTTCTAGTCCATAACTAGAACGGGCGCTCGGAGAGCACATGCTCCGCTGTCCACTTAAATTTGCAGTTTCACAACTTCCATTAGTGTAAAATGCTGCACTGTTTGACTGTGGCAACAAACAAAACATTTCATGGGCATAAAACCTTTTGGATCCTCTGTGATTCAGTTTGTAGCTTCCATTAATTGCTCCTAGTGCCATCTGTGTTTTTCACCACAGTCCTAGTGGTGACACATTCAGTGAAACCAGTGGGGACATCTGGTGTAAAAATGTCACATACATCAATCTGCTGTGGATAGACTGCACTGTAGAGGATGTAATTGACAAAATTGTCATTTCTCAGTAAAGCAGGCATGAATAGCTACCAGAATTTAATCAGGTATGCAGGGGGAGGAAAAAAGAGATTCTGCCAAAGGACAGCTAGATATGAAATGTAGTATTTGCAGGAGTCGATTAACAAACACACAAACCCACATGAAGATCTCCCAGAATATAAAGTAAAGTAAAGTAAAGTAAAGTAAATATTTATTTATAGTCGGGTTACATATATAAAACAGTTAACAAAAGCAAAAAATGCTTTTTACCGACAAATGATACGACAGATGAGGGATGAAATATTTACAATGACAATAGGATTAAAAGCATAAAATCTTCAGAATGAGTCTTATAAAATCGTTAATGTTGTATATAATCACATTCTTAAAATCGTACAATTTAGGCAAAAGCCACAGTTACAACTAACTCCCTTCCATGTATTTATACTTTTCTTAAAGACATTTATATCACAGCTATTTTTAATCACAGATGGTAATAAATTCCACAAAGAAGCACCTTGGTTAGCCAGAGAGTTTCTTCCATACTTTTCACTTATAACTCTTGGCAATTTTAGTGTTTTAACGTTTCTAGTGTTATAATCATGTTGGACTAGTTCATAAAATTCCTCAGACACAGGTTTACAGTGATTTTCTAAAACTTTGAACACAAATATAGCTAACATCTTCAATCTTGAGGCATAAAGAGATCTAGAATTTGATTTACATAAGAGATCAGCATAACTCCCTTCATAATCATTATACACAATACGCAGTGCCCTCTTGTGGAGTTTTTCTAACTTACGAGTATTGCTTATACCACACAGATGCCATACTAAAGGGCAATAGTTAAAAGATGACATAAAGAAACTTTGAAAAACATTCATCAGTGAGTCCTGACTCAAAAATTTAGACATTCTACTCATAGCATTTAGCTGCTTTCGAGCCTTTTTACATATAGCAGTGATATGATTATTGAAACTAAGTTCATTATCTAGAGTTATGCCTAGTAGCTTTACATACTTTGATGGCTCTATAATATTACCATTTACATTAAATTGTAATGACACATTATGATCTCTTGACAGAAATATTGATTGAAACTTGTTCGGATTAGCTTGCATAAAATTACAGTGGAACCAATCTAATGATGAGACTGCCGCATTTTCAAGTACATTCTTGACAATTGATGGATCTCTATGATGATATGATAATGTGTTGTCATCGGCATAGTTGTAGATGGTACACTGGTTGTCTAAACAAAAAAAGATGTCATTAAGAAACACATTAAATAAAAGTGGTCCCATCAGGGATCCCTGGGGCACTCCTCTTTTCAAGACATTCCACTCGCTAACAACATTTTGCAGCTTCACTCGCTGATACCTGTTAGACAAGTAGCTCCTGACAAGTTTGCACGCATCTTCGCTGACACCATAAGCATGAAGCTTGGCAAGGAGGAGTCCATGTGGAAGTGAGTCGAACGCCTTGCTCAGGTCAATCAGTATGGCGCCAACTGTGTCGTTGTTGTCCAAAGCAGAACGCCAGTCCTCCACACACTTGATGAGCACATTTTCACAACCATAACCCTTTCTGTAGGCAGACAGATACACCGACATTATCTGGGAGAAGTAAGCCATCAGCTGATCACAAATCAAGCCCTCAACCACTTTTGAAAGAGTGGTCAAAACACTAACGGGTCGATAGTTAGATTTTTGTAGATTATCACCCTTTTTGAAGATTGGAGAGACTTCAGCACATTTTAAGGTATCAGGAAAAGTGTTCTTGAAAATTGCATCATTTATTAGAGGTGTAAAGGACCTCGACAGTGCACTGGAGCCACTTCTTATTAATTTTGCTGGCAAATTGTCATAACCACAGGCCTTGTTGATGTTCAACTTCTGTAACTTGCACAATACATCACTTTGTTTAACAACATTAAATTTAAAGCATGATAGGTCCAATGACGAGGCCTTAATATGAGTCACACTTGAATGATTCGAGTAATGTTGAATCAGGGCATCGAAAGGGAGATCTTTGATGTCATCAGGCTCCGATTCTCCATCTGCAAGGTTCACGAAGTGATCATTAAACATGTTGGAAACATCCTTCTGATCAGACACAACTAGCGAATCACTGTCCAACAGAGATATCTGACAGTCAGTACCCCATCCTGCGTTCGTAAAAAATGGTTTGACTGTATGCCAGAATGACTTGTTGCATGAGTTTGTGTCAGAATTGCATTTTTTGTCGAAGAACGATTTGATGGAAGCTCTTTTCATTTTGTTGACTTTGTTCCGCTGTTGTTTGAACTTTGCCCAGCTTTGCGAAGTTTTCTGCTTGTGGTGTTTTCGCCTCAACATGGCTTTGTAATTAATCTCCTTTCTGAGACAATTGTTCATGTAGAAGGCCACTTGACCTCTGGTACGCTTTACCTTTCTTGGTGCATGTTGGTCCACCACGTCAGTTAGAAGTTTGTTATGGGTCCACACTTTGTCGTCAACATCATCAAAGACTTCACAGATGTGAAGTGGAGCTGCTTCTAGGTCCTTGACATATGCTTCTTCATCAAAATGTTTGTATGACCTGTATCGTATTGTCCGAACACCTTTGCGAAGAACATGTATCTTTGTAGCCAAGCCAATAATATTGTGGAAATCGCTGATGCCAGTATCAACATTTTCAGTACCGGAAACACAGTGTCTATTATTAGTCAGAATGACATCAAGCAAAGTAGGACTTTCAACATTTTTGAAACATGTGGGAGTTCTTATCAAATTACTAAGGTTTAAAATATCAATAACATCGCTAAGAACATGAGAATTGGTTAAAAAATTTACATTCAAGTCACCCATCACAAATATTGTTTTACTTTCAAGATAACATTTACCACAAATAAGTTCAAGACACTCTTTTAAATAGTCAATATGAACCGAGGGTGGGCGATAGATGCATACATTGAAATACCTTCCTCGTTTTGTGGTTATCTCTATCACAATTGACTCAATACCATTGTCATTATACTCCAAATCAAATCTTTGTCTGCATGGTAGGTCAGACCTCACGTAACACAAGATTCCTCCTCCGTGCTCATTTCTGTCCTTTCTCATAATTCTATATTCTGGGACAGAGAACTGTGAGTTTGTGAATGAGTCATTTATTTTTGTCTCTGTGAGGCACAGGATGTCACAATACCTAATTATTTGACAGATGTCAGCTCCTCAACTATAGCTAACGAATTCAATAAATTTTTCGTAGAAATAGGCCCTTCACTTGCATCTCAGATCACAGTTCCAGCTAATAGGTCATTTGAACAATATCTTATGAATCCAATAAATAACGTATTTAAATTCCAAACCGTCTCTCAAAAGGATGTACTAGATATAATTAATCAGTTAAAACCGAAAACAAGTCATGGAAAAGATAACATTTCAACAGTTTGTTTAAAGTTCCTAAAAGATGTACTCTGTGGCCCCCTGACTTTAATCATTAACCAGACTATAACAACAGGCGTCTTTCCTGATCTCCTAAAAATAGCAAAAATTGTGCCAATCTACAAAAAAGATGATCCGACCCTTCTTAATAACTACCGTCCTATCTCGCTCTTAAATTCCATCTCCAAAATATTTGAAAAGGCACTATTTAAACAAATACATAATTATTTTAAAGTAAATGGCCTATATTATACAAGTCAATATGGTTTCCGAGAGGGGCATTCAACACAGCTAGCAGCATTAGAATTAATCGACTTAATACTACTTGATATGGATAAAGGTAAAATTCCGTTAAACATATTCATTGACCTGTCAAAAGCATTTGACACCATAGATCATAAAATCCTTCTATCAAAATTATCTCACTATGGCTTTAAAGACAACTCTTACAAATTAATGGAAGACTACCTCAGTAACAGAAAACAATATGTAGAACTAAATGAAAGTCGATCAACAGAATTAACAATTAAAACAGGGGTGCCACAGGGTTCAATACTGGGACCACTCTTATTCATTATCTACATCAATGACCTCTGCAATTCCACCAAACTTTTTAAAACCATAAGCTATGCAGATGATACTACCCTTTTTGTCTCTCTAAATAACAATAATAATCAATTCAATAATGACCAAATCCATAACGAACTGAAGAAAGTCAGTGAATGGTTAGACTTGAACAAACTGTCATTAAATGTGTCAAAGACAAAATTCATGGTATTTCATCCCCAGAACAAGGTGGTAAAACTCCCAAACATCGAAATAAAATCACAGAAAATAGAACATGTTACAGAATTTGACTTTTTGGGTATTGTTCTTGACACTCAACTAAAATGGAAAGGACATATTAATAAAATCAGTAAAAAAATGTCTAAAGCAACTGGTATCTTGTCAAAATTGAAAAATTTTATTCCCCAAAACACACTAAAAATTTTGTATTTCTCGCTTATAAATTCATACATTGACTATGGTATATTATGTTGGGGTCATAAAGGTAACAAACTTTCTACCCTTCAAAAAAAGGCACTTAGAATAATAACAAGAAGCAAGTACAATGCCCACACTGACCCCATCTTTAAAAAACTTAATATCTTAAAAGTCCAGGACCTGTACATACTTAAACAGTACAAATTCTATTTTAAACTTAAGCACAATGGTCTTCCTGAGTACTTTAGCTGTGAACATTTTCTTCCCATACAACAGGCTACTCATGCCTATTTTACAAGAGGTACAACATTTATCAAACCGAGAGTTAGGCATGCTTTTGCAGAAGGGTGCATACGCCATCAGCTACCAAGTCTACTGAATGATAGTCCCTCAAACATTTTAGATAAAATTCATACACACAGCGAATACGGCTTTGCCTCCTATGCAAAACATATATTAATAGATAAATACACAACTGAATGTCAAATAATAAATTGTTACATTTGCAACTAACAACACTTGATATAGATATAATTATTTATAAATGGATCAAGGCAACCCCCGCCCCCTCCCCATCCACCCCTCAACTTATCTTTTCTCCCACTTCCTCCACTTCCCATCATTCTATAATAAGAACTTTGAACAGTTTATGGCAGTCCATGATTAGATGAAAGACCTGAACCATAAAAAGTTTATAGGCGGTGCTTGGAAAAGCGTTCTAAATAGGACATCTCAAGCATCGCCTAGCCAATTGTCTTTTAAATGAAAAAGTCCAATGCATGATAATGTATCGTAAATGGCTGAAATAAAAACCTGTCTGTCTGTCTGTCTGTCTGTCAATGAACTTATTTCTGAGACTATTCACATTCAGATGAAAGATGAGCATTTGCTTGTGATGGTGTCTTTGAAACATGGCGAGCTGAGAAAAGGGAGAAGAGTCTTGACCTTCTGAAGTGCTGTTTTGTTGTTCTTCTGGTTCCTCATCACTCGGACAACAGCTACTGACAGAGGCGGCGCCCTCTTCTTGGCCGATTTCCTAGTAGGCACTATTACGTGAGCAAAACTTTTTCTTGTGCCCGGCAGTGTTGCAGTCATGACACATAATTGGTTCACCCCAACGACAACGGTTTGTGGGATGATTATGTTCACCACAATTGGCGCAGGCGTCATTGCTCCATTTCTGTCTAGAGTACGTAGGTTCTCTTCGGCTTGAATATGAAGGAATGTTGGATGTTCGAATGCTCTTGTAGCCATTCCGGGATTTTGTAATGTCTTTTTCATGACCACTCTTTGGCACCAGTTTCATGTTCTTGGCTAGTCTGTTGCTTCCATTGCAATTCAAATGCACACCATCGCTAAGGAGATAGCCATCGTTAATTTCACCATCACTCAGTTTAAAACTGCTGTCATTGTTTATGAAACAAGCACCTGTGGTCGTGGCCAATCGTTCAAGAGATTTGTTTATCTCATCAATTTTCTCCTGGCACTTAGCATCATCAGTTCTTGGAGGTATACTGCAGACTTTCACTTCTGCTGCAGAGGCAACTTCGCATGTTGCGGCTTCAATGATGTCCTTGAAGTTTGTTGTTATCATATCCAGGTCAAGATCTTTCTTGCTGTCGTTTGTTCCGGCACAGATGACTACACTGCTGTAATTGTTATCATCTTGCTGTATGACATCTGCAATTTCCTTTGTTGTTGCCCCAGACTTACTAATCACGGATGCCTTAGTAAGTTTTTTTTCATCGAAATCCCTGATGATGGAGTCTCCAAGGACAAGGGTTGGCTTGTTCCGGAAATTCATCCAGGTTCTTCTCGTCAATTGCTCATTCAGATCAGACACCTTCTTATGTAATTCTGCTTTCTCATCCTGCAGCTTCTGGCACTCATTTGACTTCTCTTGCAGGTTGGAATTCAGCTCTTCGAACTTCTGGAGGATCTTCTGACTAGTATCAAGCAAAGTGGCCATATCTCTCTGCATTGATATCACTTGCTGCGGCATCATCCTGCAGGTGATGCAAGGCCAAACACCAACAGATTCATCCTCCTTTAATCCCACACAGTCAACATGGTACCATGTGGCACATAAACAACACCTTAGCATTTGAATTTGTTTCTTGGATGACCTGTGTTTGCATTGTTCAACACACAGCTTAACTGCACTTGACGAATTCTCATCACCCATGTTTGTCACAGTGTTTCACACCTCCGACCAGTAATCTTCTGAGTAGGTGACCTCTGTTGATTGCAGATCCCCCCTTCCTTAATCCCTGGACGATAATAGGGGTGGGGAAGCCAAAATCGATGAAAAAGTATCAAAAATGACCTTATCTGCAACTTATGGACTGGTATAACTTGTCAATTTGAAGCGGAAGACTTCACTGTAACACCTGGCTGTAGAATGAAGGTTCCTGGCAGTTGGAAGGTCTTAAAATCCACGATTTTTTCGGAGCATAAATAGAGCTGTCTCAGCATGAATGTAGGTGGCCAACCTCTCACATGGGCACCCTCACAATACACCGCCTATAGCGGAGCAATAAATCACCACCAACAGCAGTCAGCACAGTTGTCTGGGGGCAGACAAGTATCTCAAAGAGATAAGGCCCTGCTGAGGTTACAGGAGAGGGCTGTTTTCTACAGTAAAGATAGCCATGGGGTTCAGGGCCACTACAACTAGAAATTGGCTCTAGAGGACTATTAAATGTTGCCAGTATAGTTATAGAGTTGGTAGAGAGTATAGTTAAGTGGATATCAGAACAGTTTTGCAGAAAGGAAGATTTCATGGTGGACTTCAGGTGGATATAAAAAGTTGTTTTCTCAACCTTCTGAAATCCAGAAGCTGTTGGTTCACAGATGTGTTGGTCTGCAGATGACTTGGTGAGCAGATGTAAACCATATAGTTTAAAAGTAGAATGTCCACATATGTACATATATTACATGCATAGAGTCGAAGGTACCGAACAACTTTACTTTTTGAATAACTTATCCTTTCAAAATCATATGAAACACCGCATATTGGAATTTTAAATTCAGGTGGACTAATTTAAAATACAAATTTGATTTACATTCAGGGCCAAATTCAAATTTCTTCCCATGCTCCCACAAGTCAAAAGCAATACTTACTGCATTGCTTATATGAAACAAAATTGTGAAATACCTCCAGCAGCAAAAAAAAAGAAAAGAAAAAAATTATAAATGAAACAATCAACTCACCAATACTTTGATGGTTTCTTCGTAACCGGCCTTGACCGAGTCCAGCATTTCGGTTTGCTCATTCTTCCACTTCCTCAACTGGCACCGACTCTGCTTCTCGGCCAAGACCGCTGATGCTTGGTGGTCTTCCGCGGTCTTCTTTGCTGTTCTCAGTTCGTGAACCTCCCGAGCAAGGCGGGTCCGCTCCGCCACGAAAATTGCACGTGCCCCTCCCGACAAGCCTTTCTTTGTCATGTCCTGAACTTCGGCCTGTAGCCGGTCCAGGTCGCCCTGCAGTCTGTGAATCTCCATATCTTTCTGTTTGACTATCTTGTGCAGTTCTGTTTCCATCTTCCTTTGCTGGGCTTCTTTGATCTGTGAAAAGAAAAGAATAGATTATGAAAAACATGAAGTGAAGACAGTTAGACAAGGTAACAGATTATGAAGTAGCTTCAAAGATGCCCTCAATTAGGCCTATATGGGAGGTCATTGAAATGATACATTTCCTGCTCCGCTCTCTAATTAGTTCAGGCCTGTTTGGTTCTAAGCTGGAGAATTTATTGTGTGATTGCGATAAAATTCAAAACTTTATATAATATAGGCCTATATATATTTTTTTTTTTGAATTTTTGAATTTCAGGAAGTTTTATACGTGTAGATCAGTAGATTTCAAACATGTATCTCCTGTCTATGAAAAGCAAATTATGAATTCAATTTTTGAAAAAGAGTTATCCGGGACATTTTTGGCTAAACCCTCAAAAGATGAAATTATACGAGTCAAATAACTCAAATTAGAAAATTGGAAGACACTTTCAAATGTTCTAGAACTGGCGCCCTTTTTCCTCTCCATGCTTTCGCGCTGCTCTCTGGTGTAAAAAACTAAAGAAAAATTGTCGCTGAAGTTTCTTTTTCCTCTTTGCATAACTGTTGAAAATAATTTTCAACTGGTGTTTTGCATTATTCATTTATTGTCTTGCAATTGATAAGTTATGTTTTTGCATAATGTAAATTTGTCTTGAATCACAAAATTTGTCTTGAATCACAAAATCACAACGATGATGCCTATAATACATCAAAACGATTTTGAGCATTCGTAACATCGGAAAAAAGTTGTGATGATAAGAGCGTCACATTTCACAGTTTCTCTGTTTCACTTCAAATTATCTAATCAATAGTTCCAAATCAAATGGTATAGGTTCAAATCAATAAATATGGAATGTTTGTCCCTGAGTATTCAAAGCAATTTAAAAAGCCATGATGATCCATCAAAATAATCCAAAAAAGTTTTTTGAGTTAAATAAGTGCATGTAACAGCAAACACTCAACAGTCATCAACAAAAAAAGCAGCAACAAAAAATCAATTGGCTTAAAAATCCAATTAGCCCCTTTTCAAGTGACTTTCTCTACTACAATCAAAATTGAAATAATGAACTGCATGATTTTATAATTCCAAAAGATCATATATAAGAGATAATGCAGAATTTTATAAAATATGTTAAAGTGCATTTATTAACTCAGAATCTCTGATTGCAAAGTAATGAGTTATACAATTAATTCTCCATAATCCATTTGCTGGTGACTACCAATGTCAGACAGTCTCAAGCAATGAATTCAATGGGAATCCATTGGGTTGCTTCTAGAAGTTGGCTTGGCTGATTTTTTTGTCATTTGAGCTTGCCAACGTGGCAGTTCCAGCGTAGCATATACATTGGGGGCAAGATGGCGCCCTGGGGTATTCCATATCATGGGGGTGCAATATAGAACATAGGTTCATTTGGAAGATGGAATTTTCGTCTGATTGGTGGTTAAGCAAATAATTAGCAATCAAAGGAACTGCTTTCTTTGATATGACTTCAGAAGATTTGACTATTTTTTTCTGTATGAAATTGTAGTAAAGTGAAAAAAAAAAGAAGATTAATTCTCTTTCCCTTTTTTGTACTATGTCTTTGCTTTTTATGATCTTTGCAAAAAACTTGCACTGAATTTCAAAAACAATGGAATGCCTGTATGAATTTGGATTATCTTGGAGGACTATTTGAATGTTGGAGGACAACAGGGAAATATTTAGTTCAAGTTCAAGTTCAAGTTTATTGATCATCAAGAATCAGATTCATCTTTATTAATAGAAAATTTTTGAATTTTCAAGTTATATTACGTTTATGAACATCAAACACATGCAGACGATCCCGTAAATTTGTTTTCTGAAGAGTTTTTGCTTTTTGATGTTATGACAAAAATTGCTATTTAAAAAGGGGAAAACATTGTTTAATTACCTGCATGATTTCCTTTGCCTTTTCTTGGTGTAATCTACCTCGCAGTTCCTTGAGCGCGATGGCCAACTTTGTGTGGTTCTTGTCGTGCAGTTGTTTGACTTCCAACTGCCTGTCCCGATACATCTGTCGGAACTTTGTCTTTTGACCATCGAGCTGTGAGCGCAGACGAACGTTGGCGTCTTTGAGGTCCGACAGACTGTGGTCTGAGCTGTCGGAGTAAGCAGAGTCACTGAGGACCCTGCGCGTAGACTTTGGCGACCGTAAGGTTGGGACGGCGTTCTTTCTGGCGGCCATCTTGGGCGATTCCATGGCAGCTATTTTTGACTCTGTGGCTTCCATGGCTTCCATTCTGGATTTCATGGCCTCCATCTGGGAATCCCTCTTGGATTCCAGGAATGATTCGACGACCCCGAGATCTGATGATCCCTCGGAGCACGTAGAATCGGTCATAACCTTCCTCGGTCTGGGCAATGGCAGCTTGGATGATATGGAGCCTGAAGAACTCGTCATTCGTGAATAAAAACCGTGGTCCGAACTCTCGGAACACGTGGAATCACTCATGACTTTTTTCGTCAGGCGTGGCAACTTCGTACCACTGGCAGCGGCCATCTTGGCAGCCATCTTTGACTTGGACGCCATCTTCGGTCCGTCTATGGAACTACAATCGGTTTATAAGGCAAATATCCGCTCTCGTATCGCGGAATAATTTGCAACATTGGGAGTCGAAAGGCACGTGTTTAGTAGTTGTTATTCATTGGCTGAAAGAAAGAAAAATAACAAAACTTTAAAAATGTGTCATATGGAAACTCAATATAGGAACCACAAACATGCAGGAGCTGCCTAAATTATGATAATTCTTTCACGTCTAAATCAGTTTATTAATTGATATGATTCTGCTTATGGATAGATCATAATCACTGAATCTTGATTAATTTTTCAATGAAGATTTGAGTAAAGATAATTGTTAAGGGCAAAATGATTGTGCACTCAAAGCTCTGTCATCTAAATTTATGAACCAGAAAACTTGGTCCTAATTTTTGAAGGGGTGTTGTATGTTACGCTGCTCACTGTAAATATCATTCTTAGAGAGAAAGCAACGTTTGAAAATTAAACGATTCTGAATTGACTCTGTATACGTTATGAGGAGAAATTCTTATTCATCAATGCAAATTTGTTGAATACAAGAAAATTTAGTTTGGGTGAACAGAAGTTGCTATACTTGCACGTCTGACTTCTAAGCTCATTCACAAGTGGGATCCTTTCTGGGATTTGAGAAAATATTACTTTCAGCATTGACTTTAAACAAGAGTAAAAGCAAAATTTGGATACCCTCAATTAATTCCACAAATATTTAGATGGAAAGTAAATATGGGTTGACAGTATATGGCCCAAAAGAGTGTGATTGATTTAGTTGGGAAAGTCAAATATTTACTTTTTAAATCAGACTCTTTTTCATTGATTTGAATCTTCTTTTTAAAAATGATTTCTAATTGGTCGAAAGAGCATCAAAGTGATGATTGATTAATCAATCCACTAAAGATCAGTCATCCCCGATCGCACAATTAAAGCAGTCCTTTGATCTTTCTATGTAACTATGTACCTACTGATGCTGTCTGGTCTACCCTGGAGTCCTGGACTGGTCCGGTCTGCTAAAATATTGGACCTTTCAAAAAAGTGGTCCATGGACTGCGGTCTTTACCAGTCCAGGATTTATTTTTCAAGTCACAACCGGCTTCACTTGATTTTGTTATCTATCTATCTATCTATCTATCTATCTATCTATCTATCTATCTATCTATCTATCTATCTATCTATCTATCTATCTATCTATCTATCTATCTATCTGTCTGTCTGTCTGTCTGTCTGTCTGTCTATCTGTCAATCTATCTATCTATCTATTTATAAAAATAAACTAAACTGCTTGTTTATCAACAATTATTTGAATCACAAATTGACTGACCCATTTGTATAACTTTTGCGTATCCTACCAAAATGACTAACATTTGACAAACATGAATAGTTATATTGCAGAAATGACTAACACTTGATATAAAACAAATACACCCAACACATATATAACTGGCCATGACTATTGCCACTAGCTGTAATGCAGTAATAGTCGGATGTTTATGCCGTGAATCATGGAGTCACTAGTGAAGGGGTAGGATGGAGGCTTTTTTGCTGCAATTTTTGTTGCACTATTTTCTAAAGGGTGGATGCTGGTATAACATAGTTCTGCAGTATAGCTCTTTCTCTCTCTCTTCTATGAAACTGTATGTTATGTGCACTGTGCAGTGTATTCCAGCAATATACAGAATATCAGGGTCTTTGACAAAAGGCCTATACATTACATAGTGAGAATATATTGCAATTCTGATTTCTGCATATATGATATAGCCAAAAAAAGGAGAAAAATGTTGGCCATGATTCATTTTAATCCATTAAAAATAATTATTTAAAATTTGTCAATGTCCAGATGGGAGTAATTTGTTGGAGGGATCATCAAGATATCAAAGTTTCATTAACAAACTTTTATGGACAAACTAATGAGTCTGAGGTTGAAAAAAAAAAACTGAAGGAAAAAAAATGTATGAAGGACTGAAAGCAAATTGCTTTTAATTGAATATCTGTCCTTAATTTGACGATCAATTAAGATAAAATTGTGGAAATTGACATTTTGGAGTGTGAAAAACAATATAGGTTATTCCATGCTGAACTGAAGGTGTGATAAGTCAGCATTGAATTCTGATAAATCAGCAATTTTACAAATCGCTTCCAAATTGTCCAAAAATTATCCCTTTCTTTACTTTCTCTTCTACGTAATATTATATGAAAATATGTAAACTTTGCAAAAAAAATGTAATTAATCGAAAGTATCCATGATTATAATTATCTCGCTAAAGGCAGAAAAAGTAATCTACTTTTATATATCATGCCATTTAGGCCAATTCAACTCAGATATTTTACAAGAAAATAAGGGAAAATTGATGGAAAAAGCATCAAGCAAATGAATAAACAAATTAATAAATTCACAAAATAGTGAAAGTCTCTCTAAAGACAGCAGAATCGAATATCTTTTGTCCTTGTAACTTACTCAACTTCACTAATGATTTTTGATCTGGATAAGAAAAGTAAACATCTTACAAAAAAGTAAACATTTACCCCGAAAAGTAAACATTTACTCCAAAAGAGTAAACATCTTACCTTGTCGGTACTCCTTTGTTGTGGCAAAGGATAATTACAGGGCTGTTAGGCCACTGATTACCAAGGTGCTTCTATGATGGTGGGTACTGCCTGCCACCCCCTTGGTGCTGCTTATATACCCCCTTGTGTGACCCCTCAGTAGTGCCTTGGCCCTATTGTGGTATGCAGGGGAACTAGGATAGAGTTGTTGGTGTAATAGGCAGGGTAGCTTGGTGTAGGATGGGTATTTTGCATCCTCTTGTGGAAAATGTATAGAAGTTGGTTACAGCTTTAGAGGGTGACCATTAGATATTCAGAATAGGGGTTATTGTGACAGGAATAAAGTGTAAATGTAAATGTCTATTTTTAAAAAGTCGATTACATGAACAAACTCTGAAGGAGTCCATATCAACAGACTGTACAATTCACCCTTCGCAGGCCTGTTCATGCAAGAGCCTGTCTCGAAACTCCTAGATAGATAGATAGATAGATATGGTAAGTGCTGCCCTCTAAGCCCAATTCTGGGCGCTCACGAGGGTTGATTGATGAGATGAGAGAGAGAGAGTAGGAGTCCTCAACATGTTACACATTTACCCCATGTGAGGGATCTTTTACTTGCCCAGCACAGACACTGATACAAGGGGCTGCCAATTTAACGTATCATCCGAAGAACATCCAGCTGGGATTTTGCTCATAAAGGTCCACTGAAAATTTTGGGTTCCCCACCCGGGGTTCAAACCCATGCAGGCAAAGACCTTCAGCGGATCAGGCGGGAACCTGAACCACTAGACCACCCAGCTGGTCCTATCCGTCGATTATATAATATAATGCAGCCATGCAGCCATGCAGTCATATTCAGTGCCACAATGCTCAGTCACTCTATAACTGTCACTGCCTGCACTCTTTTAAACACAAGAGGTTCTTGATGGTATATACACTCAAAAGCAAAAGAAACACAACACTTGATTTTTGCTCATATTTTTTCAAATACATTTATTTGGCTGAAACCAGATTGATTGCATTGATTTGATGGTCGACTGTTGGGACTGACACTTTCACTTTTAAAATTTAGCCTTCGATGCAATAAATGATTTTTTCTAATCCTTATTTTGCATTGAATTTTTCTTGCAACTCTGAGTCATGTTGGAAAGATTAAGGGAAATTTGATAGAAATTGCACAATTCAAAAAGGTATGAAAATAAATCATTTTCAACACTGTGTTTCAAAATTGGTGAAATGCAAATTTTCAGTTTCATGTAAAATTTAAAAATGAAGGTGCTGAAGTGATTTTTCGGCTTTCAGTCGTCTATGAGGCAGGCTTTCAAATGACATCATCCTTTTGGTTGCAAGTTGAAGGTAAGGTCTCTTTTTTTGCAAAATCTCAAATTTAATAAAACGGACCACTTGATACTTGCTCATATTTTTTCAAATAAAATTTTTTTGGCCTAAGCCAAATGAATGGCATTGATTCTATGGTCAACATGCATAATCGTAGCAAAAATGTTTCAACTACGACCATTTCAAGTCCTGAATTATGCTGGTCAGTTTTATCAAATTTGAGATTTTGAAAAAAAAGAGACCTTAACTTCAACTTGCAACCAAAAGAATGATGTCATTTGAAAGCCTGCCTCATAGACGACTGAAATCCGAAAAATCGCTTCAGCACCTTCATTTTTAAATTTTACATGGAAATTTGAAAATTTGCATTACACCAATTTTGAAACACAGTGTCGAAAATTATTTCTTTTCATACCTATTTGAATTGTGCTATTTCTATCAAATATTCCCTAAATCTTTCCAACATGTCTCAGAAATGCAAGAAAAAATTCAAGGCAAAATATTGATTAGAAAAAATCTTTCATTGCATTGAAGGCCAAATTTTAAAAGTGAAAGTGACAATTACTGCATAATATAATAATAATAATAATGGACATTTATATACATGTAGCGCCAATTCCAGTTTAAAACTGCTCAGTAACACTTGTGCATAAAGCATTAAAATCCCAAAACTAAATTTATAATGTCGCGAGATGTTTCAGACGGCTCTGCTGTAACACAGGATTAATTGATATTCCAATAACCAAGTTCCAGGTCGATATTTTTTTGAAAATTCCATTCAAAGCCAAGGGGTGCTCAGATATATGTAATACCATTTTTATTTGTTAGGCGCCTGTAAGTTGTCACGAAATTAATTTGTAATTTGAACCAGTTCTCAAGTAATCTGTTACAATTTGATTATTTTATTACAAAGTCAAGGTTGATTTGCCTTTAGAAATTCAAGATATCTCATAACCTATTATCTTATAATATATATATTAGTTTATCAAAAATAAATGACCTGTTTTTATACTTATGTAATATTTAAGGTACAAGGTATTATACTCTATCTAAAACATCCTGTATGTAGTGAGCCTCAACTGAAAATTTAAGCCAGTGACAGATGCATGAGTGTATGTATAAGTACATATATAGGGTCAAGCTCTTTATTGAAACAAACTTTTTCTAAATCCAGGCTGAGCCAAAATTGCAAAAAAAAAAGAGATATCATATCTGCTTTAATAGCTTTTATACAATGCCTTGATGCTGAGGGTAGGTTATGAGATGGGAGAGAGAGAGCAGGAATCCGCAATATTATACACATATAGCCAGTGTGAGGGATTTTTTTTACTGTCAAGCACAGACACAATGAAAGGAACCACCCTCATTCTCTGATTCACTCATCCTTTTGCTTGTAAACTCATATATTCATTCCTGTCAATTTCTCTGTTTTGTCTATAACTCTATCTAATAAAACATCCTGAATATATAGTGAAGTGACCAGCCTCATACATGTACATGCCAACATGATGACAGAATTTAATAACCAAAAGGGGGCAGTACTGACATGCACTGTTATTAGTGACTTAGATGCTGCCTCCTTGATCACAATCTGATATGTACGCGCAATTGTCAAATAATTGTGTAGGGGAGACCGGGGTTAGTTGAAGCGCCTATTTTTTGTCACATTTTACTGAGCTTGTGGTAGTAGATAAAGGTACAAAATGTTGGCCAGTGCTCACTACAGTATTCACCTAGACATTCCATGGAACAACACCATGAGCTTGAAAGTACCATGAAATTAATTTAATGGGGTTAGTTGAATCATTGGGACTAAACTTGAAAAAATCATATTTACTGATCGAACTTTGTTCAATAACATTTATAATACAATAGCTCATTCCTTAAAAGTAATTAGGTTTAACATTGGGATTGGGGATTATGCGTGTCAGAATTTAACACAAAAAATAATGAAAAACAGCAATTCAAACTTGCAAGAAAACTGTTTAATTTTTGGAAATAATAAGTATTATACAGTATTACAAGTAAAAAAAAATATTCTAAAAGTGATGTTAACTGAGAAGAAAGAGTTTTTGTAAAGAGATAAGTCAATGGGGGAAATGGCTTCTTTGATACTGTCTCTTTCCTGCATTGTGTGAAGCTGTGACAGCTTCATTACACTGTAAGCAAATGGCTGCTGAAAATAACTTGGTCATTGAAATGACAAGTGCAGGGTTCTCCTCATTTTTCTGCTTTAAGACAATATACAGAGTTGTCCGAAGAATGTTACACTCACGGGCTACTGTTCAACTTGTCGTTTAGTAGGGGAGAGTGGGGCACGTTGGACCTAGGGGCACATTGGACCATTGCCAATATTTTTTTAATAAAACATCCGCAGTTATCCAAATCCTCGATGAAGAGGCTTTAGTGGTATGCCTTTTATCCAAAAAATCTCATGAGCGTTGAAGGAAAAGTGTGAGTTCCGTTTCAGGTGTCTTGATTTTCGGCATAAAAAGTGACTTTTCCCAAGTCTCGATGGCTAGTTTATCCTTCTTAAAATATGGGGATCTAGTCAGACAAGTCTCATAAATTGAAACTGTCACCACTAAGTTAAAGTTTGATATAAGTTTCCTGAGTTCACATTCGACCTTGTCAGCAAGACATGCACATTTTCATAAGAGGTTAGGACGGGGCACGTTTGACCAGCATGGCCGGGGCACGTTGGACCATTATAACTGGATTGACTGACAAAAAGTTATTGGCAAAATGTCAGCTGTGTAATCTTTAACATTAATAGAGCACCTAAGTCATTCCTGTACAATATGAGGGTAAAATCAATTCAGTTGGCTAATCTGCCAGCCCTTCTAGCTGAAACAAGGCTTATTAAAATTATCTGGGTAAATATTCCGATATAATCATTCTGCAATGACACAAACATGTGTGTTGTGATCTGTGAGAATAAAATGTGGTGTTTGCTCACTTTCTTCTACTTTTTAATGGAGGTGTGTACACATCTCCATTTATGCAGTCACTTTGACAAAATGGAAAGTTTTGGCGGGAAATTTGAAATTTGAGCATTTTCAGAATGTCTTTTGGGCCCTGACTTGGCCATTTTGTTCGGAGAAGTTTGGAGTCAAGAATGCACCTTAGCTTGATTATAGAGCAAGCATCTGGCATGGGAATGAATAGCCGGCATGTTGTTATTTGGACGTGACTTCATTTTTATCTTGCTTGAATCAAGTACGGGCAGCATCACACATTGTGTATTGGCCACTGTGCCTAAACTATTGCACTTGTATATGATATTTGGCACATGCATGGGTCTTGTAGAATATATGTGTCTTTTGGTTTTCATATCTAAGCAATCGGTACTGTTTTTGTAAAATATTGGAAATTATAATAATAATTTGTTTTCCTTTCTGGAGCAGAACTCCGAAACAGTTGTACCTATGAACATGAAAATCTGCCATATTATTCATTAAATACTCTAAATGTGCCTTTTGGAGGTCTTAATGCTCATACAGAAATTAGTAAGAGCAAATTCAGTAAAATTTTGAAAAACTGTTATTTTTTCAATGCTCCATGATTCTGTTAATTTTGGAGTTAGACCTCTGAAATTTTGCATCAAGGTGTCTAAATTATACCTATTTAAATGACTAAACTCATTTGGAGAGCCAATCCTTTGAAGTTTTCATAAAAACCAGAAAAAACTTTTAAAAATATTAGGATTTCTGATATTTTTCTTAAATTTTGGTTTCTCGCAAATTAATGATAACGAATGAATTGGTAAACTTCAAAAAATATTTTAGTTAAACATATTAGTATGTTTTATAGCCATACATACTTTAGTGCAAATTTTGTGTTGGAACTCAGTTTTGTCTGAGCCCAGTGTCGGAGCCCATTGGATTTTAATGGATGTAGGTAACTGTTATATCCAGTGTTTCATACTGAGGCAGTTAATCCCATTAGTGGATAGAGTATGTCTTACTCTAAGATTCCCAGTCTTCTCATTGTTTATCATATGATATTCACCAAAATGAATGTGCAGCTCCTTCCACAAAAAGGAGGTTGAGCTGCCTGGCATATCACACACATTTCAACGCATCATTTTAAAGCTCTTTCCAAGTTCTTATATGAAATGTATTCTTTTTTCATATCGCATCTGCCACATGGTCATTTTTTGGCTTGAAAATGGATTATTTGTAAAATTCTCAATTTAGCGCCCAATATATTAACAACACCTGGTACTGGGCACTCAGGGAAATAGTCATTTTCAGGGATATGAACTTCAACTGAGAACACTACACCACCTCCATTTTGAACCCCTGGGTTCTTGTCTAGACTTTTATTCCATGGTCCAACGTGCCGGCACCCTACATGGCGGTCCAACGTGCCCCGGGTCTGAGGCACGTTGGACCAGAAAAACATTTTTTTCAAACTTGTTTTTCTCCACAACTAGAGAAGGTAGGTCAACTTGGTGCGGCATAAGGGTAGTGCAGATGTTTAGAAGTCAGTCAGTAAAAAGATTTTTCAAATATTTAGAGAAGTTTTTGATTGAGAGCCAAAAAATAAAAAAGCGGACCCCACTGTCCCCTAATTAACATTTCTTCAAAGACTATATGGGATATTTCATCCTTTTTTTTTTGTCTGGATCACGCTATACAATGCAGTATATAGTGATTATCTATTTTGCTGCTAAAAACGAGACACTGCATAGCATTGCTTCAGTGTTTCAACTGGCCCCACAGAAAATGCTTCAACTAGCCCCAACCCACCATGTGGTTAACATCATCAATTATATCACCTTAACCAGAGCCTTACCAAAAAAGTCTTTGTCCATTCATTTGTCATACATTCATTTTAAAATTTGAATTTTGAGTTGGCTTAAATGATTGAGTGAGATGGTTGCACTATTCCTTTGAGCCGACAAAGCTTGTTGTTTTTAGTTATGACAGCGAACAGATTATCATAACTTTAAACAACAAGCTATGATAGCTCAAACAAATTATGCAACCATCTCACTCAATCATTTAAGCTGACTCAAAATCCAACTTGTTGTCAAATAACTTGCATTACATATTTAGCGTACAAGTCAAAATTATTTCAACTCAAAAATTTTACTTCAGGAGCACAAAAATCAACTTAACAGCCCAGTGAAGTACAAGATTCGAAATATGGCTCCTGTAGGAAGTGATGTCATGCCGTGATGAATGAATAATCTACCAGAAGTCAAACTCTGGGTAAAGAAATTTAACCCCAGGGAAAAAGAGCGAAAATTCAACTGACCCCACGCTTCAAAATAGCCCCTCTCTCCCCCACAATTTTATTGTTTGGTCGAATAAAACATTTCTCTAGCGCTCTAGAATTTCATCAATGCATCAGGCCTTGGCTCGCACAGTTCTGTTGATGACGAATTCCTTGAAATATATGTGTGAAGGCCTTTTCCTTTTAAAATCTCATTTGGCTCCTTGAAGCTTACTTGAAGTTTCAATATTCATTTAGCTGGAAAAATGTATTGAACCATCAGGAACATTAAATGTACCTAAATCATTTACTCTACCTTTTTTCTGAATGTCAGATGAATATTTTTTTGTAAAAAGCTTAAAAAATGCATGTTACGCAAGACAATTTGAGTTGCACAACCATTCACGTTGACCTATGAATGATAATTATCTAATCAAGCTGGTTTTCGGACTTAACCAATATCAGATATAAAACATCTAATTTAAGATAGCTCAAAATCAAATTTGATATGATTTGATATCAACAAATGTAAGAAATTGTTCTAATTCGAGTACTAAAGATTACAAATTTGATAAATTGATAAAGATACGTTTCTGTAATCATATCTAACTTTACTAAATGTCACAGCATACTGTTTCTATGAAAGACCTGCCAAAACGTATTTTGTCTTTACATTATTCAAGCCAGAACAGCATCCATGTTTCCTTCACTGTAAAATTTTAATTTTGAGCTAGCTTAATGATTGAGTGAGATGGTTGCACAATTCCTTTGAGCTATCATAGTTTGCTGTTTTAAGTTATAACAACAGAAAGATTATCATAACTCACAACATCAAGCCATGTTACTAACATGGCTTGATGTGAGTTATGATAATCTTTGATGTTAGCTCAAACAAATTGTGCAACCATCTAACTCATTCATTTGAGCTGATTCAAAATTTCAAATTTTACAGTGTTTCAATGTGATGTTACGTCTGTATTTTAATCAAAACAAAATTCCTTCCACTAAGAGCACATCAGTACTTATTCTAGCGTTGACACTGAAATTTTTCCAGATAGCCATTTTGTGCAATGAGGCGTTGCGTGCTTGTCGAGAGCAACAGTCAGGAAATTTGATATGCAAAAAGAGTGGACTGCTGCACTGTGAAAATGGAACTTTGTGTGTCATCATGCTGATGATTTGTCATGATCATACCCAATACTTTCAATGTTAATTTGATTTAAGGAGACTAATCCGGCTTGTTGGTGACAAGCAAACTAAAGGATTATGCTTCTGATGTTTAGGCCTACTCTAAAATTAGTTTTGACAAATCAAATGGACTTCTCTTGATCATGACTAATCAAACAGCCTCTATGTTTCCCATGTTCAATGTAGAGAAGATGACACTTCATCAGCTATCATGAGTCGTGAAGTGCCATTTTCACAGTGCGGCAGTCCACTGTTTTTGCATATATCGTATTTCCTGTCTATAAACGAGGCAAGAGGTCAAGAAATGCCATGGTGTAAAAATGTGTTTCATCTGTTGAGTTTGCTGGAATTTTTTGTGTATGCAATAAAAATAACTGACAAGATTGTATATACCATGTCTATCAATGACTGGTACTTCCGCTCCTGCATTCAAGCATAGGCTACCTGTTCTTATTTGGCGATGCCATAGGGCATTTTGGGAAAGCCTCGCACTAGTAACACGGATAGCTCAGGTGACTCTGGAGTGACTGATGTTTCTTTCCAAACCTGCATGAGGGTAGCCCGGAACCAGAAGAAGAGAGTTTCACTCCAGCAGGAACCAGTTTGTCACGTGGTACAAACTCTTGAGACCCCAGTACTCTCCCAATATTGGGAAGTAGCCGGAAACACTACACTCAAGGATCGACATTGGCACCTCCCGGAAACACGAGGGTCGAGTTTTGGAGTTCGGAAAGAAACCCCCTGACTCGAGTTACTCGTGTAACCTTTCCGAAAACGCCCAGTGTCACCCGGGAATCCCTTTGACAGCCAATCACAGCACAGGAAATCAGACATTCCTTATGACTGTCAAGGTCTGGCCAATGGCAGCAAATGCTGCACTGCATTGCTGCAGCTTCCGGAAACATTACTACAGTGGGTGCCAGATTATTAAGTTGGTTTTGTTCTGATATCTCAAATACAACTACACACATTTTAGAATCATTCCCACACAACAATTTGTGTTCCATGAAGGCAATATCCTGTAAGTTTTGTCCAATTCTGGTGGTGCAATGAGGAGACAGAGCAGCCATATCTATACCCTGTTTTTTGATGTCCCAAATTATTATGCAAATGTAAGAAAAAGTGATCTAGAAGTACCAAAATGATCTATCAATCCTCTAAAAACGTACAGGATATTCCTTCTTGGAACACCAATTGTTGTGTTGGAATGATTTTAAAATGTGTTCGGTTGAGAAATCATAACAAAACCATGCAACTTGCGTAACCATTTGGCGCCCACACTGTAAAATTTGAAATTCTGAGTCAGCTCAAATGATTGAGTGAGATGGTTGCACAATTTGTTTGAGCTAACATAGCTTGACATTTTGATAATCTTTTCGTTGTTATAACTTCAAACAACAAGCTATGATAGCTCAAAGGAATTGTGCAACCGTCTCACTCAATCATTTAAGCTGACTCAAAATTCAGATTTTACAGTGCACTGTACACGCATCAAATAATATTAAACACCACTGGGCTAGCTTTTACTAAAATGGTTTAGTTTAACCTTAGTTTCAGAGTTAAACTTTGGTTAGCTAATCTTGGAGTTTAACCATATTTTATCAAAATAGTTTAACCACAGATTAACTAACTGTGACGTCTTAATCTGTAGCCTCAAAAAACCGTTGAAGAAATAAGTGCCTTTCATCTATATTTAGGAGAAGGAGACAAGATGTAAGTTGAGAAAATATTTTTTACACTCCAACACAGCCTTTCCCTTGTCTTGTTTCATCTGTAATTATCTAAATCCTGAGGAGAGGGGAATGGTTAACTGGTGGATTAAGCTAACAGAGATCAATAATTTTCAAGAATTTGGATTGCAATGAGTTTAACAGGATCATCCAGAGAGGGAATCGTTATAATATTTAGTGTCAGTTGACAGCGCATTCAGATTTCAGAATGAGGCTCAAGTGGCTTGGCTCCTCCCCCCTAGCAACACCTTGGATACCAGCTCTATGGTTGGCGGGAACAGCCCCACATAAGCTGATTTGGGCTTATCAATGCCAACATGTGGATGTTTTTCACTGTAATACCACTTACCTTTAGGCATTTACAAATAAAATAATTTTAAATTTGAATAATTCAACAATAGAAATGCTGCCATTCTATTTTATACGCACACATCGACACATGGATGATGCATATATCTATAGAACCATCAATACAAAATGGAATTGATGAACTTTTTTTCTTGACCTTTACGTAATTATCATTAGAATATTACTTTTGTCCAATGTGAACAATAAGTGCACACACAGAAAATGACTAAAGAAATGTCAAAAAGTTCTTTTATTATAATTTACTTGTGGAAGGCTAAAAGAAGTGTATTGAATTGAACGAAAATCGAGCAAATTTGGTTAAAAAAAAAAGAAAAATAAGAAAGTTTTCACATTCTTTTTACATTAATTTTCACAATTTTTTTTCTTAAAATTGGCCTTTTCCCAATGTGTCAGTCACAAAATAGGGTTAGTGATTTGCTATATATTTGATAGCAAGTCATCTTGAATGTTGTGAAAAAAAAGTGATATTTCTGTTGGCAAGGAAAATTTAACGTAAATGCAAATATTCTAAACAGATAGGCCTATAGTGTATTATGTAGCTATCCATTCACAATTAGAATAAGGATAATTATCAACACTGTAAAAGTACCGGCACAAGCTACATATTGGTAAATTGGTTAAACCTAGGACTCTGAAAATCACCAACAAGTGCAAAGAAATTCGGACACATGAACTTTTTCCTCTTTTTTTAAACACAAAACAGGTGATTGAGCTCAATAAATACATTGAAGTAAATAAGTAAAAATTAGGCAATGACACGTCAATGTAGTAATTGCTCCAATTGCCTCCTGCACCTACAGCTTCCTCCCCCCTTCTACCTCCCATTGCTATCTTCTACACATATATCCTCTTCCCCTCTCCTCCATTTTCATCCTCGTATCTCATCCTCATAGGCTACTCCTAACTTCCATCCTATATCCATCTCCTCCTATCTCATTCTACCTCCTCTCATATGCCAACTCATCATCCCATTTCCTCCTCCGATCTCCTTATCCTATTAACTTCCTACATGTATCTTCCAGCTCCTCACCCTACCTCCTTCTCCTCCTCCTCCTTCTTCTATCTCCTCCTTCCGTATCTTCCATCTGTCACTTCCTCCTTTCTCCTCCTAATATCTCCCCTATATTCTCATCCTGTATCCTCCTCCTCTTGCTATCTCCTCATCCTATCTCCTCCTACTATCTTATCCGCGCCCCTTATCTCCTCCTACTTCCACTCTTTTATCCTTTCTCCCGTCTCTTCAATCTGACTCCTCATTCTAACTCCTCCTTTTGCACCGTCTTCTGCACCTCCTCCTCCCATCTGTGCCTCTTATCTTCTCCTCCCTCTATCCCTTTTATTCTCCATCTCCTCCTCCAATTCCTCCAACATTCCCTTCCTATCCCACACTGTAACCCCAGCTGCCGGCAGTTAGTTAAAACAACAGTACATGCAAACAACGATTTTCTACCGTAAAGTGGCTCTTTTTCGTATTAATTACGGTAGCTGCTGTTAAAGCAACACATCAGGTTTACAGTGCACCTCCTCATCCTATCTCTTAATTCCTATCTCGTCCTATCTTCCATTTCCTCATCCTGTATCTACCTCTTCTTGTCTCCTTTAACTATTATATTGTCCTCCACCTATCACAGCAGTAAATGAAATCTAAACAAACAATCAAGAAATTGACTTAGTACTGCACTATTTTGATAGGCAATTAATTGCATGGCTGCAGTAGAACACCCAGAGCTCAAAAATTAAAATATTGCGGCCTGCAACGGGGACAGTCCCATTGAAACAGGTAAGGGACAGATTGGGACATGCCCCAATTTTGTGATACTGTAGTTGGAGTGGGGACAGGAACGGGAACCACCTTAGTACTGGGGCGTGCCCCGATAGCTTTGTGAAACGAGGCCCTGGATTTTAGAAACCACGATAACTTTGTATTATCTTCTTAAACCAGCCATGTGTGATGGTGGAGTTACTCTCAGTTTAACCTAGGTTTAAACTAGGATTAACATATGATAGAATCAAGATTAGTTTAACCAGTCTGGTTAACCAGTGAACCTAGATTAATCACCAGTTTAACTTTTAGTAGAATGAAACACGATTAAACCCCCAGTTTAACCCAGGATTAAGTCTGGATTAGTTTAACCTCCAGTTAAACCATCTTAGTAAAAGCAAGCCCAGGGGCGCTAAAGAATTCCACTTTACTGACTATCAAGTAAAGAGCTATACAAAATTGCGATCAGAGACCCGTGTCAAGACAAAGTTTTCTGCGAAACCAGGAATCAAGGTTTTGCCAGTGTTGGGTGACAAACTCATTTAGTATTTTTAAAAAAACATTTAGGACAAACTCATTTCGTATTTTTTTAAAAACATTTAGGACTTCGGTAACATTACACTTTATAACTCAAAAAATGAGAGAAAGTGCAAAATCATTGGATGTTGCTATGGAAATGATAAAAAACCCCCAAGGGGTCGAGTCTTTCGACCACCTTGTCCAAAGTACCAAGACGTTGTTTACTGCATAACCGCATGAAATGTGTCATTTTCTCACGTTGATTATCAAAGCAAAGGATATATAAAGCAGATGCTGGTTGTTAGAACAGTGTGGACCTCAAGACAAGGTAAGAATGAACATTCCTTTCTTCTGCACCAACACAAAAAAATCCATGTTGGTTTTTTGCATTGAAATTTGGTTTTTCAAAAAACCATTTTGAATCTAAAAAACCAATTTTGTCTGAAATTTTTTAGAGTGAAGTTGTTGGTACTTGATTTCACCAATTTGCCGCAACAAGCGACCATAAGGGTGCAAACAATTTCTAAAAGTTTGACAGGGTCTTTTCATCACAGCGTATTCCTACATACTAAATTCATTTGTACAACTGAAAAAAAAATAATTTCTCAATATTATTTAATACAAAAGTGGGCGAGCATAGAAAGTTGTTATTTTCGAGGCATGTGAAAGTTGTTCTTGTTCCTTTTAGAATTTCTTCTGTAAAATTTTTTGTTTTAAATCTTGACTTCTTCATGATGTAATATTTGCTTTATGCAAAAAGGGCAGCGGAATGCAAATATCAAGTTGAACAACCTAAAAAAAAAGGTTATCATGAATTTACGCATCATGTTATTTTATTCTACTTTATGGCAGTCATTTGCCTTGTGAAGAATACAATGGAAGATTATTATCATATTGTTATTAAAAATAGAAACACTTCACCTCGGATTTAGGTATAGCAACTGAAAAAAAATAGTGTAAGCAGTGGCGTTGAACAACATTTCAATTTTACAAAATTTTCTCTTCTTCGAAACTGCATTAATTATATACTGACTCAATAGTGAATTACTGGATATATATATATATATATAGAAAGTGCATTATACACTGTTTATTAATTACACTCATAAATTATATATTTTATCAAATATAACATTATTCAAATTTAGCAGGCATAATTAAGTTGTCACTGTATACAAAAAATACATTTTAAAAGGATCTGGCGTAACAACAGCTTTATGTTAGCCGTTACACATATATACAATTACAAATTTGATTCAATCCTTAAATAACAGATGTATAGATCATGATCGATACATACTAAATATAATTTATTTGTATTTTTTCCAGCATCATGAAGTTCCTAGCTGTTTTCGCCTTCCTCCTTGTGGGCGCTTTCGCCCAACAGTCAAAACTCGTCTGGGAAGATAACTTCGACTTCCTCGATTTTCACAAATGGCAGTTTGAGGTCACAGCATGGGGAGGTGGAGTGAGTATAATTGTATCATATTTCTGAAAAGGAAAGATAAAGTAATCGAAATTAGTCTTAATTGCTACAGTTTATATTTTGGGCAGTTAAGTAGCAAATTAAGGAGTGGGTTTCATTGCAAGCTGAAGTATATAGAACTCAAATTTGACAGTTCAAAACGCAGAAACATAATCTCTAAATTTTTACAGAAATATCGAGATTCAATTTTCCATGGCTCTCGGGAAAAAATCCATTAACATCATTGATACACTGGAAATTTAAATAAATGAATTATATATTTGACTGCGTATACTTCATATCAAAATGACTACGATATCTTCTACTCTTTCAGAATGGCGAATTCCAGGTCTACACCCCTGACACAAGAAACACCTACACAGAAAATGGCAGACTTTTCATCAGACCAGTAAATATCATTACCTCTTTTCTTTAAAAATGAACCTAGTTTTGGCATAAAAATTCTATGGAATAGCCTTGAAATGAATCCATCTATCCACTTATCTATTTTAGAGCAGGTTAATGGACAACATCAACCCCCTGACCAATCAGCCTTTTGGTGAAGACTTCTTGTACAATGGAAAGCTGGATCTTGTTGGTATGTCTTGTTTTTTTACATTATGACCTTCCAACAGTGTCAAATTAAAAAAATTGAGTCGGCTCAAATGATTGAGTAAGACTGTGAGATGGTTGCACAATTCCTTTGAGCTGACACAGCTTGTTGTTTTAAGTTATGATAATCTGTTCCATGTCATAACTTAAAACAACAAGCTATGTCTGCTCAAAGGAATTGTGCAACCATCTCACTCAATCATTTGAGTTCAGCATCAGCATTATAAATTTCTTAGTTGGTAAGCTAATCCCAATATGCAGTAGTACAGATGGATGAAAATGAAAAATTACGAACTTAGATATGTTGGTTTCTTGTTGCGTTATCGTAATTTATTCCAGGTGGCCCATTCTATAAAGCTTAAAAACTAATGAATTTAAGTTCATGCACATGACGAATGACAAGGAGTCTGAGAAATAGTTGAAGAATTAAAATAACTTCATTAAAACTGACTGATTAAATCTGTTGAAACTTTTTTTCTAGAGATGTATGGCGCGTGCACTCAATCCGATAACTGGGGTTGCCTCAGAGAGGGTCAATATGGAATCATTCCCCCCGTCATGTCCGGCAGAATTAGGTCTTTCGAGAGGTTCTCTACCCGATTTGGACGTGTTGAGGTCAGAGCAAGGATGCCTGTTGGGGACTGGATGTGGCCTGGTAATTTGTTTTCTTATTTTTTAATTATTTAGGCAAGAATTAATTGATATTTAGCTTCTCAGATCGACCAACCCCCCCCAAAGAAAAGAAAAGAAAAACCTGTCCACAAACAAGAACATTCAACATTTCATCTGCATATCAGACTTTCTTTTGCTATCAGAATGCATTGCAATCATATCATTAAGTACACTGTGGCTAATTTGCCGTATATTGACTTTGATGCGACAAACCGATGCATAACAATGAAATATGCAGAATTATTTTGAATATATTTAATGAACTAATACATTTATATGCAAGTTTTTTTATCTTTTCACATTTTGCCTTTTAGAGAATTCATTTTATAATAGTTTTACTCCAATAAATCTAAAATGTCATTATGTCCATGAAATTAAACTCTGAAATTAGAACAAAACCTTTTTCCTCCCAGCCATCTGGATGTTGCCCGAAGATTGGGAGTACGGACCCTGGCCCTTGTCCGGAGAGATCGACATCCAAGAGTGCAGAGGTGAGAATGATCAAGCAATTTAATTTCATTTTGATATTGTCGAAAAGTATTAGGTGATATTCCAAAACCCATGCAGAATTTAAGTATGTTACGGTCGACGATGTCAAGTGCTCACAGCATTGGACTGAAATGTTCCTTGAGAGGTCATATCCCTCTACAGCTATCCGTGCCATATTATTCTCTATGACTCGTAAGCAATTTGTGAGGTCATATCATATATTTTCAATGCTATCAAAACAAGTCACCAGCTGAGTATCAATGAGGTCATAAGTTACTTAATGATAAATTGACAGTTCATTTCAATCTTATAGATAGGACCTGTTATGAGGTTGTTTTCCACTAGAGCTAAATAATTACAGTCGTCCCTGCGTTATAAGACCCCCTGTTGTAAGACCGCCTTGCCTTATGCGACCACCTTCCTCCTACACTAAGTCGTATTTTTAGTGCATTTTGCAGTCCGCCGAGAGACCGCATCCCCACAAGAGACCCCTTCATAACCGCAGAAGGGGTGGTCTTATAACATAAGGACCACTGTAGAGGCATTAGTTGTCTGTAGGCAATGTTCAATTCAAGTCATTAATTTATTTTTTCTGTATCTGTTATTCACAGGTAACACAGACCTCAAGATCCCAGGTGGAATTGACATTGGAGTGCAAGAGGCCGCATCAACTCTTCACTGGGGATTGGCTTGGGACCAGAACAAATACTTCCTCACAAACGGACCTAAGTATGTTTCCTTTTTCATTAGAGAGGTTTTGCTACACATTTCCGTGTGACGTGTACGTGGGAGTTACCATGGCAACAATGTTATAAGATAGCACTTGTACGCATATACGTCACACGTTAACGTGCAGCAAAACCTCTCTATAATATAGGCACAATTGTGTCCCTTTTGTACACCAACTCCCATTTCCATCAAATACATGTGTATTTGTGTAGGCCTTTTCTTCACTAATATAGATGTTCCGAATTTAAACCCATTAATAAATTAGAATATTTGTTCATTTACGTGTAGATGTTATGGGAGTTTTGTCAGACACAAAAAATGTTGATCCGATCAGCATTGCTAATACATAAAAATATTTAAGATAACCAATGCATAGAATTATACCTTTCCAGGAGGAATAACACCATGGACTACGGCCACTACTTCCACGATTACGCCCTTGATTGGAACGAGAATGGCATGAGGTATGTGGATGATCTGCAAATAACCTGCAAAACTGCTCTCATCACATAAATTTTGATATACAGTGGTACCTGCATTGTAAGACCCCCTGTTGTAAGACCAACTTGCCTTATGTGACCACCTTCCTCACACACCAAGTAGTAATTTTAATGCATTTTGCATCCCGATGAGACTGCACCCCCATGAGAGACCACTTCATGACCGCAGAAGGGGCAGTCTCATGCAGGGACCATTGTAATCCACTTTACAACTGCCGTATATAATTGCATGCATGTACATGTACTGTGAACAAGCATCACTGTGCCAAAAATAATTCAAATCCGAACATTTCCTGTTTGCCAGCGGCCTTGTACATTTTGGTTTTTGCAAAAAATTATGAACTTAGTCACATGTCATTCAGAATGTCATTTCGAGGTTTGTGACGCTGATCCCTAAAACCAAAAAATGGTTTATTTCTAATGCTTGCAGAATGCTCAGATGTTGAGTTTGGCGAATTCCGAGTCATAATGTTCAATGGAAATGATTTGTTTGTTTCCTTGACAAATTGAAAACATACAGTGTAGTGAAAAAATTACGATAACATACATAGGCCTACCTGTATACATTTGTAATTCTTTCATCACAATCTTTTCAGATTCTCTCTTGACGGAGAGGTCATCCTTGATGTCCCCAATCCTCTCATCCCCAACAACCCACAGTGGTCCGGATTCTATGATTTTGGCGCACCCTGGGCTCCTGGTTCAACAAACCCTTGGGAGGGCGACAACAGTCTTCCTCTGATGGCTCCCTTCGACAAGAGAGTAAGAAATATTTCAGCGTACATTCCTGATCATAAATGGAATACCTTTTTGTGTCCGAGGTTGCCTCGGGCCTTTTGTCATGCCTTTTGTCATGATGCAGTTTCGTCAAGTGTAAACAATGAAAGTATGAAAGTTGTTATGATACCTAAAACATTTCACGGGCGTAATGATAACACAAATTAATGCTTGCCTTTGAATCAATTTGTTCCTCTGCCTGGTAGGTGGCAGGGCAGTCAAGAGTTTGATTATGTCCATCCCTCTTTGGAGTCCAGGGAGAATCAAACTACCATCAGTTACTGTACTACCCGGTTTTGGCAAAACAAATGTGTTTTGGATGTCAAATGCTGCATGCAATCTGAGATGATTTTTGGCCAATTACAATCGTATATTAAAGAGGAGAGACATAAAATTCCAGGTAGGGGGATCCAAAAAATTGTTTTGGGTGGGGTGTCTATCAGGTCAATGCATCATGAAATGCATAGCCCTAAACCATAACGCAACTTCGCAGTCCACACTGATATAGCGTGTGAATACATAAACAAATTCATATCCTCCTGCGTCCAGCCTATGAGATTACAACTGTCTTTGCAGATTTAAAACTAATAAGGCTAAAATTACTCATACTATCATGCAGATATACCTCTTGTTTTAAAGAATCGTAAAACATTGTATTATTATTATAATTTCATACAATTTCATTCCATTACCAGTTTCATTTCATCATGAACGTCGCCGTCGGAGGCACAAACGGATTCTTCCCTGACAGTGCCGTCAACAAGGGAGGTGCCGAACCAAAACCATGGGTGAACGATGCCGGTGATCAGCCTAGAGATTTCTGGAATGGACAGAACGTTTGGTACCCCACTTGGGAAACCCCTCTCGGAGCTATGGAAGTCGACTACATCCGCGTTTATGAGGCATAAATGTCGCAGATTATGCCGAGCTTGTTGTCGATATTTTGTGATATTTGTACATTGTAACATTTGACTGAAGTACCAAGCAATCTTCGCTCCTATTTAGCATCTGGTTTTTGGTTTTATACAAATAAATCTGAAAAAGAATTGAAGTTTGTCTATATTTCATTATCATTGACAATATAGGCTTATTATCTTGATTTTGGTGAATTACATATACATGTAGATAGTAATTAAGTTTGAGGCTAAACTGACTTAAAGGCACACAATAGTGCAATTTTTTTATTAGTTGAGAGCTTCAAATGTACCATTTACAGAAACATGACAGTGGTCTTTTTGAATTTCTCCCAAAATAAACCCATGAAAAAAATTCTTTTAGTTACTGTTTTTGGCCAAATTTTTGGCACAAGCAAAAGCAACTCCTGTAGGGAGAAACTGAGCAAGTCACATAGGACTGGGTAATGAATAAACAAATAGATGACCTTTTATGACCTCTGGCGGTATGAAAGAATGGTGAGGCCTAGCTGTGAAATATTTTATGAACAAAGAGTTGATATGATATTACTAGCTGTGAATTTGCTACACTTGGGGAGGGGCTCATTTGTGCAAATGACAATAGGTGTTAAAAAAACAGTATAAAACAGTTTACAACTCACAATCATTCAGCCATGCACTGAAATCTGATTGGTTGATTTTCTAAAGGTTGAGTGAGCAAGCAGTGACTGATTTGGACCACAATTTGCAAGACCAGACCGCAAATTGTGCAATTAGGTCCTAAATGTATGATATAAATAAATGATGAAGCAACACCCACATACAGCATTCAAGATACACTATATTTATCTCTATCTATCTATCTATCTATCTATCTATCTATCTATCTATCTATCTATCTATCTATCTATCTATCTATCTATCTATCTATCTATATCTCTCTATCTATCTATCTATCTATCTATCTATCTATCTATCTATCTAGCCTGTCTGTCTGTCTGTCTCTGTTTATACATATGTGTGTCCATCTTGAAATTCTGTTTATCTAAAATACCAGTTGTTGCCATCACAAGATGCATTCTGGACTTGACAAATATGAGGCAAAATAACCAGTGCTAAATAAAGTCAAAAGAATCAGCCAATCAACACCCCAGAATTATTCGTATGGATGAGAATTGGGGCGGAGTTGGCAGTACAATAGACCTTATCACAAGCGTTTAAAATATTTTACACAGTTTCAGCTTGTCTCAGATTTACATTGTCAGCTTTTTAAGCTTCATGTCATATTTCTCAATTCCTTGACAGTTTGTCGCAGGCATATCAGGTGGACACCTAAAATTTGTTTAATCAATTGAAGAGGGGGGAGGCCCACCCTACCCTACGTCACTCATCAGCTGACTGAACATGCAGTGGGGACACAAAATGTTGCTGAAATCCCAATTTTGTATATTTTTCTTGATCTGTGCTTAAAACCAATTTTTGTAGGGTTGACAGGATGCACTTGCAGTAGCCCATTCTTTTATATGGAAAAAAATGAATGAAACTGTCATTTTGATGAGTGTGGCCCTTTAAGGTCTACTGATAAAATTATCCCCCATGCTATGCTATGGGGGATTGTACTTTTAGTGTCCGTGTCATGGCGTCCATCAAATATCTCAAACACCACACCATGCACAACGCTCATCCTATCCCAACATTCAAAGACCCCCCTAAACTTGTCAAATCTTACCATAAATCAATAAATATCATAACCATTTCCACATCCCAAATACTTTTTCCTGTGCTTTTGGCCTGCAGCCATGTTATTTTTAAAAGCTAACTCCACCCCCAGGTGTCTCCACATCCTTACATGTATGCACAATTGTGCTCCTGGTGGAAATATTTGGCATAACTAAAATTGGAATTCTGGTGGGTATAGGTAGATGTGTAGGGCATGGGGGATATGGAGGCAGTATACCTGCTCTTGTTAAAATTGCCCTAGCTCCTTGAAATAGAATCAGCGAAATACACTGTTGCCCATAGATATGGAATACTTCAACATTCTCCATTGAAACCGATAACTTTAGCAACTTCTGCTGGGACACATGATGGTCTGATTCAATGGTAACTACTTCCAATGGCCGCTAAAGGGAATAACATGCTCTTGTGTAAAATGCATGCTGCAGCGTTAGAACCAGTAAAGGTTACAGCAGCATGAAATATGGAAATTTCGGGGTTTTTTTAGGGTGAGGTTCATTCAACCAAAAATTAAAAATTCTTGCAAAAATGTAGTTGAGGCTTCCAAAGAGTGATCAGAGAAGATGACTTGACCTTTACAACGGACCTTGCTTGCATTCACACTCTGAAATTTACTTTTATTTGACACTTTTTTTCCAAAAAAGTATTCCATATTTATGAGCAGGAGTATACTTTCTGACCATTCAATAAACTTTATTCGAAAGCAAACGTTTTCAAATTTTCACGTGTTCAGTTTTCTACAATCGTGTAAAAATAATACTTTCCTTTGGCATCACCAGTTTGTTCACGGAAGAATATATCATCGCATTCATCAAGCATTTCTTTTACGAAGTGATATTCAACTGTCAATCATTTCCCTGGATTCCTTGGATATAATGTCAGTCCAATACACTAACTTGAAGTCCATGTACAGGTCATTGACTTGCATGGAATGGTGGCACTATGAAATATCACATGTTGCTCCTTTTGAAGTCTTGTAGTTGTCTCTTCCAAAGTTCAAAACATTTGACCTCACAAATATCCTGAGTACTGACCCAATGAAGTTCTTGTGCCTCAATAACCTTTTTGTTTACATTGATAAAGACCCCTAGCTATTATATATCCCTAAAGAATATGTGGGAGGTCTGCATGATATGTTGCAACGATAAACACTCGATCAAATTCGATGTCAAAACGCACAGGATATTCCTTCTTGGAACACAAATTGTTGTGTGGGAATGATTTTAAAATGTGTTCGGTTGAGAAATCATAACAAAACCATGCAACTTGCGTAACCATTTGGCGCCCTCACTGTAAAATTTGAAATTCTGAGTCAGCTCAAATGATTGAGTGAGATGGTTGCACAATTTGTTTGAGCTAACATAGCTTGATATTTTGAGTTATGATAATCTTTTCGTTGTTATAACTTCAAACAACAAGCTATGATAGCTCAAAGGAATTGTGCAACCGTCTCACTCAATCATTTAAGCTGACTCAAAATTCAGATTTTACAGTGAACTGTACACGCATCAAATAATATTAAACACCAGGGGCGCTACAGAATTCCACTTCACTGACTATCAAGTAAAGAGCTATACAAAATTGCGATCAGAGACCCTTGTCAAGACAAAGTTTTCTGCGAAACCAGGAATCAAGGTTTTGCCAGTGTTGGGTGACAAACTCATTTCGTATTTTTTTAAAAACATTTAGGACAAACTCATTTCGTATTTTTTTAAAAACATTTAGGACTTCGGTAACATTACACTTTATAACTCAAAAAATGAGAGAAAGTGCAAAATCATTGGATGTTGCTATGGAAATGATAAAAAACCCCCAAGGGGTCGAGTCTTTCGACCACCTTGTCCAAAGTACCAAGACGTTGTTTACTGCATAACCGCATGAAATGTGTCATTTTCTCACGTTGATTATCAAAGCAAAGGATATATAAAGCAGATGCTGGTTGTTAGAACAGTGTGGACCTCAAGACAAGGTAAGAATGAACATTCCTTTCTTCTGCACCGAGTCGTTTGTTCTTGATTTCACCAATTTGTCGAAACGAGCGACCATAAGGGTGCAAACAATTTCTACAAGTTCGACAGGGTCTTTTCATCACAGCGTATTCCTGTACAGTGTAATATCTCATACTAAATTCATTTGTACAACTGAAAAAAAAATAATTTCTCAATATTATTTAATACAAAAGTGGGCGAGCATAGAAAGTTGTTATTTTCGAGGCATGTGAAAGTTGTTCTTGTTCCTTTTAGAATTTCTTCTGTAATACTTTTTGTTTTAAATCTTGACTTCTTCATGATGTAAAATTTGCTTTATGCAAAAAGGGCAGCGGAATGCAAATATCAAGTTGAACAACCTAAAAAAAAAGGTTATCATGAATTTACGCATCATGTTATTTTATTCTACTTTATGGCAGTCATTTGCCTTGTGAAGAATACAATGGAAGATTATTATCATATTGTTATTAAAAATAGAAACACTTCACCTCGGATTTAGGTATAGCAACTGAAAAAAAATAGTGTAAGCAGTGGCGTTGAACAACATTTCAATTTTACAAAATTTTCTCTTCTTCGAAACTGCATTAATTATATACTGACTCAATAGTGAATTACTGGATATATATATATTTATACCATACTCGCTGATAAATCCTTCAATATTTACCATGATATATATCGCCGTATATCACGTATATTTAGTGGTCACGTGACAAGTGGTGATGTCACAATGCACAAACACTGAATCGGCCAATCAGAAGCCAGCATTTGAATCATGACGTCATGACAGATGCCATTGAGCCTCACTCTGGAGTTTACAAGAGCTTTTGTAGCTTGAACATAATTTAAGTTATTGACACTGGAATATTGATTTAAAAAATAAGTTGTTAATTTTGTTAAATAAAGAAAAATTTTATGACCATTTTGGTATTTCTGGTAATAAAATAAAGACATACTTAGTAAATCGGTCTTTATCTCTAAACACATGATAACAAAACAATCCTCTGAAACAGCGAACAATGGTATAAATCAGTTATACCAAAGGCATATTTGTGGTATACGGGATATATACAGCCTCGGTGATAAATATAACCCTCGGGCTACGCCCTCGGGTTATATTTACCACCTCGGCTGTATATATCTCCGTATACCACATATGCCCATGGTATAACTACTATATATATATATATATATATATATATATATATATATATATATATATATATATATATATATATATATATATATATATATATATAAAGTGCATTATACACTGTTTATTAATTACACTCATAAATTATATATTTTATCAAATATAACATTATTCAAATTTAGCAGGCATAATTAAGTTGTCACCATATATATCTTAAAAGGATCTGGCGTAACAACAGATATGTTAGCTGCTATACATAGGCTACAATTACAAATTTAATTGAATCCTTAAATAACAGATGTATAGATCACCATCGATACATACTAAATATAATTTATTTGTATTTTTTCCAGCATCATGAAGTTCCTAGCTGTTTTCGCCTTCCTCCTTGTGGGCGCTTTCGCCCAACAGTCAAAACTCGTCTGGGAAGATAACTTCGACTTCCTCGATTTTCACAAATGGCAGTTTGAGGTCACAGCATGGGGAGGTGGAGTGAGTATAATTGTATCATATTTCTGAAAAGGAAAGATAAAGTAATCGAAATTAGTCTTAATTGCTACAGTTTATATTTTGGGTAGTTAAGTAGCAAATTAAGGAGTGGGTTTCATTGCAAGCTGAAGTATCCAGAACTCAAATTTGACAGTTCTAAACGCAGAAACATAATCCCTAAATTTTTACAGCAATATCGAGATTCAATTTTCCGTGGCTCTAGGAAAAAAAATCTATTAACATTATTGATACACTGGCAATTTGAATTAAAGAATCATATATCTGACTGCATACACTTGATATCAAAATGACTACATCTTCTACTCTTTCAGAACGGCGAATTCCAGGTCTACACCCCTGACCCAAGAAACACCTACACAGAAAATGGCAGACTTTTTATCAGACCAGTAAATATCATTACCTCTTTTCTTTACAAATGAAAATAGATTTGGTATAAAAATTCTATGGAATAGGGTAAGGTTCTTTGAGTCGGACACTTATATTCTGTCTACTTTTAAAAAGTGATATCTTGCTTGGCCTATGGGTTATTGATTGTCAACCAGGGCCTCAAATTAAAGGTTTTTACTAAATCTAACAGAAAAGTGACAATTTGGGCAGCACAAGAACTAAATCAGTGGCTAAATTTCTGAAATAAAAAATGACAGGGGGTATCTTTGAGTCGGACAGCTGTGTTCTAAAAACATGAAATCAAAGATTCAGGTGCTTTAGAGTCTTCCCTTCAATTCAAAAAGCTCATATTATAGCACAGAATAGGTTAAGCTTACTCTTAACTGAATGACAAAAAAAATTGAAGTTATATCAATACCATAGGCTAGTAAAAGATACCTGAAACATGACAAAATTGTGCAAAAATTCACAAATTTCTGACACAAACTTGAGAGAAAAACATGTTTTTTTTCACCCCATCTATAGAGCCATGAAAACCCTACTTTACTTGTAAGTATCATGCTGATACTTTGTGAACAGATAAAGGAGGTCTTAAGCTAAAGATTGGTACCAAATATATAGGTATAGGAGCTCTCAATTGGCCAATAGAGCCCAACAAAAAGTGTCCGACTCAAGGAGACACTTCTAAAGTGTCCGACTCAAAGAACATTACCCTAGCCTTGGAATGAATCCATCTATCCACTTATCTATTTTAGAGCAGACTGATGGACAATATCAACCCCCAGACAAATCAGCCTTTTGGTGAAGACTTTTTGTACAATGGAAAGCTGGACCTAATTGGTATGTCTTGTTTTTTTACATTATGACTTTCCAACAGTGTCAAATTAAAAAATAGAGTCAGCTCAAATGATTGAGTAAGACTGAGATGGCTGCACCATTCCATTGAGCTGACACAGCTTGTTGTTTTAGGTTATGATTCTCTGTTCATTGTCATAACTTAAAACTTCAAGCTATGTCGGCTCTTGGAGTTGTGAAACCATCGAGGTATATATTTTTCACTATTTGACATGTACACGAACTTGTAAACCTGCAAAAACGAACATATACACGAATTTATAATTCGTGTAAGTGTGAAATATTGCAATTCACGAATTTGTTTATGTGTGATTACGAACACAGCAATCAGAAAATTGGCTAAAAACTACTCTAACCCTAATTTTAACACTAAACCCTAATGATATAGCACTTCCACGAATGTTAGTGTTGGCATATACACGAATGAATAATAAAGCACATTCACGAGTGTTAGTTATTACATGTACAAGAGTACTTATGCTCGTTTTTTCATGTCCACGAATTCGTACATGCTCGTTTTTGCACCTCCACGAATTCGTGAACATGCCAAATAATGAAAAATATATACATGAACCATCTCACTCAATCATTTGAGTGCAGCATCAGCATTCTAAATTTATTTGTTGGTAATCTAATTCCATCCCAATATTGCAGTGATACAGATGGATGAAAATAAGAAATTACAAACTTAGATATGTTGGTGTCTTGTCGCGTTACCGTAATGTATTCCAGTACTGTAAAATCGGAGGCACTGATTCAGCTCAATTGATTGAGTGAGATGGTTGCACAAGTTGATTGAGCTAACATAGGTTAATGTTTTAAGCTGAGATAACTCAAAATACCGAGCTAAGATAGCTCAAAATACTAAGCTATGTTGACTAAGGTATTCAAGCTGAAAAAACTCAAAACAATGAGCTGTGTTGACTTTAAACTCAAAATATTGAGTTTTGTTGACTTCTTGATCCAAGCTGACACAACTCAAAATTTTGAGCTGTGTTGACTTATTTTTAGTTGTTTTTGATTTATATTTGTGTGACCTGTCTTATAAAGTTATTTATGAATATGGGCTGTAATCCCAAAATATTGTTTGATCTATCAAGGGGATCCACCTGATCCAGTATGCTTCATTTTAGCACACCATGGACAGGCCCAAGATGCATTCAACAAAGACCATTGCATCACAAAGAGATTTAAAAATTAATTTCTTGCGAATAAATCCCAATGGCCTGTGGCTCATCGCAGCTGGTATACAGTGCTAGAAGCCTATATTTGAACACACTCTGACTTGGAAATGTAGGTTGACGTGTGAAAGCATGCATCTAATTACTCCCACAAATTAATCTAAGGGAGATAAAAATAAAAAAGTAACCAGTTAAAGTGGTGCATTTTTTCTCTGGGATAGTGTAAATAAATGTTCTTTTTTCTTGTAAGTAAATAATTATTTAAAACTAAATGCAGTCTTATGAGAAGTGCTTGTTATAGATGGCGCTATATGTGGCATGACTGAGATGTCAAGCTATCTGCAACAACTGAAGCTCTCATGTTTTCACAGCTTAATGTTATGATTCGTTTGGACAACTTACAGCATTGAGCTATCATACCTTGACAACTTATAGGATTGAGCTATCATAGCTTGAAAATTATTAACATTCTCAGACAGCTCAAATTATTGCTTCAACACAGTTTTCAAATTTTACAGTGAGGGGCCCATTCTGTCAAGCTTAAAAACCAATGAATTTAAGTTCATGCAAATAATGAATGACAAAGAGTCTGAGAAATAGTTAAAGAATTAAAATAACTTCATTAAAACTGACTGATTAAATCTGTTGAAACTTTTTTTCCAGGGATGTATGGCGCGTGCACTCAATCCGATAACTTTGGTTGCCTCAGAGAGGGTCAATATGGAATCATTCCCCCCGTCATGTCCGGCAGAATTAGGTCTTTCGAGAGGTTCTCTACCCGATTTGGACGTGTTGAGGTCAGAGCAAGGATGCCTGTTGGGGACTGGATGTGGCCTGGTAATTTGTTTTCTTATTTTGTAATTATTTAGGCCAGACTTAATTGTTGTTCTGCTTCTCGGATCAGGAAACCCATCATTTTCAGCTGATGAAAAAAGAAGAACCTTTGCAATAAACAAGAACGTTTCATCTGCAAATCAGACTTCCTTTTATTTTGCTATCAGAATGCATTACAATCATTGTGGCTAATTTGCCGTATATTGACTTTAATGTGACAAACCGATGCATCACGATGAAATATACAGAATTATTTTGAAGTTATCTAATTAACTAGTTCATGCAAATATTTTATTTATCTGTTCATATTTCACATTTTAGAGAATTCATTTATTATAGTTTCACTCCAATATATCTAAAATGTCATTATGTCCATGAAATTAAACTCTGAAATTAGAACAAAACCTTTTTCCTCTCAGCCATCTGGATGTTGCCCGAAGATTGGGAGTATGGACCCTGGCCCTTGTCCGGAGAGATCGACATCCAAGAGTGCAGAGGTGAGAATGATCAAGCAATTTGATTTCATTTTGATATTTTCAACAAGTATTAGATGATATTCCAAAACCCATGCAGAATTAAAGTATTAACAGTCGACGATGTCAAGTGCCGACAGAATTGGACTGAAATGTTCCTTGTGAGGTCATATCCCTCTATGGATATCAGTGCCATATTATTCTCTATGACTCATAAGCAATTTGTGAGGTAATATCCTATACTTTCAATGTTATGAAAACAAGTCATCAGCTGAGTATCAATGAGGTCACAAGTTACTTAATGACAAATTGACAGTTCATTTCAATGTAATAGATAGGGCCTGTTATGAGGTTATTGTTGTCCACTAGAGCTGAATAATGTAAGTACAGTGGTTCCTGTGTTATAAGACCCCCTGTTGTAAGACCGCCTTGCCTTATGTGATCGCCTTCCTCCTGCACTAAGTAGTATTTTTAGTGCGTTTTGCACCCCGACGAGAGACCGCATCCCCACGAGAGACCGCTTCATAACCGCAGAAGGGGTGGTCTTATAACACAGGGACCACTGTAGAGGCATTAGTTGTCTGTAGGCAATGTTCAATTCAACTCATTAATTTATTTGTTCTATTCTGTTATTCACAGGTAACACAGACCTCAAGATCCCAGGTGGAATTGACATTGGAGTGCAAGAGGCCGCGTCCACACTCCACTGGGGATTGGCTTGGGACCAGAACAAATACTTCCTCACAAACGGACCTAAGTATGTTTCCTTTTTCATTAGAGAGGTTTGCTACTGTAACATGTTACCGTGTGACGTGTACTTGGGAGTTACCATGGCAACAATGTTATAAGATAGCACTTGTACGCATATACGTCACACGTTAACGTGCAGCAAAACCTCTCTTTAATATAGGCACAATTGTGTCCCTTTTGTACACCAACTCCCATTTCCATCAAATACATGTGTATTTGTGTAGGCCTTTTCTTCACTGATATGGATGTTCCGAATTTAGACCCATTAATAAATTAGAATATTTGTTCATTTACATGTAGGTGTTATGGGAGTTTTGTCAGACTCAAAAAAATGTTGATCCGATCAGGATTACTAATATCGTTACATAAAAAGGTTAACATAACCAATGCATAGAATTATACTTTTCCAGGAGGAATAACACTATGGACTACGGCCACTACTTCCACGATTACGCCCTTGATTGGAACGAGAATGGCATGAGGTAGGTGGACGATCTGCAAATAACTTGCAAAACTGCTTTCATCACATAAATTTTGATATATATACAGTGGTACCTGCATTGTAAGACCCCCTGTTGTAAGACCAACCTGCCTTATGTAACCACCTTCCTCACACACTAAGTAGTATTTTTAGTGCATTTTTCACCCCGGTGAGAGACCGCACCCCCACGAGAGACCGCTTCATGACCGCAGAAGGGGCGGTCTTCTAATGCAGTGACCATTGTAATCCACTTTACGACTACTGTATATAATTGAACGTACCTGTACTGTGAACAAGCATCACTGTGCCGAAAATAATTCAAATGCGACCATTTCGTGTTTGCCTGCGGCCTTGTGTATCACATTTTAGTTTTTGCAAAAAATTATGAACTTAGCCGCATCTCATTCTGAATGTCATTTTGAAGTTTGTGACGCTGATCCATAGAACCAAAAAATGGCTTATTTCTAAAGCTTGCAGAATGCTTAGATGTTGAGTTTGGCAAATTTCGAGACATAACGTTGAATGGAAATGATTCAATTGTTCTCCTTGACAAATTGAAAACATACAGTGTAGTGAAAAAATTACGATAACATACATAGGCCTACCTGTATACATTTGTAATTCTTTCATCACAATCTTTTCAGATTCTCTCTTGACGGAGAGGTCATCCTTGATGTCCCCAATCCTCTCATCCCCAACAACCCACAGTGGTCCGGATTCTATGATTTTGGCGCACCCTGGGCTCCTGATTCAACAAACCCTTGGGAGGGCGACAACAGTCTTCCTCTGATGGCTCCCTTCGACAAGAGAGTAAGAAATATTTCACGATACACTCCTGATCATAAATATGGAATACCTTTTTGTGTCCAAGGTTGCCTCGGGCCTTTTGTCATGATGCAGCTTCGTCAAGTGTAAACAATGAAAGTATGAAAGTTGTTATGATCCCTAAAATATTTCACGGGCAAAATGACAACTCAAAGTAATGCTTGCCAGTGGTTAGACTAGTCGTAATGATTCCCTACCTGGAATTCCATGTCTCTCCTCTTGAATATAAGATTGTAATTGGCCAAAATCATCCCAGGTTGCATGCAGCACTTGACATCCAAAACACATTTGTTTTGCCAAAACTGGGTGGTATCTACTGATGGTAGTTTGGTTCTCCCTGGACTCCAAAGAGGGAGGGACATAAACAAACTCTAGAGTGCCCTGCCACCTACCAGGCCGAGGAACAAATTGATTTAAAGGCCCAAGGATACAGTGCATGCATTGCATGCTAATTTTTGTATATACAAGGATATGACCGTAATTTACCAGATATCCTACAGTCCATCTTCCATGTTATAAAGGAAATGATGCAGTATATTTAATTATTTATAATCACCAAAATCTACAAACAGTAATATTATGTGGCATCATATAGGAGTGGCTGTCAGTGATATATTATGCAGTTTGTTACATCGTTTACATAAAACCACTGTATACCACACTATACGCTTAAACAAGAATCAACTTACTGCCCCTTTTTTGATAAGAATTAAGTCATGATTAGATCCAGTCCTTTTCAGATATACCTACATATCTACACATTTAAGTTATCACAAGATAACTGACATTGATAATATTAGGTGACTTGTTTTTCAATAGTTATGAGTAATAAAACGTCTGTTACTGTTTTTATTTGATTGTCCAATACAGATTATTTGATTATTTACTGCATTCCTTCCAGATTTGATTATACTATTTGTACTGCCACGTAAAGATCGAGATATCTAAAATCAAAATTTCAGATGATTAGTAATCCCTTTATAAAATGCTTACAATTGTGGCAATTTGATGTTTGTCGACATCTAATTGACCAATTTGTCCAAATCGTGTAGTACATTCATAGAATCCAAATATACCAGCCAAGAGACTTCAATGTCAAAACAAATTTCATGTATTACATGAAAATAAATTCTTATTGTATCGTATCGTATCATAAAATAGCATTTTTAATGGTCCAGTCAGGGTCAGTTGTGGCTTTTGAGATTGCATGCCAGGGGGATCCAAAAATTTCTATTGGGTGGAGGCCTGCGGGGTCTATCAGGTTATTGCATCATTAAATGCGTAGCCCTAAACATAACACAACTTCGCAGTCCACACTGATATAATTAGCGTGTGAATTCATAAAAAATTTCATATCCCCCCTGCGTCCAGCCCATGAGATTACATTTAAACGATCTTTGCAGATTTAAAACTGATAAAGCTAAAATTGCTCATACTATCATGCAGATATACCTCTTGTTTTAAGGAATAGTAAAACATTGTATTATTACTATAATTTAATACAACTCCATTCCATTTTCAGTTCCACTTCATCATGAACGTTGCCGTCGGAGGCACAAACGGATTCTTCCCTGACAGTGCTGTCAACAAGGGAGGTGCCGAACCAAAACCATGGGTGAATGACGCCGGTGATCAGCCCAGAGACTTCTGGAATGGACAGGACGTCTGGTACCCCACTTGGGACACCCCTCTCGGAGCAATGGAAGTCGACTACATCCGCGTTTACGAGGCATAAATGTTGCAGATGATGCCGAGCTTGTTGTTGATATTTTGTGATATTTGTACATTGTAACATTTGACTGAAGTACCAAGCAATCTTCGCTCGTATTTCTGCATCTGGTGTTTGGTTTTATACAAATAAATCTGAAAAGAATTGAAGTTTGTCTATATTTGATTAACGTTGACAATATAGGACTATCTTGATTTTGGTGAATTACTTATAGATAGTAATTAAGTCTGAGGCTAAACTGACCTTAGGTCTATTGATAATAATTAAAATTGCCCTAGCTCCTTGAAATAAAATCAGCGAAATACACCGCTGCTCATAAATATGGAATACTTCAACACTCTCCATTGAAACTGATAACTTTAGCAACTTCTGCTGGGGCACATGATGGTCTGATTCAATGGTAACTGCTTCCAATGACCGCTAAAGGGAAGAACATGGTGTCGTGTAAAATGCATGCTGCAGCGTTAGACCCAGTAAAAGTTACAGCAGCGCGAAATATATGGAAATTTGGGGGGTTTTTTAGGGTGAGGTTCATTCAACCAAAAATTAAAAATTCTTGCAAAAAATGTAGTTGAGTTTTTCAAAGAGTGATTCTAGTAGAGATAATAGAGAAGATGACTTGACCTTTACAACGGACCTTGCTTGCATTCACACTCTGAAATTTACTTTTATTTTTCTAAAAAAGTATTCAATATTTATGAGCAGGAGTATACTTTCTGACCATTCAATAAACTGTATTGAAAAGCAAACGTTTTCAAATTTTCACGTGTTCAGTTTTCTACAATCGTGTAAAAATAATACTTTCCTTTGGCATCACCAGTTTGTTCACGGAAGAATATATCATCGCATTCATCAAGCATTTCTTTTACGAAGTGATATTCAACTGTCAATCATTTCACAGGATTCTTTGGATAATGTCAGTCCAATACGCTAACTTGAAGTCCAGGTACAGGTCATTGATTTGCATGGAATGGTGGCACTCTGAAATATCACATGTTGCTCCTTTTGAAGTCTTGCAGTCATCTCCTTCAAGGTTCAAAACACTTGACGTCTCAAATATCCTTAGAACTGACCCAATGAAATTCTTGTGCCTCAATAACCTTTTTGTTTACACTGATAAAGACCCCTATTATATATCCCTAAAGAATATGTGGGAGGTCTGCATGACATGTTGCAAAGATAAACACTCAAATTCGATATCAATAGTCAATAGTGCCACAAAAAAAGAAGATAAAAATATAGGTCTGCTTGGCATTGGCCTCTATATAAGATGAAGATAAATGAAGATTCTTAGACTAGCTGTTTTTATTTCAAATCACCACTGAAGACAGGATTGCATTTTCAAAAGCATAATGGCTATTTTTATTGTGTTTTACATGTTCGCTTTGGCGATTGTAGGAATTAATTCACAGACATTTGGAGACATGGAAATAGTTGCTGAGTGGATTGAGGTAATTGTGAACTTTTTTCTTATTTCACAATATATTCATCAGTTTATTATTATTTTTTATTATTTTAGACATTTATAAAGCGCCTCAACCAGAGAACCTGCTCTGTGGTGCTGTACATGTAGTGACAAAATATAAATCATAGACAAATATGAAATGTAAAATGTAAAAGTCCAAATATATGGGTTATAAAATGTAAAAACTGTATGAGAAACATTAAAATTCTAAAATACATGGTCATAAGCATCCTTGAACAGAAATGTCTTTAGTCCTTTTTTAAAGCTGGTCAAACAAGTGGAGCATCTGAGATGGGAGGGCATTCCATATAGTTGACGCTGCATGCTGAAAAGATCTGCCGCCATATCTCTTTAGCTTGTAAGATGGCACTACAAGGCAATTCCCATTAGCAGACTGCAGTGAACGGGACGACACATAGACAGTCAGTAATTCTGTGAGGTATGCAGGGGACATGTTGTTGAGCGCTTTGAATGTGAGCAGGGCAAGTTTATAATGGATACGATGTGACACAGGCAACCAATTTACATCTCATCGGAATGATAACAATCTAAATTTGGCTCCTAACTATGTATCAAAATGTTTTAGGTTCATCAAATACAACATTTTGCAAAGTGCTCCTTCTAGATCAATGCTAAACTTTGTAGCGCAATTTGCTTAGTTTTCTATTTGAAGTGCTCAAAACGCTCACTATAAGATATCAGAATGGTGCACATGAACTAAAATAACTGTCTAGCAAAATAAAACATGATCAGGATGGTGCAGAGGGTCAATTTCTTCATTTCACAATATCTCCAATCCAACTACGCCGATCCACTTCCGGCTCCACCCATGAAACTTGCTCCACCCTTTTAGTGGACCAGTTCATGACGCATGGCCAGGGAGGATTCCCCTGTATACAGGCCACTTCTCTTCTTCTCTTCTTCTCTTCTTCTCTTCTTCTCTTCTTCTATTCTCCTACTCTTCTCCCGCCTCCTTCTCCCGCCTCCTTCTCCCCTCCCCTCAAGTGGTAGCTCCACACAGGATAGTCTGGGGGGGGGGGTGTGGTGATCTGTTTTGGCATTCGCCAGCCCCAATCACCCCATATTTTCTTCAAAATACTGTGTTTTTCTCCCTTGGCCGTCCTCCCTGGATCCACCACTGCCTTCAATAACCTCCTTCTTTCCCCTTTTTCTTTCCTGGTCTACTCTCCCCTCCTTCTTTCCTGGTCTTCTCACCCCTCCTTCTTTCCTGGTCTTCCCTTTCCTAGCATCTCCTTTCTGTACTTCTCTCCTCTCCTTTTTTACTGTCCTTCTCATGTCTCCTTCTCCCACTTTCTCAACATAGGCATAGTAGGCAGGGGTGCAGTTATTCTTTGGGTAGCCCCCTCAAATTTATTCACCTCCTACACATTCTACTTGCAGCAACTTCGTGAAAACGTCGTGATTTTGGCATAAACGTTATGAAGCAACATCAAGATATGATGTTATCTTGTGGCAATGTTGTATTGTGAAAAGATTAAAGCGCTGTGTTCACGTTATGGCAACATAGCTTCTACCATTCATTTTTATGTGAGAGCAGACAAACCCTCCACAAATTGTTATTAATGTTTAGCTTACCTTGTGTCCCCCTTCAGACCGCCTGGGATATGATGACACTTAGACTAGTCAGTGCTAAAGGTACTGCATGCAGTGGCATTCCTATGGGGGTGCACGGGGGGGGGGGGGGGCGCATGCTCCCCCATAATTGGACCTGTGCCCCTCCCAGGTGCTCCCCCCCTACACATGAACTTTTCAACTTTGGCCAAAATATACAATTAGTATTTTGAGTGCCCCCCTCAGAGAAACGCATACCCCCCAAGGTGCCCCCCCCCCCCCGCTCGAGACCCCCTAGTTACGCCACTGACTGCATTTCCACATTTCAATGCTAGACTAGACATTGCATATTCAGACTTGTCAGTTATTACACCTAGGCAAGTCAGAGATATTACATTTAGGCAAGTCAGTGCTAGATATTAGATCTTGCAATATCTAGGCCTATATGCCTCTCCCCATCTCCACTCTCCTTCTCAACCACTCCCCAACTCAAATCTGATTGAATCTAGCTTATGAAATTCGGGCAAATATTGCCAGTCCTCCCAAAAAGTTTGTTTGCTTTATGCCTATATATACCTCTCTGTAATCTCTTGTTACAAAATCTATCTGATCCATCCTCTATGCAATATGGGATATACTTTAATTTTTTGTTAGCCATGCATTGAGCAAAGCAAAAAAAATCATTTTTGTGCATCATTGGACATGGATGAACTGAAGATTTGCCCCCTAAGCATGTTCATCATAAAAGTTAATATTCCAAATGAAGGTCTAATTACATATCTTTTTTTTTTTTCAAATCTGACACATTCACATAGATCTTGCCATGTTGAAAAAAAAAAGAGTGGTTGCATTGCTTACTGAAAAGTAAGTCATTCTCAATGCGACTCAATACAAATTAAAAAAGGCACACCTTATTACTTCCGATTTATATGAAACGTTTCAGAAATATTGGGGTACACCGTGAAGGGGAGTGTACAAAGTTACAGCCCTGTAGCTTAAGAATTAAGAAAGTTATGATCGATTGGAGTCATCGCATATCTTGAAAATATGAAGTTTTCATTTAGAGGTGTTGGGCCAGTAGGCCTATGTGCTGTAGTTGGCTATTTGGTTGCCATGGACACCAAACCAGTTATAGTCTTGATTGATTACTTTATCTAAAAGTTAAATTTGGTGGTTTGAGTAAATCTATGAACTTTATAGAGATTGCTGGACAATGACTGGTTAAATTATTTAAATCTAATGATGGAATGACAAAAAACACATTTTCTAGTTTCCATGACAACCACATATATTTTTTGATAATTATAAGAAAAGCCATAGTACACATTAGACCCATATTCAATGCCATTCCTATTTATTCTTACTGACTGGACACGTTTGAAGAGGAAACTGTTTAATATACATGTACTTTAAGTGTCAACTAACTGTCAAAGAACAGAAAATAAGTACTTCCTCGGGTTTCCATGGTAATTTTAACTATGAAAACTTTGTAAAATGCAAGAAGTGGGGTGTCATTTTAAAGCCAGCGAACAGGGCATTAATATGTGCTGAACCTGATAGAGATTGACATTATTTTATAGGAGCCTGGCATATTACATTTCACTGTAGTGAGTAAAAATCAATAAATTCCAGTAAAAAACGTTCCATATGCAAATTAGGCTGACCTCTAATTGTAAAATAATTATTCTTGTTAAAAAGCCCTCACCTAGTTGCATAAAGTATTAACATTTTTTAAACCAATTCCAAGTTGATTTGTGTGCTATACCCAGATATCCGATTAAATTTTGTCACCAATTTTGAAACTGTTTACTACATTTAACTGGTTGCTATGGCAACCATGGGCAATTGCCAAAGTGCCGACAATCAGTTTTGGACACCCCAGGGCCCAAGGATTTCATTGGTATATGTCGGCAACCCCCCTCAAAAAACGACCTACCAAGCCCAGAAATGGGGTGCTTGCTCCTGGACTACCAGTGCAATTCAAAGAGAACAGGTGTGATGTGGGACGATCTTGGTGTTCCTGTTATGAGACGAGCTGCAGCATTCTGAATGCGCTGAAGACGATAAATTTGTCCTAATGAGACTCAATTTGAAAATATTGAGGAAGAATTAAAAAAATTCAGCGAGGCCAGAAAAATGAAATGGAATGTGTTTCTCAATCGCTGATTTTTGGCTATTAATTTTCTTCCTACTCTTTTTACCTAAAAGGTACTATACAAACCAGAATAAAAGAGGAGGTATTTTTAATATTTTACTCTTTTAGAATTGTTTGATGGGGGTTTCAAATTTTTGAATTCTTTCATTTAAGATAATACTTTTTTTTTTAATCGCAGATTGATTTTGACTGGGATTCAGAGGAACAAAGAAATGCATCATTAACGGATGGATCCTTCATTCCAGAAAACAATGTTGCAAGTGGCATAAAGGTCTACAATGATGACATATTTGTGACTGTTCCAAGATGGCTGCCGGGCGTGCCATCTACGATGAACACGTTAGTGTTCCAAGATGGCGTGCCACTGTTGAAACCATGGCCAAACTGGGAAATGCAGAAAATAGGTATATGATATTTGATAGTCTGTTGGTTCATTCAGTAAAACTTTGCATCATATTAATTACCTGATATAATAACAAGGAAGATGGTAAGAAAAACTGACCTATTGTCTAGAATAATGTCAGTCGGATAAAAAGTATTTAGTATTTTTACAAAATTTTTTTTTATGGGTGGGGGAATTGAAAAAATGAAAGAAAATTTGTTGGCCAAGAATTAAGAGTACTTGAGGCAAAAAAAAGGAAGCAACATGTCTCAAGATGAATACACATTTCCTTTCACAAATTGTTGGTTAGAACCTTTTAAAGTCCTTTCTACCTAATAAGTATTAATGGGGTATTGCAGGAGTTACTCAAGGAGTGCATTAATTTCCATCTTAGACGGTGATGGAAATGGAAATATTTGTCGGGGGAGCTCTTGGCTGAATGTGGCAGTGGTGGCGATTCCAAATTCTTAAAGGGAAAAACACTCTGCCGTCAGAGCACAATTTTGGCTAAAATGCCTGGAGGAATGAAAAAGTGAACAAGAAAAAAGAAGTGTTTTCACCACTGACCATTGGGGCAGAGCTCTCCCAGTCTGTTGATCAAGGGAACTAAGCTCCCCCAAGCTCCCCCCCTTTCCATGACTGATATTTTATCAATAATGTTCTGAAATAATTCATACCTCTTTTTATTTTTTCTCAAGGTGACTGCAGTGCTCTACAATACACACAAAGTATGGAGATAGTTTCGGACACAAACGAAATGTGGGTAATTGACGTTGGACGAATTAACATCTGGGAAGATGACCCAATCAACGATTGCCCTCCCAAACTCCTGATCTTTGATTTAACAACACAACAAGTTATACACAGACACATATTCCCCAATGCAGTCCTCAGCTACCAGGCTAATTTTGTCAACGACATTGTTGTGGACCCGGAGGGCAATTACGCTTATATGTCAGATACTGGAGTTAGCGCAGTGGGCTATAATGGCGGAATAATATTTTTCGATCGAACAAGGGTAAGAGCCATTTACAAATTGAAATAATGACTATATAGTTTGTTGGTTTGCTAACCTGTGAATGATTCTATATAGGCCTATAGCTACCATGTAACTTGCATATCAGGCCAGTTCAGTAAACAGGTTAACTTCAAATCCAAATTATTCAAACAGTCCTGCTCCAGTGAAATGAAAACTTTTATCTTGAAATTGTGATTTCAAAGTGATTTATTAGAGATTGCCTGAATGGTAAAGACTTGTCCGGCTTGGCATACAAATGCGAGAATTCAGAAAATTGAAAAAAGCATCTACTTCAATATTAAATTTCAATCATGTTTGCCTTCAAGAACCTCTCCAGGCGTCTGCAGCACTCCACCATGGACTGGGAAGCGAACAGACCCGACGGTGGTTACGATATGGAGGTCAATGGAACGATTTACGACTTTCCGTTTCCAAGTAATGGCATTGCCCTATCTACAGACAGGAGCTCCCTTTTCTATTGTCCTCTCGGAGGAGTGCAACTGACTCAAGTTAGGACAGATTCACTGCAAGCATGTGAACAAGAAGTTTGCAATCTGACAGACACTCTTGTGAAAAGCATGGGAGAGAAGGTAAATCTATATCAATCACTTTGGATTTTTCTGGGGAACAACATTTAATGGATTTTTCTGGGGAACAACATTTAAATGGATGAGTCTCGTGTCCACAGAGACATGAAATAATGATAGTCCCATTGTCTGAGTCTGCTTCCCAGTGGAGTTTTTATTAGACAGGGGATGGTTCAGGATTTATGACAAAGGGTGTGAGTTAGTCAGAACTTTCTTCGTCAAAAATTGATATTTTCTTTTCTTAAAATTTCATATCCCCTTAAACATGTCGTGAAAAACTAGTACCCCCTTTGAAACATTAGTGAAAAATTTGTATCCCCTCGGGCAAAACTCCCAACCCCCTCGTTATAAATTCTGATCAGTCCCTAACATAAAACAAAACGGTTAATTGGGGTCACAGTGGCATGCGTGTGGGCAAATGGCTTCTATTATAGTAACCAAAGAAGGTGGATGGCCTGTTTTGTTCTACAGGAGGCACTTCAGCCATCTTTTAGATGGCTCCAGAATGCCATACAGGAATTCAGGGACTAATCGCTCTATATCATCACTTTTCACCGATATAATAATTTGGATTTCAGGTTTCAGAGAGTGATGGTATGGCTTGGGGTCACCAATTACTCTATTTTGCTGCCTTGGGAGAGAACGCCATCTACACCTGGAACCACAAAGGTCAAATGGAGGACCAAGGAGTCAATGACCTTTGGGACGTTGAAATGACAGAACAGGTAAAAAGATTGCTTTGACTTTTGAAGTCATTTTGGGCTGACACTCTTAACGCAAAAGGTTCTTGATGGTTATTATAAAGAACCCACAGCCGAAAAAATTTGTTAAGGGTTCAATTGAATTGAAAAGGTTCAATACTGGTGGGAAGGCCCTATGATGGAGCCCTATGCTCCCAACTTGAGAGAAAAGGGTTCCATTGTGGGAGTTCAGTGCAGCTGGATTATCTAAATGTTGTTTTTGTTTGCTGTTGGATCCTTTTTAATAATGAACCTTTTAGGGTTCCTTATCTATACCATGATAAAGCAATATTATTTACATGCTTTTGAAAAGAGTCAATTCCCCCCCCCCCCAGTGTTCTTTTCCTTTTCGATACAAAGCAAATTCTTTTTTTTTTTTTGCAGGTACTGCTGAAACAAGATAATGTTAGCCTGATATGGGGAGACACTTTCGCGTTTGACTCTGATGGTTGGCTATATATTACAGCTGACCGGATCGCAATGTTCGCAAATGGAGAGATAGATTACAGTGGGGATGAAGGACCTAATTTCAGAATTGTAAGAATATTTGTTGATGATAAGTCGTATCTTGTGCCGGCTGAAAATGCATCTCAGCAAGTAGCTGCATCTGGACTCATGGCATTGCTATTAAGTTTGACTGTTCTAATTGTTTCTCGTTGAACTGAAATATATTTATTTTTATCTATTTTGTAGGCCAATGGGTTTTTGCTTGTTGTTGCCATTTGTATTTTGATGCATTCCATATGAGATAATAAATCAACTTCTGATGAAAAATTAGGGCGTTATTCTTTTGGGTTGGGTATCAAGATAAGATAGAAATGGTACCGATGATACCCAATGGGACAATGCAGAAGAATAAAGAAGTTCATTTGTAACATTCAATAATATAAATTTCATGTGTTGCTTATTTCATCATCATTATGCATATCAGTTGTTTGGTCAGATAAGTCATAGTTTTCTTTGGTAAAGATATAATGACAGATAACCTCTTAAATGCCTTCTTATTTCACATAAGGGTGTCTGCGAGTTTCCAAGCACTTCTTCAGTATTGATAACTTAAGTCAATATTATGACAACCTATATGTTTTTATCTGTGATAGTCAAGGTCGGGATATTAGAGATTGAGACCGAAGCATGAGCCTCAGAGACCGAGGCCGAGGCCATCAAAATGTGGCCTTGAGGCCGGCCTTGGGGACGAGGCTGGTCCCGAGGCCTCCAACACTGGCCCAAAGACAGCCGAGACCGAGGCAACGCCAAGGATTTGGTATCTAAGACCATGCCAAGGCCAAGGCCATCAAAATATGACACCGAGGCCGGCCTCGAAGACGACGCCTGCATCAAGACCTCCAACACTGCTTTTTATAACAAAAAAAGAAAGTTATTTCTCATTAGGATGCACGACTCACTTCAACAGGAATATTCCTGAACTATTCTAATGAATTTTGGCTCTGAAGTCATAACTTGGAAAGGTGATAGCCTCCAAACATGCTTATCACCCTGCTCTATAGTGCACGTACTTCTTGTACTGGTTTGCATTGCTCTGAGTTAGCAGAGGCCACCCTGTACATGTATGCGCACGTGCCTACACCGCATCTGACGAAATACGCAAGTTATTTCACAGCAGCACACAAACTTTTGGGCCCAGTAGTGTATCCTTTTCACATAATCATTAGATTTGGCTGAGAATTATTTCATGTGACTTTCATCGAGTTTCATTCATGCAAATGTTTTGGTGTCTGACGAAATTATGCAAAAGCAACATGGTGATTAGAAAAACATTACGAAAGTTTAATTTTCAAATGATTGTGCTCAAAACGTTAGCATTACATTATTTGGCAAAGATTTATATAAAAAAATGTTGCTTACTTGCTGTCACTGCCAAGCAATGTGCATAAATTGCCTCTATCGGAATAACATTGATTTTACATATTTTTTTCAAATCTATGCTCTCCAAAATCTCAAAAAAGTTCTGATCCTTATAAAATGCCTTCAAAAGTTACTACATGATGTCAATTAAGTTCAGTTAAACTGACAGATAAGTTATGCATTGGAAATAGACAAACTGTTGAATAAGGAACTGCACACCGTAAACACAATGCCATTCCAGTGGCAGGTCGCAGAAATGATATTTATTGCTAGCCATTTCAAAGTGAGAGATGTTAATTCAGTTTCCTGTTCTCCCTGCCACATAGACAGATTTAGGTGACTGCTAGAAGCATTTTTCAAATGATTGGAGCCATTTTCAGGTTTTGGGGAGCATAAATTTGAAAAAAATATGCAAAATCCATGTTATTCTAATGGAGACATTTTATGCATATTACTTGGCAGTGACAGAAAGTAGACAAAATTTTTTGATGTGAATAGTAGCCAAATGATGCAACGCCAATGTTTTGAGCACAATTATTTGAAAATTAAACTTTTATATTGTCTTTCCACTTACCATGTTGCTTTTGCATAATTTCGTCAGACACCAAAATATTTGAATATATGGCATAAGTCAACTTTGCCTGAATGAAACTTGATGAAAGTCATATGGAATATTTCTCAGCCCAATCCAATGATTACATGAAAAGGATACACTGCTGGGCCCAAAAGTTTTTGTACTACTGCAAAATAAGCTACTTGCGTAATTTTGTCAGATGCGGTGTAAAACAATTTTATGCAGTTTCTTCATCATTCAGGCCGATGTGGCCATAATTTTGTCTGTAAGTTAAGGCTTAGGGCTTCTAATCTACATGTATGATCTGCACATGTATTCCTCGTCATTTTCTTGATAAATACTCCCCAAAACTTCAGCCTACTCGTGTGTCCGCAGATGGGAGAGGCCATAGACGATACAAACTATTGTGTGCTAATAGGTACCATGTGGATTATAAGCGTAGTGTCGTAGCCACCTGGTGTTGAGTGTGCAAATATTTGTTTACACGGGGGAAGCTTGGTTGGTGGCCCAATAAATAAACATTTTTGGATGACTGGCATCCGAAATTTTTGGTAGTGAGGCTTGAATCCATGGACTGTTGGGTGACCTATCCAGAAGAGGCGAGATGAGGTGGACATAATTATAAGCTATTATAATTCATGCGTGGGTATGGGGTTGAATGAGAAAATGGCATGCATGGCAACCAATTAATTTTTGCCGTTGTCAATTAAGCTTGGTTATGTAATGAGATGACCACAAAAACATATCTGGATCGTAGATCGGAATATCCACCTCACCTCACCAAATCTAGACAAGCATTGGAGAAGAACGGGCTATTAGTTTTTGATCACATAAGAATTCATGAATCGACAAGGAGACTTATGTTACATTAATTCAAAGGCGAGCTATGCACTGTTTCCAAACTTTTGACTAGCAGTGTATTCCAAAATTAATTTCTAGTTCTTGGGATCGGTCGACCCGAGATTTTCCATCTGCAGAATTGAAAATTTAGCTTACAGTTAGTAATGCAACATGCGAACTGGTGTTTGGCCTGATTTCTCAGCATCTCCAAGTCTGACAGCAAAAATACACCTACTCACGGATAGATTAGCCATTTTGTAATTTCTTTATAACATTTTCGTGATGTTTTAGTGCCGTTTTTGCCCAATTTTTGGCTGTTTTTGACGTCGGCAGTCAATACACACATGTTTACATTCTTGACGCAACTATAACAATGGCCTAAATTGCCGTGACGTCACAAAAATGCACTGCAGCACCACTCCCGACTTAGTTCTAGTAAATCTAACAATTTACATTGCTCTAGGTTCATGCATTGGATTTACACAGGCTGTAGAAAAAGTGCCTTATTCAAGTTCGCATGAAGATGAGACATACTGTAGTGACTGACCCTTGAAAAGTGCCCTAAGAAGACCAAAGGCAGATTTCACGAAAAGTGCTCTTAAAAGGTACCATAAACTTGCCAACCCTTTTGTTATCTCCCTGTTGCTTCCTGAAGGAAGTAAACCTATTACTCAGTACATCTGTGAGGTAATGAATAAATATCAATAAAATTTTCCTCAAATATGTAGCTTTTTCCTCTTAAAAAGATATTTTTTTATGCCTCATGAGGACAATTTTGGACGACCAAACTTACTGGTGATCAGACATGCTTACTTTGGCACTCTGTGGAATCCGCTAAAACCAATTCAGGAAAATGTAATGGTATGTGATTGACAAAAAACATCTTGAAAATTATTTTGGAACCATTTTTAATTGTCTTGGTCATTATAAAACTTGAAAAAAATGAAAAATAAAAAAAGACTGCTAATGTAACTCGATTCCGTCCCCCAGGACACTGAGGTTACATTAGCAACTTTTACATGGAAATTTTTCTGTGTTCTTGCTACTTATGCCAATTTCAAACATGAAATTATAATATTTTATTGAAAAACGTGTCTTATTTGCCTATATACATAACCAAAAACATAAACGACTGGGTGTGGTACCTTTTTCTTTATTGCTAATGTAACTGCAATTTTGCATCCGTCCATTTCATAGTGTTACATTAGCAAAATGTGTACATAAAAATTACGTTAAAAAACACATGATTAGATCTCAGATTTTTTCTGAACAGAATGCCAGCTCTCCCAAGAGCAGGCCATGGGTGGTAGCCTGCTGGTGACTTCATTTAGATTGCAGTAGGATCAGCATAAAAAATTCCGTCCTCCATCATTCATCGATGTTACATTAGCACAAGGCCATATTTTTAGCTACTCTGACCTACCAATCCAACAGAAAAGACTGTTTACCCATGATTTTATTTAATGGATTGACACAATAAAAGATTTAGATTTCAGTTTTTTTTTGTCCTGCCCGCTATCCTCAGAAGAAGCACCCTGAGAACATCTGAGAATCCATGAATCGATTATGTCTGGCCTTATCAGTATAGTGCTAATGTAACTTGTGGACAAGTTGTGGTAAGTCATTTTGCAGCTTTTTCGTGAAATCTGCCCAAAGTAGCTACAGACTTGCATTAGAAATTTCAGATATTTTGACATTTCTAAGTAATTAATTCTGAAACTCTTTTAATTTTTTAACATAATTTTTTGCAGGTGCCTCCTCTGCATTATCTGTTCAACAAGATCTTCACTTTATTCTGGAGAGAATGGATGATCACAAATAGAAAACAGCGTCAACTGCTGTCAAATCTAGGATAATTTGAAAGTTGACAGAAATTTAAATTTCTATCTTGCTGTTAGAATGCATCAGGGAGTTTATATAAATACTATATGCAAATAATAACTGAAAAGACAAGACTGCATTTAAGCAATCATCAATAGTCTTATTAAATTATTTTTTGCATGACAACTTTCATAGACTTTGAACAGAATACCTTTCTTTTCTTTTGAAATCATTCATATATTTTCACTCAAATTACACTATGAAATGATTTCTTTTGTTGTTGTTTAAAATTCACAGAACACAAATTTGTGAGAGTTAGGGCTAGATTAAATAAGGTTTCAATAGACATCCTTCTTTTTGGTGTTTGATGAAGAAGGCCAGAGGTAAATAGGAAATGGTCACACTTAATTAATTCTTGGCAAAACAATACTTTTAACACAGTATCAGTATTAGATAATTGGTTTTGACTAAAAAAATTCCCCCAGGATTATATTTGAAATTTTGCCAGACTCACAATCACTCTTAAATTTATAGGGTTCTGACCGCAGCAATGGCCGCCATTACTGAACCATAAAAGGTGTAGGTCAACTCACTTGTGCTTCTCAATTTTTGTGCAGTTATTTGACAATACTAAGAAACTGGGTACATGTACCACACATTGTACCAGATCAGATTTCTTTACATAAACTGACTCTACCAAATCACCAACTTTTGCAAGTTGAAAAAAAAGTGCTTTGGTTATCCTACAGGAGATGATTTGCAAAATGCTGCCCTTTTTTTGGGTCACCATGTTTGGCAACTTTTCTTGTAAAAAGTGAATTCAGCCCACAATTAATCACTGTCTGACTAAATCAAATAGCCAGTCAAATCAATTGAACCCTTATGAAGGTTGCTGGTTAATGTTTTTCTTGTTGTTTTAAAGTTATGCGCCAAAAACATGCTTTTTATTTTTCGAAAGTCAAACAAATATGACAAAAACTTTAAGGGGAGATATGGATGAGAATAAGGGCACTTTTCTGCAATTGTTAGAATAATGGTTCATATTTGGTATCAAAAGATTTCTTTTAACTAAATTAGATAATTTCAGGTAATTTTGCATTTTTGTTATGAATGGTTGCCATGTTAACCAGTTTAAAAGGCAAAAAAAAAACGGTGATTTTTACTGCTCATGGGATGTGAAATTTCTGAAGTAACAGGCATGGTAAAATGTTATTGAAAAAATTAACGAGAGACGAAAAACCAAATGAACATATTTACAGAGTTGATTTTTGATATTCTACTCAATAATGTCAGGAATTGGGGTAAAATAGACAAAAGTCATTTTTTGGGAAAAAATGCTTCTTTTTATGGCTGCAATAACAAATAATTTTGTTACAAAACAAAAAAATTCAAAATTTGTTTTGTAAATTAATATAAGACATTTTTTCAAGGATACATCCCATGAGTTCCAAGGTTGAACACTGGCCAAAATTTTTCACATCCAGTGCAGGGTAAAAGGTTTTTTTTTTGTACATAGCGGAAAATGGCAAAATTGTTACGTAACGTTGTTATAGGCAATTTATCGCTGAAAACAAAGGGGCCTATCAGTGGCTATTTCTCCAAAACTAATGAAGCTACAGATATGATATATTGCAAAGATTCAGCAATCACTGTCATGTTTCACCAAATTAAATACTGTGTTGCCATGGAAAATGCTTTGTTGTGTGTACACCTTTGAAGTGACACAATGCTGCTCTTTTACTTTTAAATGTGTTGATGATGTTGTATTTTACATTGTTTTAAGCAAGGGCTTCCCAGCATTCTGATGATCAGGTCAGCTGAGGACTTACTCATATATTACCAGGGGAATGAAGCTAGAATGCCATGCTTCATTGACCATGGCTAAGAAAGAGTCAAAATAATACACTCAGCCTCAATAAATTCTGTTAATTTTTGTTCTGAATAAAGACCTTTGGTTAGTTGTGTGACTTGCAGGCCTGCCTGCCGTCTGTAATGGTCATAAATACTTAAAGTCCATGTTGAATCTATTGATAGGTCATCCATCAAGAACAGTCTTGCAAGATCAGAAGTGGCCTGCAGAAAAAATCCCAGGCACAGAAAACTAGATATATTAAATATCTGCCAAAAAAATCCAGTTTCAGCTTCATCTGGTCCATTTGTGTATTTGAATCCTGGGGGATTTGAAGATTTGCTCCAATAATCCTGGTTAACAACATATTTCCAATTGATTCTTTCATAAATGATTGAGCCCTTACTGGGTCAAATATCATGAAAACGTTGTCCACATTACTGTGGATGTCATGCTACACTGACTGCTTTGACAAAGCATTCAGTTGGTATCACTGATGAGGCATTTGCCGATCCTATTGTGATTGTTTTTCTGTGCAAAACAGAAACAGACACAAACAACTATCAAACCATTAAAAACTATCCAATTATCACAATAATGATCTGATAGAGAGTCAGGCCACAGAATATATTTCTTTTAAAATTAATGTATACAGGCTTTCTAACTACAATTTAAGGAAAAAATCCCAATTAATGTTTTCAATATTTGTTGAACTATTTACCCACTTGCCTGAAATAACTTTTTCATCAATCTTATCTGCAAATTCGATAACATGTGATATTGATGTACTGTGTATTTTATTAATATTTCATATCACGTTTAAGAGGAGAATGTCCAGGTCCTTCTTTTACACCTTTTCATGTTATGATATTGAGACAAAAAAAAAAATGATAGAAATGTATAGCCTGTCCTTATATTTTATTATAGCTTATATTGCATTGTTGAGTACTTATAATGATTCAACTATCCTAATGTAGGTGGCACCACCTCCTGGTGACCCTACTCATGGCAGTTTCTTTGATATCACATTCCCATTATCAAACCATTGATAACCTTTTTTCCTATCTAATTATTCAATTCTACTTCTGGCCTACAAATACTTCTGATTGTCCTACAGTTAAGTGTATATATATATTTTTTTTTTATTGGACAGAGCAATATTGTTCTGAGAAGGTTATTTTATTTCAATGAGTTAGTCACAGTTTTATTCCACTCAGTCAGTTAGAATGTTTGGAACACAGTTGGTTGTCATGCTCATTGATCACTAAACTGTTGAGCATGTTATTCACAGCTTCACTAAATCCTCAGGTTGAAGTGATCTAGTCCTCTTGAGGTGAAAATTTATAATTTAGACAGTACATGGGTCAAAGGATTACCTTGACATTGGCCAACCACTTCCTCTGGGCTCTGTCAGACACGTCTTGTCCAGATTTCCTGATCAGTTATTTCGCTTGGTATCTCCACAGAAAAACCCAAGAATATAGTTTTGACACTTCTCACAGTTGATGTAAGTTGTTAACTAAAGCATGCATTAGTGCATCTTTTTTATCGGTCAACTATCATTGCAAATTTTTGGCATTTAGTTGGAGGTTGTCAGGATCTACAATCCCTGTTCCATATGTAAACAGAAGGATGGATCATTGATGAGAATTCCCGTGGTTTTAAGTGATAAGAGAGACTAATTTTTACTTAATTGGAGTTTGCACAGGGTGCCCAAGTTGATGTAGGTCGAAGATATGAAACAAACTGAATTTGTGAACCTTACTAAAATTTGGGTAATTTCTCACACATCATGCCTCTCCTTAAGAATTCCATTTTTGGTCACATGACCATTGACCAATTGACCATCCATTATAACAACACCATAACAGAATAACAATGGTGAAGCAATGAAAGATATTGAAAACTATTCATTTTCCATTTCTAATCAATTAAACATAAATTTGCATGCTTTAATGCAAATTTGTTGTGCTGTAAAGTCAAAAATTTGCCAAACAATGGTGAGTTGCAAAGCAAAGGTGAGCTGAATTGACCTTAACATGCCGCCAAAAAAATTATGCTGTCAGTCTGTGGAGCATCAACACCTTTTTAAATAGATTCTGACGATAATGTGCATATTGCCACTTCTTTCAGGCAGAGAAATCATCTGGACTGTTTGCTGTTTGGCCCCTGCTACACTGTTTACGTGCATGCCGGAGCCATATTCATACCTCATGTTAAAGTGAAGTGGCAAACGCTAGTATTAAATTTGCCTGATAAAATAATCTCCAGGTGACTTTCTTCTTCTTCTTCTTCTTTCAGTATGTTCCTCCTCTGCAGGAGAACCCTACCATGTAGGTATCGCAGCCCTCAGCCACATCCGTCCATTTTAACACTACTATCACCTCTACCAAGTTTTCTACCGCCAGATACACCACTACCTCCCCCTGCCCCAATATATTGAGATCTATAAACTTGAATAGCACCATAGTATTCATTTATGGCCTTTTGGATCTGCATATAGTTTGGGTGGCACAATTAGTCCCTTAAAAATGTGGACTTCAACTGGTGGCCCCCTCTATTGATTTGACAAGTGCTACAAACAGCTTTCACTTGACATATTCCAGCAATCAGTGGACTGGCTTAGCTGATGGACGGGCCAAACAAAATCAGAGGCAGTATTGTACTACTATTGTCTAATACTGTTTGCAGGTGCAAAACATTGAAAAACTCATATGTCTATAATTTGTTACTTTTTATTTACCACTCCGAATTCATTATATTTGAAAGTACATTTTATACAATCACATTAAATATTTTATCCACAAATATTTGTAAAAGTGCGATAAGACTACCCTCAAAAGTGCATCGATTAAACAATTTTCTAAAAATGTTGAATACGATTAAAATGCAGGAAACAGATCAAAGAAAGGGTATTAAAACATACCCAGTAAAATTTCATTAATGAAGATGTTATGGTTTAATTTTTTTATTATCTGAATGTAATTTGATCAACTGCACTCACCAGCGAAATTAGCACAACACTTGATATCGGTCAAATACAACAATGAAAGGTATATATATTTGATCAGCGAATATTGCCGTCTGTATCAAAGTCTATTCAAAGAAGAATTTTATCAATCTTGTAGTTTTAAGCCTTCAAAGAAATTATTACTTAATTCAACCGATGAACTGACCATTTCACGATGAGTATTTTATAGAACTTTGAAAAATTTGGATGTCATCATTGAAGTTAAGACTACGGGTCGACTATTAGGTAACATCTACATCATTAATGAACAGAATATGAAATAAATGGTTAAATAATTATTATCAAGATATAAAATAATCTCAATTTGCTATGGTGTATTACTGTCTTCTGTCACTTTTTGTCCATGACACTTTACAGTTGTGGTGAATTTGCCACAACCTTCTGCCGAGGTCGACCGCAATTAATCGCGAGCATGACCAAAATTACGAGGACAGCTCCGATTGCTATACATCCGATGATAAGTCCGATGAATTCGTTGTTGGCTAGCGTAACACCTTCAGCTGAAAGAGAAGAAGATGCAGTTAGGAACAGGCAGTAGGTCATTTCTATATGTTTGATTAGGTGAGATCATTATACACTCCTGCTCATAAATATGGAATACTTTTTTGGGGGGAAAAGTGTCAAATAAAAGTAAATTTCAGAGTGTGAATGCAAGTAAGGTCCATTATAAATGTTAAGTCGTCTACTCTAATCACTCTTTAAAAGCCTCAACTTCATTTTTTGCAAGAATTTTTTATTTTGGTTGAATGCGCCTGACCCTAGAAAATCCCCTGAATTTCCATGTTGCGTGCTCCTGTAACTTTTACTGGGTCTAACGCTGCAGCATATATGCATTTTACACGAGAGCATGTTCTTCCCTTTAGCGGTCATTGGAAGCAGTTACCAATTGAATCAGACCATCATGTGCTCGGGCAGAATTTGCTAAAGTTATCAATTTTAATGGAGAATCTTGAAGTATTCCATATTTATGAACAACGGTGTAAGTGAATTTCACATTGATGACACATGGCTGCCTTCACGGTCAAACCAGTTGTATAACTTTTATGGCAGTTACCTGTTAAAATAACAATAGATTATCATTATTCATTCCAACAAGAAAACAGTTTTCTGTCAAATACTGAAAATTCTCTGTTTTATTGCTGGTAGCGGCTGTTAAAGAGACGCAGCAGGTTTTACTGTGTGTAGTTAATTATGGTTCTCTTAATGTTAGTTCAAAAGTACACCTACACTGTAGATTCATGTTTTTATCTATGCACATTTGTATGGCAAATGCATATTCGCATGATTTGCATAATATGCGTGATTTGCATAATTTGTATGATTTGCATATTTGTATGATTGGCATGGACTCGTATATTAATATCAAATAATGTGCATTCATTTGCATTCCATTTATGAATAAATTTGCATGCGGTCTATGAATAAATTTGCATGTCATATGTGAATATAAATTGAAAACATATATTTACATGTGGTTTGTGCATATATTTGCATACAGTTTGTCAAAAATGTGCATGCATATGAAATATAATGTAAATTTGCCCAATTATTTGATGTGTGTGTATTTGCTTGGGCTTTAAATATTTAGGAAAACTGGCATAACCATTGCATGAACATTTGCATTTTGTATAAAAATTTGCATACTGGCAATTTGCATGTGAAAAAAATTATTTTGATTTTACAGTCAATATGCAAATTGTCATGTTAGGTGTTCTCATTCTTTTATTTATGTGTATGAATATATGATTATGTAATTTGCATATTGCATGTCAATTTGCATTTATTATTTTACCCTGGTATAAACAGATCTTCTTCGTTATTTGCATCATAGGCATGTGCACTGCCTGGTGACTGTGTATATTTGCATGCATTTAGATATATTGGCATATATATGCTAATTTTTATAATTTAAAGAATGTTCACTAATTCTAGATTTTCATATCGATTTTGCATGTATTTAATATTTATGAAAGTTAATAATATTCATTTCAACATGTGCATATTTGCATATTTGCATGTGTATGCAAGTTTCCATATCTGCATATAATGTTATGCACCCAGCCAGTTCCCAAATTATTCATGTATGATGTTCATTTGCATAATATATCATGCGTCCCAAGCTGACATCCACAATTAGCGCGGGCCTCCTCATTCGGGTCATTTGGTTCAATCTCTGAAGGAGGTTCTCAGTCTTTGAAGAAGGTTTTCAGTCTTTGAAGACGGTTCTCAGTCTTTGAAGGAGGTTCACAGTATTGAAGGAGGTTCACAGTACCTATTTCAAGGATGTTCTCAGTCTTTGAAGAAGGTTCTGAGTCTCTGAAGAAGGTTCTTAGTCTCTGAAGGAGGTTCTCAGTCTCTGAAGGAGGTTCTGAGTCTCTCCCACTGTAACAAGGCATCCAATCTGTCTGTGCGGTTCTCAGCCCCTTCCACGAGTTTAACATTCTTCCCATGCTTAATATTCTAATTAAGATTCAATCCTTTCTTTTTTATTTATTTTAAATCCACAGTATTGCTCTCATTGATACCTGATATCTTCTGCTATTTGTTGCTCTGTTTACTTTTGTCTTTGGAGATTCATTATTTCTTAACATTTACAATGCATATGTGTTCTATACCCTTTTATACTCTCCCCAACAATTTTCTTGGTGTCTTCTTTAACCAATTAACATAAAATTTCAAAGCAATTTTTTTTATTTAGCTCAAGGCAATTACAATCGTTACAAAGTAATATGGGATGAGCTGATGGATTCCTTGAAGATGCATGTGTTACAACTTCCGCGGTCAAGATTGTCACACCGTTCCATCTTCAAGAGGGTTCCTTCGTCCAAAAGCAGTATCTTCAAAATGCAGTCCTAGCTAAAGTCGGTGATCCAAGTCCGTGATCGGGTTTGTCATAATTTGAGAGCCGAAGTCCGTGTCGATGATCCAGGTTATCAGTCGGTTCCAATCTTCAAATCTGGTCAACATTCTTTGTATCCCAGTCAGAATCCAGGTCGTCAACAGAGCACAAGTCAGTCGTACAAATAAGCAGATTGCTCGAATCAATCGTCTGTCCAGTTAGGTCCGTTTTTGGTTCGTTCTTTTTTCTTCTTATCTCCTACTACTTCCTCTTCTTTTTGGTCCACTTCCATCCTTATTTCCTCCATTCCTTCCTTGCTTCCTCTTACCCTTATTTTTCCTCTTACCTAAAAAGTACACAACTTCTCCGTTAAGCCTTTGTTATCCATTTATCTTAACCCCTTCGTGACAGCACCACTTATTTTATCTCCGCGCACAATGATCTCAACGCCAGAACAGTCAGTGACACTGTGTGAATGTCTATCTTGGGATTTAGAGAATAGTTTCCTTTTTACCTACTCTTCCTTTCTTCACTAATAAACATGCATTGTTACCTTCACTGTAAAATCAGCTCGCATCAGTTTCACTGCAGTTACCATTAAAACTGCTATTTTATTCGACGGCTGCCATTAAAGTGATGGTACTGGTTTGACAGACGACTTGGTGTGTCTACGACTTTGGCGTGTCTACGACTTGACTTGTATATTCGGTTTGACAGTTTTGCCACATTAATATCCTCCTCTCCACCTTTAGGTAATGGCTTATTCTTTTTCCCCTCTGCTTTCCATCTTTCTAGATAACATCACTGTCCAACCCTACCTCAACCTTCAAAGTGTAATAACATGTAACAATTGTAACCTCTCAAACTCTCACCTTCCTACCTACACCAATTACCAATTGTTAAAGCATTCGTTACCTCTAGTTTCAGGTTCATCTTCCTTCGACCTAGAATCTTCTTTCTCTTTTGCTGGGTCTCCGTACGTTGGATCGAGAGGATTCATCTTGTCGTCATCATCATATTGCATCATGCTGTGTGCCATGTATCTTCTGAAGTCTCTTTCGCTCCATTTGAAGGAAGGACATTTTGGGAAAGATTCGGGAGGAGAAGGTTGCCGTTCGGGTGCTTCGTTGAAGAGCAGAGACATTCCTTCGCTGAAGTGGTTGGTAATGTGGCAATGGTACAGCCAGGGGCCTGTGGGTTAAAGGAATGATACTAAATATAAGTTTCAAGTTATTAATATTACATCAGTGATCTAATTATACTGCAGTAGATATATGCATTATTTTCTGGTAAGCTATATATAAAGGTTCGCTGTGGCGATGATTAAGAATAATATGTGCATGTGCACGCTATGCTAATCCGTGTGAAGGAAGATAATATACATGTATATCTTCTTGATTTTTCATCAATCATCAATCATCCACAAGACATTAGTAATAATTTATTATGTTTCATAATTACCAGCTCTTTCTTTCATTCATAAATAATATCAATTATCTATTTATTTCTCATTATATTTTGATCTGCTTACCTGGATTCAATGTTCTGAATCTGACAACCACATATCCTCTGCCGGGGACGTTGATGCTGTCTTTGACTGGAGGCGCGTCAAGATTCAGCCCTTGGTTGTTCGTGTTCCAGATGATCTCTTTACAGAAGTCTGAAGTGCATCTGACATCAGGGTTGTAGCCAGTGTCGTTGACGAACCCTGTGTTTGTGTTGAAAGTTGGGAGACCTTGTTTGAGAACAGCGAAATTATGGCCGTGGAGATGCATGGGATGGTGGGTGACTCTCTTTCCGGGGCGGTAGTTAGCCATGATGAGTTGGACGGTCTTATTGAAAGGGAGGTTGATGATGTTCGAACAGCTGCAGCCGGCATTCATGTTGCTACACTCCATGTTGTTGCAAGGGACGAGACCGTTCTTGTAATCGGGCTCAGAAAATGGAAGAGTTGGGTACACCATCGCATAGCCATTGATCGACCCATGAAGATGGAAGCCAATGTTCAAGAAGAGCTCCAGATCAACTTTGCTGTTCAAGCCATACTCATCGTCCAACCACTCCTGAGAAGCTGTAGATCGGGCATCGTCGAGAGCCACACATCGCTTGTTGTAGGAGTTGGCATAACCAGGCCATGGGCAATTGAAGACGATGCAAGGGTTTGATGGAGTACAGGTCTTCTTGTTTGTAGTCGGCATAACTTCTTGTGCTCCGTCATAACGTACAACTGCATAGGTGCCCTTTTCTACACCATCTGCAACAGGGTTTACTCCAGTGCCGATTCTCAAGGTTAAACTCCTCATCCAATAGTTGCTGATTGGTTGGTCGGCGACGACAGTGAAGTCAACTCTTTCAGCTGGGTTTAGCATGATTGAGTCGACTCGGATTGGTTTGATTTCATTTCCGTCGAGAGCAACGACTTCGAGTTGATGACCGTCGATGGAGACTTCAAATCCATACGTAGAAGCTGCGTTTAAAGTCCTGAATCTGTACTTGGTGCCAGATGTAACAGCGAATACTTCCAATGGGGCTTGGTTGTTGTTGAACCTTCCTTTTCCATTGATGAGAGCAGAAACAAAAAAGAAGGGTGAAGCATAAACATTATCAGGACCGAACTCCCTGTTTTTCCAGTAGGCGAGGTGGTTACCGGCTCCGTTGTACGGTCCAAAATTATTGAGCTCCACTGTTTCAGCAGTCTCATGATACCAGTCAGATAACAGAAGATGCTTCTGAGGCAAAGACGGCAGCTTTGCGTGAACAACGATCATCCCGTACAAACCATCGGATCTCAAGTTGGTCAAGTGGTCGTGGTACCAGTGGGTCCCTACGGGGCTGGCGATGAATCGGTATGTGAACGATTGGCCAGGGATGATCGGACATTGAGTGACGTAAGAAACACCATCCATCCAAGGTGTACCTTTTTGATGGACGCCGTGCCAATGGATGGAAACGCCGTGGGTCAGCAAATAGTTGGTGACATGCACGACAACCTGAAATAGAAACAGATATTGAACTTATTTGTGTTTGTATGAATCAATGTCAGAATATTTGGGTAATTGTTGTACACTTTGTGATCTTTTCATTTATTGGTGAATATTTTTGTGCGAGGCTGTGAGCTATTTCGAGCTCTGTGCGGGAGACCAGGGTGAGTTGCGTGATTTTGCTCAAGCTTTGGGTGGGGCAACTTACCTCAGTCTCCCCTATCTTGAAGTTATGCCAATCCTATGGAACATCGTGACATGAGGGACAAAAGACAGTTTAAAATTTTGAATGGAAAAAAAGAAAGAAGACAGAAAAAAGAGCTGAGAAAAACAGGAGAGAATAAGAAAAGAATTAATTATGTGAAAAAGGAGAAATGAATAAAAATACATTTTTATCAAATTTTTGTCAACAAGAAAAGATGTGTGGTATTCATGTTAATACAGATACTTATATATTATAGTGAACAGAATTTTGAACAAAAAATATGGTATGCAAAGCATATTGCCTCAAGGATTAATTTCACATATGATTTTACCAAAAAAATGCATAACATATTGAAAACCATTTCAAGAGAAGACACAAAAAGGGAATAGAAAAGAGAAATTGAAACTTATAGTGTTGCTTGCAAATAAGTGAAATGCATGACATTGTGCCATTGCATCAATGTTAAACATCCTTAACCAAACTGCTTCTACAAGCATGATTTCTCATCTGATGAGAGGAAAACATATTGGGTCATAAAGGCCGATATGTGAGGCATGTGGCATAACAATGGCAGCCCATTTTCTTTGCTGTAGTCGGAGTAAGGTATGGGTCAAAGTCTTTGGTAAGTAAGTGAACCACCATTCCCTATGATTTAGCATTGGCTCTGCGTTTCACTTACTTATAAATAATTAGTGTTGCCGTAAGTGTTTATGTAAATGACAAATGTAAGATGGCTGACTTGACCGGATTACTGTTTGACCATGTGGAGAAATGCTGCAGATGCCATTCACCGTAAAATCAGTAGCTCTCATTTTTACTGCAGTTGATTTTGATTTTATTCTATTTTATTCAACAACACAGTAAAATTGGAAATAATTTGAAATATTTGATTTGCTTGATTCCTCATCCATATCTACCTCTTTCATTGAAAGCAAACAAATCGAAATATGAGATGAAATTGTACAATGATGATGACGTTTGGATGGGCTGTGAAAGTTCAGAAACTTATTTCCATTGTGGTCCAGTTCTGTCTACAAGTGGACTGCTCTTGCATTGCCACAGAGCAGAACATATGCTGTCTTGTGTTGCCACCCAGTGATTAGTGTGCTATTCCGCGAGCTCCTGCGAGCCTCCACATCAATTCGATCAGAGGGAACACACACAAATTTTGTCTGGAAGACACTGGGGCTGTTTCTGAGTGTGCTGATGGCCTTGTTTACTTCTTTAGAGAATGTGATTGCTGAGTCTGACTCTGGTATACATCAATGTTGAATAGAAATTTTGTTAATGTGCAATGTAATTGGAACTATTTCTTGGGACAGCAATGATGGAGCATACAAAATCAGCTTTTGTGCCAGATGGCAGCAGCATGCAGTTCTCATTTTCACCAGACTGGGTCCAGTTAGTGACAGCACAACATGGCACAGCGACATATATCCCTATCAGCGAGCCTCGGCGGTCCGTCGGCCCGAAGCTGGTCCAATGCTACTGACATCGGACTGACGCTGGGCCGACGTTGGACCGCCGAGGCATGCTGACAGGGATGGGACTTAGATGACTAGTTACTATAATTTAAAGGAAGATTTCCTACCATAAAAACAATGTGTGTGTGTTTTTTTTTTTACCATAAATGACACTTTTGTTAACTGTTGAAGAGACACATCTGGTTTCACAAATATAAATGCAAATATTTGAACTTGTGGTCCGCAGCCTAGAAAGTGTTCTTTTGGTATACTTTAAAACCAAATTCAAATTTTTAGCAGAGTGATATTCAGTCTTTGGTCACGTTAAGCAGAAACCTATGAAATGTTTATTTAGGAAAATGTTTTCATAATGTGTTTGCTTAACATACTTTAGCATTTATGTAAGCTCCCAAACTTTTACATAACATTTTTTAGTTTGCCGTGCCAGTTTTGTAACTTAAGTAATTGGGTGTAAAAGCACAAACTTTTATGGTAATCCCATATTTCAAGATAAAATAAATTATGATTTGTTTTTTAATTTCATTGTTAACGAAGCCCATCTTAAGACTTTGAGCCGACAGTGTTGCTAAGTATATACTTGTAAGTTAAGAGGGTGATCAATGTTTTGCCATTGCATTGGGTTGATATTTAAAATCTATAAGCAAATTGCTTGTGGAATCAAGGATTCTCATCCAATGAGAACGAAAACATATATGTCATAAAGACTGAATTTGAGGCAAGGATGTTACAGCCAAACACTTTGACATAGAATTAGAGTGGACTGTGGCACTGTGAAAATGGCACTTCGTGACTCATGATAGCCGATGAAGTGTCATCTTCTCTACTTTCAACATGAGAAACACGGAGGCTGTTTGATTAGTCATGATCAAGAGAAAGCCATTTGACTTCTCATAACGGATTTCAGAGTGAAAATCAGATACATAAACCTTTCGTTTGGCTGTCAAATTAACACTGAAAGTATTAGGTTTGATCATGACAAATAATCAGTATGATGACACACGAAGTGCCATTTTCACAGTGCCACAGTCCAATCTAATTCTATATCAAAGTGTTTGGCTGCAAGCATTAATCCAATAGCAACACATCGCCCATTTCACATATTTACAGGTGGCACTGTACATTAATTTGATGTGTCATCATTAACAGTTCTACTCTTTATGAGGCAGGAGGGGTGCCCCCCCCCCCGGGGCGGTCCATTTCCTTTAAAATTTGCAGTTGATGAGTGACATATGCGTCTTGATCATACTTTTGCATAAGAACTGTTGGTTCAGTCATGATTTTAGAAGAAATTGAGTGGATGAAGTATAAGTATGGAGACATTTATCATTTATACATCCCTCATTCCTCTACGCAAGGTTTGATGACGTTTTACGTGCTCTGAAAGACGTTTAAGGATCCCTGTAACCTTTACGTATCTTCTAAGTTGTATTGTTAAGGACACTTTACAATGTGTTAGACAGAACTTTTTTAGTAGGTTACGCCATTGATTTTTTTAAAACTGCATCCAAAACTTATCAAATGGCATTCCTTTAAAATGTAAACAAACCCCTTGTAAGCGCATAGTTGCACCACCTTATGCAAATAAATTCCTCTCAGTATGCAGGCCTACAGCATGATGTATTGTCAACAGGTTCTAACATAGCAAAGATCAAGTCACCAATGAAACGGAGTTTTTATCAACTTCATTGGGTCTTCAATTGCAAGGTTGTGCATTGATTGCATCAAAATATCCAAGTAAAAATAAAAGGAAAAACTGGCAGTTACATGAGCGATGACAGATAGATGGATGACTGGAACTTAACGTGCTGTGTTTATGCACTTGATAGATTAATGACGACCGGAGGACACGTTGTAATGAGGCGAAGGATGATTGACACAGCCATGCATCATAGGAACAGGTGACCATGCAGGCATGCCAGGCAAGAGCTGGATGCGAACCCAGGACCCAGCGTACGGCAGCCTAGGAGCTACCACTAGACCAACCCTTCCCCTAGTTGCATAAGCACATGGCACCTTTATCAAATATTTGTTCTGGTAGTTCATCGTCCTGTCCGACAAGAGAAGACATGCAGTACCATTTTTTCGATTCACTGCAAGGTGGTAAAGCGGATTCACAATAATCGGACTTTGGAAATGAACATTTTTGACACTTTCAAAGATCAAACTAAACAAAGATTTCACCATTACATTAAAAATGAAAGTTATATGGAGTCGGTATACAATACAGGGTGTCTACAGAAAAAAAACAGTCACTTGTCTTCTTTTTCGCACTCATATAAGTTCAGAATTTGGTGATAGAGTCTGACATAAGAGTGGATTTGATAGTCAGCCATATTAGATCTATTGCAAATATGTTTATTTGTGAATTAGATCACTACCAAAGGCAAAACGGGCATGATATGCGAAGGTGCTTGTGTTGCTTCAAGCTGACTATGGTTGTCCTTTCGTCCTCATTGTTGATGAGAAATTTTTCACCATTTATGTTGCTTGTAAGAGAAGGAATGAATCATTTGTGAGTAGCCTAGTGGGACATTTGCTGATGCTTCAGCTGCCGACAATTCAAATTAGGGACATAACACTTTGTCTTCAACGTTGACTCATCTGATGAAAAGAAAATCACAAAAATGTCTGAACTAGCCATTGATCAGAGCACCAGAATCAATGAAAATGTTTATAATAACATTCTGAAAGAATTTGTGATGCCATGGCATCAGACAAGAAACTCTTTTGATGGTAAAATCATCTTCCAACAAGGTGGAGCACCTGTTCATACTGTATGGAAAACTCAGGAGTGCCTGAAAACAAACCTGATGAGCCATGTAGAGTGCCACCCCTTGTCTCCTGAACTGAACCCAGTGAATTACTCGGTATGGGCAACTTTGAAGGCAGAATCCAGCAAGTTTTCCCAACCCTTGCAGTAATGTTAAAGGCCTCCATCATGTCTGCATGGGGCAAAATGTTCGTGGAGTTCATCAAACTTGTTTTTGCATCATTTTGGTCTCATCTACAGAAAGTTACCACAGCAAGGGGTGCGACTATTTGGTAATTTGACTCTTCTGATTAAATACTGTGCATATACCAATCATGTTTTGTTGAATAATGATGCTTGGCACAAAATTGACTCTAAAAAATCAAATTGTGTTGACTGTCCCTTTTTTCTGTAGTCACCATGTATCTGCAAAGAATGATTTTCAAAGAGCCAAGTAGCTTCAAGAAATTATTTGCAAAGTGCAAGACCTGTGGCTTCACCAAATAATGATTTCAAAGAGGAAATTGGTTTTAGGAAATGCTACTGAAAGTGCAAAGTGGGAAGAATGATTTTCAAAGAGCCAGGTGGCTTTAATAAATTATTTGCTATAATAATTATGTGCAAGGTGGTTTTCCCACAGAATGATTTTTCAAATATCAAAGTGGTTGAACCAAAAAATGAAGAGTCAATTTAAAAGAGAAAAATGACAATAGCAGATTTTTGTAGCTTGCAAAGGGCAAGGTGGCCTCTCTAAAATGAGTCTTGAGCCAAATAGATGACAATCCAGTACAGTACATTCTCTGGGTGACAGATGAGGGCTATAAAAGTTTTTTGTTGGCTTGTAGTTTTTGAGTAGAGATCTCTTTGTGTGTTATCTCACTAAAAGACAAACTTCTTGGTAAACTACCATTTTTTAAAATGAAAAAATAGCAAAGGACTTGAAGGCAATGCCACTGACCCTGTGAATAGTGTAACATGAGTGTTCTCTGTGTCTATGAATGTTTAGCTCCAATTAATTTTTAAAACGTCCAAAAGTAATTTTCATATAATGTAATGATTCTGTTTTAACCACTTTCTTTCTCCTTACAATATTTCTATGTTATTTACTAACACTCATTGAAAAAAAAAACTTGTGAAGTTTCCTTTAGTTTGAAAAATAGAACAAAGAGAAGGCTGTCAGTAGATGTAGGATTATAAAAAAATATATGCGATGCCATGCGATGTTTGTTCATTTAGACAATTTTGAAGTTCCGACTTTCTGACCTGCAATACATAGAACAGCTTAAAAAGGCTACCATTTAATATTGATAGAGTAGGTCGGGGCAAGAAGCCCGGGTTAGGTGAGAGGCCCCCCCAGGGTTATATCCAAACTTACATTTTTGGTGCGTTTTCTTATTGATAGGATTGAACCAAGAGGCTTTTTAGGTGACATCACAAATTTTCAGGGCAAACAGCACCAAACCACAGTACAAATTAAAAAAACAAAAAAATGTGCATGGTTTTTGTAACTTTGATTAATTCTTTGAAAGGAGTTGTCAGAAACAACTTTTGAAGATTTTAAAAGTATAATGGATATCTGCATTGCTTCACTTTATGACGATCACATAAATATGATTTGGATCATTTTTTTGTTTTGCATTTTAGTTCAAAATATAGAGGTCAAATTAAAATATGTGGGTTTGGGGCGAGAGGCCCCACATGATATGGGGCATGAGGCCCCTTTCACTGGGGGTCGAAGCTGCTTCAGGAACCATTTAATAATGTGTACTTTACCTTTAATCCTGATAGAATAGCTTATTAAAATAGAAAAAAATTGGCCGAAATTGAAACAGGGCAAAACATATTAAAAAATAAATGTATGAATGGAAAAATTCTGAAATTCAGAAAAGGTGAATAGAATGCCTTAAAAATGATAGAAGAACCCCAAGAAATAACTTTCAAGCTGAATGCGCTCGCAAAAAAAATTACCATAGGATTATAATAGGGGGGCTTCTTGCCCAATGGGTGGGGTAAGTAGGCCATTTTCAATTTTTTGCAAAAATGGCTGTAACTCCTTTATTAAAATTGGTAGACAAAAATACTAGACATTGTATCACTAGCTATAAGTAGAGTCAAGTGATCCCTTCCTGACAGCATAAGCAATCAAATTGTGGGAAAAATGAACATTTGGCTTTAAAATGGTTCTCACAGAAACACAGATTAAGAATTTTAGCAACAAAAAAATTAATGAAATACCTCTGCTCCTTCCATGACTTCCAGAGTTGGTCCAGGGAACTGGTCGTTGACCGTCAGGATGTTTCTTTGAAATCCATCAGCAATGAAGACGTCTTTGAGGGGGATAGGACCGTTGGGAACATTGCGATGAAACCTGTTTTCAGCAATAGATAATCCACTTCCATTGAGCATCACATTCAATCTTCTGCCGTCAAAGAGGTATGTCATGGTTATTGCATGTTTGATGTCGAAATTATACTCGCAAACCTTTTCTGTACAAACGTAACCCGCAGTTTTTTCCGAGAGGGCGAAGATGATCGCACACACTAGAAAAACCTGCAGCTTCATCGTAACCATTTTGCTGATTCAGAGTTGTCTCAAAAGCTCTTCAATCTGACTGGCTGGTTGTGTCTTAAAGTTATGTGGTTCTTAGAGCTGCGAGTGCTGTTGTTTTTCAAAGTCAAATGCTGGTTTAGAGTCAAAAAAGTTCTCAAAAAGTTTGATAAAGTCAAAAAAAGTTTCTTATAGTATAGTTTGTAACACTTAAGATGTTTAGTATGTCTTAAAGTCCAAAAGAAGAGAAAATTAACCTAAACAACTTGGCACCAAGAGAAGGTGCCCCGCACTGACCAAACTCGGCTCTAAGATGCTTTTATATAGGAACACTTTTGCTGAGCAAAATCCTATTGTTTGCTTATGTTTCATGGTCCAGTGACTTTTCAGGGAGATTTTAGAATAACCAGCAGTGACAGAGCATTTTCTTACATCACGAAAACTCAAGAACATTTATTCGCACTTAGAAAACTGAATAGAGACTGCACATGGCATTATTATTATTATTAAGAGTGCCGAGTGCACACAGCGACGTTAATGACGTAGGAGAAAAATTGTCGTAGAAAAAAGGTCATTCAGTAAGTATCTACAACGGTTCACTCAGTGCACTAGCCCAGTTGGTAAATATTTTTTATTTTGCTGTCACACTGAAAGTCTTTTTGGCCAAAATGGTTAGTCAAATTTACTAATCCAGTTAGTAAAGTGACAAGACTAACTAAAGTAAGTCAAAATTTAGGCAATTCACATTTAAGTCAATTTGTCAGCCAACAGGTGGTCACTAGAATTTTCAGATTTCACAAATTAGTCTGGATAATATTAGATGGACTTTGTCAGGTTTATTGAAACTTAACTTAGTCATAATTAAAGCTTAACTCCTTGGAAAACTTAGTCACAAGTTAGTCAAATTACCATTTACATTCGTATACGAGGGGTGTTGAGGAAGTTCGGACCAATTTTTGTAGATGACCTTTCTCTTTGACATATTTGAAAGAAATTTTCACAGTAAAAAATTCAGGAGTATAGCCATTGATTCTGAAAATATTAAGTCCATGGCCTATGTTTAACTTTCTTTTCTATTGACATGGAAACGACACCTCGTGATAGGCAGCGCAGCTAAATTTTTTGTACAAAAATCAACACTTAAGCTGTGTAAATGACCATAAAATTTATTGCATATATACAATTAATTGTGAACATAAATGTTCATCAACATCTTCACAATTTTTCAAAGTACTCTCTGTGGTATGAAACAAATTTTTTCATCCTTGCTATGCACTTGAAGAAGCAATTTTCAAAGTCCTTACTTAGAAAAGACCAGGAAATGGCATGTCACATGTCCTGATTTGTAGCATATCTTTTACCTCTCAGCTCGTCTTTTAGATTGGGGAATAAACAAAAGTCACATGGGGCTAAATCATCATAAAGGTATCTTGACTTGCCGTACTGATGACATCCTGGGTTTGTGTACCATTCTTTCTCGTGAGAACACTCAATTTGATTGAAACTCTTGTAACGTGTTTCGGGTCAATGTAAAATGCCCATCCAAAATAACTCTTTACAGTGCATAAATCGGGTTTAAATGGCTCAACAATGGATTTGTACAACATTGTGACATCATAAAGTTACCATCACAATTGCAAGTAGCCCCTGCACAGGTCTGCAGTTCTTTTCAACATATTTTGACCCTAGATTTCAGGGAAAATACAATGCGAAGTTCCCTAGAAAAATTAGCTGCGCTGGGTTCCCCATCTTGCCGTTTCCATGGCAACAAAATAACAACTTAAAAATATTGTGTCCCAAAGGTGTTTGGTCATTTGTTTCATTGACACCTCAAGATTTAATCCTGAAAATTTGAAGACTTTAGCTTAATCATAAACATCTTTCAGAAAACTTGGTCAGAACTTTCTGAACGCACCTCGTAAGTTGGTGAATATACCACAAATTACATTAGTCAGAACTGGAGACATACTTTTGAGTTTGGAGTTACAGCAATTATTCTTTTGACCCCAAGAAACATTCACTACAAAGTGGTCATAACCCAAGAAGTACTTTTGTTTTCTAAAGATTAATTGAAAGTCCAGAGCAAAGGTCTCCAGTTGCTGCTCTGTGGACACTGACATAAAGCTTTTTGGGAGTCACAGGGGGAACAGTCCTCATACAAAGGTAATGGAACATTGCTCCTCCTTTAATTGACAAACTTTGGCAAAAATTGACTAATTAAGTTAGTAAATCGATTAACTATTAAAAACGTTGACAAATTTTGACCAATGTCTATAAGTGATCTAGTCAAAAATATTTTCAGTGCATGAGTGCAGGTTACCTTTCTTTGGTCCTTAATTCTAATACAAGCCAAATGCTCATTGAAACAATACAGATCGATCAATGATTAAAGTATGGGGATTTTACTTCATCAACTCGGACTTAATCGAACTCTGCCGACATGATTCCATTTTGGGGTGCATACATCATCCGGTACAGTGCCAGGAGCCGGAGTCTAACTCAAAATTTGAAACCTTTGTTTGGGTGCATGGCCCATAATAAAATATCAATTTAGTGAAAAATTATGAAAAATTGCATCATGGCTCAGAAACATAGAAACAAAATATCAGAATATTATGCAAAAAAATATCAACTACATCTTGATGTCACAACCAAAAACCATCACAATTTCCTAAATTTTCCAGGTTTTGTTACAGTTGTGATGCCCCACAGACTTGAGCATCTTCACAAATGAATCAAATTTTCATATTACATATTCTCTACACTGAGGTACGATTTCCTAGTGAAGATAAGAGACACTCATGATGTACTTATTCGTAACAACCAAACACAAATTTCAGTCATGATGGATGGCACCTCAAACATGCACTCATTGCACTGTCCACCAAAAATGAGCCCATTATAGGTAGTCTTTGGACAGCATCTGGCCAACTTCTCGTCACACAAATATCTTTCCATAGGATGTATTGATAGAGATGGAATTTACTAAAAAATTCACAAAATATACCTGCACTTTCATTACAGCCTTCCACTTTGATATAGACACAATGAGGATCAGTTCACTGTGAAAAATGCATTTCTTGACTAAGGATAGCTGATGAAGTGTCATCTTCTCTACTTTCAACATGGGAAACATAGAGGCTGTTTGATTAGTCATGATCAATAGAAGGTCATTTGACTTGTCAAAACTGATTTCAGAGTGAAAATCAGATACATAATCCTTTAGTTTGGCTGTCACCAACAAGCGGGATTAGTCTCCTTAAATCAAATTAACATTGAAAGTATTGGGTATGATCATGACAAATCATCAGCATGATGACACACCAAGTGCCATTTTCACAGTGCAACAGTACACTCTTTTTCTTCATCAAAGTGGAAGGCTGTAAGAGTGCACACATGTTGGAAGAGGAAATGATTCCTATCTGTAACTTGTAAGTGTAAAGAAAATGTCACTGGATACTTTTTATTCATTACAGCAAACACTTTGATATAGAGTAAGAATGGACTGTGGCACTGTGAAAGTGGCACTTTGTGACTCATGATAGCTGATGAAGTGTCATCTTCTCTACTTTCAATATGGGAAACATAGAGGCTGTTTGATTAGTCATGATCAAGAGAAAGCCATTTGACTTCTCATAACTGATTTTAGAGTGAAAATCAGATGCATAATCCTTTCGTTTGGCTGTCCCGAACATGTGGGATAAGTCTCTTTCAATCAAATTAACATTGAAAGTATTGGGTTTGATCATGACAAATCTTCAGCATGATGACACACGGAGTGCCATTTTCACAGTGCAACAGTACACTCTTTTTTGGTATCAAAGTGACAGGTTGTAATGACAATGCTCCAGCGTGTAGGGCCCTAACAAATCCTACAAAACCTAGAAAATTAAGAATTTTCCATTGGCAGCAACTGCACCTGAATTGAACCCTGATAACGTCATAGGGACATCTTGGAGCATTCTGCACACAAGAGGGAGGTTCAGCCAGCTGATGCTTGGTAGGCCTCCTTGCACTTGGAATATGACCTCTGCATCAGTGTTTACATACACTTGTGAGTTTGTCCTATAAGATGTTGGAGATTTTGTGCTGTTTTTTTTTTTGTACTCAAGTAGTCATGACTGCCGGAAAATTTCAGCTACTGCCTTTGAGGTTCTCATCCTAGATATTAATGGTTAATTGCGCATTTTCACATGCTACTGCACCGCATACATCCGATGAGAAGCTGGGCGAATTAAATGAAAACAGAGGACAGAACAGATGCAGGCACTCACTTTTGGTTTCCTTCTCATTTTAGGCTTAAATGCATCTTTCAATGTTTATTTTCACTTCTACCAACTTGAGTGAAGTGATAGCTCCTTTGACAACAATTCATTTGATATATAGTTTGCTATGAGTTCCATTGTCCCTTGGATTGCAGTTGGTGATTTTGAGTGATAAAATTGATGAAATTTTACATTTTGCAGGTCTAAAAGGGATCAATGGAGTGAAACAAAATTCTTTATCCACCATGTCCAACAACTGAATCAAATGGACATCAGAAAATTTTACGAGACATGGCTGACATTTAAAAAAAATTTCTAATTGATTTCGTTTTCAGGAAATGGTTGCACTTCAACGATGTATGGGCAAAATGATGCGAGCCTTTGCCAGGTTATTTATGGAAGGGCTAACACTATACAGTTTTCAATTTGCAAAGTTTATCATATCAAAATTGCTGTGATGGAACTGATAATCCATTTCCAAAGTTGTATCTGGATCTGGAATCCTGGATCTAGATTTGTTGCCAACAGTCCTCTGTTGGAGTTTTAGCCTTGTCTTGTGTGTTGTGCTGGTGTACCCCGGATCAGCCGGGGCAGCTCAACCACCATCTTTGTGGAGGGAGCTGCACTTCAATTTTTTGGTGATTGCCGTATGATGATGAGATGAGAAGACTGGGAGTCTGGAACACACCCTATTAATTCAGTGATGCCCAGGGTCTTTCAGTTGCTCCAGTATAGAATACTGGATACAACCCGCCTCCATTTAATGTCCCATGGGCTCGGATTAAAGTGACTTCCCGGGGTGAGATTTGAACCCACGCCCTCAAAGCCAGTGGACAAGCAGTCTTGAACATTAGGCCACGGGCGTTGGCGAGAGAGGTGTGGTGCTTCCCTTGTACCAATCAAAATGGCCCAGTTTGTCACTTATTGGCTCAAGACCATATATGGTTTAAATCACTTTTGGTTTTTCAGTGTTCACACCCAAAGATGCAGCACGCAACAGCATGTGTACTTAATTAATTCAAATAATTTATTATGTTTTTTTAAATCTTGGATATATGAAGCTTGGTGGCGATGTGTTCATATTCTTCTTATTCATATTTCATTTTTTCAACATTTTTAATTGCTTTTTGACGAGGTTGTAATTGCTCACACTTAAAAACGCACACCTCTTAAAAGAGACAGACCTTCTAAACTACTCAAGATAATTCCTTGTAACCCTCCAAGGCTGCTTATTAAGCAACAAAAGATATTGAAGGTTTGAATAAAATCCGTTAGTATTTCAAAGAGCCAGACAATATTGTAAGGGTGTTTCAAATTTGGGATTAGCAAAGTCGAATTAGGCTGTGTAAGGCAGGCTCCCAATCCACATGTTACAGTTGACGAACTTCGAGTGCTTACATGCAATATACTTGTAGGCTGTTACTGACATCACAGCCCTATCCCTGCAATGTTAAGTGACCATAAATTTGATACCTCATAAACGTGTGACTGACTCACAGCCCATACATACCATGTTGTGTGATAGGTGTCATAGCATTCACCAGTGACCTCACTCCTGTCTCTCTAAGTAATAGGCCTGCAATCAACAGAGCTTCATTTTTGCAAAGTTATAACAAAAAGATTAATCTTCCTCTGGTGTGACAAACAGAATTCACAGTTTGAGATAATCAAAGCAATTGTATGTATATTTGAATGTTTTATTGTTGTCTGTTTGTTGTTCCAAATATTTCTTTGAGGAAAAACACAAACAATTATCTAAAGATAGTTCAGGCCAGAAAATAGCTGTGAGGGATTAGAATACTTTAGAATTTTATTGGACTTGTTGGCAGGGCAAGTGCAAACGAAGTGAGCAATGATTATTGTCAAATGGGTCAGATTTATGACAACTGTTCTACTGCTCCTTCACTTAGCATTGCTCTGATACACATCACTGAGCCAGTTATTGCTCACTTATGCATTTATGCACATCACTAGAAGTCCTATGAGTCAGTGAAAGAACCACCAGTTTCAATGGTAAAGATTGAAGCAGGGTCAAAATTTGGTAAAGCTGAAATTCTTGTCTCCAGTGTCTTAGAGCCATTCACACGGACATGAATGTACGTACAAGGTTCATAGTGGTCATTTCTTTAAGACCAACATATCAACCAAATATTTGGCCCAGGAAATGTGTGGCAGATAACTTTTATCCTTTCCAAAAATTGAATGAAAGGGCACTACCCCCCTGAAAATGTCCTGTCTCCACTAGAATTTTCCTTGACAAATCAGCTCAAATAATTTTCCTTGCTATCTTAATCCACCTCATCTGTACCTCAAATTGGACCTTGACCAACACCCTTTCAAATTCCAAAACCAATGACTTGCCTCATATTGTTACTCGACCACAGGGGGCTCTTGTGTCTTTGTCTCCAATTTCATGTCATTAACATCACAGCCAATGATTTTTCTCATAAAAAATCAACCGACTAACATTTTTTTATGCGACTTTAATTTTGATGACCTTTAGGAACCCTAGAAGCTGACTGAATCATCTGCATGTTCACAAACTGCACAGAATATAGATAACTAGAGGACCCCCATGCCTCTTGGAATAAAGAGATAGGCCTACAAATGAGTAGCAGTGTGCAGTATTGTGGTTTATCATTGTGGCGCTGACATGCGTTGGCCTCGAGTGTAAAAGATGACTGGAAAGGTGTTGTTGCTGGGGAGTTGAGGATTCCAAAAACTACTGTAGGTGAAGAACTAATAGATGTTAAGTACTGTGAAGGTAAAAATCCGTAAAGGAAGAGTAAAGAGGAAGATTGATGTATGACATGGCCTGATCCAAGGATAATTGAGGATTCCTATGCAGAAAGAAAAATCAGGAAAAAAGCGTAATTTCTAATATGGATTAGGATATATCTAGAATTAGCCAGTCGATAGGGGGAAGTAGAAAGGATTGAAATTGTGTAGTTTTGTCAAGTTGGTTTTTAGTGTCCTGATTTGTAACAAAGTACCTGTTTTGTATTGTTTATTTGATGCCTCCCTCTTCTGAGCCCAGGGAGAACAACCAACTACCACCATTGCAGGCACGTGAATAGAGCTGTGTGGATAGCATACATGTGTGGATGGGGTGTTAGACATAACAGATAGTTCTGTAAAGATAAAAATCTGTAGAGCTTTTGAAAAGATGAAGATTGATGTATAGCATGGCCAGATTCATCAAGAATTGGCGATTTGTATACAAAAGAAAATGTGAGGAAACAACAAAAATATAAGATAGGATTGCACTATTTATAACAACAAGTCAGTTGTCCTACCTAGATTTGTCATTAACAAACGCCCTCCTTGTTAATTTTGACAATGTATATCGGGACAAAAATCACTGCGGAACTTTGCTTTGGTGTACACAAGTCTTAATGTGAGCCCAGATTGACATCATATAATGTATCCACTGGTTCAAGGAAATATTTGTTTAAAATTGTCATTAACGTCACATGTCAGTAACGAACATGGTTTTAGTAAAACATGTGTCGTACTGATGGCAGTTTTGGTGTTGTCATTCTAAAATCCCAATGGAAGTGACTCTAGTCATCGGCGAACAAGATGTCACAAGTATTTTGGAAGTCCTGATTTATTTCCACTGTTGCAGCAGTGTACCACTTCACGTAGTTTCCTGGGTGCAGCATATATGAAGAAACAATACAATTTCTTATATTTTCCAATAATTTTTGCACTTATGACAGTTTACTAACTTATATGCAACTGCATGCACTAATAAGAGGCTCGGGAGCAATTTGACGGGCCAATAGGGTCATGAGCATAATATTTTGTCATTAACGTCACAGATTCACTGCTCAAAAATTGCCAATTTTCGGGTGTTTATTGCTTGATTTTAGGTTTCAAAAGTGTTGCATAGGATCTTTTTTCACATGAATCATTTGGCATGTGTACAATTTAGTTACTAAACAGAGTTTGGTGTACAGAAATCAAGTAGTGTGAAAGAAAAAGTTAATGGAAGGGTAGAAAAAATTAAAAATATTATTATTTGCCGTTTATTTTCATTTTGGTTGCTGTCAGACAGATAGCAGTGTTCTTTTTTTGATATGATTATTCTGGCTGTACCTCAATCTCCCTCTGCATTAGTCCAGGTGATACGAATGTGTGAATTCTGAGAAATATCGGGGGTTTTTACAGCGTGATGTTAATGACGCCTAAAAGCATTACCCCGGTATTTACCTCCACTGCACATAAAAACTGTGTTTCCTGACCCTTGGACATCAAAGTACAATTAAAGGTGATAGTTTTACCTACCAAAATAAATCAAAAGGAGCTCCTTTAAACTTGATTCCAAATCAACTTTTTTCCTGAGTGAAATTCCACCGTTTTCAAATTTTGACCCAGCAACAGCTTTAGTGACCTCATTGATGCTCTGAAACCAGTCACTTGTAAGCACTCGAAGTTCGTCTACTGTAATGATTCTAAATTGTTGACAAATAAGTCCAACAGGATTGCAATGCAAAAGTGGTCACATTAGATTAATTGTTCGAGTTTATGTCACATCTTCTTTGAAGAGAATGTGACAAACAAAATGTGAAAAAAACACCAACTTGGGTTAAAATCCAACCCAAAGTCAGCAAAATGCAGCAAAAATGCTTGAAGGGGTCAATGGAACAACTTTCAATATCCATGAACTCCAAATATATGGTTCTGATGGATTTAATGTGAAATTGTTTACTGGTTCGATTTGCGTTGATTGTGATTCTGGTTTTTGAAGCAGTCTCACTAAATCTGAACTGATGCAGCCGATTCTAAATGTTTTTCAATGCAACTTTTCAGACGTAAGGACTGGATAAACAGCCACATTAAAAAATTCATGGCGATATCTCAATTATAAGTTAAGTTTGTAAGCTGTATTAAAAGGTGTGCGTTTTCAAGTGTGAGCAGTGTAGTATCAGTTGTGTTATACCTGTGCTGTGGGGTAAAATGTGTTAACATATGTGATATATTTGTGATTAGGGAAGGAGGCTGAGGGAGTCTGTCAACTGAATTTGGATCATTTGCTGCTGATATGGCATGGGCATGTTCCCGGCAGTGTTTAGTCAGTGGATAGATAGGAAGACCCACCTTCTCAGTGTAGCTGAGAAGGATGGGAGACAAAAGTAAGGTTGAGAGCTATACACTTGCGACACAGGAGTGTGTCGCGGCAGTTTAGGGCCTATTCCCATCAAAAATAAAGGTATGGGCTGATAGGAAATGGTTTAAAATGTATTGTGTGCGATTTTCAGAACTTTCCTGTACTTTAAAGTGTCAAAATCGGCCTATTTTCTACAATTTTCCACTAAAAAATCAAAGGAGTTTCAGACTGAAGAGAGGAGGCTTTTGCAAAACTGATAGCTGTTAATCATTTTGTTGTTCATAATTTGCTATTTCGGTTTCTATGTTTATTGTTTTCCAAATAATAGCATTGGACTATCACATTCAGCAGTCAATCATACTCAGTCAAGCATTGCATGTATGATCTGATTGGTTGATTCCAAACACACTTTGGTGAACAGTGATTGACTCAGACCATATTTGACAAATTCAGATCGCATTTAGATTGAATAAAGTTTGCAGGCCTCTTGGTCGGATAGAAACACAAACACAGACATTGATTCCATAACAAAAAGAACTGCAAGGTTGTTGAAATTAATGATCAGAGGATCTTGAAATTTTGTGACTTGTATTTTCGACAGTAGCTATGACGATTTAATTTGACATGACAGTTTTTCTCTCAGAAATCTGTAAATTTTAATGAATACACCTGATGGCAACTGCTAAGTGTATGCAAAAATTCACCTTGATATATTCAGAGATAGTACCATTTTTGAGCCATTTTGCGATGTTGCATTTTTTAATGGCGCTCAGTGTAAATTTAGTTCAAGAAATTTAATTCCCAATAAATACATCACAATCGTAAATCCTGATCGATACATTGACAGATTGATAAATTGATGAGAACTGCCAAATATTCTGATATTTTAAAAGTGACATCCAGAAATAAATGTTCCCTCCCACTTTTTAAATATCTTTACTGTTCTTTGTGTTGAAAACACCTCAGGACTGGAGACAAAACAAGATCACCGCTTATGTTGCTTTCTGTTTGCAGATTGCAGTTTTCTGTTTGTGTTCATGCTTGATTGTTTGTTTTTATCACTTTGTGCTTCTAATGATTTTCAAGAGAGTTCAGCAAATGCAATGTCCTCAGTCTACGTTGCCTACAGCAACGTGAAGACTGTGACCTCAGTCTAGTCAGTGGATTGCCTCCTTGAAGGCTGATACCGTGATCTTGTCGACAGCAGTGATGTAGTCGAGGCCAGGACATCTGAGGCCGAGACCGAGACTGAAGCACGAGCCTACGAGACCGAGACCAAGGCATGTACCTCTGAAACCGAGGCCATTAAAATGTGGACTCGAGCTCGGCCCAAGGACGAGGCTGGTCCCGAGGCCTCCATCAGTGGCCCATAGACACCCGAGACTGAGGCAAAGCCAAGGATTTGGCATCCGAGACCGAGCCAAGGCCAAGGCCATCAGAATATGGCCCTGAGGCCAGCTTCGAGGACGAGACCGCCAATACTGATCAACAATATTCTGGGATAGTGTGTTCCATTTTGAAATAGTTCTGTAGTTACAAGTATCACATTGTACCCAGCAAAAGTTGTTAAAGTTGTTGATTTACCATGAAAAATGCTGATGTATTCAATTTTTTTAGATCACGAATACATAAGTTATGTGATCTTAACTGGAACATTTACATGTATGTATGCACTCCTTCTGGTCAGTATGCATACTCACATACTGATTATTTACATTTCAGTACTGTGTGCTCCTGGGCCATGTGGCACTGGTCATTCACCTCTAGCGGGCACTGACCTGAAAGTGGTTAGTGCTGAACACAACTGCAAGTCATTTTTCTGGAATTTCAGAATTTAAATCCAGGTTAATCAGTCCAAGATAAGAAATTTAGATTAATCTAGAGAACAACAGAAAATATTTTCTAGTGTTTTGGTTACACCTTAGCTTGCCTTGTTTAAAGTTGAAATCTTACTTCTCATAGCCTCATGAACGAACAGTAACTGTTTTTCTACATTCCATGCAGACGAAGGAGTTGGCCTATATATAAGAAACTGTTTGTTACAATGTAAAGCTCTTCGCAGATTGGCGGTCCACTGGAAAAATTAATTTTATAAAGTACTTTCAATTTGCAAACTGGCTTTGCATCGTAATTGACATTTTTCTGTTGGTCTCCTAATCGCATTACATGCATGTATTTGATGAAGTATCTTTAAGTCATTTAATTAGCTTTTTTATTGTCGCTCATACTGCAAAGTATGATAAGCATTGAATCAACTGATAAACCATAACTGACACAAACAAAACATTTTTAAGCCACTGACATCACACAAGTAATTTGAAAGTTAATTTTGCAACCGTTTGGGCCACTAATCTGCAAACCGCTATAAAATTCCAATCCCCAACAGTGTTGTAGAAATGACAAATCTGTTGGATATACCAGGTAATTTATCACAGTTGAATGATTTTTGGTAGTATTACGCTTGTCGACTTTAAGTAAAAAACAATGACAAAAATTTGGTTTTCGCAAAAAATTGATTTGCAAAAATAGAAACTAAAATCAAGTGTTGCATTTCTTTTGCTGGAGCAAATAATGTCAAGTATAATAATAATTTCTTTGTTGTGTTTTAAAATTCACAAAACAAACTGTCCTATAGGTTTCAGAAATAAAGCTATACAGTGTACTGATATTGCTTGGCTTTTAGAGCTGTGTCAAGCATGCTTCAAAATGACATCCTGCTCTTTTGTTTGACATTTTGCAGTCCGTCACTTTGATATATATGTGTGTCATCATGCTGATGATTTGTCCTGATCATACCCAATACTTTCAATGTTATAATTTGATTTAAGGAGACTAATACTGCTTGTTGGTGACAGCCAAACGAAAGGATTATGCCTCTGATTTTCACTCTAAAATCAGTTATAAATGTCAAGTCAAATGTCCTTCTCTTGATCATGACTAATCAAACAGCCTCTATGTTTCCCATGTCGAAAGTAGAGAAGATGACACTTCATCGGCTATCATGAGTCACGAAGTGCCTTTTCACCTAGTGAACTGTCCTAATTTTTTCTTTATCAAAGTGACAGACTGTAATGAGGCCATTCTTAGCCCAAAAATCCAAATGTGATAAACAAGGCCAAAGATAAATAGGATATGCATGGTCACACTTGAATGTATTGCGCCTCAATGAAACTTCAATTGATATTTTCATCAATGGAATTTACTTGGTTCTTGGCAAAATAAAAAATAAAAAATTTTGATGAGTGTTGATGCCATAATGGAAAAATATATATTGTCACTGTGAATTTTCATTGTCACAGTTAATGATCAAAATTAGAAATAAATAAGTGCACTTGGAATCGGTACACTTGGAATATGACCCCTGTTGGCATCGGTGTTTACTACTGTTTAGATACACGTGTGAGTTTGTCCTATAAGATGTTGGATCGTTGGATATTTTGTCCTGGATTATTTCTGCTCAGTCGTGACTGCCAGAAAATGTCCGCTTGACTACTGTACATGGCCAATTGTGCAGTGTACGTAAAGCGTACGAAGCTCTTTCTTGCGTATTTCGTACGTATTCTATTCCTGAAAACAATCAATTTACATACGAAATACGCAAGAAACAGCTTCGTACATTTTCAGTACGCTGCACAATTTGCCATGTAGATTACCTTTCTGCCAAAAAAAAAAAACAAATTGGAGTATGAACTTGAAAGCTGGCTTTTTATCAAGACACCATGGTACCAACCTGAATAAAGTGAGGACACTTTTTTGTGGAACAGTTCATGGTTGCACACTGCACAGTTGTAGGTGGTCTCTTATGTAAACAATGGGTTTAGCCTCACTGAGTGCACTTTTTTGGAATGCACGCTTTCGCAAAACCTGAATGAATAAAATATAATTTGCCAATTTTACGTATATTGATTAAAGATTATTTGATATAGGATTCTGTTCAACTTTGCAATTTGATTTGAAATTCTCTAATAAAAACAAAAATCGATGTGCTTTCATCTCTGCCCAAGTCTCCATCCCTGGTCTCAGTCATCTGATAATCTAAAAAGCCTTTAATTAAGGTACTGCTCGCTTGGCAGGTTTTAAAAGATGCAATTTCAGAAACAATGATTCATTTTCATTAATCACATGCAGCACATGCAATGCTAGAGTTTAGATCAAAAGGCACTCAATGTAAGCACAGCGTTGCTAATTGGTGGAGGGCTCGTCCGTTGGTCACGTACATGGCTAATTGTGCAGCGTACGAACTCTTTCTTGCGTATTTCGTACGTAAATTAATTGTGTTCAGGTATAGAATACATATGAAAATTTACATATGTAGTAAAACATACATAAATTTTCAGTGGATTTCATATGTATTAAGTTGGTTATTGGGGCTTTAACTTGTATGAATTTGTACGAAATTCGTACGAAACAGGATCTGCTCTTTTTGGGAGTTTCGCTCGTAGATTTATGTGCATAATCTGTACGCCGCACAATCGCTAGTGTACAAAAGTGTATGGCACAAATTATGTTGCCACAACGTGAACACAATGTTGAGATTTTTTTACAACATTTGAAAACGTTGTCACAATACCGCATGCTAATGTCATATCTTTGACGTTACTTTACAATGTTGCATGTGACAACATCATTTCTACTGTGCAATGCTATGTAATTTTTGCCAACATTGTCACAACGTTGCTGCAACGTGGATTCCCATCGGGAAAATTCTTCTTTTGAGATCATATTCCTACACATGCCTTCATGCTTTTTTCACTACTTTTGTCCAAGAAAATGTTGGTGCACTATGTTTATTGATGCTGGACTACATATATGTTGGATTCGAATTTTATTGATTTGAATATACCCAATTACCCATCACTTTGGTAAGCTGTTGTCTCATGCATGACAGAAAAAAACTCTTCGGATGTGCATCAACCGCACTTTATTTCCATATTGATCATCGAGATAGTCATGAGTGACCAGAAAAGCTGAATATGGCTATTTGCATTTTCATGCTCTTATTCACCTGCACAAAACAGGCTAAGCCTGCATAAAAGACGACAAATGCAATTAATATAACCATGCATGTGAATCGAGCATGATTTTGCTTTCAAAAAAGTCACATGAAAAAGAAAAAAACAACAAAATATTGTCAACAGTCCCAGATATAATGATAAAAAAAGAACTTTATCACAAGTGACAACACCAATTTTTTTTCCAGAACATATGTACTGTGACGACGTGTGACGCGTTTGTTGGAGATTCTTGCTTTTTTATTCACCAGAAAGTTTGTATTTCATTAGTCCTTCGCGCATTATTAGTATCTAATAAGAAGTTTGTATTGATCACAGTTTTGACAAGTTGATTTCCAACATGCTTCCAAAACTCCCTCATGAGAGTGCTGAATAGCCTACACATATGTGCCAGAAACCAACGAAAATATATATTGGCAATTTGTTTCTTCAGAAGTTCTTACTTTCTATGAAATACATGAATTGAACTTGTAGCAATATTGTTTATAAATTACACAAATTTGCTCAGCCTAAAAAACATTCCATTTGTATTTTTAAAGTCATGATAATTATTTAAAGCCCTTGATTCCTCTTTAGTTTTTAATGCAATTATATATTGATTTACTGATGTTCATGGAATACCAATTGGTCTGAGCAACATGGCTACTCCCTTTCATAGTTTAATTCAATATATAAATGCATTCTCATACTTTTCAGTTAATGTACCTTTGGTCAAATAACCTTTCTTCCTTGTTTTTGAGGTTACAATACCCTTAACCAAGCTTCTGACAAAGCTGCATTTTTTAAACCAGTCAAGTAGGTAGGTCAATTTTCAGAACATTTTCGCCCTCTTCTCTGCATTGTCCATAGTTATGTGCTTGCATTTGAAAGAGTGTGCCAAGACGATTTCTGAGTCACACTTGTAAGCATTTGTGAAGAGCGTTTCACATGCTTGCCAGCAAAATGCTCATATAGCATATTTTAAATTACTTTATTCGTGAAAGGCGCATGAATAATTCTGAAATGCGATGTCATTCTGAATTGAGATATTACTTCACAGTCTTTACTCAGAGATGCTGGGGAAGCAGATTTTTTTGTTAATATCAAATACAAAATTTCAAATGAATAATGTTAATTACAACCCAGTACATGACAAGTCAGTTGTATGAAGCAGGCAAATATCTGTGTGACGAGTATGCGTACATCAAAAACTGTGGATTTAACGTTGCGAAGTATGTCAATTTGTCAAATGGCTATTGCATAAAATCAGTTTGTTAAGATATATCTTTTTCCAAAAAGAAATATATTTTTCTAGCATCGGCATCATGCCTTGACAAATATCTCCTTCATGCCTTTTTGTTGTGAGGTGACTTTATTTTTCAACACTGTAGGTTGGCCTATTGTGAGATAATTCATATGTACCACCGCAAAACAAAAAATATGTTCAGTTGATATGAAGACTTGACTTTTCAAACATGAGTGTTTCCAATGGAAGGCGGAATGGCAGGATTTCTGTACTGATCGGACTTGAAGGCATCTCGAAGACCTTTCACGTTGTCCCGAAACTGATTGAAACTGAACATAGTGTTTCCGAGTGATGATGGACCAGAATTACGAGATATGTCGACTTGGTGCTGGATTTCTGAAGCCGCCCAGTCATTTTGTGCACATTTGTAAGCAGCATTTCCAGCGTAAATGTTGATGCCATGGGGATTAGCATCTGGTCCAGTCCACCAATCCAGCAAAACAGGATAGCTTTGTTGTGGCGGGTCAATCTTTGAAAAACAAAAAACAGCATTTAATGCTTCATTCTGACTTTCATGAGTTTTTCATAAAAAAAGAACTATGCAGGAATTTCTTCTTGTACAAATTGTGTAAATAAATATTCTGGAGAATTTGTTTCAAATCAATTTGTCAAAATAAAAATTTCAATATATCACTATATAAGCTTTTAACTACAGTCTACTCTGATAACTCATTCAGAAAAAGCAATAATTATATAAAATTTAATGTTAAATGTTATTTGGTTGCATTCTTGTATTGTTGTTCACCTTCAAATACAGTGTATTTTCCATTGGAGCAGAATATGAATTCAGAATTTACCTCCCAGTAGAGTTGTGGAAGCATGAAATCACACCAAAGTTCATGAAGCCATTTTCTTGGATCAGCATACTGTCCACTATACTGGTCAAAACCAGAAATGCTACAAGGCTGGCCAGTGGGTTGACAAGGTCTGTAGATACCAAAAGGACTAATGCTGAACTGGACCTGTGTTGGAACAGTCAAAATTCTATTCAACAATTTTGGGAGAGTCTCCGGTGAAGATTGCATGGAGGGCACTTTATATATCGAACATTTTTTAAATTTAACATGAATTTTGATTTGTGAATTTAGATACGACACATAAAATTAGTGTTGAGCCTCTCACAAAATTTAATGATACAGCTAAAGGCAGTCATAGTGCAGCGCCCACGGGTACAGCACAAAGAAACATTGCCCGAGGTTCAAAATATGCATATTAAAAGCTTGCTGTCTAAAGTTCTTTACCTCAGGTTTCACAGCCTTGATTCCATTCCACAACCCTTCTACCATTTTATCCGTATTCGATCTTCTCCAATCGGCCAATCCAAGCATTCCTCCATCATTTAGGTAAGCCTGAAAAAAATCAATTTCACTTCTGGAACCATTGTTAGACTTTCACCCTCTTCCTGACTGAATTCAGTATCTCATCTTTGCTGAAGAACATAGATAGCACATCAAACACAAGGGGGCATCACAAGAAATCACGTATTTTAAAAAGTCTCGCTGAACGTGACGGCATTCAAGATGGCGGATGGCATTGTTGAAGCAGTGTTTCTGCCAGAATTATTTACAAAAAAGAGAGTTTTTTAAAGGTCCTAAGGTGTCTTGAGACTTAGACTTTAATTGACGAGGCTTGGTTGAGTTGGTTCTGAACAATACAACTGAGTTAGGTAAATACAAAGTTATAGAAATGTGATCATCCATAACAACTTTTACAAGGCATGTATACCTAAATCGTACCTGATAAGTAGCATTGTCAGGAAAAGGGCTACCCTCAATGGGGTAGGGGTAAAAGTAGTCATCGATATGGACTCCGTCAATATCATATCTGTTAACGACATCTAGAAATATGCTGATGACATATTCCAGAACTGGTTTTGAACCCGGATCCATCCACATGGTTTCACCGTATCTGTAAAACAGTAAAATCAGAGAAAGATTCATATTTGTTTTTCATTATAGCTTGATTATGGCAGTATGGTAGCAAAGGTTCTGATGGGTAGGGTTATCTATCGATCTATAAGAATTAAAAATGTCGCTATAAGTAGGGGATTAGCTGACCAAAATGTATTTTGTTGACAGCTATCAAATTTGCGGTTCCTATTTTCTGAATTATATTCAGGTGGCTATTTTCACTATGAGTTTAATCCAGGCTAGATTTGGAAAAAATAAACAGAAGAGAAACTGCATCCATACTGTAAAACTCATCCTCATATCTCAAGGCTCCTAACAAGCCCTGATTGCCAACCCTGCCTAAACCTGGGGTGTTGGCAGCCTGCCAGCGGCGACGTAAATGGGGTGCCTACAGGTGGTCAGGTGTGAGGAGGGTTGCAGTTGGGTGTTTTCTGTGTCATAGGCTGGAGTGATTGGTCAGCATTTTATCCCTCCTTCAGCCATGCATATTCATGAGACCCCAGACTTTTGGTACTCTCGCAAGCAGAGTTTGAATGAAGTCAAGCTCTGCGGTGGGGGAATGGTAAAACTAGCTGTATTACTTTTACGGCAGTTACCGTATTAAATACAAAAAGGTTGCCACCTTAAGATAGAAAACCACAGCTGATTTTACAGTGATGTTGTTTTTTGAGTCCCCAGGAAGTGTCTGATTGATGCGTCATGTCTGTTTGAATTCAAAACTTTTTTTTAGTTAAATCTAATACACCTGTACACTTCAACTGACAAATCAAATAAGCCTTTACTTACGGATAACAATAATCCCTGAACTTAAAACACATGCTGTTAGATGCCAGTCCTTCATAGTCAGGAGACATATTAGCCCTGTAAGGATTAAACCATGCATGGACTTGAATTCCTTTTGGCTTGGCATAATCTATTAGATATTGCAGAGGGTCCCACAATGGATCAGGAGCCTTTCCTTCAGAGCCTGTCAAATATCTGCTCCAGGGCTCCAGGGTGGAGGAGTAAAAGGCATCTCCATGTGCTCTGACCTAAGAGATGAGACAAAAATATTTATACTAGACAGAACAGTTATAGTTATTACACAGTTTGGACTACCATTACCCCGATATGTTTACCCGAGAACCTACATATCCTCCAGACCAGAAGGGTCGAGAAAAATACAGGGTATAGCGTGAATCATTGATTTTTGATAAAGTTAATTAGATGATCGGCCCAATTTTTAGCCTACCTACCCAAATCTCTGGTGTTCCCCAAATTTTTTGGCAACGGCCCTCCCCGACCCCCCCCTCCGATACACCTATAATAGTAGTCATTATGTGAACCAACATAAGATGTTGCCAATTTCCAAGGAAAATGCTGTGCATAATTTTTATTTATGATCTCAATCAAAACATGAAACGTAATTTTGTCGACTCATAAAACGAGATGAAATATGTCGCATGCGTTTTTTCTAATGTATGGTGAAAATATATGTAAACAATAAGAAGTAGACAATGACATAAATGTGACATCAATAGAAACCTGAAAGAAGATGGCGTTCATATTGAGGTCCTCGACAACATCCACAACTTCTCTAATTTCAGCCCGCGCTTCGGAAGTTGGCAAATTTGGAGATGTCGGCCAGTCGATGTTTTGAACAGTTGCGAGCCAAATACCTCTGAATTCTATTGAAGGATCTAATGAATAGAGAAATATCTTAAATGATTAATGTAATTAATTTACAGTGTAGAAATTTTTTCATTACTTGTAACTTGTTGAAATAGGTACTGTGCATGGTCTATACATTGAAGAAAATACAGGTTCAGGAAACAATAATCACATGTGCACTTTAAAATTCATTTTTTTAGGATATTGGCATCTACCAAGAAGACCATTCTGAACTTTTCAGAAAGTGTCTAAGCCAGTGGGTCAAATATAGTCTCGTAAAAAAGGAACCAAGCGGACACGCAATATTGCAGGCCCGGCAGAAGACAGTTTTTATAGCAATTTTAAAGTGACATCGCTGTGGGTTTTGTTGACTCTTCACCGCGACAGGGCAGTCCAACAATTATCAGAACATCCACATCTCGAAAAATGCAATCTTACAGACCATGCATTTAAAGTAAGGTTCCTAATACGAGCAGAAACAAATTGCAATATATATAGGCCTACTCACCATCATTTCTTATCCCCATTTCATAGCCAGGTTCATTTTTCTGATACATTTGAGGAAATGCAGAGGCAAAGGTTCCTGTAACAGATAGATCATATATGCCTGACATGAGTTGTAAAACATTTGCACTCATCTGCAGTTCTGGTGCATGCATTGCTGCATGCTGCATGCATGCATAAATGGACGTAAAGTCCCAGTCATCTATCCATCCATCTACCAATCTATCTCTTTAAGCTGCATCCATCTATCCTAGTTGAGTTGTAATGTACTATCTTCTCTCTAGATGGCATTTTGGGCTGGTAACCTTTTTGCTGTAGAGGCAAGCACAACACTGTGTGCATGGCTGGAAAACTTCGGAATATAGATCTATGCTAAATTTTTGAAATGTGCATAGCTCCAATTCTCAAATTATCCTGCAAAATTCAAATATTGAGTTGCTGTGCTAATTTTCCGGCTTTTATCATCTGTTTGGGCATTATTTAAAATGGCAACTTTATTTTTGGTGTAACTTGTTGGTAATGTCATATTTTATAACAAAAACTGAAATGTGATAAACAAGTCAAAAGGCAGACAGGAAATGGTCACAGCTGAATGATTTTTAGCACAAAGACACTAGTTGATCTAAGGATCAATGCCATATAATCTGTTTTGTCCAAAAAAAATTCTTTGCAAAATTATAAGCCAAAATGAAGTGTTGCATTTCTTTTGATGGTGAGTGTAGAATTAAATAGATGCTCTCTTAACCTCCTTTCCTGTGCTATTGTTAAATGTTGATTAAAAAATCATTTATGAAGACAATGGCATATTAATTTTGAAATAAATTATCAAATTGACTTACCAAACAGAAGAAACACCCAGATCATGTCCATTGCACAGGCCATTGCTAGCTCCTAAACTGTGAAATTTAATAAGCCTCACTTCCTGAATACATCCAGTGAAGAGATCTGTACATTGTAGAATCGAAACTAATGTTACTGTGGTAAAAAAAAAAACACTTTCACATGTTCATTTCACACTATCTTATCTTTACATTGAGCCAATATTGTATAATATGTATGAAGTGACCTTTTTCAGCCATGGTGCACGAACTTTTTGAACTGAATGATTTGAAATGGATATAAAAATGTTAATTGTTTGGCATTACTATCTATCTATCTATCTATCTACTGACTTCACAACAATTTGCATGAATGTGCATTTTAAGTAGGAAAGCTATGTAAGTTATAGCAAATAATACACTGCGTTCCCAATTATTACGCAACTAGGCTTTTTCGTGATATCTCCAAAACGAAAAATACTATTTGGATATCCTTAACACATAATGATCAATGTGTCATGGAGCCAACATCCTGTCAATTTCATCCCATTCCATTTGCTCAGTTTGGAGTTATGCTGTATAATCATGTTTTGAGGTGTTCCCAATTATTTTGCAAATTATTGGAAAAGCATTCATTGTTAGCAAAAATCAACCAGAATGACCTGAAATGTCATGAAAATATACCCCATAATGTTTACAATACCACATGAAAAAGCAGTGGATATATCCCATGTGGTATTGTGTTTTATCCTCAGTCCAGTGTGAATCCTCGATTCTGATTGGCTGAGAGCCGCGATGTATGACACCGTACACCCTGTCTGTCGTCATCAGACAGGGTGTATGAGATAAACAATGATGTCACAATTGCAACCATAGGACTGTTATGACGTCATCCATATAGCAACAATAGTCATGACGTCACAATGCCATTGTTTGACCCATTGTGACATCACCCGGGTGGCAGCATTGGTCTTGACATCACAATGCTGAACATTGCTTTGTTACTGAAAGACATTTCAGATTCAGTTTGCAAGAAAATCTATGGGCATCAATAAAACAAGAAGTCTGAGGATAAAACCGTTGCACCCTGCTCGTTTTTCGAGGGTACGGGAATATACACCACTCAGGCCTCCATACACCACTTAGCCTTCGGCTTCGTGGTGTATGGAGTCCTTCGTGGTGTATATTCCCGTAACCTCGAAACGAGCAGGCAGGGGAGGATCCAGAAAATTCCGGTGGGGGGGTCTATCGGGCTATCGCGTCGCGGAACGCATAATTCGCGACATAACGCGACTGCGCGCTGATAAAATTAACATGTAAAAATATGGTCTGGTGGGGGGGGGGTATGCATCCCCCCCATCCCCCCCCTGCGTCCTTCCCTGCGAACAGGGTGTAACTGATATTATCACCTGGTTGGCTGTGAATATCACTGTTTACAGTCAAAATATCAGGGCCTATGATATTGTAACAAATACCACCCTTCAAGGGCGATATTTTTTGACAATGGTTATGACATCACCAGCATTTCAGATGCCGATGATGTCACAAACCAAGCAGTGGCCAAAACAATAGGATTGTGACGTCACCTCCATTGTTGCTCCATGGTGACGTAACATTTTTGTAATGCCAGAAAATAGTCCCTCTTTATAATTGAAAATTTGAGGTAAAACCAGGTGATAAAAACAAAACAACCACGCGTCAGGGTCACTTCGTACAATATCACTCGCTGTTGTGTGAATTAATATCACTCTCGCCCTGCGGGCTCGAGTGATATTAATACACACAACAGCTCGTGATATTGTTACTCAGTGACCCTGACTTGGGTTGTTTTGTTATAGTATACTCAATGGTTTGTTGTATACTCAATGGTTTGATCATTGTTGATGATGTCATTGCATTGTTTACTGTTGTGATGTCATGGCCATGGTGAAGTCACAACATTGTGACATCATCACTCATCAGTTGAGCTGCTATCTGTCCTCTGATTGGCTGATGCAATTGTTGAGTATTGATCTTCTCAGTGAAGTTCAGTTCTGTTGTGAATTACAATATGGGGTATAGATAAGACCAAATGTTTGTATGGTGGTATTTTGAGATGTACTCCCACTCGTGCGTCAGCACTCGTGGGTACAGAGGACTCAGGATATCTTCAACTCGTGGAGTACATCTCAAAATACCACCATACCCATTTGGTCTTATTATAATACCCCGCGACACCAAACGAAAATTAGAACTATCATTCCAAATATTGATTTATTCATATCCAAGAAATCCATGTTAAACCCCTGCAATGAAATAGCATTGAAATTACAGTTTTATTGCAACAAAACACCAGTGTTGGCCATGCAAATTATAAAATCATCACCAAACTCATTGTCCACTTTCCTTAGATGTAGAACTCTTCTCTAAACCAATGAAAATAAAATTTCGCCATCGTACCTAAAAAATATCTTGAGATGAATTGAACTCATTCAATTGCCAATGCTTTTCCAATGGGAAACATAGATGTGAGATTTGGACTTGATGTCATTTGTCGTAGAGATGTCGGATTTGGTGGTTTATCGCAGATGATTATCCTAGTATCATACAGATATATTGTAAGCTGAATTTTGGCGATTTTACTTTTTTTAAGAACATAGGAGACTTCTATTTTGAGGAAAAAGCCTAATTCAATGATTTTTCAATGTAATTGTAATAAATTCATTCCTTAGTCATGCAGACGCCGATATTTGAAATGATGGTTCTGTTTTTCATTTAGCGTTATTACAGATCTCGTATAAGGGTGCCATGTTCCATGTGAATATATGCCCAGATGATTGCCATACTGACATCACTATTGGCACTCCAAGCTTGAGTGTTGATTCCAACTGCTACCAACAAGTCCGGCTTATGGGCTAAGTGTGAATGACAATTGATTAATCTGCATTCATTGGTATGGTTATTTGATTCAGTTTGAGCAAGTGAAAACTGATATGTTTGAGCCACTTGCTTGATCCATCATGGACATTCATGGTGTCCTGTTGTGAAATTTGTCATTGAGGGCAGCACCTTGTGGCTTTTCAGCCTTTTAGGTGAGATCTGCACTAAAGAAACTGTTCAGAATTGATGACTGGAATGGGGATGATGGGGAGATTTTTCGGAAGTGAACGCGGCGGTGTTGCATGGACATACCAGAGGACGAGAAATGGAGGGGGGTTAGTTGCCCCCCAAAAATTTTGAAAGGCCAGACAAGGAGGCTAGGAATTCGATCATCAAATAAACATTATTGGAAATCAGTGATAAGGATGCCCCCAAGCAAAACTCCCCCGCCCCTTAGGTCTTAAATTCTGAATGGTTCCTAAGTATATTATTTTTGCCAAGACAGAGCAGCACATGATAACCTCTCAGACCAACAAATGAATGTGAGAGTGAATGAATTTGTTTTGTTGTAAAAGTGCTTAAACTGATAGCAGTTATACACAAAATCCATGCATTATATATAGCTGGATATTGTAACTTTTGGATTTATTCAAAACATCAAACTGAATAATCAATGTTGAGCAACAATCTAATAGCTTATGTGTGAATTTGTAATGGTGTGATCAGTATGGGTTCCAAGTGACACAGCTGAGACTGCGAATATACCAACTGTGAAATCATTATGCTGATACTGACATCACAAGAGCACTGTGGCAGTTGAAAAGAACATGGCACACTAATACGAGATCTGTAATAAAAGGTATATATATGTTAAAGGCATTTCATAATCAACTTTGTTGATTTTGGGTGGCAATAGAGGCTTTTCCAATAATTTGCATAATAATTGGGAACACCTGAAAACCTGATTATATTGCATAACTCCTCACTCAACCAACGGAATTCAATGAAAGTGACAGGATATTTGCTTCATGGCACACATGTCATTATATGTAAAGGATATCCGAATAGTGCTATTTCTTAGGGAGATATTAGGAAAAAGCATAGTTGCATAATAATTGGGAACGCAGTGTATATGCTATGGAATTTAGTTCTTAATGCATGCACCTACTTTGATATCCGCAACACAAGATTGCACTTTAAAAATATTTCTCCATACTTATGTTAAGTGTCATGTGCGATCTGGACTTATCAAACATGGTCCAGGTCAGTCACTGCCCATCATTATTGTCTTGAAAACTGACCAATCAGATCACATTATGAAATGCTTGACTGATTATGATTGACTGTTGAATGCAACACCTGAAAGCTCTCAATTTGAAAACAAGATGCAGAAAAACTTAAATAACAAATCACGAACAACAAGCAGACCAACAGCTATTACTTTATGCTAATTTTCTCTTTTCTCAATCCCAAATTTCTGTATTTTTAAAGTGAAAATTGGCAGATTTTCACACTTTAAAGTACATGAGTGATGTGAAATCAGTGGCAGATCCAGACACGTTTGTCAAGGGGGGCCCGGACATGTTTCGGTATTCAGGCCCGCGCAATTGCAATTTTTCTTCGAAATGCTACTATTAAGCTTGGTGGTCTAGGGGGGCCCCCCAGCCCCCTGCCCCTGTCTCCGCAACTGTGAAATTTCCGCACAATATGTTTAGACGCATATATGCTATCTCCTCATACCTTTATTTTGGCTCAAAACAGCCCAGAAACAGCTGCGACACGAAAGCTTGTCGAACTGTAGTGCTCAACCTATGCTTTGTCTCCCATCCTTGGCAGCTGCTGTGTCAAGATGGGTCTTCCCATCTAGTTGAAATGCTCTTATGATAGGGTATGTAAATAATTTCAAAATCAAGTTATTAATTAAAATGAAAATCTGAGCCGAAAAAAATATTTCTAGCTCCGTCCACAGTGGCGGATCCAGACACGATAGTCTAGGGGGGCCCGGACGTGTTTCGGCATTCGCGGGCCCGCGTTATCGCAATTTTTCTTCAAAATGCTACTATTAATCTTGGTGGTCTAGGGGGGGCCCGGGCCCCCTAGGCCCCCCCTGTATCCGCCACTGGTCCATCTAGTTGTCTATATCAAATGTCTAGCTGTCTGTCAAATGTCTATCTGTCTGTCGTTAACAAGCACTATAACTCTGTTGGTTTAACTCACTTCTCATTTCACAGACCTGTCTATTGCCTAAATAAAACTTGACCAATTGTATCCTGGGCTTCTACAGCTTCTACTGAACATTCGGAAGTGACCTCAATAGCACTGGAATGTCATGACGACGTTGTCACGTTTATTAGACACAGTAATGACGTCACTGAGGCAGAAAATTGCTTTCGTCAGAGAAGGAATTATTCGCAAGAGCTACTGCCATCAGACAGTCTATTTTTGGAATGGCTGGTTGGAATGTGAGGGTCACCTGAAATAAAGCACATTTTTTTTACCAAATTTGTGGTAGGCATTGGCTTTTGGTAAGTACAAGTAGTGCAGCCCTCAAAGCCCTCGTAGAGGTCGGATCGAAAGTTGATTGCTGAGACGAGAGAGACGGTGGGAGTTCTCAAAATGAAACACATTTACCCGATGTGACGGGCATTTAACTTGCCTGGCATGGACACGGATACATGGAGGAGTATATAATTTCTTCCTGCAGTTCTGCAAAAAACTGCAGAATTCTGCAGTTCTGCAAAAAGCTGCAGAATTCTGCAAAAAACTGCAGAATTCTGTAGGAAACTGCAGAATTCTGCAGTTCTACAAAAAACTGCAGAATTCTGCAAAAAACTGCAGAATTCTGCAGGAAGCTGCAGAATTCTGCAGGAAGCTGCAGAATTCTGCAGTTCCAAAAAAATCTGCAGAATTCTGCAGTTTCAAAAAAAACTCTGCAGGAAGCTGCAGAATTCTGCAGCTAACTGCATGATTTCTGAACCTCCGTTACTTCCTCCAGTGTATTGCATCTGTACAGTTCACACCTCTTTGACATTGGGCTTGCCGCTACCAAGGAAACATTTATTTGGGGGGTTGGTTTGGGGGGTTGTGGTTTTGGGGGGTCTGGGTTTTGGTAGTCCTCTGTCATTGCAGCATTTCTGAAAAGTTTCTGCAGCAAAATCTGTAATCCTGTAGGAGATATGCAGCCTGGGAGGTTTTATGCAGTTCTGCAAAAAACTGCAGAATTCTGCAGAAAACTGCAGAATTCTGCAGTTCTACAAAAAACTGCAGAATTCTGCAAAAAACTGCAGAATTCTGCAGGAAACTGCAGAATTCTGCAGGAAGCTGCAGAATTCTGCAGTTCCAAAAAAATCTGCAGAATTCTGCAGTTTCAAAAAAACTCTGCAGGAAGCTGCAGAATTCTGCAGCTAACTGCATGATTTCTGAACCTCTATTACTTCCTCCAGTGTATTGCATCTGTACAGTTCAGACCTCTTTGACATTGGGCTTGCCGCTACCAAGTAAACATTTATTTGGGGGGTTGTGGTTTGGGGGGTCTGGGTTTTGGTAGTCCTCTGTCATTGCAGCGTTTCTGAAAAGTTTCTGCAGCAAAATCTGTAATCCTGTAGGAGATATGCAGCCTGGGAGGTTTTATGCAGTTCTGCAAAAAACTGCAGAATTCTGCAGAAAACTGCAGAATTCTGCAGGAAGCTGCAGAATTCTGCAGTTCCAAAAAAATCTGCAGAATTCTGCAGTTTCAAAAAAAACTCTGCAGGAAGCTGCAGAATTCTGCAGCTAACTGCATGATTTCTGAACCTCTATTACTTCCTCCAGTGTATTGCATCTGTACAGTTCACACCTCTTTGACATTGGGCTTTCCGCTACCAAGTAAACATTTATTTGGGGAGTTGTGGTTTGGGGGGTCTAGGTTTTGGTAGTCCTCTGTCATTGCAGCGTTTCTGAAAAGTTTCTGCCGCAAAATCTGTAATCCTGTAGGAGATATGCAGCCTGGGAGGTTTTATGCAGTTCTGCAAAAAACTGCAGAATTCTGCAGAAAACTGCAGAATTCTGCAGTTCTACAAAAAACTGCAGAATTCTGCAAAAAACTGCAGAATTCTGCAGGAAACTGCAGAATTCTGCAGGAAGCTGCATAATTCTGCAGTTCCAAAAAAATTTGCAGAATTCTGCAGTTTCAAAAAAAACTCTGCAGGAAGCTGCAGAATTCTGCAGCTAACTGCATGATTTCTGAACCTCTATTACTTCCTCCAGTGTATTGCATCTGTACAGTTCAGACCTCTTTGACATTGGGCTTGCCGCTACCAAGTAAACATTTATTTGGGGGGTTGTGGTTTGGGGGGTCTGGGTTTTGGTAGTCCTCTGTCATTGCAGCGTTTCTGAAAAGTTTCTGCAGCAAAATCTGTAATCCTGTAGGAGATATGCAGCCTGGGAGGTTTTATGCAGTTCTGCAAAAAACTGCAGAATTCTGCAGTTTCAAAAAAAATCTGCAGGAAGCTGCAGAATTCTGCAGTTCTGTAGCAAATTCTGCAGTTCTACCAGGTAGCAGTTTGTGGAATGACATTTTTGCGAGCACACAGATCGCCGAAAAAAGTGCCGTACGGCAAAAAGAAACACCGACGAACAAAGACAAAGACTGACTGCTGTATTAAATAGACCTGGTTGCAGAGTACCTGAAACTTTTTTCGGAATGAAATTTGGTTGAGAATTGACCGAGCAGAGAGGCAAAACGTCCATTGAAGTTTATTTTGATAGAGCACTGTCAGTAGTTTATAAAATGACATTTTTGCGAGCTGACCGATCGCCGAAAAAAGGGTCGCATGGCGAAAAAAAACAACGACGGACAAAGACTGACTAGCGAGTCTAGCGTAGTCAATAGACCTGGTTGTCGGGTACCTGAAACATTTTTCTGAATGAGAATTGACCGAGCAGAGAGGCAAAACGTCCACGGAAGTTTATTTTGATACAGCAGTTTGTAAAATGACATTTTTGTGATCCCACTTGTTTCCTCACAGTCCTCATTCTTGTATAGGTATAGAACTGCAGAATTTTTTGCAGAACTGCAGAATTCTGCAGTTTCCTACAGAACTGCAGAATTTATTGCAGAACTGCAGAATTCTGCAGTTTCCTACAGAACTGCAGAATTTATTGCAGAACTGCAGTTTCCTACAGAACTGCAGAATTTATTGCAGAACTGCAGAATTCTGCAGCTTCCTGCAGAATTCTGCAGTTTTCTGCAGAATTCTGCAGTTTCCTACAGAACTGCAGAATTTTTTTGCAGAACTGCAGAATTCTGCAGTTTTCTGCAGAATTCTGCAGTTTCTATTGCAGAATATGCAGCTGCAGGAAGAAATTTAAGTGTACTGGATACATGGGGCCACAAATTTAATTTCGTGTTCGAAAAACTTCAAATAAAACTTACATCCATCTTTATCATGTCTCAACCTGAATGGAGCGTCTTTGGTGTCCGCCCTCTAATTGATAAGACACATTTTCCTTCCTTTAACTGCTGTCCCTGCCTGCCCTTTTGAGCATAGTCAGTGCAAAAATACAGGGAGTAAAGCCTTACCTTTCGATCCTCTAGTTCAGAGCTTTGGAGTCGGGAGTCGGAGTCGTGGAGTTGGAGGTTTTTGGGTGGAGTTGGAGTCGGAGTCGAACTTTGATTTTCAGGTGGAGTCGGAGTCGGAATCGAAAATTAATTAAATTTTAGTGACTCCTGACTCCTAAAAACGAATTAATATAATTAACAACAACAACCCAGTTACAACAACGTGAAATGTATTTTGAATTTTAAGCATAAGTTCCTAAACAAGTATTCAAGAAAAAAGGCCAATGGAAAATTTGTGGAAGTACTTTTTGCCCCCGTTAATCATGTAATATGTGTGTGCAATAATGCCGATAAGCGGAGTCGGGAGTCGGAATCTAGGAGACCTAAGGAGTCAGAGTCAGAGTCGGAGTCAAAATTCAGAAAGCCAAAGGAGTCGGGAGTTGGAGTAGGTTCATTTACTACCTGACTCCAAAGCCCTGCTCTAGTTCAGACTCCTTTTCGTTTAGTGGGGAAGGGTTGGTCTAACGGTAGTGTGCTAATGGTAGCGTGCTGGGCTGCCAATCGCTGTAACCTGGGTTCAAATCCAGCTCTTTTCTGGTCACCTATGTTGAACGAGTGTCAATCATTCTTCTCCTCGTTACTGTGTCCTCCTTATGTCCTAATTAACCTACCAAGAGCATAAATAGGACGTAAAGCCCCAATCATCTGTCCATCCATAGCTCCTATTCAGCGACTCTATTGCCAATTTTATGTTATAAATATCAATAATTTCTAGATCTGGAGGTGCATCAAGAATATTTAAAAATGTAGCTTCGGATTATCATCCAGACAAAGTTTCTCAATTGCTGAACAATCAGAATGACAACAGGGATATGCCATACATCATGCCGTAATGAGTTGTTCACACGTATCACCTATCACCCAACCTATCAGTTACCTAACCCCTTAATGCCCATATTAGGATAATTCCATGAGGTCAGAGGTCACGTGTCAATAGCAGCCAATAGCAGCGTGAAATGGCGCTGCCACCCCTCTGGTGGCTACTTGTGACACTAAGGCCCTCTAGTGGTAACTTGTAGCCAAGATTTGTGCGCTGGGTCAGAAAATGTGCTTAAGAAAATGAAGGGCAAACAAGTGAGCGTGAAAGTGGATGACCTTGCATTACCCATAATCAAAGGAGTTTTAACTAGAGCTATAACGGACACTAAACGGAGGCAGTAAACGGTCACCTGAGCTCATTTCAAGTGGCCTCATGTGATTGCCAATAGAGTGGGTGGGCGACAAAGGACACCGATTTAGTTGCGAAAAAGCGACATAATTATAGTTGTCTCCTTTTATCGTAAAAAGGTTCGGCACTCACAACTATTATTGTAATATACAGTGTGGAATTTGAGTTTATCTGCAATGTGGCTCATTGACCTGGCTAAAATCTTATTCAACTCATTTTGATATGCATTTGACAATTTTACTCTTGTGTCCGTAAAAAAACTGTTTCTTCTAGAATTTATCCAGCAACATGCAAAGGCGATATCAGATCTCAAAGTAAAATAAACTGTAAAAGCGACTAAAAGATAAAAATGAAACAGAATAGGCAGATTATAGGAAAATCAACAAGGCAATGAAGGCATAAATTAATATTATGATCAATGTAAAATGTGAAAACTTGCTTCCAAATTGAAATGCAAAATCTTGATTTCCAAATAGACTGCTGTTTTCTGACAAAAAGAACCAAACAGATCTTCTGTAATGCAGTGCTTGATGTATTTCTTTTTGCAAAGTCATGTTCATCTCCATTCAGCTCAGACTAATGACTGCCTTTTTAAGATGCCTGTAGCCTTGGATCTTCATTATGTAAATGAGCCTGTATGTCTAAAAATCTACTGCTCTAAAGCAAATGTAAGTCATCTACCATGTTTATAGACACTTTATAGTCATTATCAATTACATGCCCGAATAAACTGCAAGTCTGTTTACGTGAAGTGTACCGATGTGCATATTGGTATTGACAGCGGCATTGACTTCATCTGTACTTGCAGCCATCACAACTGAATTTGTGGTGGCCATTTTGGCAACCTTCTTGGATTTCTCAAAATCTTCCAGATCAAATCCTGAAGCGAATCCAAATACCACATTTCATAATTGTGAGTGAAATACTAAGGTCAAAGGGGACAATTCAAGAATGGCAGCCATTTTGGCAGCCATCTTTGTCTTTGATATCCCTAAGTCATAATATTATAGTGATTCTTACCCTCAAGTGAATCCCTTTGCCAAACTTCATGACTCTATAATAGGTGAAATACTAAGGTAACTGTAGAAAATTCAAGAGTAATGGTGGCCATTTTGTGGCACTGCAATTGTTTTTTCTTTGAAGTTGACCTGCAACAAAATAATTATTTAATTATTATGAACTGCCAAGAAAATGTGACTGACAGAATCCATTTTTGCAACTCTGCTCCTTCAGTTTTCCCCTATGCAGCTATGTGAGATACCTTGGCCTTTCCACAGTACATCATATTATGAATGTACCATTGTGCCCTGCCAAAGCTGTTTGATATATGCCCAGTCAGCCAGAAATTAACACTTCATATTTTGCTGAGCAACCATATCTAAACCCTGAATAATAATGTAGTACACATACCATAAACTTTGGCTTGTAAAACTGTTTATTTTCCTCTTACTGGCATAAACAATCTTACAATAAGACGTGCACTCCATACACTCCAAGCGACCCAAGAAAAACAACAATTCTCTTCTCTGCGAATGAATAATTAACAGTAAATTGAGGATGACAGACCAATCTGTCTATAGAAGCAAAACATTTGGACCCCCACTGTTCTATCTAGTATTTTTATTTTTTCATATACAACCCTTCATATTTTTCAGAATTCTTGCGTTAGCACCGAAATAAATGATTGCCCCCAAATGCGCACCCTAAGTTCGCTCTTGGCACCCCGCGGTGGTACTGGCAACACTGCGTTGAGATTCTGTCTATGGCAGAAAACAGGAACTTTATGGCAGGTTGATTACTGTATGTGTGAAACTTACAAAAGTTGTCCAATACTATATGTCCATGTCATGGACACTGGATTGTGGACAATGACACAAAATTGGCAAAATGTTGTATCGCGCTTGGCACCCTGTGGTGGTACTGGCAACACTGCATTGATTCTGTCTGTGGCAGAAAAACAGGAAGGTGGATTAATGTATGTTTCAGACTTTCGAAATTTTCTGTGTCCCAATTTCCTGGACACCGATGACTCCGACTATGACTCCAGACTCCAAAGCCCTGGTTCTGTGTTACTTCTGCAATTTAACGTGTTGCGAGTCAACTTTTGTGATTTTCCTCTTTATGCCTGAAATCCTGATATCTTCCTTGTCAAGCAAAAATCATATGTTTTGTGTCTTCCGCTGTTTGCTCTTCTTGAGATATGATTTTTGCTGTATTGCAATATTTGCTCTAATTCCTCTTTGCAGGCTTTTGCATGGCTAGCAGCACGAGTGTGTAAAATTGTGATATTCCTGGGAGTAGTAGCTCATTGGCTTCCCAGCACGGGATTTCTGGATGGAGAATTCAGGAGAGAGGAAAGAAAGAGGGAGGCTACTATCAATAAAACATTAATTATCAAAAAGTATCACAAACGATATATCTTCAGTCTGATATCAGGAATATATACAATTGCATCAAAATGATATTTTTTTAGTATTGGCTAACATGGGAAATGATTTGTGTGAGGCAATAATGTGTGCACACTGTACAGCCATTTGGAGTTTATGCCTTTTGCTTTACTCTGTTTCTTTCTAGTTCTGTCGTTTATATTTTATAGATTAAAAAAAAACAACAACAAAACAATCATATCCGCTTGTACATGCAGAATTAATAATTAGATGATATAATCTAGTTATTTCAGCTCTCGGAGAAAAGCTTCCAAAGATTGACTTACGGAGAGGTGATAGGAAATAAATCAAAGAGACATTAAATAATCGCATTATCAATCTTCATACCGGTTCTGATTATTCAACATCCAACTCAAGTATGTATGCAGAACTAAACAATTCACCACCAGACAAGGCATTGCAAGTTTCGCAGTTCCATTAAAACAATGAATAGGAGAGATCTACATGGAAGTCATGGTATTGGGCAAGAAATTAAAATTAAATTCGGAGTTCACCAAAGAAATTATGATATTGGACATGAGGTAGGCCTATAATCACTTTTACTACGCTACTTTTTCCTATTTTACAGAACTAATGTTACAGATGATTTCATATTTGTAGACAAAAGGACTGAACATGATTTTTTTTCTGGGACATGTATTCAATAGGGAAAAGTGACATCAAAAAAATTATGACATCACTTTTCCCCATAGGATAACATGTCCTAGAAAAAAATCACATTCAGTCCTTATGTCTACAAATATGAAATCATCTGTAAATTAATCCAGTATAGTAGATTAGAGACAGCCAATAAATAAGCTACAATATAAGTTTACCCTATCTGAGTATGTGTAAATTTATTTACCTGGGCTCTTAATTTATGAGTGAGGATATGTGAAGTAATTGGGTTTTAGAGTGTACTTTCTTACCCCCTCCTCCAACCAGATTGCCACCCCACAAAAACTCCCCTTCCCATGCACCTAAATACCACCCTGAGGCATGCACAATTTCTTGAGAGTGCCCCCCAGCACCCCCCCCCCCCTGGGGAAGGGTAGGTGTGAAGGGGAGGTAGCTGTAGTGAGGAGGTGTAGGGGGAGGCAGGGCCTAAAACCCCCAGAGTGACTGGAGCCTTCCTCTACTTAACACACCTGGAAATAGACAAATCATTATTTTATTATCAAATATTTTATTGAAAAGTGAAAAAAGGAAGATGAAAAAATTGGGAAAGTGAGATATTCAAAATTTGAAACATCAGCATTTATTGGAAATTTATGGAATATTAAAAAGGCATAACATTCTTGGAATTGCTAATTGAAATTTGATGTAAGAAAAGAGACTGTTCTTTGCATATTCAAATTGGACAGTTTGTTTTTCGTTTATTTTAACTGGATTTCTGATAATTTACATAAATTAGTTGAAACGCTTCTCAGATTTCATTGTCTGCATTGAAAAACTCTGTACAAGATATTTTCAAAGTTATTCGAGAGTTTTTCATTATTTGACATTGTAATTAGTGAAACCCTAGAATCAGTGAAACTTCTGTGACTTTACTTTTTAGCATAACGTTGTTGACATCATAAATTACTCCAACAACGTCGTTTTGCCCGTCATAAAACGACGTCACAATGGCACTATCGGACGTACTGGAGGTGATCAGAGGATCAAGGAAATTAGTTGTATTCATAGTTTTCGTTGCTTTGTTGCTGGACAATATTCTGCTGACAATTGTAGGTAAGTGAAATTGATGTTTTGCTTCCAAAAGTTTTATTTGATGATTTAACATTTTCTTACTTTATAATCTATTCAGATGTTTAATGAGTGAAATAAAACAGTGGGAATGTGACAGGTATAACTTTACTGGTGAAGTGTGATAAACTAATTTTATCAAAATCGTTTCTGATTTGTCACATCACAAGCTGTTTGTCACATCCTCCAAAGATTTTAACAGTTTATCACACAGCTGAGCAGCATATTTGTGTGTGTATTTTTCTTACAATTTTTTTGTCATTCATTATTTTATTTTAAACGTTTCATTCCAAATTAGCCTATTTCAGAGCTTTTCAAAGACATTCATTTGCATAGGTTGCTTTGTTTCATTTAAGAGTAAACTTGCCAAATATATCAAAAACACACATGCGTCACCATATTAAAATGCAAGAGGGAAGGAAAATAGGTATGGTTCTTGTTTGAGAAGCTTAATATTGAAAGAGTGCTAATTCCAATGTGTCTTTTTTAAAAGGGACCTCCCCCTTGAAGCGATGAATGGAAATATTGCAAAAGTGTAGCAGATACATGTTGTAGTACCTATACATGACATATCGGTTTGTATTTGATCTCCTTTAGATAAACATACAAAATGTGGATTTGAAAAAACATAAAGCAACATTTTATCTACCAAAAAAAAAGTGGAAACAAAATAACATATATTCTGAAAGGATTTGACATTATTTTACATAGAATTGGAACACAAAATCCAGCAGGAGCTGAGACTAGGAAAAATCAATTTATTTCTCAATACAATACAACTTCCAGTTCTCACAACAAAAACACTGCACTCCAAACCTTCAGTCCTCTGCTAAGTACTAAATGTATATGAATGTACTAGTACTTATAGAGAGTCAAAGAGGGTCCAGAATAATCTTAGTACTATGTTTTGTATATTCAGTGGCCCTAATTCCAGATGCCCTCGCTATGTTCTGGACCTGGGGAAGCTGCTGGGGTACCATGGGGTCCACGGGGGTTCGGCAAGGAGCCATGTTGACTCCAGCTGTGAGCAGGGTGATCTCCAGTACCCTACTCTATGAGAATGCTTAATCTGGCCCCTCAGAAGTTCATAAGGGCTTATCAGCAGATAGGGAATGCATTTATCAGTTATTAGATGCATTTATCAGTTACTGGATGTATTCATGTTATAAAGAGAGTTATTAGAATAATGTATTTATAACCCCCCCCCCCCAACTTCCACTCTGGAAATCTATAATGCACCCTGACAATAATAACAACACGATAGTACTTCAGTTATATCTTAATGTAAGTATTGGATATCTTGGAACTTGTCTGCACTCTCTGGCAAGGACTAATGGGGGCCAAAACGAGTGAAGATTGAATAGGCAAAATCAATACATTTAAATCATCCAGATAAATAGATAAACAGACAGATAGATAGATAGAAAGAGATAGATAGATAGATAGATAGATAGATAGATAGATAGATAGATAGATAGATAGATAGATAGATAGATAGATAGATATATTTATTGATTAATTAATTAATTAATTTAGACCGTGGCTGACTAACAGGCTGACTGACTGATTGATTTTTGATTTCTTGATTGATTGATTGACTGATTAATTATAACCAAAGATTGAAAAATAAAATGCATGGAGAATAAGGCCTACCTCTATATATATTTTACACTACAGTATACACTATACATTAAACCAGAAGCGCTTGAGCTTCTGATTCAATACACTATGAACTTATCAATGGTAAACATTTGTGACCTGCTCCACCAAAATGAGTTCTAAGTAGGCAATTTATATTTCCTATAAATGAGCAAAATGTGTCAAAAGGTCACATTTCAATGTTTTTTAGCTGTTGGTACCACGTTTTAGAAAAATAAATTTCCTTTGAATAATTAAGACCATTTTACAAGAAATTGATTTTAAATTATCTAAATTGGGTGTTCTTCTTGATATTTTTAGTTCTTTCATTGCAATAGTGGGAAATTCAAATGCTATTTTCTCAAAGTTTGATTTTTCGCATCATCAATGTTTGAGGTGCCATATCTTTGGATTGAATGTAGATATCAAAACATATGAACCATCATTTTAAAGCCCATTTCCAATAGAATAAAGTCATTTTCACAACTAAATATGACAAGGGGCCGACTTTGAACCCATTTTGGTGGAGCAGGTCACATTTTATATAAATAACTGAACCAAGTCAACACTTCACAATATTGGCATGAAAACTACTATCCAAAATGTCAGTTATTTTGAAGAGTATTTTCTGGACATTTGGCAACAATTTTGTCCAAATTCCAACTGTATCTATGAGTCCCTGGGATAGCTACCTGGACAGAGAGAGCTACATTGCAGCCAGGTATATGTCATTATTGATGGGGTATAGAACATATTATCTATAGGGTTGACAAGTATGCATTTAACTATGAGGGCTTATCATCTGACCCTGAAAGAATGCTATGTGACATTTTGGTCTTACACTGCTTTGCATCATAGCATGAAGTAGCATGAATTGCCATGAAGTAGCATGATGTGGCCATTTTCAGTTGAACCTAATTGAAACTGACCACAGGCCAGTAAGGTCACTATAAAGTCTATCTGGATCCAGTCTGGTGAAATGAATTGGATTAGAGTTGATAGGTTGGAAGGAACTGTGTTTCAAGACAACTGGGTGGTCTTAGGATTTGAAGAAAATTGACTTAAAATGAGTGTTTATTTGAGTCTGTAAGTGTGTCTGTAAAATCCGTTTAAATTAACTACTAATATTTTCAAAATCAGATGATTTCTTAATTGTAGAAACAGAAAGACTGAATGTGATTTTTTTCTAGGACATGTATTCTATAGGAAAAGGTGTCATAAAAAAAACGCATGACACCACTTTTCCCAATAGAATAGCATGTGCAGAAAAAAAATCACATTTGGAAGAAGTGAGATATTTAATGATGCTTCATCATGATATTTTGAGATTCTAGTCAGATTTTTTAGCATTGCCAAACCTCTTTAAAAACTAGATTTGTACTTGGATAGTCTCAGAACCAATTATCTTAACACAAAACAGAAACCAACCAACAGAAAAAATTTGAACAATTTGTAGTAGTCAGATGATCATTTCTAAACTCTGCCATGCATTTGATCCATGAAGCCAAGTCTGCAAGCAGGCAAATACCCCACACTCCACTTGTATGGGAGCCAAATTGATATAAAAACAGCCAGAATGTTAGTGTATCTGCAGTGATATCAGGTGGCATGGAGGTATATCACTTGTGTATCAGGGTAATATCTCTCTTTGGGTTGATATTGCCTCAAGCAAAACAGAAAATGGGGGTAACTTGTCAATTTGGGTTAAAGGGTATGGTTGTATGTAGAAGGGTTACATGTTAACTCCTCAGGTATAAAAGGTAGACATAAACAATTAACAGTAGAAATTATCAAATGATGTTGACTTATTAAACTTAGTATACACAGTTGGACATTTTTACACCAGAATGTACTCAAGTACGAGTGCAAGTACTTGCCATTTCTATGAGTACGAGTACCTACCGGTATTAACTTTTTTCTGAATGTACTTGATTACAAGTACAAGTACTTTCAAATTTAATCGAGAACAAGAACGAGTGCATTTGGGCAGTATCAAACCATATACATGCAATATTTAAAAGTTAAATGAACTGTATTCTAAATAGATTCACTTCAGCAAAGCCTTCAGTGATTAAGTCAGACACGCCCACAAAGCTGACCAATGAACAGTTAGGGTGCATCAGTTGCCCCTAACCTTCTCAGATTTTAATGTCTATGTGATATGTTTGGAGGCTGGATAATAAAAAAAATGGTCAAAAAATTTCAGCTCAATATTCTGATGGAACAGCCACCTCCAGGCTCACCTTTGTTCAAAATCGGAGAAACCTAAAAAATCTCCATATCTCAGGAACCACTAGGCCTAGAGACTTGGTATTGGGCTCAAAATGTGCGGCATGTCCATATTTATATTCACTGCAATTGAAACTTTCCCCCTATCTCTAACCGTTTTTCTGTTATTTGACAAAAAAGGAATTTTACCTGGAAATTCAATAAAAATGGATATTTATGAAAATTTGGGTCCCATACAGTCTACAGTGATCATTGTGATGATGTATCTTGTTCAGTCCGACTTCTCAAATGTGGATATATTCTTCAATAAAAAGACAGTTTTTCTGACCAGGCTCTGAAACTATTGGTCCAAGAGCAAAAGTTGCAATTGTAATCAATATAAACTCATTTATCCCGCATATTTTGAGCCTAATATCAAGTCTGTCGGACCATCGGTTCTTGAGTTATGACATTTTTGCGAAATATTGCAGTTTAGTTTCATTGAAATATCATTGAAATAAGTAATGCCATGGAGGTGGCTGTTCCCATAGGAATATCAACCTGAAATTTGATGTGCATGCTCAGGACACCAAACCTCCTAACATATCACATAGACATCAAAATTGGAAAAGGTTGGGGGCAAATGATGCACCCTAAATTGAACAGGCCTCTAAGTATGTTATGCAAATGAGGCCGATTTCGCTGTTACGCACTTTCCCGTAAGGGTAACGGGTATGATACGTACACTGTAAAAACAGTGTTTAGGTTGTAAACACATGTAAACATGTAAATGCACTAAACACGTTTTAGTTTGTGTTTATTTCCTAAATGCTTATATACCTTAACGTGTTTAGATGCTTCACATGTTCAGTATTGTGTGTAATTCCTAAACATGTTTCCGAGACCTTTAAAATGATGTCTCATACGTCTCTGAGAAGTTAATAGTTGCTTTGCAAATTGCCGGTAAACTTTCGAAGTGGAGAGAAATGCTGCACACTGATTGGTCAAGATGCTTGTGACACAAATCTATGATAATTCAGAGTTTCTGAGAGATCCGTCTAGGGTAGATTCTCTGGGTGAATAGATTTAACTAAAGCAAAAATAAAGAATATTGTTGTGGTAATCAAATGTCTCTTTTTTCCTTTTAAGGATTAAATTGCTATTAAATGTATTCAATTGTCGTAACTTAATAAATTAGTTCAGTCTATCACAACCTGTAATATTTTCTTAATGTCTGAGTTGGACTTTAACATCTGCTTGGAGCAAGTAATTGGGAATCTAAATTTGGCTACTACACTGATTTTGAAGTTTTTCTTTCTTTATTTCTTATTTTCTTTTTAATCTTTTCTTTTTTTACTTGAAATTGAATTTCTTGCAACCGAAACTCTAGTTGAAATGAACTGTCACCCAAGATGCAGAAATCTTGTTCTGAAGGACTTTCAAGTTTTCTGCGACATTTTTATCTCCAGACTGAAATTGAGGGGGCTTTCCTGCTTGATAAAGCAAGTATCTATTGCCACTTTAATCTCATTTAATCTTTCCTTACTTAGTTTATGGTTTGTAGAATACTTTATGACATGGTAGGAACAAGCTGAAAGTGAGAACTTCAGATGCAAGAAGATTCTGTCTGGATAGCCTAGTGCTTTCAAATTCAGGAGGACTTGTGAAATCCAAACATTTTGTCATAGGCCTAGTAGTAGGGTGCATCATTTGCCCCCAACCTTTTCCAATTTTGATGTCTATGTGATATGTTAGGAGGTTGGGTGTCCTGAGCATGCACACCAAATTTCAGGTTGATATTCCTATGGGAACAGCCACCTCCATGGCATTACTCATTTCAATGATCTTTCAATGATACTAAACTGCAATATTTCGCAAAAATGTCATAACTCAAGAACCGATGGTCCAACAGACTTGATATTAGGCTCAAAATGTGCGGGATAAATGAGTTTATATTCATTACAATTGCAACTTTTGCTCTGGGACTAATGGTTTCAGAGCCAGGTCGGAAAAACTGCCTTTTAAATGAATATATCCACATTCGGGATGATGCAGAAGTCGGACTGAACAAGATACATCACCACAATGGGCATTATGGATATATGTATCCTCTGAGACGGATCTGAGGTAGAAATAATGCAGGCAGGATCATTGTAGACTGTGTGGGACCCAAATTTTCATAAATATCCAAATTATCCATTTCTATAGAATTTCCAGGTAAAATTCTGTTTTTGTCAAATAACAGAAAAACGGTTAGAGATAGGGGGAAATTTTCAATTGAAGTGAATATAAATATGGACATGCTGCACATTTTGAGCCCAATATTGGTTCGTGAGATATGGAGATTTTTTAGATTTCTCAGATTTTGAACAAAGGTGAGCTAGAGGTGGCTGTTTCCATCAGAATTTTGAGCTGAAATTTTTTGTTTATGGTTTTATTGTCCAGCCTCCAAACATATCACATAGACATCAAAATCTGAGAAGGTCAGGGGCAACTGATGCACCCTACATAGTAGTCAAAGATATAGTTATAAGCCCGGTTATTATATCCTTTGTTTGTCATTATCATTGTTGTATGTGATAATTCGTATTAGTAAAAAATGGGTATATGTAAAGGTTATTCACCACGGGAGAGGGAATATATGATTTATCACCCGAGGCCTTTAGGCCGAGGTGTGATAAACACATATTCCTGATCCCATGGTGAATAACGGGCTTATACCATGAGACAAACACTCAGACAAACATGACACGAAAAGTGGACAACAAAGAATATGGGAATTATTCTTTTGAACTACTGCAATGTGATTGGGTGACAGAGGCGTCGAAAGGTATAAATCATGAAATGTCCAATCGGAAGTCATGAAAAGCATTATGTTAAGAGTGCATGGAAATTAACTTTTTTATTCTTTCCTAAAAAAATTAAACAAGGAAGTCTTAGTCCTCTTTTCTCGTAACTATTGCTCTGCAAATGCCTGAGTAGTAGGATTGCTTCATAATCGCAGCATCTTTTGCAGCACATGCACAATGCAATAGAGTTGTATACAACTTCAGAAAGATCTGTTGGGATTCTCTTTGGGTGGAGGGGTGGCTTTCCGGAGGGTTTCCTGAACGTTTTTCCTTCTCTCCTTTCATATTTCTTACTTTTTCCACTCAACCCTAAAGTAATGGCCCATTAGCTACTTCCAGGAAAATGTTAAAATGCCCAAAACTCTTGTTTCTAGTTTCACTTGACATGACAAAGCATTCCAGGGAGAGTTTCAAATGTCATATCATGTCTGTCTTAACCTCAGAACTTTAGCATAGACTCCTGAAGGGAAATTGTACAGTTTGCTAACCATAGGCTTCTGGATGGTGAATACAAATGTTAGTTGTCTTCTTTATAATGTTGTTATAACTGATGACATACAACTATCATAGCTCTATCTTATAGCAGAGGTCATAAGCATGGACTCAGAAATGACCCTGCATGTCATGAATGTCACGTTTTACCTGTACACTGTATACCCTACATAAATCCAGATTGCAACAAAATCTACAGAGGTTCAATGTACAAATGTAGAAGTACCACACTTGTGTGTAGCATGGCCACATGCTCAACCACTCATGGGGCTATGCTTATGACTTCTCCAGTAATATGCCTAACTATGCACCTGCAAATTTTAGTTTGTTCTTTTTTTCATTTCTGACACTTTGACACAATGCTACCAATCTGATGGCTAGTCAGCTGATAGTATATACATGTATATGAGAATTATAAGCTTTCCTTTGAATCTAAAATGGCTTCTTAAAAAGTACCAACTGTTGCATATCTTTATCTTTCTTTCACTGTCAGTTTACATCCCAGCTAAAACCTTAGTCTTGTACAATTTACACTCAATGAAGTACATCGACACTTTTTTGCATTTACGCAACAATTTGCTAATGTATATCTTATACCTATCGTAGTACGGTTTACGTTATAAATAAAGAATAGCCTGCAGACATTTATGATGGATATAGCGTATAACAAAAAGTAAGGTATCGAAAGGCAAATATCAGAGTGTATCAGGTAGACCTATGAAGAAGTTGGAAAAAATGTATATCCTCAAGGCGCTTTAGGGGGATATGATATATTGTATATCATAGTACAATATCATACCCATTATTTAGATTTTTTTGGCTGTTTGTTGAGACTCCCAATTTTTGAGAATATAAATGATACAAAGGCAAAAAATTAACAAAAAAAGGATAACAAAATATGATAGCTTGATGCACAGCCTTTGAGGTCATTTTTGTGTTATATTATTTTTTAGCTTTTCGGGTACTTCATCTGGTTTCATTCAGTATCCCCCAAAAAGCTGTTGTGTTGCTGTAGGACACCAGGCAAAGGCAATTTCTCAGGGGAACAGACCGAACAGTCCTTATAAATTTTTTTGTATTCAGTCGAAACAATATTTTTGCTTATTGCTCCTTGTTAGTTTTTCTCAGCACTGTCAGCAAAATGGCATTCAAATTCAAGAGCAGAATTCTAAAAAAAATTAATTATTTTTATTTTAAGCTTTAACTTGATGCTTAGTATGTTGGCACTGGACGAGGACATAAATTTGGTGTCAAATGAAATACAGTGACAACATTTGAGAAATAGTTATTGGTTCACTTTAGATATCAAACTAACAGTATTTATCTGGTTTAGTTTTTATAAGATACAAGTTTTCTGGTTCAAGTCCAATATAAGGACCAAATAGTTCCATGGTGTAACAATAAGGGTGTTATTTGGTTGTGACGTCATCATAACAAATGTTTCGGCCAATGAGCGGGGGTGTGGGGGCGGCAGCCCCCATGTGACGCCATGACAACGGTTGAGACGCAATGATTTTAAAGAGTAAAGAGTCTCACTGGAACTACTTAACCGTATATTGGACTTGAGCCAGTTTTCTTACAGAAGAACTTCTCAATATGGTATACATGTACCGATTATGGAAGTGACATACACCGATGGAGTCTTGACATATGTCTCTGAGCTACTTAATATTTCGTTATTGCTTATTGTTATGAATGAAGAAAAATCTCTCTCTCTCTATCGAGAAGCACAATATCCTGACTATTATTCAGAGCTAGGTTTATTTTTGCATTTTTTTGTAACCCTAGCCTATAGTTTGGTTGTGTTTAAGTCATTATCCTGGCTGCAGCCAAGTGAATTCAAGCATCCATTGCCCACAGTGCTAGACACCTGCAAAAATGGCATTCAGACTCTGACTATGGGTTTGCCCTGCATCATTACCTTGTGTTTAGACCAGCTTTTTGCATTCACCCTCAAGCTGCCAGGCACATCTCCAAATGACAGATTGCTGTAATGTTTACAAAATGGATGGAGTCTGTGTTATGGCTACCCAAATAGTTCCCACATAATCCGCTTGGTGGCCTCGTTCACCCCTCGTGGCAATGTCATTAGTGACGTCATTCGGCAGTATATCCAAATGTCACATGCGTGCTGTTGTGTCACTCCGATTCTCATGGACTTAGGATTGTGAACTTAGTGAATGCCACATCGACTACATTCACCAATGGATCATGGAGATATTTAAACATAACATTGGAGTAGCCCAAAACATTTGTGTTGGAAATACAGGATTAATTAGGCCTATAATGTAATGAGGGGCCCGGAACGGGAAAATGGTTAACTCCCCTGTTCGACAAGGCTTCAGACCAGACAATACAACGGGCAAAATAAAGAATGTTTCTATGATTTTACAACGCATGAAGGCTATAGAAACTATCTAAGTTTATCGAAATTGATGGTTCATCAAAGTTGATTACCATCTTTAGCTCTGGACTGCTGCTTCTGGCATTTGGTGACCTTTTGCTTGTTTTCTTACCAGATTTTTATCTCACCGAAACTAAATATCAAGAATGAGTCAAGATTCTTGCTAGAATTTCTCGAATTTGTCAAATTCTTTTTGGTCCCAGGGGTCACAATAACATAATACCACCTGTCAACTTGTGATTGACTTTTCAGAACCTGGCTGTCCAACCTGTTGACTGATTAGTGTGGCTTAAAACTTGACCTGCCAAATACCCCATGACCTTTTAGGTGGGGTTTGTTGCTGCTTCAGCACATGGGGTGGTAGAGAGGGACAGTTGGTAGTAGGTACACCCCTGTGAGGTGAGGCCCTCAAGATCTTTCTCCATAGACTCAATATGAGGATGAGGTTCATCAGAAAATATATCTTGGATCCCACACTGCAAAATTTGAAATTTTGAGTAGCTCAAATGATTGAGTGAGATGGTTGCACATTACAATGCACAATTTGTTTTAACGGACAATTACATTCGACAAGGTTCAAAATTTGAGTCAGACAACTGGGAAATTTTGGTCAAAAATTTTTTTTTTGAATTTTGGTCTGAAAAATAGCCTATCTTATACATGTTAAATTTCCCCAGAAATCTGAATCTGAAGTTGGAAATACAAAATATCTCACCATTTTCATTCTACGAATGTTTTTATAACTTGTCAATTGGAAGCGAACAATATAGGGAATTATGTCAAGGTGAAATAAATGATATCGAAGAGTTACTTTCCAAGTTATAGCCCCTTAGGCCTTCATGTGACACTGTGAAAAATTTTGCCACCCTAAAATATACATTTTAGCCTGTTTTCGGACATATTTTGCCAAAAACATGACAAAGTGATGAGATATCGTCATTTCTGATGCCTTTATTGGAAAGTAGACAATTTTTGTTACCAGATACTGAATTGAGACTTTGTTAGATTCTTGATTGAGACTTAGTTAGATTTGATCATGGCATCTTGATACCCAGTCAGGATGGATCATGGGAGACAGGGCAGTGTGCAGTGTTGGGGAAGTGGGCATATAGAAAGGTAGCTGAGCTAGAAAGGCCTCAGGGGATTTTACAGAACCCTTGCAAGTATTTTTATAGAGCAAACCCTAATGAAAAAGTTCTTGAGCAAAGTTTAACTTAAACCAAACCAAAGTTGAACCACATCTCCAATATATTTCAACTAAATTTGAACCATAGTTGAATTTCCTGGTCTCTGTTTATTTACTGGCAACCAGCTGATTACTGAAAATATCAGAATTTGAGGTCTTGTTTAAGTCCAAAGTTTCCAGGTGTAGAAGAAGACTTATGTTGGGCAGGTGAAGAACAAGACCACCCAGCTAAAGTAGAATTGTAGGTTGTTCATGCAGGAAGCCCTAATGAAGATGTCTCTGACTCTGCAGCTAAACTTGCCACATGTGGCATGGAGATGATCTCATAAAACAGAAAGGCAACAGTGTAGTACAGCAGGCTGAAGCAGCAATTTAATTTCATGGTATTTAAAAAAGCTCTCCACAGGCAACTGGTTATTATTATTAGGGTCATCTTGCTGAAATTTCTTCAGCACCAAGTTTGACTTTCATTTCGTTATTCTGTCTGCTCACCGTTAGCATCTTTTTTATGACGTACATGTATCTATCTAATCTATCTATCGATCAGTCTGTCTCTCTCATATCGCTGAGTTCTTCTGCAATTCCAGCTTTTGCGAGATCATCTGTCAAGAGCTATATTGGAAGCAGTTTCAATCAAACTATACCTCATTGAGCACTGTGAACTTCAATACAGGAAGTAAAGCCAGGATGGATGGCATTCACCCATCTCCTCCTCCTCCTCCTCCTCCTCCTCCTCCTGCTCCTCCTCCTCCTCCTCCTCCTCCTCCTGCTCCTCCTCCTCCTCCTCCTCCTCCTCCTCCTTCTCCTCCTCCTCCTCCTCAATGGATGCGATGTTGTGATAAACAATGAAAAATGGCAAAAATACATGAAACTTTAGATATCAGACATATTTTAGGGTTTATTTGTAAATATTGCAAACTAGAACCCCTATAGTGAAGATGTTTTATTATGAAACTAGGTTGTATGTCTTAATTTTAGATGTGACCTTTTTATGGCCTATGTCTCAGGTATAAAATGCTATATCTCTAGAAATATGTAACTAGTGATTCTGTTAGGTTGGTACAAGCCATAGGATACCTAACAGCCCAGATATCATATCTAGAATGGTGAATTCCTGGTATATTTGATGGCTAAAACACCCTGTATTAACAGGTGCAGAGTCACAGGGGGCATCCACCAATATTTGCCCAGAAGCAGAGCCAGTATCACAGCATTTTGTATCAAGATCTGAAGTCAGGCAAAATCAAAGAATTTTTCTTCAAAAGTAGACAATTTGTCTGTTATAACTTCAGATTTCATGGCTCATTGGATGTGCACCTTCAACAACTGTCATCTATGTTGTGCCTAGGATATTTTATATATCTAATATTTCCAACAAAACATTTGTGAAATTTTACAAGAAAAAAACCAAACAAACAAAAGCCATTTTTATTTTCATGACCAGATTAAGTGTATCATTATAATTAAGTTTTTGTCTTCGCAAGGCCTCCAGGGAACGTTAAGGTATTAGTTCTGCAGACCTATTATGCCGACACTCTTTTTAATTAGCACATACATTTATACATTTAGAAAGGCATAGATCTCATGATCTACTAATCGCAAGATATCAATCGCTTCATTTTTTTCCTCCAGAAATGTGTTTTCCCGATTTAATTTCACTTGCCCGGTTTATTTCATGAGGTCAAACAGGAAGTAGACTTCTGATTTTAGGGCTCATTGGATGTGCACCTTCCCCATCCCATTCAACTGAGCAGCTGAAATGGGGCATAAAAAGAAATTCTGGAGCCAGAAAAATTTCCAAATCATTTCCAGGTATTGTGGTATTTATTATCGTTTTCATAGCTACGTGTTTTTCAAGTTTGCAATTTGCTTCTTTCCAAAACTGTGATGTCAGAGATTTAGTTGAATAATTTTGTTTATTACAAGCACAGATTTCAGGAAACTGACAAAGTGTCGCGAAACATGGATCATGATGATGATATATGTTTCACATGTTTAGCTTGCCCTGGCTGAAAGATTCTTCAATGAACTGAACCAAACAGACTACTTAGCCTCAAAGGAGAGTTGCAATTACTGACAAAAAAAGTTGTTTGAAATTGTGATGACTGGTGTCTTGTGAAAAACAGCAACTCCTTTTGTTTGGAAAACAATGAGGTGCAACACTCAGCTTAGACATGAGGTGTTTGGTGTGGTTGTACACAAATACATGTAGTAATATTGCCTGACAGTTTCAAATTCCTTTGTCATTAACCATGATGTCAAACTCTAAACTGATATGTCACAGATTGAAGTTTAGACCAATCACATTGACCGATACCAAATGATGTCACGGTTTAACTGTAAAATGAAGTTTTCGAAAAACACATAGCTATGAAAACGATAATAACAAAAATCAATGAGCCATATTGGATAAGATCATGCATTTTGGCGATATTTAGCCGATGTCTACAACTTCAGCTGGGGAACATGCATGGTCTGATTTTAATGCATTACACAGTTAAAAACTTGTATTTCGTAACTGGATTGTTTTACAACCCGCAGGTATTTAACATTGAAAGATGAGAATGGTGGGGCCTTTATCACAATTTACACCTCAAATTCAAAATTCCTGTAGAAATAGTAGAGAATTCTTTTTTCAAAGAGGGGTTCATGAAGGGAGGGCAACTATGAGACTACATAACCTTAATTACAGGCAACCAAATTTGGTCTCATATACTACAAAAAGTAATCCATATTTATAGTGAAAAGTGTAGGGGAAGCTTGGGAGAGTTGGGCCACTTTTTACATTCTTGCACCTCCTGCTAACAGTAATGATTATATAAACATGCTTAATGCAAGTATTTTATCTTGAAATATTTCAGAAAGATATCTTTAGGTTTGCATTGACATTTGCCCAAGAACATATGAGCTACGGCCCTATGAAAATTGGAAAAAATTTGGCCCAACTCTCCCCATCAAGTGGGAGACTTGGGTCAATCAGGGGGAGACTTGGGCCATTGCAATATATCAGGTTCGGTAAAGCTGTACTTGAGGCCATAAATATTTTTAACCTGTAGTGTGGTGGTCATAGAAGTCATTATTCCTGAATTGAGGCCTCTTGCAACTCTAGTTTGCTGTCAGACTTAAGCCTCGGCCTGATGGCCCAACTCTCCCCATCTAGATTTCCTGACATCTAATTTTATTAGACCATGAATAATTATTAAGGCCGAAAAATATTCAATCTCTGTTGAAAGTTGCTCTAGACAAGTTCTTCTGTCTTGATAAAAATAAATCTAGCTAAATGCAACACATCTGGGGAGAGTATTAGTAATGTCCCAACTCTCCCCCATTCCACCATTTTTCTCTAAATCCCAATTATGACAAAACCGGTTGTCTGATAATTTTCCAAAATATGTTAATAACAACTGAATAGTCAAGCCTACCAAGCATGCCATAGAAAATTTTCTCAGTCCTTGTTGTCTGACAGACAATTAAAATGGCTCAGTTTTTCCTTTTTTTATCCAAATTTGAATTTTCTTCACTCTAAAGATCGTGACAAGCAAATTAGCCAGAAATGTTACATCCATTGAAAGATTTTTATTTTTATAAAATTTTAGTGGCTGCAGCTTTCTCAAACAATTTTTAGTTTCCTCAAAAATCAGGGTGGCCCAACCCTCCCTGCGGCCCAACTCTCCCAAGCTTCCCCTATATATCATGATTGGTGGAGGGCTTGTATATGGGCTTATTGTTGCTCCCTAACCCCTCTTGCTTCCTCTCAATGCAAGAAACACACAATCTGAGCAAAAAGATTGAAAAAGCAAGAATTGTTTCTGGTACTCAATAGTACAACTGACATTTCTCTTGTTTTTGAGATGGAAAAACTGGCTGTTCTACAATTTATTAGTCCAAATCATCTGATGTTTTGAATCTCTTTGCAAGTTTCTGTGGAAGTCATATCTTGCAAATTGTAAAAAAATATAACCTCTATACATTGATATCATTGCTTGATATATAGGCCCTTTATATATTATGACCAAAAATAAAATAGACATAAATCAGAAGCTGTGTTACGGCAGCAGATTATTTTGATATATATATGTAAAAATAGAATACTAAGATAATACTAAAGATAGGTAGAGTTATCACAATTGGTACGTATATTTGTAAATTCATGACAAACACAACTCCAAAGAAAAAGACCAAATTCTGAGCAGAAATTGAAGTTCAGCCAGACAGAAGAACGGTCTAACATTTTGCTCTGTTGTCTTGAATTTTTCCCTGGGACAAAACCTAACACAAACCATTCAGAAATATTTTCCCAATAATCATTGTTAGCCATTCATATGCAACACATCAACATTTCCTGGTAACATTTATTCCAAATGAATGAACAGTTTCACTGAGTAAACCAAAAAATCTGTGAAAAAAATATTCTATATATTTAACCGGAAGTAGTTTAATTTGCCAACATATCTATGACGTCACACATGAAGTAAGGTTTGTCTTGGGTCCATTTCAATCAAGGAATACAAGAGAGCTCCAGAGCTGTTTCTAAATCCAACCAAAAGAAAACATACCCAACGTTTTGTAAAGTTTGTAATCTGTCCAGCATGGTTACTTCAGACATTGGGAAAGAAGTTTAAAAAAAAAAGTTGTGGTTTGCCCCTTGAAAAATATCTCAATTTGTCCAATTAGTATAGAAATACTGAAATAGCTGCTTTGGACTGAAAAGTTCTCTTCTTTCCTTGAGCTGTTTGATCGAATTACCAGTATCTTGAAAAAATGTATGGATATATCATGCTACAAAGTTACCTTCTTGATAAAGAACATACAGTACATTTTTGGAGAATATGGTAGTATGTAATTGTATATGAGAGATTTTGCATGCAAGCAATCTCATTTATAAAGACCTAGTTATCGATCCTGTTTTTAAGGTCATCAACTATTACAGTAACATTTTCTACTTCAGTTTGCCATATTCTGCTGTTATAAAGTCCTTACAATTTCCATACTCAACCTGATGTTGCTGTAAAGTAAAGTAAAGTAAAGTAAAATTTTATTTAACGTCGGTGATGACAATAAAAACAGATAACATAAGCTGTTCAGCTTTTAACCGACTAGTAAAATAACAGAACAAGGTGAAAGAATGAAATATATATACAAATGTTAGATGAAGACTATGTACAAAGGTGATACTGGTTGCATAAGTTCATTTTAAATTACATGACCTTCGGCAATATTTCATACTACAATGAATTTCTGAGACAGAGCATGCATGTGCCACATTGGCATTGATTTAGGATTGCAAGTTTTCTTAAATTTAACTTAAAAGTTGATATGTCCTGACAGTATTTCATGTCACAGGGCAGAGAATTCCATAATGCAGGACCTTGGTATCGAATTGACCTTTTGCCATACTGAATAGTGTTAAACCGTGGTTGAACAAGCTTGTTATTATCTCTCATGTTGTATTGAGATATTTGTTTTGTCAAAAAATGAACTTTCAATAGGTGGCGCTAGGCTATTGATGACTTTGAAAACAAATTCTGCTAAGTTATTTTTAAGGTTCACATGTAGCATTTTCTTTCCCGTTTTCAGGAGAATATCATTATATGTGCTTTCATAATCATTACAGACTAGTCTTAAAGCTCTTTCATTCAGTTTTTCAAATTTTCTATCTTGGCCGAGAGAGAAATTGTTATATGCAATAGAGCAATACACAAAGTTTGACGCCACGAATGCCTCATAGACTCTCATTCGCCCTTCATAGTCTATATACTTGCATATTCGTTGCAGTGCATTTATTTGTCTTGCTGCCTTTTTGGTGACAAGTGATACTTGATGATTAAATGTAAGCTTATTGTCAATATGGATGCCTAATAATTTCACCAATTCCTCAGATTTTATAGTATTATTCTGTATTACAAGTGTAATATCTGAGTTATCCCTGCTTAAACAAATTGTTTGAAATTTTGTTGGATTTGCCTTCATGAAGTTAGCACTGAACCATGAGATTGCATGTGCAGACGCTACCTCCAGTTTTTCTTTTATTACTGATAAATTATTATGCGAGTATGAAAGTGTATTATCATCTGCATAATTATATACTTCACATTGTTTCTTTAAAGCTATTAAAAAATCATTTATGAAAATGTTGAAAAGGAGAGGACCCATCAGGGATCCCTGGGGAACACCTGTCTTTAGATTTAACCAGTCACTTTTAATGTTCCCTAGTTTTACGGCTTGTTTTCTATTCTTCAAATAGTCCATAATAAAAGAACAGGCCTCTAATGAAACACCATAAGCATGCAGTTTAGCTATCAGAAGTCCATGGGGTAAACTGTCAAAAGCTTTAGAGAGATCTATAAGTACACATCCTACATAGCTATTATTGTCAAGGGCTTTTCTCCAGTTTTCTATACATTTGACGAGTACATTATTACAGCTATACAACTTTCGGTACGCAGAGAGATCTGATGATAGTGAGGTCGATATGAATTTAAATAACTGATCACACATAATTCCTTCAAATATTTTAGAAGTTGCAGTAAGAACACTCAATGGTCTGTAATTTTCTTTAGCAAGTTGATCTGACTTTTTATACAAAGGTGTCACTTCCGCTTTTTTGTTGCTGTCAGGAAATTTACAATTGTTTATGGACTGATTTATTATTGGCATTAAGGATAAGCTAAGAGTGTCTGAGCCAGTTTTTAAAAATCTTGGCGAAATTTGATCAAAACCTGTGGATTTGTTTGGTTCTAGCAGTTTGAGGGTGTTTAAGATTGTTCCTTGATTAATTATAGCTTAGTTTATACTAAGAGTGATTGAGTGACCAAACCGTGGCCACCGTGCACCTTCTAGTTTCTTTAGTCTGTCTCCTCACGTGTTTACCACGTTTCTGGCCTTTCTTGTTTCTCGCAGTTTAGCAATCACACCTTCTCAAATCCGCTCCCTATAAATACTCAGGGCGCGAGTACTCAGCGTCGCATTTTTAAACGAGTCGCTGCACGGAGCACACCTCGTTTAAGTACACCTGCACTGCACGAGGCCATGCTGCCTGGCCATATCATCTGACATTACCTTCATCTTCATTCCTTCATGGTAAGCCTATTCGGGCCACTGTTACACGTTGTAAGCTATCTGCGAAGCGCTTCATCTGATTCCAGTAATTATTAGCAGTGTCTTGTCACGTCGACAAGCTGCTTAGTTAGCAGTCCGGTCAGTCTGGCCCCTGCGTAATACAGGTCGAGTGCAAGTTTGCGCTAAATTTAACTGTCACTAAATACGAACGGCCTTGCTCCTGTGATAAGCGCAATATAAGAGGAAGCTGATTTAAGAAGAGTAGTAACTTAGTGGTCTGAAGGGCGGCAGTGTATTTCGTCAGAGCAGTGTTCAGCAGGTTTCTACAAGCGACTTTCTGGGCCCTCCACGTGTTATACCGTGTGTGGATTGGGCTTTGTGGCTAAGACTCCGGCACCAGTCCGTGGGAGCATAGAGCCATGGGAAAAAACAAGACTCATCGATGTTCAACGTGTCAAGAGCCGGTCAAAGGCCACAACGGGCCTACTGGAAAGGGCTGCTATTTCTACAAGCAGAGGAAGAGGCAAGAGGAACAAACCCCGCACCCCCCCCCGGGCTTCTCACAGGAATTATCTTCCGGACCTGAGTGACCACGAATCCCCTGAGGATGTCAGCCCAGACCGAAGTAGACGCCGGCACCAGGCACCCCCCTTGTCAGTGAGATTCGCCCCCACCTCGCCAGTGGGTCGAAACGCAAGTGGTCGACCATCATCCTCGTTTCTCGACCAGAGATCATTCTCCCCTGTGAGGACGTTCGACTTCAGTTATCGGGACGCCCCATCGGCCGCACGCCAATCGGATTCGGGCAACTTCAGTCTCCCACCCCCCTTGTGGCGCAGGGACCCCCCTCCGTGCCCCCCTGATAATCATCGTGGCACTTACGACGGGCGGGATAGGGACAGCCACAGCTCGTTCGATGGCCACGAGAGCCGAAGAATCCCTCGTCAGGAGCCTACCTCCTGGGATCTACCACGTGCGTCACCAGCTCGTTACACAGGAGACGTCAATACGAACTTTCCGGGGTCATCTCGTACCCCCGCTTATTTGGGTCAGCCCATTACCGGGCCCTCTGCGAACAATTCGAACTCTGTTGGGTTCCCACTGGAAGTGGGTATGGAATTTCTTAACCAGAGGACAGTATCATCTGCTATAGATGGTGAGTTTGCTTCGCTTGATGAATTTCTAGACTCAAATGTTGATAGTGACGAGATTCGCTCGTTCATTGACCCTAATGGGAATGTTCAGGTCAGATCGGTCCGTTCTAGACGGTCAATTGTGTCACTTTACAAGTGGCTAGAGGCGTGGTTAGTCTATATGATGCTTCTCGCCAAAGCTTATGGTTTTTGTACGTTTTACCAAATGGCAAGATATATGGGGTTCATTATTAATATTGCTCAGAAATTTAAGATCGCCAGCGTCTTGTCCTATGACGTCAGGCATCGCCAGCGTCTGGCCCAAGCCAGAAGCTTCCAATTTAGCAAGTTGGACCATGAGTTGTTTGTGACTACTTTCGATGTGAATGCTGCTAAGTCTAATAGATGTCAGAAGTGCGGGTCTACCGACCATGGTGTGTCAGATTGTCAGCGTAAATCTGGTCCCAGTGTTAAGGGGGCTTATGGTTCTAGTGGTTCTCAGTCAGGTGGCCCTAATTCTGGTGGTTCTGGCTCTGGCGCTAATTTTCGTGGCCAATCCAAACCAAATGTCGATAGATCAAAGGAAATCTGTTTCATGTACCAATTCGGTAAGTGTAGGTGGGGCGACAACTGCCAGAGGCGGCACGTCTGCGCCACCTGCCAGGGACCAGACCCTCAGTCAACCTGCCCCAATGCCAAGTGTAAGGCGGCAACTTTCAGTTCAGTGGTCTCCAGCACTTAATGTCCCATTCTGGGAATCCAATCTCCCCTTAGTATTTCCATCTCACATTGCTACATCGATTCTCTCAAACATTGTTTCTGGCGTTAGAATTGGCAGGCTGCCAACAGAACGCACTATTATCAATCCCAATTGGCCTTCTGCCATAGAGTTCAGGTCGGAGGTTAGTTCTATATTAAAGGCCGATCTGGAGGCCGGCCGCCTTATGGGGCCATTTTTTGACCCACCTTTTGAGAAGTTCATTGTATCGCCGCTAGGGGCATTTCAGAAGAAAAATTCCGCCAAGGTCAGGGTCATACATGATCTCTCATTTCCAATGGTTGGTTCGGTGAATTCTCTAATTGATGCGGAGGATTTTACGTTATCTTATGCCTCGATCGAGGACGCTGTCAAATTCATTACTTCAATGGGGAGTGAGTCCATTTTTATGGCAAAAATGGATCTCAAAGACGCTTTCAAATATATATTCATAAACCCGGAGGACTGGCCCCTGATGGGACTATCCTGGATGGATTCAGCGGGTCGAACTGAATATTATTTTAGTAAGGTTCTCAATTTCGGTTTAAGATCTGCCCCTTATTTGTTTGATAGTATTGCAGGTCCTCTTCTTGACATAATGTTTCATAGGGGCGTCAGGCCGTCTGTCATCAGATATGTTGACGATTATTTGATTATGGCGCCCTCTGCCGTCGAGTGCGCTGCGGACCTTGAGTTGATGTTGTCAACTGCAAGGGAGGCCGGCTTTGTTATTCAGCAATCCAAAGTTTCTAGTCCTTCAACGGTGGTAGAATTCTTAGGGATAGTTATAGATACCACTAGGGGTGAGTTACGTATTTCAGAGGATAGACTAGTGGATCTGAAGTCTGAGGTGGAACACTGGTTGGATGTAGGCACGTTAACTAAGAGAAAGTTACTCAGTATTATCGGAAAGTGTTCGTTTGCTTCCAAGGTCATTAGAAGTGGTAAACCTTTTCTTTCTAGGCTTTTCTCTGCCTCAAAGTCTGTGAAGTATCTGCATCACAAGATAAAATTGTCCCGGGAGGCCAGATTGGATTTAGAATGGTGGGCGAGGTGCATCGCTAGCCATAATGGTGTTTCACTTTATAGTCCCAACTGGTTGGGTGTCGTCAGACATATTTATACTGACGCGTCATCCCGTGGATTAGGGGCCTGTCTGGATGTCAATGAATGGTTCTATCTATCTTACACAGGCTCTCGAGCATGGATGCTGGAGAGGTCAATAAACTGGCGGGAGATGCACGCGGCTCTCCTGGCACTTAACACATGGGCGCCCGATCTTGAGGGGGCATGTGTAATATTTCATATTGACAATCAGGTTACTTGCAATGTCCTGAACAAGGCTTATTCCCCTATCCCTGAGTTTATGTTTTTTGTGCGTCACTGGTTTATGACCTTGGAGTGTTTCAATATTGCTGTGGCTCCTGTTTACATTACGTCAGCTGACAATATTGACGCAGATGACTTGAGTAGATTAAAGGTTGATGAGTTTTTAGAGAGAAACCCAGCTGCGTCTAGGGTCATGACCTGGCCCGACGAGGGGTTTATGCAGTTCGACTATTAGATTCCTCTCTTCCTCTTTCAGGTCTCGATGCTCGTGCTTCGGCTTTGATCGCCACGGGTTGGGCCCCACGTACAAGGGCTGCATATTCAGCTGCTGTCAATAGGTACTGTAGATTTACTGATGCTTATGCTTTACGTCCCTTACCACTCCTCGAGACTAATTTACTTCGTTACATTGTCTACCTTTCCTCTCAGGGTATTACTTCTTCTACTATTTCAAACTATTTATCGGGTCTGAGGGCCTGGGTCATTGCCCTCGGGGGCGATGAACCCACCATATGGACTCCAAGGCTACGCTTGGCGGTCAAGGCCGTGTCTCGTATTGACACTCAACCCAGACAGGTTCAACCTATCACCTTTGACCTCCTGTCTCGTATCATCTTTTCCTTAACCAACACTCCTCATAGTTTGATGATAGCATCGGCTATCCTGGTTCACTACTTTGCCTGTCTCAGGGCTTCAGAACTTTGTGTGGATCCCAACACAGGCAGGGCCCCACTTAGATCTTCGGTCGAATTTCCCTCATCTGATAGAATGTTATTTCATGTTGCTTCATCGAAGACTTCTCATAGGGGTTTTTCAGTTCACATCGGGTGCTCTGGTCACCCGGTATGTGCATTATGCATTCTGAGGTCATATCTCCTTCAATGCCCCGCCCCTTCCACTTCATTCTTATTCACCGTTGCCCCTGGAGTCCCTTTGGACTATCCCACTTATAATGCTTCCATTAAATCTCTTGTTGCTAGAATTGGACTTAATCCTTCCCTTTATTCCACTCATTCGCTCCGCTCGGGGGCGGCCACGCAGGCAGCACAAGCTGGCCTGCCCGAGACTCAGATTCAAAGACTCGGTAGGTGGCGCTCCGACGCTTATAAGATATACATGAGGCCCGATCCGGCTTCATATTCTCACCTCGCCCCTCACCTAGTTCATCATCACCCTTCATAGCCGAGCAGCATGGTCTCGTACTTGACCATTGCACCTCACTCACCCCACAACACTTACCCCACAACACTTATGCTCTTGGGTGTTTTTCACAGAGCTCAAACTTTTGGGCAACCCAGAGCATATAATTATCAATTTCACAAATCTATGTTCACATCTATGTTGTCTATCTGTGTGTCATCCTGTCTATCTATGTTGTGTCATGTCCTCTCCTGTATGAATGTCCTTGTCTTGTGTGTTTGATTTGCCTCAAATGATTAAAGGCACTGCGGCCATGTTTATTAAAAAACTTGTGTTTGTGTTTACTCAATTATAGCTTAGTTTATACTAAGAGTGATTGAGTGACCAAACCGTGGCCACCGTGCACCTTCTAGTTTCTTTAGTCTGTCTCCTCACGTGTTTACCACGTTTCTGGCCTTTCTTGTTTCTCGCAGTTTATCAATCACACCTTCTCAAATCCGCTCCCTATAAATACTCAGGGCGCGAGTACTCAGCGTCGCATTTTTAAACGAGTCCCCCCCCACCCGCTCCTTTTTATTATAGGATATTTCAAGAAGTGGGTGTTAGTCAAAATTTTAAAAAATCCTTTTATAAATTTTACTCCAATTATCTTGGCCTATTGGTTTAAACGTACACTCTGTAATTTATTTAAAAAATTATACTGGTTATTATTGTATAATATATCACCGAGTCATTTATAAGACACTACCTCTTGTTTATTCTCCGTCTGTATATTTTACATATCAATTATGATTGTTCTCATAATTTACCTGCCTGTACATTAAATGTATATCAATTTCAATTTCAAATGGACTTACAGTGCTTATGCACAGTGCTTATGCACAATGGACTTCTCTTGGGCAACCCAGAGCATATAATTATCAATTTCACAAATCTATGTTCACATCTATGTTGTCTATCTGTGTGTCATCCTGTCTATCTATGTTGTGTCATGTCCTCTCCTGTATGAATGTCCTTGTCTTGTGTGTTTGATTTGCCTCAAATGATTAAAGGCACTGCGGCCATGTTTATTAAAAAACTTGTGTTTGTGTTTACTCAATTGGATTGAAATCAAACTGTCTGTCATGACTTGCAAACTCTTGAATCAGTTTGACGCTTGGATGGTCACTATATAGGTCAATGACCTTTTCAGCTGACATCATTTGCACATTTTCAGGTTCACATAGGTCCTTGGTTACATTTATGAAGAAATTATTGAAAGCGTTACTAACATCTACAGGATTGCTGATTATAGTATCGTCTTCAAACAAAGTAATATTTTGATTGTGAAGTTTCACATTTTTGGTCATGAAAGGCTTTACAATTTCCCAAAAGTGCTTACCTTTATTAGTTTCAACGTTGCATTTTTTATCAAAATATTGCTTGAGTGATACTCTTTTTAGTTTATTTACAAGGTTACGTTGTTTCTTAAATTTGTCCCAACATTCTCTGTTTTTAGTTTTGTGAAATTTTCTTCTTAGTGCTGCCTTTACGTTTATAGATTTCCTTAAGTTATCATTCATGTATGGGAGTTGTCTTTGTTTGATTATTTTCTGTTTTCTGGGAGCATTTTTATCTACCACATTTCGTAGTAAGGAATTATGAAACCACAGTTGGTCATCAACATCATCAAATATTTCAGAGACATGGAAAGGTGCAGAATTCAAGTCTTTTATATAAGATTCTTCACTAAATTTTTTAAAAGATCGATAGTATACTACTTTCGGTTCATTCGTCGGGCATGCTAATCTTGTTGAGGCACTTATATAGTTATGAAAATCACTTATACCTAAGGGTAGGTTTATGGTTTTCTTAATTGATTTTGGATTATTTGTGAGGATAACATCGAGCAGAGTAGGATTATCTGAGCTTTTAAAGCATGTTGGGTTTTTAATTAACTGTCTGAGATCAAATGTGTCACATAATTGAGACAGTTGGTGGGATGAGTTTAAAAAGTTAACATTCAGATCGCCGATAACATAGACATTGTCACTTTCAGAAAGGCACTTACTTAACATAATTTCTAAGGCATTTGTTAGAAAATTTGCATTTATATTGGGTGGTTTATAGACGTGTATGAAAAAAATATTTTTATTGGTTGTTTTTACTTGGAGTACTATTGTTTCTATTCCATTTGCATTTATGGCTATATCTGATCGATTTTTATGAGGAATAGTTTCTTTTACATAACATAAGAGTCCGCCTCCATTTGCATTTCGATCAATTCTGTGATTAATAAATTTGTTTACATGGAACTGAGCACTTGGATAAGAGTCATCAAGTTTTGTTTCCGATAAAAATAATATATCAGTTTTATCATGAATTAAGATTTCATGTATCTCCATAAACTTGCTAGCCAAGCTGTTTATATTAAGATGAGAAAATATCAAGTTCTTATAATTATTTTTGGAGAATTTTGACAGGTCCTCATATGGATTTTCTGCACTGTCACAATTTTGACCGTAATTTTCAATTTCAGAATTTACACATCTATCATATGAAATTTCAGGACTGGCCGTACCATTTTGAGCTATTTCTTGACTAGAATCAGAAACGACAATATCTTTGCTACATACATTAACACGATTAGGACATTCTGAAATTGTAACTTCTGCATTTACATAATTGCACATTTGTAAATAATTAGTTCTATTAAAATCAGAGTTAACATAGCACTCATCATGGTTAAAATCATTGGGTACATAGCACACATTAAAATCATTTTCAGTAACATTTTTCAAATTATTCACATTGGCCACAGTTCTTTGCCCGGCCATTTGCTCATGGCCAATGTCCTAGTGCAAACTGCCATGACTGGTGACGGAACAAAACTTCTTCTTGTGGCCAGTGCCAGGGCAGTTGTAGCACACTAGTCGTTGTTGGTGGTGTATACCTGCAGTTAATGTTCGGACATTGGTTATTGACAGTGATAATAATCATGTTCCGCAAAATTGCAGTCACAGGTAGTAGTTACACCAGCTTATAATTGAGGCAGACTCTTATGTGCCCAAGCATGCAGAGGTTGTTGAAGTTGTCAATTTCGAAGGAAGTGTAAAGTTACAAGGACGTTTGATCTCCAGATGGAAATTTTCATTATTTCATCTCTTGTATGAATTGGTACTGATTAAATAATCCTCAAATAAAACATCTGCAATATATACTAAGTTTTCTGTTTGGTTCCCTTTTTTTTTACCAGAGCTCAATCATATGTTGGAAATTATAAATATCTCAGAATAGCTCTGTTTCCTCTGTCAATATGACTTATATATATACTTGTAATTAGTATATTCTGGACTGATGAATTCATCAACATGAGTAAAAAAATGTTACCTTACCTGCGACAAACTGGCAGTTCAACAAACTTCACCTTTAAACCACCTTGTTTTTTCTTCAAAGCTTGACACTTTGCTTCTCTTTGGTATGTGGACAGACAGGCAAATAGATAGACATTTGTCTGTCTAGTGTTGGTACAGTTGTTGTGCCACTCATTCTGTTTCTATAACCCCAAAGTTTGTGTAACCTTTTGGTTGTTTGAGTTATTTCAAGTGGTGGTCAGCAGAAAACAGCTGCTCCTTCTAACATGTAACCTAATTTAGTGGGTAATTTTAGGTGAAGATATACCAATTATCAGGGTTATTTATTATCACTTATGTGCGTGTCAGTTACGATACAAATACTACATTGTGGGAAATGTGGTTAATTGTTGATCTGTGTAGCTTTGGTTATTTTTATTTTCTAAGAATTCATTAGTGCACGAATGAAAGTATGATATACTGAAAACTCCATATTTGCAAGTTTCAATAGAAGAGCTGATAGACCTTCTGAATTTCTCTATTCCTGTTAGCTTGCCAAATAAATTATAACAAAGCCTTATAATATCCTCTATGTCATATCATCACATTCAAATATCCAATTTTAACTAAACTCACTAAAATCTTGACCTTTTTATAAAGAAAAACATCAGTTAAGCAACTGTAAACAACATTGCATTAACACCAATGGAATAGAAGCACAATATAATAACAGCCATCAGTGTCACATCATAGAGACCTCTATGGTAACATCTATTATGGAAAGGATCTGCATCAATGGCTGCAGCAGCAGAGCAAGTGATGGGGTCACCTCATGTCATCACATCCTAATTACACCACAATGAGATAGATAGACAGATAGATAGATAGATAGATAGATAGATAGATAGATAGATAGATAGATAGATAGATAGATAGAGAGAGAGAGAGAGAGAGAGAGAGAGAGAGAGAGAGAGAGAGAGAGAGAGAGAGAGAGAGAGAGAGAGAGAGAGAGAGAGAGATAGATAGATAGATAGATAGATAGATAGATAGATAGATAGATAGATAGATAGATAGATAGATAGATAGATAGATAGATAGACAGACCAATAGAAAGACCGATAGACAAATATATAGCTGAGAATTAGATAGCTAGATAGACATACATAGTATAGATCATTGGATAGATTGACAGAGAGCTAGACAAACAGTCAGATAGATAGCTAGACAGATAATATGATAATGCCGCAGCATAGAAGACGGGACTTGTAAATACTTGATTGGTTGACAATATGCATAGGTAAATGTCAAGCATTATTTTTTGCAAATTTTATGTTTTTTTGTGAATTTTTTTATTTTCTGAAAATTTTTTTATTATAATTTTTTTTTTTTTCGAAAGATTTTTTTTTTCGATAAAATTTTTTTTTTCGAAAATTTTTTTTTTTCGGAAATTTTTTGTTTTTTGGAAATTTTTTTTTTTTCGGAAAAATTTTTTTTTTCGGAAATTTTTTTTTTTTTCGGAAAATTTTTTTTTTTTTCGGAAATTTTTTTTTTTTTGGCGGAAATATCAAACAGAAGAAGAAGAAGAAGGTAATCACATTGTAGTCACGTGAGAAGAGAAGCAAGTGCCAGGATCATATTATGGGATGTCTGAATCACTTTTTTTTATTGAACCATCTGGAGCACTCCACTCGCCTGATAGCCATAAGGGACAAGACACCTCGCTTCGCTCGGTGAGCCGGTGGCTCTGTCCCGTCTATAAGATAGACAGAGAGAAAGATAGACGGATAGATAGATAATCATTTGGACAGATAGATAAAACCTCTGCATGATTAATTTTAATAGGTTATATATAGCAAAACATACTTAATTACCCCATGTGTAGGATCTAATACATTCTTGCCTATCCTAGACACTGACTTCGGGGATCACATATTAACAGACTCATCAAGATGACATCTAGTTGATTGAGCTAAATAATACATACAGTCAGTGGAGATTTATTTCTGAATCATCAGTTGTCATCACCTCAATCAGAATTGACAGCCATGATTGGATGCTATTTTAAGTCTGTTCCAATGGATTCACACTGACATACATGTTAATTGAGTAGATGAAGTCAATTTACCCTGTGCAGATGACTACTAGATGTAAGCATTATAGTGAGGCTGAAAATAACTTGGTATCATGATGCATCAGGTAATTTCATATTTCCCAAGTGTGTACATCTAATTTCGATAAAATGAAATCATAGTTTCTAAAATTATTTAAACAATCTGGTAAAATTCCCTGAAACCACAGAATCAGCAGAAATGAATCAATTTTAGTTACCTTGTAGACAACTGACAATTTTTTTTTTTTTTTTAATTCCCGATACAAATTTCTTCTGTTTCTGATAATATATTTTAAGATAAATCACATTTTTAGTGATGATATTTGTTGCATATAAGAATCAGCCAAGCTGTAGTTATCAATTATATGTATTTCCATTTTCCACCAATGTTGTCAGCCAAAACAAAGTGTGCACCAGGGATCCCCCCTTTCTCCTGTATTTATTCTGCTTGGGGCAGGTGGGGTCAAAGGCACACGTGTAATTGACAGCAAACCCAACACATGGTCCGACTTAGACTATCTTCTCCAGTTTCACAATTTGACGTTCCTACACAACGTCTTGGGCGTCAGGTACCCGCGTCTTGGGCGTTAGTTACGTGTTCTGTGGATCTGTTGTTTTGGGGGCAAATTGGCAGGGTAGGGAGGGGAAAGAGGGGGAAGGGGTTGGTTGAGGGTGTGTTAAACAGGTAAATTTTCACTCTTGGTGTACAGTGTTAGACAGATAGATGGTATCACAGATTAAAACACCAGCGGATATATACAAAGTGTCAATATGAATTGAAACCCGCCCTCATCTCCACCTGAAAGTGACACATTGGAATGCAATTCTCCCTATCCCCTCAAGGAGCAACTAAACACTTTTCAATTCCTTTCTAATCTTTTGCTTGCTTAGATTTTAATTTCTGAAAGAGTTTGGCGATTCCATAACACCTCCAAGTTGGCCTAAGTTGGATCACATTCTATCTGTTTGATGTTTAATGATTAATTAATTTATATTCAAAGCCTTATGTTGAGATCACCCCTGAGAAAGTAAATATTGGTGATGTAGCAAACAAATCACATGTTGGTGCTTTCTGATTTATCACACCACGACTGGTGTTGGGGTGTTGCAAACCTCTTATTGGACGTTGGTCTTGTTTTACCTTCAATTAATACTTGACGAAATAGGGATTGGGTTGCCAGCAGGAAATGTTTTGATTTCTCACATGGTAAAACGCTTAGAACAAAAAAATAAACCTCAGTTTAACCAGTTCACTGTGATTGCAATTCAATACAAGCACTTGCTGACTGCGGACAAATTTATAAACCTTTATTATGTTGGGGAGGTTACAAAGAGGATGTGTGGAAATATAGAGAGATAATATGCAATCTACGAAAGCAGGAGAGTGCGGCAAGCACCTGTAGATATACAGGCTGACAACACAGTTGAATTACATTGTGGTTTGTTCTCTTTGGTAATGATTCAACCTGCTGGGAGAACCGCTTGTGCAGTTTGATAATGATGGACAAAATGGTGGTGCGCCACTAGTCACGACACATGGACGCCCTCTGTGGGTTAAAGTAAAAACCACAAACTTCTGCTGAAAACCTGAAAAAAAAAACTTCTGAAATACCAAAAAAGTACGGAAAACCATACTGTTTTCTCTAAAAATTAAGTCATTTCGATATAATCACATGATTTCACAAGTAACAAGCTGTTTATGCACATTCTAAGGCAAATGTTCAGAGGCTATGGCAAAACGAGGTCATGCGGCCGCTTACAACATCGAGCTACACGAAATAACAAAACAAAATGTCAATGACATGTTCTGAGTTGGGATGATCAATACCATGGATTTTCAGTACGTACATGACTAGTATGGGAAGGATCGCTACACGATCGCAATTTGCCGCCTTCGGCAGCAAATTGCTCTCGCTGACCGCTCTATAAAGAAAGAATGAAAGATAGATGGATAGTTAGTCAGATAGATGGATATATATAGACAGATTGATAGACAGATGGATAGACAGATAGATAGACAGATAGATAGACAGATAGATAGATAGATAGATAGATAGATAGATAGATAGATAGATAGATAGATAGATAGATAGATAGATAGATAGATGCAACAATTGATATACATGGAGAACCAGGAGAAGCTTCGCATGGGATGCGCATTGCGCAATCACTCCTGAGTCTTTTTCATCAATGTTGTCATTCGGTATCCGTCAGGCCCAATTTCTTCAAGATGTCACCAGATATTATTTTCCAAATATTGGACATATAGACACACTCTATATTGTCATATGCATACACTCTATACACCCTATCAGTATTGTCTTTGCTTTGCAATCTGTTATTGAATTATGTTTCAAAACAGTAATAACAAACAAGGGGCAACATTACAGATATGGGAGCATATTGCAATTTCCAAACAGTGATGATAGGCAGCCTTGAACCAACAGGCTGATGGCAGATACCTGACCTCAGGCTAAAGCAGGTAGCCTATCAGCTGTGTGCAGTCAATTGATACAGTCTTATCTAAGGCAAGGCACTGGGGAAAGCATCAAGTGACAGTCTGAGGCTTTATGTCAGAATTTGCTGAAGCTGAGCCCATCTGTCAATAGAAGATGTTCCATAGGCCTAGCACTGGGCTAGGAGCCTCTAAGATTGGCAGGTTGGGATAACAGATTTGACACACTGACAACCAGCCCACCCAGCATGATAAAGCAAGTATGTAAGACCCATGTAGATTGCTTTTGTCTGTAGTAATTGCTTTACTACTGCACTGGATCACTGAGTAAACATAAATATTGCTTTTGGTAGTTTTTCTACTGTTTTTAGCTGATTTGCAGCATCATTTGCCCTCTTTTTGACACTTTTTTCTCCAGTTTTCAGCAATTCATTGGCTTTTTGCTGTTTTTGGCAATCCGTTTTCCTTTTTTGCTTCCATTTTTTCCAAGGTTCCTGGCATATTTTGTGTTATGTAACAGACAACCAGTGTCAGATATACCTGATTCTTTACATTTTACGAACAAATTGTTGAAATAGGTTCAATTAGCCCTTTAGCCTGAGAGCCATTTATCGATCAGCTATAGTAGTGGGCTTCGAAGAAGAAAGTTTCTTTGCAGCCTGTAATTATGTTCATGTTTAAGAAAAAATTGCAGTTGTTCTTGAAAGTAAGTTTCGGTTCGATTCAATAATACATTAGGCGCCATAAAAGCTGTTTTACTGGCGCGATTAGGCAGAATATATCTGCAAAATCATGAAATAAACTCGAGAACATCCTCATCTTGACCTCCCACGTCCGGTCGAGTGTGAGACCAACTTTCCGGGCCGAAATACCGTTTTCGAGAAACAAAGCATTTCCAGAGATATTTGCAACAGTTGACATTATAAGAACATTTTAAAACATGTTGATTAGTATGGTTTGAAGACTTTTTGTTTCCTGTATGAAAACTTTGAAAACTATGAGCTTGGAAACTTCATCATCGTCTTAGATCTATTCATGACCTGAGAGATATGTCTCACCTCAAATATAGGTGAACCACAAGTATCTAGCTATTACAGTAAATGTGTGTAGCTATTCAAGAATTGTGCATTCTGTCAGTCTTAGCATTGCTCTTGAATCAAAGAGCATCTTCCATGAAGAATAGTGAGACAGTTGGAAGTCAAAATGATGGCGATCTCGTGTGTTGTTCGAGGTTTGGTTGATATTTTCTGTCTATGTCGGCAATGAAACTACTCTTATGATATTACAAGAAGTCTTGTATACGAAACATTTATCTGTTCCACAGCAGCACTAAAAACATGTATATGAACTCTTGGCTCCAAAAGAATTTATTTACTTTAGAGCCCATGTTTTTACCACAGGTGCGTACTTGCAATATACAAAAAAGTTCAGAAAAAAGCAGTACCGTTATTATTCTGAAAAAGCGCATTGATAATAAACATAACCACCATTCATGTTTTAGCGCTTTACATGACTTCATGATATTGGTAAATTCGATTACGCTTTGTTATTGTTCACTTTTTCAGTTGTGTTTTCTCCTTCAAGGAGGTGTACGTGATGATTTTACTCCTTGTTCTTCGATAGAGGTATACATTGATATAGGCCTACAGTTAGCTTGAGAGACTACACTCTTGAGGCAAAAGGTTCTTGAAAAAAGTAAATAAATGAATTTTTGCCTGTGTGACCAGTGATCGCCTTTAAATCATTTGAAAATTGGTTATGCGACTCACTTAAAATCAGACATAAGTTTAGACCACCTGAAATGTTTGTTTAACACACATATTGAAGTAAGTTATAAAAAATAGTTGAATTTTTCTCTACAGTACAACTTGCCCGATACATAGGCAAAAAAATCCACGAAGAAATTTTTCAGTTTGCCACCTATTTGCCCCCATATTCAAAATATTTATGTGGTCTAAACCTCCGTCCGCTATAATTGTAGGGCAACACAGTAACAGTTCATGGAGAGACCACAAGTAATTATATGGTGCCTATAGACCTGGAGAACACTGGGCAGGTGACAAAGCTTCTAATGACGTGGACAAAGCTCCCGATGAAATAGAATCAAACAAAATAGCTTCCAATGAAATATCATCTGACCAAATAGCTTCAGACGAAATAGTCCAAATAGCACGTTCGGGTATATTGCTATTTGGAATATCCAAATAGTAATATGTAGTAGTATTACGAACTGCTATTTGTTCTATTGAAAAGTACTTTTTTCTGTTAGACAATGGCATCGGGGACTTTTTCACAAGCGTATTCCTTATTTCTGATCAAAAGTGCACATTCTATGAGCAGTAGGCAGCTAGCCCAGCAAGCAAGCGGTGTAAACACAACATCATTCTGAAGTAGGACTTGATCTTCAAATTATGTTACAGTAAAGGCGGGTCTGCAAAAAAAAAAAATTAGATGAATTATAACATTGGGTGGATGTCAAAATCTGTATGGAATAAAACATGTTATTGCAGTTAAATTCACTGCCCAGTTGAGCATCTGACACTGATCCAACATATCAGTAGAAGACAAGAAGGTCAGTCAAAAACCAGGCTGCAGGACAACGTTTATGCAACATAATTCCTTGGCATCACTGTGTGAGGTCTCTTTCTGACCTCTGTCTGAAGTCAGTAAAAGATCAGTCAACGGACAGTGTCATGCTGACGTCACATTGGCTTTTGACTTCTGTGTATGGGGAAACAATAACATCACAATGACTCTATATTTAAGTCAAGGTCAGTCGTGACCAAAAATAACCAAAATATATCAACAGACTGACATCACTATGCCCGCTGCGAGATGACCACCTGTAATCTGTGTTATTAGCAATACAGAAGGATCACCAATACTGCCACTAGGGGGTCTTGAGGTTAGATGGAAATAACTGCAAATAGTCCATTGGTGGCGGAGTGATATTGACCTCTCAGAAAGTAGTAACACTGCTCAGCATGTGTTCCAATATGGATTTTCAAGAAATTTAGCATACATAAGATGTACAGGGATATGAGCTGATATGCATTTGTGGAAGGATTTTTTGTTCCTACACATCTGGTAATTCAGTATCCATGCAAAGTAATCGAGCTGACTCAGCATTAAGACTATGGTTCCATCAGAGCTTATTTAATAATTTCACTCATCGATCAATAGAACTTGTCGTCTGACTGATAAACTGCTTACAAGTGTTTCTGACAAAAAGATGTCCGGTAGTTATTAGACGTTTGACCTTTCGACATTTGAATATAAGATAACGCGAGACGAATTTAAAAGATATTTCCTATTAATTTGTTATTAATTTCTTTTATGAAGGTTTCTCAGCCTAATGACTAATGTTTTTCCCTGTTAAACTATTTTCCGAGAATAAAAAAACATTTGAATCTTGAATAGAAATTTGAAGAACATGTTTGATAATGCAACCAGCACACACAATGTGTAAACTAAAATAGATGACATGCCCTGCAGTCTGCACATGCAGCAATTAGAAGAATACCAGTGACCCTGAGCAAGGAAGCCTTGAGCCAGTATACCATGACTCACATGCCCTTGTTTTGTTTATCTGGTTATTAAGATGAGAGGGGGATGAAAGAAGCACAATATAAACAAAGCATCATCTTTCTCCTGTAGATGAAAATGAATCTCTGGATCTTAAGATCATAAAGTAGGGAGCATGGCTGCATGCATAGAATGTCTCAAACAAAAATATTGGTTGATGAAATAAAAGTGAAGGGCATACTTATCAAGTTATTAGACCACAAGGAATCTTACACTACTCCACTCCATTGTCTCCCAACTGAAGCATGCGTTTTTGTTTTGGGTGGCCTCTGTCTCTCAAATACCCATCATTCTATGGATCTTCTGATGCAACAGCAAAAAAAGGCAACTTCTAATTTTTGCTCAATTTCAAAATACTGTTCTCCAGACTCTTGGATTGAAAGATATGATTGTGTCACAAATTATCCAACTATAATCCAAGTATATGGCTGCCTATTCATCTTTTAAAAAGGCTTTGTTTCTTATATATGGGGTTTTTGACCTCACCAACTTTATCACACCAAAATGCAGGGTGTCATTTCAATGTCTCTCTCAAGGAAATATTAATGATAGATCTGGAAAAGTGTTCAGCAAGTGAGTTGAACTGTCCTTCAGAGCCATTACTTTTGATTGTTTCTTGTAATCTTGTATCTATCTCTTTTATTTGTAAATCTGTATGGGGATAACAAGTGCTTGTCTGTGTGATTGCAATCACCTCAACTGGTCAAACTGAAGTTCACTTTTTGTTTTTAAGTGTTCTACCATTTGGGAAATCAAAACATTCACTGCTTGCCAATCAATCAAGATGCTATCAAGTAACCAAATGTGTATATCTTGTTTAGATAAAGATTGTTTAGCCTGGGAAGTGTTCAAGTGTACAACAGTGTATTTAAACTCTTAACTTTTCTTAAACTAAAAATCTGGAGTTTATGCTTGTTTTAAAAGTTTCTGTGTATAATAATATACACTCACCAGCAAAAGAAACGCAACACTTGATTTTAGCTCATATTTTTGCAAATAAATTTTTTTGGCCAAAACCAAATAGATGGAATTGATTCTATCGTTGACAAGCATACTAGTACTAAAAATCATTCAACTGCAACCATTTCCTGTCTTTTTTTGGTCTGTTTTATCAAATTTAAGATTGTGCACAAAAAAATACTTTTCATATATCTTGCAACCAAAAGGAAGATGTCATTTGAAAGCCTACCTAATAGACGATAAAAAGCCGAAAAATTGCTTAAACGACTTTATTTTTAGATTTTACACATAACTTTGAAAATTTGAGTTTCACCAATTTTAGAACACAGTGACGAAAATGATTTAGTTTCATGCCTTTTGAATTGCACTAGTTTTTCTCGAATTTTTCCAAGATGTATCCAATATGTCTCTGAGACATGATGAAAAATTCACGGCAAAATATTAATAAGAAAAGTCTTTCATCGCATCGAAGGTCAAATTTTAGAAGTGAAAGTGACAATCACTACAAAAAACATTAAAATCCAAAAACTGAATGTATGGCATCGCAAGATGTTTCAGATATCTTTGCCTTGACATAGACTAAACTGATATATCGGTAAAAAAGTTCCAGGTCGATACTTAGAAATGAATTTCTTAAATTACAGAGCATCAGTTTTATTCCAGAAATTACCAACAGATGGGGCTTCGGGCTAGGACCAATATTGATTTAACCATTGCGGCCATACTGCAGGTTGATTTAATTGGACAGGAGTTGAGCATCATCTCTTGGAAATTTCTGGAATGACACTTGCATTCTGAATAAAAAAATTAGTGTCAAAATATGGACCTGGAACTTCTTCACCAGAATATCAGTTTAGTCCATGTCAAGGCAGAGATATCTGAAACATCTTGCGATGCCATAAATTCAGTTTTTGGATTTTAATGTTTTTTGAAGTGATTGTCACTTTCTCTTTTAAAATTTGGCCTTCAATGCAATAAAAGATTTTTTCTTATCAAGATAAGATTTTACCTTGAATTTTTCCCTCACGCTTCAGAGACATATTGGAACAACTTGGCAAAATTGCACAAAAATAGCACAATTCAAAAGGTATGAAACTGAATCATTTTCGTCACTGTTTTCTAAAATTGGTGAAACTCAAATTTTCAAAGTTTTGTGTAAAATCTAAAAATAAAGTTGTTTAAGCAATTTTTCGGCTTTTTAACAATTATTAGGTAGGCTTTCAAATAACATCTTCCTTTTGGTTGTAAGCTGTACGGAAAGTCGTTTTTTTTGTTCAAAATCCCAAATTTGATAAAACGGACCAAGGAAAGGCAGGAAATGGTCGCAGTTGAATGATTTTTGGTACCAGTATGCTTGTCGACGATAGAATAAAATCCATCTATTTAATTTTGGCCAAAAAAATTTATTTGCAAAAATATGAGCTAAAATGAAGTGTTGCGTTTCTTTTGCTGGTGAGTGTATATGGGACATTGAAATTGCTTATTTTATAAATAAATTCCCTTTTTAAAAAAATATTGCAAACCTACAGTGCAGGGTTAGTGGTAGTATTTCTAACCTCATTCATAACTTGCCTGGATGTAATCATGTAAACAAGAATTAAATTTGATCAATGTTGATACATTAATACTGTTGAAGGTCAAAATTGTCAAATAACTGGATAATTTACTAAACACAACACTCTGTAATTTACAAGTTTACCATGCAGCCATGAGGGCAATCAAAAATCTTGGAATTTAGGTGCACATTTGCTAGATTTTAGTACTTGTTTATTAGTGCCTTGGTTCACATTTTATTGCAAGTAATTACAATAATGTTTCTTCAGGATTTTAATATGCAGCATTCTCTCTGCCTGAAACTGTGAATATGCATATTATATTAGTATGTCCTTCTAATAAGCATGCATGGCCGCTATAATTAATACTATGTTCTACAGCAAGTTCCTGTCACACCAGTGCCACAAGTAAAGATGGATTGATGAAACTATCAAATAATCGTAAATGACTTCAAACGCAATTCACATTTAGGCTTAGGCCTACCCCATTTGTGAAATTTTGCATCAGAGTGTGCATATTTTGTAGATATCTGCTTAAAGACCCAAGATACAACTTTAATTGCCTTGATAGATGTAGTTTGAACTTCAGTGGTAGGAAGCTATCATATTATCAATGATAAAGACAATATTATTGCTAAATAGGTATTACCGTGCGTCACATTTAACATGAATTCAATGGCAAATCATGAAGGTTGAAATTACTTTCAAGAGCATGCTGTATATATACACTATACAGCAATAGATAAGTGTATGCTATTTCCCAAAATTTTACATTTCATATTCATCTGACGCATAGCAAATCAGAATCCCAAATTTTATGGTTTAGCAGCCTATTCTAAGCTATGAGAGCAAAAAGTATATAATGGTTATCGTCTGTAGCAGTCAGAATACAGATGTGTTTACATTATGAATGGAGAGAATTACCAACTTCATGTATTTAAGCTTAAAAAAGAGGCCAACCCACAAAAACAAACAGTGAGGTGCAAATGTGGGGTACAAGAAAATAAATGACTGTAATACACTGTCAAATACATTTGATCATTCTAAAGCTATAGGGTACAAATAACCAATATCCTATATGATCAGAAAATTATATAAATTTTCACTATAGATAACGAGATAAATTCTTTGACTCTAACCAGTTTGGCCAGCAACCATTCAGTCAGTAAGTCACTAAGTAAGTATATCAGTTAGTAAGTCAGTCCTTATGTCAGTAATTCAGTTAATTAGTCAGCCAGTAGGCCTAAGTCAGTAAGTTGGATAGGAAACTAAATAAGCCAGTTGATATATGTAGATATATGTAGATATATAATATTACTATTTTCTTTCAGTAATTCAGATATTTAGACAAGGAATCAAATTGCATACAAGCAAGTTAGACAACTACAGAAAGATAGACAGCTACAGAAAGATAGACAAGTAGCAACTTCTTCCCAGCAGGACAGACACCTAGACATACAGACAGACAGACAGACCACAGAGCATGCTGTTGAGACACTAATTGGCTGTTAATGCTGGGATCAACACCAATACAGATGTTTCACAGAAACCTCCAGGAAGAAATATAGGCAAAATACTGTACCATGAAGTAGTTAACTGTCTGTGTAAGCACTCTTGGCTAACTGGAGCTTTCATCACTCATTACTGTCATCTCAAGGGGCCATAAGTTAGCAACATGTAGCCTAAGGTTGCTGCTGGGGATGCTCTGGAGGCAAGCTGAAGGATTCTACTCAATGCATGGGTGAATGGGTTATGTTGTGGTTTGAGTTTGAGATGGTTGCCATTGGTGTGTGATATGGCTTTATGGCCTGTATTTATGTACTGATTGGTCTTAATAAGACAGGCAGGGATTGCCTTAATTAGGTGAGGTCACACCGAGATTGGCGAGAAGATGGACTCTTGGCATAAGATGAAACATCCATCCGGAATTGAAACTCGGTCTCCCGCAGCCTATTGCTTATGATTAAGACCAAGGAACAATGTTGCTGGTTTAAACAGAGCTAGAAAAAAATGTGAATTTCTAGGTAATTTGTTGATTAAGTAAAACAAAATTATCCATGAATGGTCAGGCGACCACTTCAAGGTCAGAAATTCGAACCTTTCTTCAAAAATTTCCAGTGAGCTTGAGAGATTTCCAATGACATGCCCAAATCGCTTACTTTTTCCAACCATGGACCTAAATATATACTTATCTATCTATCTGTCTATCTGTCTATCTGTCTATCTGCCTTTCTACATTAATGAGTGGATTACTGGCCAAGTCAGAATACTGTGCTCTGCTGGTCTGGATGTTCTAGGTTCAAATCCCTCCAGGCATAAGAGTAAATATAAAGGTTGATGATATTTTATGTTATTATGCATGACACTTGGCTGAGGCATGAAATTGGTGGTGCTTCTTGGTGCCTTGTGCATGCTGTCTATGCTGAGCAGGCTAAACTCCCCACCCCTCGGGGTTATTAAAGGGCTTGCACTAAGCTTGTGTTGGGTCATGAAGGTTTGTGTGATATCACCTCATCACTGTGTCCGCAACATAGGAAAGCTAAAAAAGATGAAGTTAAACTTTAAATATATAGGTCAGACATCAATCTCAGATTCCTTTCAAAAGTCCTGACCTCTTGATTATTTCCCATTACTCTCACTATAGGATAGTCAGTGGCGGATCCAGACACGATATGCTAGGGGGGGCCCGGACATGTTTCGGCATTTGCGGGCCTGCGTTGTCGCAATTTTTCTTCAAAATGCTACTATTAATCTTGGTAGTCTGGGGGGGGGGGGGGGTCCGGGCCCCCTAGGCCCCCCCTGTATCCGCCACTGTAATAGAATAGAATTTTTTTTTTTTTAGAAACAGACGGGAAGAACAGCTGCAGAGTGTGAAATTAAGAAAATTATCTAGGATGAAAAATAATATACCACACAAGTGAATTTAACAAATAAATGATTATATAATTAATATAGGCCTATATACAAACTGCAGATGCAGCTCAAGTTAGTTTTAAGCACAGATCCAAAACCTTCACATCTACCGAAGGCATTAAACCATCATGGCTAACCGAACCAGACAAATCGACTGCAAATGTCTCCCATTTCCAGATAAGCAAGAAATACTGAGACATTCATATCAAACATTGAGCCACATATCAAGTGTATTAGCTGCAATAAATCTGTATTACCTTATTCCCATGATAAATCTCATTTATTTGATGTATACAGACATTTACCTGCATGTGACAGCATGCTTGGGTGTCAGTGGGTGATAATATGTGAAGTCCTAGGGAGGCACAGGGAATCCCCCAAATTATTCCAGGAAAACCCCCCATAAAAATGCCGGGGAATTCCAACAGACATTATCCCAGTCTATAAGCAGTAATCCAGTAGGTGGTCATGCCAATCATCTAAGGAAAAAGAAGGATATTTCATTTTATTGAAAACGGTCGAAATAATTGAAATGTTTCACATTTACCCAATTTTAACCGTTTTAATATCAATTTCTTCTATGACAAATATAAATTTAGACACATAGCACAGTAGTGACAGTAACGACAGGACAATATGCTACACAATTGCAACTTAACATAAGGAATATATCTGACTTTTAAAGTCAAAGCTATTAAAAACCTCATTAAAAAATACAACAAAACTACATCAGGTTGGTGTTGAAAACTTTCATTGATGACGGCTTTAACCGTGTTTATCACACCTCCATAGATAGACAGAACTCAAACAGCATTGCATTCTTCTCCTCAATGTAAAGCATGCACAGGTAAAATTCGAAAACAAATCAGAAACTGAATTGACATTTACATCATATTTTTGCTCTGAAAAAAAAAAGCATTACAGGTCTGTGAAGTAACGATTTGTGCTTTCCCACCCATTGCCTGTATTCAATCCAGGTAGAACAACATTACCTCTATACAACCCTATAGATCCCAAAGATATATCTGACAAAAACACAAAATGTAGCAAAGGGGTTTTATGGATGGAGCCAAGACCAACATTGCTGAGGGCAAGAAAATGTTACTCTTCCAATACAAGTCACAGCATGGGTCTAGATATTTTCTAAGTACAGAAAAAATACAGATTGCATGGCAGCACACCTTCGGCATATGTATATATATATCGGTCTCAAAGTCGTATTATTGTTATGAAAGGACTAATAGATATAGTGTCAGAGGTAGGGGAAGAGGGGGTGAAAAGTCACAGGGGTAAAAAGTCACAGGCCTTTTTAACCAACTTGCAGTGACCTAATTATTAAGGTTAAATCATCATTTGGGACACTTTTATGAGAAGAAGGTCTGTAGGGAATATGAAAATTATGCTCATTATGCAAAGTGGATTTTTACCCACCTAATGCATTTTTGGGGTCCCAAACAGGTTTTATTGACCCTCAACTTTCCCTATTAATGTCTGGTCACTGTGACATTGGAAGTTGTGCTACCGTTTCAAGGTCTTTTGGATAATAGTCTTTCATGCTGTGAACCCATTTTTTGCCATATGGTCACCAAGTTACCATGATCATTTGTTGAAATTAAAAAAACAGCTGAGGGGTGAAATGTCACACTGTGACATTTCACCCAAGCACTGTGTTATTTTACCATAGGGTACCGTGAATTCAATATTCTGTGCTAAGGAGAGTAAAATATTCCACACTTGAGGCTTTTAGCTTACATCTTATCATCATGCATCATCAATAATATATATCTGAGAGGGTATTGCAGCAAGTTTTCATTTTGCAAACTTTGGGCAAATTCTAACGCAGGCTTAGCTGATGGTGCATTGTCATCGCATGTAGATAGCATTGGAAGGCTCACTATAAATTTCATGCACAAGGATGACTATCAAGTCTAGGTCTGCATATTACCTCATATAGTGCTGTATGTTCACAAAAATTGCATGTGACTTGTTACCCCATAGTTGTGACTTCTTGACCCTGGCATGGGGTAAAAAGTCACACCGGACTTTGCCTTAAATAATTGTGAACTGACTAAAGACTATTTACAACACCGCAACTATCATGTGATACAAACATAGTCAACTAAATACTGCATGATAGTGCCAAAGGTCATTCAGATCTAACCAACGCCTGCTCTGTTCTGGGGCTTTTTCTGAATTTTGTGACTTCTGACCCCCGCCTCCCCTACCTTTCCTTTTGTTTCCACTTAACATGGCCAATGGGCAATTTTGTGCGAAATCAGCAGAAAACTTGACTTTTTTTGGTTATTGGAATATGATTATTCTTTCAAAGGCCAAATTAGGCTCTGACGTCCAGTGAAATTAACTCTGATGGACCTGTCTGACTAGACAACTCTAATCAACCATACTGCCAGACACTGAGACAGACATTTGGACAGTTGGAGCCAGACAAACAGACAAGCAGACAACTTTCACAGCAATCACAATACCTACTCCCCATCAAAATATTACCCCACATAAAAAAAGTTGCCAATGGGCCAAGCATATCATTTCAAGGGAAGCCTCTACAGACAGAGTGATGGGCATTCAGTTAAGATCATAGGCATAGTATTGCATTGCTAGACAAGGGTTGTGTAGTGTGGAGATTGCTGAAAGGAAGGAGGTTTGGATGAAACAAGTTCGAAAAAAAATCTCATTCTTGAGAGTATTCTCATCAGTTATCAGGGAATGATAATGATTAAACCTTTAGCCAACAATATAAGCAAAAATAAAAGCATATAGGCCTGCAATACAACCAATGGTGTGGGAGATTGCAGAAGAAAAGGAAAAAAAAACCCAAAAAATGCAAATAAAGAAAAAAACATCCAATTCTTGTTAGCATTCTCGTAGGTTCTCAGAGCTCAGTCTGAAGCCCAAAAGTTATCCCAAAGCTACCCAATCCAGCGATGATTTATCATGAGAGACTAACAACATCACAGAACTGAGAATGTTACAGTTTCATCTTTGGTTGTCAAAATAAACAAGCACAAACCGAAGGCTGCTCAGGTACCTCTGTATGATGGGAGCAAACAGATCATGAGGCAAACAATGAAATAGAGAAGTAACAATAAGAAATAGAAGAAAAATAAAAAAAGGTATTGCAGGGGCAGATCTATATGGATGAAAGGGGGGGGTGGGTTCTTCTGCGATATTAGAGTTTTCAAGTCCGCCTCTTTCACTACCATGAAGCGGCCTCTCGACTCTCTTCAGGATGCGGTATTTCCTACAGTGGAGAAAGCATTTTAAATACAACATAGTGCAAGAGAAAGGCAGGACTTCCCGAAAGAGAATTTGGTTTCATAACAAGCGACTACCTCGCCACATTGAACCGTTTTGAGTTTGTGAAAGGGACAGTCTCATAATGCAGTGACCTCTTTATGATGATGAGTCATTGATTACACATCTGAATCCCCTCCATCTAGACATGCACCATACAAGAACATAATTATCTGCCTCATTTCTCTAGTATTAAAATCCATTTTCTGCTTCTTTTTCAGTACCGATAATCCCTGATTACCTGCTGGAACTGGAACAGGCTGACAATGACGTCACTTCGATGGTTTACTTCGATTCCTTTTTGTGGAATGAGACGTTCCTCAATGGTTCAAATATGCCGCCACTGCTATTCAACGTCTCCCGATTGGCTAATAGCAGTCATGTGACTAGGGCTGGATTCCCCATAGTTCCGGAGCAAGCCACCATCATCAATGAAAACAGCGAAGTGGGCTGGTTGTTCTCTTCCAAAGCAATAGTTCAACTCGTGGCTAATCCTTTCATCGGACAACTTACAAATAGGTAAAATATATTGAAAAGAAAACTATTAGTAAATTCAGAAAGCGATAATACATGCCTTAATTATACTGAAGTATCCAACATGTGAGTCTTCAATGACATCCAACAAATAATTTTAAATTCAAAAACAAATAGGCCTACTCAGCATTCAGCTGCCTTTCCACAAGAAGCAGCAAAACAAGAATGTTTTGGCAGAGGACATTTTGAAAAGTAAAATATTTTGTGAAAAGGCAGGTCTTCAGAGCAAGTCTGTTTAATCGTTATTAAAAATTTCATTATCATACCTTCATTTCAGATTTGGCAGTCATATACCGATGTTTGCAGGATTTGTCATTCTAACAATATCAGCTTTACGTAAGTACACAATGAGACACAATGCTTCACTGCAACAGAATCTACTATTAATTCCCTACCAATAAAAATATTTAATGTTTATTTTGCAGTGTATGCATTCGGTGAAAGCTTCGCAATTTTATTTCTCGCCCGATCCATCCAAGGCCTATCTTCATCATGTACCGGTATCGCAGGTAAAGTAAAGTAAAAGTAACGGTAGTCTAGATATTTTCAGTTCTACGGATAAATTAACTTTACAGGGAAATTTACAGAACACAATAGATGATCCTTTAATTTCCTTATAACTCACATTATTGACACGTTATAATTTCTGACACACCACAAGGAAAAGAGGCCAAAGAACTGCAATGCTAGGTTGAAATTAAAAGATATTTCCAAATGCGGAAGTGGAAATTCTGGACAACATTAAACTCATTCAGCTCCTGCAAATTATCAATTTATCATCCATTTTCTATTTCAGGTTTAACGATGTTAGCGGATACTTACTCGGACGACAAACAAAGGAGCAGAGCGATGGGAGTGGCACTAGGTGGCATCTCACTCGGAGTTCTCAGTGAGTTTGGTTTCGAATCTTTGATCATTTTAGTTTTGCATGATAATTTAATTAATGTCTGATTTCAGAACTTAGGAAATGACTGAAACGATTATGTGACAACACTAAAATAATAGTTGTAATATTTAAGAGCTTATGATAGTATAAAGTAACAATGCTAAGTTACAATAAAGGCGACCCACCGATTCTTCTTTTTCTCTAGACAATTTGACAGAGTAAAGATAGGCCTAATTCATCAAACCTGTAATATCGATATTCACTTTGGTAGATGAATATGTCACATATATGAATATATTATCAATATCATTAGTTAATCTAAATGATAAACAGCATTAAACAGCAAATGTACTATTAAGGAATGCATACAGGGAAACTAGACCTAAAGTTTGCCAGCATACGAGTACGCCTTGAAATAAAAATAATCTTTCTGATTATTTTTCAGTTGGTTACCCTGTTGGAGGATTAATGTACCAATTTGTTGGGAAGATGACACCTTTTCTCATCATAGCTTTATTTGCCATTCTAGAAGGAGGTGAGTAGGCCATAAAAATCAAATCTATGCCATGAATTACTCTTCTCCATCATCTACATTGCAGATAGCTACACTAGGCTCAGAAATACTGCATTATAGTGCCCCCTAGTGAAAACCATCAAAGAACTGATGAGTTGAGGAAACATCTAAAATCAATATTAGAAAGCCAATGCAAGAAAGTGACACTTAAAAACGCACCCCTATTAAAAACGCACCCCTATTAACACAGCTTAAAAACTAACTTCTAATTGAGGTATGACCTTTGTCATATTTTGTGAGACTGCTTCAAAAACTGAAATCACAAACAATGCAAATCGAGGCAGAGAACATTAATTTTTTTACATAAAGTCCATCAGACTCCAATTTTTCAAGTTCGTGGAAAATGAAAGTGGTTCCCTTGTTGTTTTCAATCACTTTTACTGCATTCCGTTTGTTTTGGGTTGAATTTTAGCCCAAATTGGTGTTTTTCACATTTGTTTGTCATATCCTCTTCAAAAATTTTGTGTCACAAACTTGGATAAGTATTAATGACCCCAATATGACAATTTTTTTCAATGCAATCTTGTTGGACTTCTTTGGTGACAATTTTTTTCAACTTAGTAAATCCAAAATTTGAAACAACCATACAAAATTGAAAATCCAACAGATTTTCTTCAAACTTTCAAAATCTAGGGCCAAGCAGCTGATTAGCAGGCTTTGAGGGTTACAAAGAATTATCTTGAATAGTTTACAAGTTTTGTCTCTTTTAAGAGGTGTGTGTTTTTATGTGTGAGCAGTGTATATGATGATGTAATAATTATCTACCTCCGCCATTAATTATTTCTTGTACATTTATTTTCCAGCCTTGCAACTTTGGGCTTTTCAACCACACTTGAATACTGAAGTAAGTCAATGAAAAGATTATTATAAGACAAACACTAAAATATAGTCCATACCTCCAAAGCTAATGAATAAATAATTAAATATTCATCCAATTTTCAGAAGGCAGTAACTGGAACACCATTGAGCGTCCTCATCAGAGATCCTTATATTCTTATAGCTTCTGGTAAGTATGTTTTTCTGTCTAGTTGATCAATGTGTCTAAACTATCTGTCACTATCTTGTTTTCTTAAGGTTTTTCTCTTCTCCTTTTTCTCCTCCTCCTCCTCTTCTAAACCGCTTTCCCTCTCCCTCCCATTCTGTCTCTTTCACTTTCTCTCTTAGTTCCTCTTAGTTCCTCTCAGTTCCCCTTAGTTGCCCTCTTTCTCCTGTTCTGTTCTCCTACTGAGGAACTTCGCCTATCAACACCTCTTTTTTCCCTCTCCTCTTTCTCCCTCTTCCTCCTCCACCTCTTACCTCTCCTCTTCTTCCCAACTAAAATGTTTCCTACATCTTTGTGGCATCTAGTGCTTGTTTAGTATCCATCCCTCTTCCTCCCTCTTCCTCCCTCCCTCTCCCTCCCTCTCCCTCCCTCTCTCTCCCTCTCTCTCCCTCTCCCTCCCTCTCCCTCCCTCTCTCTCCCTCTCCCTCCCTCTCCCTCCCTCTCCCTCCATCTTTTCCTTCCTCTTCCTCTATTCTGATCCTTAAAATAACAGGAATTAAAAACCTTGATTTGCAAGAACCCAGTAGTTCTCACTTTATGTTTGCTTCTATTATTTATGTGGATGCTAAACAAACACTACATGCCACAAAGATGTGGGAAACATTTTAGTTGGGAAGAAGAGGAGAGGTAACAATTTAGTCATAAATGTTCTCCTAATGATGTACAACCATTGTAAGTAGTTGTTAGATAACACAAATAGGTCAAAGGAGGTCAAAGGTGTTCAAAGACTTTTCAATCTATCTATCTATCTATCTATCTATCTATCTATCTATCTATCTATCTATCTATCCATCTGTCTATATCTATCTATTATAATTATAATCTATAATATTACTATACATATGTATGTATTTATCTATCCATCCTAGGACCATCTATCTATCTATAGATCTATCTACCTGTCTCTATCTTATTTTTTTCTTTTAATTGCAGGTGCTATTCTGTTCCCTGAAATGGCAATGGCAATGCTTGAACCAACATTGCCAATTTGGCTTATCGACAAGATGGACCCTCCGAAATGGCAACTAGGCATGCCCTTTTATGAAATTATCAGATTTGAAATAATTTTTATTATTTTCCAGTTTATGATGCCCAGGCAGACTTCAAAAATAAAAAAATCTGCCTATAACTGCAATGTAATACATCTAAGTACAATTTCAGTGTCAAAATATCAAGGACAAACAAGTCATGTAGATTTTATTCATTATTGAAGAACTATACAAAATCCATATGTATGACTGAGAAATTTTATGGTGAAATATTTGTATGTGTCAATAAAAAGGCCCTAAACAGATATTAGTTTACATTGATAAAACAATACATACATGGAAATATACTGTTTGTGGTGTAATTTTAAAATTTAAATTGTCTAATTTTTTCTTTTTGTCAATGAAATTTTTACTTCCTTGTTCATTATAACCATGGTAAATACACATGTCCTCTAAAATTGTATTTTTAAATACATACTATTACATGGTAACTAAATATGGTATTTCCTGTGCATATTGTTTTTATAATTTGTAATTCTTTCATTTTAGGAACGGTTTTTGTACCAGACAGTATAGGTTACGTAATCGGAACCACCATATTTGGAATTTGCGCCCACAAAATTCCCAGGTAATACTTTTTCAATAACGAACATAAAATTTTAGAATTAAAATGTAAACGATATACTTTTTGTATGTCATATTACACATGGCATTTACAGAATTTCCTAAAAGTAATGTCTACATGTATGCATTCAATAAATGCTCATCATATAATTAAATGCAAGAAATTCGAGTTTTTTTCACACAAACCAAGTTCAGAGAATTTAAAAGAAGAAAATGATTTTTTTGATTGCAAACCTTTGATATCCAGAGCAAGTCAGAAGCCAAATAAAAAGATACACTTTTTTGAGAAGTTCCTAGTTCTGGTAATGTTCTTCTTCAAATAATTATATCTGTCTTTTTCCCTCATTTCAGATGGTTATCAGCCGGATTCTCTCTCATTTTAATGGGTATCTGCTTGGCTTGTGTAAGTACCAATATTACCAATATATCAAATAGTACAAAATAATTCCACAATACCATTAATACAAAATATAATTTTCACATGTTTTCCGACCCTGTCGACTGCGCCACTTTTTCTGGTTGCCCGTTAAACTTAACCAAGGGAACATTTTACAAAGATAGATCTTTTTTCGTTGAACCTCTTATTTGGGCATCCTTTTTCTTTCTCAGTCATTTTTAGACACACATTATACTGCGTGATTATAGAAAAATCATCTAAAATACCTCCTTGATACCAATTCATCAGGTTCTCAAAATAATTACATTCTGAATAAATGACCTTATCTCGAAAAGGCCTTATTTATTTCAGGAAAATAGTTAAATAGAAGCTAAACTAATACTACTACTTTAACCCAAGGGGCACACAATGTAACACAATATTATTGGTGGAGGGCTCGTCTGGTGTTCATGTAGAAATATATGGCAGAAATTATGTTGCCACAACATGAACAGAATTTTTTTTTTTTTTTTCAGAACATTGTGAAACATTGCCACAACATTGCATGATAAAGTCATATCTTTGACGTTGTTTCACAACATTGTGAAGCCATTTCTGCCGTACAATTCTGCATAATTTACAAAAACATTCCGACATTCATGATTGTCACAAAGTTGCTGCAACTTAGATATATGCCCATTGGGAAGGAATTATATAACGGCCTCTAATTATCTAAATTCCAAGATTCCTATGTTAGAAATCTGCCTTCTTCCAATAGTTCTTGATAATCCAAATAAATGGCATAATACCTGAAATCACATCTGCTGACTGGGGGAATTTCCATAGGCCCTGCTTCAGATCCAGGTGCTTTCCCTAAGGAACAAATCCTCTTATCTTTTGATGTGATGATGTCATAAAGGCATTGTGTGTCATTGTTACATTCATGTGTACTCAAGATAATCTTGTTGAAGTAGGGAATTTCCATGGTAACAGAATTTTATTGTCAATGTGTGCATGCATGCAAAGATTGAAATTTCAAGATTCATGCATAGGCTAATTACTTCTTTTTTGCACTATTTTTGTAGACATTTTATTTCCTAAAATTCGTGTGCAAAACTAAGACATAGTGTTGATCAACTTGAAAAAATGTCCATGATATTCTTGTTGGAAGCAAATATGACTTTGTCATTTGATTAATTTCCACTGATTATATAAAATCAATCTATTGCAAAACTAATGTGGCAGGTCTTTTCTCACCCAATAGATCTATAGATGAGCAGGTAATCAGGGGAGGATCCAGAAAATTCTGGTGGGGGGGTCTATCGGGCTATCTCGTCGCGGAACGCATTATTCGCGACATAATGCGACTGCGCGCCAATAAAATTAACATGTAAAAGTATATAAATTTTGGTCTGGTGGGGGGGGGGGATGCATCCCCCCCATCCCCCCCCCTGCGTCCGTCCCTGCAGGTAATCTCCAAAAATGAGAAAGGTTCCTGAACAATTTTCCATAAACTGGAATATTAGCATACATATTTTTCTTATTGTCTCTTTTCTTTTTCAGATCCCATTCGCAACACAAATAATTCATCTGGTGCTCCCTCACTTTGGTCTTGGACTCGCTCTTGGTAAGTGACACCCAAGCATCAAAATAGATGGATAGATTGAAACATATATAAAAGTTAGATAGATAGATCTATAGATTGAGATATTACAATAAGTAGATACATTTATAGTAGATAGATAGATCTATAGATGATAGAAAGACGTACATTAAAATATATTGATAAATATACATAATAAACAATTATTTTGATAGACATATCTTGATAGATTGATATAGTTAGGCCTATAAATATATGGGCCTAGATAATAGATAGATAGATAGATAGACAGATACAAGCCTACTGACATTTACATACATTCAGCACAGCTGAATCAATTTTCCCAGCACACGCTCACACTTGCACTTCCCGGTACTTTGAACTTAAAAAGCACTTCAATGAACTTCCAAGGGAACCCTTGCATGCCAAAACTTGCAAGAATGGTAGTACATCCATGAGTTATGACAATACATTCAGAACAAAATTGAATATTTCTACAAGAATTTCATCAATTAACAGATTATAATCAAAAGCTTGAACACAGAAATGACAGATCATGTCATGCTCCACATTGTACCTGTATCACAACTGTGTACATGTAGCATGGTGGCGTATACTCAATCACTTCTTAGTCTGTGTTTTGACTTCCCTTGTAACACCTGAAAGTTCACAGAGGATAGATCTATGTATTTTGTAATAATCATTCTCAGAATGATTACATGATATATTTTATATACAATTCCATTTTCGAGCCATGCAGCCTAACCTACAAGTTGATAACCATTACCCTTCACCCTTTTTGCTATCTCATAATTACTTACATAGCCCATGCATCATTAGGGGAGCATGCCACAAACATTTTCACAAACATTGTTTTTGCTTGTCAAAATAAGCAACATGCTATTAGGCAGCCAACAACAATGTGTAGCTATGTTCTTCAGTTGTTCCAGACTGATTAATTCAAGTTGGGGTAACATGTACTGAGCTAGGTGCAACAAGTTATGCGGCAATTATGACTAAAATGTTTCCTACATCTTCGTGGCATGTAGTGTTTGTTTAGCATCTACATAAATAATAGAAGCAAACATGAAGTGAAAACTACTGGGGGAACCACTGGGTGCTTAATAAATTGAGGGTTTCTAGTAGGTACTGGAGGAGGAAGAATGGATCTGGATGCATAGATGTCCAGATAGATATATAGATATATAGATATATAGATAAATAGATATATAGATAGATAGATAGATAAACATAACTCAGATTCTATCATGTCTATTGACATCCAAAATGTTTCAACAAGGGTTAAGATACGTGTAGTGTATGTTTCGGATAGGTGAAGAACTACATAAATATAGCCAGCTACAATGAATAAACATTTTTAAAAGTGAATCAATCGAAGTTTACTTAACATGAGCAGTATTATTTCTCTAACATGAACTGAATTAAATGTTGAATGTTTTAATCAATCAAACAGTAAAACATAGGCCTACTTGATGTTCCTTAGAATCACAATGGTCTGCATTGAAAATAAAAGCTAAATTGGCAATAAATGCAATAGGAAAAATGGTGCAAAATGCCACTACTGCAGATTTGGTGTAATCATTTTGCATGGTAATACTAATTACTTTCTGAAGTATCCTTGTTCTTCTACACAAGTTGTTATCAGTCATGATATTTGTATTATTAGCTGTGGTCGATGACCGGTTATCTTGAAGGAGCAAGTTCTATCTTATCATCCGCAAAAATTCTTGAACAGAATAAATCTGAGATTTGTATCTTATGTCAAACATACCAGTAGTTGATATGACCACTAAGATAGAAATTTGCAATTTCGTCAAAATTATAGGGTCAGGGGAGTATCTAGAAGTGGCCTGAGGGGGGGGGGGATTAAATGGGGTGAATATGGGGCGCTGCACGGCTTACCCTATCTCTTCCATGTTAATTTTGGGCCTCGGGGGGGGGGGGAGGGCCATATCCCAATACCCCCCTAAATGCCTCACTGTAAAGGGAATCGAGTCTATTGACGACGTGGCTTTAAATTACTGCAGGTATATTTACAAATACTGAGTATCATCACTGCGCCCTTCTGTGCTTCTTTCACACCGTCAGTCCAGCTCAATATCAACAGTAAATCTGAGACTGACAAATTAAATATACTGTAATTGATAAATCACCTGTTTTATTTCAACTTGAATGGTCTGTTTTAAATACAATCAGTGCTGCCCTCTTTTGCAGGATGTGTTGATCTGTCTATCATGCCACTGATGGCGCTACTGGTCGATACCCGCCATGTTGCTGTTTACGGAAGTGTCTACGCAATCGCACAAGTTGCTATAAGTCTTGGATTTGCATTAGGTGTGGAATTTTTCTTCAAAAATTTTCCCTAGTTGAACATAAGGTTTAGGTGTATCTGATTCTTCCATAGTAGACCTATTTCATTCATCAGTATTTAAAATTGAGTAAACAAATCAATATAAAATTTTAAAGATCTGTTGATGATATTTTACAGGTCCTGCTCTTGGTGGAGAAATTGTCAGACAAATTGGTTTTCCTTGGTAAGTAACAATCAACCATTTTCTTGTTTGAATAAAAGCATATTCTAATCATTCAATGCCAATAATGGTGATCTTATAACTTAAATCTAATCTAATCTAATCTAATAATTTGAAACTAATCTACTAACTTGAAACTTGAATATTTCTAACATGTGCTCCTTCTTCAGGTTAAATCCATTTTATTTTGTTCGTTTGGGGGACTGATGTACCTTGAAAGTAATCAAACAACCTGAATCTAATATTATAACTAAACTAATCGAATAACTTGAAACTAATATTAATAATTGTGAATTTTTCTTCAGGTTAATCACTGGCATGGGGATAGTGAACTTGATGTATGTTCCATTCTGCTACTTCTTGAGAGATCCTCCTTCGAGGGAAGAAACTAAGGTATTTTCCTTGCCAATTTCTCTTTAATTTTTACCAAAATTTTAGAAAACAGTAAGGGAGACCTCCCAAACATCAGGAATGGCAGTTTCAGGGTTCTGCATTATTTTTTACAGGGTTTTCAATAATAAATCGGGGTCCATTTGCACAAAATTTCCGTATTGAGAAATCGCAATTACAGTCAAAGCTTCCTGTGTATATGGTTCTGGGATGCGCCTCCTGTGTTTTATTAATTCAAGGCTAAATTAGAGCGTATACATGATGAATAACAGCAGCTGAGCATCCTCGTCAAGCTTCATTCTAGGCAGTGTTGACTGGGTAACCCCACTAGCCCAAAATATTGGAGGACATAAGCAGTTTTTTCAAAAACAGGGTTTTTTAATAAAAATTAGGGTAACAGGGTTTTAAGCTAAAAAACGGGGAAAACCCTCTTTTTAGGGTTGGCTGAGAGGACTGCCATAAGGTTCTAGTTTTTACTGATAACTTAGCTTACCTCATAAAATGTCAATTTATTTCCAGTCTATTCTAATGAAAGATCAACAAAATGAGCAAGAGGAGAGTTTCAACTACCAACGACTAAACGATGACTGACATTTGAAGTTCGGAAAATCACTTCTTACCATGGAAACTTGGAACGGCTGAGTAGCTAACTGCAGAAAAATTCAAATTAGATATTGAGCTAACTATATTTGATATTATGTCTTAATATATTCATAAATGATACATTTAATGATTATTCTGACTGACACTTTAACCTGTGTGCTATTGTGATGATTGTAGAAGTGTATATTTTCAAGGATCTCAGTGTTGTTCAAATTGTTATTGTAAACTCATTGTCTGTCAATCCATTGTAAATGTAAATTCATATTGTAAATTGTAAATTGTGTATAGGTGGTGAGTAAATGGTCTAAATGCAAATAGAGAAAACTGCAATGGATGTAGTGAAAGGCTTTAAAGTTAATGTTTACGTATGATTTTTGAGGATTTGTAAAAGAAAAATAATAGATGTGTTAAAAGGAACAGATAAAATAGGCAAACCAACTAGAAGACATATTTATTGCCCAAGTTTTACTGGTAAACATTTATTAATAACTATTAAGTTGTTTTAGAGCAATATTTTCAACTTTTCATTTTTGCTAAGCCAGTTCGTTTGACAGTTTTTAGGATGAGCACAACCTTCAACATTCCATGTCAATTAGAATGTAATTTGTATAATTTGATTATCTAGAAGTGAATCGGCTATGTTTTTCTTTGTTTTTGCATCCGAGTCTGACATTTTATCAAAAGGACTTCAGCGTTTTCAGACATCGAATATCATTGATGCCAAAAAGGAGAGACCAACATAATTATTATATAGCTGGTTTTAAACAATAAAATTGGTTTGCATGAAGCAGAAAAAAATATTGTTACTAAAATCTTAATGTGTGTAAATCAGGCAAAAATGACTGAGCAACCCAGAAAATTGTCAGTCCTAATCAAATCATGTGCAACTTGATAAGGAAACAGTGAAAAACGAACATAGATCTTGTGAAAGTTTTGTCTGATTTTGCAAGTTAGAGTTTTTACAGGCACCAGCCAATGTTAAGATAAGATAAGATAAGATGTACTTTGTTACCAAATTGGAACTTGTTTTGCATAATTAATTTTGTCTCTTTTACACAAACCATTTTGAGTGTAGTAAACAATTACATAACTTGTGAATATAGTGTTTATTGTGATATATATTATATATGTATATTTTGGATATTGAATTGTTATTGGTGTATAAAGTTGTATTTGAGTTGTGTTAACTTGTTGATCATGTGACTTAGAATAAATAGAATTTGCAATTGAAAATTTGACTGTGTCCTCATTTACACTGCAGATTGCAAAGTGCAGACCGATATACATTTTAATGTTAGTTTGATAACACCACATTATGCAGAGATAGATTAATTTTTTTTAAATCGAGAACCCTATACACCGCGTTCCCAATTATTACGCAACTATGCTTTTTTGCATTATCTCAAAAAGAAATAACACTATTTGAATATTATTTTCACATAATGATAAGTGTACCATGGAGCTAATATCCTGCCAGTTTTGTCCAATTCCATTGACTCAGTTGGGAGTTATGCCATATAATGATGTTTTGGGGTGTTCCCAATTACTATGCAAATTCTTGGAAAATCAACCATTGCCACACAAAATGACCTAAACTAATCTAAAGATGCCATCAACATATACCCCATAACACAAAAGAAAAAGTATAACCATCATTTCAAACATAGATGCATTCATAGCCAAGAAATTCATGTTATTTGCCTGCATTGAAATAGCATTGAAATTACAGTTTTATTGCTGTTTTACATCATGAGTTGCAGAAGTAACTTCAGATAAATAAGTCCATCAAAGCAGAGCATACAATTCCGACTCGCTTTATTGCGGTTGACTGCAAGAAATACAAACATGTATAAGATTATCTAAGTACATACAGAAGTCTATTAATAGATATTTATATCTTCCCTTAATGAACATAATTGTAGAAATACACACAAATATATAACTAGAGAGGAACATCACAAAATACTTACAATTTAGTATTCTCTGCATAATCACAAATTCATCCTTACAATGTGAAATCAAAGATACAACTGCCCAGTAAAGAACATAGGCCAATTATAGGAAACAACAATCAGGTGTGAAATGGCGCAAGTGTGAAACAGAATTCAACAGAGAAACATTACACAGTTATTACATTCACAATCAGCTGATCAGCAGAAATGAATCCAGTCAATTCACAAAATGATCAAACAGATCATACAGTCATTAACACTGCCCCCATTGAGGGCTGACAGTCCTCAATTAAATACGAGTATGTTCTTGTTGATTATATGATCCTATAAGGCACCAACCAAGACATGTCTGTACAGCCAAAGGTCCACCATGATCACATATCCTCGAATCGAGCTGTAGATGAGCTTCAGGAACATCTGCCCCAATTAGAATTTTCACTTGCTCAGTCTTTATGTCCTCCAGTCCTAAATCTTGCAGATGTGAAAAGTTTTGTAATTCAGACATATTAACAGAATGTGAGTTGAAGCGCCTTGTTGTTGTCCATGCATCATTTATCCATAGAGGCTGGGAATCACAGTTGTCATAAGCTTTCACTCCAAATGAAACCTTATTCGAAGACATTGTTTGAGTAGAGGTAAGTGTCTTAATTGTCAAGCTTTCTGGGCTACCATTGAGACCCAAGTGTCTGGCTAAGTGTTCATCAATCAAAGTCACATCACTGCCTGAATCCAACAAAGCATGAGTCTTCACACAACGGCCATCCTGTCCTTGGACTAAAACAGGCATCACTTGACAATAAATCTTACGCTTGACAGCAGATGCATTCTCACTATGTTCAACCTGTTCTCGAACATCATTGTGAGAGTTCTTGGAGATTCGAGATCTATGAAGACTGGTGTGATGCTTCTTACCACACCTCATTTTCCTACAAACGACTGATGAGGTGCAATTGGCAATATGATGACTTGGGCTGAGGTAGTTAAAGCAGAGCTGATTGTCACGAACATACGAATATCTCTCCTCAACAGTTCTTTCCAAATAGACCTGACACCTCCATAGTGTGTGTTTACCAGTACAAAGACGACAAGCAGATAATGAAAATTTACCTTGGACTTGTCCTTCATATGCTGAACATGTATTCATTGTGACTTCTTGGTATGATTGAAGAGTTGAAGATCGGTTTACTGGTGACAAAGTGCGTGTGACAGCATAAGGATTGAAGTCCGCATCAACACACTCTTTCAGCCATTTCTGAAGGTCAACCAAAGAAAGTTCTCGCTCTTTGCACACACTTCCAGCAAATTCATTCCATTTTGCTGCCTTGTCATTTGGAATGCGTCGAGATGTTCTTTTCAGAACTTCACCACTTGCTAATTCACAGCTATAATCCATTTGCTCAAGAGTAGTAACGCAGTCTCTCACTGATACATAGAACTTACGAAGTGCAGCTGGATCTCCACATGGAATTACACTTCCAGAACTAATCTCATCAATATAGGCATGAGCAATAGTAGCGTGATGGCCAAAAGCAGATTTAAGTTCTTTCAGGCATAGGACATAATTGCTACCACTGTATGCAAGTCCTTCAATCAACTGCTTGGCTTCTCCAACCACATGTGACTGCAGTAGGTCCATACGTCTCAAGTTTGTCAAACCATGCCTAGAATGCACATGGACATAAAATTGTTCAATAAACTTAGGCCATAACAGAGCTGATCCATCAAATATAGACAGGGAAACTTTGGGCAAATCATGATCCACGATGAGGCGAGAAATAGCTTGAGGTAGATCTTCGTTACAATCCAGAGTAACTTGGTCCTCAGTTGCAGAATCCACAACAAGGTCATCAATCCAGCCATCTATCGACTTTCTTCCACTGACTGATGAATTACGAACTGAGGGGGATAAGGTAGGAGTTTGCTGCGTGGAAAGAGATGGAACACTTGCAGGCATTGATTGTTTGAGCTTATTCTTTAATTGGTAGATCGACTGTTCCATTTCACTAACAGCACAAGATGTTTCATTAAACTTCTCCTCCATCCAAGATTCGGCTGAATCCAGTTCCTGAGCATCGTTAAGAGCTGTTACATAACTGTCATGTAATTGTTGCAATCTCTTCATTTGACTTACAAGGCGATCTCTGGTCATTTCAATGATTGGAAGGGAATTTGCAGTCTTTGAAGTTTCAGTCCACTTAGTGATAGTGCGATTTAGCCAGTTACCAAAACAAGAGCGACATTGCAGCAACTTATCTCTTTGGACCCTTGTATCATCAGCATTTTCAGCACTGTCAATACCATCATGGCCAGTTCCTTCTCCAGCAGACATCTTGCTTCATAACTTGCCTTGCAACTTGCAGAGTTAAATTTCAACTGTTTTACATCATGAGTTGCAGAAGTAACTTCAGATAAATAAGTCCATCAAAGCAGAGCATACAATTCCGACTCGCTTTATTGCGGTTGACTGCAAGAAATACAAACATGTATAAGATTATCTAAGTACATACAGAAGTCTATTAATAGATATTTATATCTTCCCTTAATGAACATAATTGTATAAATACACACAAATATATAACTAGAGAGGAACATCACAAAATACTTACAATTTAGTATTCTCTGCATAATCACAAATTCTTGTAGTACAATCATCACAATCAAATGTACATCCTTACAATGTGAAATCAAAGATACAACTGCCCAGTAATGAACATAGGCCAATTATAGGAAACAACAATCAGGTGTGAAATGGCACAAGTGTGAAACAGAATTCAACAGAGAAACATTACACAGTTATTACATTCACAATCAGCTGATCAGCAGAAATGAATCCAGTCAATTCACAAAATGATCAAACAGATCATACAGTCATTAACAATTGCAATAAAAAGCCTCTGTTAGCCAGGCAAAATGAAAAATCATTACCTAAGTCATTTTCCACTTCCCTTAAGTTTAGAACTCTCTGTAAGCCAATGGCAATTAAGTTGCACCACTGTATTTGAGAAATATCTTGAAATGAATTGAAAGCATCCAATTGCCACTGCTATTCCAATGGGAAACAGAAGTGTGAGTTTTTGATTTGGTGTCATATTTTGCAGAGATACCAGATTTGGTGTTTCATCGCACAGTATGATCGTGGTGAGCTATAGATATATTCTAAGCTGGAATTTAATTGATATTACATTTTTTAAGAACATGAGAGGCTTCTTTATTGAGAAAAAAGCCAATTTCAATGGTTTTTCCAAGCAGTTGTATTATATTGATTTCTTGGTCATGATGGCATCCACGTTAGAAATGATGGTTCCATTTTTTATTAAGTGTTATGAGGTATATTCTAATGTCAATTCATAATCAACTTTGTTGATTTTGGTTGGCCATGGATGCTTTTCCAAGAATTTGTATAATAATTGGGAACACCCCAAAACATCATTATATGGCAAAACTACTAACTGAGTCAATGGAATTGGACAAAATTGGCAGGATATTAGCTCTATGGTACTCTTATCATTATGTGAAAAGAATATTCAAATAGTGTTATTTCTTTTCGAGATAATGCAAAAAAGCATTGTTGCATAATAATTGGGAACGTGGTGTAATTAAAATATATCAAAATTTGTTCCACTAATAAGTGACAGCTGATGTTGAAAACTGTCACTGAAAGGAGTTCGGTCTTTGAAAATGTCACGAAAAATCTCTAGATGACATCAAGGAAATGTGTGCTAAAAGTATCATTTCATACAGTTTCCCCATCTTGTTAAATATAGTATACAATATATATTAAAATTCACTTTTAATCAAAAAACAATTTCAAACAATGCAGATCTTGTGTTTTTTTTTTGCTGATCAACATTTGGCAGATAACATTGGGTGTCATTCCGAAATGCACGACAAGTTCAGTAGTTACCTGCAACAGTAGATATTTACTACAGTGTGTATGTAGTAGCCAGGTATTTTTAACCTGCCATCTAAATCATGACTAAGCAAAGATGCTGATGTACATAAAAATTCTATACAAAGTCCAGTGTCTGAGTGTTTTATCACTCTTAAATCACGCAGGTATCAGACTTCACCTATTGTATAAGAAATTTCGATAAATATTTTATCGTTATGATTTGTTTCAAAATTTGTGATGCAAGATTATATCAGAGAATCGTGCAGAGCGTTTAGTCACACTTTGAATAACAAAAACAATAGTGCTTCCTTTGTTACTCATATTTTGAATTTAACTAAGGTTTAATAAAAAATTTCTTGCTCAGGCATTAGGGCAAATGGCCCATCAAGGCAAATCCTGACCAATTTCAGGGCAGATCCACTTGCCTGGTCACATCCGTTACATGTTACAATTTCAGAGAAAAAGAGAGACAGAACACGAGATGACCGTCCTGTAGTAAATTTAATAAAATGGACCAGAGAGTGACAGTAAAAATTATTTGTAAAAGTATGAGCTCAAATCAAGTGTTGCGTTTCTTTTGCTGTTGAGTGTAGATAGAACATAATTGACGCCTCAATGTTAGTCTTCTATTTGCATTCGTCAACAAGAAAAAGGAAAATACAAAATGTCACTATAAGCTACTTAACAAGATTGTATGAATATTGAATACCATCATATTGGAACAATTCATCGAGTCATCAGATAATGCATGCAAATATGAAGTATATACTGCATACCGGGTATTAAGAAACAACACTGTAAAAATGTGCTGTAAATTTAATGTACACTATACCATCATTATCAAACACTGTACCTGTCCCAGACACAATCTTGTCATCATAGCTAAATGGCAGATCACGCTTGCCGCTGCAGTGAACGTTCGAAATACAGCCAGATATGGCAGCTGAGGTGGCGAATATATTTGAGGATGTCATAGTAAATTGTTTTGAGTTAATTATTCAAAATACTGGATCTTTATTCAGAATAAAGGATTAAATATTGAACAACTTGACACAGTGGACGGCTGGAGAGAAAGATTTTGATTTCTAATATCTTAGTACTTATCAAACCGAATATTCGCGACAAACAATAATGAGTTCTTCTTTAAATTACAATATTGTAATAGTGAATAATTATTTATCCAAGACAGTCAAGAGGGACAGATTAATTTCATCACTTTAAAAAATTGCCAAACAAAATTTTGTGACAAAACCACCGGTGCAATTTCTTTACAAATTCTGACAACAAGATGCATTATCACCGATTTTTTAACAGTGACTTTCAGATTCTCACAGTGTCAACTGAACCTTATATACCTCACCCAGTACACATTTTCATACCGTTGCACAACTGAACTGAAGTGCAGTGCACAGTCATTCTGACATCACAATTACATGACATCTTTGATCTTTTAAGAAGCCGATAAGGAGGCTGAACAGTCATCGATTCGGAACAACTCTGTAGATTCATGGCGTTGATGACATTCTTTGTACAAAGATAAGATAGGAGTATATTTATATAAATATATTTGGAGTCAGTTTATTGTAATCTTGAACGTAGAATCTCACATTTTAAAACTTTAGAATTATTCGCTGTATATATTGATCAGAGGATTTGAGCGGCATTATAACCTAGTAAAGATGAAGTTTTTAGGAGCGACACTACTCCTTGCCTTCACTTTGTGGAATGGAGTTGTATCCCAGACTATTGGAGATATGGAAATATTAGCAGAATGGGTTTCGGTAAGTACACGCTTTTTGTTGTATTTAATAAATTTTTCTCAAAGACACATTTCCATTGCCGGGCTAGCTTACATGAAAGCATCTTTGTCTCCTGTTTTCATTAAAAAATTATCTTTGGCCTAAATAATGTTTTGCTAACCAAAACTTAACCACTTCCCTTAGCCTTTTCTCCAATGCTTGTATGCACCTCAGATGACTGATGCTGTTGTAATACGGAATATTATTAAATGACCACTGTGCAAAAGAATGACTTTTTAATGTTATAGCAGGACTCTTGTCAATATTTAACTTTCCCGTGAAAACAAATTTTCAACATATCAAACTCAATGCCACTCGCATCATTCTAAGTTAGTATTATATTAGAATATTTACAGTAACGCAGTGTCATCAGGGTCACAATTTTAAAGGATTATGACTACATGTAACATATATATATAGACTAAATGGAATCTAAACTTATTTGTCCTAAATTTGTTTGCAAAGTTTAAATTCAGATTTCAAACAAACACTTTCAAGTGAGAGCATATATATGTTTCATCACGTTGAATGCAATAATCATTATGTTGATTATATTTTACATCTTTAAATGTAACAACCTAAATTAATAATCCATAAATAAGATCCTAAATAAGATCTAAAAAAATATTTTGTTTCAATGAAACAGAAAATTTTTTCACAAAAAATTACGGACAGATGTGAAAAGTACACTTATTTCAAACAAGCAAATTCCAGTTGTATATATTATAACTATTTTGATATGCCTTATCAGATTAGTATCAATGTGAAAGTCATGGTGACATTTTGAAATTCTTATCAATTCTTAATATTTAATTCTATCTTAAAGTATTAAGTCATAATAAAAATTAAATGTACAGTTTTTCCTTGCGGCAATATTAGACATATATGTTTCAGAAGAAATTCAATTTTAATGAAAAAGAAACAAAAAAGTTTAACGCAGGGATATTTACAATTCTCACGGGGCAGGAGGACAAAGTAAACTTTAAGTTTAATTTGTGATTTTTATCCCAGAAAAAGCTTACTTTAAAAATCAAACAAAAAAAAGTAACCTACTTTTCTTCAAAAGGATAAAAATATATTTCTTTTTAAAATCAATTAGCAGTTTGAAATCTCAGTTAAAGTATACAAAATTTTACATAGAAAAAGGCAAAAAGTCCTTTTAAAAACCTTATGATGGAGATTGAAGCATACTATATTGGAGAAACATAGACTTTAATTAACATCTTTTTGCAGAAAGACAAATCCAGCAGCATATATTTTGTCTTCTCAGATAGTAAACCAGACACAGCAAGGAGAGGGGAATCCCAAAAATATTGGGGAATCCCCCATGCTCTAAATGCCATGGAGGGAATTCTGAAATTGGGGAAACCCCCCAACTCAAGGTTTCTCTGAAACCTGTTAGTGGCTCTCAGTCTCAGCATCAGCAATGTGGTTTTCCATCTCTTAAACCTAACCAGTGCCCACACATAAAGACAACATCAAAACAAACATGTTTCTGAGAATTGAACAAAATCTAGCAATGTGCTGGAACCCCTCTAATGTAATTGGTAAATAATCTTAAGAAGTTCATTTGAAAAAGAAAAAGACCCGGTCATTACAATTGTCACTAATGTAACAGCTTTCAATTAGTCAGTCCTGGGTTCAATTTCAACTGGAGTCTAGCTAGTCATTCGGCTCCTTAATTGTTGGTCAGCAATTTCCATCATTAGGAAACACATCAAAGTGTTTTAATGCTGTAGCTCAAATTTTGCTCCTCCTGTCCAATGTGTCATGCCAAATTGATAAGGACATAACAAACCCAATCATCAACCCTGTATCTTATGAAATCATCCTTTCCGGCTCGATATCAACATTGGACAGGGGCACCTCATGACAGCCTTTTATTATAATGGCCATATCATTGTAAGCTCCTGGTTGCACATCTTTCGTGACGCTTAGATTCATTTTTATATGCAGCTGGGAGAAAAAATCTGTTATGCTGCCAGCTGGGTTGCCAGCAAGCCCAAGTGTCATTCAGCACCTCCCAGCCAGCTGATATGAATCTTTTTTTTTCCCAGTCAGCTGCCTCAACTGCTTTCTCATTACCTGACTGCTAATTTCATTGGTTGATTCCCAAAAATTGACTCCCAGCTGACAACTTTGCCAGCTGGGAAAATCCTAGCTGACAGTCTGCCAGCCAGCCGAGTACCTGCTTCATAACAGATAATTGGTATAACAGATCATGGGGTGCCCCTGCCTTGGAAAGATCTATATTGAAGAAGCTGCTGATTCCATTCATTGAATGCTTGAGAGCTGAGTATTTCTGAAATAACTTAAAAATAATGTTGTCATTTCAGGTTGAATTTGACTGGGATTCAGAAGAACAAAGGAATGCATCTATCGCAAATGGAACTTACATCCCAGAAAACAATGTTATAACAGGAATCAAAGTTCATGATGACGTGACTTACGTGTGTGTTTCAAGATGGCTGCCTGGCGTGCCATCTACTATGAACACTCTGGTGTATAAAGATGGCGCTCCACTCTTGAAGCCTTTTCCAAACTGGGAAATGCAAGAAATGGGTAAGTTGAGGACCATTGCATTGTCACAACAGATGTAAAAGAAATCCATTTAATCCATGTGCAATGTAATTGATGCTCACAATCATACCCTCGAAGTTTAAACTACTTAGACTATTCGCAATCGAAATTTCACTATTAAGGTCTTCAAGAATCAACAAACATGGAAATTTCAGTATGTTAAGCTTCATTGAAATCTCCTTATTATTCAGGCCAATATTTGGATGCCTTTACATTAGGTTAAAACTAAAATCTATTACAATGTAATTGACAAATTTAAGAAAAAAGTTCAAATCTGAAGAAAATAAAACTTCAAGCAAAACAAACTGTCAGTGAAGCAGCAGTAGGCAATTAAAACATCTTTGGTTGACTTGATAATTTTTGTAAACATTACCTTAATTAACAGCTTCATTTTCCTTTTCAGACAACTGCGATGCTTTCCAGTTCACCCAGAGTATGGAGATCGTCCCTCAAACAAATGAAATGTGGATAATCGATGTGGGACGCCGAAACATCTGGTTAGATGAGTCCATAAATAACTGTCCTCCTAAGCTGAGAATCATGGATCTTGCAACTAATGAGGTACATAATATATTATCTATCTATCATCTATCTATCATCTATCTATCTATCTATCAATAAAATTGTTACAGGTTACATATACAGTGTATATGGAATCACAGGTCTCCATCAGAGGTGAATTATCAGAATCACAATTCTGTATTTCTGAGATGAACACTAATGAAACAGCAAATATATCATTTTCTGAGATGAACACTTAATGAAGTAGAAATTATCAATATTTAACTTTCCATATACTAACACCAACAGTCTAACATAATTTATTATCAAAGCCTGATGTGATCAAATTTGACACTGAAAAAATTCAGTATTACGAACTTCTTCATTGAATTATCCCACCATTTTAATGTGTGCCTTTCAACATGTAGCCCAATGGGCCCATTAATTTTCAAAATAACATAAAATTACCTCCTTTCTTATATATAATATATGTCTCATTTATGAAAGTTCTGTCTCGTTTCAGATTATCTACACTCACACCTTCCCTGATGCGGTATACAGCTACACTCAAAACTTTTTGAACGATATTGCAGTTGACCCCGAGGGAGGTTTTGCCTACATGTCGGACACTGGAGCAAGCTCTACAGGTCACGACGGAGGCATTGTCTTCTTCGATAGAGCAAATGTAAGTGACATAAAGAAACAAGATGCTCGAAGCAAGCCATCTTTTCATTCGTTTTCTTTGTTATCAATAAGTTTGCAAAATATATATTTACAGAACGTATCCAGACGTCTAGAACACCCAAGCATGAAATGGGAAGTGAACAGAGATGATGGCGGCTATGACATGGTTGTCAACGGAACAGCTTATGACATGACAGTTCCAAGTGACGGCGTCGCTGTTTCCACCGATAAAGACACCATTTTCTACTGCTCCCTAGGGGGCGTTCATTTGTACCAGGTGGCAGCACAGAGGTTCAAAGATTGCAACCAAGATGTCTGCACATTAACAGACGCCCAAGTGCGGGATATGGGGGCTAAGGTAAGGAAATAAAACTGGAAATTGGATTAGCCAGCTCCCAAAGGGGGAGGGGGGTAAGTAATGGACCAAGAACGACAATGTTCATCCTATTTGGATGGTATACACTATTATGCCACAAGCCAATGTCAGGCACATTCGGGAGATTCCACAACATGATCTAGCACAGCATCAAATATTAATTTTAGGTCACTATAACTTATCACAAAGCGATAGCAATAGTAATAGATTCGTAATTAAAACAACACAGACCTGACATTGGAGGGAAAAAATTGATAAGAGCAAGACAAATAGGACAAAACCGGACAAAAAAGAAACGTCTGCTCACACTTTGCAATAACATTAGAAAAAACTATTACAGATTTGTAATTAAGACCACAAGACTTCCATTAATCATAGCTTCAACCACCATACATGATGGTACTATCATTTTGATTTATTACAATATTACAACAGTCTGTCAACAGACTTATTATAATTCCCGGACATAACATACAATATCATTGTCAAACAAAATGATGTGATTAGGTTTCGACACTAAACAGACAAAAGTAAAGATAACTTTTAAACGTAACTCAGGGATGAGAGATGTGAGGTTCAGGACTAATAGCCTCAAAGGCGACGTTAATACATCAGTATTCTTGCGCCAGTCCAGACGTAAATCTGCTCTATACCAATGATGAGCCATAATGTGGCAAAGCATATCAACTTTTTATTTTTTTAATAGGAGTCTTGCCATTTAATAGAAGTTCACTATATTCCATGCCTTGTAATTCCAGGTTTCTGAGAGTGATGGGATAGTATGGGGCCACCGTTCTTTGTATTTTGCTGCAATGGGAGAGAATGCCGTCTACATGTGGGACCACCAAGCTGACATGGAGGAACAAGGGGTCAATGACCTCTGGAACGTTAATATGACAAAACAGGTAAGTCCATTGCCCATGTTGTCATATCTGACATATCATTACCAACAGACCAAGTTGTAGGCTTTCGCACTGAGGCCTTATCTCAGACTTCTATCTAAAAGCCTTTCAGCCGCATGATCAATTGATCATGTTACCAAGTTCAGTTTAATTGACAATAGATACATTGCAATAGTGAAACTAAAAATAAAAAGTTTTTCAAAAACATCATTCTTCGCCCCTATAGCTCAGTCAGTAGAGTGCTCGCCTCACAAGCGAGGGACCGGGGTTCAATCCCCAGGCTGACCGATATGTCATTTGTCGTTTGCATAAGATGTAAACTGGAAACGAGTCACTGACTTAGCTTGGCTACCCACATTAAATAAAAAGTACCTTTACCTTTACCTTGGTAACTTTATGTGTAGGCCTACACTACAGTGTACATGGATCTTGAGGAACTCAAAAGATGGTAATCCATGTTTGTCATTAAATAAAACCGTTTATGTTTACAGGTCTTATTAAAACGGGATGATGACAGCCTAATCTGGGCCGACACTTTTGCTTTTGATGACGAAGGCTGGTTGTACACCACAGCCAACCGCCTGCCCTTGTTTTCCAATAATGAATTAGACTACAATGGAGAAAGTGGAGCAAATTTCAAAATAGTAAGAATTTACGTCGATGACAAATCTTATTTAGAACCAGAAGACAATTCTTCACAAACGATCACGTCATCATCTTTCACAATTTTTTTCTCAGTCTTGTTTGCTTTGTTCTTGTGGTCAAGATATTAAATGCAAATTTGTAAGGCCATTTCGTGTATATAGTCATTCATTGTACATAACTGTAAATTTGTAACTTATATGGATTGAATATGATTTGTGTTATGTTGTTATCAATAAATGATACGAAAACTTAGCAAGAAGTTCTTTATAGTTATCTTAAAAGAAAAAACTATAACATCATTAGCATCTTTTGCGACAGAGCACACAAAAGGACTACGTTTATTAGGACCAACAAATGTTACAGACCTGTCTGTAATAGTATCAAAAATATATTACCATCTTGCATGTCTAAAGGTTTAAAACAAAATCATCATGAAACCAGGGTGAAGTTTACAACCAAGCAAGTCCTCTTCGAGTATCTGTTAGAGACAGTAGTTCATGTGTAACTATATAAGATCACCCCTCAGAACCAGTCTCTCGTAGTGGTGCAACATTTCCTCACGGTATAAAATGCACAAAAATACCAATTTTGACATTAATCAATTTCACACTAACGATTAAATATGCATAAATTCTTTAGGCATTTGGTGATATTCTGCATGACCACAACCAAGTCTCTTCGGAACTTTGATCCAATTGAAACATACAGCCAGAAGCTTACTCCAAAAGAAACTAAGAAACATTTACTGGTTAGATGATAGGCTAAACTGTACCCCAGCATCTGACACTTGCAACAACATTCAATCAAGGTAAATATGATGTATCTTATGAATTGAGGTAGGCATAAGATCGTAAAAACAGTTGATGAGACGATGACAATTTTCGTAGTTTCACGCTCCATGGCCTGTTGTTGTTGAAGTCGCTTTTGGAGTACACTATCGACAATTGTATCGCGTCTCGAACAATCGTCACATTCTTGATTATTAGTCGAACTGTTTTGGTTGTCTTGCTCATTTCCCGGATTGTCCAGCTGTATCAGTCGCTCCAGTGGTGTGCATCTGGTATATGAACTTGCGTCGTTTTCGAACTCTCAAACAAATCCCGAGGTTCATAACAGTCATTAAAATCACGGGCAGAAAGAAGAAGAAGATTAAAAAGGTCCAAACATGAATCTTAGAAATATCACTTTCGATGATATAGGCTGCACAAATGAAACGGTCAATGTTAGTGGACATGTAGAGAATAGGTATATTATAGATCAACAACACAATGGCGCCAATTGCTGCGCACCATTTCAGCATTTTAACTTTAACTGCAACTGTCAATTTAAACGGATGACAGACAGAAGTGTATCTGATGAGAGTCAAAAGCACAACCATGAAGCAACTGAAAGATTGACACGCTGTAAAAATATAACACTCAATGTCGCACCAGTCCGCAGCATCGAGAAGTTCACAAATGTAAAAAAAGAAAGTTACAGTCAATGAGGTACTGTCGGAAATTGCCAAAAATAGCATGCACCAACAATAAGGAGACTTCCTGTTCTCTTTTAAAGTTGTTGTAGCAATAATGAAAAGATTCCCGAGTACTCCAAATACACAGATAAAAGGTGTACAATAAAGATGGATATATGTGCCAGGATAATCTTCAACATTAATCGTAATATTATCTGGTTCTTTAAAACAGCAGGTGTCCATGCTAACTGATAGTCCAAGTGTCAAATAATCTGTGTCCAGTAATTTGCTATAAAACTGAAAAATTTCATCTGCCAAGATTATCATAAATGTGACACAAATCTGTCACCTGCCGCCTCATGCCAACAGTTGGCCACCAAATCGTTCTGGAAGATAAGCAAGTCTGTCTCGCAATAGGGCCAGTTACATTAATGAGTAATTTCAGCCTGAAATTGTAACAATTCATTGGCAATAATCTTGACAATACCTTTTGGAAGTTTAAAAATGGCGATAATATAACAAAATGTCATGTTGGTTTTGTGATAATGAAGTTTTGTCACACACAACTTGTGAAATGTCAGAATTTGGGCTAACGAGAAAAAATGCCTTGACAAACAAAACTGAAAATTGATATCAGTTCGTGACACCTCGCTACTGTTGCTAATAATGATGCAGTTGGTTTCTTAACTAAAAAACTAATAACAGGTCATGTTAAGAGCTGTGAAGCTATATTTTAAGAAATCGGCCAGATTTTCACGAGCAGTAGTGGGGGGTCCTGATTCTGTAAAAATGTGCGTTAGTGGTCCCCACTTTTAATTTGAACTTTGTTTTAAAAACTAAAATTTGTCCATTTACTATTTGGGACTGAAATTGCTAGTCATATATACATGCCACTTTCTTACTATAGCAGTTACAAGCTTGCATTACAAGCTTATGAGCAACAGGTATATCGACAACAGGTCACCTACCGCTTTTGATAACTCTTAGGTTGATATGACTTACTTTTTTTTTCTAAATGTAAATATTTTGGTTACATGCATTTGCAGAAATTATGAACAGGTTCACAGTTTTTGGGCACCTGCGAGTCATAACTTTTGACCTATAACTCGTGAAGTTTGGTTGCAGACTACTAACTTTTTGGGTCACAGACCAGTGTGTCAGCTCAGGGGCTATGTTCTATTTCTTGAAATCTAAACATTTTTCCACCGGATTTAGGAGCTCTGGACTAATAGCTCGTCTATACTCTTGTAGTGAGACGGCAACTAGTAAATTAACTGTGAGTGGAGAACATTATTAGAAGCCAAAGTGTGAGAAACCCATCAGATTTCTGAACAAAATATAATTCACAGTGCGCCTTAACAAAGACATAGTTCAGGACAACTGAAAAGACTAAAACGTAACAGCTCTGTATTTCATATCAACTACCACACATACACGCCAGTGATTAGTTACGGGATACTTTAATACGAGAATAAAACCTACTTGTAGAATCACAACAAATGTCACAAACTTATCAGTTTTATCTGCACTTAACATCATTTCACACTCAAAATGAGCTGCTCCAGATCCTATTTAGGCCCATAAGGTCAAAATAAGCCATTCACAGCTTCCATCAACAGGGCCCTACAAATTTGTTATCGCCTAATCGGCCTAATTTTTCAGTTGTCCATGGAGCAGCTATCACAAAAACAATCTCTATCACCTTCAGGAGCTGAGTGGCCAAGTGGCTTAGGTGCCTGCCTGTTCCGCTGAAGGTCTTTGCCTGCATGGGTTCTAACCCCGGGGGCCGGGGGGCAACCCAAAATTTTCAGTGGACCTTCATGAGCAAAATCCCAGCTGGATGTCATTTGAATGAGACGCTAAATTGGTAGCCCCTTGTATCATTGTCTATGCCAGACAAGTAAAAGATCCCTCACATGGGACAAATGTGTAACATGTTGAGGACTCCCGCTCTCTCTCCCATCTCATCAATCAACCCTCGTTAGCGCCCATAACTGGGCTAGGTGGGCTACACTTGCCATATCTAACTATCTATCAGGATCACACTATGGTTGGCAAATTTGTGTTTCTCGTGACTGTCATCAAGAGTGTCCTATTGAAAAAAAAAGCCAGTCTCAGAGGTATTCATCTGTTATTCTTTTTTTTTTCACCTTCTCAGTTGGGTCAAAAAGCAACAGGAGAATTCTATTCTAACCAACCGCAGCTCGTATCTTTTGTCAATCTAACAAGTATTTGGCCATTTGGGACAAAAAATTGAATTGTGCTCTTACTTGGCAGGAAGTTATTCATGCGAGGTTTCATCAATTGTTCTTTTTTTTCTCCATCCCTTATCACCAACCAAGCGCTTGCCTTTAAGAAGGACTTGAATTAAAGAAAAAATATTCTTTCGGGCCGAAGTTAAGCTGGACAAGTACAATTTCTTCAGTTCAAACCAACTTAACCTTGGCATTGGTTTATTGAGTGACAACCATCTTTATTTACCCATAGCATCACTCAAGTAGCCTTTTTCACCTGACCACAAATGTGACCTGCTCCACCAAAATGGGTTCAAAGTCGGCCTGCTATCATATTCAGCTGTGAAAATGGCTTTGTTCTGAAGGAATGTGGCTTTAAAATGATGTTTCTTTTGTCTTGATATCTTCACCCAGTCCAAAGATATGGCACCTCAAACACTGATGATACGAAACATCGAACTTTGAGAAAATGGCATTTGAATTTCCCGCCATTACAATAAAAGAACTAGGAAAATCAAGAATGATGCCCTATTTAGATAATTTAAAAGCAGTTTTTGGTTAAAATGGTCTTAAATAATCAAAGCAAATTACTTTTGCTAAAACGTGTTACCAACAGCTAAAAATCATCAAAATGTGACCTTTTGACACATTTTGCTGATTTCTGGAAAATAGGGATTGCCTACTTTGAACTCATTTTGGTGGAGCAGGTCACAAATGTAATGGCATAATCTCATACCCATGTCTCTCCAACTAAGATGTGATAAAAAGGGGAGCAGACAAAGACGGACAGCTCAACAGCCTCAGAACTACGTTCTATATTAAATTGTGCTTACTTTGCGCACGGACCCTAAAGGGGGAGACCATTTAATAACAGGGGGGGTTAGAGTTTAAAAAAAATTATGTCTTGCTCAGTTTTAGTGAAAGAGATAAATAAATAATTTCTGCAAGCTGTTGGAATCAGTGGCATATTTAGGGGGGCCACATTGGGCGATGGCCCCCCTCAGGCCAAAAATAAACATGGGAAAGACAGTAAAAGCCGCAAATCCCCCCGTATGTTATGGCCCCCCCCTCAGGTCATTTCTAGATACGCCCCTGTCTGGAATGAATAATTGGGGGCTTCGCACGTTAGAAACAAATAATGACTCCCGTCCCAACGATGAAATAAATAATTTTCCAAATATGTGTGGAAATATTTTATTTTATTTTGTTCAAAACAATGAAGAGACAGAGAAAGCAATGCTGAGAATCATCACCAGAAATTGACTGTGTACAGCAACAGAAGCGTTAGCCTCCGGCACTAAGTAGGATTCGTCGTCTACAAAAACCTTAACAATCCTGAAGTATGGACCCATTCCTTCACTGAAGTCTAACTCTCGGTTGAAAAACATTGGCAGATGATTAGCTGTGGTCCACAACCAACCCTCCCCATCCATGGCGAGGGTGTCACTCCAAATCATGATTTCGTCATCTCTGATTGTAAGTTCCTAAAATAAAGAAAAGTAATCTCAAGTTGACAAGTTGCAGTATTAATACAAAATCAAGTGAATCATAGGCCAAGAGGCATGCCATAAAATTATCTGAATATGCAAATGTTTATGAAGATGTAAAATCTTTGAGCAGAAATTGCATATGAATGACAATCCATCCACGACCACTCCTGGGACTCCTATGCCAGCCTTTCTTGTTGTTCTATATTCAGCTGGTGAGCTGTATCGAAGGATGAGTGGGGCTTTACGTCCTGTATTTATGCACTTGGTAGGCTAATTAGGAGGACACAGCAATGAGGCGAATGATGATTGAAAGAGCCATCCAACATCAGCCAAGGTGAACGGGGAGAGATGGATTCAAACCCTGGACCAAGCGGTAGTCCAGCACGCTACCGCGAGACCAACCCTCCCCCCTTGTGAACTGTATTCAAAGATGTGTCACACTTCAACGGCCACTTTAGTAAGTAATTCTTTGGACTTAACACATTTAATACATTTCTGTCCCCCGAATGAAATTAATTTATCTATAGAGTACAGTGAGTCCTCAAGTGAGACAGAGCAACTCTGTGGCAACATAAGAAAATACACCATGTCGCCATTTACGGAATTGCAAGACTCCAATTTACACATCATACAATATATTACGTATTTCATTACCTGTTTGGTCATGTTGACATTCCAGAGGTCGGTGACCCCTTGTTCCTCCATGTCAGCCTGGTGGTCCCACCTGTAGATGGCGTTCTCTCCCAATGCTGGGATGTACAGAGATCGGTGACCCCATGCGATACCTCCACTTTCAGAAACCTGCCATTTCAAAAAGTACAATATTCAGATTGTCTCTTTTTCCAGAGGATTAAGTTTGAGCCTAGATAAAAATCAAGAGTTACGTTTCTTTTACTGGTGAGTGTAGGCCACATTTGTAAAATTAAGTATTCTGCTAAATTGCTAATGGTGACTCCGCTTATGGACCATTGTGGTCCAAACTTTTTAACAAATTGAACACATTACAGTTGCCAACTTCCAATTTGTTTATCGATGCTATTTGTAAGTCTTTCATCACTGCAGCGGAGTTTGGCAGTGTGAAGGATCGCAACCAACCACACCCCATCTTCGCACTTGTGACTGTGCTTTTAGTTCAAGATCCGGACACGAAGATCAATCTGACCTATATTTAACTAATAACTTATATCAACATTATTTAACATAATGTAATAAAACCTATGATCTTTGTTAGGTCACCAAATTTTTGTTATCATCACCTTTGGTCCCATATCACGCACTTCGTCGTCTGCTAATTTGCAGACATCTTGGTCACATGACCGGAGTGTAGCTGCTTCCACCTGGAATAAGCGAAGGCCACTAAGGGGGCAGTAAAAGACCTTTTCGCGGTCCGTTGAAAGAGCGATACCATCGCTTGGCACTTCAAAGTCGTACACTGTGCCGTTCACGACTAAATCGTAACCTCCATCTGGTCTGTTTGGTTCAATGAGCATGCTTGGGTGTTGAAGACGTCGGGATACATTCTGTTGGAATAAAAAAGTCAAAGTCCATAAAATGACACCACGAGAAGATGACAATACCGAAGTACCAAATCTTTATATATACATGAGATTTCGACATATTAAAGTGAAGAAAGAATTACATTTTTATTTCAATATTCCAAACATGCATAATTCTCTACCAGCAGAACTATTATAAAGACAGTTCCAATGAATTTGACTAAATATGATTCGACACAAAATGTGCCAAAAAAATCATCAGCCTTTTAGCCTTTATTCAGGGTCGTATCTGGCATAAGACAAAAAGATAGTAGACAGATAGACAGATGGTGTTTGTGTTTTACGCCTCTGCAGCACCTTAATATGCTATATCGAGAGATAGACAGACAGACAGATTAGTTTATTTTGACCAAAGAATATCACATTTTACATTGAAGCAATATGGTTTTTTAAAACTATACATACAATTGGTCTGGGAGGCATACACTTTGGCTTTGGCCTCTGGTATGCATACCCCCCCTACTTACTATTTCATTAATTTTTAATTTCAATCATGCTGCATAGCTTTATACCTGCATGAAGAAAGTATAAAATTGTCTAATAAAATAATTTGCATCAGGAAAATAAGCAAAAATTAGCCAATTTGCAGTAAATTATTGATACAATTTTCAAAAGGCGGAACACATAAAAGCACCAAATACCTGATTCCGATCAAAGAACACAATTCCACCTGCGTAATTTGTAGAACTCTCTCCGACATCTGACAGGTAAGCGTATCCTCCTTCGGGGTCCACTACAATGTCGTTGAGGAAATTTCCCGTGTAACTGAATACAGCATTTGGGAAGGTGTGAGTGAAAACCAGCTGAAAATATACCAAAGAAATATACAGTATAGTGTTCAGTAAATTAGGAGACCCCCTGTTATAAGACTGACTTGTATAATGCGACTTGGGCATGAAAAAACTTAAATTTTACAAAAAAAAAACCCTCAACGTAACAGACAAAATAATAGTAAATGGAGCTACCTCATTCGTGGTCAGGTCAAATATCCTTATTTTAGGAGGACATCTGTCGATGGGATCATCTGTCCAGATGTGTCTTCTTCCAACGTCAATGACCCACATCTCATTTGTCTGAGGAACAATCTCCATACTCTGGGTGTGTTGGAAGGCATCACAGTTGTCTGAAATTTTGGCAAGAGATTACAAATTGAAAGTTTAGCAGATGAGATTGGATACTAAATTTACTTGATTTATCCAGCAATTTAAAGCTCACAACCTCATGAATATATATACATTATGTAATAAAAATAATTGAATTGACCCATAGATAGCAGCACAGGGCTGCTATAGAAATCTTGCATTTGTGACCTGCTCCACCAAAATGAGTTCAAAGTAGGCAATCTGTATTTTCCAGAAATTAGCAAAATTTGTCAAAAGGTCACATTTTGATTATTTTTAGCTGTTGGTACCAAGTTTTAGCAAAAGTTATTTGCTTTGATTATTTAAAACCATTTTAACTAAAAACTGCTTTTAAATTATCTAAATTGGGCTTCATTCTTGATTTTCCCAGTTCTTTTATTGTAATGGCGGGAAATTCAAATGTCATTTTCTCAAAGTTCGATGTTTCGTATCATCAATGTTTGAGGTGCCATATCTTTGGATTGGGTGGAGATATCAAGACAAATGAAACATCATTTTAAAGCCAAATTCCATTAGAACAAAGCCATTTTCACAGCTGAATATGATAGCAGGCCGACTTTGAACCCATTTTGGTGGAGCAGGTCACTTTTGATGTTATTCTCCCCCGTGCACCACCTGTGTTATGCCAAAGTCAAGAAATCAACACAGGGGGAATTTGTTTATTTTTGCCTAGACTAATGCGAAAATGACCAACCTATTTCTTGCATTTCCCAGCTGGGATACGGCTTAAGGAGTGGGGTGCCATCTTCAAACACCAAAGTATTCATTGTTGATGGTACGCCAGGCAGCCATCTTGACACCGACACAAAAACAGTGTGACTGTCAGTATGAACTTTTATTCCTGTAATGATGTTGTTGGTTGGAATGTAAGTGCCATCAGCAAGTGAAGCATTCTTTTGTTCCTCTGAATCCCAGTCAAATTCAACCTAAAAATGAGAAATTCAACATAGTATTGTTCAAAGCTTTTTAGAAATCAAAACAATGAAGTGGTCAGTCTTCCTTATTGCATTCAAATTTTAACACTTTTTTCTGTAAAAGCAAATGTGGGGTACACTTTTTCAGTGCACTTTTATTTACGAAGTCATCAATGACTTCATAAATATTCTGAAGATAAATGATATCACGCAATTAAGCTGCTTCAAAAATAAATCGCTCTTCACGGAGAGAATAATAAAAAAAAAATCTCCAAAATAATGATATTCAAAATTTTACAGTTTTCCTTTGCTGTCCCTGTGCTACAAAACCCATTGTTGATAAAAGATAATTTGCTGTATTGATCAATTAAATTTTAGAAGTGACCAGCTTCAGGGATGGATCGAGGACATTTTGAAAGTGGGGTGTGCCTTGTGGTAACATTTATAACATGTGAGTCTCTCTAAAACTATTTTTTCCAAATAGCAATATGAAAGATTTATCTGATGCAAGGGGAGCGTGCGTCTGCTGCCCGATGTGTCCCCCCTCAGCATTTTACCTATGACCTTCTTTTTTCACCCTGAGGAGAGACCTTAATGGAACTAGAGACTGCGATGCTTCATGACTGCAGTTCTAAGGGCACTCTTACAGCACAGACCATCGGGTAAGGTCTCACTTTTCAATGTTTGGAAACTTATAATCATGGGCGTAAATTGGTGGGGGACGGGGGAGAGGGGAATGTAGCCCCCCCCCACTTTTTTGTGTGAAAATGAAAAAAGTAGTGATGACCCTTGGTTTTGTTTGTTGGTGTTTTACGCCTCTGCAGCACCTTGGTGGGCTATATCGAGGCAGGCAACCGCCGTATGATGATGAGATGAGAAGACTGTGAGTCTGGCACATAACCTATTAATTCAGGGATGCCCAGGGCCTTTCAGTTGCCCCAGCATAGAATACTGGATACAACCTGCCTCCATTTAATCTCCCATGGGCTCGGACTAAAGTGAGTTCCCGGGGTGAGATTTGAACCCATGCCCTCTAAGCCAGTTGACAAGCGCACTTACCAATTAGGCCACGGGGGAACATTCTAATTGCCCTTGGCTTCAATTTGATAGGGAGCAGTTCTAAAAGACATGTCCCACCTTTCAAAATTATGAAATTCATGAATGCAAAAAGCCTCATTGTTTACTTGCGGATTTGACGGCCGATTCTGAGCTCGTCACCGCGTGTCCCCCCCCACATTTACCGCAAAAATTACGCCCTACTTATCAAAGAGAGATATTGGAGCAACAGTTTGGGAAAATTAGGTAACTATATGAAACCCTTCTCAAATAAACAAAAATGCAAAAGCAAACAAAAGTAATTTCTTCACTCACCAAAGTCCACTCTGCAATAATCTCCATATCTCCCACATTTTGAGAAACAACAGAATTTCTCAGAATGACCGCAGCCAAAATAAAAAATATTCCAAAAGTCTTCATCTTGGTGTGCTGCTAATACTTCTCCACAATACTGAATAAATAATTCTAATTGCTTCAATATAAATGAATTCTCAATGCTTTATCTTATCTTTGAAATTAAGTTATTATGGCAGTTATCCAGTGATATTTGTATGACATGCATATAAATGGCACAGAATGACACTGTGACCAGGCATGATATAATAAGAAAGTGCCACAATTTCTGGCCATATTCATAGTCAAGGACAAAAAAAAGGGAAGGATATCTAGCTGCACCAAAATATAGGGCATGATATTCAAAATGATATTGGGGCTTTTTTGTTTCTTTTTTGTTAAGATATTTATAAGAGGAGTCCATGACATGCAGAAAGTTTATATCTTATCTAGGGTTGCTCAGGAGATTTGAATTTTTTTTTTACAACGTATGTCAATATCATACACAGGTCTAAATATGGGAGATTATTCATTCAAAATAGAAAGTCTCCGGACTCCTGTTCAGGACCTTTTTTTTTTTAAATAAAAATTATTTAAGTAAATGTTATAAAGTACTCTTGTTCGTTTTTTTTTTTTTTTAGTTTACCAATGTAAGGGACAGTGCAGAATTTATGACTTGGGGCTGGGGATTAGAGCTTGTCCAAAAATATTTTTTACCAAAAGATGCTCAAAACTCCACTCATATTATTTCTTATGCCATCCAAGGAATATATACCTATATATAAAAGTTAACTAAAGATATCCTCAGTTGTCTGCTTAATATGATTGAGAAACAACTTTTCTCAGGTCACTTGATTAGAGCTGTTTGCAGGTTAGCAGTCCAAACAGTTTCAAAATTAACTTTCAACTTGGTCGTGTGATGTCACTGGCTTAAAAACTTTGTTTATTTGTGTCAGTTATGATCAGTTGATTCAGTGCTTATCATATCTACCAACATATGTCACAATAGCGGGCGTTAGTGGAACTCTCCTTTTTCCAGCTCTCCTGTGTTGACGAGCAGAATAAAACTATTACCGGAAACATCAGCCTGGGAATTTACAATGGAGCCGGGGTTTCTAAGGTCCGTAACAAAGTCTAATCAGCCTGACAGTACTGGAATATGGTGGCAATCCATGCTAAACATTCCATTTAAGACTCGGCAATGCAAATCCGTAATGTTTTCAATGGATTAAAAGTGCCCTGGGGCCTGGAATGCCAGCTCCACTGACTCAGCAATGGTACAAAATGGCAGCTTGTTCCCGGAAATAGTTTTATTCTGCTCGTCAACACAGGAGAGCTGGAAAAAGGAGAGTTCCACTATCACAGCCTATAAACAAACTAATTAAATGACTTTAGTAACTGCATTAAAACAGAAGATTAGGCAACAGAAAACTGTCGATGATGTGGCAAAACAAGTTTGCAAATTGAAAAAAAAATAATAATAAATTTTTCCAGTGGACCGCCAATCCACAAAGAGCTATAGGCCTAAGAATGTTCAGTTGGTGACCGCCCACATAGTGTCATATCCACCGAAAAAGCCATATATTTTTCAAAGCTGGGGTGGGCTCACTTGAATGCCACTAAGCTACTAATTCACATATTTAGGGTCGATACACATGCCTATAATTAAGCCACTGTCATAAAAACCAGATAGCGAATCCTTAGATATTCAAGTTTATTTAAAGGGGGACATTTTTTTGTTGAACTTTTGTATGATTTTATATAGCACCCATTCCAAAAAAATCAACGCATGTATAGTGGTAACTTCTGGACATGGCTGGAGCAAAATCTGAACCCACATCCACTGTCACAAGGCCGTCATGCTAACCATTGTGCTACCGAGCCATATGCTTTGTCTCTGAAAACCAGCTAACCACATGAAAGACAACTTGGTGTGTCAAATTTTTACATTCATTAGCCATCCACCTTCCTCAAACTGAATGAACCATGCAAACATAACACTGACCTATTTTCCAATATTCCAAAAATATGTCACTCACTGTAGGCCTATAAACGAATTAGAATTAAAAACAAATCAAAATTCCCAGAAATACATAATGGTTTATTAATCAATTAACAATTTCCTGGTTTCTAATTAATTTAATTTGTAAACCACAGACAGTGCATGGCCGATAAAAGTGACAATCGCATTAATTTTAGACCAGGATATAACATACCCATTCACAACATAAAATTTTGCTGAAATTTTTCATTGTCAGCATTAAATATATCTGGATAAAAATCCCCTTAAGATAATACAATTTAGATAAAATAACCATCACTGGAAATGACTGACCTTTAACCTTTGTGGACATGAATGCCATTCTGCCATTCAGCATCATCGCGTTTCAGGAACAAGCAAGTGCACCAAAGACATCTTTTTAAATAAATTTTGCAAAAATACAAAGTTGAAAACAAAAGATTCGTTGGATCTTCATGAAATTCACAGATGCAACATTTCAGGACAAGTGCCATACTTCCAGCAGAAAGCAGTCTAGCCGGTTTAAAATCGAACAAGTTTTGAAGAACATCTCCAGACAAAATTTGAAATGCAAAAAATCATATATATTATATATATAATACATGTATAAACTATACACAAGCTCATGCGAAAACATCTTGCTAAATTTCCCACCAAGTTGTTTATCGTTAAGCAAAGCATAGGGGCTCTTAAGCAAATATGAAATCATATATATCAATTAATATAGTGTAAGTATATTACGAGTGGAGATGATTGACGCAAAGATGTGCAGCCAAACTAAACTGTAGACAGTGTCAGTTTGCACGGTCCCATCATCTTTGGTCCCATCACCATTTTCTGGCGACGCAACTTGGTGTTCAAATTGTGAAAATCGATCCATTATTATGAATTTTATGGATGATGTGGAACTCTTTTTAGATGAAAAGTTATTGTGGCACTGTGATCCATGCTTCAAGTAATGCCTTAATTCCAATAATTTTTTGGCGGAAAGATTCAGAGCACACAAATAGGTTTACTGTGACACAGCAAAGCATTAGTTATGAGTGTCATAGCATATAACACATTTGAGATGATTATCAAAGGTAAATTTACAATCAAAGGTATATTACAACCATTTATTTTGCTAATATAGCTGCAGGGTGCCCACCCAACATCATGTAAAATATTATAGGAATATAGGAACTTTTCACGGGAAAATATAGGAGGAATTTACTAACTTTATTAGGACAATATAGGAATGATACATCAGCAAAACCATCGGCAAATTATGGAATCACGTCCAATATAAGCCAAAAATTTCATGTCACGTACAAAAAGTACATAAAACTTTATCTATCGGGGGCGCTAAAACTTGGTGTCGCAGACAAAAACGTGCATATACGCGCAAAATATAGGAATTTATAGGAATTTTCCCAAAATATAGGAAATTATAGGAGGCCAAAAAAAATATAGGAAACATAGGAGGAGTGGGTACCCTTTAGCTGAAATCAAAGTAGCAAGTTCACCAAGTTGCCGTCTCTTCACAATAGCCAGCCAGGGCCAAGGCTGAAAGGGGGGAGAAACTGTGTTACCTTTCAACATTTTTTGGTTTTTAGAATGTCGATAATATAGATTTTTTTTATTGAACAAAAAAGTATCATTTTTGCGCTTTTTCTAGATTTTTCACACCTCCAAATTTGTAAAGGTATCATTCAAAATATGTGAATCATAGAAAGATGAAACTTTCAGATATGTTAAAGATGGTTTCCTAGAGGCTCAGCAAGTTTTATGTTCATAGACCAAAAACTCACAGCACAAAAAAACGAAAACCACAACAACCCTTTTTGCTTTTAAGTTGCATTTTTTAACTTTAACCGAGTCCATTTCCGTTTGTTTTTCACATCGCTGGTACAAAAAGGTTTTTCCATGTATAGTACTGTACTTCTCCCACTAAGTCTTATATTTATTTGGTAACACCCATTCCAATTGTTAGGGTTCTATGATATACCGTATATACTTGGATATAAGTCGCCCCTGTGTATAAGACGCACCACTTCTTTAAGACCCTCCCAGTGAAACCCGTGTATAAGTCACATTAGATTTGACTGGCATCGAAAAACTGTGCGGCGGACGAAATACTGCTTGATTTCCGACAAAAATGATGCTTATTTGGGTAAATTTACCTTCTATATTAGCTAAATTTGCAAGAAATCAACTCGAATGGACATTGTTTACGTCTATGCGTCGCCATCTTGGCTGTCTTCATCACGTCTTCTCTCGCTTGAGATCTCGCGAAAGCGAGAACTTGACGAAGTTGACGGCGCTTGTTTCAAAATGGCGGACGAGAGCAATGAAAATTCAGATTTCGGCGGTTTTGACAGAAAAACTTTGATAATTTGGTATATTCCACGTATAAGACGCACCCGTTCTAGAGGTCTAAAATCTGGGTATCAAAAGTGCGTCTTATACACGAGTATATACGGTACTTGTGCAAAGAAAGAAATTTTTAGCAACGACAGAAACAGCAATTTTCAGGTAAATTTTCATGACTTTTAACTACTTTTCCAGACTTTTCTTCACTAATACTTCAGTTACTTTGTATCAGTATGCCAGAAAATCATACCATTTTAGGACTATACCCAATATACACTGCAAAAGGATTCCTGAAAGTTTGAAGGTGCCAAGATAATCATTGCCTGAACAATCATCCTTCAATGATAGTCATGCTGTTGGAAAATTACGCAGACAGCAAGGTGCTGTGTTGCACTGTGTTGCTATCGTAACTAAGGTGTGTGATCTGAGCAGGCAGATCACACTCTGTGTTGGCTGTTAATGCACTTGATGGGAGATAAAGGCATTTTCAAGCAGGCAAGTATTTTTCCATTTGACCAACAACACAAAAATTCGGACTATTTTTAAAAGGAAGAACATTTCAGGGTTTTGCAAAAGAGGATTGCCAACATTGGCGTACTAAGTACAGGGATGGGATATCCTATTCTCGTAGAATCACCTTTACCTATCTTTCTATTCAATGCATATCTCTCAATTTACCCAAACGACAAGGAAGTTTTTTCGATCGTTTCTTTTATTATCTCACAAGATTGATATGAAAGGAGTGTCTCAATGGGAAGCCCAAATACATAGGTGATAATTTTGTGCAGTGATCCTATTAGAGAACTAAGACTGATATCTTATGTTCTCGGGAATTTCCAAAATACCAGGTCTTCTCACAATTACCTTTTGATAAATGTGGGAAAATTGCAATCCTATTTCATGCTAGATTTTAAAGCCACTCATAAAGATAAATTCTTACCTAATCTAAGCTCATTCAGGAACACAATTTAAAATCCAGCGAGTGGAAATTATGTTTCTAAAAAAGAATTTAGCACCACCATAAAATGCAATGAAATGGCATATCACCAAGTCAGGTTCTTGCTACCATGAGGAACCCAGTAAGACAAGAGTGACTGAGCGCTAGGGTTTTACATCATTGATTTATGCTCTGAAGTGACTCAACATCACATGACAGACAGACGGACCACTGCCAGGACCAGTAATACAGTTCTGCCCAAAAGTTTACATACCCTGACTCAAAATGACCAATTTATCCATTGCCGGGGCAATTTTAACAACAATAGGCAAATTATTCATGAAATACAATGCATAGCAAGCGGCTGCACACTTCTGAACCATTGAAAATTCAATAGCAATGAGATTCCATGATATTATCGGTCAATTGCATTTTATGACATTTTCAAAAGTTTACATACCCTTTTGTAATATCACATATTTTCCCCCTTGGGATCATGAACAGATTGCAGGATTTTACTACATTATTTCAAAAGTCCTCACAGGACATCTGCAGAGATTTTAATCCATTCTGCTTCACAGAATTTCTGTAACTCCACATTCATTTTTGGTGTCCGCCGGGGCTCGGCCAGTCTCAGATCATACCATAATTCATCAATAAAATTCCAGTCTGGAAGGTGTCAAACCACTCGAGGACCTTTTCCCAACTCTCCTGGAAGTATTTTTGGGCAGAATTAGTGGAAGGTTTTGGATTGTTGTCCTGATGCAGTGACTTGTTTCACTCTATTCCTAACTTTCACACTGAATCATGTCGGTTCTCTTCCAAAATTTTATGGAAATCAGTGGCATTACAACTTTCAATAGTCTTGACAAATATTCCGGTGCTGTTTCCACTAAAATAGCCATTATGTATCAAAAATGCACCTCCTGGGTTCATTTTGTGAATGGTACTATCTTGCTTGCATACCTAATAGACATGCCTCCAGCAGGGTGGGGGTGATTGTGGGACAAATTTGGCTGCAGTACACCAAAAGCAGTTTGGTAAGTCCCAATCCATCTGCAAAAATGTTTTTGGATAGACAAGACTTAGCTGAGGTGATATATCATTAAAATCCTTTGCACTGTGTTTGCAAGGAATTTATTCAGATTTAAGATAAAAAGCAGACTATTGCTAAATTGAACCAGGGTGGTGCGCCTTCAATGCTTTGCAGCTGTTTCAGTTCGAATATCACCAGAGACATTGTCAAGACTAAAAAATGTTAAATATCACTGATTTCCATAATATTTTGGAAGAGAACCAACATGATACATTGTGAAAGTTAGGAACTGGATGAAACAAGTCGCTGCATCAGGACAACAATCCAAAACCTTCCACTAATTCTGCCCAAAAATACTTCCAGGAGATTTGGGAAAAGGTCCTCGAGTGGTTTGACACCTTCCAGACTGGAATGTTATTGATAAATTATGGTATGATCTGAGACTGGCCGAGCCCAGGAGGAGACCAACAATGGATGTGGAGTTACAGAAATTCTGTGAAGCAGAATGGATTAAAATCTCTGCAGATGTCCTGTGAGGACTTTTGATATGATGTGGTAAAATCCTGCAATCTGTTCATGATCCCAAGGGGGGAAATATGTGATATTACAAAAGGGTATGTAAACTTTCGGAAATGTCATAAAATGCAATTGACCGATAATATCATAGAATCTCATTGCTATTGAATTTTCAATGGTTCAGAAGTGTGCAGCCGCATGCAGTGCATTATATTTCATGTATAATTTGCCTATTGTTGTTGAAATTTCGCTGGAAATAGAGAAATTGGTCATTTTACATCGGGGTATGTAAACTTTTGGGCAGAACTGTAGGCGCGTTGCACACCAGGAACAAGATGAAAAACATCTGTACAATATACATTGCAAGGAATTGAATCAGGGTCCAGATATGAGGCTTAAAAGCTATCCTCCAGTGCAGCGACCCTGCTGAATCAGGGTATGCTTTCACCCAATAAAAGCAAGAGCCATTTAAGGGTCATTCTCAAATTTCGGGACAATTTGCGTCACTCCAGTTCCCTGACATTAATTTGAATGCAATTGATATCTGAAGCGTCACTCCACATCTGTTATTCATATTTCTATTCAGAACCACTGCATTTGGAACAAAAAGTCATTTATTATACTTTTTTTGGTGCATTGTGTCCAGTAATCCGTGCCAAATCAATGGTTTTTCCTTGTCACTTGACCTGACATGACAAAATAATGAGAATATAGCCTTGAATTAATATATACATCATATTTAACTTTTCTCTCGTTTCAATTCATTGAATTAATTGATGTAAAAGACGTGTCACTAGTTTATGTTAATTTTTTTGTCCACTCCGTTACCAAGCATAGCTTTGCTCGCTATTGTTTTTAATCAGCAGTTTCCACTCAATGCCGTAAGATGCACGTGCACCAAACTACCACAGCTTTGCAGATTTTCATTAAACAGGTATTCAACAAGTTAAGGCATAATTTTCATTGGAACATTTTTTGGTCCCACAAAAATGTCCACTCCGTTACCTCCAATTCCGAGCTTACCAGTGATACCTTTTAGTCGGGCAGATCAGAGGGGTCCCCCTGCACCCGTCTGAATATTTAACGGGACCAAGTTTTTTGGTGCCCTAATAATGTCCTTTTAACAAAAAGCCAATGTTAACAGGACTATCAATGTCCCATGGGGTTTTTACGGCGGCCATTTTGAATTGAAGTTGACGGCAGAAAAACGTCTCTTGGAAATTACAAGTTTAATTATCTCAGGAACTATTCAAGCTACATTCACAAATGGCACATCTATTTATATGTTTTTGGACATGCAGAATCTGAAAATGACATTAATTTCTTTCTAAATTGCAAATATCAGCCTATAATGGCCAAATATTTACAAAAAATTTATTTTTATTAAATATTGCAACATAGTTCAGTTTTTTCTAGACCTGCCAGTTAAGCAGTAGCTCTGTGTGATGATCATATTTGACAAGCACTGAATATAAGCTTTCAAATGAGGTATAATATGTCTAAAAGAGATGATTCTTTGATGAGCTGCGATATTTCAAAGATTTTCATTTGTGATTCTGTGATCATTTAGCACATTGGGCGAGGTAGAACTACTAGTCAGGTTGCAAGAGAGATTGCCTTGCACCCTCTGGTATAGTTAATGGCACCCAATTTTTTGAATGCCAAATATTGTCTGGTAACATATTTTAGATGCTCCCATTGCCAATTATTGTTCCATGGTGTTTTTCTGGTGGCTATTGCTCTATCATAGTTTATGCCAGTGAAGAAATTTTTTTCGTGAGCATAAATTTGTCTCATAATTCATTTAATTTAATTTTTTTAGTGAGTAGCCGTAGAAAAACATCTCAAACCCAAAGATGGATAGCCCTTGATGTCAACTACCATATCTAGCACATTTATTTTCTTGTTACTACAATTGTCAACCCTTCCTAAGCTAAATAAATGTTGCTGTCGGTGTCATAAATCTCCTCAGAAACATAAAATCCTCCCATTTATTTTCAATTTTACCTATCCCAATCACTAGATGACTTATCCCTAACCTACCAAATGGATAGCCCTTGATGTCACCTTTCTCTTGGCACCTTGGTTTCCTTGTTACTACAATTGTCTACCCTCCCAAAGCAAAATAAATGTTGCTGTCCGGGTAGAAAATCTCCTGTGAAACACCAAAATCTCGCACGGATTTTCATTTTCATCTAGCCTAATCACTTGATAACTCATTCCTAACCAGTTAAATGGATGTGGATGGATAGCACTTTATGTCAGCTTTCTTTTGGCACCTTGGTTTCCTTGTAACCAGAACTGTCAACCTTCCCAAAGCTAAATTAATGTTGCCGTCAGTATCAAAAATCTCCCCCAGAAACACAAAATCCTTTCATTTATTTTTAATTATACCTATCCTAATCAGTAGATGACTTATTCCTAACCAACCAAAAGGATGAGGATGGATAGACCTTAATGCCAGCCTTCATTTGGCACCTTGGTTTTCTTTATACTACAATTACCAGCCCTCCAAACGCAAAATAAATGTCATGTCCTGGTCAAAAAATCTCGTCGGAAACACAAAATCCTCCCTTGTATTTTAATTTCCACCTATCCTAATCACCAGATAACTTATAATGAACCATACAAATGGATCTGGATGAATTGCCCTTGGTGGCAGCTTTCATTTGGCACCTTGGTTTCCTTGTTACTACAATTTATAGCCCTCCAAAAGTAAAATAAATGTTATGTCCTGGTAAAAAAAATATCGTCGGAAACACAAAATCCTCCCTTGTATTTTAATTTCCACCTATCCTAATCACCAGATAACTTATAATGAACCATACAAATAGATCTGGATGAATTGCCCTTGGTGGCAGCTTTCATTTGGCACCTTGGTTTCCTTGTTACTACAATTTATAGCCCTCCAAAAGTAAAATAAATGTTATGTCCTGGTCAAAAAAATCTCGTCGGAAACACAAAATCCTCCCTTGTATTTTAATTTCCACCTATCCTAATCACCAGATAACTTATAATGAACCATACAAATGGATCTGGATGAATTGCCCTTGGTGGCAGCTTTCATTTGGCACCTTGGTTTCCTTGTTACTACAATTTATAGCCCTCCAAAAGTAAAATAAATGTTATGTCCTGGTAAAAAAAATATCGTCGGAAACACAAAATCCTCCCTTGTATTTTAATTTCCACCTATCCTAATCACCAGATAACTTATAATGAACCATACAAATGGATCTGGATGAATTGCCCTTGGTGGCAGCTTTCATTTGGCACCTTGGTTTCCTTGTTACTACAATTTATAGCCCTCCAAAAGTAAAATAAATGTTATGTCCTGGTCAAAAAAATCTCGTCGGAAACACAAAATCCTCCCTTGTATTTTAATTTCCACCTATCCTAATCACCAGATAACTTATAATGAACCATACAAATGGATCTGGATTAATCGCCCTTGGTGGCAGCTTTCATTTGGCACCTTGGTTTCCTTGTTAATACAATTTATAGCCCTCCAAAAGTAAAATAAATGTTATGTCCCGGTCAAAAAAATCTCGTCGGTAACACAAAATCCTCCCTTGTATTCTAATTTCCACCTATCCTAATCACCAGATAACTTATAATGAACCATACAAATGGATCTGGATTAATTGCCCTTGGTGGCAGCTTTCATTTGGCACCTTGGTTTCCTTGTTAATACAATTTATAGCCCTCCAAAAGTAAAATTAATGTTATGTCCCGGTCAAAAAAATCTCGTCGGAAACACAAAATCCTCTCTTGTATTTTAATTTCCACCTATCCTACTCACCAGATAACTTATAATGAACCATCCAAATGGATGTGGTTGGATTGCTCTTGATGGCAGCTGTAATTTGGCACCTTGGTTTTCTTGTTAATATAATTGCCAGCTCTCCAAAAGCAAAATAAATGCTATGTCCTGTTTGAAATAATCTCCTCGGAAACACAAAATAATCCCTTGTATTTAATTTCTACCCATTATAATTACTAGATAACTTATTCCTTACAAACCAAGTTGATATAGATGGATAGCCCATGATGTCTGCTTTCATCTGGCACCTTGGTTTCCAGCTTGCTACAAATGTCAACCCTCCTAGAGCTAAATAAATGCTGCAATTTGTGTTAAAAATCTCCTTGGAAACCCAGAATCCTCCAATTTATCTTCATTCCTACCTGTGCTGATCAATAGATCACTCATTATCAGCCAACCAAATGGATCAGGATATATAGCCCCTGAAAGCTGATATCAAGGGCTATGTGTTTGGTTGGTTAGGGATGAGTCTTCTGGAGGTTAGGATAGGTGAAAATCAAAATACAAGGGGTGTATTTTGTGTTTCTGAGGAGATTTTTGACCAGGACAGAAACATTATTTTGCCTTTGAAGGGTTGACAGTTCTAGTGAAAATGAAACCAAGGTGTCAAATGAAAGCTGACATCAAGGGCTATCCATCCACATCCATTGGATTGGTTAGGAATGAGTTATCTGGTGAGTAGGATAGGTGGAAATTAAAATACTATGGAGATTTTTGTGTTTCTGATGCGATTTTTTTTACCAAGACATAACATTTAGTTTGCTTTTGGAGGGCTGGCAATTGTAGTAACAGGGAAACCAAAGTGCCAAATGAAAGCTGACATCAAGGGCTATCCATTTGATTGGCTAGGGATGAGTCATCTAGTGATTAGATAAGGTAGAACTGAAAATAAATGGGAGATTTTGTTTTTCCGAGGAGCTTTTTATACTGACGGTAACATTAATTTAGCTTTGGAAGGGTTAACAGTTCTAGTATCAAGGAAACCAAGGTGCCAAATGAAAGCTGACACCAAATGCTAACCACCCACATTCATTTGGTTGGCTAAGAATAAGTCATATACTGATTAGGATAGGTACAATTGAAGGTAAATGGAAGGATTTTGTGTTTCAAAGGAAATTTTTGATACTTACGGTAACATTAATTTAGCTTAGGGAGGGTTAACAGTTCCTGTAACAAGGAAACCAAGGTGCCAAATGAAAGCTGATATAAACTGCTGTCCATCCACATCCATTTGATTGGTTAGGAATGAGTATCAGGTGAATAGGATAGGTGGAAATGAAAATCCTTGCGAGATTTTGGTGTTTCACATGAGATTTTTGACCCGGACAGCAACATTTATTTTGCTTTGGGAGAGCAGACAATGGTAGTAACAAGGAAACCAAGGTGCCAAGAGAAAGGTGACATCAAGGGCTATCCATTTGGTAGGTTAGGGATGAGTTATATAGTGATTAGGATAGGTAAAATTGAAAATAAATGGGAGGATTTTATGTTTCTGAGGAGATTTATGACACCGACAGCAACATTTATTTAGCTTTGGAAGGGTTAAAAATTGTAGTAACAAGAAAATAAATGTGCCAGATGATAGTTGACATCAAGGGCTATCCATCTTTGGGTTTGAGATGTTTTTCTAGGGCTACTCACTAAAAAAACGAAATTAAATGAATTATGAGACACGTTTACGAAATTTGCTACCCAGGGAGGAAGAGTTTAATTATTTTTATGACATCCAGCACAAGCATCTTACAAGCATACTATTTACACCATTTGAAAGAGTAACTCCCTGGCTTTTAAAGTTTAATTTGGTGTTTAATTTTCTTCACTGGCATAAACTATGATAGAGCAATGGCTGCTTGAACACAGAAAGCGACAATAATGCTAAAACAACACTTTTACAAATTTTAGAGGTTAATCCAAAATAGCCACCAGAAAAACCCCACGGAACAATAATTAGCAATGGGAGCATCTAAAATATGTTTCCAGACAATATTTGGCATTCAAAAAATTGGGTGCCATTAACTATACCAGAGGGTGCAAGGCAATCTCTCTTGCAACCTGACTAGTAGTTCTACCTCGCCCATTCTGCTAAATGATCACAGAATCACAAATGAAAATCTTTGAAATACCACAGCTCATCAAATAATCATCTCTTTTAGACATATTATACCTCATTTGAAAGCTTATATTCAGTGCTTGTCAAATATGATCATCATACAGAGCTACTGCTTAACTGGCAGATGTAGAATAAACTGAACTAAGGTGAAATGTTTAATAAATGCAATTTTTTGTAAATATTTAGCCATAATGGGGTGATATTTACAAATTAGAAAGAAATTAATGTCATTTTCAGATTCTGCATGTCCAAAAACATATAAATAGATGTGCCATTTGTGAATGTAGCTTGAATAGTTCCTGAGATAATCAAACTTGTAATTTCCAAGAGACGTTTTTCTGCCGTCAACTTCAATTCAAAATGGCCGCCGTAAAAACCCCATGGGACATTGATAGTCCTGTTAACATTGGCTTTTTGTTGAAAGGACATTATTAGGGCACCAAAAAACTTGGTCCCGTTAAATATTCAGACGGGTGCAGGGGGACCCCTCTGATCTGCCCGACTATTTTCAAAGAAATTGTATGTATATATTGCTGAGGGTGACAGAATTTAATAGAATGCAATCAAAACTTTTTTTGCACTATTAAGAGAAGACCAAACCGTTCCTGTCCACTCCGTTACCCGTTCCTGTCCACTTCGTTACCACAAAAAATCGATATTTAATTTAAAAAAAAGATTGATGTGAGATGAAGTACTTCTGAAAATAAGACTTACATAATTTTTTTCATTTTTAAATGGCTCAAAAAGCAGGTTTTTCGCATAAAAAGTCCACTCCGTTACCACATTTTCCCGGGCATTTTGTCCCGAAATTTGAAAATGGCCCTTAACTGCAGAGGACCACCTGTTCTTCGAAGAAAGCGAATGGAATCGGCAACATGTCGAGACTAAAATAGCAGACCCTTGACAAAACAAGAGTCATTTAAATAAATCCTTAGCGACTCCTACAACGATGGAAGATTTTTTGGACACGATCAAATGGACCATCAATTTAACCCATTCCAAAGACATCCCACTAAGACATAACTCATGAAGACCTACAGTCAACCAAAACTTCCTGAGGAACGGGCCATCTCACATTCAAGAGAATTTTGTGACTTTAAGACTCAACAGCAACCTCAAGATGAAAGCAACCTCAACAATGAGCAACTAAAACCATATTAAAATGCAATTCGAAATTGGTTCTTCTCAGCTCCGGTAGAACTGCTTCACATTTGACGATAGTCACATGCAAAATGATGAACATTTTGCAATTTAATATTTTATAACATTGACAAAAGTACGCGTACATTGGGCAGTGTCGAAAATGTCAAATAGTATGTGCTACATTACGTCGAACTTCCACAATGCACATGCTGCTCAAGTAAATTTAGGGAAGATTTTACAGAGAGCGAGCGGACTTAATAGGGAGCAGTTCACCAAAGTGCCAACTGGGGAGATTTCAAATCTTGACTTCAAATTCTCCAGTTTCCTCTACATTTATGTAGATTGGCCATTAAAGTTAAGTCGGACAGAAAATATAAACACGGAAGAAGAAGTACAAAACTGTAAACAGAACTACCTCCTTCTTTTTCAAAATATGAAAATCTTCCTTCTTCTTATAACTGAACATAGGAATAAAAGACAAGATTAGAAAATTTTGTATTTATTTCATAATCATTTATTTGAACATTTTCATACTAAATTCGAACAGTCGATACATACAGATTGTACTTACAATATTTACATTGTACAACATATACAAATGTTCTATACAATCATACAATACATCACACTTCATATCATACTATGATACAATACAATTGAATACAAACGCAACATATACAAAACATATATGGACAAACAATTGGTAATTTGTACAATGTAATTTTAACATATTTAATGCTGCTTACTTCTTTTCTGTACAATCAAATAATTGTCTATATTTTGGCTGTTTCTATCTTTTTACAGGGTAAGATCTAATGATGGACAAACAGACAACCTACTTCATGTCTATATTTATGATTTATGATTTTTTAACAGTCAAACATTTCATGACATAAACCTTCTATTTGAATGTTTAAATTGTGTTGCTTAAAAGACGGCGTTCGAAAGACCGTCTAATTAGTCTGGATTTGTCACTATCCCACCATTGTAGAACTTTCTATATCTGAACGTACCATCTATATCTATCTTTAACAATATTTAATACAGAGACACAGACATACTGTTCTATTTTGTCTCTGTGTACTTCTCGAGAATAAAAATTTCGATTGCGGGGCTAAAGATACAGATAAGCCTTGTCTATGTTCAGGTTTTTTCATTGCGTCTATCTTCATTACTAAATTGGATCAATGACAGGTAGATATCTATATCTGTGTCTCTCAATGCTGACAATTTACTGTTGACTATCTTGATCACTTCAAGATAGACAGCTAGACGGACAGACATATAATCTTTCTTGACATTTTACACAGCACTAAATATGTTTAGAACATATTTTCTTATATACACAATCTTTCACAGTACATAAACGTACATACTTCTCATGTATTTCTCACACGTATGAGAATGGTTATAATATAAACTGAATAATAGAAAGAATTTGCCTCAAAGGGCTGCATCTCGTCAAAAACTTAATCAGTCTTTTGAATTCTCTTAAATGTAGCTTATTTTTTCAACATTCTGAATAATTCAATTAATCTTGAATATTAATAAGAAAAAAATATAAAATCAATGGAAAATTCCAAAATAAATTCACAAATTGAAAATAAACATAAATATTTATTATTTATAAAGTTCCAACAACAAATGTCTGGAAATAAAATATATAAACATGCATCTTCAATAATAAATAAATATATGAATCAAATAAAATATAACAAGTGCATCAATATACAATCAAATAATTTTGAAATAAATGAATAGGAAACAATTAAACAAAATTTCAAACAAATACACTGAATCTGATCATACTGATAGATTAATTATCACCTGGTTGGCTGAGAATATCACTGCCTACACTCAAAATATCAGGGCCTATGATATTGTAAAAAATACCACCCTATAAGGGCGATATTTTTAACAATGGTTATGACATCACCAGCATTTCAGCTGCCTGATGATGTCACAAACCAAACAAGGGCCAGAATAATTGGATTGTGACGTCATGTCCATTGTTGCTCCATGGTTACGTCACATTTTTGTAATGGCAGAAAATAGTCCCTCTTTATAACTGAAAATATGAGGTAAAACCAGGTGATAAAAACAAAACAACCACGCGTCAGGGCACTTCGTACAATATCACTCGCTGTTGTGTGAATTAATATCACTCTCGCCCTGCGGGCTCGAGTGATATTAATTCACACAACAGCTCGTGATATTGTTACTCAGTGACCCTGACTTGGGTTGTTTTGTCATAATATATACGTAAGTTTGGCACAAACATAAAGATAACATAGAAAACGTTCCACAACATACTAATAACACTCAGACAACATATAATCTGAGACACACATTAATAATTGAACTCATCATACATCTTACATAAAATACAATCACACTCAACCTTTATCAATCATATCAATTTTCTCACAGCTCTGTTAATATTAAACTGCTGTTAATTTGTCAACATTTAATACACTATGAAACATATTCAAGGTTTGGGAAATGCGCAATTATTCTCGTTTATTAGAGGCAATTGTAATGCAATTGCTTTCAATCCACTGTTCTAAAAAACTTAAAAAGCAAAAAGCCATTTATATACCTGAATTTTATATTGAAACAATATGTTTCAAGTTTTGCTACTGGTCTGTAGTTTTACGCAAATATTGGAATTTTCCCATTTTACTAGCAAGTTTTACTTGGTCTATCAAGTCTCCAAAACTTCAAAATTTTCATGAGATTAAACCTACAATCTTGTCACAATCGTGAGTAGTAGTTCAATTTCACAAACTTGTCTCCGGCAGATATTCTCTCATATTTTCAACATCGTTCATCCAAACACAAAAAATATAATACTGTTATCACAAAAACTATTGGAAGATAATCAAGATATAATAAATTATATAATTATAATCATCACAATAGTTGAATGACATATGATCAAAATCAAATATACAATGAATTTAGGTATGTATGAGATAATTCACTCCTTTTTCAACACTTCTTGGATATTTTGTAACATTTAATAATCTTTGGTTTGAGTAGTGGTCAAGCAAAGTTGCATGTTAAATGCTATACAAAATACAAATTGATATTTAATTTGTATCAAAAGTTTCAACATTTTAAGAGAAGAAATAGCATTAACATTTTGAGAAGTAGCAGGAATACTAACTTATATTTACAATTTCCAGAAAATATCTTAGCACTGTCTTTCGCAAGATGTAAGTTTCTAACTTATTCTAGAGAGCGTGGGAGCAGTATAAACCATGATGACACTATTTAAATCTCTTGACTGTATAGTGTCAAACATCGTGTGACAAATCAGATTAATATAGCACATATGAAAATGCATAATGTCTAATGTGAGCTTTTGAAGATATCAAATAAAGCTTAGTCAAATGACTCGATTGAAATGAGCATACAAGTGTTTTACGCCTCTGCAGCACCTTAGTGGGCTATATCGAGAAATGAGCATACAATAAAATATGGAAGAGGTCTTCATAGAGTTTGCTTTGTGGAACAAATGTACACTTTTCTTCAGTTTCTAACAATATATCTAAATGCATCTATAGCAAATAACAGGTCACAGCCTTTAAAGCAAGTTATATTATCTTCAAATAATTGACATTCTTTTCATTTCTGAAGCATGTGACCAACTATACCAGTAACTTCGAAAAATTTTAAACAATTACTGCAAAAACCAATATAATTTATACAAATAGAAGTCAATATGCCTCTAATCTTTAAGATTTAGGCAAAACAAGATAGCTTTTCATTAAAACTTCCAATATAATATCTCCGATATATACATTCCACTTTTCAACAACAGATGTCCTTGCCAAATGATTCAGGACAACAGCACCACTAGTGGATAGAGTCATAACTATCACTCTAACCTTATATACAACTTCCGCTACGTATATTTTTCATTATTCATATAATTATCATACTTCATACTGTTCAAAGTAACATAGGACATTTCCATGATATTGGAACATTGTTTGAAATGTTTAAGACACTAAGAAACCTGATAAATATTATTAAATGGCTAATAGTGTCTAACAAATTTGAGTAGATGGAGGCATGCAACAATAAAATTTACAAATCTCAAAAAATTTCAAAGTTGTCGGCATTTAGTATATGATAAATCCAAGTGCTTGTTCCAAGTGATGATATTAAGGGATTATCAAATCCCATCAAGTTCCATCTTGGAAGCGTTTGACAGTGTAGATATTTTGAAAACGTTCCATAAATATTTCAAAACATTCCATGAGGTACAAAAGAGTTCTGCGAACTTTCGAGAATATTCCATGGACATCAGCATTTCAGGATATATTCTGGGTATATTCTAAGTTTATCCTTTTTAAGGATGCACACAAAAAACCATTCCAAGAATAATCCAATTTTCTTTGGACGACGGTTGTTTGAAACATGTCTCTTATCAAAAGAGGCGAAGATGGATATTTTTCAGAATATTCAAGTGTTTCAAAACACCGCAAATATTCAAGAATGTCATGAATGTTGAAATGATGCACTGTAATGATATTCTTAACATGCCATCAAAGATGAGGATGTTAGTATGAAGTCATTATTTCTATACATGATGTCTTGTTAGGATGTAATGGTCGTTCTTCCGCCAATATGTTCAAACATCTTTGAAACATTTTTAGTCCGCAGATGTTCTTTAGATGTCTTAAGAGATATTCTAGCAGCTAGAGAGGTTCTTTGGATGATCTATAGAGCATAGACGTCATAGACATTTGGAGATCTATAGATATTCTAGAAACATTGAAACATTGTTGGAACATTCAAAGGGCGTGAATAGATACTTTCGACATTTCTTGGAAGTTCTAAATTCCATACAGATGTCCGTTCACTTCCAAACATTTGATAAACGTTCTAAAAAACATTCTAAGAACATTTAGTAAGTCCTATGAGCAGCATTCATCAATATGTTCAAGGAATCGATTATGCTCCTCAGCTGCGTATTCCTTTTTACAACGAGGGCACTGCAAGGAATCGTCTTTAATTGTTGACGGCTCGGAATCCTGCTCTGGCTGAGAACTGGGTTGGGAACCGCTCTGAGAGCCAGTCTGTGAGCTAGGAGAACCAAGAGAAGGTGCGGCATGTGCACTTAGAGACACAGAAGAGTGGGGACTGTCTATCTGATCTTCATCAAGATCTTCCCCTTGGTCTTGGTCTTCTCCATCCGCGACGACCATCCCCCGGGCTCGCATCCCGTTAGGAGCTGCTCCTCCACCATATTGGGAATAATGTTGATTGCGGTAATAGTTCAAGGCGTTGTCTCTCTGTGCTCGGAGGCGTGCCATGTGACTCATCTGGAATTGGTCGAGCTGAAAGAGGAAGTATAAAAATTTAGCAAAGGTAAGAATACCTTCAGTATGTACATCAGGCAATCAAGGTTGCAGCTCCAACTCAAGTTTTGAATAAACACTGATAAATACGCACTTTTCAAATGTTGACTTATAACAATTTGTTGCAAACTCTTACCACAAAACAGTCTATAGATATATACAGGGATTGGGAAGGCTATGCAATATCACTTAAAAGACTAGATTAAAGCAGTGAAGTTTCTTTCCTATAACTACTACACATACAAAGGACGAAAAGAAAGAAATGGGCTAATAATTTCAGTACATACCTGTCTCTTTAGAAGATCATTTTCATTTTCCAACTCGGCAACTCTCGCTTGAGCCTTCTCTCTGTCTGTCCTCTCCTGCTGGAAATCTTCCGTGCATATTTGGATTTGTTGTTCAAGCATTTGGACGTGCTCTTCATCCACCTGGCGCCCCCTAGGCTGGTTCCGTAACCTCGTCATTTCGTCCCGGATGACTAGGAGTTCCTCGCGAAGATGTTGGTTCTCACGTTTGAGCTGAAGAAGAGGATACAAGAGATTAGAATTACAAGAATAGAAAAGACTATAAAGATGTGATTATAAATTGACAGGTTACGAGGGCAATAGCGCAATTTGCCTATTGAGAGTGATACCAAAATCACAGGCTTTAAACACAATCAAATTACATCATTACAGTAAGGTATCTATCATTCAATCACTGTACAATTAACACACCTGACTGTTTTCATCATTTAGCTTATCCACAGTGGCGAATACTTCAGCCAGATCTGAGCTGGCACTGGATTCAGAGGCCTGAGTATTTTGTAACGTTTGAATCTCGTCTTTTAGTTCCGTGATCTTCTTTTCTTGGTCGTTGGATTGTGTTTGCATTCTGGAATTTGTAGCCGCTAACTGTAACGAGAAAAGAATAACACTAGTTAAAAATATGTCAGTAAAGGACAAATTTTTATTTGAAGTTGATTAAAATCATCAGAAAATGACTAAACTGTTCACAAAAAGACGACTGGAAAATATTAAGATTGATTACAAAAAGGTTAAGGCTACAGCAAATTGTTTGAAGACATTCTAAAATGATACAAATGAATTGAAATGGTCAAAAATGATTAAGACATTTACATAAATGATTAGAAACAATACTATGTCTGGAGTTTTCGCAGCTGTGTTCCAAAAACTCCCTTTAAACAAACAGCTGTAAAACCTAATGACGAATACCTTTTAATACATCCAAGATGTTTAAAGAACAATATCCATCAACATTATCATCAAAAAGTCTACGTAAATTGCCTATCACTTGTAATTCACTGTGAAATCCACTGGATGAATGAGGTTTAAAGTATTACATCAGAGAGACGTAGTCAATGTTATGGTCCAAAACTCACAGTAAACAAAATATGAAGGTCTACAAAAATCCACATAGCAGCGAAATGACTACATAGCATGATCAAAGCTTATCACTATACAGAGCGCTATACCCTTGAAAAGAATCTGTGAACAAACACCAGTTGTGTAATACATGTAATTCAAGGTATTTCCTCCGTTACTCAACGTCCAGAAATTGGGTAAATCGGGGAAATTCAAAGATACAGCATATTGCAGAAATACACTGTATCCAGAACATAGGAAAATTTTAGCGAAAAACTCTGAAAAGTCTGAGAAAAGCTGAACTTCTTCAGAAAGGCCTGAGAAAAAATGGAAAACTTGCAGTAAACCCAAAATATACTTCAAAATAACAAGTGCCAAGACACAATAAAATTGATAATTCCATTACTTATAACATACAGTTAAAAAAACAAAAACTGACTTACATATAGATCCTTTATTAAAGCCAAAATTTCCAAACACACACGGGAAAATACTATGAAGACATCAGGGCTTGACCCCAAAAACCTTATAAAGACTTATTATCCATGCCCCACACAATAATACAGAGAAAATCACTGGAGTATGACAGGACAAATAAACATAGTATGAGTCACAGATGGGGTAGTGTCGTATATACTGGACAGTGTGGGTGCATGACTCTGACGCAAAGTTCCAACTTTTTGTTATACAAAAATGTGTATGTGACATAGCAGCTGCAACGTCATGGGATTTTGTAGTTTTTTCTATTGCTTTTTTTTCTGTTTTCTGGTAGTTTTCCTATCTCTCTCAAAACAACAAAATAAACATGATAAAGGCACACCCTACTTCTGATGATTTATTCAATTTCATAAGCTTTGGTTTTTGCAATATTTGAAGTTTTATGTCGGATAAAGTAATAAATTTATTTAATTCTGCCTATCCTCAAGCTAAAGGGGTATGAAATGAGGCCGACAGTGTATTTCTTATTTGGCAAAGAGATTTATTACAAAAAAATTTCTTTCAGCTACTTACTGTCTAATACTTGAATCTGATAATGGTAGAATTCTACTTTTGGCATTTAGACCACGGAAACTATGTTTTTTTTTGGTTACCACAAACTATTTGAAATTCTTGCTCTCGGATGATCCATATACTCCTAGATAGAGTTATGAAATATTGTAGGCTCACAATAAATAATAGGCTATTGATAGGACAAACAGCAATTCCCTACAGCCAGTATGTGAAACTATGTATGAATCAATCTTCTCCAACATTTCCACTAAGACCACATGGTTGTAAAGTAATCAATATGAGCCAGCAATAGCTGCAATACCTCAGCAACAAGTGATGACTAATCAAATGTACCATCGTCAAGGAGTAGATCCATCACTGTACATTTATTAGTTTTGGCAATTATAGATACAAGAACAGCCAAGGTTCACACATAACCTGTGCTAATGCCAAAATCTGATAGAATTACTTTGCAAATACTATCAGAAATACCAAAATACCAAGAGATTGAAGAACAGAATCCATCTGACAAATAACAAATAAGTACACAATATAAAATGCCGACATATCACAATTATCTAGACACAAGAAGACTCAAGAAAGGGTAAAAAATAACAATTGACGAGTCCTGTTCATTCAAAAACAATCTGACAGAATCGCTAATACAATCAGAAATACCAAGAGCTTAGAACTATATAAACATTATGCCGAATGACTACAACCTATAAATCAACTGCAGCAGCTATACAAATCAATGGTGGTTAACACAGCACTTACTACATGTATACCTATTTCCAATAAGCTGAAAAGATGATTAACTCCAGCCATACACTATGTTAGATCTGCAATTCTACCCTCCATATTCCAATTACTGAACCGCTTGAGGAAAAGCTAAACAAATTTACCATTTACCATGGCATGACCGAAGTCATAAATTCATATATAACTATGTATAAATCTCCCATTTGACAGAATGCAATCAATTCACACTACAATACAATACAGTAAAACATACTTACTACATCGACTTCTCATGACAAAAAAGTAAAAATCCCTGTTGTCTCCGCAACCATTGATTTATATACCAGCCTTAGAGACTTCTAAACTTTGAATAAATATACATTGGAAAACACCGAATGATCCACACTAAACACTGACCAGCCTGACCTATATGAAATGTGAATGCTTACTACACCAGCTGCCAAAATATATTGTTGTTGATGAAGAGGTATTGTACACAGTGTAGCCAAATATGAATAGGCATATGCATTGGTATGTGGAGTATCCAGTTTTATCTAGTTATGTCACTGTCACAAGGGTGTGACAACCCTTGTGACATATTGGGAACAATGTTCTAGATTTTTTCCCCATCTTCTTTACAAACTTGTAGTGTCAGAGAGAGGCAATAATTCACTCTTAAGGACAGCACTTTGCAAAAAACTACACAGTGCATCATTGACATTCATACACACTGTATCTATTCATCAGACAATCGGTGCAGTGACATCCAAGCTCCCGTGCTATATCTTTCTATATCGATTTATTTATCTATCTTCATATCTCTCTATGGAATGATCTATCTACCTATCTATCTAACTACCAATCTATCTATCTATCTATCAATCAAATAACACCGTCGGTCTAATCATCAAACATATGACCTTTTATTTTAGGTTTTACCGCTATTGTTGTTTATCACATTTTCTAAACTAATTACCCGTATAAGATCATTTATCAATAAAAATAGCATTATTTATAATAGCGTTTTGCAAAACAAAGACCGCTTCACATGGCCTTTCTCTTAATAATCATATTGATTTTGTGACAAGAAAAATACCCTAGTGACTGTAACCTTTTCTCCCATGACATAGGCATCTCCGCAATGTATAACCAGTAATGCTACAAAGTTCAAGTACGTAATCAAATCGGCTTTAACTCAATTAGCAACATAAGAATGTTATTGCGACCCAGACTATGAATAAATCTGCATATCATTATCATATGACCTTCGATCACCAATCACAACCTCATTAATGCTCACGCAAGGTCAAATAAGTACTCCTGATAAAATTCCAAATCTGGCAATATTTTATGAAAGCAATTTTTATTGCGCGACCAATAACGAAATCAGGAGGAACCAAATAAATTTAACTGATCACACATAAAACAAAAAACTTTGACAAGCACTGAATACTAAAACAATGACACAACATGGAAGTTTTATCATCTAGAATTACAGTGTAAGATTACAGTCCAGTTTCGCTTCCCTTTTCAGAGGATGCTTGTATGTAGCTAATAGCTGCTAGCTGTATATTAAATCTCAATAATCTGCTTCTCAAAATGATGAATGATGATGGAAGACACTAACCAGTTAGTAACCAGTACATACTAATTTTCAGCATCTTAAAGACAAACTGGAGTCAGATATGAAACATTGCATTAACTTCATTTCATTCCTCTCACGTCCAAGGCTGGCTGGGAATTTAGAACAAGGTTAGACCTAGAAATTTGGGAATTCCCAATTAAAACGAAAACAACTAAGTCTCTCGGAGACAGACGCAATAGCTATTGGAGAACACACAATATGAAAACGAACAACAGAAAATCACGAAATATATAGAGAATCTCATATCACTTTATAGAAGTTCACCAACACAATAACCTTAGTGAGTGGCAAGACTCTGCCTAAAAGGGCCGCACTATCGACACTTCTTATAAGTCAATACAACTACAGTACCTTACTCAAAAACCCAGACACATAACAAATCGCATGAAAGATGGAAAATAACACCTAAATATTGTGAAAAATCATAATAATTTCACCAAATATTCCGGACCTCAACGTCGTCAAATCTAGTTAATAACCAATATTCAAAAATACATATCTTCACAATCTACACTTCTGCAAGAACAGATGGATGATTGGGGTTTTACGTCCAGTATTTTATCCACTTGGTACTGGCAAGCTAATCAGGACAGGAGGAGGACACAGCAAGGCGGTCAAGGATGATTGAAACTCGTAGCTATCCAACAAAGTCCAGGTGACTATTAGTCTATACATTTCTACATGACCACCAAATAATACCAATTATCTAATCATCAAATTGCAATATCCTTACCTCATCCCTCTGCTTCACAAGTTGTTGGATGTGTGATTGCAATTCCTGACTTCTTTTTCGCTGCTGTTGGAGCTGACTTTCTAATTCTTTGTGTGCAGCACTACTGACAGACATCTGAAAATTTACAATAAAATTGTATAAACATACTATATCAATTATATCATACATGATAATAAAATTGTATACACAATATCATATAAATATCCCACAATCGCTTGCTTTTGAAATTGTAATCAACGATCATCCAGCATTCAGCAGCATTGTCATTACAATGAAGTGTTTTGATGATGTCACAATGCTCTGCGCTGAAAATGAGGCAGCGAGCTTGGCAGAATTTAAATGCTATCATACAAGAAATGTTCTAAAATCTCTCTTGAAACTGTTGGCTCTTACATTTACTCCTTCAAAAATTAGCATAAGGCATAAGCATAGTCTTAACAACTCATAAGATGGCCTTGTTATGTTTAGTATCTAGTCATTCAAAGGAATTTATTATTTACTTTCTCGGTCAGCTGCCCACTGAGAAAACGTCTATCATATTTTATATACATCCTCGAAAGACCACAGCATGATCCAATCTTACCTTATATATATCTAGACCATGTAATAATAATGATTTCGTCATAATACGTAGTGTAACACTAACACATGATCGAAATTGTAACATACCATGGTGTTATTACATGCTACGTCTTTTTATCTTGCATCTTAGAGATAAAGTACATTGTAGCTATATGCATGTAGGCCCTATCGATGTAGGAGAATATCTAAATATATATATTAGGGAATTTGATGCTATCTTATCATGTCTATCTTTTTATGGGTTTGGAGATTTTTGTGACACCCTCACAAGAAACCTATTTTGACTCTTCAGTTTTCATATCAGGAGGGGCTTTCTTGTGACAGGGGACCGCATACAATTATAATAGTACATACAATCCTTCAGGACGGAGTGCCGCTATCTATCTTCTGTATACAAGTATGATTACGCAGTACAGGATCAAGATCTCAATATTTATCATGATATTGTTATGGTATGATAGAATGATCTTATGCCAAGTTCGGAATTCCAGAACACTTCTCATCGCTCATATAGATGGCGTCATCATCCATTGAACTTGAACCCAAAAGCACTTTCCTTTTTTCACATTTAGGGTATCAACCGATCCATCAATCTATTATCTTATCCATACAACCCACAAATATGCAAGAAATTCAACCCAAGTAGCCACATCATCAAAACTTATATCAGACGGAATGTGAACGAAATAGAAGCAATGGAATTGTCTAGATAAGTCAATTACCTACCAGAATCTTCAATTCAAGAGTCTTGTGAATGTTTCTCATATTAATCACCAATAACCATTATATGAATAATAGATTATCTCATAAGATACCTTACATTCATCAAATTCTGAGATAGTATCATGATGAATCTTGATCTTTTCATAAACTATGCTAAAATATTTGCTTTTTTATCATCCCGTTTATGATCGATGAAGTGAATAAGCTACACAAATTCTAATCATGACAACTAGTAATAGAATGGTTTATTTCAAAAATCGATATTTAAAAAATACTGGTGTTAATTGACCGCTAGTCATACATCAGTTGATCGTGAATCCAAAAAAGGAACTACATCATGAACATGGCACTCAGAACCCGGTTATAAAATCTTTTTTTATCTCAAAACTTATTGATGATAAAGTAATCAAAAGGGGAATTTTATATGAATATGAAGAGTGACAAATTTCATTGATTAAGTAATTTAACTTAATTGTGGTTTATCATAAAATTATTGATTAGGAAAAGGTGAATTTTACGAACTTGACAATTTTTTTTGTTCCAGATTCATTCTGAGAATTTCTCTTAACAAAATAATCATTGTAAAATTAATCACGTTAATACACGTCTATCAGAAATGACCGTCACTACCACTCACTGATGATAAATTTATGAAATTTGACTAATAGATACAATTTGACATTACTGGATCTGTGATTATGTGATTATTGATAAAAATGGTCAATTGACAAATTCCATTGACTCACTTTTGGCACTGCATACCAGATCATACCTAAGTGCAGCATGAACCATCCCTTCAACACTGTTTAAGTGGGGACTTTTACTCTGTCACAAACTCAATACATGTCCTGAAGCTCCCACACAATGTGTGTCTAAGCATACCATAGCAGAATACATATTTTTTGTGATTTTATAAGTGTATAATTCATTCCAAATGCATTTCTGATTGTGCGGATGAACAGCAGAATGGCAAAACGACTGTCAAGAGTGACACCACACTTTTTTTCAATGTCAATTTAACTTCCAATTAAATTTCAATTTCAAATATCAAATGAATTCACTCCAAAACAAACAAATATTAGCCTCTCTATTCTCTAAAGTATTTGGTTCAACATCACTTCAACTTCAAATTAAATTTTTAATCAAAATTTCAAAACCAATTCATTAGCATAAAAACAATCATTACCTTTTCCAAAGTATTTTCAGTCGTCAATTGTTGCTGTTTCGATAACTGCTGCTCCTTCTCGCTCAACTTTTTTGTAAATTCTTGACACATCTCGGCTAATTCTGTCAACTGTCTTCGTAAAACTGATGATTCTTCTAACAATGATTGACACCTTTCTTCTGAGGATTCCCGTTCTCTTTCCAAAATTTCAACCTGCAAGAAATTAAAATTCAAAATTGAGCAAAAAAAATATTTCATCATTAAGTTAATTATGACGGAAGTAGTCGATACAATGCCTAGCTCAGATACCATTATGTAACCTATTGTATATTAGTCAGTATGGCTTCAGACGTCACCACTCCACTGAGTTAGCAACATTAGAACTTGTGGATAAAATTATAAAAGGAATGGATTTAAACAATATCCCACTGTGTGTATTCTTAGATCTTTCAAAGGCCTTTGATACCCTGGACCACCAAATACTACTTCACAAACTCGATTATTATGGTATCAAAAATTGTGCCCTTTCATTGATCAAGAGCTATTTTACAAATAGAACTCAGCAGGTTAGATACGATGATGTAAATTCTTCAATTTTAGAAATTACTTGTGGTGTCCCACAAGGATCGATCCTGGGACCTTTGTTTTTCCTCATTTATATAAACGATATCATTCATAGCTCTAATTTATTTTATATGACCATATATGCAGATGACACCTCTCTATTTACAACACTAAACTCAAATGAAATAGATGAACATAATCTTAACACAGAACTTAAAAGGATCGATATATGGCTTAAAGTTAATAAACTCTCACTAAATGTAGCTAAAACAAAGGCAATGCTCTTTCATACCCCTCAGAGAAAGGTATCTTATCCGAAACTATTCATTGAAAGTCATGAAATTGATTTTGTCAATGAATTTAATTATTTAGGTATAATACTAGATGAAAATTTGAATTGGAAAAAACATACTGATGCTGTTGCTAAAAAATCTGCTAAAACAATAGGTATTTTAAATAAGATCAAAAACTTTGTACCATCCAACATTCTTTTAAATATTTATAATACATTAATTCTACCACACTTTACTTATGGCAATATTATATGGGGGTGGAAATCCTGTAGATTACTTAAATTACAGAAAAAGGCCATTAGGGTTATAACACAAAGTAAATTTAATGCACATACTGAACCTCTGTTTCATAAACTAAAACTGCTGAAACTCACTGACATTGGACGACTGCAAGACCTAAAATTCTGCTTTAAATTTGAAAACCATTTACTGCCTGCTTATTTTTATGTTGAGCTGGAGGACAACAATAACCCTCATCAATACAACACCAGACAAAGTCGTGAACTTCGCCTGCCGGCTGTGAGACATGATTTCGCCAAGCACTCAATGAAGTACAGATTCCCGTCATGTTTCAATTCAATGACTCAAAATTTTAAAGAAAAAATATACACTCATAGTTTTGCAGGTTTCAAATTGTATATAAAGAAAGTTTTCATAGAACAGTATAATACCTTGTGCAATATTCCAAACTGTTATGTCTGTGGCCACTAGTATCTTCATGCTGGTCAGGTAAGTTGTCCTGTAGACATGACTGATCATCAAAATTACTTTTATCTTGCATGCGTCTAATATTAAGGTAAATGTTTTTAACCACTTTTTGGCATCATTCAACTGAATTATCTGTGCTAACTATTCACCCTAAGCCTCTGTTAAGATTGTTTATATGTAAGAAAATCTGTCACTCAACAAATAGAAACTATTGCTATTACTAAACCATCTTTTATAATTATTAATAGTCTATTTACTTATAATTGCTATGTAAATCCGATGTTAATTTATTTTCATTCACTGTAAGGTGGCCCCTCGATAGCGGAACTATATCCTTAGAGGGGTCTCCTTTGCCTAATTATTAATATTAACTTTTATTTCATGTAACTTGTGATTATTTCTTAAGGCAGAATAAACTGAATCTGAGTCTGAGTCTGAGTCTGAGTCTGAGTCTAACTGAAATCAGCCAGACATCATGAGATGATAATGTTAAGAGTCCACAATAAGGATGTTCCCAAGTGTGGGCTCTTGAAGACAATGTTCACAGTATCAATTGCCACATAACATAAATAAACACATATATGAACAAATGAACATGAACTAAGATGCAATGTTGTATGCATGATAGAACACCACATTTGAATTATATTTTTAAATTAAATGAACAACAAATAAAATATGAAACTAACCCTTTCTTCTGCAAAAGAAAACTAGTGTAAAAAATTGCAATCCAAAACTTTATATATTTCATTTTTACAGGATATTGCGAAACTTTAATGAACTTTTTTAAATGAGGGGAAATTAACTTGCATTAATTTTACCCACCGAAAACTTTTTATATCACTAACCGGAAATTATATAAAAAGATCTCATTAAACATTGGAAAAATACTAAAAGTGCGATATATATAGGCCTATATATCATGCACATGGTAAAAAAAATATTCCCCTGATCAGCTGAGGTAATGGTCACATTAAAAAACCTAAAATTTCACATTTACGACAGGATGCTAAACTCTTTAATTCAATTACGTATGATTTGATTTAACTGATACGTCTATTAGCTGACAATTTAAGTTAAATTTAGAATCAGAACAGAGCAACCCATTATAAAATCGAAATAACTAACGAGCTCAAAATGTGAGGAAATCAAATGAAAATAGTAAAAAAAGCGAAAATATAGGGATATGAGCATAATTATTGAACCATGAAAAGATATTTACATAACATTAGCAATATTGAAAGAGGGTGCTGGAAAAATATCAGCAATACACTCAGAAAAGTTTGGTAAATGATTTGTAATTTGGGCGACATTTGATCATCATTTCTCACGGTGGTTTTTTAGTGTATATATATATGACCAGCATGATATCCCCACCATTGAATTACCTAAAAAAATCCCAGAAATAGTTGACAAAGGAATTTCAGTGCATTTAAATTTACATGTGGTCAATAGTTGAGGTACCTGTGGTCACCAGATGGACTAGAAATAGGCGCTTGTATACACAATGTATTTTAGAATGGTCAAATCCACATCCAGCATGTCCAGAGGATAACATAACTAGTGCCTAGATTAAACATGTTGAATGAAAAAAATTTGCTTTACGGAATAAGTTATTTTACTTCTATCAATATACCCCTATCTCTGTAAAATTTTAAATGTCTTTGTTGCTGATATATTCTGCATCACAAAATAATAAATATCTTGTATTGCTGAAATTTAAGTACATGTTACTTGAAACACATACTGGTGCACTGTACAAATATTTTACTTGACCTTAAAAGTGGGTTTTTCCTGTATCAATTAGCTAAAATGGGACCATCCTAAGTTCAGGTCGGGAGGGTGGTGGGATGACTTGAGACCCTAAGCTTTTAACCTTATCTTAATTGAAGTGCACATCATGACCTTTCCAATGGGTTTTTCCTCCATCAATCTTCAAAGAAGGACATCAGTTGAGAATAATTTAAGGTGTCAGACCATAAGCACATTAATTATATTTTTATGATATATACCAGTATATACAAATGCAATGTTAGTCTTATGACCTGCAAAATTAGTTTTCCAGTGCAAGCATCACCAAAAATACTAGTTATAATTTTTCAAAGTCTAAAAATCAGCACAAGATGATTATCCTTGACTCCGTTTTTTCATTGAGGACATACCAAAAGCCGCCCTTTAAGATCTGATGACCTCGGCAGTGGGTTTTTACTGTATAATGTAAGTAAAGGACCAGTTTTGTGGCGTTAGGAGGAAAAATAGTGACAAGAATCTTGGAATTCCCAAAGACATCTGTACAACAAAAGAATGAGGGACATCAGGAAAATGTTGGGAAACCTCAGAAAATAAATGGAGGAAAATAAACCAAGGGAAATGGCCTGGGAATGCCACAGATGAGGAGAAATTACAAAACAATCAGAAAGGACATCCGATTTAAAGAAAATGCAAAGAATTACAGAAAATACCAAGAATATACAGAAAATACGGTCATTAAGGTTTTTTTATTTTGGAAGTGCGCAATGAAATTGTAGAGAAATTTAAACAATAGCCGATTGAAAGAATTTCAAGTACGTACAAGTCTATGTTTGGCAAGTAAAAGATCCCTCACATGGGGTAAATATCGCTCTACCTTCATCTCACCAACCTGTGAGCTACGAGAAGCCAAGAAGCAGCGTTAGAGGGCTGCACTTACCATATTTACCTCGCCTTATAATATTTATCTCCATCACGTAAGGGCAAACTTATTGTCTTATAAATGAAATCCGTAACAGTTGCTTCGATAAAATCGATTTTCATTTGTAATTTCATGCAGGCCAATACTGCATCCCTTATTTGCATTAACTTTAGTTATCATAATTCATTGATATTTGCACAAACTTAAATGAGGATTCTCCTCAAACATTGACTAATACCCCAAATATTATATCTGTTGTTTCCCAACTCTTCTCCTGGCAAAGTACCAAGTCAAACTCTCTATCCACCTGGGCCACCTCTCAGTCTTTGACCTCCCCTTATTTGTAAAATAATAATTAATATCATCTGCAGATCTGTGTCACTATCAAAGCCTTACAAATAACTCAAATTATATATTTGAAGGAGGCCTTGTTTTAATTTTTGCACTTTCAAAAGTGACAAAACCTCTTTTGCAGGGCTGATATGCATGCTCTCTTTCGAAGACATTTGAGTTAACATATTACTAGGCCCAGTTTTAACCTTTTCTATTCATAAAGTTAAAGAAGGATTGTGGGTGTGTGCCCTTGCTATTATATTCGAACAACTACGGTATACATTTACCAATTTCCCCATGTCCTGCATCCCACAGCATGAACGCTCCAGTCACCTGACCACATTGGCATTATATTCAACCGAGGAATTTGGAATTTGGAACTGAGGCCAAATTTCAGGTTGCTAACACATACTGCGGGCCTATTTGCTGACTTTGGGGTATTTTCCCCACAATTTGTACACTCAGAATTTTCCTATTACCATGGTAACCGTTTGGATTATCCAAATTATTAGTCTCAACAACACTCCCTTATCTAGCTCCATTCAGATTATTCAGATTGTATGATTAATACCCTAGGATGAGAGAGAACCCGTTTTATTTTGTTTCGCAAGTCCAGGCACGATGATACATGTACCATATGATAATTAGACTGATCTGATAGCCGGAAGAAAATTTCCAAACAGGAGTAACAGCTCATGTCTGCTAATTGCTTAATCACACCCAAAAAAAATGCAACCTTTTTTTTGAACTGCTTGTTTCACTATTGATTATCATGGCCAATCTTTTGCTTACAAGATAACGGTCGAACAAAAAAAGGTCCCCCAACTGTATGAACATCAGGGAGTACCCTACACTGCATGCAGTGATCTCCGGCTTTTGGATCTGCTTGTCATGCCATCATTACATCTGCCTGCTAGTTCTCATATCTTCGAGTCAGTGCAAGAGAGACAATACAGGATAGCAGATGGATGATTGGATGATTGGGGCTTTACTTCCTGTATTTATGCACTTTGTAGACTAATTAGAACAGGGGGAGGACACGGAAATAAGGCAAAGGATGATTGAAACAGCCGTCCAACATAGGCACAGATGACCCGGCAAGAGCTGGATTCGAACCCTGGACCCAGCGATTGGCAGCCCAGCTCGCTACCACTAGACCAACCCTCCCCCATACAGGATAGCAGACCTGTTAACGCATGGATGAGTGGGTGATTGGGGCTTATGTCCTGTATTTATGCAGGCTTATTGGGACAGGGGGAAAAGCCAGCAAGAGATGGAATTGAACCCTGGACTTGGGTGTTTGGAAACCCAGAGAGCTACAAGCTAAGCCAAACCCCTTCCATTTAATATAACATCCTTATATTCCTAATGAAACAAGAAGTAATATGCAACAATCGTGATGTAGTGAATCGGTTTCATTTACTTAATGAGTGTTAATCATCGACCAAACCCTTATTATTACGAATCCGCGGCAGTTAATCATCTAAAAAAATAATTCTAGCCACCCTTGAGATCCTGTAACACAATTTAGATCCTTGATGTTTAACATATTTTACATGTTTCAGTAATTAATACTTCTAGGATTATTTTGACAGTGAAATGAAAGGATGGTTCATTTATTTTGATAATATTTAAAAAGAGATGAAATAGTTATCTATCTAGATACATATCTGTCTTTCTGGTTGTTAATTCATCAGCGGATCTCTGCAACACTTTCTCTATTTCTTTAAAAAAAAAATCTTCCTGTATCAGGTAATTTTAAAGCCACCAGTTTACCACAACAATTTCAGAAATTTTTTTCACCTGCCATTTTTTCCTCATTGCTTAAAAATAGCACTTGTACTTTTCATTGGAATTTCACAACTGATTTCCTTCATGGTAACATAAGAATATATTATAACCACCAAAAGCTGATGTCTTCATTCTCATAATTCTGCAATTTATAGACTTTTTTTTTACGCTTCATATCCGGAAAGCCTCATTCCTAAGGAGAAACAATCTTTTGGTGTCCTTTTTTACACAAGTTCAGGACCTCTTGGCAGTTTTTATTTTAACAACTACATTTTACAACAGTTCAGGTAAAATCACCCACTCAAAATAACTTAAAAGTGACAGGGCTGCGTAGAAATCGTAACTCAGCAATTTGAACATGTACCCAGCTCAGAGAATAGGAGAGTACCGTAGTGCCCCGAATAATCGAATAATTTGCGAAGAAAACTACCAATGACTTAAGACATTAATACGAGTTCATTTTAACTGATCAAATCAGTCTCTTCATAAAAATTACTATATTCAACAAATATCACTATACAGAATATTGATCTATCAACCTATTTTTTTCTCTATCTCTGAATATATATCCCACCACTGAATTATCCAAAGTAGAAACCAAGAGCCAATTTTTATCTTATTTTATATTTTTGCCAATTGTTTATCAAACTACAAGAATGTTCCATAACAAAAAGTACATGATGCACTTGGCATGAAGTTGCACATGAACGGAGACATGGAATGAATTATGGTGGAGGGAATCCCCAAGTGTCTATTTATAGCTCAATAATGGTTTACGGGGTTGCCCAGTTGGCAAAACAGCATGATCACTGGCACATTGGAAAATACAACTGGATCACTCTACGCACCGCTTCAGCCTACAGCAATGTCTGCCTTGCAAAAATGGAAGCAAAAATGTCTGGCAGCTAAAATCAATGCTATCAAAAGCTCTGAGACATAGCCCAATATCAGACAATGACTAAGTCCGGCTTTCCAATGGCTTAATCATGTTTATTTGTTTGTGTGTTTGTTTTAGAGACACCTAGCATTGCTACCAATAAACAAATCAAAATAAAGAGTCACCATCTGATAACTCTCACTTAAGGAATTTGCATTAGTAATTGGAATTTTGATTTACTACAATTCTTAACGGCTTAAGGTCCAGACACAGATATCACAACACAAAAATTCCAGAAAAAAGGTTTTTGTTTTAGATACGTCTAGCAATAAATACGTCAAAATGAAGATTCATAATATCATCATCGTTTTAAATACACGCATTCATATTAGTAATTGGGACTTGGGAGTCAAAATCATTTTCTAGGATTATCAAGCTACTTTAGATAATCACCCTGAGACAGGCAGAATCTGGCTTATAAGTGAACATAGGGAAAATATGATCTGAACGAAAATCTCAAGAAAATCTCAAGAAAAACGTACAACTTTACATAGGCCTATAATCCCTATATCATTGACTAGTCATTGAATACAAACACGTATTACACAGTATGTTATTTCATTGTAAATAGTGAAGTGTAAGTACACATAATTTCAAAATCAATGGTATTAGTAATGGGACTTTTGAATGTCCATAAATTGTATAAGAATTACCAATAAATTATAATTATATAAATAATGTAAAGATAATAAGGCCATATGTAATTTTGCAGCAGATCTAAGATTTTTTCAAAATGATATACTTCTGACATTCTTCTTCCCTTTTCACATAATTTATCTATTTATCATAAACAAGCTTCCTTGTCACATAAACTAGTCAATTATTAACATATATCTGTCAATAACAGGGTATAATGTCCTTGCAAACAGTAATTATAATATCAAATGCGATATAATGTCATTTTTCATTTCACATTTAAATAACGCTATGGTTCTTTTTCTCCTTTTTGTAAATAACTAGTAAATAACTTCCTAGTTTATTGCATGCTTGAACACATATTTTTTTCTGCTTCAAAACTACCTGATATTAAAGTAAACGAGAAAGCTTTATAAAATTTGACCAGCCGGCATAATAAAAGTTAAGAATTATTTTTTAAGAATGAAATAAAATATATTTCAGGCTAAAAAATCGCTATTATAAGACATTCTTTATTTGTTCAAGGTTACCTATCATTAGAAGGTAGTTCAGCCCTCTAAGTGCTAAGTCAAACTCTTGTCAATTGAGGAGACTGTGAAGTACAGAAGAGTATCTTTGCTAATTAGTGATGCCAAAATAAAGTATGAAGTATCTATTGCTGTATATGTGGGACCTTTTTAATTTACAAGCGCAGCATAGACACTGATCAGAGACAGATCATCAGATAAAACAATTACCACATAATCAAAACAATAAATCAATTGTGACAGAGAACACCATGTGCAGGATTCTTTATTGGCCCGCACATTGACACAGACACAAGGGACCATTGATTTTAATTAGAATCTAACCTATCAACTAAACAATGACTTACTTATCACTGTCGATTTAAACAAATCTAATTTATTGACCGCATCAACGAGCTTTACAGCTCAATATTTTTAATAGGTTCTTAATCTTATCATCACTGTTATTGCGACAAAGTATTGGGGATTTTTATTTTTAGATGAGACTTCCTTTAATACGTCCTTGACATATAAGCTGATAATTCTTTTGTTTGAAAAACTTTTTTTCTATTTAACAATTTACTTCATGCAGTAACATAGTAGCTAAGCCCTAGCGTACGATCATGCTAAAAGCTAATTCAGTTGTGAAGCAAAAATAGCACATTTTTAGGACATCATTGATTTGTTGGGGAAGTTAGTTTGGAAATTCCAACATAGATTAATTTATCAACATGCAGAGCTGGGAGGCTGGCCCGAGAGCAGTGAGGGGCCTGAAAGGGAGCACTGGACCTAGAAAGCCCTAAAATGGCCATTAAATCAAAAGTGGCGTTTGTTTACGAGGCCAGTAATGTCATATTTATTTTCAGGGTCTGTTTTCAGGGGCAATCAAATGCATCCCATAATAACACCCATAATTCCTTTGTCAGTATGTGTGATAAACAAAGGCATCAACATCACCAATTAAGATCGACCACAATGTTGACATTGGTGTACTGGACAGAAAATAGTGCAAAAAATATCTGATCATCGCTGACAGAGTTTTGCAATTTGCATTGAATAAGATCTGTCAAACGTCACACTGTGACTGTATGCATGGAATATCCATCTATTAATCTGAGGCATTCTGTTGTTCTTTCTACAACCACTGTACCAGTGCTAACATCTATCTGTCCATCTAGCTTCAGACGCTGCAGGTTCAAGTGTGTTTGCGTTTTACGCCTCTACAGCACCTTATTGGGCTGTATTGAGTGTGGGTTCGAATCCACCCATGGAACTCTATTCTGTCAATTGCATGTGACTTTTAAAAGCTAGAGTGCCCCTAGCACTCAGTGCTCTATGCTGAGGCGAGTCAGAAAAGTACTGAAATAACAAAGACATCAAAAAAATTTACGAACGTTTTGTTTGACTTTGATATATAACCCACTTAACCGTCTTATTTTTAAATAAATCAATCTTAATTTTGTTTCACCTTCCTCTTAAACTCAAGGTGAACGGTTACAGATAGAAGAAGTTTAGAGCTTATGTAACTGCCAGGCTCCTATAGAAAACAATTTGTCAACCATGTATAACAGCAAGGTAAATTTGAATTTCCTATACACAGCAAAGCCTACAAATTAATAGATAGATAGATAGATTTTATTTTTTCGAAACTGACAAAACATACATCCAGATTCAGTTACATGATGAGGGTGCGGGTTCAAATCCAACCAAATTGATAGAAAGACAATTAGACAAATAGATCAGTGTAAATAGACATGCAAATAAATTTAAAGACAGATCAGTACAACGGATAGACTAGTGTAGATAGACGGAAGGATGACTAGGGCTCTACATCCTGTATTTATGCACTCAGTTAGACTAATTAATTAGCAAAGGAGGACTCAGAATGACTGAAACAGTTGTCCAACCATAAATCTGTCAGAGATTCGTCAGTGGTCTAATATAGATCCAGGTGACCCGATCAGAGTAGGATACGAACCTGGGACTCAGTAATTGGAAGGCAAGAGTACTACCAACTGAGCTTAATCCCATCCCTGATATAGTATTATATGAAGAAACCGCAAAATGCAATATGTTAACAATGAGATTATACACGCAAAAACTTGAAATCATAAAATTCATGAAATCAACTTTGTGTTAGCCAGAGTCTACAGTAAAACAAACCCAATCAACTTGAAAGACTCGTAAAATGCAGATTGCCAGAGAGCAGATAAGCTCCAGGGGCACTAATTACGAATTATGGGTTTTTCCAACATTTTGAAAAACAAGCTACACATTTTATACTATGTTTTCTGGCTAAATACAGCAGGATTCAAGCGTAACACATGTATAACACATGTATGTATTTAATTATATACATATATAAGTTGTGTAAGCCAATCCCTGGATATTTTTGGCGGGATTAAATTGGAATTAGGAGTTTAAATTTTTTTATCGTTTAAATATTCATGAAACTTTAAAGCCACAATGACGCATGTAGATCTGACAGACCCATTTCCATGGACTCTATAAAAATTAACTAAATATGTTCGTTTAAACTTATCACAGACTAAATTTCTTGTTCAATAGCCCTGTACATTAACTAAAGAAGTAAAATTTAAGGAAACCTAGGACCTGTCAGGAATGGCGAATGGAAATGACACAAGCAAACCCCCTAAGCAAAAAGTGACAAAATAACCATTTAATACCACAAGTCGTGCAAAATGGTTCAAAACCAAAAATTAGAAATTTTCATAAATGACAAATATGACCTTATCCAAATTTACTTTTGCAACCAAACTTCCTTCCTCAGACAGCCAGTCCAATTTTCTATATAAATAACTTCGCGATCAATGTTTGTAAACATGGTAAACTTTTGCTTTTTCAAATATATGTGTATATTAATACACTTCCTTCCCTATTTATAAGACACAGAGCCCATTTACAATCAGGGTTACAGGGTTTGCACAACTTTCGGAAGTGAAATAACAATTCTTGGAAAATCTTCACAACTTCCCTAACAACACTGCAAATCCTTATAATAAGATTTCCCCAGACATGCTATTTCATCCCTGAATAATCATCATAATATTATCAACTTCGCAAATTGTTTAATTCAAAATTGCAGGAAATTGAAACGGAAGATTGACTTTTTACGTACTGTTGCATAATTTTTTCCAGAAGATGTACTACTTAAAATAGTCAGTTTTGGGAGATATTATCAACCTTTGGGTAAATAAGACAAATTTGGCCGATCTTATGTAACAAAATCTAATTTGTCACTCAACATGTTCTACAATACAATGCATGAGAACACACAATTAATCAACTTTTAGTGTCTTTTTTAACGAGAAAAAAAAGGTCCAAAAAAAAGAAACACGGTAAACAGTATCTACAACAACGCATTAACTATTAGGCCACACATAATTGATTCTTAGCTTCGCGGACCCGCCGACACAATAGATACACTGCCGATGGAAAAATAAAAATTTTTTTTTGACATTATAGAAAAAAATTTTTTTACCTTTTTTTTTTTTGTCCTACCGACCGACCCTAGAAAAAGCGCCTTGAGAGGATCCGAGAAGCTAAAGATCAATTATGTGTGGCCTTAAGAGTTTTTAAATAACGGCCCGAAGTGGCACTAAAAACGCAACTAACATGCTTAAAACCATCGAGAAAGTGAATTACAAACAATGACTTCAAAATGCTCAATTTGTGGAAGTTACATGTGCCACAATATTGTGACACATTTGTGTGATAGTCCGCAGTCAGGCAAGGTCACAGTGACCTAGCAAATTGGCACGAGGTCAATCTTCCTCCATGTTTACGTGCATAACTTTGGGATTTTTGCAATGCTAAATCACGTCCGTAACTATAGTTAAACTTCCTTGAATTTAATTCAACAGGCCTCGCAGAATGCCAGCGTGCACCACAGCACGCTGCAATTTCTGTATATTCAAGGAGTACCATCAAAAGCAGCAGCTGTGAGATTATCTTTAAGTTAACTAAGGCCAAACAGAATTCATCTTTAGCTTCTTGAATCTTCTCACTTTTTCTCGAGTTGGAAAAAAAGGCTGTGATCTAAAATTTTTATTTTGTCTGTCAACTAAAATTGTGGGTATGTTCAATAGCTTTTTTTTGTCATAGGCGTAAAATCTGTAAATCTGTTGGGTGGATTAATCAGACAGAGACACTCGGGGTTAACAAGTCAAAATCTTAAACTCATTCCAGTACCACTCAGGATGAACATAAAGACAGTGCAATTATCTTATACCCCAGAACATCGTTATAGCTCTAAAAAGTTGTAATGCAATAAAATTTTAACTCACCTTTCGACTTAAATCCACAATTTTAACTTCTTTGTCGTTGGGCGATGATACCAACTGACTCCTAAAATATTCCAGTTCCGCAACTAGTGTATTTATTCGGCTGTTAGCTTCATTTAGTTTTAATTCCAATTCTTCTCTTTCCTGTAAATAAAACAAATATATATATGTAAAATGTTATCTAATAATTACGATAACCATATATACTACCAACAGTCAAACATTTGAAATGTCTCCATACGAAGCATTTCTTATTTTTCCAGTTAGTGGTAATAGAGCACTTTCAGTTTAATTACTACAAGACTTTGTCAAGAGTGTGTTGGCAAGAGCAAACTATCAGAAATTGTGAATTAGCTCCCACAGTATAGTTTTTCACTCTCAAGAGTGAAAATTTCACTTCCAGAGTAACACATGATGCTCCCAGAACATTCACACACTTGTGGAAAACTCTCAGAAAATTTTGAACTGTTCAAAATTTTCTGAGAGTATGGAGTTGATCTGGGAGCGAAATATTTGCTCTGGGAGTATCAACTTTTGCTCTAGGAGTGTCAACTTTCACTCTGGCAGAAAAATTTTCACTCTGAGAGTAAAAAGCTACCCTCTGGGAGTTAATTCGTGATTTCTGAATTTTGCTCTTGTCAAGGTACTCTTGGGTTACTCTTGGCTGTGTGAAACGGGCTTTAGTCATAATTTCAAAAAAGACGAGTTCATTGCAAAAAACAATTGTGTTTTTTCAATGAACTGGCACTAAAATTTTAATTGCAACTTTTATTGCAACTAAGAGGACCTCAGGGACATTTTTAATTAATCATTTTATTTCTGAACTAATTCACTTAGGTTTTTCCCAAACACTTTTTTGCACTCATAGGGTAAAATTACTTGATTGACAAATAGCTCCATAAAATCTCCATGCAATCAAAAGGATAGTATTACCATAGGCCTATATATGCATGGAAAAGTACCCACTGAAACCATATACTATTGGAGAAATCTTTCAGTATCCTGCACCATATCCTTAACTGAACTTACAAAAGTCATTTCGGAGCAATTTATGTCCTAAAAGGATACAGGGCCCTCAATTATATAACCTGGGAAATTTTTATAAACAGGATGGCCATCAGAATCATTGCAGTTTTAAGCATCTTTTATTGCACATGCAGGAATATGGAAAGTTGCATTGCAATAAGCATGATAAGAGTGTCTTAAGATTGATAAGTTCACAAGATAAATATATTTAATAATCTTAATAAAACAGATGAAAAAACTTAGCTAAAAAAAGAAATCTATCGAAAGTATCATTAAGTGAGAACATTTTATTAGAAGAGAAGATAATGAGATAAAATATATTCAATAATTCTCTCTGAGAAAAAGAGAATTACAAGAGGATAGTTTAGTGTAATTTTTAGTGCATCTGTATTCTTCAGAATTTCACAGAAGATACAAATAGACAAGAACGTTTTTCTTAATTGAAACCAATTTTAAAAATTCCACCACAGGACACTCAAGTACAGTACACTCTCACATTGAGTCTATCAATTATTGATAGTTTTGATTAACTTAGTTTTATCTTATCACTGACCTCATCACATATACATAAAGATAATCATTTGTCAATGAAGTTATCAAGATTGAGGTTTACCATTATATTACAAACATGACAGTTGGGGAAAGTTTACCGGGAATTTTCTTGATAATGATGTATAAGTAAATTTTCAAATAAATCATTAATTCAAACAGTTTATCATGTCGCTGACTATAAGGTTGACCATATGTCATGTGTTAATTTCTGCTGTCATGATGTAAGATAGGCATTTGTAATGTGAGGTGGGGATTTACACACAAGCACATGTAAATTTTAAAATGTTAGATAAATTCACATTTCGCAGAAAATTATACTATCGTTGTAATCCTCATATCAATAAGGAAATGCAATGCAATAAAGTTTTTTGATAAGGAAACAGATGCTTATGTTAGATAATTTCAAATGTTAGGGCCATACATGGGATACCGGCTATACCGTATCTACTTGGTGAGAAGACCCCCAATCCTTCAATTCAAATTTTTTGTTCTGAAGAGGTGGGGGGGGGGGAGGGTTAACACAAAGCATCTACCTGAGTAAAGGGAGGGGGGGGGCTTTTAACTGAGGTATTAGGTATTTGGGGGGAACAATACATAATTGGGGAGTTGGGGGGGGGGAGGACACATTTCATGATTTTCAAATAACTGCAAAAATGAACAGCAAGCTTAATGCAAATATGTCAATGACAATGTAGTGAGTTTTTAAAATGCAAACATGTAAAACGTGCACACCAAACCATTCATTACACACCCTTTTCAGTTGCAATATTGAAAATAATGCAAAATTTAATATTGCATTTGAATACACACCTGAGTAAGCCTGTCCAGTGCTTCTGGATTTCTTGTTAAACTTTTCACAGTGTTCCTCAATTTCATATTTTCTCTTATTAGATTGTCCACCATCTGCTTTGAGTATCCTGAAGTTTTCAATTTTCCTGCCAGAGATATTTCTCTTGTGTCTCTGGGTAGTGTAGCTGACTGCTTGGGCATGTGTTGTTGTTGATGTTGCTGTCTTGTGACCCCATTTTGAGATTCCAATTTTTTAATCTTGGCTCTGAGCCTCTGATTTTCTTCTCTCTCTTCATGTAAACACTGAGTAATAGTACTGCTTCCATAGCTTGCATATTTGTCTGATTCAACACTTTGAGTCTGACTTTGAGTGATAAGGTTCCTCAGTTTTGCTAGATCCTCATTCAGTTTTGCACCGTCGTCTGACCCAGATGATATATCCCATGATTTTAAAGGCTGGTTAGCAATAACGTTAGTAGCCATGATAAATATGTACACAATACAATACTGATATACCCCAATTTTGACTGCAGAAACACTAAAACCGATCCATGACGATGAAATCCTTTATACACTCACAGCACCTGCTTCTAAAAATAGAACAGGGATTTCCCTGTGACGCAGAACTAGCGCCACACAGTGGCAGAAAGATGCAACCAGGGGAATGCCCCTTTTCACAAATAAATATGTTGGAAGTATACACAGAAAGGGCTTTATAAACCCAACATGACTCATCAGCCCTTTAACCCTGGGGAAATATGCAAATTACTGTTTCACGGAATCAATTATTTGGGATAAAGTGAAAGTGAAAGTAGCAGTGTACAGTGGAGCACAAATGCAGCAAAAAGCCTTTTCTAGATCAATGTGCTATCTTTTTGTGAACTCCTGTGTATTGAAAGAGGTACAAGTAGTTCAATTTAGTTGATAGGTAACTAGGCATTCCATAAATCTCTAATAAATCTCTATCATACTATAAATAAATAAATTCTATGACACACTCAGACAAATCCTCTGAGTCTGAGCAACTGTTTCTTTTTGTCACCACAGTGTTAAGTCAACTAAACATTAGAAGGGAAAATTCTGGCATGATTCACATGATCTGTCCTACTATGGGAAATATTTTTGCTGATTTAATAAGGGAAATCTGGCAGTCAAGCTAAATTGTCCTATAAACCAATCCTCTAAATTTTTTAGCCATGTTATTTATTATTATTATTTTTTTTTTTTGGAAGATCAGTATATAATCCACAAAATCTTCATTTACATGCTTGAATAAATAACTTTTCTAAATAACTGACAACGTCATGCAATCTGTCAATTCAAATATTCTTAATCAGTAAATCCTAAGAAAAAATAGAAAAATAAATAATAAGGCATTTTATATAATTACATGAATGAAAAAAACTAAAAATACCACTGCACCGCTGAATTATGCAATTTATTCAATAAAAAAAAATTTTTTTTTTAAAGTTTAATTACTTGGCTCCGTAAAGCCAATATTATTTATAGAAAAAATCCAGTTTCTAATAATAGATTACAATATGATAACGGCAGTTTTTAAATGTTTTTATAATAGGCCGAAAATATTAAAATTTTATGACACGCCCAATTCTAAATTAATACAAATTTGGAAAAATGCTATACAAGCATATAAATATCAATGTTACATACTCGAAGTTGATTATAATAATGACAAGTGGATGTAACCATAAATTATCATTTTTAAAAATCAGGAAAAAACGGATAATCCAGATAGCTCCAGATATTTCTAGAATATGAAATTAAGTTCCCGGCATTTCCGCACACAATTATTACTCAAGACAGGAAAGGGGAAACAGTGGTTTTGTATATAACCAAATTATTATAATAACACTAATTTCATAACTCAACAATTTTGGGGTAAACAAACTAGTGCAATTTTAAAATTGCACGTCAAATACACAGAAAATCTATGTCATCATTAAATCGACTATGACGTGGCAGAGGGTGTGTGATAACTGTCACAATTTTGTCAAACATATTTCAACACAAGCCAAAACACATGTCAACAAGCATGGATCAAATCTGGATCAAATTCACAGACTTGTTGATTCAGGATATATGTACTTAAACTAACTGCACTCATTGAATAAATCGTTTACGATGTCAAGGTCATGATAATGGAATTCTTACACAATAACATTGCACAATTAAATAATTAAAGGGGGGTTTTTGCTCATTTTCTACCCATAAAAAATTTACAAATTTTTTCATTGATGGATTTCCAAGTAAATCTAACAACTTCTGAAAAGAAATTGTTTGTACTGATATTAAATGGTCGCCCTCTTACCTTCCTGTTCCAAAATAAAATTATTCATTTCAAGACTGCCCATTGAAAAGAATTTATCAATTTCACCAAAATTCAGCAAGAAATTATTCATTCTAAAAAAATTCCAAGTCTGGATATTAAATGGTCGCTCCCTAATCTTCCTGTTCCAAAAGAAGTCTATTGCCATTTTTCTAATTGAATTTTGAATCCCCTGTCTGTTAGCTCTGAAGGGGCTTTATGTCCCTTAGGCCACACATAATTGATTCTTAGCTTCGCGGACCTGCCGACACAATAGATTACCTGTCAATGGAGAAAAAAAAATTGACATTATAAAAAAAAAAAATTTCACCTTTTTTTTTTTTGATCCTAGAAAAAGTGCCTCGAGAGGATCCGAGAAGCTAAAGATCAATTATGTGTGGCCTTATGTCCCTTGTCCAACCAGACTCCAGAGCCCAGTAAGAAACATCAGGCACTGAAAGGAACAACGCAACAGTACAAAATTCCAAAAAAATCTAAATCATTGGGGGTCCAGTTGGTCTACACGCCAAAAACCATTTAGGCCAGACTTTTCTAATTTTTAGCTTCTCGGATCGACCAACCCAACAGATTTTCTGCTTAAAAAAAAATTGAGCATGACGGGTATTTTTTACCAAATTGACATTACAAAAAATTGAGATTTCACTTTTTTTCGTTCTACCAACCGACCCTAGAAAAAGTACCTCGAGAAGATACGAGAAGCTAAAGATCAATTATGTCTGGCCTTACTTGTAGCCTAGTAGTAGCAAGTAGTAATGTGTGGAGCATTTCGAAATATGTAAAATTTGACTTTTCTAGGAAACTCAAAAAAAAAACAGTAAATTAAACATAAATGAAGTCACATAACCAACCAGGGAAATATAAAAATACTATTTCATTCACAAAAATGTCTGTTCCCAAATTCTAAATGATTACATATATACATGTGTAAATGGTATTCCCTAAATAACTCATTTCTGCCTTAAAATTTTTGCATAATATTGTGTAATCTTTCCTAGAAACTACAATTCATTGGGAATATATAACTTTTAAAAAACAAGCATTCACTCTGATATCAATACAACTGATTTCCAATTAAAACCAGATCTCTGTTTGCTGGAAATGGATATGCATGGATGATTGGATCTTTATGTCCTGAATTTATACACTCTGGTGGGATTATTCTTCTATGAGAAGGATTTTTGACATTGCCAACCCGTATGGGTACAGGAGACCCAACAGCCAAAGCTGGAATTGAAGTAGACCCAATGATTTGAAGCCAAAAGCACAATCAACTGAGCCAAATCCCCCTTCTTCATCTGCACACTCTGTCAAATCATCTGTTGGCACAGTGCCAACTCAACAATCAAAATGGCAGACAAAAATTTAGTATGATATTCAGAGTCTGCAAGAAAAGAGGGGTCAGATCTTCAGGAAATTTAAGGTAATCGGCGAGTAAAATTCACAGGTATTGCTATCTTCAAACGCATGGAGGGATGATTGGGGCTCTACGTCCTGTATCTATGCACTTGGTACTCCAATTAAAAGGACAAAGCAATGATGCGAATGATCACAGGCCCCTCAATCTCTTCCCTGCAAGCCTGCCCCTTCCAAAGCTCTTCATACATGTATAAAGTTGGATATTAGTGAGGGATGGGAGACTGTTGTACCAGGGGAAGAGATTTAGCGCCCTGTGCGAAGGATGATTGAAACTACCAAGTGACCTGGCCACAGCAGGAATTGAACCAGGGAAGACTGGAAGAGAGTCCATCTTTTTAAAGTATGGTGTAATCATACTATAAATTCATGGATGCTTCACACTACTTCTCCCTAACTATGTAACCCACACTCTCAAAAACCTGCACACAACGTATCATCGTCATATCAAGTTAATCTACAACAACTATATCTATGTCTCCTCTCAACCTTCTTTTCCATTTCCACTCGGCCGCTTTCCACCAAATCCCACCCCTCAATCTCTTCTCACTGCCGTGGAGTTGAAATTTTGAAACTTCACAACTTTAGCATGCAGATGGCAATTCTACAATTTCCTCTCTAGCTGCCATTCTTACTCTCATTATACGATGAGTGGACCCAAGACGACCCTTCTCTGTTCAACAAAGACACAGGGATCATTTACAAATCATCATGTGACAACCAACACATATCAGAAGGGCTAATCTTTTTTTTTTTCAATCTATTTCTGTTACTGAACCAGGAAATTTTCCGCATTTAAGGTCTATCAAAGTAATATCATTAACCATATCAGCCTGTAAATATAATTAAAATATCTCAATATAGTTCTATTCAATTATATGGTTCCCGTTTGGAAATTCCAAATTTTAAATTATAACGAAATTAAGTTAAAAGGCCATTAACTTGCGGGCTATTCCAAAATCATTTGAAGAGCAGTAATAAATGAAATTCATAATTATACTGAAAGATTAAATTTTTTCAACTAGCTGATATCATTTTTAGAATTGATGCAATGTACGTAATGAACTTTTTTTGGAAGCTAAGCTTCCTATAAATATACATCAAATCTAGAATTGGCATCAGCCCAGCTCAACCAGACCACAAACCGGCAGCAGTACCAAGGGGTCACTGGAAACTCCAGTGACAAGAGTGACAAGCAGTGACAAGCAGGTACCATGACCTGCTAATCATACTTATTAGGGTGTGTCAATTTTTAATTTTTATGCAAATTCAAAAAGCACTAGTGCCTGAAATGTGCGTTTTGACCTGGAGAATCCAAATCTGTTCTCGAAATGGCGATACGACAATTCTTACCTACTTCAATTTTGGTTCAAAGTTTTAATGTTTTTTTTTCATTTTCGACTATTTTCGCCAATATGCGGTTCTCTATAACTTTGTCAGTATTTGTCATACAACATTCTAATTGACATGGTTGGAAAGCTCACAAAAAGAGCTTCATTTTGCATACCAACATCAATGGTCTAGGACGATATCTTGACTCCTACTGCTCTTTGGCCTCCATTTTTTAGAAATGAAAATGTTGCAGACAGTCTAATCCCGTCAAAAAAAGGCTTTTGAATTTTTTTTCACTGATAATTGCAGTGAAAAAATTGATGTTGGTATGCAAAATTAAGCTCTTTTTGTGAGCTTTCCAACCATGTCAAATTGAAGTAGGTAAGAATTATCGTATCGCCATTTCGAGAACAGATTTGGATTCTCCAGGTCAAAACGCACATTTTAGGCACTAGTGCTTTTTGAATTTGCATAAAAATTAAAAATTGACACACCCTAATACTTATCATGCTTATAATAATTTTTTAAACCAACGGAAGCAAGTTGCTTAAAATCGTTTTGATCGCATCAAGCTTTACTAACAAAACAAATTGGGGATTTAGTTCCTCGGGTATGCGCCCAAGCATAGCGTCCTCTTTAGGCAGCCCTTTTTTAAGGAATACACTCCTAGAAACTGCTGCCATTTTTTCCCGTAAGGGATGTTTCAATAGTCTTTATAGACTGATCAACGCGAGCTGCTAAATTTTGCTATCCCATAGTCAAGATGGTTCCAGAATAGCACACTGCCTGGGTACTGCCAGAAACTGCGGCCATCTTATCTCTGGAAGGGATACCCAACAGAAGACCGGCCAATAGGAGCTGCAGGATTTTGTTATCCTGCGATTGCAGAGGGGCGTCCAGAAGAGCAGACTGCAGTGGACCACCAGGTTTTTAAAATCTTCATCAAAAATCTTCCAACAGAGGCAGCACCGTCCAGTGAAAGCATTGTGAGGAAGATATTGAAAAGAAACCCTCAATGGAAAGACAAACCGGGAAAAAGCAGTCTCTACAAGACTAGATTCAAGCAGCAATGAGCAGCATGCCATCGCGCAACTCCAGAGGACTTGAAGAGTCTGGGGGAAAAAGTAAGGAATTTGTAAATGTCAATGTCTAGAAATTTCTAAATCACAATGGAAATATCGGAAGACATCAGAAAAATGGGAAATTGTGATACACTTTTTAATTGCCCAAACATTTGTTCACTTTTTTTCAGACCTGCGCAAATGCACTAAAATCATGTGCGAGTGTGTCTTATCAGTAGTCAGGTACATACGGACTGGTAACAAAACACGTCCCACATCCTTCAGCCTTCAGCATTCTGGGCATCACTATCAAAGTAACCCCACAAGATGGATGATCCAGGTTTTTACATCCAGTATTTATGCACTTCGACAGGCTAATTACAAAAAAGAACAGGAGTAAGACACAGCACTGAGGCAAACAATGATTGAAACTGCAGTCCAAAACCCAGGTGAGCTGACCAGAGTGAGAATCGAACTCGGATGCAGGGATTGGAAATCTAGAATGCTACAAACTGAGCCAATCGCCGATGGATGGATGGATGATGGGGGCTCTACGTCCTGTATTTATGCACTTGGTAGGCTAATTAGGACAGGAGGAGGATATTGGAATGAGGTTAAAGATGACAGAAACAGCCGTCCAACATTGGCCCAAGTGACCCCGCAAGAGATGGATTCGAACCCTGGACCCAGCGATTGGCAGCCAAGTACGCTACCGCTAGACCAACCCTCCCCTCACCCACCCAAGAGCAAATCCCCGAAAAGACGGTCTAATGGCATGAATAGATGAACAAAATAATTCATTCATAGAAATTTGTAATTTTTTTAATAAGTCACCATGTGCGGCAAACACATGTACTGGCATTTATATTTTTTGTCACAAGCAAACATATATATGCGAGACTGCACGTTACTTTTGAACGTAAATATTAGTCACACTAAATTGAATTGTTATATTCAAATGTACCAATTACTATGAACAATTTACTGGCAGTGACAATATCAAACATTCTCCTGCGTTAAAAAACCCAGATATTAACTCTCGCAACATCATTTCATTGTTACCTCCTGGATTTCAGGATGATATGGAATTGAATATACCCATACAATGTATATGTATATATACAAAATAACAGTTGAACACAAATTTGGTAAAAGAATTTACCAATAATTCAAAATAAGAACAGAAAAAAAATGTTAGTTTTGATAAACAGTTAACTTAATGACCTATAAAAAACTTAAAAAAAATGTTTTTGTTAGCACCTTAACTTTCAAACCATCCTAATATCATAACATCAGTAAAATCTGCTGAGGTAAAATAACTTGCATGCTTCAACAGATAAAAGGAAAGGGACTTATCAGGAATTGTTCAAGTGTCCGTCAGTTTCAGGTAGCCTAAATTCTTCAAAGCAGCATAACTTTTCATTTTTTTAATGTCTCATTTTCCATTTTCAGTCTATTTTTGTTTCAAAGGACGCTTTTTGGCACCAGTTAGAGATTTCTTAGCAGGTGGCGCTTCAGCATCTGCTTGTTTCCCACGTTTTCTGCCAGATGGCGCTACATTCTCTTGTTCCTCTTCTTGTTCGTTGTCAGAGTCTGCAACTTCGTTCTGTGGAGGAGAAAAATATTAATAAATTCCCATTTGATTTAAAAACTAGTTCATGTATCAGATAATATTTTCCCGTAGGCCTAGTTTCACAAAATACTAGGGATACCACCGATACCATTCCAATACCGATACCATTGGTTACTAATGGAGCAGCGCCTCCGATCCAGTACTGATACCACTTTAAGGGTGCCGATACCACTTTAAGGGTAACACTTTAAGGGTAACACTCTAAGGGTATCACTACCAGTATCTGTATCAGAATATCCCTACAAATTACAACATGGTAAAATTTTGAAGCCATTTTATTCCGTAGCAGACACACCCTACTCACTCGACTTTGATCCGGAGAAGCACCTCCCCCCTCCTCCTCTTCTTCTTCTTCTTCCTCACTGCTCTCCTCCCTGTCTTGTACTGCTTGGTCAACCTCCGCCGCCGTGATGCGGAAATCACGAGATGTACTCAGTTTCATGTTCTCCATTAGGTTGATCTGGAAAGAGAATTCACAATACAGTGGTCCCTGTCTTATAAGAGGTAGATAATAATAAGACAAACTCTTATAAGCCTAACTTGCCCAATATGACAGCTTCCTTCTGCAATAAGTGAAATTTTTAGTGCATTTTGCACCCAAAGGAGAGATGGATGGATGGATGATTGGGGCTTTACGTCCTGTATTTTTGTACTTGGTAGGCTAATCAGGACAGGAGGAGGACACAGCAATGAGGCGAAGGATGATTGAAACAGCCGTCCAACATAGGCCTAGGTGACCCGGCAAGAGCTTGATTCGAACCCCTGACCCAGCGATTGGCAGCCCAGCATGCTACTGCTAGACCAACCCTCCCCCCCCCCCACCCCAAGGAGAGACTGTACCCACCCGAGAGGTGGTTTCATGACTTAAAGTTGAATTCCACAGAACACAGCTGCTCCACCTATGATTATAAAAGTTTGTGATGACGTCACCTCAACAACAATAGTAATGACATCACAATCTCATTGTTTGATTGTGACATCATCCTCCATAAACAATTGGTGATGACGTCACATAACCAAAATGAGACAGAATCCCTCTTTTTTTGTGACTTTACGTCATTGTAACAGTATCAATGTTATACAAATAAGGCATGATATCAATGTTATACCATAGATTTGTAGCCCTAACTCTTTGGTTATACAAATACGTCATGATATAAGTACAATGTGAAAACTTATTTGCACGAGGAAATTCATATTGCACTAGGGCGACATGGTAAGTGCCGTATTTGTTTTATTTCATGACCACTACGCTCCCATCTGTTCTGCAACAGCAGAAACTTTCACATTTTTTGCGGAATAAATCTGCAAAAGAAAAATGACTTCTGACAATATCAGATAAAGAAATGACAGTAAATATATTTTTTTTATATGACAGTAAATATTTTTAAAGTATATGTTGAAGAAAGTGGGAAACAAATGTATGAAAAAAAAGTAAGTCGAAAATAAAATTCTGGAAAAAATAAATCGATGGAAACATTTTGACAAACGAAAAAAAAAACAAGAAAAATCGGAAAGAACCTTTTTGGGGAAAAAAAATGTTAAGAAAAAAAATAATAAATTGGTTGAAAAATATTGGCCATTGCACCCTAACCATTTCGGCAAAAAAAAAAAAAATTGGAATTTTTTTTTTGGGGAAAAACTTGTGTTCACTATTGCACTCTAACCATGCAATATGAGTTTTTATGATGTCTTCATTGAGCTGACTTCGTCCAATCAGCATCACTCTAGCATAGTGGTCATGTAATAAAATCATTTATTTTGAGTGTCATCTGCGCCAACTGAAAATATTGATTTCTGAATTATAAAAATAAAAAATACAGTGTTTAAAAAATATCTGCACTGAAGTTATGACTTCAACATGTTCAAAGATTGCCAAGGAAGAAGTTATTTGTGTTATAAAATTGGATTAGAAATTATTCAGTTAAAAAAACTCCAAGCACCACCCTGCAAATCTAACGGATGTTGCCTTATTTCCAATGTCATACTTCTTTATTTTATGAATGACCTTAATATCAGGATTATAAACAGGATTATAAACAGTTTTAAATATTTATATTTATATGTGATTTGAATCAAACTAGATTTCTTACAAAAACAAAAAAGCAGCATAAGCCTGAAACAATATGCTTGCTTGTCTTGACTTATTTGCATAAATTTCAGCTCAGGGCAAACGAGTAATGCTTTGAACTTTGAAAAAAAAAGGATAAAATATTGAGCTTTTTTAAAATTATGAAATATTGAGCTTTTTTAAAATTATTAAGTCATACAAATTTTTACAAGACAAACAATTGCAACATAATTTGAAGTAATTGTTGTGTCATTGCTTGAACTCAAGAATTCTAGTTGACGTCATGCATAAAATTATGAGATATCTTATTTGTGGCTTGGTGGCGTTGTTATCATTAACCTTGATTTGGAGACTGCACTTCTTAAATTTCTTATTTAAGGCTGTATTCCATTATTATTTCATGGATACCTTGATATTTGTCACATGATCGCCCTTTATGTCAGAAATCACTCAAAATGAGTTTTGTAACTGATACTTTTTTTAAGTACACAGGAATTTGAATAGGTCACAGGACAAATTGATGGTGACCCTTCATTTTTCACTACTTTAAAAAACTTTTTGAAGAAATTTTTGGCAAAGTCTCATGAATATCTAATGAACAAATTTAATTCATGATATATATCTAAACCAGTTACTCTGCTATATGGCCCTTTATCAGTTACTTTTCAATCACTAAATAAAGTACACACAGGTAGTACAGGTTTTCTCACTTTTAGACCAATTCTTGCTACTTATGAGGCAACTAAATGTTTACACCATCTCATCTACATTGCATCCAGTCATATGTTGAAACCAATGAATCACAGACATCTAATACATCTTTGCCCATACAACACTGAACGCACCTTAGATTTCTTAGTCAGTTGGATCAAGAATTTCTCATACTGCTCAATGGCAAAGATCAGTGAAGGGATGGATTTCGTCTCCTTGATGACTTTGTTCTTATTTGCTAATGCTATTGCGGATGACACTTTTTTATCCTTCTTCTTCTTGCTGTCTTCCGTGGCTTGTTGGAGGCTTTCACTTCGTGCAGCCTGAAAAAATAAAAGGGAATTCTGAAAAAACATGAGCTCTTAGTCCAAGTGTTGGAGTTGGGAGAGGGAAATCAGGGATGGTATTGGGAGTCGGAGATGGTATCGAGATTCAGAGGTCGGAGTCACACAGAAATGCAATTTAGAGTCAGAGACGGGAAGAGTCAGAGATGGGAGTCGGTAGTAAGTGATAAGATTCGGAAGCCAGAGATGAGATTCGAGAGTCAGAGATGGCAGTCAGAAGTCGAAGATTGAAGTTGGATGCCTAGTCTTAAATGGAAGTCGGAAGATTTTGGGAGGAGTTGGAAGTAAGATTTCAATGTAGCTTGGAGTCGGAAAATATGCTTATAACTATGCTGAACTACGAAAGATATCAAAACGGAAGAAAGCTTTATCTCACCTGGATGTAAGTTATCAAAGCATAGACAAACTGCGTCAAGTTGTTTCCTGATAACTTCACTAATTTCTCAAACCTCGGAGACATGTGACCTGGGCCTTTTCGGTAGATTCCAAGATACTGAAATTTACAAAATAAATTTTAGTCAGAAATGGAAGTCAGAAGATTTTGTTTCCTCAAATAGTGCGCTCAACTGAACTATTCAGAAATGCAATAAGATAGGAGAAACTATAGCCAATAATTTTTTTAGAAGAAAACAAGTTTTTACTCACAAATTTAACAAGGAGAGTCAAACTCCCATACAACTGCGTCACTGACTTGACGATTCCATCCATACAAGACCCAACAGGAATTGCAGCTTGGATAAGTTCATGGAAACCGTTTATCATCTGTCCAAGACGTGTGCAAATGTTCTTTTCTTGCGTTTCTGCTTGAGTTAAGTCTGTGAGGTCCTCTGTAACACAAAATAATGAAGTGTCTATTCTGGGAAAATAAAACATCCTCCACATTGGGTAAAAGTATTGAGTTTCACTGAATAATTTTTCAGACCCAAATTTCGGCTTCAGATGTTAGCCATTTCTGCCGCTTGCCGGATCGCAAAGTCATGTTTTTTTTGGGGGGACTTGCAGATTTACTACCACCTCGGCACGATTCAATAATCATGGTAAAGAAAGTTATGGTTATCATGATATACAAATTTTGAAGTATGGATGGATGGATGATTGGGGCTTTACGTCCAGTATTTATGCACTTGGTAGGCTGGCTAATTAGGAGGACACAGCAATCAGGCGAAGGGTGATTGCAACAGCCGTTCAACATAGGCCCAGGTGACCAGTGAAGAGTTGGAATCGAACCCAGGACCAAGAGATTGGCAGTCCAGCATGCTACCACAAGACCAACCCTCCCTCCCCCCAATTTTGATAAATAAAAACAACTCTAACGGACATCCATTACACATGAGGGATTCAATTTGTTAAAAGACATTCATATATATTTAAGTCAGAAATTCCAGCGCTTTTTCTCACCTGAAGTGTGACCCTTGATACTGTTAATGACCCAATTAGTGTCGTCAATGTCTCTGTCGTACTGATGCAACACGGCTAGAAAAATGTCCGGGGCTGCTGTCCTTTGATTCACGAGACTGAAATTAACTCTGTCCTCCACTTCCACCTCCTGCAAAATAAGCAAAGAAAATAAATTAGGTATAAAACTAAACTCAGTTTTCCAAGTTGAGACAATAAGACAAGGAAATGAGCAAATAGAAGAATTCGAAAAAATTGTCAGGTAGTAACTAAAGATTCATAATTCATAATTCCATTCATTCTGATATCTTATATAACTTAAGATACGCCATCATGGGTCAATTTCATGTCTACTTTTGCCCACAGAATTAACATCTTGATTTGAATAGCATTACATTACCTGGTCAATGTCGCCAAGTTGACTATGAACATCCACTGACAGATCGCGACAGACTATTACCAAACTTCGGAGCTGGATTGTGATCTTGAACAGCAGTTGAATCAGGCATTTCACAACTGACAAGTCATCTGAAATGCAAGGAAAGTTTTTGAGATTTCCAAGTCAAGGTTTATTTCAAAATAATTAAACTGCACCACAAACAAGTTAAGTTTTATTTCAAAATAATTAAACTGCACCACAAACAAGTCAAGGTTTATTTCAAAATAATTAAACTGCACCACTAACAACATTTTACCATTTTCTACCTGAAGCTAAATTTATTTTCACTTCATATAACAAAAACTTAAATTGAGTAACAATTTGCATTGTAAATGTACTGGAAATTCATAACCACTCAGCCAACCAGCCGACACAGACTTCATATACTCTGGCCAATTAACCTAATACATAGGTCAGTAACTTACCAACAGTCTGTTCAGTGCATAACGTCTGGACCCAATTCTGGACCTGGCCAAACTCGGGACTGGCTGCATTTAAGCCAGTGGTCAGTTGACCAATCACTTGAAGCAGAGAAACGGCCTCCTTGGCGTTCCTGTCAGCTTCTTGGGCAGTGAAGTAGTTCATTACTATTCTCTGGAAATATTCAGGTTTAGAAATAGTTATTCAGAGTTATACTGCAAATGTAAAATGCAGAGTTCAAATTCACGAGTCTGTACCTCCGTGAGTCAAAGACCTCCTCTCTGCCTCCCAACTTTTTAACGTAAATCGCTAGTGTTATATCAATTACAGAGCTGAATTTAATTTTTAATAGGCAAATTTTATTTGTGGAGGGCACTGCATTGAAAGTGATCAGCATAACACTCTGTGTAACCATTTTCCTTCAACACATAATTTTTTAGATTTATCCAAAAATTCAGTTGACACAAGTTCCGACTCCAGTATAAATGAGTAAAATGACGTAGATCAGCGTCCTTATATTTTTTAATATAAAGCTAACAGGAAGAAAATTTACTAACCTGGAGAGATTTAATGAGTTTATGGATTATCTCAGCACCTTGTAGGTCATCATTGTCTTCAGAAATATCTGGGAAACGAAATAAATCAGGAAAATTATTGCTAAGATACTAAGTGTCTATCCCCATCTCTCTAGTAATCTGTCAAGCTATCTATCAGGTTAAGTCAAGTGTAGTGTGCAACATGAGCCCTCCCTTCCAAACTGAATAAATGACAGGACTGCCTCATTCACAGTTGTTCACACATCTTTCAATTTATTTTTTGTTTCGTTCATTCAGTTGGGTGGGGCACTCTCATGTTGCTCTCATGTTACATACTAACAGCACTAAATAGTAACTTTTTAGTTGCAATCTATCTACTCACCAACTTTCTTTAAGAAGTCGCCCAACATATCCGGATAATGGTTTATGACGGCAGAGATAGCCACAGAGAAACCATCAAGACAGAGAAGCCCAAGCTGTTTCTGTCTGTCTGAGTCTGTCTCAGAAGTCCCCTGGGCAATGCTGACATACTTATGGTAGAGGGCGCTGCAAAAAATATGTAAATTTGAATATCAGCAATGATGTGACTACTCCCCAGACCTTTTTTAAAGTCTTCCAGGTAGTAGATCATTGATGTTGTTAATCAAAATCATGTGAACTTTAGTTAGCACGAATCATGTGAACAAGTTAGCACTTTACTGGTCCATTTGGACCCTGGCATCGCATCAAAGGATAGCATTCTATTATTGAAAGACAATTATTTAAGACAGAATTATCTAAATAAATTTCCAATGTGCAAATAATTTTCTCATATCAAAACACTATACAATACATTCAAATCAAACACATGATTTTGAAGTTCTTTGAACTGAAGCTAAAATCTAAATAATTCATAAATCCAAGAAACAGCAACTTCAAAATTGCCAATTAAGAGAAAAGAAAGTCAAGGCAATGTCAATGACAGTTTGAAACAAACTAGAATTACTAAAATATTGTATTCACCAATCAACAATCTGTGACCAACAAGCCAAAAACCAAGCAATGTAAGTTCTCACCCTGCTATATTTGTGACATATTCGAACAACTTCTCCTTATTCGTCCCATCAGGTCCCTCACAGACTCCTTTATCCGAAATCTGTTGAAGACGCTGAGCTCCGACGCTGACAACATATTTCCTAAGAGGCATGTCGGTTCTCAGGATTTCCAACCCTTCTTGGTGGTTTGGAATTTCATCACTGCAATATGGAATGGTTCAAGTTAGATGGATGGATGGATGATTGGGGCTTTTCGTCCTGTATATATGCACTTGGTAGGACAAGAGGAGCACACTGGAGGTGGTAATGAGGCGAATGATGATTGAAACAGCTGCCCAACATAGGTCCAGATGACTCAGCTAGAGCTGAATTCAAACCTGGACCCAGCGGTTGACAGCCTAGCACGCTACCACTAGACCAACCCTCCCCCCTATAGTTAGAGGCTTCAAGTGTTATATCTCAATAACTGGACAATTCCCATAACTAATCATACAACGGCACTCAAACATACAGATAAGTTCAATATTGAGAGTATTCTAAAATATAATCTCAAAGGACTTCAACTGAAGTAATTTCAATGCCTATAGCAATATAGCATATCGTTAATTTTAAAGATGAACTAAACTTACCAGAAAATCCCATGCAGCATATCAGATACGCATCTCACTGACAACAAACTTTTCTGCATCTTTTTTCCAGAAGGTCCTTTACCCGCTTTACCCCCATTTACGGCTTCTACCACTTTCTGGTATTTTGCGAACAAATTTTGGATTCTCTGGCAGCTCTGGTCACTAAAACAAGAACTGAGAAAGAAATATTTATAAAATTGCCAAAATATATTGTCCACACTTGTAACTATGAGAACAAGTCTTAATTGTCGAATATGACTGAAGAGCAGTGGGAATTACAGCTGTATGTCCTGCATTCATCACACAAGCTTCTAAGGCATTTTTATTCAACATTGTATCATACGGAATCCTTATTATTCAGCAACAAGAATCCGAGGATTCAAACCCTGGGTTCTGTTGGGAATTAGCAATTAAGCATAAGATCTGTGGATACAAGATCAAAGTAGCACTGCACTGCGAAGTGCAATCAGCTTTGAAACCTGTCAGATTGACTTCAAGTGCTGTTTCTCAATGGCAATTTGGTAAACTGAGGGTGAAAAAACGCTTCAGAACCTGCAGAATTACAATTAGCATTGTTAGACTGCTTCCGAGAATATATGCACTGCAAAAATCAATTGCCAAATGCATTATAGGCCTTCCTTGAATCACATGGACGATCGTCACGTGGGCGACATTATAATGCAAAGTCAGCTTGAAAACAGCCCCTCAAGACTCAAACGATCTATTACACAACAAACTACTAAAAAAAAAAAATTTTTTTTTTTCAAATTTAAAAAAAACTAGAACCTTTCGGTTTTAATGATCTCATAAAGACAGCAGCTGGTTGGAATAGCTTGGGTTCGGCTGGGAGGCCTAGCATATGAAGACAGATGGCCTACATGCCCTACAATTCTTAACAGATTATCAAGTATCAAATTGTGCAGTGGCAGTCTTGAGAGAGACAACACACACTGCACGCTTGAGAGTGTCAAATGTTGCATAGTAGAGAACTTGTAGGGACATCAAGTGCAATAGACAAAAGGGAATATAATTGATCAACTAGAAAGGCACCCATGGAGTGCAATGTGCAGCAAAGCCACAAAGTGTTTCGGGAAGCATCAGCAATATACACAAGTTGCTTCAATTTCTTTAAATTATCATTTATGATTGGCACTGAATGGAGGGTACACAGCACACTCGAGTGCGCCCTCTCAACTTAAATCGAAAACGCCTAGCACAGAAAACGCGGCGGACGCTCGAGTATCACACGGTTGAAAACACCCTAACATGGCGGCCAGAAGCAAGAATGATCAATCGACGTGACGAAAAAAGTGGAATAACTTAGTTGATTGATATTTACAGATCTTGGGAAGAGAACTCATGTGAGATATAGCCATTCTGGCTACATATTGCACATTTTTAAAAGTAATGGATGTCTGTGCGAAGTGAATTCATCCGTCAAAGCACCAAAAAGTGGGACATCACTTCTCACCCCCACAGCTCACCACAACATGTGCGAGCTTCGCTGCACATAATAATTATAGTTGATAAGCCTTTACTTTTGGGCAACATGCACACATTGCACCGTGAAAGAAAGAATTGCGGCTAAGGAAATTGTAAGCCTTCCTCCAAAGTCGAATGGTCTCATCCTTAGTCGACTGGTTTGACAGAGAGCATAGTCGACTGGTGGGAGCATGGACTCATCCTATCTCGAAAATCAAGGAAGAATTAGGGATGTACCAATCCGACACTAAGGATCAGTATTGGTACCGATCCAGCACTAAAAAGCAGGATCGGATCGGTAGCACTACTCTACATTTAACCAATGGTATCGGTATGATATCGGTATGGTATGGAGGGATAGGGAGACAGATAGGCAGATAGATAGAGAGATAGACGGATAGATATATTTTAACCAAACTTAAAGAAAAATATTATTTTTTATAAACCTCTATCATGGCAGGTACCTGCCATGCCTCTATATACCCCCCCCCCCCACCCCGAGATTTAATGACTGCCCCTGGACAACTTGGTAGTGATAGTGATATCAGTAATTTCACAGTTTATGCATTTTTTTCATGACAGTTCTTGTTTTCAGTTTGCATGTTTGTGTCATTGTTCAACATCCATGGATTGCTTGCATTGAAATGAAAGCTGCCTTCTGGTTGGCTGAAACCATGGGGCATGGCTGATCTAAATGTGACAAATACCCCAGGAAATCTAACAAGAGAGTCAAAGCCTTGCTGTGAAATAGGCCTAACTCAGGCTGGTGTGTGTTTCTCATTCAGCGTCTGCTGCAGTTCTACTCTGTGAGAGCAGTTGACAGCTGCAATAATAACATTGCACTCTGGTGACCTACTTAAGAATGAGAGCCATATATTTTAGACAAGTGTTGCAAAATGACAAATGCTGCAAAATATTAACAACCTTTTAAAATATTGTATAACTAAAATTTCCCGGTTTTTGTTTAGTGATGCTGCCATGCTCCTCTGCTAATCCAACCAAAAGAAACTCTCATCCCACTTGCCTCCGTTCCAGAATAAGATCTGAGCAAACAGCTCTCCACATCCCTTTGCAATATCTAGGTCACAGTGACCTCATTTGAGAACTAGACTGAGATTAGCACAGAGAACTTCAGAAATGTAATAGATCTCATAAAGCTCCGCTTTATGAGATCTAAAAAACAGTAACAAACCATCCCAAATTCCACAACGCATTTTAGTTCACCTCTATATGAACACAAAATGGCCCACTTGACCACATCCATGCCTGTATTAAGGCTGGGAAAACTTTTTTCCAAAAATCTCTCAGACTGGTTTTTAGAAAAAATTACCCTGGGGGAACCCAGGGTAAAAACATGCCAACTTTTGAACTTCTCAAAAGAGTTAATAACAACCAACCTGTATTTTCCGGTGCAGTAAACATATTCGATCAGAACCTCGTAAACCTGAAGCACCAGGGTCGCAAAAAGGTTGTTCCGAATTCCCACTCCAGAGTTGAGAGAGAAATCTGCTGACTTGTCCTGGACGAGAAAAATTAACAAAGTCAATTATTTTAAAGAGCTAATGTCACAATGATTAACAAATATCACTAGGCTTAATCCATTCATATGTCAAAAAGATATCATAAAATAGCACCAGTAAAATTTATGCAAGCTTAAATTTCCATCTATCATTTCATCATTTTATCATTTTCATTTGAAAACCATCAACACAAGTTCAAACTAGACAGCGGATGGAATCCGCACCTCCTGAGCTGGATAGTTTAGGCCAATGTTGTGTTGGGGCAACTGAAAGACCCTGGACATCCCTGAATGAATATGTCTCATAGAGACAGGAAGACTGTGTAGGGCAACACAGAAAGCAATGTCATTGGCTACCTGTTCCTACTAGAATACAATTGAAGCTGATGAGTACAACCTCAAAGGCATTGAACGACAAAGCAGCAAAGTACATTCAGACAGTTGTGCAGCTGAAGCCCAATGGGAAACATAACTTTAGGAGGAATAATAAACTCTTATTAATAGAACCAGCTTCAAAGAACCATAAAAAATGTGATGAAAGAGCTTGCATACATGTGCATACTTTTCATAAGAAATAAGGACAATTTGATGCATGAAAAGAGAGTTAAAAAACAATGATAATGATAGCCTATTGATAGCCATGGCAATTATGTACTCAGCTGGTCAGTCTGAAGCGCCCAACAGCATCCATGTTTTGAAATATGATTTGGGAGTACTAATTTAAATTCAAGGAACTCATGAAGATTTAAAAGAACAACAAGTCAACAACTTTGCAAAGGCATTTGTATGCCAGCTTCCTTAACTTCCTTTCCAAGCATGACAAGAAAAGAACAAAATGGACCTTGGAGGATAGAGTCAGCACCTTGTAATTGTAAGTGTAATTGTAAATACTATCAGTCATGCACTGCACTGCAGGCACCTTCTCTTCTTTATTTTCAATTTATTGACCACTAAAAGCACAGAAATACATCATCATGGAACATAAAAACATTGTGGTAGGCTGACATCTCTTAGAGGTGTATGTGCCATTTATGTAAAATTGAGAGAAATTACAGTTTGTAGGGGTTGACAAGCCATGTAAAAAAGTGAATTATGCAGAGTAACTTAATATTATGATGCATTTTTTTCAATGGCACATGAATGTCTATTACTGACAAAAGAAGGCTAATATCAAAGCAAACAGATATTGGACTTCATGAGGCACTTACTTGGAAGTGCCATTGACGACATTTAGATTTGGCAGCAGCTCAAGGGCAATCATTCAATTTACCTGTCAGATGTATACAGGTTAACTGTATTATGGAGAATAAGTGAATCATTATATAAGATTTTAAAATTGTAGTTTATTTCACCAATTTTTGTTTTCAACCTAATTGGGTGTCACACTGATGAAATTGCAATCAGGTGAGCTTTTCCATGACAGTTGACAGGAGCTCAAGCAAATTGCAATCAGCTGAGCTATTTTGTAAATTTGGCAGCAGGTCAAGTTAATTGCAATCAGGTGAGCTTTACTCTAGAAGTTGACAGCAGCTCAGACAAATTGCAATCATGATGACACTAGTTGAACTATTTGCATAGTATATAAGTGGAGGCATTTGACTTCATCATTCACTTCCAGCAGAGCAGACAGAGGAGACATCATGGCTATGGACATCTAATGCTAAGGTAGATGACTTTTTTAAAAGTTTGGCACAGGCCTAGGTTTATTAAGGAATATCCATTTCAATGCATGGTTTTATTTTATACAGGAATAGCCTATGGACAGCACATAGCATCCCACTTCTTATGTTTTCACACCAAGTAAATGTCTGTGAGGGCTAAACCTTTATTGGAATAATAAGCAATAATATAGACTAGTATTATGTATGATCTGGTGATAGTTTTTTTTTACTTCAGCTATCAAATACAGGGACAGTGGGTTGTGTATAGGACAGGCCAACACGTAGGGTGAGACAGTTGACTGCCAGTACCTGAATATTGCCTATGGGAAAAATTCTGGAAGCCAATCCAATGTCCAAGAGACATATTGTAAGAAAAATAAATTGTAGAATAATATGGAGGCCTATACCTTCAGAACCACAAGAAAAGGGGGAAAAATCGAAAGGTGCCACTCATATATCACACATCATTACTGGTAAATAAAAGTGGTATTTCAACCTAAAAAAGACACTGAAGATGACAAGGTTATTTGGGCTTCAAATGCCCCAGAATGCATCTCAGAGCATTTAATATTTCAAAATTTTCCTGGGGGAGGGCCCCCAGACCCCCCTTTCTGTGATGTTGATAATAACCCACCGTCACGAATGCTCGTTTTCACGGCGGACTTTCGCGGTTTGTGAACAATCGTGCCGGACAATTTCTAAAGATATCTGACACGACAGATCTATTTGGAATTGATCAAACATGAAAATTAAACATTTCCTGCTAGTTGATAGTGCATGACATTCGCTATTCCCTCTAAAATCAAGTGCCGTCGCGATGTGTCAATGCCGACTTTCGTCCACAAAAACCCGTGCACCTTTTTTGTGTGTGCACCAATCTTCACAAAACTTTTACACAATAGAGAAAACATTTCAACTGACCTCCAAAAAAAAGGTGCAAAAGATCCGCCGTGAATTCACCCTCCAGGAGCAGCCGTTCCAAGTCGACTGGTAAATCCGCCATGAAATTAAACATGGATGTATAGTGATTTACTGACAGGGCTCCAGAAAATGTGATGCACCTTTTTTCCTGAGTAACCGATCGTCCTGAAACGTCCACATGTTTAAGAAAAGTGTCCAATAGACAATTCTGCCGGGTGCACACAAGATGTTCTGTCAATTTTATCCATTTTCCAGCACTGTTTTGTGAAAACACTGCACATCTGCATTCTTCGGAAATATCCGGAAGTTTTACGACGATTGCCGAAGTCAAAACTCGCCAGAGGTCGCCAGGGGTTCTTCCTGGAAGGGCGCTCGCTTGGAGGCGCTGCAAGCACCAGCCAGACTGACCAATCAGATCGCTGCAATCCGGCGGGGACCTGTCAAAACTACGCCGACTATGACATCAGTCGAAAGTTGCCGCATTCCCATTTAGAGACAGGCGGGGGCAGCCATATTGAATTTGTCATGATTACGGTGCGTTGTTGTGTCAAAACGCGTCGGAAAACGCCCGTTTTCTGACTATTATCGGCATTGACGGCATCGATTTACAGTCGCTGCAGATAGATATATCCCTGATCTATCATCCACATCACTCTGACCCTTTAGGATGCTGCGTGTGCAGAGCTGGAGGCAAAAATTGAGTAAATCACTATATGTTATGTTACCGAGCGTTGGAAACCAAGGCTGACGGATCAGGTGGCGTAGCCGTCCAATCCTCCTGAGCCCAGCGGGCTCAGGAGGAATTATTGTCACACTAAAGCATTTAACACCAGAAATCCAATGCTTTAACATTCAAGACAACATTCAAATTGGAATACATTGCTTTGGAACAATACCTCATTTTCAGAATTTTTCTGCCAAAGACACATTCATAGTACTGTTAGACAGAAATGTTTCTAATAATATTAATCTTATCTTATTTATCCAATTGAAATAAATTTTCTCGGATTTGCAATATCAAGACACGGCTGGAAAGTTACAAACTGTCACTTGCCGAATAGGTACAATTTGGAGTAACACGACCATTCTAAATCACGCATTAGAAATATGTACACTTTACTTATATTTCTGACTTCAGCGTGGTAAGTTTTAATTCAAGCATACATCCACTGCAAACACAACACAACCAGCAATAGTAAAATAACATTGAAACTCACCAATTCAAAATCTTCCAAATCGACCAAAATCATTCTCTTGACCAAAGATTCCAAGAGTTCTTCAGCCTCCGAAAGGTCATCCTCATTTTCCATGTCATCGTCCTCAGAAAACGTTCTATCGTTCTCCTTTGATGTGATGACGCAACGTACCAAGCAGAAGAGGAGGTGGCCCTGAAAAAGGAAAAGAAATTGAAGTTTTTCTCATCGAAGATTTGACATGCTTATCACCAGAATCCTTGCAATTTTATAAAATATATGAATAAATTCCAATATTAAATATCCAATGTATTGAGAAGGTTAAAAAAAAGTCCTCTGAGTTGAAAAATATCGTTAATAACTGAATCTTTGTGTACGCAACTATGCGTGAAGTCATCTTCTTGGGGCACAACAACTGAAAAATATCTTTCAAGGTAAAATGCTATTCCGGCCTAATCACGATGGGGTATCCCTTTGCCATTTCATAACTTTATTCAACCATATGAGTTCAGGGGTCTTCACTTAAGAATATTTGTATAAATCATTTTAACATTAATGTAATATCTTACCAAAGGTTCAGCTAGGAGAACTTTCTCCCCTTGGGCCAACGTGCACGGTTTAAGTTTCAACGCTGGCTGTTGGTCTTGGTTACTTTCGTAATACTGCTTCAACTTTACAAAAAAATATCCAATTAGAATTAAGAGTTAGGTAAAATTGTAATCAATACAATGCCAAATGTAATATGTTTCATACGAAAACGGAATGGGAACACCAACCTGTATGAACAGCATGGAAATAATCGGAAATTTCAGATTCATATTTCTGCATAGGACTTCATGCAAACCCTAAAATAAATCAGAACTTTGATGAGACTATTAGTATCTAAATACTTTTACATCAGTTTGAAACTCAAAATGCCTCCATTAATGATTTGCTGCTAGCCAACATTTTTTTTAACACAAACTTAGGCACACATAAAATCATAATTCAGTTCTGATAAAAAAATTCTTGACATAAGTCTCTCACCTCATACAACGTCAATCGCACATCAGCCTGCTGATTAAAACATCTTCTGAGATTGCCGAGAATTTCCAGACAGAGAGCTTCGTTCGTGGCAGCATTGTGGGGTTTGTGTACATCTACTTGGACCTGCAGAAAAAAATACCATATTTAAAATGGAGGAAAAATATTTCAGGTAATTTTGCACAGAAAATATTATGTCATGTGACTTGGAATGTAAATATTTTATGACCATCAGTTAATGAAATTTAGAAGAAAGCAAAACTGTTAGAAGAGTTTTTATCACAATCATAAAGCTGATGAAATTGTACAAAAAGGTATTTACACAATTGAGGTATAACCTCAAAGGGAGCTTTTTAACATAAAGAAATGGCTCAGCCAGTCATATTTCATTCAAAAGTGAACAGCAATGCTCAATATCTACCAATCACCATCACTGGGCACAGCGAGCTTGAACAAACTTTAGGGTTAAAAAAATTGACCAAGAAAACGATTAGCGCAATGACGTAGAGGAAGGTCAGACGAAAATTTTAATGTATCAAACGAAAAAATCTGTTGGGAATTTTTTGAGATATTTGAGTTTTAGATTTTTTATTTATCACACCCTATTCTTAGCATGTAATCTCCATGAAAAAGTGATCAAAACTGTCCATTTTTCGTGTTAGGTAGTATCTAAGATAAAAGTCATTATTCAGAAGTAAAAATATGCAGTCATTGTCTCTCCAGAAAGTATGTACCACTTCATCCAGACTGACAGGGTGTGATAAACCTATAACAGCGAACATTTCTGGCTAAAGGCCTGAGAAAATGTTTGCAATACCAGGTTGTGTTAGTTACATAATTCTGGTGAATAATTTTAGCAAATTTGGTCTCATAATCTCATTGTAACAGGGTTTGTTGAGATTTTTGTGCATTTTATCACAAAGTTTGCCACCGTGAAACAAGCATTTCATAACAATGTAAAAGGATAGACAAAGTTGAGTAAATTATCATACAATGCATACATAGATGTTTGTAAGTATCTGCTTCACTATGAAGTTGAATCCCCTGATATTACATGAAAAGTCTTTGCAATTGGACAAAAACACAAAAATAAGATTAAAAGATATAAATAAACAGTAATATTTATGTTTAATGTATTTTGACTACTTAAAATGGATGTTGGGGGTTTAATGTTTATATAGGTTATCTGGCATCCAAAATCAACAAATCTTTAATTGCATAGAACATTAGAAGTAGCATAAATTCAGTAAATTGTGTGAAAATGTAGTTATACTAGAGTAGCTCATGGTAGTGGTGTACGCAATCATATGTCCAGAGCTAAACTCTTCAGAATTCAGTTATTTATAGGTCTAGGTATGAAATTAGGTTGGTGTCACATTTCTCATAGGGGCCGAACTTTCCAAAATGGCCGCCACCATTTTTACGTTGTTTTAACATTTTTCTCTACATAAATAGGCCATATCTCGGGAACTGTTGCAGATAGGAGGTTGTGTGACCACTCAAAATTTGCAGCATGGCAATGTTATAGGAAGTAGTTAATACATCTTTATATCAAAATATCAATATTTTTTAAGAAAATTGCAAAAAACTGATTTTAATAATTTTTCATAATTAAAAATGTCCGTAAAAGCTGAAAAATTAACTGTTTTCATAACAAACATTGATTCAGCACTAGTAAAGTACAAAGATAAGTCATTGTAAGTTCTATAAACATACATTGGACATCTCTGATTTATTATTAGGCCTTAAACGTAAGGTAAAATTAAAATCAGACATCTTTTCTATGAATCTATCTAACGTTCGAAGTTCGCAGAGAAAGCTAGTTACACAGTTTTTTACACTTATCTTTGTTGCAGTATTGAATTCAACAAATCTAATGTTTCTCTTGCCTGCATATGCAGGATTTGGCTCTGCACCATGTTGTATTGCCTCTAAATAGCCCACGCCGGTGCTGATGGGGCGTAAAACACAGACTCACTCACTCACTAACTGCACCATGTTGTGGGCCATCTGCATGGTTGGGGCAGGTCATCGGGTCTGTATGATATTGGCAGTATCACTGGTCTCACACCAAACAGTCTTTCTTCATAAACCATATTGGTTTAATGGTGGGAGGACTGGTAGCTTACTGCCATATCTTCAGATATGACCTCTTTATTGGTGGGACGCTAAAATAGTAATTTAATTTTCATGCATATCATTCTATCACATTTTGGCACATTTCTATTCAGGAATTATCCTTCTAATTGATTATTTTGCCAGTAAATGATGTCACAATAATCCCTCAACCATAGGATTCCCCAACAGGGAACCCCCAATGTAAATTACTAAATATGGACACACAAGTGATACGCTGGCTTCGATTACATAGGATCGTATTGTTTAGATTAAACTGGACTTGATTGCAAGATTAAATTGAATTAGTTTGGGTCAAATTGGATTGGATTTGGGTTGGAAGAGATTGAATCAGATTGAATTGTGCAGATTGAATTTGACAAGATTTGACGGGACTGGATAGGATTGGATTAGATTGAATTGGCTAAGATTAGATTGGCTTAGATTAGCTTAGATTGGAATAAACTGAATTAGATTTGATTGGAGTGGATTAGCTTGGATTGGGTTAAATTTAATGAGATTAGATTGGGTAAAATAAAGTTGGATTGATTGGATTACTTTGGATTCAATTGGACTTGATCAGACTGGATTCACTTGGATTGGAAATGCACTAGATTGAAATAGATGAAATTGGATGTGATTGGATTAAATTTAATTGGATGGGATTAGATCAGATAGGATTTGATTCAATGGGATTGGCTGGGATAAGATTGGATTGGCAGGAGTTGGCTTGGATGGGATTGGAGTTGGCTAGGTTGGACTATGTTAGGTAGGACTTGGTTAGATTTGATTAGGTTAGATGAGATTAAATTAGTTTCGATTAGATAACATAAGATGAGATAGACCGATGGATGGATGGATGATTGGATTGGAGTTTAAATGTATTTATGTGCTTGGTACACTGTAGGTGAATTTGGACAGGAGGAGGACACGGCAATAAAGGGAAGGATGATCAAAACAGCCGTCCATTATAGGCCCAGGTGACCCAGCAACAGCTGGATTCGACCTGGGCAGTGATTGGCAGTCTAGCACGCTACCACTAGACCAATCCTTCCCCCAGATAGATAGATAGTTAGATAGATAATGATGTTGCAAACACATACATGGACAGAAACTAGGGGAGTCCTGCTTCTTGAGCATGTAATGTTATGCTCTTCTTGAAGTTCAGCAGCATAGTATGAGCATACCAAACGGTTGAAATGGAGCTCAACCTTCAAGTTGTGATACTGCTCCCACCTGTACTCATCAAGTGTGATGCAGACTGTTTTCTTTATGGCCAAAAAAAGAAAACATTTCTTCTTCGGTGACCATTGCATGTCCCAAAGCCCTGGGGTAAGGAAAGTTCCAAAGTAACATTCAAGCCTGATAGCTTAGGAACCACTTTGCTGATTATGTCGTAACTGCTCAGCCATAACTTGCTGGGAGGTACATGTAAGACACAAAGTCACTGTCTATTTGGTCAACCAGCATGTGAACTGAACAGTTTTCTTTTTTTTGTAACCTCCAACTTCTAAATAAAAGTTTGATCAAGACATCAGTATCAGGTGAAACCACTAAAACTGATTGCAGCCCATGTTTCACAACACTATTGTCTATCAGCAATGTACTGGATGAGCACCAGTGGGAGCAGTATCAAAAATCGGAGGTTGAGCTTGATTTTAAACTGTTTATATGTTGTTCCACATCAATAGAAGAGCATTTAAATAGGGCACATCCAACCTGCCAGTCCTCCAGCCACTAATACATATCCACACCAAAATGGTAAATTAGGAAACACTTATTGGTCTAAGACCAGTGATACTGCCGGTATCATGCAGGCCCATTGACCTGCCCCCACCATGCAGACAAAAGGAACATCAAATTTGTTGCATTCTGTAGATATAGCAAGGATAAGTGTACAAATCCATATATACAGCCAGAATGGTCTGCAAGGTTCGAATGTTAAGATATATTCATGTCAAAGATGTCTTATTCTAATTTTACATTACCTTTTAGGTTATTTTGAGGCCAGACAATAAATCAGATATGGCTAATGTATGACATTGTATGTTTATAGAATTTACAATGACTTATCTTTGTATTTTACTGGTGCTGAATCAATGTTTGTTATGAAAACAGTTAATTGCTCAGCTTTTACGGACATTTTTAATTATGAAAAATTAATAAAATCAGTTTTTTGCAATTTTCTTAAAAAATATTGATATTTTGATATAAAGATGTATTAACTACTCCCTATAACATTGCCATGCTGCAAATTTTGAGTGGTCACACAACCTCCTATCTCCAATGGTTCTCGAGTTATGGCAAGTTTATCTAGAGAAATATTGTTAAAACTACGTAAAAATGGTGGTGGCCATTTTGGAAAGTTCGGCCCCTATGAGAAATGTGACACCAACCTAATTTCATACCTAGACCTATAAATAACTGAATTCTGAAGAGTTTAGCTCTGGACATATGATTGCGTACACCACTACCATGAGCTACTAGAGTATTAATACAAACATGTACAACTATTGCACATTAAGACGGCAATGTCCAAATAATTTACTCCATACCTAACTAAATGCTTCCAAACAATCTATCTATGCGTTTTCTGATGATTCACTCAACATTGGCTACACTTTACATGGTTGCAAAAGTTCTTGTTTCACAGTTGTGAAATTTCTTTAAAAAACACATAAAAACCTCAATAATACACCATACAGTTCAAAAGTGGTGTGGATTCTACTACAATTATTCACCAGAATGATGAAACTGAGGACAAGCTGGCAAATAAACATATTTTACCAATTTTCTGAGAAGTTTTTACTGTTATAGGTTTATCACACCCTGTCAGTCTGAATGAGGTGGCATGTACTTGCTCTTGTGGCAATGACTGCATATTTTTACTTCTGAATAATGACTTTTATCTTAGATATTACCTAACAGGAAAAATGGGCAGTTTTGATCATTTTTAGATGGAGATTCCATGCTAACAATAGGGTGTGATAAATAAAAAGTTTAAAACTCAAATATCTCAAAAAATTCCCAACAGATTTTTTTGTTTGATATATCAAAATGTTCGCCTGATCTTACTCTACATCACTGCGCTAATCATTTTCTTGGTCAATTTTTTTAACCCCAAAGTTTGTTCAAGCTCGCTGTGTGGGCTCACTACATTTCTGAACATAGGAGCCATTGCAGATGAAGTTTTTGCCTTCAGAGTTGTCTGCCATTTGAAAGATTATTCAAGCTACAAACCTGGCTGAGAGAAAACTGGCTGCTTCCACTAGCTTGACTAGCTGGCAATCCACCGATAACTTTGAACTGTTGCAGAAGTAGTAAAAATCCCGTAGCTGACACTTTCCTTGCTTCAAGTTGACTGTAACACATAAAATATGTAAAGATAAATCTAAAATCGAGACAAAATCTGGTTTTATGTCACATTAGTACCCGATTGGCCTATATCTAGAGATATTTATTTAATTAACCCTTACTGGACTGACCAGCCCAAAAAAACAATTGTGTGCTTGTGACGTCATAGCAGCCTTCAGGGATATAAATGGACGTAAATGGCCCAACAGGCAGCAAGCTGAGGATGCACATAAATATCCTTTCAGTCCAGTAAGGGTTAAAAGATGAATATGATTTTCGATATTGCTGACCATAATAAAGAAGAATATTTCAAAACATGGTGGATTAAGCACTGAAAATAGAGATGACCATTCCAAACTAGAATACAGTCGTGACCAACAAATTTGCCCCCCCCCCCCGGACTCCTTGTGTGTTCTGTTAACAACTGTACTACTGGTAACCTGCAAGTCCCTGGTATACAGGTACAGGTTCAATCGGTTCCTTCCCTCAGTTCAATTACCGAAATTTGAACAAACTTACCGAGAAAACATAGCCTTCCGTAGAATAATGATCAGACCATCTTTCAAGGACATACTGATCTTAGCGAGGGGCAATAATGCTTTTATTAACCCCTCTGCAGTATTTTGTGGTAAGTAGGATAAATAATCCAAGGACTCCCGGACTTTGCTCATGGATTCCAGGAAAAACTGAGGTTTTGACTTCACCATTCGCTTCAACAGATCTGCAAGTGAAGTACAGAAGAAATGAATAACAAATTTCAATATGTGAAATACCCCGGAATAGGATGCAGAGAAAGAGCTTCTACTCATCCTTAATATTTGGGACAAGCACAACACACTATAGCAACTCATCAATTTCCAAAGAAATTAGCCAACATCTTTTTTTAATTTCTTACAATTTTGAGACAAATTCTTGGATAATTTGCAGCAATGCTCATTGCTCACTAAATCATAACCTCACCTAAGAAATGTGTCACAGGGGTCGTTGCCTTGGTGATGATTCTATTGAGAAGCTGCTCAAGAATTTCAGCACGCACCATTTCAATCTGTGAAAGTCATATAAAATTGAAATGAAAATATCGAACTTTCAAATAAATTCTATCTTCATAACAATAATCTGAAGATGCCACCAGGTAACCAGTTTTCCAAAATTTGACTTGAAGGATACATCAGCTAATAATCAAATCTTGCAAAATGAACTTAAACCAGTCAGGTATATTTTATAAGATCACTGAATGTTCGATAACTAAATTGGCAAATTTCATGTCTCATCTTAGACTTACTTTAAATGTCTCAAGCAAAACTTCAGCTCCCAAAAGACACACTTTCTGCCCTGGCGTTTTCTTGGCTCCTGTAGGTTCAATAATTTTGCCAAAAGCAGCTCTTGGACTGAACGCATCCATTAGAATGAAGCCTAACTCCACCAATCCTTGCGTTACATGATCCCAGCCATGCACACTGAAAAATCATTAAGGTAATCATTAAGAAAATATTTCAAACTTAAATTTGATTTGATCTTTAGTCAATTTAACTTTGGTCATGATCATTAACACAGAAAGTTGTGCAATGTCAGTTCGTGTATAGATTTGGAACTGGGGCCTCACAAATATTTGTAATTTTTGCTGTAAGAGAGTAACCATGTGCAAGAATCAAAAATTAACGAAGTCACGCACAGTTCAAAAAGGAGAAATTACAGATGTGACCAATCAAAGTGTCATTAACATGCTATTTGTCATCCCCAGTTACTAAAACATACTCAACATACCTATTTTGCACAGTATCTAAAATCTTCTGTGCTATATCCGAATTTTCTCCGACCATATCTCGGACCCAGGCTGACTCCTGCCTTCGTTCTGCGTCTTTGTAACATTTGAGGATCGTTGCTTTAAGAAGATCAAAAACCTGCAAAAGCAATTAAAGTACAGTAGTTACAGCACAAAAGAAGCAAATACTCCAACATAATCGAAAGCTAATAAAAGTTAAGAATCTTACCTGCTCTTGAAAACGGTGTACTCTGGCGACAGACAGAGCCATCGCTAATGAAAATGGCGCCAAGATTTCTGATGGGTTCGTCTGCTGGTTAGCCTGGAAACAATCAATTTGGGTGAAAATTTATTTTCAAATATAAGAAAACTCAATATTAAACTGGTCTTGGAAACTCAGAATGAGTCTGAGGCAAGGATTATGTAAATTTTACGGCCAAAGAAAGTAGCCTTCACTTTCCATTTTTAATACGACATTGGAATGAAGCGGAGTATATATTATTGCCTCAAACTAATAATGCTTATTCAGTGTTCCAGCTAGGATTTGTTTCGGGCATACAATTTTCTAGAAATAGGGCACTTCCCCAAAAAAAATGTTTTTTTCCAAAAATTTTGAAAAAAAATCAAAATCTTTTTGGGTATGGTGGACAAGGGTCGGGCACGGTGCCATGCTCAAATGGCCTAGCTGGAACATTGTAATTTTTGGATGCAATCTAGTAAATAATCAATGACTGTCCTAAAATCATATTCCTTTTTCAAACGCACCTTTAAAGTTTTGACGAATTCCCGGCCAAGATCTTGATCCAACTTCATTGCAAATGTGAAATGCAGAATGACCGTTCCTTCCACTTGTCTTAATTGTTCTGTTGGGGTCGTACTTTCTGATAATTCCATTGATTCTCTATAAAATAATTAAATATAAATGCCAGATTTTAATTCAGTAAACATTGGAAGGAATAGTACAATGAGCTGAATGAGGCTGCAATCTAAGGACACAAAAAAGAACATTCCAGCAAGTTCTTCAATAAGGTTGACTGATTATGAGCAAAAGCAGTTTTAAAACATTTGAAATAAAATACTAAGACTCACAAATCTGTTTGTTCCGATTTATGTAATTTGTCCTGTTCATTAAAGAACTTGGTTAAGCCTTCCAAAACAGTTTGCTTGTGTCCCTGCAACAGAAATATACGAGTCATTCACGAAAAACAGTTGTTCAGAATTTAGACTTCATAATTTTAAGACAAGATTTTGACGATTTAAGACCTCATTTGGTTTAGCAGCAATAAGTCCAGCGTTCAAGAGAACAAATGTGTTGGGAGTGTCACATTTGCATACCAAATAAAAGAAGCATATATATTCCTGGAATTTGCGTCATTTCAAGAATATCTATATTGCATTCTAAATTTTTTATCAAGAATAAAATAAATTTCTAAGAACCTTAGCAGCAATGACGAACAACTGGAAAACAAGAGGAGGCAATTCTTGGAGGTCGATTTCACCGAACATTCGGACGATACGGTCGATGACAAATCCCAATTCATCGGTTGTCATGACAATGTCCTTGAACATGGCTGCAAGGTGAAGGACACACGAAGGATCCCATCTAGCAAACGAAATCGAGTTTCAAGTCTCATTAAACAGAAGATAGAAAGTAGTATAGTTATCAAAAACTCTCAACGATAACCAAATGACAGAGAAATCTGGAGCAAATTGTAAGATATATCCATAGCACTTGAAAATGACTTCCAGCCATAATTTATTATAGTAAGATTATACTAACATCATTGAAGGTAACCAATAGAAAATAAGAAATAACCCAGATTTGAAGACCTGAAAAATGGACAGACACTGTTACCTGACTGCCTACAAAGCAAGTTAGTTGACACCTACCTGCCGGAACACAGACTGTTAAGAATATGGCTCTTGTACTCCTTCCCACTCATGCTATTCTCCTTGTATTCGACCGTTTCTTGGGCGGCTAGGGCAGAGAGGATCTTCGGAAACAACTCCAGGGCTCTGCAAAAATTTGAAAATACGAAATGAGCCAACAACCCTCCCAACCGACATGCACAATTTATAGCCATACTTCTACTAATTTATTTCTTCCTCATGCATACAGTTCCTTGCGCTGCATCAGAGCTACCTTTGTTATAAAGCAGAATTGACAGCTGAGTGAGACCACAATATCTTTAAGAACTAGTACTTTACGATAAGATTTATCTTCGGAAGATTTGGTTTAACATGTCCATAATTTTTTACTATGTCACATAATCTTCATCAGTGGTTGTGTTTTAGGCCCATCACACAACCAGTCAACCACCAGTTGACGAAGACTGTGACATTGTCGAAAATTATGGACATTTTAACCAAATCTTCAGAAGGTAAATCTCATCATCGTCAAGGATTCGATAGAGAATCTACACTGAATAGCATTTTTTTAAGAATTAAGAACCAGTACCACTTACTTGCTTGACGTTCCAACACCTTTCTTAATCCTCTCCAAGTACAATTCTGCAATTTCTGCCAGGTGGCTAGGTTTTAATCCATCTGCCTAAGATCAAATACAACAATACAATCAGCGTTGCCAACTCTCTAACTGTAATAGCACATTTCACTAAATTTTGGCAGTGTTTTCTCTTTCTAAGTAAGCATACTTCATTTATACTACAGCATATGCCCTATTAGAAGCCTACAGGGCAGAGACAGAGCCAAAGGTATTAAAATTATAAAAATTTCTGCTCGCTAGGAACTTGCTCTACAAAATGCCTTATGAACTAACACAATGTCAAACCTTAGAGGGGGCCAAATTAATGTCACATCTGAATTTACCTCCAACATGAGCAATCCAACCAGTTCGGTGGATGCTTTAGATCCAAGATCTCCTCCTTGCAAAACACGCAGACAGTGCTTGAAGATCTTGATCCTGATCTGGTGGCCATTTTCAGATTCTGTGCAACCTATTTTTAAAAGAATGACCAAAAAAGTTTAATAAAATGTCTTGAAAGATGAAATTGGAAGGGTATTGAAAATTCTATGTTAGTTAGTGACAGTCAAAAAAATTTCTCAACAGTCTAAGCATGATCTGGTGTACTACAAAATAGACAACACCAGTTGATTCTCTCTAATATTAGAGAGACTCTAATGCTGTAGTCTATGCAAAAGTATAATATAATGTTCAAACTCAAATCACCTTAAAAAAAAAATTCCTACTTACCATATAATAGAGCGCTTATCAAAGCAACTGGGTCCCCCTTTCCACTTAAAACTCGGTTGTCTATCAGTTTTTGAATCTGTAAAAATTCATTTATAATCTTTTCACAAAAATCATTAAATCAAGTAAAACCAACAATTACAACCAATTAAGTTATCATTAATTATTCTCACTGAGAAGATTTTCATTAAATTACACAAGAAAACACATTTTATTGAATAAATTAAAAACTTATCTGCAGAACTGATTAATTGAACTTTTAATTTCCCAAAATCAACTTCACTTCTCTTAGAATTTATCAGTATGAGATCTCAGATCTATGCATGCAACATCTCCAAAGCCTTGCCATACCACAAAATATAATTAATTTTGCAGAGAAAAGACTCAAAAGAGTGAATTTTTCTACGGGCAATAAACCAATTTGTTCAATAAATTGGATTTTTTTTAATAAAGTACCTCCTCCTTGCTCAATTTCTTCACTTGTTCTTGAGCTGCCTCCAACTTCTTATTTTGATGAAAAGATATTATGGCTTCATCTATGCCCGGCATCTTGACTTCCTTAGGGCAACAAAATGTAATCTTGATGGCCAAAGATTTCTGAAAGATTTACGAAATAAAACTTAGAAGAGAAATTTAGAACAATTTGATTGTTGTTGAGATAATATACAACCTCATACGCCGCTCTCCCCCCTGCCACTCAGTGGTGTGTCTTTTCGAACAGCCCAGACATGGATCTTGCAAACTTTACTTATTAATTTTAATTGGGCCTATTTAATAAATAAAATTTTATAGTCACACACTGATTCAGTCTCAAACTTATACAAACCAGCCAAACAGAGAGGTAGAGCAAATTGGCAAAAGCCAAACTCAGTCAGACTCAAGAGTCCTGATTAAATCAAGGACTGACTTATCATTCGTTATCTATTTCACGCCTGGCAGTCGCCTGCGCCTCTGTCAATGGCAGACAATAACTGCACCCTGTGTTCAACTACCACTGTACCTGAACTGGTTGTAACGGTCAAAATTTGTAATTTACCAAAGTCTGGCAAACACTTACAAAATAATTTGCCATAACATTAACAGATCGCGTGAAAGGTCATGATAGATTTTGCCTAGAGCCACAGTGGCGCAGGGTTGCGATTTTTATTGATTTTTATTAAAAAATCAAAAAAATCGGATTTTTTTTATTTAAATCGGATTTTTTTGATTTAAATCGGATTTAAATCACTAATGGAAAAAGTTCATTTTCCAGATCAATTTCACCAAATGTTATTAATTTTTATGCATTGACATAATATGAATAACACATAGGCCTATATGGATGTCAATAAGGCATATATATAATAATTTTGTTTAAATTAGAGAAATTATAATGCAAAATTATGAAATCAAGGCAGGTGATGTATTAAATATAATAATCATAACGTAAGCTACGGCAGCAGTTCCACATTTTGATACGGATGTGTTAATAAATGTCTTTTTCACTGAACATCAATCATAACTATACAGCTTACTTGTAATAGAATTACACCTTCTAAAAGATGAAAAGGGATGTCAAAACGAGTCATAATTTTCCCTACTCTGCAATGAACTGAACTGCTAGGTTAAATCGCCAGTCTCAGCACTCAGTCTCACGATACCTGTCGATTGTTTCACATGTAGTGTATTTGATATCAGTTTAGCAGTAGGGCCTTTGGGGACAGTGCTGCATTTGCAGAACATAGCTCTGTTTTTCATTGCAGCAATGAAATTGTTTTGAGAATCGTGGAATGCCATGATTGAAATAAAATTGTTTAAATCTTTATTTACATGTATGAAGTCATTCTACTCGGATATATTTATCAAAAATATATTATCATATGCCTATATCTAAAATTATATCTTATATATATATACAAGGGGCCTGTGTGATATGTCATTGGACATATTTATAAAAGAGTATTGATAAATGGTAGGTTTCAAGCTGTAATACCTCACTGCCAGCATTATTTGTGCTTTTTTAAGCCTTTTTATCACAATTTTGATTTAAATCATGATTTTTATTGAGCGATTTAAATCATGATTTAAATCAATGATTTAATTCGAATGATTTAAATCCAGCAACCCTGCAGTGGCGTCAGTGAAGGTGGGACTGGTGGGACCAAAGCAGGGTGTTATAAATGTGGGGAAAAATTTTGATTATTTTCGGGACACCCTGAACGCCTCAGACCAATTTGCCCCACCACTTTAAAATGAAACTGACGCCCCTGGATTTCGCTCGTTCCAACATTTTTATATTTTTTTGCATATTTTTAGTGTAAGTCAAAATCATGCCCTTTCACACGAAGACACAGAAAAGCTACTTTTCCTGTCTGCAGACCAATCAGAGAGCAGGATTTGAGCTATTTTACTCCCAAGCAGGGGCGCAGATCCGGGGGGGGGGGGGGGGTGGGCGGATGCATCCCCCCTCCCTAGGACGAGCCTGGGGGGAGGATCATGATTATCCCCACCTAGAATTTCAAATTATAACTACTTGGTGTTGACAATTATTGTTTTTTCCATAATAAGATGGTTGTTATGTAGAAAATAATTCTATGCAGACCTCTCAGAACTTACGACAGTTACGTAAGATAACCTGAAATACATTAGCTCAGGACCCCCCCAAATCCCACCACCGCGACCTTGACGACTCGTTTGGCTTCAAGCAATCGACCTCCAAGCTGTCAAATGACCAAAAAAAAAAATTTCAATCAAAATTTCCCTCCACTTATTACGCAATCCACAATACAAGTTACAATACCCAAAGAGGCCCAACTCCATTATCGCTCAACTGATAAAACACCTGCTTCCAGGCCTAACGCAGGCTTTGACAGACCATGCCAAAGCTTAAAAAGCTTACAAACCAGTAAAATGTCATAGCGTAACATCTTTCAAATCATAGCTCACAATTATAGCTCACAATTATTTCGAAGATAACACACTTTTTACAACTCGGAACCTTCGATCAACATCACTGAAACATTTCCCGCCATAGTCTGAACAGCGCCACCAAGCGGAAGATCATCGGCAACAAAAATAAAGAATGCGCGACAGCAAACCCTCGGCAGCAGGCCACAGGAAATTCAGGAATCCTCAGAGGCTCAGTCTCAGACAGATCCATCTCATTCTGCAGGACCACTGGCCACTGCACGTAATTATTACATTTTATAGAATCGAATTTAATATGTAATATGCCATGTCAGAAGAGAGCGGTAAGCACTTGATAGATCTAAGCTGACAACACTGTTGTATTTATATGTACCTGGAGATACCACATCAGTAAAAAATGAAAAATAACTTTAGAAGCTGGCAAAAGGGAATTTCTGTGTCAAAAATTGGATTGCAAAACTGGCATCAGGCCATTCAGGTTCCAGTGGGCTTAATTGCACTTCAAGTGTCACCAACACAAAACGTCTGTAGTTTGCACAAATCAATCCAATTGAGCAAAGCACCAATTGAAGCAAGATGAGCTGATTGGCTTTTGTCTGGACTTCTGAGCCACAACAGCACAGATCAGTAACAGTGCAATATTCTTATTGGTGGCGGCGCTGCAATCTTTTTTCATCGTGGTGCGCACTCTGCCGGATTTCTCTGAACTGATTTTCCGTGAGCGGCGTCAATCTTTTACGTAGCGCATGCGCATAACAGCAATAATGGCGGCGAGCATGAGCGGATGACAATGGCGGATCCCACGAATTTTTGAGAGGGACAGAATACCATGATTTTTCAGTATGTACATGACTAGTGTGGGAAGGATCGCTAAGCGATCGCAATTTGCCGCCTTCGGCGGCAAATTGCTCTCGCTTACCGCTCTATGATTAGATAGGCATATACTAGGCCGACATTTTTTGGTAGCAGGACGTTTCACCGCTGGGACGTTTCACCGTCGGCAGTGTGAGACGTTTCACCGCCAGTCAATTTTACTATTTTGTTATTAAAGTATTTGGAAATGATAACTTAGTTGATTGTTTTAGTGAATTTTGTTATCCTTCGTTATTCTGGTAATCACATTGTCCATTTAGTTATGTTTCGTTGTTAGTTTGTATACTTTTAGCTACATTGTAACTTTTGAATCGAGACTCAACAAAGATTGCCAGTCAACCAGGCGACAGACAACCAGGCGACATCACTACCAACTGGGCGACAACCATCCAGGCGACACACCACTACCAGCCAGGCGACACGTTTTGACCAGCCAGGCGACAAACAGTACCAACTAGGTGACAGATATTTTAAGTGACATACCAACTAGGTGACAGACATTCCCGAATCCAGGCGACAAACTTTAATTTCATACTGATCCATTTGACAAGAATGTGCAAAACTGAAGTCACAGATTTCCGCTCATATACGGACGACTATGCCATCTGGTGCGAAGCTCAGATACCCTTCAGAAACAATTATCTGTATCAATTATAGGTCAAAAAGAACAGGCAGCAGCAAAACATCAAATTTTAAATAAAGACAGGCTTTTTATTCATATTTCTAGTCATTAATCGTTGCAAACAACAAATACCAAGTAAAACAGCTCAACTATTTCTGCCCCCTCTGGTGTAAAATTCCCAAAGCATCCTTCGACTGTAAACATCCTGTTTCATTGCTGGACTTGTCTCCCAGTCAATTTAAAGTGCTTTTCACCTAGTAAAACTGTTTGTCACTCAGTAAAAAGTGTTTGTCGCCTGGTACTAAAGCATGTCGCCTGGATAGAAGTGTTTGTCGCCTGGATGGAAGTGCTGTGTCGCCTGGATGGAAGTGTCTGTCGCCTGGATGGAAGTGTTAGGTTTTCTGAAAATTTTGTGTAGCCTAGTTGGTAGTGGCATAGTGTCGCCTGGTTGTCTGTCGCCTGGTTGACCACACACCCTCAAGAAATGTCCCGTCTTTTTGCTACAAAGTAACAAAAAAAAAGATGATCATAGATAGAGTAGCAACAAAGACAATATTTTGTGGCTTATCAGGCTCATACAAGACAATTATTACTTGACTAACATTGTTATAAACATTGATCTATAGAGATCAATGGTTATAAACCAACGGTGAAACGTCTCACTACTGCCGACGGTGAAACGTCCCAGCGGTGAAACGTCCTATAATCCATTTTTTAGGCCTACAGACTACAGAGCCAAATGTTGCTTAATATTTCTAAGGTCCACATGCACCATATTTTACAGGATGTTCTGTTGCCAAAAAAAGATGTGACCCTGTTTAGGCTTTAATGCAAATTTTTAGGTTAAAATGAATGATTGGGTCCAGAGCTGGATTATCCATAGCGCAGAGTGGGCAGCGGCTCGGCTCTGTACCAAGGGCCCCAAACGGTCAGGGGCCTCTCAAACTTTTGAACATAAGCTAGATAATTGTTCAAGAAAAGAGCAAGGGCACTTCCGTATATCTTCAGAGACATCTATAGCCTACATCATCCAACTGCAATGCAGCGATTAATGGCCTCAATTTTGATGCATTGTCTTCGAACACAAATTGACAGTCAAGTTTTGCAGCATTATAGCTTTTGGGTGCCTGTCTGCGAATAATTTGCCTGTCGCAGAAAAAAGAACTTATATATATATATATACATAAATTTGTTTTTTTACTCGACTGGCCACCTTGCTGCCTGTCGTTGTTTGTGTAAGATAGAATTTCTTTCAGTTAAAATTATATTTTTTACAATTGCACCTTGCTGTCTGTCATTTCATTTATGCTGTGCTTTATCCAGGTATTGACTACTTCCAATTTGTAGACTCATAGACAAGAATTTCAAAAGTTCTTTTAGTGGTGAGATTAGCCGCCTTGCTACCTGTCTAGAATGAGAGCTAATAAGAAACCAATATATACTACTAGAAATGCCCGTTGTGGCAAAACAGGGTATTTAAAAACTGTGTGTAGTTAAGTTAGCAGTGTGGTTGCCAAGGTGTTGCAATGCAGGTCGCCTGGTGTGGTAAGAAATTTTGGGGAAACATTATGGAAGCAGCAGTAGCCCAGTCCCCTTAGGACAACAATGTAGGTGCGCGGTGGAAAGAAAAGATAGCCCAGTCCCCTCAGGTAAACAATGTTGACCCTGTACAAGTTTGGCGGTCATTGTTCAAACAGACACTTCATAGCCGGGACTGAAGCATCCAGAAAGCTGCCTTTATATAGTAAGATTTTGGGGAAAATGTTGGGAAAAAATTTGAATAAAATGTTTTTTAAAAAAAACTAGGGGAAAAGAATGTGTATGATTTTTTTCAAATCTTGAAGTGCCCAATTTCCTCTTTTGAAAAAAAAAAAAATTGGCGAAAATTGAAAAAAAATTTGGGAAAAAACTTTTTTTTTTAATGTAGGAAAAAAAATTTTCAATCTTGGAACAAAAAATTTAATTTGAAAAACAGAAGTTGCCCGATTTCCTCTTTTTGAAAAAAAAATTAGTGTAAGTGAAAAACAGTTGTAAATTGTTGTTTTTTTTAAATCTCGGAAAAAAAATTAGGGAAAAAAACAGTTATTCAGATTGAAAAAAAAAGTTGCCTTGTTTTTGCAGGACAACAAGTACACTGTGCGAATTCGGCGGTCGTAGGCCTCGTAAGAGGGACCGAAGCATCCAGAATAACACCTATATATATATATATAGTAAGAAGATACCTGCAGATAAACAATACTATACAATTACAATACGTACGATACTAATTATGTATATATATATACATTTCGAATTTCAAAACACAGCTGCATGGTCACCATGCAATCTGTCGGTTTCAGTCGAGACACTGGTACTTTTCATTTGCAATACCTACATGTCTATTTGATGCTTGAAACTGTACATTGTGTTCAATGTGGCATATATGACTGACTGGGGAAGAAAGTTCTATCTTCGGCAAGGTGCCATGTCTTCCCCTGCACATCTGCACTTCTTAGTGAATGTTTTGCAAAAGCAAAATGATACTGATCTGCACTTGAAATTTTCTTAGTTCAAGAATTTCAAAAGAAACAAAAGCAGATCTGCATTCTTAGTTCATGCGTTGTAAAAGAAACAAATACAGATCTGCATTTCATATGTCACACACTGAAAAAAAAAAGAAAATTGGTTATAATGATTAAAACTGGTCATTACTTTTTTGATAGAAGACAAAATGGAAGGCAGGAATGCTGCTGCAGCGGTTTTCTTACTCAGGGTTGGCATAGGCGTACGGCGCGTGCGATTTTTGGGGGGGGCGAGCGACATTTGCCCGAATTTTAAGATCTAGTTTTAGTACCATTTCAAATTAAATTGGCTAGAAATCATTAATTTTCAATAGTGTTTATTTGATCATCTGCCCAAATTTTTCAGCCTTTTTGCCCGAATCTTACTGTTTCCCAAACTTTTGGGGGGGCGACCACCCCCCCCCTGCCCCCCCCCCTCCGATATGCCTATGAGGGTTGGTCATGGCCAATCAGCAATTTTGAAGCAACTGCACTTCACAAGACAAAATAAATGCAACATAGGAAAATTAGAAGCCAGAGGCACAATTCAAGGAAATACAAGCCTCGAATTGCAAGACCATGCAAGTTCAGCCTGCATTCTAAAGGTTGTTCTTTGCCACAAAAGTTGTTTTTGTTGAAAAACAAGTTATTGTTACAATGAGCTTTATAAAAAAAAAATATGCAAACTATATCCAAATTTCTTACTTCATGCATTGCAAACGGAAAATGATACAAATCCGTTTTTAGTTCATGCATTGCAAAGGAAACGAATATAGATCTACATTTCTCAGTTTGTGCATTGCAAAAGGAACATATTACAGATCTGCCTTTCATAGGTCATGCATTGAAAAATAAAAATGATACATATCTATCGGCATTTTTAGTTTGTGCATTGCAAAAAGAAAATAATACTGATCTGCATTGTTTAGATCATAGGCCTACATTGCAAAAGAAACAAATACAGATCTGCACTTATTATAGTGAATCCTACGCAAAACGAAAGTAACATAGATCTGCATTTCTTAGTTTAAAAAAAAAACTTAAACAATTATTACCAAAGCAATTTCGTTTCAAGAGATCATAACTATAGCCGTCAACTCAAATCAAACAATAAAGATGATCTGGAGGAAATCAGAAGAATACCACAGAATCGCCAAGAATGGTGCATGCCACCTGACAAAAGAAATTTGGAGGACTGGAGAGGCAGCGACATCTGATAATTAGCAGCGGGACTTCTAAAATGCAATTACAATGTTTTAGTTCATGAATTTTAAAAAAAACATATACAGATCAGTATTTCTTACTTCATGCATTTTTCGCCTTTGCACAAGCAAATGATTTTTTTTTTGTGTATCTAACAATCAATAGATCAAAAACGAATCATGAATTGAATTAGATCACATATTTTTTATTTGTGCTGAAATACAGTAAATCAAAATTCTATGCAAGATTAGTCATCCAGAAAGCAGTTAAGATTTTTTGAGCATTTACAAACATCACAGTCAAGCATAAATTGAACAATTAGCCTCTTTCAGAAATTGAATTTTCGTTGACGCTCCTTTTTGTCATCTTTCCCTGTTTTGAGTTGACTTTCAATCATCATTGTGCGAAACTCTGAAATGGAATAATCAAAGCAGGAACTGTTAGGGAATCATTTGAAAGGGAAAAAAAAACGTTTTTGTACAAACGCAAAATGGGTTTTTGTGACTCAGCTTCTTCTTTCCTCAAGGAATTAATTTTCACTTCTATTTTAATATCACCTCTTCTATGCTTCTCATTTCATTTCCTATTAGTTTTGTAGATATCACAAAAACATACAGTTGCATAAAATAATGGAACGCAGTACATGATTGAGCATGTAACGCACTATGAAATTCCGTTTAAAAAAAATTCTGTATGACATACTTTGTGTAAAATGGTTTACCTTGAAAGTTGATCATACCATCCCCATCCCTGTCTGCTTCATTGATCATGAAATAAGCATCTTCCACTGTTAACTTTTCACCAAGGTTCACCATTACGTGGTATAATTCTGAAATAAAAATAAAGATTCATGTTTATGCCAAGAGTGAAGATCCAGATGTTTTTGGTGGCCATCTTGTTAGTCATCTTGGTGGCAATCTCGGTGCCATCATGGTGGCCATCTTGGTGGCCATCTTGAATATTTCAAAAGGCTCAAGATTTACAATAGCTAACCGGATATATGTTAAAGGAACGCCTGCCATTGAGATGGCTACCTAGTGTAGGTAACAATCAGACAAATGTATCAAAAACATATGGAACACTTTTGGGTTTGGCAGTTGTCACTCCTGATGCTTTAGCCCCACTACAAATTAACAGTTTCTTTTTGTGGACAGTTTCTTTTTGTGATTACATATAAAAATTTATATTTCGTGCAAAATTATGTGTTTTCAGGCTTCGCAGTTCGCACTGATCAACATGAATTTGGATTTGGATGTGCTTAAAGTCTTGCCGGCAAAAACCTTCTGAAGATGCATGGCTGCCACATATATGATCATATATGTATGTAAATTTATCAATCTTTATAGGTCTATATACATCTTTATATAGGCCACACACATTAGAATGTACACTCCAGACAAAATTATATATCCCTGGCTAATACTGACCAACATGGTTTATGAAACCATTTCCATCCTTATCGAAAATTCTGAACGCTTCCTCGATATCTTTTTCCGTGTCACCCCTCTCAATATTTTTGGCCATGACTTTAAGGAATTCATTGAAGTTCAAACTACTGTCTCCTGCAAGCATATGAGGGAAAGGTTTGAATTAGATAAACAAAGAATGTGTAATTCTGTATTGTGTGAAAAAAGGGTCAGGATGTAGTGTTGTCAGAAGACAGCACATATTTCAGTTCATGTGATTGGTGATATAAATTGTTATTGCCAGAATAAGAGGCCAACCTGATGATAGGTTGTGGGGGTGGGTGGCTATAGTTTTTTCATGAAAGAAGTTTGCTCAACACATTACACTGAAAAAAATTGTTCAGCACATGAAAAAAGGAAGTTATGTCTACCTTTAGTTGGGGTATCTATAATGTTACATTATGAAAGAAGGTTTTTCTCCACTGCAAATACAAAAATATAGTTCGTACATAGTTGTTTCTTATGCAAATGAAAGTGAGGTTACCATCAACATCCAAGCTGGCGAGCATCTCTGTGGCTTCTTCGTCAGTCGGTTGCTTCCCGAGAGATCTCATCACTTGTTTTAATTCATCGGGAGTTATCTTGCCATCTCCATTTTTATCAAATAACACAAATGCTTCCTTGTATTCTGCAAATAGAAAATGGATGGAATCAGACTCAATATCAAAAATATATTGTATCTCAAATGTGACTATTTGGGGTTTTTGAGATATGGGACACTAATGGCTCCAATTAGCTTTGCTCTACAGTTACATTTGGGTCAATATCTTTGAAAAATTGGCTATGAAGCAATGTTTTTATCATCAATCGAGATTTCATGCTCCCACAAGCAGTTGGTTGAGGATGTTTAGCATTGACCCAATGGCAGAGATCATCCGTTTTACTTACTTACAAGCAGCACTGTAATATAATGGTTGACACTCTAGATGCAAAAAAATGGAATAATTCTAAAATTTCCAAAGAATTTGCACATGCCTATTGAATTACAGTAATGCGCTGTAAAGTTTGAAAATTTCAGTTAGCTTCAATGATTGAGTAAGATGGTTGCACAATTCCTTTGAGCTAATTAACATTGCTTGTTGTTTTAAGATATGATCCGCTGTCATAATATTATTCCGTTATCCCATATTTCACGCTCCTGTTGCTATACCTTGAGTCCTTGCAGAAGCACAAGTTTTTAACAGATGTTCCTCAAATGGTAGTCAATTTATTGTATAGTTACAATTAGGTCTGACCATCATGTGCCTCAATCCCCATGCTGCAGAAATTGTTAAAGTATTCAATTTTTATGGATAACATTGATGTATTCCATATTTTTTATCTAGAGTTCAAGTCGTGCTTGGAGACTTATTTCTTTGGACATATAAAAGTTCAGATGTAACAGTTGTCTGAAAAATGACAGCACTGTAAAATTTGAAATTTTGATTCAGCTCAAAACAATTTGAGCTAACATAGCTTGTTTTTGTGAGTTATGGTAATCCTTCTGTTGTCATAACTTTAAATAACAAGCTATGTTACTTTGTTAGCTCAAGGAATTGTTCAAGCATCTCACTCAATTATTTACAGATGATTTCATATTTGTAGACATAAATCAAATAACAAAAAATTTTACAAAATTTTTGATCTGACATCAGAAAATCCTGCCATGTGATTGGTCAAGCTGCACATAACATGTCACTTTTTCAAACAAGTGATGTTGGCTGGAAAAATGTTGTCATAATTTCAACCAATAAACTGCTGCAAAGGCCACCTTGGTATTGTGGCAGTTATTCACACATGTCAAACCGCAATCCACATGAACTATTTCCTCATGAACTGTTGTATTTCACACTCCTGTGTTACACATGATTGCTTATTATCGTTTTCATAGCTACGTGTTTTTCAAGTTTGCAATTTGCTTCATTCCAAAACTGTGATGTCAGAGATTAAGTTGAATAATTTCGTTTATTACAAGCGCACATTTCAGCAAACTGACCAAGTGCATTAACACATGGATAATGTATGTTTCACTATGCACTGTAACTGAACCAAACAGACTACTTAGCCTCAAAGAAGAGTTGCAATTACTGACAAAAAATGTTGTTTAAAATTGTGATGACTGGTGTCCTGTGAAAAATCATGGATCTATAATAACACATTTTATTTGGAAAACAATTAATGAGGTGCAACACTCAGCATAGACACGCGTTGTTTGTTGTGGTTGTACACAAATAGTAACATTGCCTGACAGTTTTAAATTCCTTTGTCTTTAACTGTGATGTCAAACTCTGAACTGATATGTCACAGATTGAAGATTAGACCAATCACATTGACAGATACCCGATGATGTCACGGTTTAACTGCAAAACGAAGTTTTCAAAAAAACACATAGCTATGAAAACGATAATAAGCTGATATTAAATCAGTCTCAAGTGACTCTGAATGGCTTCAAATCTCTGAACGCTAAATTATCATGCCTTGACCAAAAGCATTGTCTGTGATAAAAGTAAAGGACTATTCACAATTAAATTTTACGACTGGGCCGAGGGGGGAGTGGTAGTTTCTAAGGTTTTACTTGAGTGGGAACCACCTTTTTGCACATGCTTCATATGATTTGGGGCAATGGCAATTTTCCCGACAAGGTATCGATTTTTCACACAGGTTTCAAGGGGAGTAATTTATTTTTCACAACATGCTTGTTGAATGAAATTCTAACTAAAGGAAAGCGAGGTACTACAAATATTTGTGAAACCAAAGGGGGGATATCATTTTTCACAGAAAGTTCCATCAAAACTCCCCCCCCAGTCATATTCTGTATCATCCCTTAGGATAGGAGGATGATCCAGTGATTAATGAGAAAATCATAGTGAGGATCAAACCAGGGTCCCAGCACTTGGTAACCCGTTGTCAGCAGAGTCCTCTGAGGAAATGTCACATTCATGTGTTAGTTTGTTTTCTGCAAAAATAGTCATTATGTGGATCATCTGTTCCCAATCATCTCAATGCATGGTATTACACTTTGAGAATGTGCATACCAGACATGTGTGAAACACTAACAGAAACTCTCACATGGAACAGAAGTGTCAGTTCCATTGAGGAGATCAATGGATTAGAATGCCAAGGTCACCCAGGTAAAACGCTATGTCACTTTTCAGGAGAGAGTGTTGTCATACCTTCTCTCAACCAATGAAAATTGCAGGAAAAATGATGTATTTTCTACCACAAATGTCTACAAATATGAAATCATCTGTAAGCTGACTCAAAACTCAAATTTTACAGTGTAGTTGTTAAACCAGCAAATGTACTGAAAATGTCAGAATGGAGGACAATGACAGATTTTTTTCTTAGATTCCTTGACATATCTTCGATCCGAAATAGCTTCTAAACTCTTCACTGCTTAACAACATTGCATGCGAACCGTGAAGAAATCATTCGCTTGATGAATATTTCATTCTTGACTCAGTCGATCAGAGCGGCAAATGATTTTATAAGCCTCTGGCTGGAAGCACTTCATGCCTCATTTGATGGTGCCTTAACTTCAATTTTGCTTCAGACTTCCGTCAGTTGACTTCAGCAGTGCATTTTTTTACTTCTTCTTATTTTGCCTTTGGTAACTTCTCTAAAAGGCATTCAAAGAGTTATTTTCAATCAAAACTTTGTGTTGAAAGATCATCGCTTTTAGTTACAGTCATTGTTGAGACATGTTCATATAAATTTGGAAAATTTGAAATGAATTTTTTTTTTTTTTAAGAGCTTCAAAAGAAGTCAGTATTTTTTTATTTTTCTAGATATCTGAAAAATATCCCACACACTTGGTTAACCTGCAACATTTTGTCATTTTTGTGGACTCCACTATTCCTCTCCCTGCATAAATCACCATCGGGAGTTCACATGCTCATCATTTAAGGCCAATTATTAAGGCCTAGATTATAGTAGATGTCCTACCTCATATGATTATTTAATTCCTCTTTGAAAATGTGGCTCATCTTCTAGAGTCATCTAGTATATATTTTAGCACTCATTTTAACCTGAGGTGGACACACCACTCTTTATTTAAAGGCTCTGCTAATTTGCTGCACCTGAGGTTAATCTTAATCTTAATATGGTAAAATATATGAGTACTTTTAACATTTATCATGCAGCATCATCATTAGCAGTACTAATTTGGTTGGGCCATGTGCCCCAGCAAAAGTTGTTAATTTCTCAAGAAAATGGTGATGTAGCCTATCATATATTTATATCATGAATATAATCACATTACCTTGCCTTTATTTACCAGCTCTACTATATTTGGAATCAGATGGACATCCCCAATTCCCTTAAATGCACCACATGTCACTACCACATTGCCATGAGCATTAAATAAAATTTCATGAGTATAGCAACATATAGCATGCTTCAATTCTCTTGTGGATGTATACCCAATAAATATTTTATGCACCTAACAAAATATAAGAACTGTTGCCTCAATTGATTTAAAGTGGCTGAAAGATTAATTGCACAAGACTCAGAGATGCATGGGCATTGCATGATGTTGCTGCTGATGAGAGATCATTGACTGAATGGTCAATGACTTGTGGAAGACAATATGGGAGTTTGCTATTGCATGGCCAGGTAGTGGATTTTCAACAGTTGGTTTGTGGCTGGTTGGTGTGATATGTCTAGTTGGTTGCTTGGTTGATATATATACAGCTGCAGACTCAATGGTCAACGACTTGTGATACAAGACAATATTGGCATTCAGAGGCTGTTTAGATGGATTGATGATTGGGGCTTCACGTCCTGTATTTATGCACTTGGTAGGCTAATTAGGAAAAGGGGGGGACTTGGCAATGAGACAAAGGGTGATTGAAACAGACTACTATGTGCCTTACTGTACAGGCTCCTTTGTTTTAACTGACCCCCCTAATTACCCCCTAATTACCCCCTAATTACCCCCTAATTGACCCCTAAATTGACCCCTAAATTGACCCCTAATTGACCGGAACCGGAAGTCATTCACTTGACCGGAAGTCGTATATATATGTTCTTGGATATATGTTCTTGGATATATGTTCTTGGATATATGTTCTTGGATACATGTTCTTGGATATATACATACAGGTACTTATGTACAATGTACATTACTCAGTTCAGATCTTTGTAATCCTCTGATTGATTACATAAAAAAAGACAGACACTCTGGGTTTCAATTTCAAAATATTTATTGTTCATTCTTCATACAATAATTTCAAAATCTAATCCATTGTTTCAACTCAAATTTATATACATGTATATACAAAATATATGTATCAAGTATAGCCCTAAATTGACCCCTGGCCCCTAGGTGACCTAGATATTTCTTATTGACCCTTGACCACAAGTCAGTTGACCCCTAATTGACTACTGCACTTTTTCCCAAATATATTTTTTTTCCGAAATTTTTTTTTTTTCCGAAATTTTTTTTTCCGAAAATTTTTTTTTTCCGAAATTTTTTTCCGAAATTTTTTTTTTCCGAAATTTTTTTTCCGAAATTTTTTTTTTTTTTTTTCCGAAATTTTTTTTCCGAAATTTTTTTTTTCCGAAATTTTTTTTTTCCGAAATTTTTTTTTCCCGAATTTTTTTTTCTCCAAAATTTTTTTTTCCAAAATTTTTTTTTACAAATTTTTTGTTTTCACTAATTGTTTTTCCTCAAATTTTCAAAAATTATATTTCCTCAAATTGTTCAAAAATTATTTTTCAACATTTTTTTAAAACTCAAATTGTATATAAATTTTTTTTTTTTCAAATTTCACTTTTTGATCATATATTTTTTTCAAATTCTTTTTTTGCAAATTCTTATTTTCAAATGTTGGTTACAAGTTTCTCAAGGCTGAAACCAGTATTGAGTCTTTGGGTAGTGTTGCTATTATCACAGTAGGCCCATGAGGGCCATAGACCGATAAGGTCCATATTACACTATCTCAAGACACTCAACTTTATTAGACAAATAAATATCACCAGATATATGTGTCACATTGTGTCATATAAGGGGCATAATTCATGATCTGCCTTTGGAAAAGTGTAATCTGCCATTTGATATAAGGCATCTGCCATTACATCTGCCTTTGGAATAGGGTGATCTGCTATCACATATGCACAGTCTGCCATTTTATAATTAATTACACTAATTGAACTTAATTAATAACCTGATTGACCCTTTATTAATCACCATTACCCTGATTAACTGGTCCAATTTACACATTAATAATTGTAAATGACTATATAAACAACAGACACTGAAGTTTCAAGTTCAAATTTTTATTGTAAATATTTCCACACCGTATGATTTATATACAGTTTATGTACAATTTCAAAATTTGATCCATTTTTTAAGTTCAGTTGAGGCAGGAATGCCAGGGGGTCTTCCAATAGGAGGTCTTTTAGCCGGAGGTCTTCTAGCTGGAGGTCTTCTTTCAATGTTGCTTTCGGCCTGTTTTTCCATATCTTTTTCCAGTCTGGACTGTGCTCTTCTCACTGCGGCTTCTGCTGGTATAACAATTTCCATCTTTGGCATATCTTCCTTCATTCCCTTGTTGTTGGTATCGATTAAGATGAGATTACTCTTTCCGCTCTTCACAATGGTCTTAGGCTTCCCTTCAGCTTGTGCTTTGAAATGCTCCAGAACTGCCTTGTAATTCAAAGAAGACATGATGTGTTCAGGTGGTTGGTCCCGAATGAAGGATTATCTTCAGTGTCATCCAATATATAGTTTACTCCGCATTCTCTTCGTCATCATAAGTGTGTGTATCTGTATCATCCTCTGTATCATCCTCCGAATCTTCCTCTGGATCTTCTGTGACAACTCTATTGAATACTGGCTTGTACTGTTTTACGGCCATCCTGGCCGCATCAATCCAGTCAAGGTTTTCAATGTCATGGAGCTCTTCCACTTTCTCCATGATTTTTTGGTGAATATGACTGTTCTCACTCAGGTCCATCCAGTTTTTAATGAAATTTGCATACGTTTTCCGAAGATCTCTTGTCAATTCTTTCATGTTGTCCGCAATTGTCTTTTCTCTGGCTTCCTTTTCACTCCGTCCTTCTTCAATGTTCTGTTTTTGTTCTTCTTCCAAATATTGACCCCAATTTCTGCACACTTCCAGTCTTATTGGAGCAAAACATTGGAACTCCGTCTTCATCTTCTTACTGGGATGAAATTGGCTTGTCTGGTAGTATTCCCTTGGTCTTTTCAGTCCTCCTCGCACTCCCTCCTGCTGGTTCCTCACACAAGGCTTTAAATGCTCTTGTAGGTCATCAATGTTGTCTATAGCAGTTCTGCAGTCAATACATGAAATCATGTTGGAATGACTGATGTGGTCAGAATTGTCAGCAGAATGAAAAGAGTCTGTTGAAGAGCCTTCTGTAGAATTTGTAGCCTTGAACTTGTCTTTTTTTATATCCAAGATATTTGACTGGAAGCGGTCATTTTCATCAGTTGTCTGTTTGAAATCGAGCAATAAATGGCCAAATGGTCTGGATGTTGCACTGTCATAGTGCTGTAAGAATTCCTTTACTCTTCTGGGATTTACTTGTCTGGCAAATGTCATGACAGATTGTATGTCATTTGGATTCTTGAACAATACAACGTAGTGACAATTCCGTCTTTGTGTTGGACTTTTGCTGTAGTACAGGTTTTGACAAAGCAATACCACACTCAGAGATCGATGGTGTGAACCTTCGTAGAAGATCTCTGTCATTCGAGGATCATCTCCACATGACGTCATCAAATCATCGATTATTAGAAAATTTGCAATGTTTGGATCAAAGAAGCTGGGATGATCTATGCCATGAGGAATTCCCTTAATGAACTCCACCCTTGGTTTTACTGTAGCCTGAATAATATCGTACATTGGCTGCCATCTTTTATACAACCACACTATTCTTTGAGGGGATGGACTAACCATAAATTTGTTGTATTGCAAAATGTTCTTCACTAGTGTAGTTTTTCCACAGGCAGTTGGCCCATTGAGCAGCATAGTGAAGGGATGTTTCAAAACAAATTCCAAACTCCCATCTTGATGTACCGTTTCGAAGTTTTTCTCAAAATCTCCAACTGCACACCCATCTTGATGTTTGTTATGCTGGATGATCATATGACGTTTCAGACTAGAATTTCTTGTGAAAGAAAGACCACAAGTTGTACAGACATTCACATCCATGACCAATGTACACCGATCGATCCCAAAACAGCAACTGACCTTGAGGGGATATCTGTCTCCTTTATATACTGTGCAACAACCTACCTGACCCCCCCTTCTGCACAATAATGGACCTACCCAAACTGAGAATGCAGCACCTACCTGACTCCCCCTCCCCACTCACAATGGACTCTAATAACTGTTCTAAACTGCACCCTACAGCACCCACTCTGCACCCTCCACTGCACCCTCCACTGCACTCTGCACTTTGCACTTTGCACTCTGCACCCTCCACTGCACCCAACTGCACTGTGCACTTTGTACTTTGTTCTCTGCACCCTCCACTGCACCCTCCACTGCACTCTGCACTTTGCACTTTGCACTCTGCACCCTCCACTGCACCCAACTGCACTTTGCACTATACACTTTGCTCTCTGCACCCTCCACTGCACCCTACTGCACTCTACTGCACCCATACTGCACTCTACTGCACCCTACTGCACTCTACTGCACTCTACTGCACCCTACTGCACTCTACTGCACCCATACTGCACCCTACTGCACTCTACTGCACCCATACTGCACCCTACTGCACCCTACTGCACCCATACTGCACCCATACTGCACCCTATTGCACCCTATTGCACCCAATTGCACCCTACTGCACCCATACTGCACCCTACTGCACCCATACTGCACCCATACTGCACCCTATTGCACCCAATTGCACCCTACTGCACCCATACTGCACCCTACTGCACCCTATTGCACCCTACTGCACCTTGTGAGGGGGGGGGGTCAGGTAGGTGCTGCATTCTCAGTTTGGGTAGGTCCATTATTGTGCAGAAGGGGGGGTCAGGTAGGTTGTTGCACAGTATATAAAGGAGACAGATATCCCCTCAAGGTCAGTTGCTGTTTTGGGATCGATCGGTGTACATTGGTCATGGATGTGAATGTCTGTACAACTTGTGGTCTTTCTTTCACAAGAAATTCTAGTCTGAAACGTCATATGATCATCCAGCATAACAAACATCAAGATGGGTGTGCAGTTGGAGATTTTGAGAAAAACTTCGAAACGGTACATCAAGATGGGAGTTTGGAATTTGTTTTGAAACATCCCTTCACTATGCTGCTCAATGGGCCAACTGCCTGTGGAAAAACTACACTAGTGAAGAACATTTTGCAATACAACAAATTTATGGTTAGTCCATCCCCTCAAAGAATAGTGTGGTTGTATAAAAGATGGCAGCCAATGTACGATATTATTCAGGCTACAGTAAAACCAAGGGTGGAGTTCATTAAGGGAATTCCTCATGGCATAGATCATCCCAGCTTCTTTGATCCAAACATTGCAAATTTTCTAATAATCGATGATTTGATGACGTCATGTGGAGATGATCCTCGAATGACAGAGATCTTCTACGAAGGTTCACACCATCGATCTCTGAGTGTGGTATTGCTTTGTCAAAACCTGTACTACAGCAAAAGTCCAACACAAAGACGGAATTGTCACTACGTTGTATTGTTCAAGAATCCAAATGACATACAATCTGTCATGACATTTGCCAGACAAGTAAATCCCAGAAGAGTAAAGGAATTCTTACAGCACTATGACAGTGCAACATCCAGACCATTTGGCCATTTATTGCTCGATTTCAAACAGACAACTGATGAAAATGACCGCTTCCAGTCAAATATCTTGGATATAAAAAAAGACAAGTTCAAGGCTACAAATTCTACAGAAGGCTCTTCAACAGACTCTTTTCATTCTGCTGACAATTCTGACCACATCAGTCATTCCAACATGATTTCATGTATTGACTGCAGAACTGCTATAGACAACATTGATGACCTACAAGAGCATTTAAAGCCTTGTGTGAGGAACCAGCAGGAGGGAGTGCGAGGAGGACTGAAAAGACCAAGGGAATACTACCAGACAAGCCAATTTCATCCCAGTAAGAAGATGAAGACGGAGTTCCAATGTTTTGCTCCAATAAGACTGGAAGTGTGCAGAAATTGGGGTCAATATTTGGAAGAAGAACAAAAACAGAACATTGAAGAAGGACGGAGTGAAAAGGAAGCCAGAGAAAAGACAATTGCGGACAACATGAAAGAATTGACAAGAGATCTTCGGAAAACGTATGCAAATTTCATTAAAAACTGGATGGACCTGAGTGAGAACAGTCATATTCACCAAAAAATCATGGAGAAAGTGGAAGAGCTCCATGACATTGAAAACCTTGACTGGATTGATGCGGCCAGGATGGCCGTAAAACAGTACAAGCCAGTATTCAATAGAGTTGTCACAGAAGATCCAGAGGAAGATTCGGAGGATGATACAGAGGATGATACAGATACACACACTTATGATGACGAAGAGAATGCGGAGTAAACTATATATTGGATGACACTGAAGATAATCCTTCATTCGGGACCAACCACCTGAACACATCATGTCTTCTTTGAATTACAAGGCAGTTCTGGAGCATTTCAAAGCACAAGCTGAAGGGAAGCCTAAGACCATTGTGAAGAGCGGAAAGAGTAATCTCATCTTAATCGATACCAACAACAAGGGAATGAAGGAAGATATGCCAAAGATGGAAATTGTTATACCAGCAGAAGCCGCAGTGAGAAGAGCACAGTCCAGACTGGAAAAAGATATGGAAAAACAGGCCGAAAGCAACATTGAAAGAAGACCTCCAGCTAGAAGACCTCCGGCTAAAAGACCTCCTATTGGAAGACCCCCTGGCATTCCTGCCTCAACTGAACTTAAAAAATGGATCAAATTTTGAAATTGTACATAAACTGTATATAAATCATACGGTGTGGAAATATTTACAATAAAAATTTGAACTTGAAACTTCAGTGTCTGTTGTTTATATAGTCATTTACAATTATTAATGTGTAAATTGGACCAGTTAATCAGGGTAATGGTGATTAATAAAGGGTCAATCAGGTTATTAATTAAGTTCAATTAGTGTAATTAATTATAAAATGGCAGACTGTGCATATGTGATAGCAGATCACCCTATTCCAAAGGCAGATGTAATGGCAGATGCCTTATATCAAATGGCAGATTACACTTTTCCAAAGGCAGATCATGAATTATGCCCCTTATATGACACAATGTGACACATATATCTGGTGATATTTATTTGTCTAATAAAGTTGAGTGTCTTGAGATAGTGTAATATGGACCTTATCGGTCTATGGCCCTCATGGGCCTACTGTGATAATAGCAACACTACCCAAAGACTCAATACTGGTTTCAGCCTTGAGAAACTTGTAACCAACATTTGAAAATAAGAATTTGCAAAAAAAGAATTTGAAAAAAATATATGATCAAAAAGTGAAATTTGAAAAAAAAAAAATTTATATACAATTTGAGTTTTAAAAAAATGTTGAAAAATAATTTTTGAACAATTTGAGGAAATATAATTTTTGAAAATTTGAGGAAAAACAATTAGTGAAAAAAAAAAAATTTGTAAAAAAAAATTTTGGAAAAAAAAATTTTGGAGAAAAAAAAATTCGGGAAAAAAAAATTTCGGAAAAAAAAAATTTCGGAAAAAAAAAATTTCGGAAAAAAAATTTCGGAAAAAAAAAATTTCGGAAAAAAAATTTCGGAAAAAAAAAATTTCGGAAAAAAATTTCGGAAAAAAAAAATTTTCGGAAAAAAAAATTTCGGAAAAAAAAAAAATTTCGGAAAAAAAATATATTTGGGAAAAAGTGCAGTAGTCAATTAGGGGTCAACTGACTTGTGGTCAAGGGTCAATAAGAAATATCTAGGTCACCTAGGGGCCAGGGGTCAATTTAGGGCTATACTTGATACATATATTTTGTATATACATGTATATAAATTTGAGTTGAAACAATGGATTAGATTTTGAAATTATTGTATGAAGAATGAACAATAAATATTTTGAAATTGAAACCCAGAGTGTCTGTCTTTTTTTATGTAATCAATCAGAGGATTACAAAGATCTGAACTGAGTAATGTACATTGTACATAAGTACCTGTATGTATATATCCAAGAACATGTATCCAAGAACATATATCCAAGAACATATATCCAAGAACATATATCCAAGAACATATATATACGACTTCCGGTCAGGTGAATGACTTCCGGTTCCGGTCAATTAGGGGGTCAATTTAGGGGTCAATTTAGGGGTCAATTAGGGGGTAATTAGGGGGTAATTAGGGGGTAATTAGGGGGGGGGTCAGTTAAAACAAAGGAGCCTGTACAGTAAGGCACATAGTAGTAAACAGCCAGCCAACATAGGGCCAGGGGACCCGGCAAGAACTAGATTCAAACCCTGGACCCAGCCATTGGCAGCCCAGCACGCTACCACTACTGCGTACTAGACCAACCCTCCCCCCCCCCCCGAGGCCGTATAGTCTTTTACTGTTGCATAGCCAGTTTTTATTGAATTTTCAACAGTTTGTTGGTTGGCTTATAGGTTGTTTGGTTATTTGTATCTGTTAGCTGGTGTGGAGGTTGGTTGATTGATAGAAAAATTTAATAAAGAACTAATTAAAGATAGAATCTTCAATTTCCTTCTTTTAATATCATTTCAAGTTTCGCCTATTCACATTTTGCTCTAATTTTTAAAGATTCTGAAATAAGGCACATATTTGTAAAACTAATAAACTGTGTGTGAAAAATAAAATAAAATAATAATAAGTAACACCAGCACATTGTATTCTTGATATCCATTAATCACATTAGTTTTACTTGACATCTTTATATTTACTTTCCTAATATTGAAAAATAAAATAAAAGAAGTTTTTCTTCTCTTCTCTTCATGTGGAAACATATTGACCACATTTATGAGCATTTGGCTTGAGGCAGGTTCATAAATATTTCATTTATGGATGCAGTAGACCATAACGCCATAACAAATTGGTGTCAGGTCTGCCAATCAATAACATTTTGCTGTATTCATGAGAAATATGCCTGTTCATGGTCTGACTTGAAAGATAATGTGTTTTTATTTCTTGGAAGGCATGTTGTCTTGAATTTATGGCCTTGCCTCACTTGAACATTTTCCACAGTACATAGGAATTTGCATGGCAAACCAGGATATCTGTCATAATATCAAAATTGAAATTGAATTCCTCCACACCATACCTGTCCATCTATCTGTCTGTCTATCTGTCTAGCTGTCTATTGTCTATTTGTATGTCTATCTATGTATCTATCTATCTATGTATCTATCTATCTCTATCTGTCTATCTATCTATCTATCTATCTATCTATCTATCTATCTATCTCATCACTAAGTTATTTTCCAAAATTCGTATCCCAAATTTGCCCTGGATGTCCCTTTTATGCACAACCATGGCACACGAGTGGCAGGGGGTTGTTCTATCACCTACAAATGTAGTCGCACCAAGGCAAAAAAGAAGAAGAAGAGGCTTTATCTCCTCTATAGACTCACGAAATCACATTGTTACCTTCCTCTGCCAGACAACAATTGGTACTTTGGCTCAGACAGGCAATTTCATCAGCTCACTTCAATCACACCCAACTGGCAATTTACCCGATCACTTCGGTCAGGATCTGAACCCAAGACCAAATATCGATTTTTGTAAAGATTTTAGGTACAAAACCCCACTTTTCCCCAACACACTTAATTCATTTGCTCTTGTGGTAACTGTGGCCAATTTGGTTTGTAATTGTTTCAATTGTGGCAGGTAGTGGTGAGAGATTGAAAGGTATTGATTTGGTTCACAGGCACCAATTTGAACCAATTTTGGACCAGCTGAACCCCAAGTACTGTTTTTCAACCTAATGGACCAAAACTGACTATATTGGGTTCAGAAACAAAGCACTTGGATGGAGTGTTAAGCAGAAATCATCAGAATAGGGCCCACGCACAGGCCCTACTACTGTGTGGGTGTAGATATAAAAAGATAATTGGTTTTTGAGTTTAAAGAGTTCAAAAAGGTTCTGTAATGTATAAAATTCGAAGCCCAAAATAGTAAGTAACACACATTATGACAATATTCTAAGTTTACTTGCCCTACAAATTTCATATTTCTTTCTTTCTGGCACAGTGTATGGCTAGAGGCAATGGATACTGGATTTAAGGACATTTTTATACCTTGTGGCTCTGAATAAAAGTAGCCTCATTCCTGAGCCATAGACGGGACCATTGATGTATGCTGAACAATGTTGTAAAAGATTGATTCAATAGTCTGTCGCTATGTGGAATTTGATATACACAACAAGATGCTGAACGCATGCACAATATCGAATGCTACGTTAAATGTGCAATTTGGTGAAATTTTAGTTGTATTGTAGCTTTTAAGCATTTAATACTCTATTTATTTTCTAAACTTTATGTCTGGAATCAATGTTAATCATTTCACTGACATTTTCTAGTCATTTATCTTCCCCAAAATTGATGGTATGGCCTGTGGGAAGAGTTATGCACACCGTATAACTATTATTTTGATGGGGGGGGATCAATAATTTTATACTTAGTACATCGCACTCCTTGCACACCCCGCTATTAATTCCGTTTTTCATAGGCAATCTTTTTGTATTTCACAGAACTTTTCGGAGGTTAATTTGGCTTTTCATTGATTTGATCAAGGCAACCGAAGTAATATTGTTTCTATCCCTGAGCCAAAACAACAAAAAAAGGCACCAGTCACCGACCGCAGTCGTGGCGAATCAGTATCCAAATTTATCAGAGTCTGCAATAAGTAAACAGAATTGTAGGTATGGGCATAAGTCAGGTTACCATGGATAGGGATAGTGCAGTATTCCTGGTGAGAGAGTTTGAGTTGAAGTACATAGATAGAATGTCTGAGGATCATTGGGGCTCAAGGAGAGTTAGCTATTTTTAGACACACTGGCATGTATAGCTACCACTGGCAGCTGGTTGGCTGAATGGTCATGCTTCAGGCCTGTCCAACTGGAGGCTTGTGTCTGTATGGATTAAAATCCAAGGCAGTGAACCCATGCTGCTGGAGAATGCTATGGCATGGGAACGTTGGGCAATGTTCCCCTTTTCTCTGCCCATGGGCCAGGACGCCGTACTATGGCAGCCCTGGGCTGTATCTCAGCTAGATATCTATTTATCTATTAAAACAAAGTACAATGATAATATCTGCATATTTTCAGGCCAAATGAATTATTTGAAATGTCAACAAGACTACATTTCTCATATCACTTACCATTAAGCTCCACCTGGCTGAAGTTCTGGGTAGGGTCTTCAGCCTGAAATAATTTCATAGATTATAATTTTGCAAAATATGTTTTTATGGTCTTACTGTAATTCAGAATGAATTTTGCAATGAAATTATTGAATATCGATAAAGGATTGTGTAAAATATAAAAAGTTTCTGACAAGAAAGGTCACATTTTACCACCATCAAGTTTAAATGCCATGATACATTATACACTCTTGACACAAAAGGTTTTTAAAATCTTTATAGTATATATACAAAGAACCAAAGCTGTAAAAGGTTCTAGATTTTTTAAGGGTTCAATTGAATTGAAAACGTTCAATACTTGGTGGGAAGGCCCTATGATAGGACCCTATGGTCCCAACTTGAGAGAAAGGGGTTCCATTGTGGGAGTTCAGTGCAGCTGGATTATGTAAATGTTGTTTTGTTTGCTGTTGGAACTTTTGAAAAGTTGAGTAATGAACCTTGTAGGGTTCCTTGTCTATACCAGCTTAAAAGTTCCTTATGAAACCTTTTTTGTTAAGAGCGTAAGAGAATCATAGTCAGACACACTAGATATACGTAATGTAGAATGAAAATATGATAGACGAATATATGTACACTGAATGCAATTGCCATAAATTTATAATTATATACAAAATGAATATAAATAAACTTATACAAATCAGCAAAACAGCAGGATATTTGATATGGGTAGTTGGGTGCTGAATAAGAAAACTGAGGAAACGTAAGTACTAAGTAGGCCTGCACATAATTTTAGACATTTTGAGTCAGCTCAAATGATTGAGTGAGATGGCTGCACAATTCCTTTGAGCTAACATAGCTTGTTGTTTTAAGTTATGATAATCTTGCCATTGTCATAACTTTAAACAACAAGCTAATGAAGCTATGGTAGCTCAATGGTATTATGCAACCATCTCACTCAATCGTTCAGGCCTAAGCTAACTCAAAATTCAAATTTTACAGTTTGGGCCTGTAAGCTGAGGTCATTTAGTCATAAGCTCATACAACAAAAGGAAAGCAAAAAAAGTCTTGAACCATATATGCCTTTTATATGTTTTTAAAAAAGAAGACAGTATTTTGATCTTATCAATGTTAATGAAAATTAATATTTCTGAAACCTGTTTAGAAAAAACAAAAAATTAACTCTTTTGTTGGTTTAACCAGTTAATTGAACTCAGAATTCTGATATGTTGTAAAACATTCATTGACAATATTTATTGAATATTCCAAGATGTACAGTTGAAGTGTTTCCACTCAGAAATGAAAAGCACACATAGAATCATGAGTTTATCAGATAAAAGCAGAGCTCTTTCACGCAGCGTCACACTTTTTTCGAAATACCATCTTACCGCTGTTTTGGGTTTTGGAGGCTCATAAATCACAGGTCTGTAGACCGGCTGTTTGAAAAATCAAATTAAAGTTCATGCAATAAAATATTCATGCAGTAATTCATGCGATAATCATGCCATTTTGATATAACTACATTTGATCAGTGCTATGCGACATTTTCATACACTATATCATCTAATTTGTTGAATTCATGCATTAATAATTGCTAATTGTGCCACGCTTAATTTATTGATTAAGTAATAATTGAAAGATATTATATTTTAAATGCAAATAAATGATTTGATTGATAACATATAATGCGTGTATATCTTCAAGTACAACATCAAAATATCCTAAATTAAGAACTACTTAGCCTAAACTGACTTTCAACAACAGATAAAATATTGCAAAAATAGTTGGCATACTTACCATACTGGATTGTATTTATTTCAAGTCGTATGTAATTAACTTAAATTTCGAAATATATCAATTGAGAAACTCATCCTATGCCTCCATTTAAAATTCAACATAAATTCCAGAGGCAATGTTTGTTTCAAAATTGTATGCTGCCTCTCAAAGTTTCGTGAGCACTGAGCAGAAATGACTTCAGTTAATCAAGCTGCCTCTGTAGACACAGTGCAGTTGCGTGAGAGCTGCTGATGAACTTCTGCTGGCAACTGACAATGATGCCTCACATTTGCTTGGCAGCAGACGATTTGTGAAAATGGCGCGAAAATAGAATGACGTCTGCTTTCTGCACGTGCCTAGCCTCCAATCACTGAGCAGACTTTAAAATAAAAGATAAAGCCTCTAAAAGTGATAAAAACTGCTTAACATTCAACTGCCTTGTCACCAGTGACAAGTCTGTCCATCGAAAATAAAGTAGTTATAGAAATTGCTCTGAGGTATTGATTGAACAAATATGATGTCAACTACAACATAAGTGTTCCTCTTGCAATCAATATTGCAGCTGAGTTGCTGGAGTTAACTCATAGGTGATAACGATTAGCCATGGAATGCTTGTGCAAAACAGCATAACAACGATGTTTTCGTGTGCATTTTGTGTGTAACTTTTTTTACCTTCAGCGAACGAAGTTCGAAGAAGGTATTGTAATCACTTGGGTAAAAATGCTGTCCGTCCGCCGGGCGGGCGGGCGGGCGGATAGATCATTTCCGGCCCAGCACTCGGCCTCTATTTAATGTACGTGGATGAAATTTGGTACACATCTAGCCTGTATGGTCTAGTTGTGCCTTTTGATGGTCTGATGAATAGATCTTAAATACTTTTTGAAATAATTAACAAAATATAAAAATTATTTTTTTTCGTTTCCGGGCCAAGGATCGGTCATTATTGCATGTGCATGGATGAAATTTGGTACACATGTGGCCTATATGGTCTAGTTGTGCCTTTTGATGGTCTCATTGACAGATATTCTATACTTTCTGAAAAAATGAGAAAAAATATAAAAACATATTTTTTTTGTTTTTTGGGCTAAGACTCGGTCACTATTGCATGTACATGGATAAAGTTTGGTGCACATATGGTCAATATGGTCTAGTTGTGCCTTTTGAAAGGTCTGATGGAAAATATTATTTACTTTTTGAAATATTGAAAAAAAACAAAAAAATTAATTTTTTGTTTCTGGCCCAATATCCGGTCACAATTCCATATACATGGATGAAGTTTGGTACACAAAATGGTCTAGTTGTGCCTTTTCATGGTCTGACAGATGGCTTTTCTATAGTTTTTGTAATATTGAGAAAAAATATTTAAACAATTTTTTTGATATCGGAGCCCAAACTTTTGCATATATACAGTAACGCAATTTCTAAACAAATCACCTATGCTATGTAGCAGTGCTTTTTGATGCATATAGCACTTTATGAATCATCGAAAAAACTTCAGAAAATAGAACAGCGTTATATTTTTTGGTTTTCAATCGACATCTCATAACCTGTACTTTGTACATGCATGAAACTATACCATAATATGCGTAAATTAGTCTAATAAGGCCTTTCCCTGATTTTACCAATCCTGGCAAGCAGATGGGAAGATGGCAGGGCAACGGGCAAATAGAGATAATTGAAGGCCACTACTCGGCCGCTATTGCATACCTATATAAGCAATTCGTCAACGCACCAATTTTATGCTGTTATTGTAATCTTCTAAAGGTGTTATTCGCTGAAGGTTTGCTGCTGCGCAGCCTATGTTTGTTACTGTTTAACAAAATGACTAGGTTAGGCCGTCATTGGACTGTTTGGCAAATATGGTCGGAGTCAAAAACCTTCTTTTTCAGCTTCAAACTAACCTCGAATGTATTCTCTTTATTTTGTTTAAATGACACATTTCTTTAATATCTATGCCATTACAAACTTGCACTGTATGTCTTGTTTTCCGGCAATCGTGGCTGAATACTCAAAGAGGTGCTCGGAATAACTTATGAATGTTGCCGCAACAAGCCTTGTCAAATGTCATTAAACCAGATTCGACATGCACAGATAAATAGTTTTTTGTTTTTGAAGTTGGAAATTAATTATTTCTGTACTTATTTATGCTTTGATTAAATTTGTTATATTTTCGGATGGACACCTCCTGATTTGCTCAAACTACTCTGTGAAATTGGATGCCCTGAGTTAGTTGAAAATATAAATCTGCTCTGAATACAACATAATCCGTTCTAAATTATTCCATCATTTGCAGTCCAATCCTCATTTTTCTATAAGCTGTCCCAGATCTTAATAAGCAGTGCTTGAGAAGTCCTTATTTATCTAATCTTGATTTGTGTCATTTCCAGTTGTCATAGATTGACACCTTAGAAGTTTGCTCAACTCTTGAGAAACAGTTGTAGAATTACTACGAGAAAAATAATTAATATGATCATGAATTTTTTTCTGCAACTGGAGCTTTTTTTTTTTTTTTTTTGTTAGGTCTACTATCAGTTGATAACAACTAGAAGAGTCCTGCCATTACAGGAGTAGAATTTACATATTAAGATACAAGAAGTTTATGGGTCATTCTCAAATTTCGGGACAAATTACGGAACTCCAGTTCCCTGATATAAATGTGAGTCCAGTTAATAGCTGATGTGTCACTTTACATCTGTCGTTCATATGTCTGCTCAGAACCACTGCATTTGGAGCAAAAAGTCATTTATTAGACTTTTTTGGTGCATTATGTCCAGTCATCCATGCAAAATCAATGGTATTTCCCTGTCACTGGTCTTGACATGACGAAAGAAGGTGTCAATTTTTCTCATAATATAGGCCTACTATTATTATAAAGTTTCTTTTGCATGATTCGCGAGAATATGGACGAGAATTTACATATATAGGTCATATTCAACTTTTTTTGATTTCATTTCATTGAATTAAATTGATGCAAAAGACGCGTCACTGTTTTGTTTTTTTTTCGATTTTTTTGTCCCCTCCATTACTGTCCATAGGTCGGCTCGTTATTGTTTTTTATGAGCAATTTCCACTAAATGTTGTAGGATGCATATGTGCGACAATACCAAAGCTTTGCAGATTTCATAAAACAGGCATTCAGCAATTTAAAACGTTTATTTTATTTTATTTTTAATTTGGTCACACTGAAATGTCCCCTCCGTTCCATTCATTTCTGGGCTTACCAATGATACTTTTACAAAGACATTTAATGAATATGTTGCTGAGGGTGACCAGTAAGAGACAGCTATCATAATAGTGTCTCCCAAATAGAATGCAGTGTTTACAGGAAATCAAAAAAATTGTCCACTCCGTTATCGTCCACAAAATGATTTTCCATTTAAGAAGGATTATAATTTATAAAGAAAGACACAAAAAACACGTAATAGTATAACTTTATTTACAAATAGCTTGGTCATAGAACAAACGAAATGTATGTGTAGAAGTCTTCATGGGTGAGATATAATTCAAGAAATGTAAAATTGTCAAGGTGATTAAAATAAAGCTTAATGGGAATTGTGCTGGGACTGTGTTTTCAAAAGTGCATTCAATTATTGTAATGTCATTTTATGTGTAATTTAGTATGCTTAGGGGGAGGCCATTAGAGTACCAGGGTTGGGGGCTTGGAGTTATCCTAAACAGGAAGTTATTTATTTCAGAGTAGGCCTAACGGTGACAGTAATTATCCGTTTTCAGTGTACGACGTCCTCAAATGTTTGTTTCTAAATCGAGCTATACGGCTTCAAGAAATACCCCTACCAGTAATTACTTATTTCATGACTGCCCTGAATGAATTTATTTATTTCAGAAAACCGGGACGAGAAATTATTCTCAAAGAAAAAAACTCCAAAATCCCCTTGACGTCTAATGGTGACCCCCTTATTCAAATTGTTTAAGGTGCATGGAGTTTATTTGGGTGCCATTTTGAACTTCTATGAGATGAAATTTGTTTGTTGGTTCAGTAATTCCAGAACTTCAGTTTTAGCCAAACATTTCTGGCAATTTTTTATCGACATTTATTTTCAAATATTTAACCAGTTGTGCGATTTTGACTATGAGTTTATACTGGCACCCATAATAAAGCCATTCGCCATTTTGTTTCAACATTTAAAACCTTGTGTTTGTTGTATCAAATTGTAATATTGATAATAAGTAACTGTATTTGGGATGTAGAGGCAAGGTATTGTAAAGGGTTAAAACCTAATTTAATCATATGACTAGAAATGTTTTGATAATTCATTCTAGCTGCTCCTTATTCTTTTATTGGCTGGCAAGATAAATATTTATTCTAAAACTACTTTACAATATTATAATACTGTATAACTGTATAAATTTTTGCAATATTTTAATAAAGTATTAATTTGCAAAGAGAACAAGTGTATTAACAATGCCATAAATAGCTATACCAAGTGAAACTTACACTACTAGCAAAATACTAAACCTAACCCTCTGACGTTTTGATATTATGAAAGAAAAGGCATATGACAGTAAATGTGCATATATCATAATATTATATAAAGTTAAGTTAAAGAAAACAATATTTTAGACAGTATTTAGACATATATTAGTTTCGTAAACACAAGCGTATTTAGTTTCGTAAATGAGTTAACGTACACGCATGTAATTTCATAAAAGACAAATATACAAGCACTTAGTTTCGCAAATAACAAACATACAAGCGTTTTAGTTTTGTAAATGACAATTATACAAGCATTTAGTTTCGTAAAAGGCAAACATACATAATTTAGTTTCGTACATGAATAATAATTCTTTACAGAATGTAAACAGACCATTTGAGATTGAATACTGTTCTCATAAGCAGGTTATCAACTTCAAGCAATAAAGTATAACATCCAGAAAAGACAGCTAAAAGACTAGATCAACATCATTATTTGTGCCCTTTCTATACTAACCTTAATTTGACTCTGCTATTTTGAATGCTATATTGACTCAAATACAAGTTATTGTATATTAACAATCTCAATGTTTTGGTGAAACTTTTTGAGACACTTCTATGTGCCATATTACTTCAGAGGCCAAACTGGGTTGGAACAGTTCAATTTTGAGTATTTTCTCAAATATAGACTATATTGCCACTTTGGCAATATTGCATTAAATTGTTTTTTTAATGGCATAGATCCACATTCTGACATTTCTCAATTTAATCTGATTTTTAAGAACATTATGCAGCATAAATTGAATATATAATAAACTTGCAAATGAGTCTATATAGCTTGAGATTTCCTGCATTTTTTACATCCACAACTAAATTGCCTTGACTACGTAAGTCTTACCGTAACTATTTTCCTCTATTACCTTTATCTAATAATACAGTATAACATTAGCTATTGTACAATTTCCTACCTTTACGAACATGTTAGAAAAGCACCTAGGCGTTTGAAATCTGTTCACAGGGCCAATAAGAGATGAGCACATGAGCTAAAAATAGGCACAAAAGTCCTGAAAGATATATATGTATATAATGTATATATATATATATATATATGAGCACCTGGAATGCAAGACAATGGCCAAAGGCAAGAAACAGTTACACATAATACTTAAGGTCCAAGTCGTTGTTGTACAAACAGTGGCGAAATTGTTTTTGTGACGACGCTAAATCATCAAACGACTCAGTTTAATTAAATTTTTTCGAACTGTGCAAATACGACAAAATAATCATATTTTTGTCTATTTTATGGATTAACCCCTTTGATGGCTCCACCCTAATTTGAATGGGTCTGTTTATGGATTTATACGAGCAACGTTGACAATCTTTTCGTCATTAAAACTGTGCCATCCTTCACAAAAACAATATCGCGGCATGTTATGTTTATTATCGCTAGTGCCAGTCAGGATAAATCTTTCAAACCATAATGCTTGAAAGGCAGCTAATAATGTTTACATTCATTAAAGCATCAAAATGAAATGATACATTTTAAGGCTTAACGGCACTTTCCTGTTTGTGTATGGAGTCAACAATTGATAACATTCAACTAGAACTAATAACATAGTTTGAAGGAAATAATGTTCATTGTCTAATTGTGTATAATACTCAGTATTTTTTCCCAGTCGCTTTTAGAGTATAAGTCTTATGGTACATATTACTGAGCAGTTTTGATAAGTAATCCCTCTAAAACCATCAAGTAAGTCAAATTAGACAATTTTATAACATCACAATGTAGTATAGGCCTACATGCTGCCTCACTACTCTTATTAGGTTTTTGGCAATGATAATAACAGGAATTATTCAATAATTAGGTGTCTGTCTGGTACTATCTTAAAATCTTTGTGCAAGTACATGAGCCTTACAACCCATGAGTTCTTGTTATAAAATAATGATTGCGCATTGATCATGTCATATTAATTTTGTGCTTTGAGAATTGATGAATATATCATTAATGTTAGGCAAATTTTGTTATTTAATTATTTTCATTAAATAAGTAAACTTAAAAAATAAATTGGAAAAAATTCATCCTGACTGGTTTTCTAAAATACTAAATGCTAAATATAATGTACGAGCGCCTACCAACCTACAGTATAAGATCATGTTAAGATGAGTGTATAATAGTATAAGCTGTGACTTTGTACAAGAATCAAGTTTTCGTATGTATCACCATAAATTATAAAGTGTGCGATCAACCGTACATGTAATTAACAATGCAAAAGTTTCGAAGAATTCAAAACTTAATATGGAATGATTAAGAAAAATGATAACAATCTAAAAACTCCTAAAATGTTCTAATGGTAATAAAATTCAATATTCCATAGTATTTGAATAATACAAACATCGGTTAAAAGCATATTCGAAGGCAGATTAAAAGGCAAATTCAAATCTAAATTCTAATGTAAAGGCAAATTTAAAGGCAGGCTTAATTGCAATTAAGCTATAAGTAATGAGTGGAGTAATTATAAATGATTAAAGAGTAAAGTAAAGAATGTGGTATGTTACACATGGAAGAAGTACAAGTTCTGTTTTGTTTTCGAATTTTTCGTTAAATTCGAATCCCATAATTCCACTGACTTCCTGTCGCATGGCCGTGTGCGTCGCGCCCAGTTTGCATAATGAGGTCATCGAAAAGAGATTTAAGAGTTTGCTGAATTTCGTACTAATTTCATCTGGAACGGTTAAAAAAATTGTTTTGGCAAATTAGTTTCACTTCCATAGTGATCTTTGAACTATGTTGTGCTTTTCTAAGAAATTGCCTACACGCAAAGCATACAAAAATAGGTATATATATACCAAACAGACATTACATACAAAAATATTTTGATTTATAAACTAAACCGATATTAATTAGTATACGTCATGATCAAAAAGAGTATCAATGTTATAAGTAATATATATACATCTTTGGAATAGCATATAGATGCTTCATAGCTGTTTAATTGATTATCAGGCTGCATTCAGGCATGTTTCTAAAGAAGCTACAAAAGAGGAGTGCATGACAAAGTTGACTGCAATCAGAGCATTTATGTGACTCATGACTTAAATCTTAAGTCGCAATTTAGCAAAAAATCTCAAGTACAAATTGAATGAGAGCTGAAATGAACTTACTTTTTCACTTGTTCAACATCATCTTTACAAATTCTGAAAAAAATAGAGAAGGTTTTATATAAATTATGTGAAATTTCACTGGGATTTTGACAAATAGTTCCATTGTGAAGAACTCAATAAGACATAAGGTTGAATGGAACAGAACATTGATTGTTGAAAGGAGGAAGTGGCAGGGATCTTGCATGTTTTGCTGAACATCATTGAAGCAAGCCGTTAGAGGATTTAATTTCATTACATTTTTTAGAATCCTTCAACCAGATCGCATAGCCAATTGTGGCATAGTTATCAAATCCTATAATTTATGGATGATGGATGTGACATGTTGTCGTCGGCATAGCAGTTCATTTCAAACACACCAGGTGACAACCCGCACCATAAACACCAAGCAGCTCCACCTACCATCATAGTTGACCTGCCCATCTCCATCTATATCAGCTTCCCTTATCATCTCCTCGACTTCTTCGTCCGTTAGTTTTTCACCGAGATTTGTCATCACGTGTCTCAGTTCAGCCGCTGAGATGTAGCCGTTTCCATCTTTGTCGAAAACCTGAAATAATCAAAATATATTAATTAGACAATAGAAATGCACCGTATACATTAAACACTGAACAGCCGTATAAGGGTTTTCAATTTAAATGGTATTTATAAATGGTAACTTACATCGTTTACAGTTTTGACCTAAGTGTTAAAAAATATATATATTGTTGGAAATTAGCGTTATATTCATTGCTTTGGGTGTGCCATCTTCATGTTTTCGCATTACATATATTGATTAGTTATTTTCCCGTCTATGTCATAGACAATATGGTTATTAAAAAGGAGGCTGACATACAGTGTATTTCTGGGGTTTATAGATATTGCGATATACACTTTACTCAATGTCCTCCGTGATAAAAAAATTAGCATTTTCCACAGGTGAACACTTTTATTGTCCAGAAGCCACGATTTACAACTACTTGTATTGATTGCCTGTGTTGTTTATGGTTGTTTAATGGTATGTCTACATAGGCTATGCCTCCATAGGCTACAGGTAACACCTGATCATTATATGAATGAACTATACAAGCTTAGTTTCATGACTTTTTGTGATATCACACCCCAACAAATCCACCTTGAATGTTAAAAATCTCAAGAACGGATGTCCGGCTGCAATAGAATGTTATGAACAAAGATTTAAAATATACACCTGGAATGTGGCTAATGAACCTTTGAATAACATTACCCGCTATCCAGTGTTATTAACAAAAGTTTGAATATACCCAGCTAGAAAATTTTAAGCTTAATTTTCAGCTCAAATGTTCTCAATAGAGGTTTAAAGCTACAGCTTTGCTAATGTTGGTTCAGATGTCCAGCTTGACTGGTGCTGATGGAAGTTTCAATTTCCTGCTAAACTATTACTGACACAAAGGTTTAAATATCCAGCTAGGATGTTGCTGAGGAATTTTAAATGTCCAGCTAAGCTTGAACCTTGCTAACACATATTTAATATGTCCCACTGGAGGGTTGCTAATGGAAATTTGAATATATTGTGTTACCAACAAAGGTTGGAATGTCTATCTAGAATGTTGCAAATAAAGGTTTGAATTTATCAAGCAAAAATGTTGCTGTTTAGTTAAAATGTTGCAAATTTCAGTAATGAAGGTTTAAATGTCCATCTGGATCCTGGAAGGTTGCCAATAGAGGCTTAAATGAACAGGTAAAATGGAGCTAATGAAGGAGGTTACAATTTCCTGCAAGAATATTGCTAATGACGGTTTTAATGCCAAGTAAAATGTTGCTAATAAAGGTTTGAATATCCAGCTAGAATGTTGACCGTTGGGTATGAAGGTATGCATAATTTGTAGATGGTTACTCAGATAGAACAGGGGTTCTTAACTGTAAAGAACCAGAATGTGCAAAGATTTTGATCAGTGACCACCTCACCTTAAATGCCTCCCTTAATTCTTCTTCTGTGTCCCCTTGATTTAAAGCTTTTTTGGCCATCATGTTCAAGAATTCTTCAAAATCTATTGTGCCACTTCCTGTCAAAGGTAAATACAACAAGGTGAATCAGTGAAAACACATTTAATTTGTCACAACTACATATATTATTGTCATAAATTTATTCAGGATTTTGAAAACACAGAATGTTGCTATAATATTTGTGTGAAAAAAACTGTTTTTCCATTGGCAGAAATTGTATATCTTGTTCCACTAATGAATCATCAACAGTTTCTCTCATGTGTAAGTAATAATTCTCAAGCGCAGTATTTAAAGTCTAGTACGGACAACAAGTCTGCTGTTTACTCTAGATGTTAAGATTATATTTAATTGAAGATCTTAGGTCTATACTGCAGTGGTCCCCTTTCCTATTGCAAAAATCAAACTAAAGTTCTACATATTGTACAAAGATTTCTACTAAAATTATTCCGAACATTCAAACTTGGTGCCAAATGACATCACACACTACTAGCACCCCCTACCATCAGCGTCCACTTCATTGATCATGTCTTGCAGTTCTGACTCGGTGGGGTTTTGACCAAGGGACCTCATCACTGTTCCCAGCTCTTTTGTCGTGATCGAGCCGTCGCCATCTTTATCAAAAAGGGCAAATGCCTCTTTGAATTCTAAAAATGGATACAATGACATACATCACAGCAGTGAAATGATTCTCAAATGAATGATGGTGGCAAAAATAATAATTGGCTAAAACACAGGATACCTGAAGAAAGTTTGAGGTTAAAAAACTGATCAAGAAAACCAATAATGTGCGTTCAAGAATAAAGTTGTGGGAGCTTTTCAAGGAATTTTGGGAATTTTGTTAACAAATAGTTGTAAATTTATTAAATAAAATAGATTTGATAGATAAGCGGATATCCAGGATTTTCATCATTATCTATTAATAAATTTGACCTGAAATATGGAACTCTTTACTTCTCTACAATTAATATTAGCCTACATCAAATATGGGAATTAAAAACAACCATTTAAAATTATTTTAGTAACTACCATACCTGTGACTCATTATTGTATGTACATATATCCTATGTATATGTAGGCCTATTTCACCTTTTTAGTCAAAATAGGGGAATGTAGAAATGATATGCAGGCCTATCCTTTTAAAAGTATTTGAGATGGGATTAAACTGAAAACATGTAATCCTTTACATCCCTTTTTTCCACACTTTTTTCAATACTTTTAAGTGATTAACTTCAAAGTCACATTGATCTACAAGTTAAATCCTTTAATTCAATCATTGATCAATGAATGAGATTTCAGAGAACGATAAATTATAAACTCCCTTTACTGTTGGAAATTGAGCTTTGAAAGTTGAACTTTTCTCTCGGTCAACCTGGTCAATGACCTCCGACAAACCTAGTAGGTCTAAGCTGGAAGTTTGTGGTCATTCAGGAAGTGGTGCAGACCCACTTCCTGTAGTCGTGATGACGTCATCACTCTTTGAGGACATCCCCACTTCCGGTCTCACGATTGACGAGAAGCAGCGAGAGTCAAGGGCCATCCCATAATTCTCTAGGGATTACCCAGTAGCATATGTGCATATATAGCCAGTGGACAAGTTACAAGTATAGGCTATAGCCAGTATTGTAAGTATAACAGCTAGCTTGTCCTCAAATGCCCAGCCAACCTATGATAAATTCTGAATATATTCATTTATGTAAAGCCCACTTGCAGTTTTAGCTTACCATTGCGTATGTTAACCATATTATACCCTTATTGAGCAAAGCTAAACCAACCTCTCAGTAACTGCTTGCAAAAAGGTCCAACATTAAATGCATTCCACTCCGGCAGTGATTTTCATGCAATTCTTGATGACTTGAATTTATTGCTATTTATCACAAATTCACAATTTCAAGAATTTTCTAAGATAGATTAAGTGATTAACATGTCCCAAACCAAGTTCACTCTATCTTTTGACTGATCTATTTCAGTCTCCTACTACATTGACCAAGAGATTATTCGCTTTAAGCAAACTTCAGTGACGAAGATTTTGCCCGAAGAGGGCAATTTATTATTGTGTCACAGAAACAGAAGTCTGGGCTGCAAAAATTTCAAATTGAGGCTAATCTCACAAATAAACTATTCTAATTAACCCTTACCGGACTAAAGGGACATTTATGTGCATCCCCAGCTTACTGCAGGATTGTTTTTTTGTGACTGCTCAGTCCAGTAAGGGCTAAAGATGAAAATTCCACTGATTAACTCTCCAGTGTACTATATTCTGATGGACTGTGAATTGTTACATTTTAGCTATTTTACATAAAATTTTTTAATCAAGGGCAAGTGCTGGTTGGGCAAACTATGTCAATGGTGAGGATTTTGCAAGGGTTTTGGGGCCAATTCCCATCACTTTAATACTTAAAACATGAACTGAATTATTGCTATGGACTAAATTTGAATACCCTGAAAAGCTATTAGGCCTATACGATATTCGCTGCAGTAGACCCACCTGCCATTTTAAATTGTTGTGCATTCTGTCAGTGCATTGCCAAAACACCTGTCGACCCCATTCCAGTCATGGACAAATTGGGTTTCTTTGTTATCTCTATCTTCTGAGTAAAAAGGTAGTCAACGACACCAGTCCGAAGCGTACAGCGGCAAATCCCAAAATGTCATGTCTTCTGAACCTTTCTCGCCATGACCTTCATTGGTACATGGTGGTCCATAACATTATGTACTTTTCAATACAACACAATACAAAGGAGAAACCTCAGCATTGGCTTGCAATATCAAAACATTTGTTTCAGATTTTGTTGATTCTGGTTGAGGTTGATGAATGACTAGCATTACGTCCTGTATTTACTGCTTTATACACCGTTGCTCATAAATATGGAATACTTCAACATTCTCCATTGAAATTGATGACTTTAGCAACTTCTACTGAAGCACATGATGGTCTGATTCAATGGTTACTACTTCCAATGACCGCTGAATGAAGAACATGCTCTCGTGTAAAACGCATGCTGCAGCGTTAGACCCAGTAAAAGTTACTGCTGCACGAAATATGGTAATTCAGGGGGGTTTTTTTAGTTTAATCCGGAGTGTCTCATTACATTACTAATACATGTCAAACTCTGTCAATATTACGTTTTATTTGCATTCACCCATTTGGCAACCCTTGGCTTCTACTTTTATAATACGTTGTGATTGTACGTACCTTCCACCTGCTCCTCAGTCAATTTCTCTACCTGAAAAAATAATAAGAAAAATGACATAAAATATATTAATTCCTTGATTTATCCTCGATGAAATCTCATGTTCTGGATCACCTGGTTTTACGGTTTTTCCAGTATTTTTTAGCGTAAAACGTAAAAAGTCATAGTTTATGTGGTAATTATTTGATCATAAAACTTGTTGTTGTACTTTTTTCGCTCCATTATGTTTTTTGACCAGTTCATCAATAGATTAATAAAACTTTATTGTGACTTGTGAGTTATTGCAATTCAGCGGCATAGCTAGGGGGTCTCGAGCTGGGGTCACCTGGGGGGCACACAATTGTTGGGGGCACATGCTGTACTAATTGCATGTTTTAACCTGAGTCTGGGTCAGCCGGTTTACTTTGGGACACAGGCTCAATGTGAGGGGCACGTATGCCCCCCCCCACCACGTAGATACGCCACAGTCCGGTAAATAAAAGTGATTATTTTCGGCTGCATTTAACTTAAGAATGCCAGTGAATCACTACAGGTTATAATAATCTTTTACAGTGAAGTAATCCCAATAGGCGCATCTACGTTGCAGCGAAGTAAGTGACCACGTCGCAATATTGTTGTAAATTACATATATATCGTTGTGTGGTAGAAATAAAGTTGTCACGACGTTGGCCAGCAATAATGTCACAATACATGTATTGTATGATGGAAGCACTCAATGCCATGGCAAAGTTGGGACAGAATAGGTGATGGTATTTAAAAAAAAAAGTTAAGTAGTCAGTTCTCTTTCATCCACTGTAACAACCACATGACAATGGTATGCATTTAGATGGACTAAAATGGTCTACTAGCAAAAATGACCACTGTATAAATAAAAGTTGGCAATTTTAATCTGGGTCTTTGACCCTATGCACCCAGAAATATTTAGCCCTACAAATAGACCCTCACTACAATTTGAAGATTAAAATACAATCTCACATCTATTGTTAGGTAAATGCAATTTCGAGTTTAACTGCTAAAACTGTTTAGCTGTAATTACTAGATGGTGTTTTGCATTGTAGATAGCCTCAGGTTGGGTCCAATTAAGATGGCATGCTACAATCTAGGCATCTCTCTGCCAAGTTTCATAATACTTCTGTCACTCAAAAAGTGTCTGAAATACTCTGAATCATATTTTGTTGTTTAAAAAAATGAGTTTCTCCTATTTACCACCAGATATTTTAACTTTTAAAAATAGTTTTTAGAGCATTTAGACCCCAAAAGAGGCACATCCTGGCATTCTTTGGTATACAGTTTTAACATACATTGTAGCCAAATTTCCTTTTTTAAAAACTGTCAATTTTTAGTTCTACTGTGGAAACAAAGCAAAAATCTAAATCATTGTTAAAAAAAAAAGATATCTTATGAATTAAGCCCCCAAACGGCACTACTAGACTGTAAGATACAGAATTTTATCAAGAGTAATAAGTGAACGTGCCATAGTTTAGGTATATTGCTCCAACATAATTAGATAGGCCTATGGTAATTATATAGGTTAACTGCTCACATGTGTCATATAGCCTAGGCTGCAGTGCATGCATGCAGATGTATAGGCCAACTGTAAATGTATACAGTAAAAAATATTTGTGAGCCTGTGTAGTTTTCATATCAATTCCAAACATTTTGTAAAGATATTGAATTGACGATGAGCTGGTTTCAATTGAAGCCAAACTGCTTAGAATGTAGCATCTCATTTTGTATGTATGATTGTTGTATGATTTTTGTGATTTTTTTTTTCAGCCACCGAAACGCAACAGCTGCTATAAGTCATCTGTGCGTACAATGCATAGGCCCATAGTAACCAATTTGAATATAGATATGACTATTATTCCCTTCAGTTTATTGTTGTGTTATGAAATGATATGAAAATATTGTGATGTATACAGAGGATCGTGTCACTAATTAGATAAATTCGTCATTGTCAACAATACTATCAATATGATGATAAATATAATAGGTCCCCAAAAGGCAATTTATCCCAATATTATACTGTTTGTGGCCCCTGCAATGCGGCACTGTGTTGCTCTGTGATATATGGGCTGTGCATTTAGCATTTTACCACATGGCCAAGCATGTTATGATTGATATTAATGGTTATATAAATTATAAATATGACTTACCATGGCTTGGGTCATCTTGAAGTCTTGTGTGATACCCGTTGACTTTTCTGAAGCTACTTGACTGCTTTCTGCTGCAGCTACTGTTCAATGGCTTAGACCGAATGACCGGCTGGTTGGTGTGCCAAATTGATGCACTGATTGTGAGCACTAAATAAGCAGGCACAGCCAGGCAGCCAGGATGAATATTCCGTCCAGCTGTAAGTCTCTATATTTAGTAACATTAAGTTTGTGACACAGCTATTATAACTGCTTAGGAGCAACCTATTATACCCAACCCACTATGCTATATCCTCCAACTTCCCCGAGATTTTGACACACTCCAATCAACAATCTCACCTCAACACTGTAAAATTTGAAATTCTGAGTCAGCATAAATGATTGAGTGAGATGGTTGCACAATTTTTTTGAGCTAACATGGCTTGATATTTTTAGTTATGAAAATCTTTTTGCTGTTATAACTTAAAACTACAAGCTATGATAGCTCAAAGGAATTGCGCAACCATCTCACTCAATTATTTAAGCTGACTCAAAATTAAAAATTTACAGTGAATGCCACCTGCCACCACAACCGGAATTCGAACCAGCTACCTGTGAGTAGCCTGAGGCCGATGCACGCTAAACACTTTCCCCTTAAAGGTCCGTTATCAAACCAGTTGAGCTAGAGGGCCGGCCTCCTAGCCAAGTGCTGAGGAGCAAACTATTATACCCAACCCACTGTACTATACTATAACTGGCATGTCATTTTGTGAACAGGAGCTTTTTAAAATGCCATCCAGACAGGATGCTGTGACGCATCTTGGGCTTCTAAAATATCAAGGAAGTGAGAAGTGGAGCACCTTGTACATTTATAACACGTAGTGTCCATTCAAAACATGTTTGGATGCTAGTGCCTGTGGTCTGACTGCTTTTCACAATTTTTTGAATCGAAAGAAAATGGCAATTTTTTAGGTAAAAGTGGAATTGCAAGATACATTGAAAGCTCTTTACTGTCACCTGACAACATTACATAGAGTGGCATTCTTGATACCCTTGCCATTCATTTGTTGTTGTCATAATTTGTTACATCTGGGGAAAATTCCTTCCAGAACTTTTATTATGTTGGTTAACAAATGTAGAATTTTGCTTTATTCGGCCTGTTTTATTTAAAAGCTGAATGACAAGATACATTGAAAGTTCTTTACTGTCTTCTGACAACATTACACGGAGTGGCATTTTTGATACCCTTAATTGTCATTCATTTATTATTGACATAATTTGATACAAATGAGGAATATTCCTTCCAGAACTTTTATCATGGGGGTTTACAAATATAGAATTTTGCTTTATTTGAAGTGTTTTATTTAAAACCCCAATTAGAAAATGTTAACTACACCCATCAGTCTGGGAATTTCTAGTTTTTATTCATATTTAGTCAGCGGAACATGGTATATGGCTAGTGATGCATTTACAGACTGATTATTGTGTGTTCAGCTTAAGACCAGCACCTTAGACGGTGCAGCAAAAGGTTAAAACCAAGGGCCGAAGACAGTCCAAGGTGTTGGGGTAGCTTCACACAGCCAGGTATCATAGCTGGGTTGTAGGGTAGTGCTATAACTGCTATTTATAGACACAGCACAGCAGACTGCCTCACCAAGCCCCTGGTGAGAGAACTCTACATGATATGATATTTGTGAATTTTTAATTTCCTGTTTTCGGCATTTGTTCCGTAGACCGGCCATCTCTTCGGTCTAGTTTCCCTGCTGCTGAGGCTGGCAGTGTTGCAGCTGCTGTCATGTTACGCATGCTCCTAGACAGGACTGCTGCAGGCTGCAGCATTCTGCTCCGGATGCAGGCAACATTAAGTAGCCATCCCGGGAGAGGCTGCATAGATGCTACAGTTGCAGCATGGCAGGCCAAGCATGCTGCTGCTGGAGGGAGTTGCAGATGGCTTATACTTCAATTGCTAGGGCCCTGTGCTGGTTCAGGGGGTCTTGGAATTAGATTCAAAAATGTTATTAATTTGATGTATATATATTATATATTAAAGAGGCCAAGTCTGCAGGTTAGAATCGAGGTGAGGGTTGGTGCAGTTGGTAGTGCATGAGGTTACCAATAGCTAGGTCCCGCATTAGCTAAATTTCCTCCTTTGCGCTTGGCGGCAGTCTGGCCATATCATCCGGAATTATGTTGGGCAGCAGTTTAAATCTCCCTTCGTCACATCGCTGTGTCCACCTCCTGTCCCAATTAGCTTAACAAGTGCCTAAATACATAGTTTAAAGCCCCATTGGCTGCCCAAACCATCCATACATCCCTGGCATACGTCCACTTGTTGGGTTTGTCGCAAGGGAACATGTACACTCACTTTCCAATGCTTTTGGTTTCTTTAATCACTTAGATTAATTAAACATCTTTCGATATTGGTCTTCCATTTTCGAACCCTGAATGAAGTGATAGTTCTTTTGACATGACCAATCTGAGATGCACTCGATTGGTACTGTACTGTCCTTTTCTAAATTTATGACCAAAAAGAAGATGCCATTTAAAATCCTATATATATTACCCATAGTAGATGATCAAAGGCCGAAAAATTGCTTCATCACTTATTTTTCTAGATTCTTCACAAAAAAATTAGCATTTCACCAATTTGAAACACAATGAAGACAATGCTTTATTCATGCCTGTTGAAACTTGCTATTTCATGGTGCAACAATGTGGCAGCACTGTACATGCTGTACATGACTTCCTGTTTGATCAAAACATTGGCTTGGAGAAAGCGCATGTTTCAGAAAGGTCAATTCATATAAAATCAAATTGCTGTCACTGTCAGCTATAGAAAACCACTTAGAACTGTGTATGTAGTCACTGTGGACCAAACCTATGCAAAGTGTAACCTTGAAACATCTTTGATATTTGACTAACAGCCTCCAAAGTTTCAATGTGAGTTGGCAAAAAATTCTGTGTTGACATGGCCATAGAAGAATTTGTCTTACCTTTCTTGTAAATTAGTATCCTATGATTTGTCCTGATAGTCATTCCAAATAATAGATATCCCATGCAATATATGCCTAGCTATAGTTCATGAACAATTCCATGTGCATAAATGGATGCTCAAATGTTTTAATTACCATTTCTTGGGCAAAAAGTCCCCGGCTCTGTCACATATTCTTGTGCTCTGACAGTGTTTTAAGGGGCTCTGTTACAAAATAGCATGCTGGATTATCATGTTTAGCATTGTTTGGCATTGACTGGTTGTCGTAATCACTTCTTTTGACCCTCACTTCACTGGAGTGCACCAATTCAACTGTGAAATCCATATGTATGGTTGTGGGACCATGCTCTGGTGTGGCATTTTTGTCCAAAACTACAATCTGATCTTATGTGTACTATTCAACAAAGGTGTTTGAGATTCAATTTAGATGATCGAGATCACATCACCAAAATGTTAACCAAACGTCACAGGAATACCTTGAAGTTCTCACTTTAAATAGCCCACACCGGTGCTGATGGGGCATAAAAACACAAACTCACTCACCTTCTTACATTGTCAATTGAAGAAAATTGCTGGGTTAACGTTTTAATAGATGTTTCAATGATCTCAGCTTGCATCATCTAATTGACATCTTTTATATATATCTGATGCAGCTTTTATTTGTTGTTTTTATTCCCTTGTTTATTATTGCAATGATAAATTTCAGAATTTCATCCTTCAGAGGATTTGGTTTAAAATGTCTGTAATTTTTTTTTCTCCACTACGTCACATTGTCTTCGTCAGTGGTTGTGTTATGGGGCTGAGGTGTCACATGACTCGCGAGAGTCACTTGAAAGGAGCGGCGGCCCTTGACACAACCACTGACGAAGACGATGTTACATCGTCAAAAGTTATGGACATGTTAAACCAAATCCTCTGAAGGTAAATTCATCATCGTCATTGACCCTAGGATATAGAGAATCTATACTCCATGGAATTATTGGAGTCCTAGACTACAGCACTCCCTGTCAGAACTTTTCAGAATGACACTTCAATTCTGAAATGAGAAACTTTACTTGGAACTATGGACCTGGAACTTTTTTCGGCCAATCTGTCTGGGTCATGTCTGGAGATCAATAATCTGGAACATCTCCCAATTTGATCCAAATTGTTTTTTATTTCAAAATCGTGTACATTTCATGTTAATGTGATCTTAAGAATATTGCCTGCGAGACGTACATCGTCAACTATTGCAGTATTGCATGCACAGTTTGCACACCATATATGTAGAAGCAGCCTCCAGTTTAAGTTACATAATTATGCTTGTAATGTTTTTTTATGATATTACAGTCACTTTGATATAGAAAAAATGAAGACCAGTTCACTTTGAAAATGGGACTTTGTGACTCAAGATAGCTGTTGAAGTGTCATCTTCTCTACTATCAACATGGAAACATAGAGGCTGTTTGATCAGTCATGATCAAGAGAAGGCCATTTGACTTGTCATAACTGATTTTAGGAGGACTCTATAATTTCTAACTTGAACTGCAGCACATGCTAAATGCTGGCAGCACATGCTGCAGTGCCCAGCACGTGCTGGTGGCTTATAGCACGTGCTGGTGGCCAATAGCACGTGCTGGCAGCATATAGCACATGCTGGTAGCATACAGCACGTGCTGATAGCATACAGCACGTGCTGGTAGATTTCAGCACATGCTGGAAGAATTCAGCACGTGCTGGTAGATTTCAGCACGTGCTGGTAGATTTCAGCACGTGCTGGTAGATTTCAGCACGTGCTGGTAGATTTCAGCACGTGCTGGTAGCATTCAGCACGTGCTGGTAGCATTCAGCACGTGCTGCTAACATTCAGCACGTGCTGCTAGCATTCAGCACATGTTGGAAGATTTTAGCACGTGCCGGTAGATTTCAGCACGTGCTGGTAGATTTCAGCACGTGCTGGTAGATTTCAGCACATGCTGGTAACATTCAGCACGTGCTGCTAGCATTCAGCACGTGCTGCTAACATTCAGCACGTGCTGCTAGCATTCAGCACGTGCTGGAAGATTTTGGCACGTGCTGGTAGATTTCAGCACGTGCTGTTAGAATTCAGCATGTGCTGTCAGAATTCAGCATGTGCTGGTAGCATACAGCACATGCAGGTAGCATATAGCAGTGATCTCTATCTATGGATAGGCTCGATCCCATTGGCCAGCACGTAACGTCACAAGCGGGCCTGGGGCCGCCATGTTATTGGGAAGCATGCAACGTCAACATAGGCACGTGGGTTGATTGGGCCTACTGTCCCTGGCTACTGTCATGACTGTTGAGGGCTAGTAACTTCCTCAAAATTTATCCTACTTCAATAAAACGAAGTACAGAAGTATCCCACTTGTAACCATGTCAAAATCTACTCACTCTGAAAGGCCCCGCCGCTCTTTTAAGACGCCGCTGGCCGTTTTTAGCTCTGTCATTACAGTGTCAACCAAGGCCTGACAGTTGCTTGCTGTCAGTGCAGTCAGCTGACACTGTCAGTGACACTTATTAAACCTCTCAAGATTGCCAAAAATGGACTTGGCACTTAACTGAATTATTAAAGTGCAATCCACACCTGTACACAAAGATCCCCAAGTGCTGTTTTCCTAATTAAATTACAATCAACAAACTTTAATTGGGCCTTTAGAAATTTAGAACCCTATTTAGATGGGGTAGACTTTTAATTAGGACTATTAATCAAAACGCCTACAGACAAAAACGCCTACTGTGATTTCTGACAATGCAGGAACGGCAATGCAAAAACGCCTACTAATAGATGTCAAAAACGGCTACAGGTCTATACCAAAACGGCTATACCACTTTACAAAAACGCCTACTGTTTATGCCAATAAGAACAACTATCAACATTTGGTGTAATCCAGTGTCAAAAGTTGAGCAGCTCACAAGTAGGTGTGATTGTGTGAATGAAAAACCAATTAGCTTAAATATAAGACAACCTTTGAAGGGCTAAACAGCAATTATCATTTATATAGATCTGTGTGCCAATGACAATTGGCAATTGAATCAAATATTCAGTGATTCAGACTATGAACCCCAGCAGTATTGCAATCGTGATTCTGTAGTTGCTAAGCAACTTTTGTGAAATGATGACAGAACAATTGATTTTTAAATTTAAAATAATCTATTAACATTGAAAAAACCACAAATATCGGAAATAGCCGTTTTTGTAGAGTGCAGTTGCCGTTGTTGCAATGACCAATAGCCGTTTTTACACTGTCATGCAAAAGGAAAATTAGCTGTAGGCGTTTTTGATAATGCAAAAAAAAAAGTGTAGGCGTTATTGTCAGTTGCCGTTTTTGTTAGTAGGCGTTTTGACTGATTACCATTAATAAGGCCCTAATATTAGCTTACTACTACATAATTTATACTTTTCACATATATATCAGTTTACAGAACCATAACCAGCAAGGGGGCTGGGTAGGGACTGCAGCTGCCCCCCCCCCCCCAGGCATCCACTCTGGGGAGCTCATGAAAAAATTTAAATGTCAATTAATCATAATTTAAATTTCAAGAAGAACTGAAAAATCCAAAACCTTGCCATCAGGAAAAACAGCCAAAATCCTAAACCTTGTCATCAGGAAAAAAAAGTCAAAAATCCAAAATCTTGTCATCAGGATTGTGATTCTGAGGAAGGAGCTCTTATATGGGGCTAATAATAATTGACTACAGAATATTTTGCTTTCCTGAATTGAATAAATACTGATGATACTTGGGAGCCTTAATACCCTTTCTCAAACTTGGAACCATGAAATTTCAATAATGTTTAATTAACCCTCGGCCGGAATTGTTTTGCCTCCTCCCCCCCCCCTCCCCGACAATCTTATTGTTTCCTTTGGGGGGGGCAGCCCCCCGCCCCCTCCTCTGGTATGTATATATATATGCCTCCCCATGCGTTAAGGACACTTCTATGGATTGAAACTGCCGTCCAACATAGGCGAACCAGCAAGAGCTGAATTAGAACCCTGGACCCAGCGATTGGCAGCCTAGCATACTACCACTAGACCAACTCTCCCCTAGAACATTACATCATGAACAGGTCATCTGTTCTTCAAGAAATCAACTTTCCCACTAGACCAACACTTGCCTACTTTACAACCAAAGACATTCTGAATTATTCCTGACAAATTCAACACGAGACATAATTGCTTGTAACCATCAAGCTTCGAAATAACACCAGAGGCCTAAAACAGAACTCAGCTGTCCATATCACTTGAATTTCATTGAACTCCTAATTGCTATTTTATACAAAATTGAAAATTTCCTTTACATCACTTGGAGATTTCAAATCACCTCCAAACAAAAAGACAACAGGCATACCTTTATTTCAGATAATGAAAAATATATAACACAACATGGGTGCTTACAAGGACTAATGAATGTTTATTATTCAGAACTACATTGTCCAGAACAAATCACTGAAATAAAAGTTATATAACAATCTTTTAAAAATATGAAATAATTTGTTTCAGAATCACTTTGGCAAATGTATAGCAATAGTGCAATACCCTTTTCACATTTGGACCATCATTGCATCTTATAACCTATTTGTGCCTTGTGGCAGTCTAACTTGCATGATATTAATACATTTTCCATGCAATTATTGGAAATATTAAACATCTTTTCTCTATTTACAGAGCAGAAAGTTCTCAAAAACTGATAAAATTTGCTCATGCTGGCCTTTTGGGATTCTAAATGGTCTGAGAAAAATAGACTATTACAAATTAACAGGAAGTGAAAACATTTTAAATGTGAAAATGTCGATTCGCACACCATTTTTCCTTTCTTATCCTCTACCACTGGCATATATTGGTAGGTGAGTGAGTGAGTTTGTGTTTTACGCCAGGTCAGCACCAGTCTGGATGGATGGCTGGATGACTGGACATTTGCATTCTGTTATTATGCATGGCTTATTCAAAATAGAACAGGAGGAGGACACGGCAATGAGGCAAAGGATACTTGAAACAGCCGTCTTCAGAATTTATGACTTGTGAGAGTTTTGCCCGAGGGCGTATTGATGGGGATGGGGGAGTACAATTTTTAAAATATATACTTGATTCAACAAATAAACTTTACTTTTTCTAATGCCCTCGTGCACCGATAAAGTCGCAAATCTGTGGATGCAATCGCCAAAGATATACAATATTATTGTGTGGGTTGCTTTGTTTGTTGGGTACCAACAATCTTCATGGATCTTAAGAGGGGGGGGGCCCGGGGGGGGGTACTAAAAATATGCGTGAAATGATTGAAATCTGAGGAAGATATAAACTTTTTTGGCAACTTCCGATAAAACTACCCACCCCTAGCTAGTCATCAATTCTGATCAGTCCCTAAGTGTATTTTTGAACTTTCTCAGCTTCACTGGTGGTTTTTCTTGATCATTTTGATCTCTTGGAAGTACGTGTTGGGGTCAACTTGAGGTGTCAACAAAGACAATGCAGGTTAGAGGTGGAAACTGACAGCCGCCCATGTAGTCTGTATCTGTATGGGTACATCCACAGGATTCAATGCTGAATATTGTGGTGGCTTGATAGTGGCATAGTCACAGTATGATAGTGTGAAATATATCGATGCCTTCATGTAGCCTCCGAGTCGGCTGTCGTCCTTCAAAACATCCAGGGCAGGCCTGACTTCGCAACATTTGGTCATGGAAGCTGAAAGAAGAATTTAAAGAAATGTCCGAGTTGAATGGTGTAAATTCACAAAATTATCAGCAATTGTTTTAACTGGTCACTGGTGCTTAAATGGCTGCGGAGCACTGATCCTGGGGTAACAGGGCTCCAAAACTATTGACAATCATTATTCTGGTTAAGCTGGAGTTACAGCACCTAACAGACGGCGGAGCTGGGGGGGGGCACTGGGGGCACGCGCACCCCCCTCTTTTGGGCCCAAAAATACATCAAATGCCCTTTTTTCTCCTAGAAATTACCGTTGCCAACGTGCCCAGTGCCCCCCCCCTCCCCACATTCTATAAAGTCAGGCAGCATGATTTAGCCATGCTACAAGTGCAAGGCCCGAATAATGCAGAAATTGACATACCAACATTGTACCTTGGCAGTCTCTCCTCATCACTGAGTCTTCAGGGAATCTGAAAGACTGAAACCAAATAATTTTTTTTAATTGCTAAAAAATTTTCTATTAAATTTCATCTCATATGCACAAGCGGCTATCAACCACATTACCACAAAGACAGCACATAAGTTACGCCTGTGATTTTAATCGCTAAAATTTTTATGAAGGTGGAAATATTTTTTTACAAATTCAAGGGGCGGACTAGCTTATGTGGTAGAGGGGTCTTTCGGGGGGGCAGCAGTCACACCAACTCACTCGCAGTGGTGTAAATAAGGGGGGCTAGGGGGGGCGAGCACGAAGATCCCATGCGCTTGGTACTGGTAAGATAATATACTAAGAGAAGGTGCAACGTGCTTCACAGAATTCTCATTTTTGTACATTAGCTGCTTCCTGTTTAAATTTTACTGCTCTGCGATTGGTGCAGGCTTCACACCAGGTGACGTCACGACAGTCGTCACCGTAGCAACCAATGACAGTTTGATCTGTGATGTCACAGGACAAGTTGTCCAGAATGCTTTGCAGCAGGAAGACATCCTTCACAGAAAACACACTTCTGAGCGTTGCATCTCCTCCGTGGGGGCGAGCCCCCCAAATGGACCTTTTAAGCCCCCAAAAAAAATCTTAGGAAAAAAAAGAAAGAAATGTTCCTTGTATGATACTGGTCGTGTTCAAATGAATAACCAGAGGCCATGAAAAGACCATGACTTGTACATGGTTTGTCGTGCACTATGTGTTCTTAATTTTGCAGTTTATACATTTATTAGAAATTGTTATTGTGTGTGCATATCAGCAGACATCTAAAATCTTTGGATTTTGGGACGGCTCGCACTTCGATCCTTGGCTCCGACAACGCTTCTAATCTTTGGGGCTTCAGCCGCCCCAAACTTGCATTTCCAGTGATGCCACTGCTCACTCGATCGGGAAATTTTAACATTTAAAGATCAAATATACATGTAGCCTAATACTCTAACTTTATGAGCAAGGTATCCATTTCTCCTTGCATAATGAGACAAAAGACATAAAAATAATTAAATGTGTGAACATATAGTACTTAGTGTCGGAAATATATTAAGAATTGCCAAATATCATAAATTCCAAGAGGGGGGGGGGGCAAGGATTGCAAAGGGGGGGGGGGAGTACTTGCCCCCCTGCCCCAAATTTTGTCTAACAGTAACAGGCCCTGTCAGGTCATCCCATTTCAGAATGACAAGGAATTTTCCTGCAGATAAATAAATAAATGTACTTTTAATAAATATTACTACATCTATGCCTATCCTCAATAGCAATATGTTGACATGCCTGCACATGAATAAAACCTCAATTGCACTTGAGAATTGCACCTCTCAACTTCAGTTCACATGGTGTGACACTGACACTTCAATACCAATCAGGAACAATGAGCAATCAGGCAATTGACATAGTTCAAGGCCTCAATTGGCACTTAAAGCTGCTAAATACCACTCACAACCCAGCCATGTCATAATACTGAACTGAGACAGTGCTAAATTAGGCTTAATCTGCAGTAAAACTAACTACACAGAGCAACAGCGCGGCGGTAAATACAGCCAAAAACGGCGATAATTGATGTTTACTTACTTATGAAATGTTTTTTCACCTTCCCCCAAGGCCTGATTTTGTTGTCACTCGAAGTTCCAGTCAAAATACTCCACATATCTGCTAAATTCAGTGTTTTCAGACAGGTTGATCCATGCTTGTTTACATTGCTGGGCCACTGCTCTCCACGTTGTTGATCTACTATACCACCAGGAGTAGCACATGTTGACTGCAGTGCCACCTGATATCAGCACCTGTTGACTGCACTGCCATCTGATATCAGCACCTGTTGACGGCAGAGCCATCTGGTGTCAGCACGTATTTAGACAATTTCAGCACATGCTGAAAAAAATTCAGCACATAGCACGTGCTGTGTGCTGATATTTTTATACAGCATGTGCTATGTGCTGAATTTTTTTTAGCACATGCTATGTGCTGAATTTGTTTTCGGCATGTGCTGAAATTTCAACACATGCTGGTTACTGCAAGACATGCTGCAGGGCAAAAAAGTGCTATGTGCTATTTTTCAAGAAATTATATACTACTGGATTTTAGAGTGAAAATCAGATGCATAATCCTTCCGTTTGCCTGTCGCCAACAAGTGGGATCAGTCTCTTTACAGCGAAACACTTTGATATAGAATTAAAGTGGACTGTGGCACTGTGAAAATGGCACTTTGTGTGTCATGCTGATGATTTGTCATGATCAAACCCAATAGTTTCAATGTTAATTTGATTGAAGGAAACTTATCCCACAAGGTGACAGTCTGTAAGGTACTCTTGTGCGTGATGGGTTTTCAGCAGGGTTGCACGATTTAAATCATTTGATTTAAATCACTTGATTTAAATCATGATTTAAATCAGCGATTTTAATCAATGATTTTTATTGAAAATCATTATATCTTAGAAAACTGCAAATGGTTTGCATATAAATGCTATAATGGATCAGTTGACACCTTCACACTTGAATTGGTGACAAAACACAGCCGGGATTCAGAAGCCAGGGTGGTTTTCGGCTTACTTTAATCCAGTTTAAGCTGAAATTCAATATCTCCTTTGTTGTGCACCAAATCCCTAATCTAATGCCAAAAGTAAAACTCATTAAACAAGAAAACAACAAAACCAAACAATAGTAATTATAAAATACTGATTCTGTGGTCATCTGTAGTATTTTCAATCATTCCTTTGCACCAAAATATGATATTCTATGGAAAATTTTGACTTTGAATAGGATCAAACCCTGTTAAGTCTCTTTTGGAAGCCAAATAAAACTTTTCCTATATCATTAGACATTCCTAGCAATAGTAACTCCAATAAGTTGACAAAATTCCACACTTGAATTGACATAAAATTCATATTTTGAGGGCATTTCTTGCAGTTGAAAAAAGTAAAAAATATGAGCGATCTACAACTTCGAATTTCAACTTGATTACATGACTTTTGGGCAGTGAAATAAATTTTCCCATAATAGAAGACCTAATTAAGAACAGTTCATCATATATTATGATGTCAAGTTCCTTGAAAACCATTATATTTTAAAAAATACGGCAGCTTGATTTAAATCTGATTTAAATCAAAAAAATCTGATTTAAATCAAATAAATCCGATTTTTTTGATTTTTTTGATTTAAATCGGATTTTTTTGCAACCCTGGTTTTCAGCGATTCAGCGTCGTAATCCCCATACAGAGAAGAACCGCTACAAGAGCGCACGACAAGAGGATAAAAAACAAAATGCAAATTTTTAGGAAGATAGGTAAACTTTATTCAAAATAGCTAAAAGAATGAAACATGGGAGATATATAAGCAACAATGTAAACTGTTCACTTCAATTTATTTATCTCTGTCAGATAAAAGGAATCATTAAAGATGCAGCCATGTTACGTGGGCTCTGATTGGTTAAGACTTAAAGTAAAGGCTCTTCTAATTGATTTGAGCAATCACATGGCCAAATATGGAACAATGACGTCATTAATTCAAAATGCAGAATCATAAACATGTCAATAATAATTCTATGTCCTTTAATTTTACATCATTTCTTAGTACAACAATTCAGAAGACATTTTAACATTTCAAGTTAACGTTCAGTCGTTCACTGTTAAGTCGTAAAGTTTTAGACATTCTGAAATATTTCAATGAACATATTTTTACCCAAATATTTATAATAACATGTCTTTTCATTTTCCAGTTAATTGAACTCTACATTATATAGTTGCACAATTTTCCGTAACCTCAGATTTTCAGACCTATCGCCAAATTTACATCAAAACCTGAGAAGTTATTTAAAAATGCACAACTTTTGAGCGTCAAGAATGTGTTTTAAAATGTCAAGTTGGGTAGTTTTCAAATTTCTGGTCAGAATGTTGTGAAATCCTTAAAAAGGTGCAAACATGTTAATGTAATCTGGGGAAGAAGAACTGAGGGATTGATGGTCAGAAAGTCTGGAAATAGTTCAACAAGAAATCTTCTCATCAGTCAGGTGCTATTTCCTTTACCATATTAGGCTACCGGCAAAGGCAAGTTGAGCCCATGCAGCCTTCAAAATTCTTTTTCTTATCAATTATTATATTTTTGGGCACTATTTCTTGTTGGTGAAGGCTAGACCTGTTTTTTCTTACTCACTGATAGACCTAACAATTAATTACCTTACAATGATTCAACCAAATTTTAATTATCTCGAAATATGTTTTGCACAAGTTTGTATATGGCCTACTCTTCATTTGCAAAATATTCTTTGATCTTGTCTTTGAATAAATCTTGTCCCACTTCACCCACAGTTCTGTCTTACCCCAGACTATACTACAAAATGTTTTACAGCATTACAGACAATATTTTTATCACTGATTCAGTGATTCTATTATTTTCATGCATTGTACATTAAATTATCATATATATTATATTATTTCCATTCTTGACTGGGTTGTCTTCTTTTTACTGGCAAGTACACACAGGATGAGTCATCAAAAAGAATGACATCAAATGTAGTAATGACGTCATCAAAAACTGCTAACTGATGCAAGAGCAAGGAATGTTTAGGCCTACACAACAATGGAATTAATTCATTCTAAAAGCTTCAAAAGAATAATACAATCCGATGAGCAACAAATATCAAACAATTCAAACAGAGTGGAATGAATGAATAAGATCGGTTCAACTGCGTTAAGAAACTTAATCACAAAATGTATAATTCATATTCAAGTCGCTTTTTCAGCTAAGTATGCAAGTTTAGTCACACGATAACATAGACAATCTCCATCAACAAATAAAAACTGACAAATGTAATTATCATGATAAATAATTAATACATTAATTAATATAAATCATCCATTTGCTACATATCTTCAAGGACTAGGAATGTACGAATAAACCTCAGAGAAGCTTCTACGAATATGATTGAAATATATTTGCGAATTCTACAATCAAACATTAATTAAAGCATTGCTCGTTGTATGGTAAAGTCTTAAGAGCGTGGATAATAGGTATTATATATATCATATACAATTGACAATAATAATATGAGATGAGGTAAAACACGTAATTAGATGCAATTAAATAATAGACAATGCAATTCGACAATGTCGTAAATTCATGAGACAAATATATTCATAGGGGAATAATATTCAGTATGTAATATTTATGATGTAACACTTACGATGTAAGTACGATGTGTATATTGTGAGGTGAAAAATTAACCAGTGCAAAAAAACTATACACCAATTGCAAGGAAAGTCTTTGTCAAAAGCAATAAGGTTTGTCGAAGTTTCAATTTGCTATTTTTACAAACGGCAAATTTCCTGTCAGCAATTGAGCAAATATAATAATGCCCTAACTACACAAATCTAATGCAGCAGCAGGTGTGTTATTTATATAAATTAATACGTTTATTCGGTCAATCTGGCAAAACCAAGCGATTACTTCCAAGTCGACATTCTGAAGCGAGCGTTCACTGCATGATCGTCTTGTATGTCATAATATTGTTACTGTACGTTACATGCATTGTTTTGCTTATTTCATAATTATATAGGATCACAAAATTGAAATATTATTTGATATTTGAAAAATTTCGAAATAATTTTGTACTGAAAATAGTAAAAGTCTTTTAAAATGCACACATTGTACTTTGTTGGGCCTGTAGGCTCCCTATATTATAATCAACAATTTTGCAAAATGTAATGCCATTTATCCATCAAGCTATATAAGCATTGTTATGTTTATATCATTCGAGATGAGAAAATTGACTGCACGTCTCTTCGACGACAATAAAACAAGAAACATCGATAACAATATATCAGCTATTTGCCTAATCATATACCACTAAGTAACTGGGTATAACTAGTCAACTATACAGACAGATGGCAAGATAGATTTTGTACATTACAATACATGAATGCTTATCACACAAATAGGAAAAACCTTAGTGTCTTTGACAAAGACTAATTGTTTAGACATTTTCGAGCAAGATCATGCAGCCGAAAAGCGTTTTGGAAAGGATGTTTTGAAAGAACGATTTGAAGTTGAAAGAACGATTTAAAGTTGAAAGAACGGTTTGAGTAAGTTTGAGTTAGACAAGAAACGATAGAACTGTAGTTGTAAAATCACGACAAAAATGAGAAGGCCAAAGATTACAACATATTCAAACAAAATGTTTACGAATTTTTCCATGTTATTTCAAATGGTAAACAGGCAGCCATGTTGTTTTATTACTGTCACCATGGCAACCATATTTTTGTACCTACACTCATATTTTGCATAGTAATTTAAGTTTCTGTTTAGCCAGCAGACACCCACAAAAGAATGTTGAGTTGTTTTTTCCTAAGCAGTTGATTAGATATAAATCGTTTCAATAATTTTCTACTATTGTAGCAAAGTAGCACACACGAAAGCACGCACAATTTAAACATACATTCTTATCTGTTACATCATCACTGAGCAAATCTATTTATAGCAGCAAATCTATTTGATGACTAGCAACCAAATCTGAATTAGAAGTTGGTGCCATGCTTGGTTATAGAACCATTGAAATTCGAAATCGAACTAAAAACTAGAACCTAGCGAATTAACCATGCATTATAAAAATTTGTGCGTAAGCAAACGGGATATATATGTGATTGTTATAGAGTCAAAACAGCTAATTGTATCCAAAATGCTAATCTAATCGTATCATACTAATTAATTTTTACATATTGTAAGAAATAAGATAACTGACTAGATGAGATGTAACTAAGTCTCAACAATAGTAAATCGTCAATATTTACAAACTAACTTCCATTAAATTTTTGAAATATAATAAATAAGGCAAATAATTTGGTTGCTGAAGATCCTTAAGTGACATAACTTATGTATATCATTAGGTAACCAGTATCAAGTGGAATAACATTAGACGTAAACGGTAAAATTCATAATGTATATGAGACATAGCATCAATGACAATGACATCAAACATATCCGAACCATGATTAGTCGTCAACGTACCAGCAAGCTATTTGTAGTCTACAATATTACCTGTATGTATATCACTAGATAATAATTCCTACCAATGAACTGCAAGGGTCAAACCAACAACAAATTTGTACACCACAGTACGTCAACGTTTGACTGCCTCAGATGAACAAGTGAATTGTACAGCATACATATTGTACGACTGTAGAACGATGTAAATTTATTATTCAATCAATAACAGCACAGTTTCAAGTCTTCGCAATAGAGGAAGTTAATCTGAGAAAACCAAGCGATCACTGCAAAGTGATTGTACCCAAGTAATCGCCCGAAAATGATCAGTTCAAAAATGGCCGTTCACTTGACTACTCACCGAGTACTCGACTTGTGTTTTATCGTCATCACTTTCCGTTGTGCTTATTTCTAACTGTGAAAAGTTGAACAATTGAATACCAACAATGGAACTATATCATAAAGAGCCTTTCCTATCTACAGTTATAATGAATGAAATGTTCAAAACTGCAAAAATTTAAGTATGCTAGCAAACTAGCGACCACGGCGCTAACCAGTCTTCGGCGAATTCATGCAAAGTCAATTTCAATCATTAACATTAATAATAATGCAATGTTTATACCACAGATGGCATTTCATTCACACAGTGACACCTAGAGAAAAATGAGAAATAAAACAAAGATCTATCATTTTTACGAGGAAAAAAAAATCAACCGAAAATGCAACTATTTTCTCACATTCAAATCTCCTACCCTCAAAAGTCTAAAAATGCAAAATAATAAAGCCCAATATAAACAGTGAAAGTATATCAGAATACTTCTGTATCAAGTAAGAGGTTTATGGTTGAAATATGATTCACATACAAACACCAATTCTACTGATTCTTCCAATATCTTGGAATGGAAGTTAAATTACAAGAAACGCACAAAGATGCTTATGTACATAACACACAACTAAAGCAAAGGGAGAAATAAGTAACATGAGCTGAGGTGTAATAAAAATTGTATCGTGAAGTCTGGGGTTGACATCTTATTTTTCCATTCGCCAAATATTATTCATTGTCAACAGAGTAAATATTGAATTGAGCAGATAAAGACAATATATTCAATCACTCTGTTGATTTAAATTACATAATCATAAATAACAGGAGCATGAATTTGAATATAATTATGTGTGGGCACTTTTTATATCCCATAATTATGCCTTTTTCATTTGGTGATTTCTGTTCATATAGTACCTTTGTGACTTACATTAATTTACATTATGCGTTTACGTAACTGATGTTTACATATTGAAAAGTATAAACAACTCTATTGTCACCCAATGTCACAAACAAACAATGATTTGATCACAATAAACAAACAACAGCTAAATGGAACAAAAATAAATAAACATTTTTTGTTAATAACAACAAATGTCCAGTTGTAATGAGATAGTGTAACACTTTCATGACAAATGCTATATGATGAATATGTACAAGAAGTCATGTAGATATATATTTATATATATGTGTACATAATAAGTAAAAAATCACATTGTTGAAGATGAACCAATGGAATAGGTCAGATATCAAGTCATGAAGGCCTACTCCTTGTTTGGACAGTTGCTGCTCATCATAAGTGCAAATTCTGCAAAAAAGAAAAATTACAATTTAGTCAATTAGGCCAGTGAAGGATGTAAATATAATATATGATTTAATCTTCAGGGCAATGCCATAAAGTCTAATTTACAGTTTTGACACTTTAGCAACTTGTGTAGCCCTGCTATTGTACATTAGCTATTTCATTGTCATCTAGGCTGCTATTAACAGTGCAGTTAATAGGGGTATCAGACAAGCCATCAAACAAAGCTCCAAGTGCAACAAGAGCTGAGCTACAAGGCAAAATGTCATGGTGTCGGACATACTCACATGATGTACGGCCGACACCATGACATTCTGACTTAGCTCAGTTCCACTCGCACTTGGAGCTTTGGTTGATAACTTGTCCGAAACCCCTATTACCTGGCCTCATTCATCCCTGTTTAACAATGAAATAGCTGAAGTGTAATGGTAGGGTTACACAATTTGCTGATTTGTCATATCTGTAAGTCGGACTCATAGGAGCACCATCATCTTTACACACACATCCATAGCGTCACTGACAATACACCAGATGGCTCTGAGAGTCATGTTGAAGAAAATACCATCTGCTCTATTTTTTGGTTGCATTGCAAGAATAGCGTCCTATATTATTCATCCCTCAATACCTAAGAAGCGAGTTAGACAAGCCCAGGAAAATATGGCAGAGACTTATCGGAAAAGGTTTTAACCCTATAGATAATACTCGTACGGTTGACTACTACCGAAAAGCCATCAAACAAGCAGAAAATATTGTAAACGAGGAAAAACCATTTTTCATTAAGAAATAATTTACCTTCATAATTAATCTGGCCATCTCCATCGACGTCGGCTTCTATGATCATTTCACTGATTTCGTCATCCGTTAAACGTTCACCGAGGGTGTGCATTACTTTGCGCAATTCCTTAAAAGAGAAAATTTGAAATTGTAAAAGTTGTCACTTGTGCTAGAGATCACTTCAACACACATGCATTACAATCATCAGCCAGAGTTCAATTGAATAGCATGTATCATGATATCTGGCATTCTGCATGGCTCTGTTGATCCAAAAGGCTCAAAATCAAATATGTCTTGCCTAATGACAAAGCTTTGATCGACTTATTATATTTTCTGTTTACGTGTACTTGATTTTGGATGTTTTTTTAATTCACTATAGACCTTTAATTGGTGCCTCAAGTATGGACCTTTAGTACAATGCTATCACCTCAAATATAGACCTTTGGAGCAATGCTGCCGTCTCAAGTAAAGAATTTTTGGCGCAATGCTCTGACCTCAAGTATAGGCCTTTGGTGCATTGCTCCAACCTCAAGTATAGACCTATGGTGCAACACTCACACCTCAAACATGTAGGGGAACATGGGGACCGACGGGCCATGGGGACCGATGGGCCATCGTCTTAACTCCAAATCAAAAACGTTTCATAACATCCAATTTGCATTTTTAGTATTGCTTGTCACATCTATGAATACCATATAAACCACTGACCAATAAGTGACAGCACAAGCATGTAGGAGGCAAAATGAAATTTTCAACATCTGAATTTTTTTTTTCTGATTCAGAAAAAGTTTAATATCTCAAAAGTGTGTAGACTCAACGCAATATATTTTCTATTATGATTTGTCCTATATATTGGTGACAATTTACACATTGAATTTTAGGAACAAGAACCATATTTCACCAAAAAAGAGGGGTTTAACTGTTCAGAAAGCTTTTGGGGACCGATGGGCCACCAAACATGGGGACCGATGGGCCACTATTTCTTGAGATTTTCTATAGGTGGCGTATTGGCATGGGGCTGGATATTAAAGTCTTTTATGGGAAAAAACACAATAGTACTTCAGCTTGCATCTTTAAATGATAAGTTTTGACTTAAATGAATGCCCTCGAATTTACAGTGATAGATTTGCATTAGTAATGGCTTCAAACACAAAATGGTGGAAATTTAAAATATCCATAATCACAAATTTTCAATCTAGGTAGTATTTGGGATATAATAAACATAAGGACCCCGTTAGACATTGATGCAAAGTTGAGTGTAAATTAAATTTTCACCAAAATATAAGCTAATGAAGGGTTATTGATGAATTTTATTGTTTTGATTCAAGATTTCTCCAGCAGGTGGCATACTAGTACAGTATCATTGGAAAATTTTACTTTTCCCCTAAAAATCTAAATGATTGACAGAAATGATTCATTGATGGAGAAAAAATTAAAATATTCTCATTTTTTAATATTCATCAACAAATTTGAGGTATTAGACAAGATTTTGATGATCACGGTGGTAGCCAAACTTCTGTATCGACCAAATATCAAATAATTTTTTTTTCTTAGTGACCAATGAACCAATCGTTTTGGAATTCTCCAATATAGTTTTTAATGCATCTGTTCATGTACTGCTAAAATATCATCTCGATAGATTGACTATAACTACAAAAAAGTAACTCATGACATTTGTGAAAATTAAGCTTTTTTCAAAGTGTAAAATCTGGGCATATCTATATTCTTTCGATCTCTTATTGTCCTATACACTCAGATGGATCAACAAAAACATACTGGAAACACATTTTGAATTCTTTATCCACCCTTTGGCAAGTTATTAACATGGTCCATCGGACCCCATGGGATGGCCCATCGGTCCCCATGGTTGGGGACCGATGGGCCACCATCTTTCTTGACAGAAAATGTGTTTTCTCATCTTTCTTCCTAGGTTGATCTATATGAATCTTATATCATTTTAAAGAGAATTACACCAGCTAATAGGGTTCACAGTATGAATCCTTTATCTGAAGCAGATTTGCCTCCATGGTCAATAATTTGTCAAGCGGCCCATCGGTCCCCACTCTTCCCTAGGCCTATACCTTTGGTGCAATGCTGCCACCTCAAGTATAGACCTTTAGCGCAATGCTCTCACCTCAAGTATAGACCTTTAGTGCAATGATCTCACCTCAAGTATAGAACTTTTTGCAATGCTCTCACCTCAAGTTTTGGCCTTTGGACTTTGGTGTTATGCTCTCAACTCAGAAATCAGGTATAAAGTCTATAATTAGATAGATAATTAAGGCTGTAAATGTTTTCCTCACCTCAGCTGATATTTTTCCTGACCCATCTTGGTCGAATGTTTTAAACGCGGCTTTCAATGTCTCTTCCTTGTCTTCACATGTGTGTTTCTGGATCAGTTCACAGAATTCGGGAAACTCGATCTGGCCACTTTCTGAAAATGCAAATGCTAAGACTTAGCGATTCACAAGATACAATACACAACTTTTGAACTTTTTACCCTCGGCAATGTATATTGCCGTCGGGTATTGTAGTTAGTATGGCAAATTTTTGTCCGTCCGGCGGGCGGCCGGGCGGGCGGGCGGGCGGGCGGATGGGCGGGCGGGCGGCGTCACACAATGTGTATTGGCCTCTGTGCCAAAACTATTACACCTATATATTTGAAATTTGACACATGAATGGGTCTTATAGTGTTAATGTGCCTTCTGGAGTTCATATTTATGTAATGACCACAGTTTTTGTAAAATATTGAAAATTCGGAAAAATTAATTTTTTTCTTTTCCGGGCCAGAACTCGGGAACGGTTATACCTATGGGCATGAAAATCTACCATGACATGTATTAAATACCCTAGTTGTGCCTTTTGGGGGTCTGAATGCTCTAACTAAAATAGTTTTCAAAGAATGAACCAAAAATGTAAAAAAATGGGTTTTTTTCAACCCTCTGCAATTCCCTCAATTTTGGAGTTAGACATTTGAAATTTAGAATTTAGTTGTCTAAAATATAGGTCTCTTAACTGCTTGAATCGTTTAGAGGGTCCATCTAACGAATTTTGCATAAAAACCAAAATACTGGAAAAATTACACATTTTTCTGGAATTTTGGTCTCTCACGTCAAAACAGTAATAACTATATTTTTAAAAACCAAAAGGTATTATAGTTAAACCTATCAAGAAGCAACTTTTATGGCCATTATGTAGTTGACGCAATAATTTAGGCCGACAAAACAAGTTTAAAATTCACAAAAATGTGAAAATATCCACTTTCTGTCCATTTCGTTTCTAATAAAGTCATGCCATGCTCTTGAATATGAACAAAATGAATAAACATGAATGAAATACATGGTTTCCATGCATATATCTGTTACATCATCATATATTTGAACATAAAAAGAGAGAAATTGCTAAAAATAGGCCAAAACTATAGACCTTTGATTTGTCACATTTCAGTCAATTTTGGATCTTGGTTACTCAAAGTGCCATACAATGTGCCCCAAGTATAATTTTTTGTATGTAGTTTATGCAATTTTTAGGCCGACCGAAGAAGTTTAAAATTCACAAAAATGTGAAAATATCAACTTCCTGACCATTTCATTTCTAATGAAGTCATGCAATGCTCTTGAATATGAAAAGAATGAATAAACATGAAAGAAACACAATTTTCATGCATATGTCTGTTATATCATTAGATTTTTTAACATGAAAAGACAAAAATTGCAAAAAAATAGGCAAAAAACTGTAGACCTTTGAATTGTCACATTTCAGTCAATTTTGGATCTTGGTTACTCAAAGTGTCATTCAATGTGCCCAAAGTATACTTTTTTCATCAAATTCTTCCTCAGAATTTATGTGGTTTAATAAGATAAATTATATATCATATATATTATATATATACAAATATGCTTTATGCATATAGTTCTGACTCAAGGGGCCTTACCATTCTGAACTTTTGACACGAAATCTCAAAACCCCATTTTGTTAAAATTAACCTCAGTGATGTAAATTAAAGGAAAGAAATTAAATTAATGTCAGGCCTGCTTTTATTTATAATATTGCATAAAAACTAAATGTGATCAAATAATGATTGCAGAAATGATTTAACTAAATACAAGGTTATTTAGAAATTTACTTGGCATGCAACAAAACCTTAATTCTATGAATTTCAATGTTTCATTTTATATCCAAAGATATTTAATGTTGGATAAATTTGAATTTTAATTAATAACAAATCTCACCCAAAGCATATTTAGCACCTTTAAGACAATAAGTGTCACTGCTTTGTTTGGGAACAGGGTGCAGCTTCTGTTGAATGGACATTATGTAACATGATGTCACTAATCCTCTCCAATGGCCAAACCCAAGAACAAAGGGGAGGGTACAGAAGCAGTTGAATAGCACCCCTATATTTCTAACAAAATTCCCTTTTTTCTTAGAAATATGTTCAAACTGCATTGATAGCCTTAATTTTTTTATCTTTTAAAAACATTATAATGAAATTTCCAATTTAGATCAGAAATATAAGTAGAAGTTGAGATGTGACTTTTTATATCCCATGCAGGCTTTTTTTTTTTGCCTTTTCAGCTATTGTTATACTTATACAGCCAAGTTTGGACTGCATTTAACCTTTTTTTTGATAAGTAGTAAATGTATTAGTCTTATTAAAAAGTATCTGTAGGCCACACATTGTTTTAGTTTAATATTTAAAATAGATAGATTGGATAGATAGACAACCTAACTATTATAAAATTATCTGCTTTTAGGCAGGCCTTTATTCTATTCATAATTTATGAAAAGATGGATATAGATAGAAAGATAGAAAGATAGATAGATAGATAGATAGATAGATAGATAGATAGATAGATAGATAGATAGATAGATAGATAGATAGATCAATATATATATATATATATATATATATAGATAGATAGATAGATAGATAGATAGATAGATAGATAGATAGATAGATAGATAGATAGATAGATAGATAGATAGATAGATAGATAGATAGATGGATAAGATGTTTTAGATTAAAGGTGTTTAAATGACTGAAGATTGCTTGACTGATTGGACTGATTGAATGAATGAATGATTAATTAATTGTTTGACTGATAGATCCACTGTGAATTTATCCCAGCAAATAGATTTTCATGTTGCACTATTGATTAGTTGTTAGATAGATAGATAGATAGATAGATAGATAGATAGATAGATAGATAGATAGATACATAGATACATAGATAGATACATGGATACATAGATACATAGATAGATATTTTATATATAGATAGATAGATAGTTAGATATTGATTGATTGATTGATCATCTATAATTATGTAATCTAATACATCCAGAGAATCACGGATGGACGGATGATTGGGACTTTACCTCCTGTATTTATGCACTTGGTAGGCTAATTAGGACAGGAGGAGGACACAGCAATGAGGTGACCCTTTTATTTCATTGCAACATCTCTTTTCAGTACCTTGAATCTGTTGAATGCTAGGGCTGGGAATTTGTCAAAATTAAATACAATAAAACATCATATAAAATAGAGAAATTGACATTTCATTCATCTAAAAACACTTTCCGTCAGCCAGAAAGAGTAAGGAAGCTTGAGAGACCATTATGATTATACAAACATTCTTGATACATTGATTGCATCTAGAAATAGTTAAGAATATATTTGTTGGGGGGGCATTGATATATATGTTTGTGAACATATGAGCTAAAACCATATGAAAATTGTAAAAATTTTGGCCCAGCTCTCCCCATCAAGTGGGAGACTTGGGCCATACAAAGGGAGACTGGGCATCTAAATATGACTGGTTTGGTAAAACTGTACTTGAGGGTCATAATCTATCGTCGATATGTCAATTGATTTCACCGGCTTCAGAATAGCCTGCTGAATAGCCGAGGGTATGCTGCTGCGCAGCCTATGTTTATAGTATATGATGTGGTTACTAACTTCAGGTTAAAGAAAAAAATAGTAAGTTCCACAATCTTTCCATGCACTCTTGATCAAAATGCTAGAATAATTAGGATTTTTAAGGTGTCAGGAATGTGTGGAATGAAATATTGTTCCTCAGACACTAGATGTACATGTATGAATGAAATATATGATAAACCATTTTATTATCAATTCAGGTGAAATTGCGGACATTAGAAAATGATCAATTTCATCAATATTCTAGGTTTTGTGGGATTTGTGGTGCCCTACAGACTTGAGCATTGTCATAAATGAATAAAATGTTTCAAGGGACATGTTCTTTACACTGTGGTACCATTTCCATGTTGAGACATATATAAGAATTGGTTATTTTCAAAATCTTTTCCGAAGTGTATCCTGCACCAAGCAAAACATCTAACACTGAAATTGTCCTTCTGGAGGACATATCTAGAAAGTAATCTTCGATGTTTTCTCTGAAACTTCTACTTTTGTCCTTCACAAGGTCTCATCTGACCGATTCGTTGTTTTATCAGAGATCAGATTTATGTGAAATATTGTCTTACAGATGAAATTATGTTCAGTGAAGTAGTGAGGGCTTCATTATTCTAACATTTGGTTCTAGAAAGTACCAGATATGGGAAAGAGATATTCCTTTGTTGGGCGTGCACTCAAAACGCGAAAGGTATATTATTGGTATAAAGAACCCACAGCCGAAAAATTTTGTTAAGGGTTCAACTGAATTGAAATGGTTCAATACTGGTGGGAAGGCCTCCAATGGAGCTCTTTACTCCCCACTTGAGAAAAGGGGGCTCGCTCCATTGTGGCAGTTCAGTGCAGCTGGATTATGCAAGTGTTGTTTTCGTTTGCTATTGGAACCTTTTTAAAGTTGAATAATGAACCTTTTAGGGTTCCATATCTATACCAGCTTATAGAACCCTTAAAGGTTCCATATGATATAAAACCTTTTTGTTAAGAATGTGTGTTTTACATCTCATTTTACTGAAACAATGCCCATTTCTAACTCAACATTATTAATTTGAAATGGCTGGTGACAAATGTGTACATTATGCAAAAATACAACTTTGTAGTATGCCAAGTATTGCCATATAATAGTAAATTCTGGAGTTTGCTTGCAAGCAACCACAAGGCCTGGCATACTGAATTTTTAGCTTCTCAGATCGAGCGACCCAACAGATTTTCAGCCTCCGACAATAAAAATTGAGCTAACCCATGCTTTCTATTTATTGACATAATAAAATATTGAGATTACAGCTTCGGCCGCCATTGAAATGCCACAAAAAATCAGAGAGGCTAAAAGTCAATTATGTCAGGCCTAATATGCCGGCCTACATGTAGTTAATCTCGGACTGTCATCAATACAGCCGAAAATTGATGCATCAGAAAAGTTTTCCGAATCGATAACATATCGATACAATACCGCATGCATCGAATAAGTAATATTCACTGCATTTAGTGTATTTATTGCGAATGATTGCAAGAAATCCAGTAGAATTAACCTTGTTTACATCAAGACCGCACCACCACTGCTCTGTTCTCATCTCAAATCTCACAAACGAGACAGCATGATTCAATATGGCGGACGTGGGTGACGTGAATTCAGGATTCTTGCAATTTTTTACCCAAAACTCAACAAGAAAGCTGGATTTTTGCCTTTTCTCGGGTATGTGAATAAGTATCGATACATTTGATGCATCGGAAAAGTTTTTGTCGATAATCGCATCGGGAAAATGTCATCCATTCATCCATAGAGCTTACGGAAAGATTAATACTAATTTCCATTGTGGCGCAGTGGTAAAATGGCATTTGAAATTCTGAGGTGTCTAACTACTGTGTGTTTAGCTTAACTCCAGCACTTTAGGCGGTTCAGCCAAAGATTGCAACCAGTGGCCAAGGGCCAAGGTGTTGGGGTAGCTTCACACAACCAGGTTTCAGAGCTGGGGTGTAGGGTTGTGCTATTTATGGACACAGCACAGCAGACTTGCTCACCAAGCCCCTGGTGAGAGAACTCTACCTGATATAAAATTTGTCTTTCTATTCAACTTGATATAAAATTTGTCTTTCTACTCTACTTAATATAAAAGTTGTCTTTCTACTCTACTTGATATAAAATTTGTCTTTCTACTCTACTTGATACAAAATTTGTCTTTCTACTCTACTTGATATAAAACTTGTCTTTCTACTCTACTTGATATAAAATTTGTCTTTCTACTCTACTTCATATAAAACTTGTCTTTCTACTCTACTTCATATAAAATTTGTCTTTCTACTCTACTTCATATAAAATTTGTCTTTCTTACCATCTGTGTCGTGTTCTCGGATCATGTCTTTCAGTTCTTCCTCTGAAGGAGTCATCCCCAAATTTTTCATGACTACTCCTAGTTCGTCCATTGAGATGGCGCCACTGCAGTCTCTGTCGAACATGTTGAATGCTTGTCTGTAATCTGAAATTTTTAAAATTGCAATTGTAATTCACAACTTAACTTACATATATACGTAGCAGGGATATAATTTGGTGGGGGATGTGGAGGAAGGGGTAGCCACTCATTTTCAACATCTGGGGACACTTTCGTTTATGAAAAAAAGTATTATGGTATTTGCCCATGGGCTCAATTTGGTGAGGGATGAGAAACACATGTATATCCCACAGTTGGCAGTGATCCTCATGGAAAACCCATGAGGAACAGCCCATGGGATATAATTTTGTGATCCACCATCCCTAATTTAAATATGATCCACCATCCCTAATTTAAATATGATCCACTATCCTTGATTTACATTATAACAAAACAACCCAAGTCAGGGTCACTGAGTAACAATATCACGAGCTGTTGTGTGAATTAATATCACTCTCGCCCTGGGGGCTCTAGTGATATTAATTCACACAACAGCTCGTGATATTGTACAAAGTGCCCTTATGCGTGGTTGTTTTATTTTTATCACCTGGTTTTACCTCAAATTTTTTGTTATAAAGAGAGAATACTTTCTGCCATTACAAAAATGTGACGTCACCATGGAGCAACAATGGATATGACGTCACAATCCTATTGTTTTGGCCATTGTTTGGTTTGTGACGTCATCAGGCAGCTGAAATGCTGGTGATGTCATAACCATTGTTAAAAGATATCGCCCCTGATGGGTGGTTTATTTTACAATATCATAGGCCCTGATATTTTGACTGTAAACAGTGATATTCACAGCCAACCAGGTGATAAATTTTATTTATTTGTGGCACTACTTCAGATCACACATGAGGTCACAATCACGACACATGACATCACAACAGCAGCATTTGACGTCACAATAGCAGTAGAGCCACTATGACATCATCAGCATTGGTGACGTCACCAGCAGTCATGTGACTCTGTCGGCTTTCTTTGTAGCAACCAGTCAGACTCAACCATAGAAATACATAGAACGGACATGAGGCTGCATGACGCCACCTCGAGATGAGGTCACCAAATCCGCCATATTGGAACTGCCCTGAGACATGATGTCATTGTGACGTCACAGCAGGAGCAACAAGATGTTGTGTTTGGCTGATTGTGACATGACATGATGCCAGTGTTACTGGTGACGTCACTATTATTGGTGACGTCACGGTTACCAAATGCTAGGCTGCCAGGCAGTTCCAAGATGGTGGATTTGGTTGCTTCATCTGCCAGAGCCTGATGTCCGTTCTATGTATTTCTATGGACTCCACCCGCTTTGTCATTTGTTTATGTTACAGTTTGATCTGATTGGTTTGGCCACCATCAAAACGTTGGATCCATCCACCAAAGTGATTAGGTCATTGTCATTTTTAATTATCCATATTTAAGCATTAAAATACCCTCATAGGTTGTCAAAATAGTAGAAAATGTGGGATATAAATTAAACCCACTCAGGGTGGTGGATCAGTCCACTGAAACCCACTTGTGGTCTGGCTGGCTGCGGAACTCACTCGTGGCTTCGCCACTCGTGAGTTCCTCCGCCACCCAGACCACTCATGGGTTTCAGTGTACTGATCCACCACCCTGAGTGGGTTTTATTATAATACCCTCCACTTTTCTGCTTGGGCGGAGATATACCATGGCATACATGTATATACAAAGTACAAAAGTTCGACATTTATCACTGTAAAGAAGTCTGACTGAATTCATTTGTCCTTTGTTCTTATCGCACGTTGACCCCCCTCCATTTTTTGCAAAAATTGCACCCCTGACACTAAGGCAAAGAACCAGAAAAGCTGTAGAAGATAAGGTTTGGTAATGCTGTTGTCATTATCAGTGCAAATGGTTGAGTAATAGGACAATATCTCAGTGGTTTTTCCTGCATATAAGTGTCATATATTTGTACAATTAGGAGACTTTCAGATATTTTCATTATTTACTTGAACCTGTGAAATTAACAAAAAATTCCAATGGACTGAACTTGTCTAAAATGAAATGCAATCATTCAGTCCAATTCCCCTAAGTAGCAGCACCAAATGTTTTAAAACTGTCCCCGGGGCAGTATAAGTTAAGATATCTGAAATTATGGGGTTTTTTTTTTTTAAATATTCAAGTGAGTATTAAGATATCTTAAAGTTTCTTTATTGTGCAACTTGTCTGTCTAATGTCTTATACCTATCCATGGATGGAGAAATGCTACCAAGCACCTATTTTTACTGACAATGACAAAATATTGAAGGGACACAACTTCTAAAAGGCCACTAATGTATATCAAATTCTAATATTGCAGGCCACACCGATTGTTTTGGGATATACTCTGATGTTGAATAATTTTTAAAAGTGGTCCAGAGTCTGATACTGGTTTGGTCCAGAGTCAAGTGGTTCAATACAGGGCTGGTCCAGATCTAAGTGGTCTAGCTGATACTCAAATGGTCCGATACTGGGCTGGTCCAAAGTCAAGTAGTCTGATACTAGCCTGGTCTAGTGTCAAATGGTCTGGACCCACCACTGTGCAAAATTACAACAGATCACACCATTGATCTGTGAAAGCCCTATATATAGACCTACAAGTCCAACATGTAGCCTCGTTGTAATACACTATTGAACCCCACATCAGTGCAGACTGGTGATAACAATACTGATAGCATGGCCACAATAGTGGTCTCATGCCCAGGGACAATTAAATAGGGCAAACCTGGGCAGGGCAACACGAGTGTTGGGCGGGTGAATAAAGACCCCTTTGGGGGTTAAAAAGCACCCAGGCTAATGCCATGTGCACACAAATATATTAGAGCTGAAGCTATGTTGTTAGCATATGCAGGGAATATATAGGGAGTATGTGGGGACAAACGTATTTACTCTTGTTTGCAACGATGCCCTGCAAACGGCAATGACAAACAATCAACCAACTGGAAAATGGGACAAACAATAAAATTATTAGGTTTTAAGCTTGATATTAAGGCCATAGGATGTGTTTATGTTAGACGAAATACGCTGACCCACTTTTTCGGCAAGACAAAATCTCCTGTATTGCAAAATAACCCTACAGGTTCAATATTCTCCGGACATTCAGCAAAATTTTCATTTCTCTTGAACTATTTTATTACAGCTGAATTCAAAAGGACTGATTGATCTGCCTCTAGATTGGTACGTGCATAAATTAGTACTGCCCTAAACTACAGTAACTGCGCTTTCGGTCGAAATTGGACTAATTCCACTTTTGTATCATCTACTTACTGCAATTTCAAGAAGTATGAGTTTCTGTAAAAGGACAGTGAAACGTAGCAAATATAGTTCATGTGATTGGTTGAGACACTGAATTACATAGCATAAATCTAATTTGAATGCCATAAAAACGTATATCAAAGCCACTGACGTGTCTAGTGGTGACAGAGACTGTTATTGTTTCCATTCTAATCTTATCTACTTTCCAAACTAAGCTGCTCACTGAAGCACAATGTTGTATTTTCCAAAACTTAGTACGTCCAACCAAGGGATTTGGAGGACGTTTTATTGCTGATAGACCAATCAAGCAAGCTGAAAATACTACGTGGATACTGAGAAAACCAGTCAGAGAAACTCATACTAATTGAAATTGCAGTAAAGCTTTATCTTGTGGTAAACTTTCAAAGTCCCAGCTTCTCTGGACACTGAGATATCAGGGTGAAAAATTTAAAATTCAGTACAGTATCTGCAAAATGTTGATGTATATAGAGGTGAAGTACAGTATCTGCAGCATCATTTTGCAGATACTGTAGTTTACCTCTGTATGAGGTAGGTTTTAGAGAAAAAACTGGAATATCATTTATTAGTAGAAATTCTTCAATAACAACAATCTGTACCTGTGTGAGCCTATGAAAAAGGCTGCAGAAGAATTTAACACCAGTGTGTACTATAAAATTGAAGAAAGTTGGAGATTCATGTTTCGCTACTCAGAAAATGCAGATACTGTAGAGCTCTCTTTTTGAAGCTACATAAAAGGCAAGTTATTACAAGTTATCACAAAGATAAACAACATCATAATGAACTTTTAAGGCAATCTATATTTCTTTCACAAAAATGTGGCAAATATTAGTGATTTCTCACATTTTATACTTGCTGGATCACAGGAAAAACCTTAAAATCAATGGCTTTTTCTCAAAAACCTGTAGTAGGCTAGGCCCTGCCTGCATTTATTTAGCCCGATGGTTTAGCATGATATAGATAATTTCGAAGCCAATTTGAAGTTTCTATTTTTTAGAAAACTCAAATTCGACAAAACGGACCTGAATAAGGCAGGAAATGGTTGTAGTAGAATGAGTTTTGGTTCGATTATGCTTGCCAACCACAGAATCAATGCCATTAATTTGGTTTTGGCAAAAAATGTTTATTTGCAAAAATAAGAGCTAAAATCAAGTGTTTAGTTCCTTTTGCTGGTGAGTGTATGTTGCCCGGGATAGGAATCTAACCTGGTCTACTAACCTGGGTACTGGAGATTAGAAAATGCTACTTGCACCACTGCACCACTGTACCACTGTAACACTGCACCACTGTAGGCCTGCCACTGCACCACTGTACCAAAGTACCACTGTACCACTGTCAGCCAGGTTTCAAACCAAAGCACCAACTGAAAGTTCTGTCATAGTCCTTGTTGGAGTCCTTGAGGCCGGCCTCGACCTCGGACCACATTTTGATGTCCTTGGCCTCAGTCTCGGATGTAAAATCCTTGGCCTTAGACTCGGTCTTGGACCCTCTGGCCTCGGATATTTGTCCAAGGCATGTCCGAGGCCAGCCACATAAATAAAGTGCAATTTGCTAAAACAGCCAAACAAATTTTTCCTGCCAGTTTATTATAATTATCAAACAGTTTACCATATCTAAGGGACCAACTTGAATTATGCTATGTATATTTCAGAATCTGATAGAATACTTCTGTGCTTTAAAGACAGTTTTTCTATTCAAGGCTGAGTGATATGCTATAGGGCAGTGCCATTTTTTTTAATACATAAAAAAGTCATGAATCTCCAAAAGTACTAAATATTTTTTGTTTCCCTTCACTAATTGCAGTGCTTTGACGTTGAACATAATTTCGTGTAAATTTGGACCATGATGATGGAAGTCTTAAGTTTTTGTTAAATTATTTAAAATGGTAGCCCAAGTACCTGATTGTTTACTTCATATACCAGAGTGTCTGACTCGATATACCGGAATGGGACAAAAATTCACAAAATGTTTGACTATATCTCCCAACATGCATACATACCTCAAAATATAATTCCAAATATCTTATTAAAAGATTTATAAGAAAAACATTTGTAAGAAAATCCCTAATAAAACAGACAAGCTACCTCGTAATTTTAGAAAAAACTATGTAATTTGTTTTTCCAGTCATGCCAAAAAGGCTTAGTATAATTATTCTTTCCCAGCAGTCTTGAAATAAATAAATTTCTTTTGTATTTAGTATCTCAGAATGCAATATTTAACTTAGAAGTAAATAATTGAAGTGTCAGACGCTAAAAAAAAATTAAATTATTCCCAGTGCAATGCCATTAAAATATGTAATGATTGCTCCCCTTATTGGCTTCAGTTCAGTGTGTTTACTTGAGTCACTGAGTGAATCTTTAATTGCACTGTTATAGCCTTATTGTAAGCAATATGATGGCTAAATGTCGATAATATACTAAGCTAAAATAGTTCGACAATCAACCATAATTTATGTTCTGCTGGCCTCGGTCTCGGTCGCGATAGCCGATGCCTCAGTCTCGGGTGGTCAATGTCTCGATCTCGGATGTGCATGCCTCGGTCTCAGATATCCTGGCCTTTACTCCAACACTGGTCATAGTGCTAGTATTTTAAAGCTCTTTGCAAGTCCATTCCCATGTGGTATACGCCATATTTATGACCTTAAAGGTGTCTCGAGTTATTGACTACTCAAAGATCAATGTGGCTATCTAGCTGGACCCAGGCAGTCTGGCTAAAGAAAAGAAACCAATATACCCACATTTGTCCAATTTGTATTAATTGATGCACCGAGTACTCGTTAACCCACAATTGATTACTGAGCAAGTGCAAAAATACTGTCCCATGCACGAATGCAGAAGCAGGGCACAATAAGGTCAGACATAATATTACCTGATTTTTAGCTCCTCGAATCGACCGGCCCAAAAGATTATTTGCCTATGGCCGTATGTTATTTCAGTGGGAAGGGCGGTTCGCTTACTTTCAAAGATTTTGAACCAAATGTAACTCTCTGTACTAGAGAGAAGAAACCTGGCAGCCATTCCTGCCCCATTTACTCAAATATCCTCCTTTATGACACGATATGTTTTCATCTCATCAGATGAGAATCCATGCTCTGACGAGCACTTTAGTTGAGGTTGTTTAATACTGACCCAATGGAAAAATTTCACCTGTTCACCTACAAGCAGACTTTGTGTGACTTCTGAAATAGAATTTCTCACCCTAGGACAAACAGTTTATCATTTAGATCATATATCTTTGCTACATATACAAATCCCACTCGGAATATTCCGATTCCGATACCAGAATCAATATTGTTGGTATCGGAACCCAAAAATCAGTGTCGGTATCAGATCTGAGGCAGTGCTCCATATTTAACCAATGGTGTCGGTATCGGAATGGTATCATTATCGGTGAGTATCGGCAACAAAGAGCAATATCGGTATTGGATCGGAAGTGAAAAAGTGGTATTGGTGAATTTCTAAATCCCACTGTCTCGTGCCTATAGTCTGAGTATATATCCCATTTATATTGGGTATTATTGGCACTAATTGTCTGTTGCTACAGAAAGAACCTTCAGGGCTGCCAATACACAGCAAAACATATAGACACAAGTACATTGGACCAGTGTCAACTTGCACAATTGATTTTTTGCATAATACAATTCTATGCACAATATTGTGTATCTCCAGAGACACAATCATATTTATTTTGGGATCAATAGCATTATACATCTATTGACCTAGGCCTTTCATTGGTCAAATGGTCTTCCTTTGTAATCACGAAACCCAAACATTTCCCTAATAGCTATTACCTCCTCTGTGTAACTAATCTACACCGAGTCCACAATGAAATGACAGTTGAGGGAGACCCACTGCTTATGAAGGTGAACTGAATACTATAAGTCTAACTTCATCAGTAATTTGACTAAGTTACACATTTGTCTAATTCTGGGGTTTTGACTAATTTAAAGGCAAACACTCATCAATTCCTTGTCTTGAATAAATATATCTTCAACTGCGAGAATTGAGTCATATCAGTACACAAACGTTGTTTTACAGAAATTATTTGTCTCCCATCCCTTATAAAAGACCTGCAAAATTGTGATCTTGGACCTGGTTTGAGGGCCTCCAGTCCACTGGCTGTTTGATATGCATGACGTAGGGCAAGGTAGCCCCCCCTCTCCTTCCCACCTGAAGCCCAGCCACTCAAGCATGACCACTGTCCAGTTGCCGTTGTGGTCAAGCAAAAGTGGCAGCACCTTCCAGTGCAACACCATGCTGACAGATTGCTCAGGAGCTCAGTGTGGTCATGGTCTGTTGACCCCCCATGGGCAGGCACATGTAGTTGTTTATGTTTTACCCAGCCTCACGTCACTTGCATAGATACTTTCCAGTAGGGGTCGCTTTTGAGTGTGCCATTTCTTGGCCAAAAATCATGAACTTTAATATTTTTTTTCTAGGTTTAAAAAGGATTTGATTTCTAAATGATCACTTTCATGTTTTAAAGAGGGTAAACCCCGAGGCTCTCAGAAAGTAAAAAAAGTCCATGATTGTGGCCCTTTAATATGTCAAAAATATTTTCAGTGAAGGTATGAAGAATGCAAAGATGCAAACCAAACAAAAAACCAAAAAAGGAAGCAAATAAGGAGACTGAGGAGCAAGGGAAGAAACAAGGAAGAAAGGGAGAAGTGAAGGACAGAAGGAAGGAAGGAATTAAGAGGGAAGGAAGCAAGGCTGGAAAAGAGAAGGAAGAGAGAAGGAAGAGAGAAGGAAGAGAGAAGCAAGAGAGAAGCAAGAGAGAAGCAAGAGAGAAGCAAGAGAGAAGCAAGAGAGAAGCAAGAGAGAAGCAAGAGAGACAAGGAAGGACGGAAGGAAGGAAGAGAGAAGGAAGAGGGAGGGAAAAGAGGGAAAAGAGGGAAAAGAGGGGAAAGAGAGAAGGAAGAGAGAAGGAAGAGAGAAGGAAGAGAGAAGGAAGAGAGAAGGAAGAGAGAAGGAAGAGAGAAGGAAGAGAGAAGGAAGAGAGAAGGAAGTGATGCAAGGAATGAAGGATGGAAGGAAGGAATGAGTGAACAGAAGAAGGAAGAAGAATGGAAAGAATTGTACGCGCACTGTGCAAGGATGAAGGGTATAATAGGCTGCTCCTAAGCACTTGACTTGGGGGCCGGTCCTTTAGGTCAACTGATTAGATATTGGACCTTTAACGGGATTATGTTATATTCGCGCAGCGAAACGGCCAAAGGCCGTAGAGCGAAGCGAATTGAGTGCAAGAGAAGACTCAAAAATCTTTGCAGTGATGGTCTCAACATCAACAGTCCACAGTTTGGAATTAGGTCAAGTGGGTCCAGCTTCTTATCAATGATTTAGTTTCGTATTTAACAAAACATAACATATTCATCTTCAAAATTGTCTTAAAAATTCAATTTTCTCTAGTGATATATCCTGTACCAATAATTTTTATGGAATAGTTAATTATTAGCATTGACAAGCTAAATCAAATTATTAACATGTGATTCATTTAATTTCAATCAGACAACAAGAAAACATAACAAAATTAAAGTTACATAATCTTATAAACAGATAATTATGTAACAGTGAACAGATAATCTACATGCAATGTTATTGTTTTTGTATTACTATATATATATTTATACTATTATGTAATATCAACAATCTAACATAGACTTGACTTTGGCAGCTTTCAGTGCTGTCTGCCTTTTTACCATTTAGCTGATTATCTATCAATCTTATTTATCTATTTAATATATATATCTATCTATCACTTTATCTATCTATCTGTCTGTCGTTATATCTATCTATCTATCAGTCTATCTATTTATCTCTCTATTTATCTATTTATCTAATATATTTTTTGTCTAGTTTATCTTGCTATTCTACATTTTTCTCTGTCTTTCCATGTATCTGTCTTTCTAATTTTCTGAAACAGTTACATATCTCCTTTCATACATTGAATATAAATAAACATGAAAGTTATGGTAACACTACAAGTCCTACAAAAACTTTTTAAAGTGCTGCGCGAATTTCATGGCAGTGCCATTTACATATTACTAACAGCTGCAGCTCCACGTAAAATTCCAAAATATAAAAATTACAATTTACCTTCAATTTGTTCTTCTGAGAACTGAGCCATGTATTTTTCACTTGAGGAAGTCTGTAACAAATATGAAGACAGTCATTAGACAATTGATATGATCGTCACAAAAATTAGTAAACATATATAACTATAAATCCAGGAAGTAGGCGACATTTAGACATAGACATAGACAATTAGACATAGACATTTTTATTAACTGATTCAAAAAAATTATGGTTTGGATTCCCAATTTCCGTTGTATAACGGACACAAATGGTCAGTTATAGTAAAAAAATAAAAACATTGCCTGTAATTAATTATATATATAAAAACATTTCTAAACAAATACATTCAAATAGGCCAGTCAATCCAGCCTATTTCACAGCACAGATACTTTAGATAACGTATTGAATACGCCTACTATTTCGCACTATACTGGCAGCATCTTGCATTGGTTGTTGCAATGTTTTGGGTCAAATTCCTGCTCTCTGATCACTTTACAGAATGTGGATATTCTATTAGCTTGAAAGAAATGTCACAATTTTGCTAATCTGAAGGAAAACGGTATCAGGAATATTTGTGTGCCAGTTTTGTTGATTATTTCAAGTCAATGTGCCATTTCTGTGGAATGACCCATATAATTATATTGTATACTATTGGAAATCGTCTGTAGTAAGTATAGATATATTTCCATGCAAATGCATGTTATCAATAGACTGCACATGTCTATGTGAAGACATTACTACAGTAACATATACACTCCATTAATTATTTAGATCCCTATTAGCCACCTTGGCCATTCTGGATCACACCTAGAGCTCATTCGCCCTTTCACGTAAAATGAATTGCTACAGCAGTAGACGTTAGAGCATGTTTTATTGCGCTGTTTCAATTTGGCAGAATTGCAGGAGGCAAATTGACCGCTGAAGTTTTATTGTGCAGTTTCCCTTTGGCAGGGTGAATTGACTAGCTGATATTTGGAGGTCATTACATGGCTGAAGTTGGTATCCGACCCTGTATCTTCCTGAGACCTGTATCTTCCTGAGACCCCGAATACCCGAGACCTGTATCTTCCAGAGACCACGAAGGTGTCGAGGGAGGATACAGGTCAAGGGTGTAGATACAGGCTGCAAATTCAGCCATGTTAAACCTTTTTATCCCACACCATTTTGTTTTCTTTCAGTCTTCAGTATGTTTCATTATTGTCTGTTATTATGTAACACCATGCAAGCAACATGTCTAGACAATTTGTTTACTCCTGGACATGCATGATTGATTTTGCAAATGTCAAGCAGGGAAGGATATCATAATCACAACTCAGTACTTGGTCGAGAAAAGACAGGGAAGGATATCATGATCTATCTCTTTGATTGGCTGAACCTGATATCCCTCGCTGCAAATGTGATATCCTTCCCTGGTTCTGTTACAGTCAGAGAAATTTGCAGATGTCTGACCTGAAAAAAAAAAAAACCTCAACATGGCAGGACAACTTCATTGCTGTTGGATAATATAACAATATAGCATGTTCGGGATGAACCTATATTTGTGTTCTAGATATATATCGATAGCATTTAAAACATACAAGAGTTTGCTAGATGGCAAACTGTTAAGTAAAGTTCCAGTTTCCTACCTCAGGAAACATAAGATTCCCCAGTTACAATTTGATGAAAGTGCACAGTATAAGGGATTTCCCCAGGTACAATTAAGGTACCCACTACTACTCAGGATATGGAGATTCCTCGATCCTCAGATAAACTTTTATGAAAGTGCCTTAAATGAGGGGGTTCCTCGGTTACAATTTATAGAAGTGTGCAAGATGAGGGGATTCCCATTTACACTTCAGTAAAGTGCACAAGATAAGGGGATTCCCCATTAACACTTCATTAAAGTGCACCAGATGAGGGAATTCCCCATTAACACTTCAGTAAAGTGCACAAGATGAGGGAATTCCCCATGTACACTTCAGTAAAGTGCACAAGATGAGGGGATTCCCCATTTACACTTCAGTAAAGTGCACAAGATGAGGGGATTCCCCCATTTACACTTCAGTAAAGTGCACAAGATGAGGGGATTCCCCATTTACACTTCAGTAAAGTGCACAAGATGAGGGGATTCCCCCATTTACACTTCAGTAAAGTGCACAAGATGAGGGGATTCCCCATTTACACTTCAGTAAAGTGCACAAGATGAGGGGATTCCCCCATTTACACTTCAGTAAAGTGCACAAAATGAGGGGATTCCCCATTTACACTTCAGTAAAGTGGCAAAGATGAGGGGGTTCCCCATTTACACTTCAGTAAGCGCAAAAGATGAGGGGATTCCCATTTGCACTTTTAAAAAATACTCGAGATGAGGGGGTTCTTAATTAAATTTTTTAGACATGCCATTGTATAGCTGATTTCCCACTTGTTTTTGTAAACATAGGCACATCATGCATTTATGGCAGAGTTGTCGAAACTAACCCAAAACAAAATTCATTCAAAATCTCGTCTGAAGATAACTTTATTTTACCCAATATTTCTACTTTGAAGTATAAACAAGTTCTAATAAAAAATATGACAATTTCTGTATTTTGTTCCTTTGTAGAATCCAATTTTATAATTACTTACGGAAAACAAAACATGGAATTTCTCAAGTGACTTAAACCAATAAAAACAACATTGTAAACCACAAAGACAAAACCACAAAAGCAAAATATATCTTTTTAATTTTCTTTTGTTATTTGGGAAAATGATTTTTGCACAGCAACAGCGTGACGAGAATGAATCCCCAAATTAAATCATCTCAAGCAGCCTGTCAATATAGATTTACTCCCAAGCAAATATAAGACACAGTCTGCATAAAGGAGTGGATTTACTCCCTTAACTTTGTTCTTTGCAGAATAGGAAGCAAGAGCCATGTATATGGACATATTTCATAATATTTGTAATATGAAAATGTTGTAATGGTTTTCCTTACTGCAGGGGAGAGTGTGTTCTTCTGTATAAATAATATTATCATTATCAAAATTAATAGGTCTTATTCAGGTTTTGTGTACATCTGTTAATCTACCATGTATCTATCTTTCAATTTGTCTGTCTGGGCCGATCTATATTTCTGTCTATTTTTATATCCATCTATCTATCTATCCAGTTTCTATCTCTCTTGCTATCAATCTTGCCATTTAATAGTATTTTTCCATCTAAAATGGTATCTATCTATGTACTTAGTGTTTCGATGTCCATCTATTTATCTATCTATCCACCTTTCTATCGATAATTATTATATGTGTCTATCCAATTATCTATCTTGGCCAACTATCTATCTATATACATATCTTTCTTTCTATCAATCTATCTATCTATCTTTCTATCTATATATCAATCTCTCTATCTCTCTATCGATCTTTCTTTCTTTCGTTCTATCTGTTTATGCAACTATATATCCAGACCAGCTATCTATCTATCTATCTATCTATCTATCTATCTATCTATCTATCTATCTATCTATCTGGATCAAACACACAGATAGAGTTTTCATTTAAACTATTTTCTTCCAATTTGCCAAAAAACATTTACGAATACATGACACATAACAACAGACACACCATGGTTGATAGAATGTCTAGACGAATTCAAGTTCGGCACATCTATGCAGTTTGTTGCGACCGAAAATTAAAGCACTAAGGAACAGTTGCCAAGTCCAATTTGCTCAGGTTGTAAGAAGCCAGGCCACACAGTATGATATTGTACCAGAAAAACAAGTAAAAGTAGCACCAGTGACAGAGTTGGAATGATTCAAAGTAACTGAGATGTTATGGAATATTTAGAGTTAGATATAAAAGAATAAAAGGAATAAAGAAAGGAAAGAAAGAAGGTAAGACAGATAGATAGACAGATAGATAGAGTCCAATGATTCCCGTTCAAATAATTCATAAAACTTTAACCCCAAACAATAGGCATAGACACGCCTCTCCACTAGACAAAAGCTTTGCAAAAAACCACTAGAAGACCAAGCAAATTGGAAACAAACAGTTTACAATAAAAAGAAGCTTCACATAAAAAAGGTTTTGCAAATGAAAATTAAGTTGTCGCCATATTGTTATCTCCAAATGCACACTGCCAAGTGTTAATATACTGTCTAAATGCTGGCTAAATGTTTTCTTTGTGTTGTCTAAAGCAGTAGCAGGCTGCACGAATAAATATTTAAAGACCTGTTTCACAACCTGCCTAATTTGCTTGTAAAGGCGAATTGTATGGAAATGATCTACATATTTCACGACAGTTTTACACCAGCATAAAGGCCTATGAGTATGAGAATGATACATTTGAAACTTCAGTATTATGAACACACTTTTCATTTGTAAGAACACGATGTTTCAGAAATATTGATAATGAGACATAATAAATCAACATATATATAATTGACTAATTGTATGATAAATAGCAGGACAGGTAAAATATCTAGTTGGCATGCATTTAAGCCTAAAGCCAAGGGTCCGCCTATTCTATGTAAAATCAAACTTACAGTAAAATACCATAAACTGATAGATATTAAATATATATTATACACCTCTTATCAACATAATTGCCCGTCTTCCATAAATGAGTGACTTTACATGACAGTAAGCCTTAAATTACTTAAGGGACATCCCGGTAATGCTTGATTTGTGAACAGAACAAAGGGTTTCAATGTTTAAAAGAATCTAACTTCACATTCTTCAAAATCTGATGACATGTTAGCTTTAAAGACCAGGCATTGGGTAAATGTGTACCACGTTATGGACTCCTCAAGAACTTATGAGCTACAAAGACCATAAAATAGAAGGAGGGGCAACAAAAATATGATTTGGAGCCTGTAAATATGGTAAGAAGTCTTTTTTCTTTTCGTCTTCTCTAGTCACATAGGTGACACCTTCATAGCCCATGATTCCCCCCATTCTCGTCTTATCAATCTACCCTTGAGAGTGGCACTCTCTAGACTTCGGTGCTGCACTATCGCTATGTACAATTTACAATTTAAGGTGGCCTATTAAGTTAATGTTTCTAAAAGATGAAAATAACCATGTGCATTAAGAGCATTGAAGTGCCAGCTTAAGTCAAGTGTTGTTAGATGATTATAGGTTTGCCTATAATGCATTTGTTGTCATTTGCCAACTCAGCCTGCATAATAGCAGGTTCATGGCCGCATACACCATTCATTATGGCAGCTATTATGCCAGGTTACATCTGAGTATGAACACAGTGTCAATGTAGCATGGGTGGCATTAATAATTGTAGTCCAGTACCACTACTACTGTTTTGAATATTGTTTAATAAATTACAGACAAATTGAGACAAAGTACAAGTAGTATGTAGATTGCATTTATATTTTGTCAATACAATAATTTTTCACAAAAAATATAAATGAAAAAGTCAAAACACAGTTACAGAGGACACCAAAATTGACCAAAAGAGTACAGGCTCTCTTGCTATTATGTATATGCTACAGATTGAATGTTGAAGAGACAACGGAATTCCAACAGCTAGCAGTGTCTCAGCTAGAGACCCAGCAATTCTGCTCATTGCAGCTGATTTTCACTCTTGAAGAGACAGTTCCCACCTCTTCCAATCCAGGCTAATAAGATTCAGCTTCTCCCTTGAATATTCTATGGAGGCACATAATGTAAAGGTCCATGAGGACTAACAATAAATATTCAATAGCTAAGAGCTCCGAGATTAACAAGAATAGATCTACTGTCGAGTAGTGTCTACAACCAGGAACATATTATGAAAGAAATAAATGCTTTTAAAAAATTATGTTATATAGCTAAGAGAATGTCATGACACATGGCAAAAAAAAACATAGGAAAGAATAAGCTAGTCAGTAAAGTTAATAAGGTGAAAATTGAATAGGTATCCTACATTAATTTAGAACAAAACTCCAGCCTGATGTCTTTCAGATGAGATGTTAGATAGGTTGCTCTTGTATCCGTATCTGTGCTGGGAAAGTAAGAGGTCCCTCGATCACATGCACAGGAACTTGAATTGTTTACAACATTTCTGCACTAGACCCTGCCACTGGTGCTCACCACTACAGACATACCAAGGTTGGAAAGTCCCTGAATCGACCACCCTGCTGTAATGCTGTACTAATGGGGTGCAGGGTGGCTGATTCAAGGGAATTGCCCAGACTTTCCCACCTTCCTTGTTCTGTTTAAGGAGGTCAGCATCATGCACTCCAGAGAGCAGGAGGATTTACAAATGATTGAAATGCCTATCATCACATGGGGTAAGTGTGTCACATGTTGAGGACCCCCACTCCCTTCCCCTCCATCAGTCAACCGTTGTGAGCACCTGAAATGTTATCTATCTATACATCTATCTATCTATCTATCTGTCTATCTATCTATCTATCCATCTATCTATCTATCTATCTATCGCTCTATCTCTCGCTCTATATATCACTTTATCTATGGCTCTATCTATGGCTCTATCTATATCTATCTATATCTATCTATCTGTCTGCCACTCTATTGCTCTATCTATCTATCTATCTATCTGTGTCAATCTATCACTCTATCTGTCTGTGCCAATCTATCACTCTATCTATTGCTCTATCGCTCTATCTATCGCTCTATCTATCACTCTATCTATCGCTCTATCTATCGCTCTATCTATCGCTCTATCTATCGCTCAATCTATCACTCTATCGCTCTATCTATCCGTCTTTCTACCAACCTACCTACCTAACAACCTACATACCTACCTACCTACCTACAAATGTACCTATAGACCTATCCCAATATTACTCTTTTAGGCTGCTCCACATCGAAGTGATAGAACCGAATACATTGCATGGTATTGGGAGTCATTCATTCACTAATGCTGCATGCATAGACAGCATAGTACTGCATAGTACTGCAATTAGGACTGCATACAGAGCAGCCTGGGTGTGACTCATGACTCAGCCCAAGGCTGGAGGCCCATGAGTCATCTGACTCACCTAGCAAAGCATTCAGAGGCCATTACATGCACTGGCCCACTTGGGACACTTTACATGCCCTGCATAGGCACTGATATCAAGGGCAACTCAAATTGTACATTGTATTGTGTATGGTACTGTTTTGTTATATTATGTAGAGCCAAAGCATGAAGTCAGTACAAGTTCTTTATTATCTACATGTAATATTTGTACAGTGTCTCTGGAATAAATGTTAATATAATATTATCCAATGAAGTGGTAGTCAGACCGACAATTTTGAAGATTCTAATTTGCATTTTTTGTCAGATAGATACCGACGTCCCAACCGGAGGAAGGGATCTAACAGACAAAAAGGCAGGTTAGTCTGGTTAGAACCAGAAAAGAAGGAGTCTAACTAGCTTAGACCCCATATTATGCTAGTTAAGATATATGTCTTTAAGTAGTAAATATTGAAATTATTTAAAAATATTCTGTATTTACTGGACCATTTTTGCTCAGGGTGTCAAAATCCAAAGCTGTCGGTTAGCGCACCGGCTTTTCACAGCTTGAACATATCATGGCGAGGCCTCATTTTCGATGAAAACCAACAACAAGCAGTAGCCGAAACATACTGAATTTACGACTGATGTATATCACAGTATTGCTGTACAGCGGTGTATGCTATTCTAATACCCCCTCAAATGAACAGGTCCAAAAGGCGCTTTGGCAAAGCAAATATATCACGCACTATATTTTGTGGAAATGGCTCTCCGGAGACAATAGAGCTGCGAAGGCAATGTATCAACATCAAGGCAAAACACACCATTATAAATGCACTCTCTGGGTATAGAGTTGGAGCCTGGATGCTAGTCCAGTGCTCTTGACATATATAATAGATGAGTTGGTTCAATTTGGTTCAAATTGGTTCAAACTGGTTAGTTTGGTTGAACTGGATTCATCACACTGGTTAGCACTAATAGTCTTCATGTTGAGTTGTGTTGGTAAGGTAAAATACCATCACTGGCACCAGGTCTAAATTATTCATTGACTAAAATAGACCGATAAAAGTAATGTACTTCATATAGGTCTGCTATGTGCCATTAATTATTACCGCTTTGTTTGAAAGCTCCACAAAATCCCAAGAGCAAAATTCCATGACTTTTCCATGACTCGCCATAACCATAACCATCTTTTCTTTTCTTTGGATTCTGATCCGATGAGTGGAAAACATAATGGGTCATAAAGGTCTATGTTTGAGGCATGTGTTATAAAAATGGCTGCCACTTTTCTTTTCTGTACTTGGGAGTTAGATATGCGGCAAAGTCTTGGATAAGTCAGTGAAATATAAAGCAAACATTTGTTACTTCAATGGGAAGACTTTGACACGTACCTAACTCTGAGTACAGAAAAGAAATTGCCAGCCATTATTATATGCCTCAATATCGGCCTATATTATGAGGTTATACCATGGGTGGAGGCAGTATATCCCTGGTATAGTCACCCAAGATCCAGTATATCCCAAGACCCGAAGGGTCGAGGGATATACGGGGTCGAGGGTGACTATACCAGGGATATACTGCCGCAACCCATGGTATAACCTTTTTATCCCATTTCTTTTTTTTTTAATTCTTTTATTTTATATCAAAGTAAAACAGTTTTGAAGCACTCAATGTGAATGCAGCTGTGCTACAAAAAAATCAATACTCTTAATTGGCAGTACTTAATTGCCTTAAATCACAACAATCAGCAAATATGCTGGTATCTACATGCTAATAAGCATGATATATAGGGGCACTGTTGTCTTTTGATTGGTCAGTTCCAGTATATCCCTGTTGATCTCATTATCTTTCTGTATATCCCTGCTGGCTAATTAGCCGAAGGAATTTGATTGGTTGAACTAAATATATCCCTGTTCTTTCTGTTGTATTTCCCTCTCTCAATTTGTATTGACCAGGGAAAAGCTCAGTATGAGGGACAAAAGGTGGCTAGACATGGGATAATATGAGGTTATACCATGGGTGGAGGCAGTATATCCCTGGTATAGTCACCCAAGATCCAGTATATCCCAAGACCCGAAGGGTCGAGGGATATACGGGGTCGAGGGTGACTATACCAGGGATATACTGCCGCAACCCATGGTATAACCTTTTTATCCCATTTCTTTTTTTTTAAATTCTTTTATTTTATATCAAAGTAAAACAGTTTTGAAGCACTCAATGTGAATGCAGCTGTGCTACAAAAAAATCAATACTCTTAATTGGCAGTACTTAATTGCCTTAAATCACAACAATCAGCAAATATGCTGGTATCTACATGCTAATAAGCATGATATATAGGGGCACTGTTGTCTTTTGATTGGTCAGTTCCAGTATATCCCTGTTGATCTCATTATCTTTCTGTATATCCCTGCTGGCTAATTAGCCGAAGGAATTTGATTGGTTGAACTAAATATATCCCTGTTCTTTCTGTTGTATTTCCCTCTCTCAATTTGTATTGACCAGGGAAAAGCTCAGTATGAGGGACAAAAGTTGGCTAGACATGGGATAAGACCTTTTATCCCATGTCTAGCCAACTTTTGTCCCTCATACTGAGCTTTTCCCTGGTCAATACAGATTGAGAGAGGGAAATACTACAAAAAGAAACAGGGATATATTTAGTTCAACCAATCAAATTCCTTTGGCTAATTAGCCAGCAGGGCTATACTGAAAGATAATGAGATCAACAGGGATATACAGGAACTGACCAATCAAAAGACAACAGTGCCCCTATATATCATGCTTATTAGCATGTACATACCAGCATAGTGATTGTTGTGATTTAAGGCAATTAAGTGCTGCCAATTAAGAGTATTGATTTTTTTTGGTAGCACAGCTGCATTCACATTGAGTGCTTCAAACTGTTTTATATTGATATAAAATAAAAGTATTAAAAAAAAAAAGACATGGGATAAAAAGGTTATACCATGGGTTGCGGCAGTATATCCCTGGTATAGTCACCCTCGACCCCGTATATCCCTCGACCCTTCGGGTCTCGGGATATACTGGATCTTGGGTGACTATACCAGGGATATACTGCCTCCACCCATGGTATAACCTCATATTATCCCATGTCTAGCCACCTTTTGTCCCTCATACTGAGCTTTTCCCTGGTCAATACAGATTGAGAGAGGGAAATACAACAGAAAGAAACAGGGATATATTTAGTTCAACCAATCAAATTCCTTTAGCTAATTAGCCAGCAGGGATATACTGAAAGAAAATGAGATCAACAGGGATATACTGGAACTGACCAATCAAAAGACAACAGTGCCCCTATATATCATGCTTATTAGCATGTAGATACCAGCATATTTGCTGATTGTTGTGATTTAAGGCAATTAAGTGCTGCCAATTAAGAGTATTGATTTTTCTTTGTAGCACAGCTGCATTCACATTGAGTGCTTCAAACTGTTTTATTTTGATATAAAATAAAAGTATTAAAAAAAAAAAGACATGGGATAAAAAGGTTATACCATGGGTTGCGGCAGTATATCCCTGGTATAGTCACCCTCGACCCAGTATATCCCTCGACCCTTCGGGTCTCGGGATATACTGGATCTTGGGTGACTATACCAGGGATATACTGCCTCCACCCATGGTATAACCTCATAATATGCTTTCCTCTCATCGGATAAAAATCCATGCTCCCACAAGCAGTTTGGCTGAGGATGTTTAGCATTGACCCAATGGCAAAACATCACTTGTTTCACTTACTTACGGGCAGCACTATAAGTTGCCAGTTCTCAATTTTAATTTATTTTAGAGGTTTGTTTAAAGAATAATTATTTCGGCACCAAAATAACTTTTAAAAGGCAAAGCGCATAAAAAAATAACTTAACTTAAAGACTACATTCCCAGGGAATCAATGAATGAATAATTAATCATATTTTACTTAAATATATTTATATAAATTAACTAGCATAAATATAATCAGAGCAACTTCAGCTCAATAAAGCTAGACGAGACACCCTGTGACGAAAATAATAATGTTAAAAGTCAGCTTAATTAAGTTCAATGAACTCTGATCTGTAACTTACTAAATATATCGAAAACATACACACCTGCATGCTTACTGAAAGTGACCCTGCATTTGACATTTAATAGGAAGTATATTAAAATATATCAACATCCTTTATGACATCATTATGTAATATTATATCAAATATGACAAATTGACAATCTATAAATGTGCCAATTGATACAGCATTTAACCAAACATTATCGTTCTATGTGTAATGTACGATATTGATTAAACTGGGTCAATGCACACGTATATATGTCAAGTCAATATACATGTAAAGCATTTTTATTTTGGAAAAGAAATATGACATTTGTTTGTAAACATTATTATATTGATTGATAAATACTGATGTTCAAATGTGAGGTAAATTTTGACATGATGTCAATACCAATAAATAACATTTTAATAATTTTGACTCGAGGCAAAGCGCATAACAATTGGATTTTTCAAACCACCATCCACTGTAGTATGTTATACATAAAAACTATATATTATATGAGATATGAAAATTAGTAAGTTTTACACTTTTCAAAATTAATTATTTAACACTTCCTGTAAGCAACGAAATTTTATTGCTGTGTTGTCCTAAAAAAATGTGCAATTGGTATGCTATTCCATATTATATTATTGAGTGTTACAGCTGTGAAAATATCATTGTTTACCAAAATGCACCAAATTGCTCCTTGTGAGGTCATATTCCTATACTTGCCATGTTATACTTGATGACTCATATCCAGTAAGTGAGGTCATATCCTATACACTTGAAGTGTTATCAGCACAAGTCAATGAATGAGTCATACCACTCACCAGTGAGGTCACATGTCTTCCACTTATTTCAATGTAAAAGATTGGACCTGTAGTGACAACATTGATTTCAAACATCTAGATGTTTTCACTTTCCTTCCTTGGCTGTAAAGATGTAGCTAAAAAATTCAAGTTCCATTTTACAGATTTTTCTAGTTCCAATATCCAGAACTTTTAATTACACTTTTAATTGGAGGTATTTCGCAATTGTGTACTAACCTCTAACCACATATGTCTAATAAGGTAGGGTTTCTATTTTGTGGTGTTATTATATTATCTAAAAATATTATATATGGGTAAGAATCTACTAACTGTGTCCAACTGACTTTTTCACACATTGGAGTCTTTAGCTGACTGGATATTAAGTAAATTTTCCTGAAATGTTAGCAGCACAAAAAAGACAATTTTTGCTAAGTTTTTGTGAAAAAATTGTGTTTGTAAATTAATTTATCTTTATTTTATGGATGATTTCAGCCCAAAAAACGGCAGTTTTTGGCATGTCAAAGTGTTACATTTTTCATTTGCCTAACTTTAATCCATAAAATCGTCGCACCAAGATGGTGTAACCACCAAAAACAAAGTGGTAACCTGAAGTAGAGATATTCTTCTTTGTCACAAAAATTTAATTTTTAGTCCATAACCATTTGGTATTCATTTTTTACCCCATTCAAAAAGGGTCCATTTCTGTACGTTTTGGTCAAACATTTCTCCCTAAATTTCGAGATGAGATAAATTATCCTTAAAATGGCCATACAACACAAGTATGAGTTCTAAGTTATTGATAATTTAGTAAGTTTGCTATTTATAATCAAAAATAGTTTGCTGGAGTGACATTTGATGATCAAAACCTTAAAATTTAGGACGGTGTATGAAAAAATCAAAGCATCACATACGTATTTCAGAAAAATGAGGCTAAAAATATCTTAGTTCTACAGGAAAGATAGCCTGGATGATGGTGTCATCTGGAGATATCCAGGAGAACTACATTGTTAGCCCTTTTTGGAGAGTTTATAACAACACCCTAACAGCTAGGGGGCGCTTGAATATTTTTCTCCTGCAAAAAAGTGGTGCATCACATACGTGAGATGCATCACATACGTGAGATAATAGGGAGGTTTTAAGCCATTTTAATTAAATTGGAAGGAAAAGTAAAGCCACTAAAGGAAAATATTTTAAATTTAACAATTTTGTGTTGTTTCTCCAACTTTCATGTCAGAACCGATGTAAAATAGGGTAGTTTCCAGCCATGTGGTCAAAATCACGAATGTGATGTATGTGATGGTTGACACAACATGGTGATTTCCTGTCCTTCTGAACTGATTTAAATTCACTACAGTAAACACCAGGTGAACTAAGTTGCTGAAACGTATTGTGTTAACTGCATATTGTACTTGCTATACACCCATTGATGCCTTTTACTGACACTTATGTGTTGTATGTGATGGTTGACCGGCAATTGTCCAACTGTCACATACTTCTGAGGTGCACATTCTCTGGACAACACATACAAGTTAAGCAGCTAGATTGATTTTATATAGTTTAAAGATGTTTACTGTTATTTGAAACAATAAAGTGATTCAATAATACCAACAGAAAACTTAAAATGTTGATGATTGACATGTATGTGATGTTTGACAATTTTCAAAGGATGTCAAATAATCACATACATTTTGTCAGAATATTTGTCACTTTTTTCTTATTTAAAATTAGTGCAGATAATCAAATATCAACCGCCACCTCCAAATGTGATTTTCTGATGCATTCCTTTGAAAATCCATATAATATTCTTTTACATTAACACATATGAATACTTGAATAAGTTTGTATGTGATGATTTGACAGGAACGGCAAGATTGACATAAAATTTGATTAATATGAAAAGTTGTGCATAAGATATTAACCAACACTGGTTATAAGTACCAATAGTTAAATAACATTATCCTTTGATAAATATGCAATCAAAATTATTTTATTCAAGGGCAATTAAATCTGCTGTATCAATTATCGAAAATGGACATTTTAGGTTAAACTATGCATCATTGATAAGCCTTGAACGCAGCTTAAAAGAAAGGGAATTGCACAAATGAACGGATCCCCAACACTGGAATGATAGTCAGTCTATTCAATGCATTTTGATTCAATGACACCTCATTATTAAGGAGACATGCTGAAAACTAATTAAATGAGCTTAAGCTTAGGTAAAACCATCACATACGTCAGAAAGTCACATACGTTAAATGGAAGTCAAATGTCAACATCACATACGTTAACAAAGATGTGGAATTGTATAGCATCAGGGGAAAATGAGTGTTAAAATATTTTTGCAATATTTAGAGAATCAGTGTAGGTTAATATTAATAAATGAATAATTTAGCCAATGTAAATCATATTCCTAACAAAAAATGTATAAAATGATCCTGAAAATGCCCGTTTTTGCTGCTGCGTCAATTAAGCTGCACTTAGTATGATTACCATACATGTCAGTTTTTTGCTTACAGAAATGTGGTTTTTTCTTAATTTATTTTGTTTTTGTGATAAAATATGAAAATAACCTATGCTATAAGAGAGTAATTCCCATGTCCATCCGAATTCCATCACATACGTGAGAAACTTGACTTTGTTTGAGAAAAAGTCAATTACAGGAAGAGGAAATGACAATTTGTTATAAAATTTTAAAAACAGTAAACTAGAGAATTATAGCTGCAGGTTTTTACCAATATGATAACTTTAGTGTTAGTTCTAATATTTTTGCCCATGTAACACTTTGGACACAATTAGTAGATTCGGACCCATATTGCCTTTTTTAGGATGGTACTTGAACACAATATGAAAACCATGCAGTTTGATCTAACCATTCCAGTAGCTAGCCTTATGACATTTCTGTAGCTATTTCAGTGGTATCCAGCTTTTCCAGCCCACTCCCCAGCCTCTCAAGAGCCATAGATAAAAGAGTCCAGTTTGCTTTGCTTCATATAAACATGGTCCAATAACAAAGTCCATCACCCAACTTGTTACTTTGCATGGGACATAAACATCTTGGTCAAACAGAATACAATATATACCATAATACATATACAACAGAAAATAGAATGCAAAAGAACAATATAGACTCCTTTTGGGAATACAGAGAACTAAAGAAGAAAACAGGTCAAAAACTGCTCAGTTGTGTATACCTCTTGTGGGAGGCAGAAAATAGAAAGAAAGAGTTACGTCTGGAACAGATTGGAAGACCAAAGAGCGAAGGAACAGAAGTCCACTGGTCCTGGATTGTTTTCCAATGTCCGAAGAAGGATTCCTGGATTGGGCTGCGAACAATAAGACCTCATAGACAAATTGACACTATTTCATGCGTCTCAAACCTTGATTGTAGGTACATGTACATTAATGAAGCTTGAAGTGAAAATGAGATAAAATGCTCTTCACGCAGTATTGGTAGCAATTCCTTGTCTGTCAGGACATGTGGTTTAGGCCTACATAGCCTTTTGGAAAATAAATTATATGAATCTGAATCTGAAATCTATAGCCTTTGCCTTTCTAATTTATCAATCTATCTGCTTGTATTTATTGACCTTTCTGTCCCTGCATGTCTGCCAGTAGTTGATTCCAAAAGTGGTATTTAATACTATTCTATACTTTCCTAAAGCCTCACTCAATATATATATACAGTAACCTTTTGGCCACTTTTATGCTAGTTTTATTGCTACGAGATAGGAAAAAAGAAAATGTACGAAAAAACAAAATGGCGTCCAATGCAACATCTTGGTTGCCATAGTAACTGGAATTACTTCCTGTTTCCGGCCATGTCTCAGCTCGAACGTCTTATGAGCTGATTTTCTGCGAGCGACATTTTCTCTCCAGACGATGTTCGTAGAACGCTGAAGTGAATGTCAGTAATAAGGTCAAATATATGTACAATGTTATATATCCACTGTGCATGGGAGGGATGACGTGCACCTTGTTGCAGACAAATAAATAGGCCCACAAAATTATATTTCAACCTTAGCGCAACAATTCAGGTAATTCATATTATATAATGCCTCAAAAATTTACTGTATGGTCTTAACGATGCTACAGGCCTATTTGCTCACTTCGTTTTGGGAATTTGATTGGGGGCAACCTTTGTAAACATACATCGTCAGAGGGGTGTTGGTGGCCACAGCATTACAGTAAAACGGAGACCACTGCAGATTTACGGAATGTAGGATTACGGTAAAACGCAGATCCTGACGAACACGGGACCCTTAGAAATTATTTACCTTTTAATTCAATCTCACACCATTCCAAAAGCTGTTTTAATCTATATGCCAACATTTTCATTCTTGACACTTACAATTTATTTCAATGTACATTGTACATGGTAATGTTATCCTCCGGATCTGCTTAGCATGATCCTATACATCCTATGTATCATGCATGTTTGCTTGTGTGTCCGAAGCCTCACACCTCTCAATGCCGACACCATAGATTTAAAGTACAATATTATCTTCCCAATATTATAGAGCTCTTCTCTTGGGAGCATCGGAGCACCAACTTAAGTCAAGTGTTGTCAGATGATTATACGTTTGCCTAATGCACTTGTTGTCATTTGCCAACTCAGCCTGCATAATAGCAGGTTCATGGCCGCATACACCATTCATTATGGCAGCTATTATGTCATGGTACATCTGAGTATGAACACAGTGTTGATGTAGTGTAGATGGCATCAACAGTTGAGTACAGTATGACTACGACAACTTGTTTGTTTCACTGTAAAATTTGAATTCTGAGTCAGCTTAAATGATTGAGTGAGATGGTTGCACAATTCCTTTGAGCTATCATAGCTTGTTGTTTAAAGTTATAACAACGAAAAGATTATCATAACTCAAAACATCAAGCTATGTTAGCTCAAACAATTTGTGCAACCATCTCACTCAATCATTTGAGCTAACTCAACTTTTCAAATTTAACAGTGTTGGAATGTTGTACACTGACAATGTAAAGTACAAATCCGTATAATAATATTTTGTCAAGACAAGCATTTATTTCAAAGATATGATGAAAACAGACAAAACGTTGACATGTGATGTCCAAACCAGAAAAAGCCTCGTAAAAAGCCTGGCAACGAAGGAAGAATATTTTGACAAAACCATATCACGGTGTTTTTGAGTTTCATTGGCTTTGGAGGTGGCAATTGTTCATAACAACTCTGTTATCCTACATGATCCAATAAATCCATAAGAAATTTACAGTTTATTTGGCAAATCACAAATTCCTAGAACTCTCAACCCACCAAGTGACATACCCTTATCTATATATACGTAGAGTGCACACATAACACACATAAATAAATTATGTACAACGAGCCTACTAATTGATGTCACTTTACAATAAATTAGTTAATTAGTGCCTGTTGACTCGACTGAAATATTTATTAGGAACCATATGCCTCGCCTACTCTTCGGAACAGCCGAACTGCCTGAACAGACACTCGAACAATCATAAATTATTCACTCATCAGCAAATATTAGTAGAGGACAATACAGATGTTATACATGCAGATGGAGAAGGCTACTGAAAACCAGTCAGTGATGAGATGTAAACCGTGTATGATAAGTGTGGCCCTCTAAGCGAGGGGAAGTCAACATGTTACACATTTACCCCAAGTAAGGGATCTTTTACTTGCCCAAAACAGACACTGATACAAGGGGTCGCCAATTTAACGTCTCATCCAAACGACATTCAGCTGGGAATTTGCCCGCCAGCGACAAAAATCTTGTCTAAGAGATGTCCTCCCTCTTTACTGTAACAACCTGTATGTTTCAGGAAGAATAAATGTCTTGAGAAAATGTCTTGCTCAAGGGGATTCACTGAAAATTTCGGGTTCCCCACCCGGGATTCGAACCAATGTAAGTAAAGACCTTCAGCGGATCAGGCAAGCACCTTAAGCACTCAGCCATCCACTTGCCATACATATATCTACACCATTATTCTGCTGTTTAACAATTACAATAAAGAACAAACCATCATTGATCCATATATTTCGGCCTCATTTCACCTATCTACATCGTCTCCATCACATCTTATTTGTAATCTCTTCAACTCATCTCTATCGCGTGACCTCTTTCGCCTGATCTCATACAAATGACCTCACACTACTTATCGTGACAGCGCCCCCTAGCACAATCACATCTCCCAGCATGCCTCGCTAAGATCCACTTCCTTCCGGCAGCTTGTCAAACACAGCTGATCATGTTAACCTCACCATCTCTCCTCTCGAGACAATTTTGTAACGTCTTCCAAACATTTCGCGAAGAGTTGAGAAAGATTTTCTTTTTTAACTGCAGCAGTCTGTTTGAGATACAATAAATTTCAAATTCTGAAGTATTAAACTTTCTTTCAAGAATGCTTCATCAAAATGTTTAATCTTCATTTTTTTAGAGGCGATGCTTCAGCCATGCGCTGATATATTCTTAGTGATTCTATTTGGAGCCATCCGCCTCTGATTAGATGGCCACAGACCTCCCGACAGGAGGCCAGAGGCCAAATCTAGAAATTCAGGCTGTGAAACTTCGTCATCAGAACGGGTGGCCAGCGTCGTAGTAAAATGCGGACGGACCTAATTTGCGGGACGGCGGGATTTCGTGATAAAATGCGGATGCGCAGTTGCGGAACGGACCGCTTTTTGCGGGATTGGCTTAAAAAACATGCAGAAGTGGTCTAAATTGCTGAACAAGCTGAATTAGCTTTAAAAATCGCCTCTATTTTTTTTTGAAAAAATTTTCTTGTTCTTTTACTTATTATCAGTGAAATAAAGCATCACTAAAATGATTCTTAGAATAAGATATTAGATTCAAGAGTTTTAGTAACTTTCCGCTAATGACAATAAAAGAAATCTATAATTGTTACTGGATGGGCCAAGGCCATAATTTTATTGTTTCCACATCTTTTAACATAATTGTTTCTTTGATTTGTGAAGACTGCTATCATGAGAAAGCCAAAACATCTTAAAACTATCTTACTAACCTTTAGTGACAGTTGGAAACCATTAGAAAAAGGTCAGGAAAATAATATTTTATTTTAGGTTAGCAAAATCAAGAGTGTTTGACTAGCATTAGAAGCGAGTCAAGATAGCAAGGCGTGCTGGGTGAACTGATTCCGCTATTGACATACAAGCCAGCTGGTTGTGCCCTTGTTTGCATCAGTGTCTGTACTGGGAAAGTAATGGCCAAAAAGACCCAAACATGTGATAATATGAGGGGTTTTCCAAAAGTTCTGTCCAACTTGCCATAAATTTAGCTAGATTTCTACAATACAGAAATGTGATATTTGGGTCAGACTATATTGAAGTAATTTGCAAATAATCCTGAAAAAATCTGGTCAAAAAAATAAAAATAAATGGTCAATTTGTTGCCATGGAAACCAAAAGTCATGAAATGCAGCCCAGGGAACTTTTACAGACTTACTCTCAATATATCTTGTCAAAAAACGGAACTATTATACAAGATACAGAACAGGGAAGCTATTGAAAACAATCCTCATTATTTCACAATTTGTTAAAATGATGACCTTGACTCTGGACTAACTTCCTTTTACTTGCTATGCATTTAAATAACAATGCCTCACAGTGCTCATTTTGCGGTCAATTTTGGCATTTTGCAGTCTTACGACTGGTTTTCCAAAAGTTCTGTCCAACAGGCCATAACTTCAGCTATAGTTTATAAAAACACATGATATTTTGGTCAATTAACACTCAGGTAATTTGCAATTGATCCTCAAAACATAAGATCATAGAAATAAAATTAATGGTAGATTGTGTTTCCATGGTAACCTGAAGTCTGGAAAAGCGACAGGGAGCATAAGAACAGGCAGTGACACATAAGTTTGGTCAAAACATTTAATTATTTTGAAAGATTTTCAACTGGAAACATGTGGAAAACGAACATAATCACTTCACAACTTCTCTAAATGATCAATCGGGTACATAATTTGTTTCTCATATGTTCAATTTATTTGAAAAGCATGCCTCTAAGTCTTCAGGTTGAGGACAGTTTTGGAATTATATGCAGTCTTCCGGTTCTAGAATTCTCTGACGTGTCTTCTATTCCTTCAAAAAAGCCTGTATAAGGTTCAGATTGTCTTATTATGTATATTCTCTTCCTTGCATGTATATCTAAGGAGGTTCTTACTGTTTCTGACACATTTTGAAGCAAATTGTACATATTTATTGATGTCTGTGATCTCATTCGCCAATTACGAAGTTGCTCATCACTTGGAAAACAGACGCTACTGAATAAAGAATGCTCAAATGAGTAAAATATGTTCAATAACATTGTATCCATTGTTATTCAGTGCTTCAAAATAAGTTCATTGCTTATAATGTGAAAAAAGTGTTGGTATGCCTCGATTCAGTAAATGAAGACAGTTATACTAGGCAGTTGTAGAGCTAACAGTAAGAAATTATGGAAATTTGGGCCACATTCCATGTCTTCAGGTTTCCATGGCAACAAAACAACCATTTATTTTTATTTCTAGAATCTGATATTTTGCAAATCAATTGCATATTACCTCAATATTAACTGACCCAAATTTCATGTGCCTGTGTAAAATATATCAAAAGTTATGACAAGATGGACAGAACTTTTGGAAAACCCCTCGTAAAGTAACATGTCCAGAACTGGGGTTAGATAGATGAACGTACCATTTCTGTCTATCTATCTTTGCCATAACTCATAAGCCTTTATAGTTAAGCCTCGAAGTCAATCTGGTAATTTTAAGCTTGAGTATACATGTAATAGTTAAGATTAAGCACTTGGATTAATGAATTTCGTCCCAGCTGCATGACTTTCGAATCAGACATCAAACTGGTGGTCGCTTGTCCTCGGGAGTCTCATATAGAATATGGTGAAGACTGTAAAGGACTCCACCCTTTAATGAAGAGAGTGTGCCTTTTGATAGAAGACTCAGTCTTTTAAATAAATCATCTCATCATTGCATCTGCCTGTATGGGTGGTCAAATAAGGTGGCTGAGCTCCAAAATGACACTGTTTTAAAAGGCAACACTTCTAGAAAATGTGGTGCACAGAACACCCGGTAAAGCCAACGCCGCTCGGTCTAATGCAGATTCAATTGAATTTCTGAAAACCCAATTACACCGTGTCAATATCATTGACAACACATATCAAATCTGTATCAGCTGCAGGACTAAACGATCCCAAATGATGATCTTGTTACACAGAGTGACTCCTGAGCACTTAACCTAGATGTCTGCCTGCCCCCTCTTGCCCCCTTACCCCCCCCTCTTCATCTTTTGCCTTATGACTAACAGGATTTCATCCATCACATCCTCCTGGGATACTAAAGGTAATTTAACGGCCTCAGTATCCTTAGGGTAGATGGGTGGAGGAATTTCGAAGAAATCTATATAGCCTATAGGATTGTTGGATTCAGAGATGTTGTGCAATTGTATAGTTCAGACTCAGCTGTAAAGTATAGCTGTTCAGAGTATGTATTTTACACGATGTATATAATGATATGTGAATTCGTTGATTCCCCATTTTTAGACGAATCGGTAGAAACTGCTAAACATAAAATTTCTCTAGCTGTTTGAAATTCTCACAATATAAACAGAGATCAGCTGGTCCTTAAACTGTATTATATCTGTTGAGTTTGAATTGTCATATACCTATATTTAGTCGGGCAAGAAAATATCTGTTAGCGTAGTCATACAGCGGTCGGGACAGCAACAGTTTACAATATATTGCGATGTTTTCCTATAAAATTATTTTAAGGATAAGTAATTAAGTACGTATTCTTATACTGCCCCCCCCCCAACTTCCTAAAACAGTTAAGCAATCAGCCCCTGCAAATCAATAGCAATGACCCCCCTGTGCTCTGGCCTGTCTCTGTTCTAGCTCTGCTCCTAATTCATTCAATTGACTCCCCAATGACCCATAGAATATGGACAACCCTGGATGAAATGCCCAGAACAAGATGTAGACCTACACTTACAAGTATATATCAAGTAGGCTATTGCCTGTCATTCAGATGGGATGCTACAGCCAAAGAATTACAAGTGTTTACATTCAGCAGATTGTTGACTTCAATAACGTCACAACTAGCCCAATCTTTCATATTAAACTGTTGATTTGCCATCTGGAAGCTTGTGAGCTTAGTGATGATGCAGTTAATCTGCAAAGTTTAGGTGTTTTTTTTTTGTTCAGGTCTGATTTCAGAAAATTTCCACAACTCTCACAGAGCCAGGGAATAATACCAAATTTTCAGACAGGGACAGGACTACTATGTTCAGCCAATCAGAAAGCAGGGTTATGATATCCTTCCCTGTCTTCGTCCAATCAAGCACTGAGTTGTGATATCCTTCCCTGCCTGACATTAACAAAATCAGCCATGCACATGTACAGGAGTAAACTAACTGTCTAGACATGTGTTGCTTGCATGGTGTTACATAATAACAGACAACCATTAAACAGACTATAGACTGAACAAAAACAAAGTGGTGTGGGATAAAAAGGTTACAACATGGCTGAATTTGCATCCTTGCGGTCTCGGGAGGATACAGGTCTCGGGTAAAGATGCCGGGAAGGATACCAATTCTGGATACAACCTCTAAATATCTATATATCAATATCTTCTAATCTCTGAAAATGCAAAAGTATTCCATCCTGAAAATCAAGAACAACAAGAGTACATCACATTGTGCTTTTAAGTGTTCAGTACAAAATACACACACCCCATGAATGAACATGATCCAGCTCTAATAAACGACATGAACCAGCCTAGCTCAATATTGAATTTAGTCAGCCTTTGAACTGTATGCCCTTTGGAATACAAGTCCACATGGCCTGCACTGCTGGCTGCTGTATGGTCTGCAGAGATTTGTATCATCAAATCTGCATAGATCTGTGTCTGACAATATGTGGGCATATAATCCACTGTATAAGGCACTTAATTCATGTAGAATTTTGGGAAATATAGACTTGTAGGCGTACTGTGCCATACACCAATTTAGTAACATAAAATGGTACAGTAAACAAAATTTAATGTCAAGTGTTCACAGAATTAGGCCGATGTGTTCCTTGTGCGGTCATATCCCCCTATCCATGCCATATTGACTCATAAGCAATTTGTGAGGTCATATTCTATACTTTCAATGCTATTAACACAAGTCACCAACTGATTATAAGTAAGGTCACAAGCTACTCAACGACAAATTGACAGTTCATTTCAATATAATGGATAGGGCCTGTTGGGAGCATAGGGGTTTTGCACCTATTATCTTTGTGTAAGATACAAATATATATAAACAACAAATATATTGGTGCAAAAACCCCTGTGGTTGGGAGGTCATTGATGTCCACCATGCACCAGCAACTGATGGTAGCCATTACGTTATATGTGAAGCACAATATCATGTAAAATGGTGAATGCTCAATTTCATTGTAATAGGGTGTGGAAGTCATGATTTTTTTGTTTGGGCAAGCAAAAGTGCTCAGAACAATTAATGAGGTCACAATTGAACAATGGGATTGTTGTCACTTATATATTGAGGTCAACATATAAATTGTTAAGAAACTGATACAAATGTGAAGGTTTAACATTTCTCTGGACTTACTTTGTTAGGAAAATCTGCACTATTTGTCTGAGAATCTACACTATTATCTAAAACTCCTTATATTTAGATACACAATAATTTTACATGATATCTAACAGAAATCTGGTTTTATAATCTATATTTGGGTATACAAAATAATAATTAATTGTTACACATAGCAGCAAACAGTTATTTGAAAGAAATACCCCAGAAATACAAGAAAATGTTCCAAGAAAAAACCAGATGCAAACAAGACTTTAACAAGATACTAAACAGAAGGGTAGCGTTTTACATTTTGTGTACAGACGAGTGTCGTTTTTCCTGGATTGGGAACCCACACCGCCCAAGCAAAAGAGATGCTGTGTTCATCCGCATCCCAAAACAACCGCATCACTAGCCACCCTTGCTTCAGCATCCGAAGCAGTTGGATTAGACCGAGCAACTGGATGGATGAAGAGATTAGTATTCAGTAAATGACGATCTCATACATCATACAGCGATCATCCAATGTGCAGCTCCTCTGATCTATCAGAGTGAAGCTAATTGGCGACCCAGGGTATCCCAGCACACCTCGGGCAAAGAAGAAGAAAAAGATTTGTTACAGGAGTTTCTTTAAGCATGTGATTGTTTTCGCACTTGCTACTGCAGCATTTCATCTTAATATGAATTGGTTAGTCCATAAAGCTAGAACCATTCAATCAGATGAAGCAAAAATGCTACATCAAACAAATTCTACAGAAGAAGACCAGAAGAAGACCATATGAACCAGCACTTTTGTAAATAATTTTTGGTAGGATCAAACATGACTTATTATTCTGTAGCGATCAAAATAAGATGCTGTCCCAGCACAAACTGGCAAAGTTATCAATGTGCCAATTACTTCACTAAAATGCTGCATATTGCATAAATGTATTTCATAGATAATGTTGTGGGAGGAAATGCATGTAAGTATGTGTGCTATAGGGGTTCATTATTTAAAGTCAGCTATATAACAAGAGAGATTTTCTTGAAAACGAGTAGAAGTAGTATACAACTACAAAGTGCAGTACACGTTTTCCAGACCCACAATTCAGCTGCATGTGAGTGAACTAATTTCTGATTTCAATTGGGTTAAAAGCAGCGAAAACAACAAAGAGTTTTATTTCGTTTGTGATATAGATATAATAACGCTTTCGCCACAAAGTGAGATCCGGAAATTAGCATCTCAAAGTTAAATACTTCCCAAGATGCAACGCCATAAACACTTCCGTTTTTTGCTACGCAAATGGCGGACAACTTTCGAGCCGAGTTTATCAGGAAGACAGTCGTATCCTCGGACTAGTAGACCAGCAGCAGCAACAGGAAGAGGCATCATCTCCCGAGATAGCATCCAACATCCTGCCACAGCGTACAGCATCGATCATTGACAACTGGGGAGCACAGCGGGCCCGCTCGAGAGCAATGCCGACTCGCAGGGTGCCGAATACTACAGAAAGGACATTGTGAAATGCTAAAATACCACACGATTGTGAAATTATAAAATGAAGTGATCTGCACATCATATAATAAACACGAATGTAGCAATGCAAGAATAAGACTGTGCACCTTCCAATCACCGATAACTTAAGTTGGAGAATGTGCGCTCAAAAGCAGTTCTGTAGTCCTATAACAGTCTGTCCCATTGCCACCAGACAGGAATTGTGCAAAGATACTGTGGTATGACAACTTTGTCAACGCTAAAACGTGGCATAATTGTGAGGATTTGACATTTTCAGTAGTTCAACATCATTATAAACGGCATGGTTGGCAGCAGCCGAGATGAGAGGCTTTAGAGCCAAAACAATGCAGAAGACCACATACTGCAATGCTAAAGTATGGCAAGCTCTTAAAATTTCAAAGGGGAAAGCATTGTGTATAAATTATGGATACATACGTACCAATGCGAAACAACAATGCATCATCAGATTATTGACTGGAATGCACCAGCAAGCTCACCCGACAAAGCAAGCCACATGTTTAGCAGTGAGAATCGGGCATTTCCTTAAAATATTCCCAGAGGAACACAGCCATTTAACTTTAAAAAGACAACTGAAGTCATTCTGAAAAGCCAACAGCTGAGTAATAAGTACCCAACAAACTAAACGACTTAATCTTATAAGCGAGTATCGTCAGCTAACCACTGACACCTAACCTAACACAACCGACTTAGAGGCCGGCTTCCTTTCAACTTCCTTCCCGCATCCTTCACCTCTTTCGCATAATGTGACCAATCTGTATTCCCGTCGAGTACAGAGCGCATTTAGGACGTTTCCAGCAGAGACGCAGTGCCAAGTCTCACTGCTAGTATATTTTCCTATTCTGCATCTCAAACAAATAGCCGCGGACATACCCAGGACACGCTGCGGACACACTGCGGACAAGACGGAAATCTTATTGCTGCTAGAATTAACTCGGTTTGGCCTCTTGGTCTAAAAAGCATCTAAAAAGCACCGGACGGGCTCACACGCACTTGATCAGAATAAGAAAAAAAGCCTACTCGGGCCATCTTATAGGAGTTGTGGCAGAGAAAGGAGTCAGAAGGAAGACTAAGAAAGAGTCAGGAATGACTCAGCAAGTCAGGAGAAACACAATAATAAGAAAAGAGTCGTATTGTAGAATCAGTAAGAACACACAACAGGTTCAGTATGGTTAGATTAGTAATGTATTTATGCAATGTGGCAGACTTATCAAGACAGGAGGAAACCCAACAATCAGGCAAAGGATGGTCAAAGCTTAGAACTGTCCAACATAGGTCAAAACAGCTGTCCAACATATAGTTCCAGGGGCCCGGCCAGAGCCCAAATCGAAGCTGGGACCCAGTAACTGTCCTAGAGTATACCAACTGAGCTACAACAAGTCGAAATATTGAATCAGGAAGATTGTGAAAGATTCAGAGAGGAGTCACAATAGAAGAAAAATTTTGGCCAAAAACACTGAAAAAAAATTAGAAAGAGTCGACCCTTGGGAGTCGACGAAGCCAAGACAGAGTCTAAAAGATTCAGAAACAAGTCAAAAGTGAACTAGAGAGAGTCATGTAGACTGTACTAGTCAGTTACTTGTAAGTTGAAAATTATTCACAATGGAGTGACAAGAGAGTCAGTGAGAAGTCAAACAAGAAGCAGAAAAGGATTACAAAAAATACAAAAAAGGAGTCAGACTAAGCCAAAAGAAGTTGGTGATTAGAGTCAGAGTAAATTGAAGACTCCAGCCGAGTCATTCAAATTCCCCTCCGGTCCAACTCCCATAATTCGCACTCCCCATCTGTCACCGATAAAGCCGGAGAGGGAGAGCCGAGAAGGAAACAGGTTAATTGAAATTGATTCATCCGGAATAAAAAACAGCAAGAATAAAACAAGAAAGATTTAAGAAAAAATGTCTGAAAACAAGAAAAGCAGAATCAGAAAAGAGGAGACATAGTAGCAATCAAAAAGAGACAAAGTCACAAAGCAGTGACTTGACTGACTTCTGTGAACTGACCAGTGTCCACTTGATCCAGTCTACATCATTCTGATGTTGTGTGACATCAGACTGACATCACATGACATCAGACTTGACAACATGTGACATCAGACTGACACTAGGATGATGTCAGTGATGTCATTCTTATGCAAAATTGGCGCCTTGAGAGAGATTGATATGCATTTGATTTATTGTTTTGTTGTAGATCTGTGAATCAGTGTGGCAATAGAAATAGGTCAATTAAATGCTAGTCAGTATGCAGCAGATTTGGGGTATTTGTTACAAATACATAAATTACGGTCATTCATTACGATAATGTATTGACTAATTATCACTCAAAATTAATATAGGCCTAATTTTGGAACTAATGCTATTAATTTTGTCTTATTCACAATATATTTCAGAATTAGGCTGTGCATTAATTTTAAAACCGGAGCGGCTGAACAAAATTGATATCAAAACGTGGTTATTTCTTATAATTGAAATGCGGCCACTGATTATAACCATAACTCTTAACTAAGTTCACGTTAGATTAAATTTGAAACTTCTACATATATATTCACTTGAAATAATAAACAACAAGCTCATTGTTCATGAGGCAGATAAAATATGTGAGAAAAGGCATCGTTTGGAACAATTGCACAACGCACAGAACCTCACAAGCATTTTGACATCAGGCTGACATTACCTGACATCACAGAGCTCATCTTGACATCAGTCTGATCAACTAACATCAGATGGTCACTGAGAAGAAAAAAAAATTGTCAACAACAAACATATCAGATAAGAAGTCTTACCATCCTGTATAAGACACCAACAAAGGCACAACCTTCTTGCACTGGTGGTTTGCCCATCAGTTATTTGGGGCGTCCTTTTTATCACATCAATTCCCAAGTAGGCAATAAGAAACAGCATAGCATCTCTTGCCGAAACACCAAAGATGGTATAAAACATCCCAAAGTTGTTGACCGAAAGAAGGAATTTGTGAATAGAGGACAATTCTTTGAATGGAAGAAAAGAACTTGGGAATGAAAAAACAAATACTTTTTGCTTGGAATAACACATCCATTAAAAGGCAGAACAAGTGCAGAGAGGCTAGGCCTAAGATGTTCTTGAAATGAAGAACAATTTCAAAAATGAAAAAACAAGTTCTTGAATTGAAGAACAATTTTAAAAATGGAAAAACAAGTTCTTGAAATTAAGAACAATTAGTATGACAAAAAAACTATTTCTTCGGGTGAAGGACAGTGATTGTGATGGAAAAAACAACTCTTCAGTTTAAGAACAATGACTGTGATGGAAAAACAAATTGTTGAATGAAGGATAATTGCAGTGATTGGGGAACAAATTCTTGAATGCAAGAATATGGCAGTGCAAATTTCAAAGGAAGATCAAGTTCTTGAATGTGCAGAATTTGCCACAGAGCAAACTCCTCTGTGGAAGAACTCGTTTTGTAAAAAGAACAAGATCTTGTTGTGATGGAAGAATATGTTATAGCAAATTAGTGTTTAGCAGCTATTGGACAACTTGGGTGAATTCTCAGGCAAAAGGACAAAATTCTTATTAGGCTTATTGAAAGAACTCATTTTTGACGAAAGAACATTGTTGTTGGTGAAGAACACGTTATTAATGGAAACGTCCACATATAACGACAAATCTAAGACAGAGATAGACTTTTCTTAAGATAACACATTTCTGTATGAAAGAATAAATTGGCAAGCGAACAAATTCTTGGTGGAAGAACACGTTTTTTAATGGAAGAACAAATCTCTGCAAAAGGAGAGAGAAAAATTCTGTTTGGAAGAACACATTCCAGCAGATTTATTGTATGTAAAATCAGATTAAGATGAATCAAGATAATTTTAGATGATCAATAATTTGACCACACAAAAACACCAACAACAAAAGACTGGGCGAAAATATGAGAAAAGAACACGCACAATAACATAGGATATATTGGAAACACAATAGATACAAAATAGATAAAGACAATATTTATATCAGAGAGAAGACCATAGAGGCAGACCACTACCTCCTAAAATGTGATGTATTCTCCTCCACAGGAGCCTATTACCAGGAAATCAGACAGAGCTGGCTTGTTCCCATAAATAACAACTAAACAGGAGCAGAGGCGAAACTATGGTGGCCATGTTCACCATGCTCCATGCACTATGGATCGGCTATGGTGTTTGACAAAAGTCTAATGGTGTTATTTCTTGGGTATAATAACTCTAGATGATGAGATTGATGCATGGTATTAATAAGAAAGCAAGAGAGAAAGCAAGCAAGAAAGGAAGAAAGCCAACAAGCAATAGAGGAAGACAGAGAGGAAGGTGCATGGAAGAAAGGAAGGAAGACAGCAAGGAAGCAAGGAAGAAAGGAAGCAAGGAAGCAAGACAGCAGGGAAGCAAGGAAGGAAGAAATAAAGGTTGTTTCTAAAAAGTCTTATTGTTCAAAGTGCGATCCTTCCTCGGACATTGAAAAGCAACCCTGTGGACTCTTATCCCTGCAGACTTCCAAATATATGTAGGCCTAACTCTTTCTTTATATTTTCTGCCTCCCGCAAGAGTCATATATATGCCGAAAGAGTAGTTTTTCTCTTGCTTGTTCTTACTTCTGTCTCAACCCACTGAGAATCTTTCTTGTCTGATTCTATTCTATTGGATTCCAGTTGCTTCAATTGCTCTAACTTTCCTCTATCTTGTCCTGTTCCACTCAGAAGGGGGGATGGACTGGGTGTCGGCGGAGAAATATACACAAAAGAACGAAGTATAGGTGCTCTTTATCTCAAGCTCTCAAGAGGGTGTCATGGATGATTAGAAAACGAGATAGAATCACCACACATATGTCAAGAAGGACACAGCCAAAAGACTTGCAAGAAGTGATTTTTAAATAGCTTTAACAATTGCGACTGCAGCAGGAATATATCTATTATCTGAAATTATGAAAACCACAAGTAATTCTGACAAAAGCAATTTACAAGAGGATAGCACAAAGCTACAACACCTGTTTAGCATATTTTTTTTGAAATTTATAGGCTTAATTTGGACTGCAGCAGTGAGGCGAGATGCGCTCTTAGTCACAGATGGAACATCCAGCTGACATTGGTTACGGGCCAGGAATCAAAACTCTCATTCCAAAGGTTAGTATTGCCCTGAGAGCTACCAAAGAGCTAAGCCCCAGGCCCTTCTGTCTTTCTTGAAAGGCACACAATTAGATTTCCGGTACAAGAATTATTGAGTGCAATGAAAATATTAAGTTGTTGAATGATTAACCCCCCCCCCCCAACATTCTAAATAACTAAACAAATCAAGCAGAGATAACCTCTAAACACCTCCAAACACTGTTTGAAGACCATGCTTTGTGACTTATGCTTCCTAACACCAAAAGCATGGATGGTGTTTTGTTCCTTTAAGTCGCAAAAACAGCCATCTTCCAAACCTAAGCCTTTGCTTTAGCGGGTGGCCTTGACCCTGGCCGAGTGTCTGGCCCCGGCCCTCGGGCAATCGGTCAAGGGGCGCTGGCCCATAAGGCAGCCCGGTGGGGTGAAGGAGAAGGAGAGGGTAAAGAAAGAGGGTCATAAAAACACAGAACAGGAGCTATCGGCCTGTTTTGCTTGGCGCTATATGTTGTGCTGGTGTACAGTATACTTTGTTGCAGTATAGTTTATGCAAAGTTTGGTATTGTAATTATCACTTCTTAGTACCTTGAAATGATATTTAGAAGTAGTACCCTTCAACAGCATTGCGGTGGTCAAGTTGGTAAAGTCTCAGATTCAGAAGGTCCCAGGTATGATTCCAAGTCACTGAACTGCTGAATGGTATCATGCATAAGTACATTTGTAAGCAAAGTTGCCTGTGACCATACACTGAAGAAGGCCCATAGTAGCAGCTTAGAACTACGACAACAAAACAACCCCATCTGGATGTCATTTGGATGAGATTTCAAATTGGTGTTGCTAATTACATTCAGACCAAACCATGATAACTTTAAACTTTGAACAACAGGACCCCAACTGACAGCTTTGCATGTTACCAACCTGCGACAAACAGTGCTGTTAATAAAGTCATAAACAAGTAATTTGTGTTATAATTACAACTAAAAGATATAGTGATATGGTCTGAGCCAGTTGATCGGGATCTAACTGACAGAAAGGCATGTTAGATCATTCAAAATCAGTGTCTAACAACCACTAATGTACTGTAGTTGCAACTCAGCTATCCCCTCTTCCTCTGTCTTTGCAGGGAAGGAACAAGACTGTGCAATGTGCGTGCATACTGTTTTCTTCATATTCTCCCTACTGCAGAAATCTTTGGCCAGTTTTTCCAGTAGCTCCTTAGTACATATATATCCAGTATAATAGTACTCCGCTGTTTCCGAGTGTTTCTCCAGCCCCTGGCCTTGACTCCTCAGTCTCTATCTTGCTATCTGCTGCTTTATGTGTCTGTCTGTCAGTCCAGGTCTCTCCCTCTGATCTTATTGCTCTCTGGAGAGACATAGTAGACTGGAGGAGAATCTAGTTGGTGCTTTCTATTTGAGTTCTCTGTAGTATTACGAGGGATACTGCAGATACTGGAATTACAGGAGTTCAGTGGAGACTAGACCAGCTTCAATAACATGTGCAATGGTGGACAGATGGATGACTGGGGCTTTATGCCCTGTATTTATGCACTTGGTAGGCTAATTAGGGCCAGAGGAGCACACAGCAATTGCACTTTAGATTGATTGAAACAATTGTACAACATAGAGCAGATGACCTGGCTAACAACCCTTCATGGGGATGAACTATCCTTTCTTAGAGGGATGAACTATCCATTCTAACATCCAACCTAAAAGTTCATTTAGTTCACTACCTTTCTGTACTTTCTGTTGAGTTTTCTGTGAATATTAACATGATTACAGAAATATCAAAGAAATATCCTCCAATGACAAACCATAATCAAAATGAACATTCATCTCATATATATTTCAGCAGCTTCCAACAGCATAATTCATAAGCTCACAAGAGAAACCTAGCATATGATATTAATCAGACAGCCCATAAATTACAAGTTAATTACGTGTTGATATACTGTTACTATAAGCAACCGTAATGATCCGCTCTTAACGTCTATATCAAATCAAATTGCACTGAATATGATATTATACAAATGCAATGCAGTTTCTTCCGAACTTTATTGATGAACATCATTCCAGGCTGCCATTTATAGTGCTTGGTATCATTTTTTCATTTAAAAGATTTTAAGAATCTCGAGAAATGTTGGTAACCAAGTGCAATGTCATTCTAAAGATATGTTGGAGGCCACTATCACCCTCCCATTTCTATCTGTTCAACCCACAAGTTCCATCATTCCATCTATCTATCTATCTATCTGTCTGTCTATCTATCTATCTATCTATCTATCTATCTATCTATCTATCTATCTATCTATCTATCTATCTACTATCCGTCAAGCCTGTAGCTATCTATCATCTGTGCATTGTGCTTTCTGCCTTCCTTGCTTTATGTTGTAATTGTCTTAGGATTAGGACAGGTTCATGCACTTGAGGTAGTGCATAACTATCTTAGTTGAAAGAAGAATTAGTTATGGATGATTTAAATACAGCTTAAAAGTGAATAATAACTAAAGAGTAGGGGCTCCCACTTGTCCGCCAACCCTACCTGAAATGTGAAATGTCATTGGGAATTAAGTTGTTTTTCGTCCCAAGGATAGTAATATGATTGTTAAAATCCACATATATATACATTGGTAGTCCGTGGGTTGTAGATTTGGCATGAAACAAATTGAGAACTGCCAAAGAATGAAGAATGGTGCAGTGATGATTTTGTTTCTATGTATTATGTATCTATGTATCTATCTATCTATCTAACTATCTATCTATTTTTATTTATCTATTTTAAGATCTATCGTATGCTCTCAGCAGCTGGGGGTATTGTTTACTGATGAGATAGAAATGGATAGTTTGTTCATACATGAATATCTATCAATATTGAGAAAATTTGACTGTCATTTCATTTGAGATATTGATTGATTGACTATTAATTTTATTTCTGCTGTGTGTTATGTTCACAAAACAAATAGAATGCGGTGGAGATTCGATGATATTCTATGAATGTGATGATTTATGTTTGTATACATTAAAGACAGTCCTATAGGTTGTATAGTCCTGAGTGTGTAGGGCATATTTCTGTAAATAGTTAATTGTTGATTTGTCTGAAAACGTCAACCCAGAAATACAGGCCAATGTACAGCTTATACATGGCTACTATTTGATTAGGCCTAATTTATACAGACAGTAGACTGTATATGACACTCCACTACGTAGGTCTATCATAATTTATGCTATGTGTTGGGTCTTCGTGGAATTATGATTTACAGTGATTCAGCTGGCTGGCCTGTGAAACTGTATACAGTGAATTTGAAAGGTAGGTGACGAAGGGTCTGTCACACTTAGAAATTACTTTTGTAAGATATTTGAAATCAAGCTGTTTCTGTTCAGGATAGGATGCTATTCAGGTCATATAAGATTAACTTAGTGGGCCAAGGCCCGCGAAAATTGTTGAGGGCAAGTGAGGCTGTTGATTTAGTGGATGTGCCTCCCTCCGAAATACATTGGGGCACTGATAACAGCAGGGGGAGTTGGTGGCAGTGAAGAAAGTGTCGAATTAATGGCGTTGTATGTGCATGACGGATTTCATGAAAAGGGCTGCAGAAAAAGAAGATTCGTAAGAAATAGGGGAGCATTTGCAAGAATTTTATTAGCCACAAACAAAGGCAATGTCAGTAGGAATGGTCACGCAAAATGTGGTGGGTGTAGGTAGAGTAGGGATGGAGGAGTAGAGGTGACAGCAAAGTTGAAGAGATAGAGTTTTAAGAGTAGGATAGGTGCCTCATGAGTAGGCCTACTAACTTTGCACAAATCTATTAACCTCACCAGTTCTATCTTTCCATCTATCAACCACACAAAATTTTGTCTATCATTTCATCAATCTATCAATCTCACAATTCTATCTATCCTTCAATCCATCAATCCCACAAGTTCTATCCTCGCATTTATCTACCAATCTCCAAAATACAATGTAGGCCTATGTTTCCATCTATCTATTGACCTCACAAGTTATATCTTCACACGTATTATCTTTGCATCTGTCCATCAACCTCACAAGTTATATCTTTTCATCTGCATATCAACCTCACAAGTTATATGTTTCCATCTGTCTATCAACCACAGAAGTCCCCTTTTTGCCTCATAAGTATATCTTTGCATTCAGCTATCAACCACACAAGTTCTATCTGTTCATCTATCTACCAACATCACAAGTTCTATCTTTCCATCGATCCATCAACCCCAAAAGTTATATCTTTCCATCCATAAACTTCACAAGTTCCATCTATCGATTGATCTATCAAACCCACGAGATCTATCTTTCAATCTTTCAACTTAAAGTCTTCCAGGTAATATCTTTCAAAAGTTGTATCTTCATATCCATCTTTCGAACTCAAAAGTTCTATCTGTCCACCTATCTATCAACCCCACAAGTTCTATCTTTCAATCTATCATCAACCCCTCAAGTTCTATCTGTCTATCTATCTATCTATCTATCAACCTCACAAGTTCTATCTGTCCATACATCTATCAACCTCACAAGTTCTATCTGTCCATCTATCTATCAACCTCACAAGTTCTATCTGTCCATCTATCTATTAAACTCACAAGTTTTGTCTTGTGATCTATCTACTCGCAAGTTCACACACAACAAATGGAAAGAAAAGGAACAGAAGAACAAGAAAACTTCACAAAAACAACTGATAAAAAGAAGATGGACAGCCGGAGACAGATGGTATAAGAAACTTATTTAAAGACAAACTTATTAGTGTTGGAACAAGACCTGGCTAGACTTTACAATGGGCAGCATATTGTGTCCGTCCAGTGAGCCCTCACGGGTCTCCGGGGCTTACAGTTCCTAATGAAGGGCCAGCAAAACTGCCACGCAAAGTTAGACCGAACATCCGACTGACAACTGTCAGGATTGCAGATGGGCAAAAATCGTAGAATTAAGTCTTGAGGAGTTAGGTGGAAGGTTGCACTGGTTGTACAAGAAGAGCCAGAGAAAATCGAGAATCAATCCTATCATAAAAGCATCCATTGGGAATTGCTCGTCAAATGATCTTCAACATGTTTTTGAATTGATATTATTTATTATAAAGTTATACATAAACATACAGCAAATATTTTGCTAGTTTAAAAGAGTCAGATAACAACCCATGTCACAGTTGTTTCCTGTAGCGAGACAAAACCAGTCATCGAGCAACAAACTTGGAACTGCAATTATTTTAAGACAAAAATAAAAGGATAATCTAATCAAAAACTGAAAGTGAACATCAGGATGGCTATGAATCCAATTAAAAAGCTATAGAAAGTTTAAAGTTAGATTGAGCATCAGTCAAATTTGTCAACCCGGACAGATGGACAAGTTTTAGGAGTGATCCGAATTACACCGACACGCGAAGTTAAGACGAAACTATGTTTCAAAACAAAATAAAAGTGAATCTGATCTTGCGGCCGCAAAAACTTAGATTGTTCTACAAGCTCGTCGGCAAGACTGTAATGAGTGTAATGATGTCAATTACAACACAACACAAGCACAGTCTGGGATATAAAACAAGACATGATAGGTTATTTAAGGCACACAATCTGAACGTAACTCGTAATTACAAAGCCGTTGTTTTCCAAGAAGAACATACATTGAGTTTTTCCCCTTCGCCAAAACTTCGCAGCAAAAACCTAGAGGCTTCAAATTGCTAAACACCAAAAGTTTACACTCAAAAATGACACTGGAAAGCTAGTGTGACACAACGAATGAAGTCTTGTGTAAACTAACAATGTTTGTTTTAATTCTTAACTACATGTGTCCAGTGTCCAGATATGGTAATGTTTGTCTCACATCCTTGTGGAATTCACACATGACAATGTTTGTTTCTGAAATATCCTTGTGGAGGTCCACACATAACATTGTTTCATTGAATTATATGCTTGCGCAGTTTCTCTTGTGACAATGTTTGTTTCAATTATATTCATGTGTCCACTCGTGACAATGCTTTTTGTGCTCTTCATTGCGGAACCTAACATTGTCATGTGTGGGCCACAAAGAATGTAACTTAAACAAAATTTGTTGTGCTTGTTGAATTTCGCCAGCATTCTAATGCGCCAAACAGACATTGTTTGTTTCATCTATATTCTTGTGTGGGTCACACAAATTTCCATCTAAAGCATAATTATAATAGAACAATTGTCATATGGACACAAAGTAGTGTTTGAATTTTGGAAATTCATCTATGAGGATACAAACAAAATATTCTGTGGGAAGTGAATCCATCGAAAATTTTCAGAAACCGTATCAAGACTCAAGAATGTTGGAGGATTATGGGAAGTGTCACATGACCCACTGAGGGTTCTAGGTTCAATTCACTGTTTAACAACAATTCAAATTGGTTTTCTCTATCTGTACCATTTGACACCACTGTCAAAAAATCACACCCAGTTTTTCTTTGCAATATTTCCCACATTCTTTATTGTCAATTTATCGTTTCATGTTTGTCAAAGGCAGTCCTTCACCTTGGGATCGGGAATGTGTGTTCATCACACCATGGGCTAAAGCCCTCGGTTGCTAAATCACATATTCCCTCTCCTGTGGTGATAACCTGTATGTATGAGCAATTATTCAGGCAGGTAAAATATCCCATATATAGTAGAAGTGACGTATACCCTTCTGAGAACTACACTGTCTATATATGAACCAACTTACATTTTAAAAGTTAAAATTTGTTAAAAACTTGCAAAAAGTATATTTATTTTTGACATTTATGATGAAATTACACATAAAATTGATCAGAAGTTTCTTTGCTGTCTCCAAAAATATTGCGAGATATACATAAATAACTTGTATGGACACCTGGTCCAGCTGACATTTGTTTTGTCAGTTTTAAACAAAACTTTTTTAAGAGTGATATACGATACGCAACAAATTCAGATCGAAAATGTGTATCCTGTCTGTCAGCGTAAACATTTATAAGGCCAGACAAAATTGATCATTCGCTTCTCGAGACACTTTTTCCAAGGCCGATTGGTCGAACAAGAAAAAAAACCTGTAATCTCAATTTTTTTATGCTGTCATTTAGTAAAAAATGTGGGTAACTTCTATTTTTTTTTGTAGGCAGAAAATAAGGTTGGTCGATCCAAGAAGTAAAAATAAAATATATCCGGTGTAAGGGAAAGAAATTGTTTAAAACTGCAGTGTCAGGATTGAGAGACGCGACTGTGAGGCTGGGGACTCACAGGTGATGTTAACCAGTTTTATGGAGCCAACCTTCCATATCCATTCTAAAACTGCACAGAAAAATACCAATAAATTGACTGATGCGCTTTCCGTCGAAACACTTTGTATAATCAATAAGTCATGTTTGTGGAAACAGAACCTAATTGGCCACATACCGGTATTCAGTCAGTGACATACTTCAATACAAATGCGAATATCATAATAATCATATGTCCAGAAACAGGTAAATAAGAAACATTCCTGCAATGTATCGAATAATAAAGAACATAATTTTTTTTAGAATTTCCAACACATATAATGACAATCGAAACTTTCCTCGTTCTGACAAAACCTAATGAATCCTAAAACCACACAATTTATTGAGACATTCACAAATATCTACGTAAATCTTTTGCTGTCTCGTTAAATGGGGATATATCATCCAGATGCTAAACTTACGCGTTCACATGGCCAAATACTGAAATAGGCCTAGAATTTTTGGGGAAAAAAATGCCAGTAATACAAAGATCTTCAAAAATTATTATGAGCGATATAATAAATGCAAAATCTAAAAACTATGCAATTCAGTAAAATGTAAATAATTGATTTATATGCCTACTGACAGGCTCAGTGTCAGCCATTGGTATTTCAGTCTCAATTGATGCTAAGTTTATGCATATTATATCTATTGCCAAAGTTAGTTTTAGAACTTATGTGAATCTTGTATATCATTTACAAGTGTGATTTGAATAAACATGTTTTAAATACTCTTTATGTAAATATAGTGATGTGGAAAGGAGGTAAATTCCATGTACGTAGATATACTGTTACCTGAAAATGAATATATCCCCTTACTCAACTCATATACATATACATATAATTTCATGATAAAACTTGGGAAAAAATATATCATGTACGTAATATAGATTTTAGAAACAATACAATTTAGTAAAAATAAATAAATGCAAGTACCTGGTCATAGTGGTCACTGTGATTATCAGTATAAGCCATTTTGATATGTTTTCCAGTGGTGACTCTAAGTGCCTGTATGAATGCTGCAACTCAACTGATGCGGTGGCAATACTCATCACATTTTATAGCATAGCAATGCTGCTGTCTACCGTTATTACCTCGGATCAATTAGTCAATAGGCTTATATTCATTGTGATCTAGTACAGGGCCTGTAAAATATTCATACTCAACAGACGGGGCATTAACTCATATGGATTTTCCAACATTTCTATTATACTCATTATTTCTATGAACTATAACAATAAAAACAGAGCACATGGAGGCACCTACCATGAAATATTGATTAGAAATAAAACTTTCCATTCCTTTTAAGTTAACAGTTCACCACACACAAACTATTTCAGCAACAACATAGATGCATTTGGTGGTACACAAGTCCAACATAGCTAATTAATTTTAATGCACCTCGACACACATTTAATGGCTAATAGGTATACCCCGGTACTCCCACCATGTATTCGAAAGTAAACATCCGACTAATCAAATATTGCATTGCGCTACATCTATAGACATCATGTCATATGACCCAATATTATACAATTACTGCACAGCGCCAAGTACAATATCAGTTTTTATTGCACCCAGATGACTACTGTTGCACGAGGCTTTGCCTAAGACGCCTGACTGAAAAATTAGTCATCGAGGTGCCATATAATAAAATATGTTACTGCGCGGCAATCAACCAATCAGATGCCAGCATATCAGCTGGTCGTACAGTATAAATACCAAATTGCAGCTAAGTAGCTAATTTGGTACAGATAATTTTAACGTCTAGAATGCCCGGACGACATCTAGACCTATGTTGGACAGAGGTATTAACAATCATCCTTCTCTTCATAGCTGTGTCTTTCTCCTGTCCTAATTAGCCTACCAAGTGCCTAAATGCAGGACAGAAAAGTCCAAATCGTCAATCCGAACAGCATCAGCTAGAATGTTGACCAGAACAGAAATTAGAACTCCGCAACACAAACTATAAACGTCAAGTGTAACATATTTATAAAGGTCGAGTATATAAATATATTGATGAATTGCACTAAACATAAACATTATACGCTATGTCATTTTTATAGGAATTTAACTGCTTTTCTGTCTCGCTAGTCAATTTTATTTTGTTTTAATTAATTTTTAATTTTTAGCTTATTTTTAATACTTCTTGCTGTTAACAGGCTACTGTGTACAAGTATAATAAAAATTGCTAGGACTATATATTATATGAACAGAAATTGTTACAATGTTACATTAGCATCATGACATCAAAAATACCTCCATGCATACATGAAGTATAGATTCTACTAAATATATCAATAATTTCCACTTTATACACTGATAGGTATAATATCTTTGTCAATATTGTGCTTAATCGAATTTATATAAGCTTATTTTCTAAACATTTATAAAAAGCTGCTTTAGTGTGTAGGCCTATACATCCAGATTTTATTGGTTGATATATATATATATATATATATGTGTCTAGCTAGGCTGTCTAATAACAAGAAATGCTTTAAAAAAAAGAATTGTAGGGACCTTTGTGTGAAATATGAGGTTTCTTCAAACACATATTTTATTTTCCAAATATTCAATTGATTTCCTATGTATGTGTAGTCACATCTATACCTCCAATGTACCTGCTGTGATTTGACAAACCTACTGCATGTTACCTCATGACTGGACAATGGACATGCCTAATTATAGTTGTTATAAATATTTTTTTGTCATAAAAAAATTTCTATAACAACAAACTAATTCTTGCTTGCTTATTAGGATTATTACACTTTTCATAAGCTTGTGAACATCATAGGAGTAGTGAGAAGTTAAATATCTAATATTTTCATACAGTGTGTTTGTACACTTCTATTATATGATCCCAAATCTTCATAAACTTAGGCTATATTTGACCAATTTCCTGAAGGAAATCTCTATCTATGGGATATGCTCCAGCTGTGCTTTGGAGATGGTCCCCAATCATCCAACCATGACCAGTTGACCCCATTGTCATGGTTGAGTGGCTGCTGCCTCTCTGGTGTAGCTACTGTGTATCAAGAGGGTGCAACATATACTTGATTTGTAAATTGTACTCACAGATACCTCCTCTGTGGCATGAGTATCCTCCTAATATTGGAGGTCAATTAGGAGGGTACTCCTGCTATAGGGAAAGTATCTCTGCAAGTCCAACTTGCCTGTGGCCCCCTCCAGAAACTTAGAAGCTCCACCACTGCAGTACACAATAACTGATGACAAATTGCACTTGGCTGGGTATTTTTGTCCCTTTAGTTAGGGACCTTCAATGTTAAGTCTTTCATCATTTGCAGCTTGTAACATAGATCTGAGATGGTCCCTACAAAAAAGTGTCTATCTATACAAATCTATATTGTATGCCTTTCTCTCTGTCTGTCTCTCTATTATTCAGAAGTTTAGCTGATTTGAATTCAATCAAAGGTTGTTTATTATACGGTACGTAGAATTCAAGTAGGTATTTACTACAGCAAGGCAAATATACTAGAATCACACAGATAGACAAACCAGAAAGTGAATTAGACACTTCAGTAAAGAGAAGTCTCAAACTATAAGGTAGGTAGGTCATACAAAATATTATTGTAACAATCATTCAGTCACACACCAAGTCAGACACTACAATAACTTCATGGTCTGGTCAAATCTAAACAAATACTAACAATCATGAGTCAGATATCACAGAATTACACACAGATAGACAAATCAGACAGCCAGTCATATATTCATAACAACACCATACAACCATAATCCTGCAAGAGCTATGTAATCTAGCAGTCAGTCAATCATGGTTCAAATAGCTGTAATACTCATACAGCAATAGCAGACGGGGATATGGCTCCCTGCAGCAGTCCTAGCCCAAAGTGAAATAGCCAAACCTAATCAACCAGGGGAGTTTGGGATATAAAACAGACCTGGTATATCCCATATACCCCCTGGAGAGGATATATGTATTGAAAAAATACCAAAGAAACAAAAATAAAATGATAAAATACAGAGAGGACACCATATTTGGTATACTTGTATGTACAGTATGATATTGGAATGAACCATCATTTTTGTTGGTTATTAAAAATTACAGACTCTTTCATTATCAGTTTTGTACTTTTCAAATATCCATTTTCTTAACTAGTCTATCCATCTATAATTTCCTATGTATATATATAACAAACGTTGATAACTTTCAGTTACAGTCATACCAGTCTCGTCAACTTTCTAATTGGCAGAATTTTCTTAATTAATATGTCCAACTTTTAGGGCTGTCAGATGCTTGAAATTAACTTGCAATTTCATTAAGTTAAATTTATTCATCTATGACCACTAGAGTAGAAATAGAAATTGATTGTATTTGATTTTAATCATAGCATTCTGTTATTGGAGTACCAATCCAAACTCGTCACGTATGACCCTTCAAACAGCAGTTGTGACAAGTCTGCAATTCGCATGCAGACAATGCTCTACTTTAGGTGCCGCAGCTATTCACTGGTTCGACCACTTGGGGCTGTGTCCAACTAATTTGCAAGTTCAAATGCAACGTTGGACCTACTATCATTTTACCATTTGAGTTACAATTTATTAGTAAGAGAAATAAGACGTTTCTACGGGTCATGCTTAAATTATTTTATCTTCTTTGACCAAATTTTACCACCAAAATCTTGTAAATATATATTGTTATCTATAGACATACACAATAACTTACACATATCTATTCGTATACATTCTATCATTGAAGTTGAGAAACCTATATTATAAGAAAATTGCAGATAGATACATTCAATAATTGTGACAAATTGAAATATTAACTGCAATGCATATATCCCACCTATTCTACTCCCCCCAGGACCCTCCCACTGATGGATGGATGATTGGGTCTTCACATCCTGTATTTATGCACTTGGTAGGCTAATTAGGACAGGGGGAAGACAAGGCAATGAGGCAAAGGATGATTGAAACAGCCATCCAACATAGGCCCAGGTGACCCGGCAAGAGCTGGATTCAAATCTGGACCCAGCGATTGGCAGTCCAGCACGCTACCACTAGACCAACCCACCCCCTTCTCCTGAAATATTGTAGTCTTAAGCCAGTTATAAATAATGCCTTTCCGATAGATTGCATAGAAACATAAGACTTCCTATGATATGGGCAATGACATTACGAAAACAAGTAAATAACACTTCTGCAAGCCTATGTACCCAAAAAACACTTGATCTGATATCTTTTCCACTGTGTATTCAGACAAGCTATCCCTTACATTGGGTCGATACAGCATAGGGCATAACAAAGGGAGCCGGACTAGTCCGAAGAAGCACTGTGATAACAGGGTATCACATCATTTACATGGTAGATTAGTCCGAACTTCAAAGAATTCGAGGAACAAAGTAGGGCTTTGAGATGGTAACCTCTCGGACCCAGGACCAGGTTTGATTACCAGGGCCCAGCAATCCATGTGACTGCTACACGGATGTTTCATCCTGCGCCAAAAGTCATAATACACTCTTAACAAAAGGTTTTACATCGAACCTTTAAGGGTTCTACAGCTGGTATAGATAAGGAACACTAAAAGGTTCATTACTAAACTTTCAAAAGGTTCCAACAGCAAACAAAAACAACACTTAGATAATCCAGCTGCACTGAAGTCCAACAATGGAACCCCTTTCTCTCAAGTTGGGAGCATAGGGCTCAATCATAGGGCCCTCCCACCAGTATTGAACCTTTTCAATTCAGTTGAACCCTTAACAAAATTTTTCGGCTGGGGGTTCTTTATATATACCATGAAGAACCTTTTGCATTAAGAGTATACAATGATCCATTTGCATGTCTTGTTAAGCCTGGTCACTGTAAGTATACTGTAGTAGTTAGTGCAAAAATAAAGGATACTATAACCCTCCAACCCAGCCTAAATTAGGCCAACTATGACATATTGTTTTATTGATTAAAATAAATATTTGATGGATTTGCCAATTAGTGCATCAGAAGTGGAGTAATTATGGCTTATGCGACAAAGCAGTAGTTACCAACATGAATGGATGATAAGGGCTTTACATCCCGTATTAGTAGGCTAGCAGTAGCTATATACTCAATAGGTTGCTTAGAACAGGAGGAGGACACATGCAACTGACAACACTGGACAGTGGACACTGCCGATTGATCAATATCCACCAATATTAATGCATCTGTCAACGTGTCTAATGCAGACACTGAATGCTGATATGCTATGTGCCTGACATTGCCTGTTATAGCCATGGGATGTGTAGCCCAACTAAAGCATCAATCATGTTCTGTGAGACAGTGAATGCAATAGCATGCATCCAATACATTGTGCAGTTAGTGCTTTCCACATCTATATAGGGCAGGGTGGCTCAGCCAGAGTATTGGTAACTTAGCATTATCATTAGTAAATTCTATTGTTATATTGATACAGTGTACAGATACTTACACCAATACATCATTGAGTATAGGCCTACTACTAAAATATGTAATGCTTGAAATACTATTGGAATCATAGGTCTTCCTTCCTGCTCCCACAAACCTTCAGGCTGACATGTATCTCACTACAGCCTGGCATGCTTTGCTGTTCTGTGCTATTTTTGCTGTGACAGCTTCCTAAACCATGTTTCTAATGCAGGAGCTTGATATCATGCATGTTATTCATTATAACTTTATTGAACGGTGCCACATGCATAGTATGAAGCCTGAATGAGTCTAGAGAATGAACAAATCATAGCTGCACAGCACAGACCACTACCATGCAATGAGAACATATAGCTGCATAGCACAACATAGCTTAGCATCGCATAGCATAGCTTAGCATAGCATTGCATACCACAGCATAGTAGCATAGAACAGTATAGAATAGTATGATAAAGCACAGCATTGTATAGCATTATCATAGTACATACACCATAGCATTATGTTCCAGTTGCACTGCATAGCTCAGCGTAGCATATCGTAGTAGGCCTATAGCATAGCACAGGTTTAACCGCAAAGCACAGTATAGCATGCTATAGCCAAGGGCATGCATATTTCTACTGCTTGATGCCTAGAGCTATAGGCAAAACCATCGTGCTTAATTTTTGCTTTAAAAAAAAATCTGTGTTTTAGCTCCTGACCGCCCCTCTGTACTGTTACCCTTACCTCTACCTTAGAATGCTTTTGTGGGAAATAAGGCCCTGAGTATAGCGTAAAACATCAAAGTAGTACAGCATTGTTTAGTGTAGCATATCATAGTATAGCATAGCATATAGCTGCAGCTGCATAGCATAGTATAGCATAGACCACCATGCATGAGAGATCCCATACCTGGCTATCTATTCTTGCAGGCTCCAGTCCAGGCTGGTTATAGCTCAGTAAAGTATGTTACATAGCTGTAACTACATAACATAAATGTAGTATAGCATAACATAGCATAGCGTAGCAAGCATAGCATAGACCAACAGACACGGGAGATCCAATAGCTACAGTAGCTGTTCTACTGCATGTATAATACAGCATAGTATACGACATACCATATATTATATAGTACAGCATGGCATACATAGTCGTAGCTGCATAGCATAGTATAGCATAGACAACCGTGCATGGGAGATCCCATAGCTGCAGTTGCTGTTCTTTCTATAAAAAAGCATAGTATACATACTACATTGCATATTATAATATATAACACGGCATACATCTGACATAGCTGTTGCCACATAGCATAGTATAGCATAGATCACAATGCACGGGAAATCCCATAGCTGCAGTAGCTATTCTTTCTATAAAACAGCATAGTATGTATACATACTACATAGCATATTATAGCATAACATGGCATATATAGCAGTAGCAGCATAGCATAGTATGGCATAGACCACCATGCATGGGAGATCCCATGGGTGGCGGCAATGCTGCAGTGTCTGTTCTTGCAGGCAGTTCAGAGCTCTCTCGGCTAGTTCAGCAGTCTAACACAGCCTAGTTGTAGCTCAGCCCGGCTGAAGCAGGAAGCTGCAAAACATTCAAATGACATGCACACCATTCTCCGTCCTGTTGTGATGGGTGGTTGCTGCTGCGGAGGGGGGGGGGGTGATGTGGGGGGAGGGGGGTTGAAGCCGGTGATGCTGTCCCAGAGAAGCTGCTCCATTCTGATGTGGTGTTGAGGAACAAAAGTTAGGCCGAAAAATCAGAACGTCTTCACTGATCACTCATTGTGTTTTCTACAGTAACTCATGAGCTTTCAGAGTTTCTGCTCATGAACCTTCAGAATTTCAGCTCATGAACCTTCAGATTTTCAGCTCATGAACCTTCAGAATTTCAGCTCATGACCTGTAAGAGTTTCAGCTCATGAACCTTTAGAGTTTCTGTTCATGAACCTTCAGAGTTTTAGCTTATGAACTTTTAGAATTTCAGCTCATGAGCCTACTAGAGTTTCAGCTCATGAACCTTCAGAGTTTCAGCTCATGAACCTTTACAGTTTCAGCTCACTGATCTTTAGAGTTTACGCTCATGAACCTTTGGCTCATGAACCTTTACAGTTTCAGCTCATTGATCTTTAGAGTTTACGCTCATGAACCTTTGGCTCATGAACCTTCAAGAGTTTCTGCTCATGAACCTTTAGAGTTTCAGCTCATGAATCTTAATAGTTTCAGCTCATGAACTTTTAGAGTTTCAGCTCATGAACCGTCAGCATTTCAGCTCATGAACCTGCAAGAGTTTCAGCTCATGAACCTTCAGAGTTTCAGCTCATGAACCTTCAGAATTTCAGCTCATGAACCTTCAGAGTTTCAGCTCATTAGCCTTTAGAGTTTATGTTCATGAACCTTCAGAGTTTCAGCTCATGAACCTTCAGAGTTTCAGCTAATGAACATTCACAGTTTACGCTCATGAACCTTCAGAGTTTCAGCTCATGTATCTTCAGAGTTTCAATCGATGAACTTTAGTTGCTTCAATTCATGTGCCTTCAATGTTCAGCTCATGAATCTTAGCCCGTGAACTTTAAATTGTTTCAAAACATGAATGTTCATCACTTGTGAGTAGTATGTAGACATTGTGTTGCAAATGAAAGTTCCAGAAAGTTGTGACTGGTTACCAATAGTCCAAAACAAAACTTCTGATTTGAACCTTCATAACATATGTTGCTCAACTGTAAATTTTTCTTCTCTTGGGTGGTAAACATTCATATTCCTCGGTCTAGCAACCCGGAAGTTGACAATAACAGCAGCATCAGTGTGGGGATGAAACCCTCTTCTATAATGCATTTGTAAAACCTTGCCTATCTTTACATATATATATTGCATCTATACATATATTATATAGATAGTGGATGGTGAGGAGACCAATATTGAGTTTTATTGGCCGAAGCAGTAATATTGGTCGAGGCCGAAGGCCGAGACCAATATTACATGCTGAGGCCAATAATATTGGTCGACTCAACATCCACTATTTGTTATATTCTGCACCAAAATTTTCAGTCCTACACATGTTTGTAAATAAAAGAGTTGCCTGTTTTCAATTTCAGATTCTTCCCTTATTAAAACCTGTTTAGCAAATTTTGACATTCATACATACATATATATATATAACAGAAGCTGCTAAAAGGAATTAAAACAATTATTTGAGATTAGAATTTTTTTTTAAAAGCAGCCTGAAAATTATCTAGCAACCTATTTAGCAACCTATCTAGCTATCTATTTAACAATCTATCTAGCTACCTATCTAGCTATCTAGCTATCTATCTAGCTATTTAGGGGAGAGGCAGGTTAGTTGAGACGTTTTTCAGAAAAGCTCGCCTCCAAGCTAAACGGACGATGATATTGGAATGACGAATAGTCATGTGCATGGGGAAATACATTGTTCAAATATATGGGGAAACTTGACTTTCTCTGTTGGATAGTTTTTACCCCAGATGGTGTCAAAGTAGGTCATGTCAAACGTATCAACTAACCCACCTGGTAAGGTTAGTTGATACACCCAGGCAGGTTAGTTGATACACCAAACCCTTATGGAAAATGCAAAGAAAAAGTCACATAATTCCACCTTGGTAGGATACTATAAAACCATACGCCTTCACCGATCTGCTTTCTGTTCCCACGGATGCATATCTGCTACCATTGTGAGTCGGATCTGATTGTCGACCTGTTGGGAGGGGGCGATCTCATGATTATTTCAACCTAAGATTCATCTATAGAGTTTTTTCATGTAAACTACTGAGTAACACCTAGCATTATGATTGTACTAATAGGTCAGGGTTGTTATTTTGACCAGGCCAGCCAACAAAACCTAACCAATCTGCTGTATCAACAAACCCATCCACTCGATTATGTCAGAAAACAGCAGGTCTCTGGACCACAGGTTAACCTAGGCCATCTTTGATGGCTCATAAATAACCGTTTTCACAAACCTTATCCATATACTAAGTTACTCTGAATCATCCTTCACTATAGCGAGAGAAAAAAAAATTGCAAGATTTCAGCACAAATTTACTCGGAACAGTGATTTTTTAATTTTTTGACTTTTCTCCTAAATCTTGATTCTGATTCTACATTGACCAAGATGAGAAGATGTGTTTTTTTATTCTGCTTCTTACAAATGCCAACACTTTCTCAAATGATCATTTCTATGACCAGGAGGTGGGGCGTGTCAACTAACCTTGCGTATCAACTAACCTGCCTCTCCCCTATCTATCTTATTCCTAATCACAGGGACAGACTTTATCATCATGATTTGACCTTCTTCCTAGTCAAGGAGACAGGCACTATGATTATCGTGATTTTAATCCTTTTAACTCTATTCATTGCCATACAGATCGTTACTCCAAGTCTTTTTTTCCCTATTGTACAAAACGTTTTTCATTTCTTGTTTTGTATGTATTTCCGATATTTTATTTTAATGTTATAAATTCATTTATTTTATGATTACCTTTTTAAAGTTTTAAGGATTATATATATATGTATTCACAAATTGTACTCTATTTCAACTTATGTTGCAAATTAATAAACCAATTCAATCCAATTCAATGATTTTTCATAATTTTAACTCTATTTAGCGCTTTTTTTCCTTTTTGGAAAAACGGTAAGGCTATTTAACTACTTTGATGCCATTAAAATGCTTTAAATATTTTGATGATTTATTATTTCAAGTTAAAAAATATAAAATCTGTGTATTTTCTAATCCTTACAGTATATAGATTGAATTAAACTGATTAAAGCTTCACTCAAGAAGTTTCAATTGGAATTTGGTCAATTACCCTTGACAGCAATTAACATCTTCATAATAGAGAGGTAGTGTGTTCCCTTCAATGTCGAAACGATCACTGAATACATTGATAAAGGGTGGACTCAAGTGCATCTGCACCCAGGACGCCAATATTAGTTTCTGGCGCGCCAATAACACTTTTAGACGCCAATATCGTTATTTATTGGCGTGGCACGTGATTGATTTAACGTCACCTGATTGGCTAAAAAAATTTTGGTGCAGAATATATATATATATTCTGCATCAAAAATTTAAGACCAATCGTGTACCAGGAGATCAGTCACATGACAAGCCAATAAATAATGATATTGGTGTCTTAAAAGTGTTATTGGTGTGTGGAGAGTGATATTGGCTTGCCCCTATGCTCCTAGCAGCAACAATGCACTTAATTGCCTTTTACTTAAGGGAGGGCCTGGGTAGGAGGAAGTCTAACTTCTTGAAATGTCAATCTATCATTTTATAAATATGCCCAGTGTAAATAATGGGAAAAATTAATTACATTTCATATAAAAAAAGTAGGTATCTTCAGAAAAACCAGTATTTTACAAATATGTATCAGTTTGGAAATTGTGGTGCAGAATATAACAAATAGTAGATGTTGAGTCGACCAATATTGGGTTTTATTGGCCTTAGCAGGTAATATTGGTCTCGGCCTACGGCCTCGACCAATATCACTGCTTCGGCCAATAAAACTCAATATTGGTCTCCTCACCATCCACTATCTATATAATATAATCTATCTATTTATCTATCTATCTGTCTGTCTATCAAAGTGTCTAGCTATATCATAAACTATCATACAGTAACACAAACATATTATTACTTTATCACCACAAATGTAGTGTCAAAAAGCCCTAAATATCCCATTATTCCAAAACAAAGTATATTTTTATCAATTATTGGCCATACTTTTAAGGGACAAACTCGCGACCTTCGGGCTTCACCTTCAGGTATTCGATTTGCCTTAGAACACATATTTTATAAATTTTGTATAAAAGCGTTTCATTCTGATTACAATTTCTATAGTACAGCTCATTTTTCAGGGATCAATTTCATTAGTATGTAATCCACCACACCTATATATAGCAGCTTTTGTGTGTTCAATTCGCACTTTCACAGATGTCAGCTCATTCAGCTGTGGAAAAATGTAACACCTTTTACATCCTTAAAATTCATAATATGGGGCTATAAATCACCATAATAACTTTTTGTTGTGTAATATTGTATGGCAAACCCTCGGTTTTTTACTTGAATTTTTTTGCTACTTGACAGTATTTTGCAGTGAGATTAAGCTACATCCTGTTTTGAAAATGCAATTGTACACAAACCTTTTAGTTTTATAATTTTAGTTTTATAAATTTGAATAATTCTAGATACATATTTTTTAGAACTTAGTACAAAATCGATTAGATTTCAGTTCAAGGATATTCTCATTCACTGCATACATGTTTTCACATTTATAATCAATAAAAATACAGGAAATATATCAAATCTTTGTCAGACTTTTACCAACCTATATCTGTCTTTCAATGTATGTATGTATCTATAATCCATGTAACTTTGTTAGATCTAGGTCTAATTTCCCAGCAGTGGCTGTAGTGCCTGAAACATTGTGATTGTGAGTGTCTGATATTATCTTATCTTATCTTAACCTATCTTATCTTATCTTATCTTATCTAATCTTGTCTTATCTTATCTTATCTCTTATCCTATCTTATCCTATCTTATCCTATCTTATCCTATCTTATCCTATCTTATCCTATCTTATCTTATCTTATCTTATCTTATCCTATCTTATCCTATCTTATCCTATCTTATCCTATCTTATCCTATCTTATCCTATCTTATCTTATCTCTTATCCTATCTTATCCTATCTTATCCTATCTTATCCTATCTTATCCTATCTTATCTTATCTCCTATCCTATCTTATCCTATCTTATCCTATCTTATCCTATCTTATCCTTTTTTATACTATCTTTAAGTATCCTATCCTATCTTATCTTATCTTATCCTATCTTATCTTATCTTATCTCTTATCCTATCTTATCCTATCTTATCCTATCTTATCCTATCTTATCCTATCTTATCCTATCTTATCCTATCTTATCTTATCCTATCCTATCTTATCTTATCTCTTATCCTATCTTATCCTATCTTATCCTATCTTATCCTATCTTATCCTATCTTATCCTATCTTATCCTATCTTATCTTATCTTATCTTATCTTATCTTATCTTATAAACCACCATGCCCCTACCAACTCATCTATTCAACATCGCCATGTATGCCCTATATTTCTACACTGGTGACAATTCAACGATTCAAACAGACAATAGTCAATAGAAAGTGCCACAACAATGCCATGTATTCCAGGCATGTATTAATAGACTGATGAGCCAAAACCAAAAAACCTCGTTTCCTAAGCAAACAATATTTGCATCTGGGTGTGACTGGGTTTCAAATTCAAAAAAATAAAAATTCAGAGCATATCTCTACCTATGATATATGTGCATTGCAAGTTGATCAGATCTTGAGATGAGCCAGACATCAAATAATATCAGGCCTACATTTGGGTATTAGTTAGACACCTCATTGTCGGGTTCTAACAGGCATTTTTGTCGGTTAGATCCCAACCTCTGTGACTTGCACATCATATGCTTCTTCTATTATACCTTTTAACTTATAATTTTTGCAAAATAAACAATAATCTGGTTGGTTGCTGTTTTTAAAAATCTTAGTCTTTAGCATGCCACTAACATGCAAAATTGTCAATTAGATCCCAGCTTTTTCAATGGTATTTATAAGTATTTTTGTGATGTCTAAATTCAGATGAAACTGATTGCACCAATTTGAGAATACACCATAGCAGTTGTAATATAATCTCTGATTGTTTCTGTATAATCAGTTAATTGCCTGGAAAATATGAATAGCAAACTTTTGAAAGAGAGTGCTCCTTAAATAGTGGTTGAGTCTAATTGAAGATCACTCACATGGGGTACATGTTGGTTGCTCTTGTAAGCCTACTCAGTATCCATTTCTTATCAATTACAATAAGACCCACACCCTGAAAAAAAGTTATATCAAACTAAATGCCATATTAATAAAAGCCTCTAAATAAGCCCCTATGTAGGTATATAGGCCAGAGCCTTCCATACAGGTCTGCATGTATACTTGTTGTTTAAACCAACTATTTAGTTTCAAGCCATTTGCTTTCAGCATTTGTCTCTCTAGACACAAGAGTCATGTTGAGTTATACATATAAATTTTGAAGTATGCAGATATTATGTAAACATAAATATCCAAATTAAAGCAGGGGGCCAGGATCTCTTGTTAAAGTTGGCCTTAATGCATATACATATATCCACACAGCTCAACAGATGTTAAATAACATCATCCTATGCATCACAAGCTTACCACTTTCTAAGCTACTTACAGGTTATACATGTATGTTATATAATCTGCTTAATAATGGTATAATATACTTATAACCTTCAAGTTATAATAGTCGATTCAGTGAAATGTCAAAAGCAATATCTAAACTTTTATTTATATCATAATTACAATATTACACAGCAGGATGGATGGATGATTGGGGTTTTATGTCCTGCGTTAATGCACAATAGTAGGCCAATTGGGATAGCAGACTGGAGGAGGACACAGCAATGAGGTTAAGTGAATGAAACTGCAATCCAACATGGGTCCCGGTGAGGAGACTCGGTCAGAGCTGGGATCGAACCAGGGAAAAATTTACAATTACACGTTTCTGCATCATGTCTATGTTGTCATAGAGAGAGAGATCTTTATTTTTATCCATCATACCAAAAAAAAAGCAATTAGGTATGAAGGTAGCCTACATTTAAGTCAGGAGACACATATGAAGACACAATGAATGCCGCTAGCGTATTATAGGCCTACTCCTAAAATGTATTGCAAATTGGCCTAAATTATACTCCTACAGTGTAATACTGCCCAGGGTCATAAGTCAGGCCAGCCATCGATGAATAGCATGTTTGACTCACATATCCACCAAAGGGAAAATTGCAAGTAATTAGCCTCACAGCACTGGCCATTTGCATGACTGTTGCAATAACTATGTTTATTTGCCTGTTTGCATGTCCACTTGCCTTGTTATTACCATTAATGCTACTTTCCTGCACTGCTGTGTGCATTTCCATGCATTTTCCTGCACTCTCATACATTTGCATGCACTTCATGCACTATTCATGCAATTCCATGCATGCAGGACATGCAAGCATGAATTGTGGGTCTATTCCCCAAATGCATGTTGTAGATCTATTCTATGGCACATCCATTTTGTGTTGGTTTGTAGCATACTTGCACTGTATTATGTGAAGGTAAGCGCTAAGCAGGTACTATATGGATAGCACAACCTTCCACGCTGTTCATCCAAGTCACCAACTAAAGGACTATCCTTTCAGCCAAGTCACCCTGCTAAGGGGTTATTTTTGCTTAGTCTAGTCATCCAATTAAGGGATTGTTCTCATTTAGTCGAGTCCCGCAACCAGTGGATTAGTTTGTCCAGCCAAGTCACCCAAATAAAGGATTATTTGTATAGCCAAGTCCACCAACTAAGGGTTTCTTTTGTTTAACCATGCCACCCAACTAAAGGATTATTTGTTTAGCCAAGTCACCAAACTAAAGGATTATTTGTTCAGCCAAGTCAACTATGAGATTATTTTGTTTAGCCCAGTCCACCAACTAAGGGTTTCTTTTGTTTAACCATGCCACCCAACTAAAGGATTATTTGTTCAGCCAAGACACCAAACTAATAAGAGATTATTTTGTTTAGCCAAGCCACCTAACAAATGGATTATTTTTTCAGCCAAGTCACCCAACTGAAGAATTAAATTGTTTAGCTAAGTCATCTCACTGAGGGATTATTTTGTTCAGCCAAGACGTCCAAAAAAGGGATTGTTTTGTGTAGCCATTACTATAGTCCAGTCATTTTTTTGTGGCACTAAGTTTTTGTCTGATAATTAAAAACATGCCTTACTCTTGGCAAAAATATTTGTCTCCTCCTGTTCCTGACACCTTGACCAAACAGTTTCATAAACATTTAGAAGTATTGGCATGTTGTAGCCCTAGTTTTGAGGTAGTCCCATTAGAATAACATTGCTGTCAACACAACTCAAGAAGCCATTTTCTTCTACTGCTTCTATTGCTGCTGTTGTGACGTCACCATTGTTTCAGTGATGTCATAGAGCCAACAATGCTGATGACATCACAACAGAAGGCTAAAAATAGCTCTAAATGTGCTGAAGAGCAGCAGAAATTTAACATTGTAAGTGCCTGTATGATGAAGCTGGGGGATTAGAGGACATATATTTAATCCAAATCATGCTTGGTCATGGTGTACTCACCCTAATAAACCAAAAATTAAACCTCAGACATAATCATGGATTGTTTTATTGGCAATAAACTTACCGCCAAAATAAAATGTCTTGACTTTAGCCAAATCACCCAACAAAGGCGTTGGTTTAATCAGCTAAATAACCCCGCTAAGGGATTATTTGTTTTGAGAAGTCCCCAAAAACAAAGGAATATTTTGTTTAGCCAATACAACCAACTGAGAGATTATTTGTCAACCAAGTCAACCAACAAAGGAACAATTTGTTGAGCTAAGTCACCCAACAAAGGAATTAATTGTGTAATCAAGTCATCTCACTAAGGGATTATTTGTTAAGCCAAGTCACTCAGCCAAGTGATTGTTTTGTTTAGCCAAGTGAACCAACGAAGAGATTCTTTTGTTTGACCATGTCAACCAACTAAGGGATTATTTTTTTAACCAAGTCACCCCGCGCAGGAACCCCCATCCTCCGAGATCCAATAGAATACCTCAAACTCTTGAAGACTAGGGAGTGGGGCAGGACTTGGTCGTGGGACTATGCAGGATTGTGGCTTGTGCAGGATTGCAAATTTTAGCAATGACATAGACACTGTCACAAAACTCATGCCATATCAAAATGATATAAAATGATATAAAATGAGGCAATTTCTTAACGAACGAGACAAAATTAATCCTTAGGGAATGTTCAGAATTTACAACGGGGGGGGGGTGGGGGTTGGAGTCTAGTCAGAAGTTGCCGCTAAAAGTTTATACTCCCCCTTATAGGTTTCATGCAGATTTTTAGTACCCCAGATATGCAAAAAAGTCTTACATAATACACACACACACATTGGACAATGATCATACAAATTCAGGCACTTTTGACGTGTAGTAAAAAAGTTGTAAACCCCCCCCCCCTGGAAACAAGTGTGTTAATTTAGTACCCCCTTGGGCAAAACTCCAACCCCTCCAATGGTCTCCTGAACAGTCTCCAAATTTAAGGGCAGGGAAGTCACTCTTATCATTATCTGGTGAGGAGTCATATTGAAACATGTTTGTGGATACAATTCGCAATATATTAGCATCACAGTTGGATTTTTAATATAGTTATATCTGTACATATCAAGATATCATCCATTTATGTTTTTATTTATGGTACTTAAGTCAGTTATTTGACAATAAGCTACCTTAAGTTCAACAATGACTTTACCATAATCTGACTTTTACTGCAATATAACTTGAATAAAGTAGTAAAATTCTTTCAGTGTCATGTTTATATTACATATCAATTTATTATATTAACACAGCAGCTTATTAACACAGCAGCTATGAAACCATTTTGAATATTGATCATACTTGTACACTAGACTGCAAAGCATTAAAAAAAAAAAAAATTAACATCAAAACGTAAACATTTATTACCCATAATATTTTAGCAACACACTTTAGTTTGCAGCCATTTTGAAAAATATAAACAACGAATAGTTAATGCCATGAAAACGTGCATTTGAATGAACATTTTGAGGTTATGCCACATAATGTTTAAAAGACCTATGTTACATCTCTACAGAAGTATAATGAAGTTCATTTTATAGCTAGATATGTATGCCTGGAATGTCAATATAATTTTTTTCAATTTGGTAAAATATGTAGACTATATGAATGAACTTCAAAGTATAGATCTAAATGTAAGAATTGTCAGTTTTCGTTAACCGGTATCTCTAGGCCCACTTGCAGACAGGAATGCCATGAAAACCTTTTTTGATCAGTACACGCTGTACATGTATTTTTTTCTGGCAGTGAATTGCCTATGCATTTTCTAACATGAAAGTGCATGATATTGTTAAGGCAATGTATTACACCAGCCAGAAGTCCAGTCTAGGTGATGCAATAACATGAGAAATACCCTGATATGCTCTCACTAAGCCTTTGCCTGACAATGCCTGTGTAAATATATATGCTGGCCTTCTGGAAACCTATGCATTTTCTATTAAATTAGCAAAACATTAAAATATAGAATTAATATTAATTGCAGCATGGTACCGGCACTTAGAATGTATACGATCTGAAAAGTTTTACAACAATGCAATAATGAGAACTATACACACCCATACATGCATTGTAGTGGATTTTACTAAACCTTCACTAGTTTGCCAGTATAAATAATGATATGCTTTGCGACCTTCTGGGACACTTGTTCATTTGCTATATTATCAAGTAGCAAATGCAAAATGTTTGCTACGCAACGCTTATTAATTGCAAAGGCTCCTATAGATAATGTACAACTTGGAGCTACATGTATACTAGATGCATGAACATCTTATTATGTAACATCTTGCAGACGAAACCCCTTATATTCTGTCTGGCCAGTCCTCCGAAGCAAACGTGCACGTTGACCGCTGTGCAATGCATATATGGCTAGCCCAGTATAGGCGTCTAGATGTGGATGATGCTCAATTAGAAATCCATGAATGAAAATTAAGAGATACAAAATTATTCAGTACGCTGTACTACTACATTTGCAGACACCTTTGTACATATATCATGTTTTCTGGCAACTGCAGTTGCCGGCGCATTTTCCACCACAAAGTGCATGATATCGTTAATGCAATGTATATAACACCGGCCTAGAATCTGATGTACAAATGAGAACTGGTATGCATTTTACTAAACCATGACCTGTATATGCATATAATATGATATGCCTTTTGGCCTTGCAAACCCCTGTGCAGCCTTCCATTGCCAAAGGAGTATGCTGATATGCAATGCATATGACCCCAGCCTAGTTTGGGCTTGTAGATGAAGCACAACTGCAAACAACACCATTATGCATAAGGTATAATATCAGAAATATAGATATAAATGACTTACCATTGTGAAGGTAGTTCGATGTATTAGCAGGCTAAACCTTAGTCTATGTATGTATGTATGCTTTCTGTGGCTTGCTGCAGCTTGTGAGTCCAATGCAAAATGCACAATGTTCCTCTCTACTGGCTGTGAGTGAATGAGCAGCCTGCTTCGGACCAAATCAATGGCTTGCATGCGCTGCTGAGTGCAGCCTCAAACTCTCTCTCTCCCTCCTTCTCTCTCTCTCTCTCTCTGCTGTGCTACACCAAGCCTCATACATTTTTAATCAGCTCTGTGTAACAGCTCAGGCTGAAGGCAAATTGCAGAAGCACATATATACACACACAGCACACTCCAAGTGACTGCATCAGTATGGAAATGTGCAATGAGTGATATGAAATGCACAATGTGTGATATACCTTAAATCAAATGCACACTACATGATGTATATGATATTAAATGTTTCATAATGTGATATATATGATATCAAATGTAGAATATGTGAAATACATGTATGTGAAAACATGATATCATATAAATGTGACATATACATGTGATAAACATTAAACACTATATTAAAATGCACACTATGCAATATAGGGGAGACAGGTGCATGCTGGACCGCTTTTTTATTTTTTGGCTCTCAATCAAAAACGTCCACAAATATATGAAGAATATATTTACCAACCGACTTCCTAACATCTGCAGTACCCTTATGCCAAACCATTTCTGTCTACATTGTATAGTTGTGGAGAAAAATAAGACTAAAAATACGTTTTTTAATGGTCGAACGTGCCCTGGAGCAGGGGCACGTTGGACCGCCATGCGGGGCATGTCGGACCACAGAATAAAAGTCCAACAAAGTAGAATAAATCAAGCAAACACCACATTATTATTCTCACAGATCACATCACACACTTGTATGTTATTGCAGAATGATTATACACGAGTATTTACCCAGAAAAATTATGCTAAGTCTTATTTCAGCTAGAAGGACTGGAAAATTAGCCAACTGAACTGATTTGACCGTCATATTGCACAGGACCTAACTAGATGCTCTATTACAGCCTTTCACTTTACAGCCAAACACTTTGATACAGAATTAGAGTGGACTGTGGCACTGTGAAAATGGCACTTTGTGTGTCATCATGCTGATTATTTGTCATGATCAATCCCAATACTTTCAATGTTAATTTGATTGAAGGAGACTTTTCCCACTTGTTGGTGACAGGTAAACGAAAGGATTATGCATCTGATTTTCACTCTGAAATCCGTTATGAGAAGTCATATGGCTTTCTCTAGATCATGACTCTATGTTTCCCATGTTGTAAGTAGAGAAGATGATACTTCATACTTCATCGGCAATTGTGAGTCACGAAGTGCCATTTTCACAGTGCCACAGTCTACTCTAATTCTAAATCCAGCTGTATATCAAAGTGTTTGCCTGTAATATCCAAAAAGAGTGGACTGTTGCACTGTGAAAATGGCACTTTGTGTGTCATCATACTGATGATTTGTCATGATCACACCCAATACTTTCAATGTTAATTTGATTTAAGGAGACTTATCCTGCTTGTTGGTGACAGCCAAACGAAAGGATTATGCATCTGATTTCAATCCAAAGTCAGTTATGACAAGTCAAATGACCTTCTCTTGATCATGAGTCTAATCAAACTGCCTCTATGTTTCCCATGTTGAAAGTGAGTAGATGACACTTCATCAGCTATCATATGAGTCACAAAGTGCATTTTTGAATGATTTTTCACAGTGAACTGGTCCTCATTTTTTCTTTATCAAAGTGAAAGGCTGTAATGTTAGAAATTACACAGCTGGCATTTTGCCTAATATTTATTTTCCGTCAATCTAATTTACAATGGTCAAATGTGAACTGGTCATGCTGGTCCAACCTGTCCGATTCCAACTTCTTATATTGCAAATATGGCGGGTTAATGTGCATGCCTAAATGGCAAGGTTGAATACTAACTAAGGAAACTGAAACTTTACCGAAGTAATGGTATATATACACTTGGGCAAACAGATGATAAAAGCCGAAAAATTAGCGCAGCAACACTATTTTTGAATTTTACAGGACTATTTGAAAATTGGAGTTTTTCGCATTTCAAAATGTATGTTGTCTAAGAATTGCCACAATTTTTTGAGAACAAAATTAAGAGTTTAACACAATTTTTTGCGACGACGAAGGCAATATTCTTAAAGTCATATTAACATGACTCGAACTCAATTTTAAAATAAAAAAAACAATATGGATCAAAGCGCGAGATGTTCCAGATTATAGAGTCCAGACAAGGACTAAACAGATGTGCAAGTAAAAAAGTTCCAGGTCCATAGAACTTTCCAAGCAAAGTTTTTCATTTTAGAATTGAAGTGTCATTCTGAAAAGTTCCTACAGGGGGTGCTGTAGTCTAGGACTCCAATCGTGGCAATTCTTAGACAACATAGTGAAGTTGTCTGAAAATTTTATTAAAAAAGCTCAATTCTAAGGGCCCGAACCATAGAGATTTTATCTGTTACATTTTGAAATGTGAAAACTCCAATTTTCAAATTGTCCTGTAAAATTCAAAAATAGTGTTGCTGCGCTAATTTTTCGGCTTTTATCATCTGTTTGCCCACTATTTAAAATGGCACCTTTATTTTTGGTGTAACTTGTTGGTAAGGTCATATTTTATTACAAAAACTGAAATGTGATAAACAAGTCAAAAAGCAGACAGGAAATGGTTGCAGCTGAATGATTTTTGGCACAAAGACACTAGTTGATCTAAGGATCAACATCATATAATTTGTTTTGTCCAAAAAAATTTATTTGCAAAATTATAAGCCAAAATCAAGTGTTGCGTTTCTTTTGCTGGTGAGTGTAGTTTTAATTGATGAAACTTGTTTGACTAGATTTGCAGATTAATCAAACAACTCTGTGAAGATTATAATAGTTGCCTACTGTTAATGCTCATAAAGCTGCCATTTGGTGGGATTAGACTGGTGATAGCCAATGATAGATCATTGGGATCACAAATGTTATGCTTCCTTTAATATATCACTGTTAAAACTGTGATTCATAGTTTACTGTCAGCCAATTGGCTATCAATCCGTGATGATGTGGTTGAGGGGCTGTCCCTGATAAAATGCTTACTCTGACCTGTGTCGCAACTGTGATGCTCAGCTTCGGTGGAACCACATTGGCTAGAAGCTGGGAATCTGACCCAGTTTAAAATGACATCACAGCTTGTAGATATTTTACATATATTGCAATCCTAGAGAATATAGGTGTCTCTGACATCACAGTTCAACAGCATAGAAAAGAACTTGGGATTCCACGTAAATATGACGAGGACTGTTATAAATTTGACATAAGTGATGTAATAACATATTACTGATGTTATTTGTATGAGAGAAATCATCTTTAAGAGCTCTGTTATTCTACCAGAAGCAAATTTTTCCCCATAATTTCATTCATGTCAAAAACAAAGTTGCAACTAGGAATCACCTGGCACGAAAAGTTTGTAGATTTTAAAAATAATGAAACTACCAGAAGATCTGTTCACGAGATTTCTATTTGAAAGGATTGCAATACAGTGAATTCATTATTTGGAAAATAAGGGGAAAAACAGAGCCATTTAAGTTTTTCCCATGATAACTTTTTTTGGTGCACTGTGTCTCAAATATCATTATGACCAAATATGTTTTCAAATTTGTTACTTTAAGTAAACGGATGTTTTGGTTTCTTAGCAAATGTAGTTTTCAAACTTGGTTCCAATTGGAATAGACTTTTTTTAAGCTTGTTGGATTGATAAATGGTTGTTTTCTAATTGGCAAAAAGAATGGTGTTTTTTTTCTGAATATTTCTGAGAAAACGGTTGTTTTCCAACTTGTTTGCTTTCGAAATGGTTGTTTTCCTCATCAAATAACTGTTTTCCTGCAACTTTCTAAGATTTTTTCTCCAATTTTTTCTCACATTGGTTATTTCCAAACTTGTTGGATAAAAATAGCATTCTTGTGTAACTTGTTGGAATAGAAGATTGTTGTTTCAGAATTGTTGGATCAGAAGATGGCTGTTGTAACCTTTTCAGAAAATGGTTGTTTTAAAACATGTTGACTAAGAAGATGGTGATTGTTGCCATTCCATTTTTACAAAATGGTTATTTTCTGACCTGATTGCTGAGGAAATGGTTGGTTTAATCTGGTTGGCCTAGAAAATTGTTGTTTTGTTATAAATTTCCTAGAAAATGCTTATTTTCAAACTTGTTGACTGAGGAAATGGTAGATTTCAAACTTGTTGGCCAGAGTAAATGGCTGTTATGCTGTAACTTTCTTAGAAAATGGTTGTTTTGAAACTTGATTCCAATTCGTGTAGAAAATGATTGTTTTTCTAATTGGTTTGAAGAATGGTGCTTTTGTTGTATCTTTCTATGACAATGTCTTTTTCCTAACTTGACTCTTATATAATGTAATTAGCTTAGAAAGCGGTTGTTTTTCAACTTGTTTATTGCAAAATGATTGCTTTCATTATCAAATTGCAGTTTTGCTGCAACTTTCTTGGAAATTGTTTTCAAACTTTTCTCAGATTGGTTGTTTTCTACTTTGCTCTGTAATTGGCTTATTTTCCAACTTTTTTGCCTGATGTGATTGGTTTAGAAAATGGTTGCATTGTCAGAACTTTTTTGGAAAATGCTTATTTTCAAACCTGTTGACAACTTGACAGAGTAAATGGTTGTTTTCAAACCTGTTGGCTTAGCAGATGGCTGTTTTGCTGTAATTCATGAGAAAATGGTTATTTCCAAACTTGGAGTATAAATTCAGTACACAAAATGTTCAAATGAAATTTAAAAGTTAGAGGAGCAGTAGGCCTATGTGATAATTCAAATTGTGTCACTAGAGTATAAAATCAGTACACAATTTACATAGTAGCACAAAATCAGTATAATGGAGTACATTTGCAGCATGAGCATGGGTCCATGTACTGCTATCGTACTGATTTTGTATACTTGGTCACTGAGAGGCTGTCGACCGTACTGATTTTATACTTCTTTATGCTCTGGGTGAGCACAAAAAGCTCTAAGATGATAAAACCCTTCATGGGAAGACGAAATACCTCACTAGAGTAATCTATACCAAATATTAAATTATTCATCAATACTGACTTTCTATCTTCCTTTGAGACATTCAATATCTAGTATTGGATTGAAAGACCTACTTTTCTTACTTCTCTATTTTTTTTTTAGATCCGGAAGTCAAATATCAATTGCTATGGATCAAATTTGACTTTTCAGGGCTGGCTCTCACAGCATGTTAATGTCATGCACAAAAGTCAATGCAATCATGAATGGATAGGAGTCTATCCAGTTAAATGACCTTATTAAATTTGTAAATATCACAGACAGATAAGGGGGTGACCGTTAGATGTAAAGGGAGTTAAAAAAATTCTCCTAGTGGGTCATTCTACAGTAACCGAGTTTTTTGTGTCACTCTGTTTTCAGCAAAATCGTAAAATTTTCTTTCTAATAATATGCCTTTCCCCACTTTTAAAGAAGTTATTTTCATTGTAAAATGGAAATTATCAGCAAGTGCTTATATTGTGAATCGTTAACAATATTCGAAATATACCAAAAAAGTGATGTCACAGAAAATTGTTCTTTCATTTACCATACGTTTTCAACCATGTCAAATCAATATAAATATTTGTGGTGGGTCTAAATCTCCAGACAACTACTCCACATACTTATATCCCAAGAACAACTCATCCAATGCAATTTTAATTTTAATGGGAAATATTTCAAACAAATATTAAATTGGTCTCTAGTTTAACTTTGAGTCAATGGTGTTTCTTCACTTATACTGTAACACCAGTGACAGTTTTGTCTTAGTTGTCGTGGAATGCCCTTAGTTCTAGTGAAAATAAGTAAGATACTAATGGCAGTCTTGATGAAAATAATTTGTGGTGGGGTATCTCTTACCATGGTAATTGTTTGACTTTAGGGAGCGACCACTAGATGTTATATATGAGGACAATGAATACTAAAGATTAGTAGCTATCTTTGCCATTACGATGAAATAAATGATTTCCAGGGAAAACTACAAGGCCCCCTTCAGGGGCCAACCAGATGATAGTTGGGGGAGGCCTATGGATTTTACCCCCGGAACGAACTTTTTTTTTTCGTTCGCGAAGGGTTGACCAACAATTTTTTTTGCACGTGCATTATCGACAAACTTTTTTTTTCGCAATTTTAACATTGAGGTAGCCTAGCTCCAGGTGAAAACAAACTTTTTTTTATATTTTCATGTGCTGAACAAACTTTCTTTTCAATGTCAAGTGAGAAACAAACTTTTTTTCAGTAAAAGTCCATAGCCCCCTCCCTCCCAAAAGATCATCTGGTCGGTCCCTAACATCCAGTGGTCTCCTCCTAAATCCAACGACTTTCCAGAAAAAGATATCAATATCTGGATGTGCTCTAAAGCCTTGGACCCACAAGATATTAGAGTCCAAGTCAGGAGTCAGAGTTGTGGAGTCGCAGGTTTTTGCGTGGATTTATTGGAGTCGGTGTTACAGTTACAACAATATGAAATAGGCCAATATTCCAAATTTTACACAAAGCTTCCTAAACAAGTATTGTTTTTGGGGCATTGAAGGTGGTCCGGTACTGAAAAGGTTAGTGTTACTAGACCCTACGATCCGGTCCGCAACACTAACCAAGACATTGACTTAAATACCCATGCCATTGATTATTTCTGAAAAAGGACCATTCAGAATTTATGACTGGGGGGGTGAGAGTTTTGCTGGAACTTCCCGCCAAAAAAAAATGATACCCCCCCTTGAGTTTCATGTGGATTTTTAGTACCTCACCCTTAGGTTTCACACGTATTTTTAGCACCCCCCCCCTCAACATAAAAGCAATACACACATATATACTGTTATACACGTCCATGCGTACAGATTCGAGTCATTTCGTGGACTTTTGCGTGTAAAAAGTCCAAATAAAATGAGTTATGTGTGTTTGTTAACATTTTTTCTTAGTTAAAATTTCTAACCCCCCTTTGGAAGTGTTGTCAAAAATTAATACCCCCCCCCCCTTGGAAGTGTTGTCAAAAATTAATACCCCCCCCCCTTGAAACACATGCGAAAAGTTAGTACCCCCTCGGCCAAAACTCCCATCCCCCCCCAGTAATAAATTCTGAACGGTCCCAAATAGTCTTGCATCATATCTGAGAGACTGAGGCCAATAATAATCAGGCCATATGAGCCTGCTGCAGATGGCCAACTGCACTATGCTGTCCTCTGGTGGAAATTCTAATTCTTCTTATCATCTGTGCAACAGCTTTTTCGGAACATTTCAGAGACCTTGCTCGCCGTTAGTACAACATTGCGGCAGGGTAGTTCAAACTGAGACATGCCAACCTTTGGTGTTTATAGTGGCACCAGTGGCCATGAGCCAGTGCAGGAGTAGCGTAATGAACGAAAAACACTGAACATATTTCTTTTGACACACAATGCCATAAAAAACCTAAAGCAATACCCAAGATGTCACCTGCCACTTTTTAAGAAGAGTAGGCCTACATAAGATTAGAGGGCCTGTGTCGTAATGCCACTCGAACTTGAGAGCATGCCACCATTTCGCTCCCATCACTCATGTCAACGAAGCGAGAGAATCCGATCGTAATGGGAAGAACTGAGTAACCTTAACTTGGGGAGTCTCTCCTTAGACGTTTAAAAACAATAATCCCCAGACGCATGCAGTATTTATAAGATCCAACGTTCAACTCAACACCGCTTAAATCTTCCATTTATAAATTCCATTTAATCTAGTCGTTCCAGCGCCAACAGCCTGTGATACAGATTGAATTGAGATTTTGACAACTTTTCAGAGAAATTAATCCATAAACTCAGAACCAGATACCTCATCAACAGAAACTACAGACAGGAGTCGTAACCATTAGACCACCGATTCTTTTAATGGTTTCTGTAAATTTTCCGATGATAGTCTAGGGATGCACGGATGTCTGGCACAGCATCCGGTATCCGGCCGGATATTGGAATTTGCAGGATATCTGGTATCCAGCAAAATGAGGGTATGAGAACTGGATATCAGGCATCTTCAAAACTTAATGAAAAGGTAAAATTTTGATAATAACCAAAGGAGCATTAATGAAAAGGTAAAATATTGATAATAACCAAGCAGCGTTACCAAGACAGAGTCAACCACATCATTTCACCATCTTCAAAATCAGAATTCAGTTACAGAACAAAACGAAAAACATTCCATCAGAGGAACAGTCCTCCTGCCGGACCGATATGTCTCAGCTCTCATAAAAAATATTCATAATCAACCACAAATGCCGAAAAACTTCCTTTTTCGCATTTTTACTATCCGGTTCCAACTATCCGGTTGCTATCCGGTATCCGGCAGTTGGTGTTGCCGGATTATCCGGTATCCGGCTATTTTCACTATCCGTGCATCACTAGATGATACATTGGTAAGTATTAAAGCGCAGCCCTCCTTGGCAATCAATACATCAACAACAAACGCATCAATATCCTTTTGCAGTCAATTTTTTTTTTATTCACGAAGGAAAATTCTTTTCCATGAAAAGTTGAATTTCATAAAGCATGAAAAACCTTCATTGACAACATATCTTCCAATTTACATAGATTTTTCTTTTCAAAATTTTAATAATTTCCGATGGTACAACAGATTCGGATCAAATTTACTTTTAACAGATACCATTCCATGTGATTTTAATTACAGTCTGTTGTTTACAGTGTATTTGAATGCGACTCTGCTTCATCCATCCATCAATGAGAAATGACTCAAATGAGATACGACTCAAATGAGAGACGACTCAAATAGGATGATTTGCTTCACGCATTTAATTTTTACTTTGGGGTGAGGGACACCACAGTACAGACAAGTGCTGCCACATAGTGTGTGCACCCCTAACTTTGCGCAAAATTGCACAGTACCGACAGTACTCTGACGGTTTCGCTTACAATTCATGAATCATTTACAAAGATTCAATCGCATTAAATGCCTAAGACTTTGATACAGTGCTTACTCTCATCATTTTAGCTCAGTTGGTGAAACCATTAAGGGATCATAAGTTTCCCGCCGAATTATATCCATTTCATTACTTGAATAGCTGATGTTTTATTGTGAGTTGAAGCTGTCGTTTTCAGCTCGTTCTAGTGAAGACATAGTAGTGCAGGATTAAAATTTGGACACCAAAAATAGCTTCAATCTTATTAAAATTTTGATGGTTTCTGCACAATTTTCCTAATTTCTTCTTCACTTAGGAGTTGTATTCGAGCAGAACTGCCTCAAAAATGACAGAGATATGCACTGCATCAAAATCTTTAGCATCACCAACATATGAAACCAATTCCTTGCAAAAAGTCTGCTCGATAAAAACAGCAAACTTGAAGAAAAATTCATCATTGTAATAACACAAACCTCTGTCAACTCAGAATTTTCCCGTTTACAATTAAATGGTTTAACAAAATAGAAATATACACACATATATATTACTACCTCATTTTACAAGTAATCAATTTATCTAATAATCAATTTATCAGCCAATTTTCATTTCATTCATCTTAAAGCCTTTTTTTTGCACTATCAAAGCATATACAATCTGAATATGTCAGTTTTCAACTAAATTTTCAAGATTTTCAATTTAATTTTTATACAATAGATGTTGTCAATAATAAATTTACTTACAATAATTCCCAACTACCCTCTTACCAAACGTAACTACTTGAAATATTTTTATACACCCGTTTAATTATAATGGCATAGGTCGATCATTGTAATAATGTCTTAAGAAAGTTAACACGAAATAATGACCTAGCCGTGTAGTAGTACATTTAATGAGTTTCAATCGTTCACATCTTTAAAATGCCCAAATAAAATATGATGGTAACTACAGAAATATCTACTCTTTTTGACCTTACATATTTCAGGACATACAGAGATATATTTTCAAACTTAATCATCCTAAACTATTCCAAAAACCCAAATGAAAACTACGGTAGCGCTCTCGAAAGTTACGGACTTCCGAGATAAAAAGAAAGTTTTTTACAGTGCGATCTAAAACGCGAAAAAACCTAAACGCACATACACAAATTACAATTTACATTCAGTGTTATAATTATAATCCTCAGCAGTGCTAATACAATGTGTACGTACGACATACGTGAAAAGTGATATCCGTACAAAATTTCCTAAGATACGGCTAGCCATGAAAACAATTTACTGAAACAATTAATTGTACATGTCTGATACACCTTTCTAGAAGTGCATAAGCCAAATCGAAACATAAAAAACATTTTGGAAAAAAAAAAAACATTCAAAAAACAATTTGAGAAACATTTCGCGAAATGGTACAGTTAAACAAAAGAAAACATATTCAAAACAACAAGTCAAGATGGACAAGTCTAACATGAAATCTGTAGAACTTCCAAATTGATCCTAGAATTTTTTTTAGATCTTTCCAAATCCTAAATAGATTCTGAATAGATTCCAGAATCATTCCAAAGCAATTAGATTGATTCAAGAATGTTTTCTGGATCTTTCCAGATTCTAAATAGATTTTAGATAGATTCTAGAATCATTCCAATTCAAATTCAGACCACAGATTACAAACAATTTAGTCAAAACTGTGTATCGAACTTCAAACATTAAAAGGTTGAAACCAAATCGTACAGAACGCATTAATAACACTCATATCAAGCATTAAGACAACATTCAAAGCTAAAAGACATTAAGGTTATTTTTTTATGACAAAAAATATTCAACCACATCTTCTAGAACAAGGAATGTTTCACATTTAACATACGGCAACATCACAGTAATATTACCATTTTCTTCATGCTTATTTTGGAGTCGTGTCATAAAAATATATATGGTCGTAATTCCACATTTAATATCGGTTCACTCATGTAGAAATTATTTAAAAGCTTTCTTACACAACTAAATTCCAAATATTTGCCGTCCCATGCCAAAAAAAATCTGTGCCTCTGAAAGTAACCTTTAATAAGACTTACTGTACCTTGTTGCCATGGTAACAGACAATCAAAGTATATACAACTTGCTAATGGATATTGTACCGAAAAGTAGCGTCCTACAAGCCCATTTCAGACTTAATACCAGCAACCAGGCAACTACTTTTTAAACGCATAAAACTCGAAGAGTGCCTTAACAATTTAAAACTTGCAGTATTAATGGGGTCATAATGAAAACGTACAATGTGCACTTTGTACAATTTTTTTTTAAAGAAATATATTCATAGAGCTTACTAAGACACACTTAAAACATCATCAAAGGTCGTTTGAATACAGAATAATGTCACAAGTTATTAACAAATTATTAGTTTGCATTTTCACAAATTATAAGGTAGATATCTGTTCTATATAAAGATACCTTAACATTATAATTGCCCATATATTGTGACATTATGAGACTGAGCATTATTGACAACATATATGTTAACGTACGAAGCATGTGCAAACTTGAAAAAATACAAAATATTAAAAAAACTTTGATCCGCCTGAGTTCCTATTTGTCTGTTGATAAACAGAAATCTATTGTTTTGAAGACAAGCCCTATCTCATTATATCTCAGTAGATATCATTTCTTAGTAAGTTTTTAACAGATTGCAACCATATTTGTAAGACTTCAAATTGACGGGATATCACCCTCATCATATTTATCTCGTATGAATTTTTTCCCCATTTCAGTGTGTGTTACTCCAACGCTTGTATACTTTTCCCCATAGGAGAATGTGCTTTTCATTCAAATATGATATCTGATATATGGGGTACAGAAATAAGGGCTTGTTTGTAAAATAAATTTTGATTTAGTCTCTGCATACAGTATGTATCAACTTATCAAAGTATATAAATCGACGACGCTTGACATACATGACTTGACGTATAGCATTAGTTCTGCAAGTTTGAATGACGCTGAGGATATCGTAACATCAGATACAATGCAATGAACATATCTTACAAGCTATCAAAAAGTTATAACAACACACTTTCTCCGCTTATTATTAGCAGATAGAGTATGAGATATATTCTTTTCCTCACTCAGGCATATGCATTACTTGTACACTCACATATTACTTGTTTACATCGAGTTTAATAATCGTTTATTACTTTTAAATACACGCACACAGGTTATAAGATGTCACTCTCCCGTTGCCATAGTTACGACCCATTTGCACATGTCTGTTGTCATAGTAACGACCCATTTTCACCACATTTGACCTACTTTGTATGCATCTGACCTTGAGATTTGATACAATGACCTTGACCCTGTTTCTGAGAAGATATACACCTGGCACAGTGGTATTTCAACAGATTACAAAGCAAAAATTAAACAAAAATAAATTTTACAAAAATTACTGCCCGTTTCAGAACTTTGCAGACTATAAGAGTCCGATGCCAGATCGATGGTGGAATCAGATGATTTTAGGCGATATAGAAAACACAAAGAGCACTACAAATATTGAAACTAGCAATTCTCGTTTAGAAAAACAATATTTGCAATGTGTGTGTTCAGCATAGCATAAAGTGAAATTCACCAAAAACACAGCAGCAGCAATTATCAGAAATACACATATTCTAGTAATTAAAAGGAGACACTTCTACCACAGTTAACTATAGTTTTGTAGCCTTTCGTATAAAATTGTAGCATCACTCTCACTCTGAATAAAGTATGAACAGGATATTGAACCTTAACATAGAGATGTAACAGTATTGAAAATACATCTATTCACGAAAAAGCATTTGACAAGGGATACAAGAATCCTCTGTCAAATGTTCTCATTTTGACAGTTTTTGTAACAGAAACAAACTTCACGTTGACAATTCACATTGTATGCTCCAAAATGAAGTCACATATCCAACACTATTTCAGAATTAACAATGAACGTATATTTGTATAACAAGACTATTAGATTAAATTGCCGACAATTGACAATATACAGAGCGGATGGGGTTGGAAAGGTGATTTTATAATAATTGCAAGAAAACCAACATGAAGGATTTCTGAAACATATATGGAGATATTACAAAGACAAAAATATCCAACATGCCATGTAATATTAAACGTTTTTCAATACACAATATACATATTGAATATTTTCACTTTCATATCTCTCTTAATATTCAACGTAGATCAAGCAATTTGACAAGAATGAAGATTTCACTTCAGAGGTAAAGCAGTAATCAACACACATTTAATACAATCCTTTACGTGTAACATTAATCGAGTGATCTTCAACATTTAAACACCTTTACTCAAACATTCGTACTCAGTATCATACTCGTAAATGGTACTAAATACGTTACAAGTCTTGAGTGTTTCATAAATAACCTACAGTATGTACAGGGCAACTAATAACAGCATAATATATAACAAATATAAGGCTAAAACATGAGGTCCTTACTCTCAGTAAACTCTGTAATGTCTTAACGATCTAGAATTGAAAGATCCACACATGACAATGGACAACACAAATTACACATTAAAAGTTGAATATTCATAAACATCATGTTTCATATTCATGTTTCACATTCACGTTTCAAAATCGCAAGATTCCTACTTCACTCTTTTCATGGGTCTGTTTAATTTTTCGGCACTTCCGAGTCCAAGTTATCAACTCGATTGTAACTGGGTCACACATGAGCTGTCGTAATTAGGTCAAGAGGTCATTTGGAAGACTTAGAACATCCTAAGGTCACATTCCGACCTCTGACCTAATTTGCATATATGTCAATCAAGCCTCCACACTGGCACAAGCCTGGTACTTATGCATTTCAACTTTAACTTAGCTGTATTATAAGATTCTGTATCATTTTTTACGATTCAACAAATAATCATCATAACCTTTTTATAATTGATACATCTACAGCTTTCTGTAACTCCACGTCTCCTCAATTAATCAAGTTTAATCAAATACCTCTATTGCGACAACATTTCGCACATTAATGTTTAGGCTTATCGTATACGTACCCCACAAAATTGCACCCCACATACCCTACAAATTGTACTCCACAAAATTAAAAAATAATAATTTACAAACACCTAGAAATCAATACAAAATAACATACTAAACTAATAAGTTTTTGTGCTGGTTTTCAAGATAGTACCAATTAGTGCCTTATCTCTCATCTTAACTGCAGTGCAATTAAATATTTCACAGTATCATTAACTGCTCTAAGCAAAGTATTGCTATCTCAGATAACATTTTGTCAGTTTTTCTAGCATTGGAATTCATTTTTAGGTAATTCATCATCCCGTAATTTAGCATATGCTCCGTTTTTCAAGTTGCGAAGCTCTGACATCGACTGACTTAACTTTTTCCTAGCACTGTAAATTAGCCCCTCTTAGGGAACCGCATACTGCATTTTCGTAAAGTGTTAATTAACAAACTTTTTCAGTTATTGAATTGAGAAAATCACTTACCAGCAGTACTTTAAACACTTGACAATACCTTACAATATCTTATACATATATCTTATACCCTTAATCTCAAATTTTGCAGTAGCATAACATTAATTAATAAATTCACTACCGTATTAAACTTACATTTTGCCACTTTTCGTGCTACTTTAATATCATATGCCTTCATTTAGTCTCATTCATCTGTAATCATTAAGCTTTAGGCTACTTTTGTGGCAATCTCTTTTTTTTAACCGTTTTATAGTTTCAAAATGTGTATAAAAAGTTAGTTATAAACATGCGCTACATGAATAATGGCGTTATTTTGCATGGAATGATTTGTCATAAGTTTGACATGAAATATGGCATGAAATTGATGATAATGACAATTTTGAAGTAATGATGATATGACATGGGTGATTAAACTCAGATCTCCATTTTAGATCCTTTGTTTTTTAATAATGACTGATATTCAATGAGTGATATTCAATGCGTGATATGCGATGAAATGATTTGAACGATATTAATGAATGAAAATATGACAATGAAGAACGATTTCATGACTGAGAATGACATTTATGAGTGATCTATCTTACCTACACTTTCATACGAATTTCCTAACCTTTCATAACTTTTAACAAACATACAAATTCTCACATCCAAATCGGAGATACTGGGAGGTTTCTAAGAACTTCTCACCTTGGGTGCCCTTTATTTGAAGGGATGTATTTTTATTTCAAAATTTAATGTTTTTTTGTTTTTTTAATGATGTCCTTGCTATCCTGCGGCAAGAAGAGTGACAGTTGTTTTATATTTTCCTGTACCATTTTACTCTTTAAGAATTTATAATGTAGCTTACGGATAGATCACACACATTTCGATAACATCTGATCTTTTTCAAAGATTTTCATTTGATTTCAATCAACCAATCTTCATTCAGGACTTCTCAATCATATATTTTACACTTTTAGCGATTTTTGATGTGTTAAACACCAACTAATTGTCTTACTTATCTTTACCTTATCTTTTGTTTCATGAAGCAATTCTCTCCACTAAGTAGTAACAAGTATCTTGATGACCATATCTCTCATCTCTCACTAAGTATCATGATAAAATCAGCAAGTTCAGCTTCAGTTATAGTCATTCCAAGCCCTATAAGCTTCATAATCACAGTCAATCTACCAATATAAATCTAATCCAAGTGATTTCGAAATCAGCCCCGTCGACCAAAATGGTGTTAGCAAGTGGGACAAGCACTGACGTTAATCGAAAGGAAGCTCCAAGGCTCATGAGCCATGCTTACGTTGCTGATATTACCATGACAATCTGATTATATTATACATTTTAGATACCCGGTAGATAGTATTTTTAATGCGAATCTACAGAAATAGTATAGTCTTATTTTAAAATAATGGTTAATGAAAAGAAATGTATATCCAACTATATTCTATGAATTTCTAATTTTTTAAATTTCATTTAGACAAATACTGAAGTCTTTCATAAAGTGGTTGAGAAAAAGAATGCTACTTTATAACAATCATACACGCAGAAGCAGATATTTCAGCGCCCAAGTTACAATTTAGTCCTGAAGTTAATAAATCAATCGTTTTAGAATAAATTTACAGCTAATTACCTGTTCCCAACATTTCTATCAATTTTTATCCATTACAGTTAACCCAAAATATTCTTGTGATCATTATTTCAAAGACATTTTAGTCCAAAATCTATTTTTCAAAGTCAACAGTAATCAAGACACTTGCAGCGGCGAGTATGAAGGCTCTTTGAGCAATATTATTTCAAACTATTAAGAATTTGTAATATATATTTTTATATATTTAGATCTCTATCAACCTCTATTAATCTCTTTTTTCCTCCCTTCATAATAACTTTTAATGTATCTCCAGTTCTTCCATAACAAGTGTACTAGTTTTCACACATTCATAAACATTCAAACATAACACATTCAAATTCATGCACCTGTCACATTCATAACTATAACATTCATAACAGTCACTCCAATCTTACAAACATAACAATCTTACAAGTCAACAGTTATACCAGTAAACGGCCATACAATGATAACATGCGACCTTGGCAATTTCTCGTACATCGTAGACTATTTCCGTATTCTTATTTCTTTACTCATTCTCATACATTTAATATTCAACATAAAACTACTTCTCATTAAATGTACTGGCTGTGTTAGATGTTTTATTCATTTTCTGATTCTGATAAAAGAGATTTTATCTTTTTTATCTCATACACTTAAGTAAGACTTCGACTAAGTTGATGACTAAAATAACATCCTTACATGAACTCAGTCAAACGCTTGTGCGGTGTTAATAACAATTTTTTGTTAACCATTTTCACGGAATAATAGGAAATTTTACCTTCATTGACAGTTACATAATTATGCTGATTGCCTATTTTCAGACTTTAAAGTCCGCATGTAGACTTCTGATAAAATATTTTAGTCAACAAATGATACGAGAAATGACCAAGGTACAATACAGACTAGTAGTTTTTTATGATCTGATAAAAAACCTGAGGTATATATATATATATCACAACAATTAAATGATGATTGTGTATATATAAGTTAATACTTAAAGATGAAAATATGCCAATATACTTTACTCCCTTTGCATAACTCTAAATATCCTCAATTGTGATCTTAAAATTCTCCTCTTTTTATTAACTAATACAATTTTAATTTCACCAACCCATATAATATCACAGGGGTTGGTGGGAGAGTTTATTTATCCATTTAAAATGTTTTTAATATCCAATTGCATATATATCCTGTGTCTGGACAGGATTTCCAGTTGAAAATTCACTGAAATAACAACACTACGCCCGATATATATCATATTATCTACAATGACACAAGAAAAGAGTTGTTTCTGTATATTTCAATAGCTTAGTTGGACTTATATTTCACTAAGCTTTCTCTTTGTATCTTATATACTTTTAGCATTCATTTATCAAATATATTCATTTATCATACGCACACTTCTTACTCTGTGCCTTATATATACTCCTTAAGAGTCTAATCCCTCTTTTCTTAACATGGAATGCCTTAACTGTACTGCTGGTACGATTTAATGATAGAATTAACAACTACCAATTTACCGGTTATAAGGGGAAGATGAATTATAAACTTTCCCATTTACCAATTAATCAAACGGCATCTTTACTTTATCGTAAATCACTTAAAATGTACACAAATCAATGAAAATTAATGTGAATCAATGAAAATCAACATGAAAAGTTGAAAACACCTAATAAAGCTTTAATTTCGCAAGCTTTAGAAAATCGACTAATTAATCACTTTCACTATATATCAAAGTTCTTCGTTTCCTTCCCCCATACATTGCCCTTCGACCCCTCGTACTAAATTGGGGTTGATCTCGGAATTTTAAGCATCTCAGTTTTACTTAGAAATGCCTATCTTTACGATTAATAGATTATAATAGCTGTGGTAAATGCAATTCATTTTACCACATTTTTAATGCATCAGATATTAACCCCACATTTGAACAAATATTAGTGGAGCGTTCCAATAAATATTAAGATGCATTCTCAGAGTACTTTTCTTATATATAAAAGGCATTAGAACTTATTTCATATGCCTATCTTACCCAGATCACCCCTGCCTCCGTAATTTCTACTTAAATCTACACCTCCAACCATTTTCAGTTCTCCTCTTTAATATTTTTAAGTGACTCCTTCCTCCTCGACCTTGAATAACCCTTTTTCTAATTGCTTACTTCACATTTAGATAGCATCAATATCATTTTAATGATTTTATCGACACTTGCATATATTGTGGCTACCTCATTCTTGTAGCTACTACAGTTACCACGGCAACAGACTTATTTCTCATCATGTTGCCACCACTGTTACCATGGCAACAGATTTACTTGCATTTTACATGCTTTTGGCTCGACACCAATGCCTTATTGGCTACACACCAATATTACTCAAAATTTCTCAAGTTCGTAAGTCAAACTTCAATAATCTTGACTTATTAAAGATATAAGATTCTGATCGAATATGAATCTCAATATAATAACCATCTCATCACACCTCAATGTACCTCGGGATATAATTATCTCATCCCCTCCTTCTCGGCACTAAGACCTAGGCTTGTGACAGTGCAAAGGCTTGGCTCTGAACCCAAAGTGTCCGTAATTGCGACACTTCATCTTGTACAGACTCAAATTAATCCGTATCACCACTAAAAGTACCGATTTACAGAACCCACGCAGAGAACCCTTTAAAAAAGTACCTGCTAAAAGAGTATAGAGTATCAATCCACACACATGAAAAACATACAGCCCTTTTTAACAAAGGAGAATTTCGGTAGCAGCTACGTAGAAATATAGAAATATACATATATGACAAAGTCAAATATGACAAATCGACAATACCGTAAAAAGCTTAACATCGTAGCTTGCTGCTTGCTGTAACTCACAATTAGCTTGATGATATCTTTGTCAAGGCTATCTTCTGATGAGCAGACTCCGTATGACGGTGCAGCAAAAATTTGATGATCAGATATGAATCCGTTCATCAATTATAGAGTCTTGAATTCATACGTTTCACTGATTTTGACGAGTAAGCTTTTTCCTTGCATTTTTCTTCACATTTCTGCATCACGCTGCATCTCCAGTGTAGATGGTTCGGCTGTGTTGTGGTGGACAGTCTTCCAATGGAACGCTGTCATTCCATTGTATCCGTTTCTTCCGTTTATAGTCCGAAGATTTACTTATACTCAGGACATCTTGCACAAATTCAAACCAATAACATTCGGAGTGTTTTCAATTCACTCCTAAAACCATTTTACCTCCAAAAAACTTTCAGAATCCATCGGAAAAACCTTCCGAATGTTTTTAAATCAAGTTCCTTTGTTCTTCTGGCTCTTGCCGTGCCCCTTCACCCACGACTTTGGTTGTTTTCTGCGGTGGATGATCGGAACGGCACTTTCCGAGTCTTCTGAAGTGTGCGAGGAACTCCGCTCTTCTTCTCTTTTGTTCTGGAAGAGCAAATGAATAATTAATAACTAATAAAAATTAATAACTTTGTACAAAGTCACCACAAACGAGACTTCACATTACAGTATGCAGTGCCACTCAAGAAATCTGCAATGATGCTAGGATATATAATTGTTTTAAAATGTTTCGAAAGATCACATATTAAAGAAGATTGCCATGTCCTGATTCATTCATACAGATTACATACCATCAAATTTCTCAGTATGTTCAATATTTCTTAAAATCTCCTTGGACTATTAATATGGCAGAATAATCAAATGTATGTGACAATTATAACTACTCCAAAAATCAATTTTAGCAAAACATTTTGTAGGATTAAGATAATACATGACACTGTATATATCAATAATTATGATAGACCAGGGTATGGAACCCAAAAATTTAAGTCTAAACAACTTTGTAAGTACAGTGTATCTCTTAACCAACATCAACAAACAGCCAAAGTCTGAAAAATAAGTTATGCGTTCATACTGCTTCTATACTTGATATATTTGCAAAATAAAAAGCAACTACAACTAAAACAATAAGGAAGGGAGGGTTTTTTTAAGGATGGAGAAAATCTACAAGCAACTAAATAACTACAAGCTTAAAACACCATGCTAAAACACAACATAGACTAGAAACTACATGCCATATATCTGTGTAAGGTAACTTATTGAATACAATCACACCAGTTTTCAACCAACTTTTTTAAAATAACTATCAAATCTGACACCCTCACTTTAGCAACGTTGAAATGACATTGAAATAGAAACCAAAACTGATTTGAAAATAAAATATTGAATTGAGATATTTGAAAATATGAAAAAGAGTGACAGAATTTTGAAAATTGACAGGAATTGAGAATTTTCAAAGCGTGATTAGGAAGTAGGCACAGCATTAAAGATAAGCATTTGGAATAGTGTTAGGACTTTGGAAAAAGCATAGTAGGGTATAGCGCACACCTGGGACAGCATTGAAAATCATATAAAAATCATGATAATTCCAAAATTAGTTTGCGCCAAACAAAATAACAGCCAAATTAATAGATCCACAGACAGCACAAAGCCTTGCTTTCCAAATCATATAATATGCCATAGCAAAATATATATCTCTTTTTCCCAATTCTCCGTATTCAAAGAAAACTTACATGTAGCTGAACAAGCTCGGGAAATTCAGTATCGGCTATGTAGAACGAATCCAGGTCCTCACTTTTAGGGGACATTAACTCCCTGTAAAGTGTTAATTCTCTAATTAATTCACTAATTAATTCACTCATTCACTAAATCAATTCACCTATGTTACCCTAATTCACTGATTCACCAAATTAACTCGCTTAATAATAATCTTATTGGGAGCTAACAATTTAACCAAATAGATTTAAGTCCAGGGATAATTAAGTTCCAGAATAATTCTGACAAATTCCATCTATTCAATCACAAAGACCAATTTGAGCCAATTAAGCTAAATAATACCAAGATTAAGCTAAGTAAGAGCTACCAAAGCTAATACCAAGCTACAGCAAAATAATTCTTAAGACAGCAACATACAAATATATATCTGTATATATACTATGTTCATACATCTGCATTTCAATAATAGAGTCATCAATAAGACTACCCACAAGTCAGATCGAGACCCTGGGAAACGAATATATCCTTTCTGTTTCTTAATTCCTCTGTAAACACTATATTCTGATATTTAATATTCTGATTTCACATCAGGAGTACAAAATTCAAATATACAGCTCCAGTACTCTACAAGTACAACAATACAACATCAAAGCTATGACCTAACTGGTAAACCATAAAAGACTAGTTCTTTTTGTAACAATTACTAAAATGATACAACAAAGGCTAATGTACAGGATGTATAGCAGAATATATAAAATATAAAATTTCTACTAAAACGACATCAAGTAAACCAATATCAAACAAAATATCAAACAAATATTAAACAAAATATAAAATCATAATGATATAGAACAAAATCCATTTCGAAACAAAATATTAACTCGACTAATGACAACGAATACATAATTAACCATATCAATTAACAGTGTTTTGATGTTTCTAGTTATTGACTTGTTATACTTACTTATAGTAGCCATGTAGGAAAGGACAGGTGATTCCTTTAAAACAGGCTCCTTCCTCCCAAAAGCGACAAGTTATGATTGAGGTGTCGTGAGCGAATTTGCAATCCACCCTACGACATTTCCCCTCCATGTAGAAGCTGCATGGTTTCTGCCGAGACCCTGGAAAACAAATATTTATCCATAAATATTGCTACCTTTTAGACTATATTCAGGAGAGTGGGAATTAAACCCAGGACCCAGAAATTGGAACCCAGAGCACTACCAACTGAGCCAATATAAACTCTTTCCCACATGTCACAGAGAATCAGGAAACACGGCAAAGATGATAAGTACAATGTGACTTTTTCAGCTGTAGCAGCCAGGGGGCACCACATTGCAAACAGCCTTCTTACGCCACCTTGCGACATGACATGCAACTACAGTTGCAGACGGTAGTCTTCTCACATGATATGCCTTAGTAAAATTTCACCTATCGGAAATAATACTGGACCATCTAGAGATCCGGCTAAAAGGTATTGGTAAGAAATGGAACACATACACCAATTGTCAATAACCATTATACTTCCGTGGTCTAATACACAATAGATTTTCTTCAATTTGAAAGACATATAAAACACAAATTTTAACCTATTCTGAATGCAAAAGATTATCAGTGACAGACTGGGAAAACATCTAGGCCTATTGCAAATCAGTAGTAGTCAGTAGCTAATTTTAGAACAGTGTTAATTTAACACCATTGCCTCGAGTCCATAACCATTAATATTCCAACAATTACTACAAATCACCAACCTAAACGATGCCTCTGACCAGGCTTGGGCACTTGGACAGCAAAGGAGGTCTCGGAGCTCAACCACTGCTTCTCTAAGTCGCTGGAGTAGATCGGAGGCTGGCTCAACTCCGTTGCCACGGAGAAAGAAGGTTCACTTCCAGGTTCTTTTGTTCCAAAGTCACTTGTTGTGGAACCTTTTGTGGAACCCTTCTTAGAGCCGAGTTTCGAACCAGGTGGGGAATCGTTCAGGTGCTGTAAAGAAATGAGAAAAGAATGAAACAACTGTTTGATGCATTAATGGGTTTGTTTTTAATGCCATGAGCAAGCAAAATAATGGGTATTTAGATTTCAGAACCTTTCAATTGTTTTGAAGCAAGAAAATCTAGGAGTATAGTCTTCCAGAATCCAACTACACAAATGTTTTTTTAAAGCAAATATTTTACTTTTTGCGGGAGGAATGGAGGACCAGAAAAAATTAATTTACTACAATTTACAACTTGCAGCATGAAACCATGAAGTCTAATCGGCCAGTGACTGGTCAGTTACCCAAGCTGTAACATTCTGCTAGGTTATTTTTGAGAGAGCACTACATAATTTTAATCTGTGCAGATATGAGTTACAGAAATACACAATATATTACACAAAACAGTGTCAACTTCTAAATTAATAGAGATCAAATGCAATCAAAGAGCAATCAATGATGCATTACCTGAACGCCCAGTTCCAGTTCGTAACCCATGTTATTCCGTTGATCTTGGTCAGCGGGTAGCAGTGACGTAGCACCAGACTCAATCGGCGTCCGTCCTTCCTGGTCCAAGCTCGTCAAAGAATGTTCTCTTTTGTACGACTTCTTGGCTTTTCCAGGTTGCTGTTTCGAGTGCGTAGCATGACTGTCCGTATTGCTACTTGCACTCGTGAGTTCGTGGGACCCTTCAGATGCATCGTGCGTCATTTTTGCGTTTTGCGCTTTTTGCATCAGCTCTGAGAGGTCCAATGGTTGCATAACATTGGCATCAGTGTAATCGTAAGTGTCAAAGGCTTCGTAAGAATCGTGAAAATGACTCTTCGAATGTTTCTTAGCATAGCAACATCCGTCTGAATTGCTATCAGAGTTGCAGCCGTCGGGGGTGTCAAACGTATCATCCAGAGTACTCCAATTAGAGTGTCCATCAACTCCTAGTACACCCCCCTCTGCATTTATGTCCACAATGCTCCTATCCATTTCTAGAACTAAATCAAAGTCATTACGTGTGTGTGTCTCTGTTCTACCTAAGTGTATAAAGCTAACTTGATTCGTAACTTGGTTTGTAACTTGGTTTGTGACTTGATTCCCAGCCACAACTGAAGTCTCGACATTGTTATTCGTAGATGTACCACAGTCAGCACAGCTGAGATGTGACGTAATCCCTCCCACACTATCTCCATCCGTTTCGTCATCCATCTTAGAGAGCGATTCTGGCGAATCCTCCAGCACTGACTCCAAGTGGATTGAATCCATGAGTAGGGAGTCCATGTTCAGTGGATCCGCAAGCAGGGAGTCCACGTGAGAATCCAGAAGAAGCGAATCGTGCGATGAATCCACTTGTAGGTTGCCGCAAGGTTTGAATGTTGTAAATGTGAATACATCGTTGCAAACTGGTGATGTATTTGCAACGGAGTGAGTTGCGACACTGCTCACATTGTTGTTGGTACTGAAGGACGATTTAGGGACGTGTGGCAACCCTCCAGGGACACCATCGTAACTCCAAATGGAGCTGAAATTCTGCGTGCCGTCAGATGCGATATCTGCGGCTTCCTCCTCCTCTCCGCTCCACAACTGAGCGAGGGGTAACCCACTCAAGTCTTCCGAAGATATGTCCGCCCCCATGCTCTCGTAGTCACTGCTTACTTCCGGACTCTCTCTCGCTTCGCTGTATCCTTCATACGACTTGCAATCCTCCTCCACGAGACGTTCTGCATCAGCCTGACTCATCTCTAACTCCGATTGGATGTCGGAAGTGAACATCGTCTCAAGGACGTTCGTGTTATAATAATCTTCCTCAGTCTGCGTGCTCATATCTCGCTCCTTTTCGACTTTGAACTTCGGGATGAATTCATCTTCTTCCGGCTCAATGTAATGCCGGAAGAATTGGTAGTTGCTCTTTCTTCCCAACATCCTCCAAGCTTCTTCTTCACTAAGCGGACTAACGACATCTTCAGTTTTGTAGGCATTCGGATCGACCTGTTGACCATCGAACGGAGTCCTGATCGGCCGGAAATGGCTGTGAGGAGAAACCTCGACAGTAGGTAAGCCAACGGGAGCTACCATACCTAACTGGGTGAAGATGTTGGTGTCCGATTTGTGGAGGAGTTTCACTTGGAGCAGACGAGGATTCGGTGGTGCGGGTAGGTGAAGTCTCGTGTTAAGGATCGGCTCACTCTGCACGTGAGGCAAGGCAGCCATGCGCCGAGGGATCGTAGAAGTGAAGGCTGTGTTTTCGGACGGCATGAAGTCCACGCTTTCTGGAGTCAACTTGATCCTGAAGTCGAGACTCCTGCTATCCAACGAGCCACGGTGGCAATCTATACATCTCAATGAACCATCAATATGGTTCTCCAACTGCTCCAGGCTCTCTAATGAACTTGAATTTCTGTGGTCTTGCCTCGATATCTGCCAGGCATCATCCATGAACGTAAACAAATCATCCATGTCGACTTTCTGTTGCCAGATTGCCGCCTCAGGGAGCAAACTGCTGTCGTAGAGGCCTCCTTGGATGAAAGATGACGAAGCAGGTCCCTGGATACTGATGTTGAGGTTGAATAAGTATTTCTGAATGTTGTCTAGCGTTGAGCTACTGTCCCAGGGGTGAGGCTCGAAGTCACATCTACCCTGGACGTTCACATCCCACAGTTGAGAGGTCAACCGGCCGTCTTGATTCGGTGATAACAGCATATTTAGCGAGTGACTGAGGCTTTGAGGGTAATCGTCGTCATAGACATAGTCCGGGGTGAAGAGAGGTCCGAAGAGCGATCCGTGCACGACGGGAGTCCAGGGAGTACCTCGAGGGCTCCAAGGGGTTGCTCGGCTGTTCCACGGGGTCATCCGCTTCCCTAAGACTTCCAGGCAATTCTCCAGAGTCAACTGGCAGTTGCACGCCCCTAGCCACATATGTAGAGGAGACTGATCGCATGGGAGGTAGACAGGACCCGTGAAGTCAAGCTCCAGACTCAGGGGCTGTTGGCATGCTCCCTGGTGCGGTTCTCTCAATGCCAGAGGTTCTATCGGCAGTGGTTCGGCGTGAGAGTGATTTGGTGAATTTCTTAACGAAGCCGGTGGGCTGTACATATCTGCATCGTCTCCGACTGTGAACACAGGTCTGACGTTTAAGATATCTTCCTGATCGTCTTCATCGTCCAGGTAGTACTTCATCTTATCGTGAGGCTCACGTTTATTTCTCTCGATCTCTGTTTCGTATAGTAACTGGCTCCTCTCAGGGTCCTCAATTGGGCTCTGTAACTGCCACAATTTGCTGATGTTCAGGTCGATGTCATCTTCATCATCTAGGCTACAGCTCGTCTCTAAATTGATGCTGTCCGACATTGAATCTACTCTGTGGAAGGCTTCTTCTACGGCTGCAGATAAGCTTCCTGTTCCCTCCTCTTCGCTAAATCTACTATCCATCATCCCCAGGTTGCCAAATTCATCACTGAAGCCACTGTAATCAAACAGAGACGAGCTCGAGAGGTCTTTCTGCAAGTTGAAGATCTTGTCCACTCCATTGCGGCTTTTCACTTCATCCGGTCCCTCGTCATCGGAGTTTGAATCGAAGGCAGCTTGTATCGCTTGTTTGATGCTTGTCTCCCAATCGTCGTTGGCGTTATGATCGGGATCTTCATGAGAAGAAAGCTGCGTACATAATTCAGTTCCACTGGTACTTAACTTGGGTGAACGATCTTGCCCTTCTGAACCAGAGCTCAACTTGGGACTTCTCGGGAATTTGTCAAGACTCAATTCGCTTCCTTCCGAGCTGCCGATGATTCCAAGATTAACCGAAGACTTGTTGTGATCCTTCTTCTCCTTGTTAACGGCTTCTTCCGCTCTTTTGACCTTATTAAAAGCTTCTTCTGCTTCCTTAGTCCTGCTGAGGAGCAACGTTTCTTCAGCACGGCAGAATGGTGCATCATTAGCATTGCCAAATGGATCGGGGCATGATATGAACACCTCATTTTCCATTGGAAAGCTAATATCTTCAACACTCGTTCGTACATCTTCTGGACCTTGATCTGCTTCTTCTACTACATTCAGAACTTCTTCTAAAGCTTGATCCAAGATTGTTTCTTTGCATTTATTGAGGACGTTTTCTTCCAAGGCCATGATGTGCGCCTCGTTGTCCTGTTTTGGTTTGCCGAGTTTGATGTCAGCATCTCTGGACTGCTTTGCTTCTTCTAGCTTCTTAGTCTCCTCTAGTTGTTTCACTCTGTTAAAAGCCTCTTCCGCTTCCTTGGCTCGCATGAATCCTTTCTCAAGAGCTTCCTCAGAGTCGCTGTTGTCCGTGAACGAGTTGTTTAAGGTCCAGAAGAAGTTATCTTCTGTAGATACAGCTTCCAAGTCTGTGACACTGTCTACAAAACTCTCGGCGATGCTGTCGGCCATGCTACTGCAGTGGCTGATGTTAACAGTTGGAGGGCTCGGCATTGCGGGCAGATTGTTCGCTGCTGTACTCTTGGATAAATCATTGGTGGAAATTATAATCGGAGGCGGCTCAGATTGTATCTCGTTAGTGGGAGTAGCTGAGTGTTCATTCTCTTCGTAGATGAACTCAGACGGAGCTTGTACAAAAACATCATCATCTTCCTCTTCATCCTCATCATCTTCCTGCTCCTCGGCTAATTCTTGTTCTAGCTTCAGTTTGAGTTGAGTAATGTAGCGAGCGAGGGAGTCATTATCGAATTTATCTGTTGTTTCTTTGTTGTTGTTGCCGTTTTCGTCCTGGATGTTATCGCGAATATCCCGGATGTGCTGGATCTGTTCCTGGAGCTGATCCTGGATGTGGAAGCGGAAATCGAAGTAGAAAACCGGATGAGCCTTCCTCTTGTAGAGTCTCTGAGAAGCCAGAGGGCTCTGCGGGACAAGCATCTCCAAGGGCTGGGTGTACCACGACATGTCTTCTTTCAGCTCGGTCACTTCACCCGCACCCGCGCTCCGCATCATTTCCATGACCCGTTCCAGCCACATCTTGCCGTTGAAGGTCTCCCATAAGTTGGCGATCCATTCTTGAGACGTTTGCTTGTACTCCAAGGAATCCCTCACGCCTGTCACGGGGCTGGCTCCGATGCTCCGAGCTTCCGACTTGCTTCTTCCCGAACTGAAACGAGACAATTTAAGAAATGATAAGAACAAGTATTCAATACTGAGTGAGGGGTAACCCGCTCAAGTCTTCCGAAGATATGTCTGCCCCCATGCTCTCACAGTCACTGCTTACTTCCAGTACAACAAATTAGCTATGAATCATAGTAATGAAAGACTGTCCAAAATAGTTCACAAGTCCCAATGCTTTTGTTGTCATCTTATTAAAGGATTTACATGAGCAAAGAATAAAAGAATGTGCAAATAATACAGATTCACCAACTCCCCAAACTTCAAGGTGCAAATAAGAGTCAATACCTCGATCAAAAGAGATAACAATGGCAAATAACAATGCGAGACCAATCATTGCAGAAATACAAATGAATGTGATGTCAATTTCAATGTATCAAGCCTTTTAGCCCTCCAATTTTGGAATTTTAAGGAAGTTCAAGGTAAATATACCAGTGACAAAGACCGATCTGAGAAATTTACACAGGATACGAAGCTACTCTTTAGTCCATGGGTACAAGATTCATTCTGATATGTGAAATTCACATTTTGGCTTTTAAAGCAGGATCAACTGTACCTACATTGTGTAATACAAAGTGTACAGGAAGTCAGCACAAAGAAACTTCACACTGAGTTAATCCACTTTTTAACAAATGTTTAAACACTTTACACTAGTTCTAAACAATTTTTGTTTGTGTCCTGTCCAAAAAACAACAACATCATGGCCATGACAATTTGACAAATAGGATAACCATTGAATCATTGTCCAACTAAATTAAACCTTACATCCTACGAATAGCTACAAGAAGTAACTTATACTATTTGTAGCAAGATTTTTGCTGAGTTAAGTTACTGAAGACCAACAGTCCTTCATTGTATTGTCAAGGCATGATGTGAATACAAAATATTTCTACTTTAAGACTACAGTATGTTCTTGCTCATTGCGAAACAAAGACCTTCAAATTTAACAAAGACTTTTAAATACAAGGTTACCATCAAATACAAACAAACATCCTGGTAGATAAAATGTATACATGTAAGTTAGGTGTCTGAGAAATGAGTCAATTGACATTTACATGGAAAATTAGCATTACTTAATCTGTAAATAAATAAAGACTAATAAAGATGTCACCTAAAACAGTTAATCTACTGATCATGATACTTGCAGGAATGTTGGTATCTTAGAAGGGTCACCGAGTTCATCTATCCATTTTCATTATTATTTATGTAAGTTCCGCAAAGGATCGCACAGTCATAAATAGACTATTTTTTCTATCTCAAATTAGATGTCAGGTCTACAATACCAGGTGAAGACCAAAAATTGCCCATTCAATGGCGTTTTCAGTAAGACTGAGAGAAATTTCTGTGGCCCCACTCAATCTATTGACAAAATTTCTCCATTGTTCACAAAATTCTCCTACCACTGTAACTAGACGTTCAGTCCACACAATGTTCTATATAATGAACTTGAACATATTCCCATTTCTAGAAAAGAGGAACACAAACAGTCGAACAGCTCCAAAATAGCATATTTTCGAGATTGACCGTGTGTGGCATGTCCCAAATGTGTTAATTTTCACGCTTAGTCTGAAGTGAATCTGTAAAAAAATGTTTTCATACCAAGAAAATAACAAAATCTAGATTAGTGAAAGTGGCATTCTCTACATATTGATTTCAGGCCTAAAAAAATCTCTAAGTGAATTTTAAAATAAATTCTCATTTAATAAAATATGGACAGCGGCAGAAAACAGCACAACATAACATCTAGTACTGTAGATTGACTACGACGTATTTCCTACTTGTATTGATTTCCAAGTTTTAAAAAGTCAGAAGTGAATTTGCAAATATTCGCAATTCAACAAAATAGGGACACCAGCTAGTAAACAGCATAGCAAGATTATTTTAAGATTATCTGATCATATCTCGGTTTAAAATCTTTCAGTATTTCCTGAAACATTATCAAGATAATGTGAATACCCATTGATTTTTCAAGTTTATAAATATACAAAGTTATCGATTTGCGAGTCTTTGCATGAATCATAATCAGGTGACAGCCCGACAAGAAGATTGACAAAAATATTTCATAAATGTAAATTAAAACGATAACAACGCAATAAATACAGCATCTGAACATGGCATCTAAATGTGTTCTATCTTTTGTTCTATCTCGTATATGTCTTAATCATTACACAGCAAAACATATGCACTGAGGAGCAGTCTGCGAACACCCTAGGAACTTGGCAACATAAACCATCTGAGTAATATTTGGGTCATTTTTGCAGACATTGACTCATATATTGTTGGCTCTATCATGTTTAGTCTGGAGAAATCTCCAAACATAAAGAAATTTAACACTTGAAATACAGACAGAAGTCAAAGCTCTGTACTACCAAAGATATCAGTCAGTAGATAGAGGGGTAGGCATTGGGTGTTTCTGGTAATTTTTGGCAAATTGTAGTGACAAAGAGATTGTGGCAGTGACAAAGCGTCTATGCTGAGGTCACATGATGTCTACGTCTAGGTCACATGATGTAACAAAGCACATTTAAATGAGATATTAATGTGGTTCGGAGCTGTGGTACTGATGAGACGTAAAACCCAACTGTGGTTATAAAGACAGTCAAAGGCTTGTATTCTCTGCACAAATTTAACAAGCTACAATCTACATTTGCTAAATACTCGTTTGAAGGAAGAAAAAACTTTTATTTCCATTTCTTATACAAATATATATATATGTTTCAATCTGGAACAAAACATGTCTATACCAGAAGGAGCCCATCACAGTATCATGAAGACATCATCAAACTTAGCATCAAACTTTTAATTGATGTAATCTGAAGCTTTACAACAATAGACAAATTAATTTTTCTACCTGGAAAAAGTTGACCATCAGAACTGAATGATTTTTCATTGATACTTACTTTACTTTTGGCACGACGAATACAGGCTTCCTCCTGTAGGTGGGGTTGAGGCTACTCGAGTGCCCCCTTGTGTATTTGGCGAGAGGCTTGTCCTGACTGGTGTTGGTCGTTCTTGGAGAGCTTCCGGCAACTTTGGCCCAAGGTTTCCCGTCAGGTACGGCAGAGGTAGTTTTCAAAGTGTCGGTGTTGTTGGTACTCAGGGCTGGAAAGGCTGCGTAGTATCTGGAAAAAAATATATTTACGGTGAAAATTTTGAAGAAATGCATCATTCACAAATAAGATGGATGGATGATTGGGTCTCACATCCTTTATTTATGCTCTCAGTAGGCTAATTAGAACAGCCAGTCACTGAAGGATACAGCAATGACTCGATAAGGCAAAGGATCATTCACAAAAGATAAAAGGAATCCTTCACATACAAGATGGATGGATGCATTGGGGCTTTACATCCTGTATTCATGCACTTGTTAGCTAATAAGGACTGTCAGTCAAAGGAGGGCAAAGCAATGAATTGAAGGATAATTCACAAATAAAGAATATTTTCGACAAAGCAAGTATGTCTTACAGAGTGACAAGGCTTTTTCAAAGTGAGCCAGGCAAATAATTTTTTTATTGAATGTTTACCATGCCATGTCATTCTGATTCGACACTGTTTACCAAAGAAAAGGGGCATCCTATGACATATATGACCAGTAACTTGAATTCAACACATGATAAGTACAGAACTTGCTGCAGAGGGCTACACTGTGTGTATGTCAATGCAGCAAAATTCATCATCATTCGACAATGTAAATCATACAATATAAATGCAAAATACACATCATGCATACAGATTTAGAGAAAATCATAGATAGATCAAAATACAGGAAATGTCAGTGTCATCCCTTGATAATATCAATACAATAGAGTATGCCAAGTCAACTTTAATAGTAAATGGTGAAGTTCTGTATTTCAAAACACCTAATTCTTTCCTGCTTATTTTTTAATACATCTGTCTCTCTTTGTATCTATCTTAGTATCTAATCTAGTCTATCTCAGTATCTATATCTATCTTGTAACTCTCCTATCTCTATCTGCCTATTATCTTGTCTAAGTACCTCCATAGAGTCCCTACTAACTATGTTAACTTCTCAAGCAAATAAAAATCTCCGCAACATAAAATACAAACTGTAACAAACCATTTAGTCCTGCACTTCGAAAAGTGTGAGCATTGCTTATGCTGAAGACTTCACAAGTGCAAGGAGCCAAGGACTGTCCTATATCTTGAGCACACAAAAAGGAGGAAAGTAATGCTCAAGCATAGAATGCCATGTATTGCATACAGAGCTATCCATTCAGTGTATTATCACACAAGTCTCAACAGCGGCCGGCTAAAATAAAAACACAAAGCTTTTTGCTTGACTATTGCCAGCAACTGCCCGTCCAAACCGAGATACTGGCTGTACATCTGACTGACCTGAGTGATGCTTTGTCCTAATTAGCCTGCCAAACTACATAAATATAGGACGCAAAGCCCTTATCATCCAAAAAGTGTACCATGATCGTTTAATGAGCCAGTTCTTTTTTGGTGCTTATTGTGATGTCCAGTTGTTTCTCTCATTATAATCGATGGATGATAGGAGCTTTACGTCCTGCATTTAGGCCCTTGACAGGCTGATTAGGACAGAACAAACAGAATGGGTATGAAGGATGATTCAGATTGAAACTGCTGTCCAACATCTTTGTCATCATGTGATCTTATTTAGATTCTAGAAACTTTGTCAAAACTTAAGTCATGTGACAAGGCATTCGCATAAAATCACTGCACCTCTAAATCAGGTAGATGTAACAGTGACCAAGCTAATCTAAACCTAATTTTTTAAAGCCTAAACTTAAGGCATTCACTTTATGAAGCTTCATTAAACAATGTTAAAGCTGCCAATAAATTGACAGAGTTTCTTTCCATATCTATATCTATAAAAATATAAATATATGCAAAAATAATTGCACTATACAAGTGTCACATGAATCCATGAGTTTGAAAAACAAGATACTCAGTCTAGTACAGTCATTGCACCACACAACACTTCTGTTTAGTACAGTATACAGTGTACACGTGATTCGCATCTGGTGATTTCGTCAATGTAGTTTGCCGCCAAATTGATGATGGGCACACGAGACACAACAGAAAGATAAGACCAAGGGGTAAGCTAGTAAACCTGGAAGCTACAGCCAAGGAGCGTTGCTTCTATACACCTTCGCCTTTTTGTTCAGTACCGTACCTGCTCGATTAACTTGGTGATGTACTTCATGGTTACCATGTGGGACCATAACTACTCGATTATTTTGAAGGTGTACCCTGTAAGCTCCTGTAGCAGCCATGTGGTACCATAACTACTTGATTATTTTGGAGGGACGCGTTGTACAGCCATGTACCAAGTTGGTAAAGGTGTCGCCTCCTTCCAGGTCCCATGCTTGATTCTTAGCTCAAGTCAGCGGGATGTTAGTTTTGTTTTTGTTTGTTTGTGTTTTACGCCTCAGCAGCACCTTAGTGGGCTATATTGAGGCAGGCGATCGCCGTATGATGATGAGATGAGAAGACTGTGAGTCTGGTACATATCCTATTAATTCAGGGATGCCCAGGGTCTTTCAGTTGCCACAGCATAGAACACTGGATACAACCCGCCTCCGTTTAATGTCCCATGGGCTCGGACTAAATTGAATTCCGGGGTGGGATTCGAACTCACGCCCTCAGAGCCAGTGGTTGTGCAAACAAGCACTCTTAACCATTAGGCCACGGAGGAACTCTCAGCGGGATGTCAGATATGTTAATATTGTTATATTGGCTGTCAAGTGAATAAGGGTCTCTGGCTCTATGTCTATGCTTGACTGGTAAAGACCCAACACTTGGAACCTTTCTTCACAGCAAACTCTCATATCTATTTAGTCCAGCAAATCGATGCTACTACACTGCTGTACAGCTCCGAAGCATCTATTGCTTCTTTTTGACGTACAGGGATACACTTGAAAACGAATACAGCCACTTATCATGTTTATCTGCCATTTCAATTAGATAGTTACCTCTGACCTAAGCAAACAGTAAAGTTCCCACTTTTAGAAACCATTTATAATTTATAAGATACTTAGACATCAAGCCCCAAAATCACACTTCACTCGGTCATAAGCCTGTCCAAACATCTCGGAACACTCTCCCAAAAAAGAAGCAGTGGCAACTTTGTTCAAGTAAATACAGTATTTCTTTTCTTGGGACATTCCTCAGTGTGTTTCTTTTGTATTTTTACCAGAATATATATGTCAGGTATGCCCCAGGGGAATTCCCTGTCTGCTAATACTGACGTGTACATAGGTAAATCCTCGAATCTTCCTGTTTTCCAATTTTGTTCAATGTCTTCCAATATTATTATGCATTTGTATTATCAGAGACGATGAAGGGATGGATGTTCGAGGCATTATGTCCTGTATTTATGCACTTGGTAACCAATTAGGACAGGAGGAGGACACGATAATGAGGACAAGGCAATGAGACGAAGGATGATTGAAACAGCCGTCCAGCATAGGCCAGGTGACCGCAAGAGCTGGATTCGAACCCCGGACTCAGCGAAGCACGCGACCACTAGACCAACCCTCCCCCCATCAGGGACGAAAGTACCATGTAATCATCAACCTTGAATATTTTCTATAACTTTCAACAGGCCAAGGCCGGTTTTTGGATGGAATGGATGATTTGGGTTATAAGTCCTGTGTTCAACTGTTCATGCACTCAGACCTCCGGTAGGTTTATTGTGACAGGAAGAAAATGGATTGTGGATGCATGGATGATTGGGGCTTTACGTTCTGAATTCATGCCCTTTGTAGGCTAATTAGGACTGTAGCAGTACACAGCAATTTGGAGAGGGATGATTGAAACTGCTGTCCAACATCGGTCAAGGTCAAGGTGACCAGGCCAGACCTGGAATCGAACCCTGGACCCAGTGATTGGAAGCTCAGAACGCCATAGACTAAGCCAACTCCACTCGCCCTATTCTATACATAGACTTAAGAATGAAAATATTATGACGTTAAGCCTCGAGGAAAAACCAGTGAGCAATTAAGCATAACAGATTAGTTCATTACTTTCTCAAAATACATCGGAGCACAAAACAACAATATTCGTTGTCAAAACACATCGGCCATACAATGCGAGGATATATGAATTATGTGTATGGTGGATGTGTCCAAGGTTTTACAATACATTTATTAGCAGAGTACTCGAGCGCGAAGGCCAGTAATATTATGATCAGTATATCACATATATATCACCTATTGCATAATGCATTCATTATAATAACAATACAGCGAATACACCAAAGTACTTCAGGCTACCTCATCATAAAGTATCATTATGTAACCCCTGGATTTCTATAAATAGAAAGCATACGCCCTGTATGAGTATGTATGGAGTGCATGAATGGGGATGCAACTCAGTTGCAACGAACATTGAATGATTTGGAAAGATGTTACACTTTGTAATACACAATACATGCACAAATATAGACACTATGTGTATATTTACATGATATACAGTACTATGTAAATATGCTATTACAATAAAATGCTGAAAATATGTGAAAATATCCATGTCAACGATCGAGTGTAGTTTCGTAGTATCTTTTACTACTATAGTAAAATAGTAAGTTCCCAAGCAAATATATCATATTTGTAAAATAATTTGCATTGCATATATCCTATTTAAGTCCGAGAGCCCCTGTCACTCAGTGTACACATTCATGACATGTACTTACTATTGAGTAGGCTATGTAGTGTCATGGTACGTACTATATTACACAATTTTGACCAATATTTTAACATGTTGTAACAACAAATGAGCAAAGTTCATCAACCTATGAGGCAATACTCAGTGTTCAGTGGTCCCTGCATTATAAGACCGCCCTTCTTCAGTCATGAAGTGGTCTCACTTGGGGTTGCAATCTCTGCATGGGATGCAAAATGCACAGAAATACTACTAGTGCCAGAGGAAGGTGGTCACATTCATTGCAATGTCGTCCTCATATTCTAGTTAGCCTACCAAGCGCATAAATACACGACAAAAGACCCAATCATCCGTCCATTTAGTTATAGGGAGTAGGTCTGACGGATGATTGGGCATTCACATCCTGTATTTATGCACTAGATAGACTAATTAGGACAGGAGGAGGACACAACAAAGAGGCAAAGGATGATTGAAACAGCCACCCAACAGACTAGGGAGCCGGACCATAGGCTGTGATGCTGCTCAAATGATTGACAAAATTTAAGCAAGATAAACTTTAAGCATGCCTGGATGTTATCAAACCTTAAACAGTAAATATTTTGCTCAATGTTTTGAATGCAAACTTTGCAAAGGATAAGAAATGGACAAAAAAATAAAATTTATAAGCCTAGTGTCAGGGTCAGCAGTAACAAAAATATTATTCAGACCAAATTTGATCACATAAATTAACCTTCAGTATCTCATTAACAAACAAGCATACTTTAAAATATTGTTAAACCCAAGATCATATTTGGCATTTGATATCTAATGTCATATATAGTTACAATTTACTGCACACTAACTAAAAGCTACCTTCAAACGAAGGCTAAAAAAGGTGAATAAACCTTGAAATTATGATATATGCATTCCATCTAAGTATGTGATCGATGTATGAAAGAATACAGGATATATAAGACCACATTTCTTGAACAGGATCATAGAGATATCATCAAAGTGTCCCATTTTTAATTGCCAAATTGTCAAAATATTGTAGTTTGCCCGGCAATGGATAAATCTGAACTTGTTTCATCACCATACTCAAGAGCGTTACATATAAAATTTAGATCATATCTCATTAAAGAATTAACATTTCATACATCATGTAGATACAGATCTTGAAACTCTAAAATAAGTAGGCCTAGTCGATCTAAAAGTTTGTAAACAATTTTTAATCACACCAAAACTGATTTTGCACTCATAATAGCTATAAATAAATACTTAATAATGTAGTATGTACATCTCATCAAAAAAATTGTCAAGGCCATGGCGTATAATGATTATCCATCAACCGCATTTCACGAATACAATAACCTTGAGATTTTTCACTAAAATTCACCTTTTTTCTGTTTATTTTTAGTCTTTATTTTTCATACTACATTAATTCAGTTGACTTGTAGCTATCCAGAGGTCAAACCAGTTGACACTGCACTCACTAGAAAGTCACAATTTTTCTTTGCAAAAAAGAGAAAATAAAGAGAAAATCAGTGCAAATTGTATTCAGACAACCAGAAGTAACAATTTAGCTATTATTTGTTATCATGTACATTGTAACAGAATTATATATGTTTCCTTGACCCTTGCACAATTTGTATCAATTGCTTGTAATGAAATAGATCATGGAAACTTATTTTAAAACAATTTTCTTTTTTTTTCTGGGGCAGGGGGGGGGGGAGCTTTTTAACTATTTCTGAAAACACGAACCCAAGTTCATACTAGTCGTTGGTAGCTAAATTAAAATATTGAATATAGTATGCCATTCTAAACTTTAAAAATTTTTCCAGTGAAGAAACTTATTTACGGCAATAACATTTCTTTTGGAAATTCCAAAATGTCCCTCATAAAAAACGGAATTATAGATAATTTAATGGCCAAAAATTCCCCAGATGATATTTCCAAAACAGTAAACAGAGTTCCGGCAAAACACTGCTCCAACATTGCTCAGACAAAGCTGCATATTTAAAGCTAATGGCAAAAGAACATGATTTCCTTGGCCTTACAATGCTAATAACGCAATACCATCCTTGTCTCAGTCGAAATGAATGGGTGATTGGGACTTTACATCCTGTATTTATGCACTTGGTAGAGCGAAGTAGGACAGGTGGAGGACACAGCAATGAGGCAAAGGATAATTGAAACAGCCATCCATCATAGGCCAAGGTGACCGAGCAAAGGCTGCATTCAAACCCTGGACACAGCGATTGGTAGGCTAGCACGTCCAAACCTACCAATATACGATCATAAGAACTGGTAATGAATTATACTCATACTCAATCAAAATATTTTATATTAATCCTTTGACCCGACAAGACTTAATTTTATAAGGACATAACCTCGGCATAAGGTTACACTAATAGAGCAATTGGGTGGATAATCCACGTCAATTATAATATCATTCATAATAGGAATCATTAGCAACTAGTCAACTAGTAAATCATATTGATGGTTTGTACTATGAAACCAATTCCTAATAGTTTTCACCTGAACACAGGTCACAAGCTGAATGACATGCCACAAAGAAGAATTGGTGACTTAATGTCTTATCATGAGCAGTTTCTTCTACTGAATTTCACTATTTTCCTCTTCCAATAATATTTCAATTTTTCAAGTCTTGTAGATCTTTTTCCAATAGAGCACTTGAGTGAGTTAGTGTTTTACGCCCCATCGGCACCGATGTGGGCTATTTAGAGGCAACAATACAGCACTTAATTTTCGGTCAATGAAACTAAAACCAAGAAATCATAATATATACTGGTAATACGTGGTTTTGAATGTTAATACCGTAATACCAGGCCCTGCTGTGTCCATCACAACCTAGAGCATCTCAATACAAGCTTACACTTATACACAGTCAACCTTGATACTTCATTCGTCTACCTACTTGGCAATCCAGAGATCGTCTTAAATTTCTTTGACTAACCTCTATTGAATCAAACATGACCCTGCTCTTGAGGGTCTTAGTAATATAGCCATTTGATTGTGTTACACTTAGAAATCAAAGCAATGTTATACTGCATGAAACGCCATCTTCACGGGTCTCGAAGCAGAGTTACTCTCTATCAGACCAACTAGATAACCTGTTTCCCTAACAATGTAGTAGCAAACCAAACCTTGAAAATGTGGATGTTCTTAATACCAGTTTCTACTGTATTAATTTAACTCCCAACCTTGAGTGCCTCAACACTGGTTCGCACTGTATTAGACTACCTAGATAACCTTGGTTGCCTAACAAATCAGTCCTTGAAGTTCTTCATACCAGGTTCTACTGTGTTTTACCCCAGCCTTGAGGGTCTCAATGCCAGATTACTCAGTATACAAGCATTACCTTGATATTGACATGTGGATAGAGCTCAGGGTGGCATCAGAATGATCAATCGCTTGAGAAATCAATGAAGTAATACATCTTACAAGTTAATCAATTACTTTGTGAATTTCTTATTCCTATCAAATGCTATTAAGTATTAATTTAATGCTTCTAAAAATCTTTTTACAAAGAAGGCTTTTCTCGAAGAAGCGATATTTCACTATTTCACAGTATATCGCTGGTAACCAAGAAACGCATAACTATCGTATGAATAAATGAAATCTTAGTCATACAATTCTCGGAATTAGTGACACATAAAATTTCTTGTAAACTGAAAAGCATGATAACATGTACATCTTCCTTTATGTAATCCTTGGAATATACAGAACAATGGTATAGATGGATGGATGTTTCGGGCTTTACGTCCTGTATTTATGCACTTGGTAGGTTAATTAGGACAGGAGGACGACACGACAATGAGGCAAAGGATGATCGAAACAGCCATCCAACATAGGCCCAGGTGACCTGGCAAGAGCTGGATTCGAACCCTGAACCCAGCGATTGGCAGCCCAGCACGCTGCCACTAGACCAACCCTCCCCCCCCCTCCCCGCATAAATGCAGGACGTAAAGCTCCACTCATCCATCCACCTCATCATTAGGTCTGTCACTGGTTCATATCAGCTTACATAGCTGCAGCACAACCAGCATTGAGACAATTAGACATCTCAGATCTGTGAGTTTCCAAATGCTCATCTGTGAGGCTTGTGTAAGCAAACTCTTATCACCAACCAGGCATTACTCAAACAGTTCAGACAACTCAAGAGGTCAACGACATATAGGACATAAACAAACGCTCAACCCAGTTCTACAATATGTTGTTAACACCATTTCAAAACTGAATAAAGGTAAATGATAGGAAGCCTAAGGTAGGTGAGAATAGTGCAGCCCTCCAAAGCAAGTTCTTTGAGGAGTCCCCAATATGTACACATTATACCCAAGTGTGGGACCTTTATTTAAACAACATTTGTGCTTATTGGATAATATCCTTACACAATAAGCACAACGTCAAGATATATACGCAAGATATACATAAGATATACCTGACATAACCTAACAATAACAATAACATTGCACGCCCAAAATATCCCAAACAATGACAACATACCCTATAGCAAATCATCAATCTTGTATTGTGTCACCTCACAAGCACAACATTATGTCAACCCATAACCTTGAAGATACATTTCATACAAAGCTAACATCAGATGGATGATTGGGGCTTTACGTCGCACATTTATGCACAAGGTAGGCTAATTAGGACAGGAGGAGGACACAGCAATGAGGAGACACATGAATGAAACAGCCGTCCAACATATGCCCAGGTGATCCGGCAAGAGCTGGATTCGAACCCAGGACCCAGCAATTGCCACCACTGAGCTTACCCTCCCCCCCTCAAAGCTAAGATCAGAAATTTATTATTATACACATCATCTCATCAGTTATTACCAAAAATATTATCAGCATGATCAGACAACTAGCAATCCAATTATCTGATTATCAATTCTTTCAAACTTACCAGTATCAGTAAATAAAGTTCTTCTACTCTCCGAACATGTATCATGTGTACATTCCAATAATTCCACGCAATGTTTCGTAAGTTTGCATCTCATATAATTGACACGAAAGACCTTTGGGCCGACAGCAGTAGAATAACTGTATCACTGCATGAGTAATGTAGATAATCACTGCCAAACCAGCTAGAGCTGGATAGATAGACTAGTATGTGTTATGGTAATCACAGATATATCCTTCGAATTGCCATAACAATGAGCAAGTAGTCGTTCGCCAAACGGCCTCCGGACCAATACTCCAGAGCTGTAGTCCTCCAGAGCAAGGCGAAATTGAATAATCAAAAAACTCAGCCTTGAGTTGATATAAAGCAACCTTGGACACTCTCTTAAGTAGTGTTTCCTGCATTACAGTTTTTAGTACAATGCACTAAAGTTGAACTACACAAAGAGAGCACTGGCCCAGTTCGGAGTAGACCGAGCAACTGGGTGTTTTCTGTTTATATTTTGATCTTCTGGCATAACGATGACTTGCAGATCTTTTTAAATTTAATTTATCCAAAAGTTTAAAGATTTTCAGGTTGTCTTATTTATCCACAAATCCACAATGATTAGGCAGTAAAGCAATGTTTGAATAAAAGCTTTTGATAGATAGATGGATAGATAGATATGGTGAGTGCAGCCCTATAAGCCCAGATCTGGGCACCCATGAGGGTCGATTGATTAGATGGAAGAGAGAGCGTGAGTCCTCAACATGTTACACATTTACCCCCATGTGAGGGATTTTTTATTTGCACAGCACAGACACTGACACAAAGACCCGCTAATCAACATCTCATCCGAACTACATTCAGCTGGGATTTTGCTCATGAAGGTCGACTGAAAATTTGAGGTTCCCCAACCGGGGTTCGAACCCATGCAGGCAAAGACCTTCAGTGAAGCAGGCAGGCACCTTAACCACTCTGTCACCCAGCTGCTTTTGTATTTCATCACCTGTTCATAAGTTTGCTTGTTGTAAAATAAATTTAGAATGCAGCACCAGCTGGTTTTTGGGTGGTTTTGTTGAAGTTTCTTTGTCCCAAAACATATCCAAGTTTTGCCAATATGGAATTTTATCATTCAATGCCCAGTATCTATAAACATGGCTAACATAAGTCGTTAAACAGATGCATAAAAGTATATCAGGCTACCAGGTTTGGCTTTGTTTTTCTTAATAATTCTCTCATACTATCAGACTAAAAGTCATGCAAGGACTGTCAAGTTTATCTGGGCGATAGGGCTTTCGTCCGAAGAGTCTAAAGTTGCGAAGATCCAAAATTTATACCCTGCCGGACCAAAATGGTTATCTTGGCTATTTCAAGGAATTTCAACATGTATCCAATTAAAATGTTTTGGCCTGGACTGCCAGACCGGTTGAAAATCTGCCGAACAGGTCCTTCGGACTGGCATTCTTCACAAAGACTGCGTCCAGTATTCTTTCACTGATATCATAAAGCTTATTGTAACAGGACAACGGTCAGGAGGCAGGGAGCACTCTTGATACAGGATGAAACCTACGTCTACAATTGGTTGCCCATGTCTGTAATTATAGTGACTGCACATCTCTTGACGACTCTGCAACCAACACTGTAGAATGCCAGCAGGGAATCTAACCTGGGACCAAATTCGCGAAGACCCAACGCCAAACCAACGATGCCAATATGTTGAGATATCACTGATTAACAGTAATCCTTTAATCCAATATATAATCTTATAATTAATCCAATTCTGACCGCGAACAAAATTCCAAGTTACAACCCATGCGCAGTCAATAATAGTCATACACCATCCAGTGACTCGGTTTACCTTACTACGTAGCCAGTGTAGCGATGTAGACAGCATCAGAAGCAAGGGAGCCAAACGCTCTTTGTTCAAGGTGGAGAGCAACCACGTGGTGGGAATCAATACGTGACCTGGGAAGTCCAAATCACGTGGTCGAATTGTGGACATTTTGATACAATGTAGATAGTGTAAATTGCAATTTATTGCAGCAATGCACATCAACTACACATACAATGGTAGGGGTGAGTGAGTGAGTTTGTGTTTTACGCCCCATCAGCACCGGTGTGGGCTATTCAGCGGCAGACATACAATGGTAGGACAAATTGCATTGGATGTCCTGTATTTCTACACCAAAATTAAATAGTTGCATAACATTTGCTTTTGGGAAAAATAATTAGGTCACATTATGATAAGACAAGATCCATAGATGGATGGATGGATGATTAGCGTTTTACATCCTGCATTTATGCACTCAATACAGTAGGATATTTAGGACAGCAGGACACAGCAATGAGGTGAAGAACTGCTGCCTAAAATACCGGTAGGTCCAGACGAATAGGTAAGATGCTTGAAGAGCCGAAATCAAACCTGGGACCAAGTGATTGGAAGCCAAGTACGCTACCAACTGAGCTAATATTAGAGAGTAACATGACATAAATAATCATATTGACAATGATTCCTCGCTGATGTAATTCCTAGAATGCACTCAATACACTGTGAGAATCTTTTCTCAGAGAGACTATCGAAAGACCACTTATATTAAACACTTAACGCTTATTGAAGTTTCACAAACTTAAAGTGGTTCCAACCATCCCATCTTGGATTCTACCAATGTAAACAAACTGAACTTTACAATTGTCCATTGTGCACCATACATTGCTTACATTCACACCACAGACACACACTTCTTCCCATGGCACGTGGTCAAAAGCTAAATGTCAGAAAAGTTGGCGAGCACTTCTCTCAGCCTTGCCTAAAATTAGACGCACATAACTCAAGGAGGTTGAACTCCGGCCCCTCCCATGCAACTGAATATCAGCGATTAGTGGAATTGTTCTTATTAGTTCAATACAATTCAATTGTAGTTATTTACAGGGCTTCAGTGTCAGAGTCCGAGTCATGGACTTTGAGAGTTTTTGGGGTGTGGAGCTTCGGAGTCAGGTCGGTGGTGCAACTGAATGTCCTGTATCTTTGCACCTATTATAATCCGACCAAATACTATAGGCAAGAACCAAGCTGCACTAGTGGCACCGGGCGGATAGATGATTGCAGTTTTACATCCTGTATTACTACACTTAGTAGGATAATGAGAACAGGAGTAGGACACAGCAATGAGGCAAAAGATGACTGAAACTGCTGTCCAACACAAATCCAGATGACCCGACAAGAGCAGAAATCGAACCCTTGACCAAGCGATTTGCAGCCAAGCACGCTATTTTTAGACCAACCTTCTCCAGTTTGGATTTTTTTGCTCATGAAGGTCCAGTAAAATCTTGGGTTCCCCCACCCGGAGTTCGAACCCATGCAGGCAAAGACTTTCAGCAGAGCAAGCATGCCCTCTAATCACTCAACCAACCAGCTCAATGCCTCATTTTTGGTTCGACTGTTGCAATGATTCAAAATTTTAACTTAACGCAATCACTGACGAGGTGTCAGGAGCCCTCTTCGGATAATTTTGAATAACATTGAAAAGGTACAGATATGAACTTCACTTATAGTACTGCAATGTTACATCTTTGATCAACAAATATTAAAGACTCTTGAATTTATTAAGAGAGATATTATGTATAAATAGAGACTGAATACACCGATTTATAAGTAAAATAAATAAAGCACACTGAGTAATCCTATTAATCTTACATTAAATGAACTAATACACTTGCTATTTCAATTCATACAAATCATGTGGGGCAACTTCAATGCTCTTATTGTGATGGAATTATGCACCCAATTGAGTGCTTTCTTTAGTACTTATTCCACATTCCATTTAGAACCAAATTTAGTGCTCAACCTCATGATGCAAGATGATGGTATGCAGAACTATGCAAAACTATCTAACCATGATTATTTTGGTGATTATAATAGTTGTACAAATAAGATTTATGCAGTAAATAACCCCCAATGTACCGACAAACATTATGGACATGAATCGAACATCACACAGATATATTATGTAAGTCAAGGTTACAACTAAATGCTTTTCTTTTGCATACATATATTTGACATCAATTTCTCAACTTTGATGGCAACCTTGTGTTTAAGCAGATTGCAACAAATATGAACTTGTGGGTGATTGGGTTTTACATCCTGTATTCTGGCACCAACAGCAGTCTTAGTGAAAACTGCTTATCCGAAGTACATGTCCGGCAGTTTTACCAATTGGTCCGGCGAGCCAGGTCAACAATTTTTACTCAATAATCAAAATGTTCATTCCGGTCAGGCATGTGATTTCAGACCTTCATATATAAAGACTGCCTACTGGGACAGAAAGGGACAGATGATGGTACAGGATGAAGCATCCGGTTAACCAGCCCCCTCTGTTCTTGCTGGATAAATCTTCCACAGGTCCTGCAGCATGCAGCGTTGCCAAAGCTACAATACTCTTGAGGAAAATGAACTAGGCAAACCAGGAATCAAAACCCAGATCCTCAAGGTTTTAAGCAACCCATTACTTGCTGTTGTACTTGTATACAACTGTACAGCTGCTTTCTTGGTGATAACCACATTTTTTAAAAGTGAGTGAATGAGTTTGGGTTTTACGCCCCATCAAACAAATTAGGAAATCAATGTCTTAAAATGCTAAAGTGTTAAACCTAATTAATTCAACAGCGATTAGTCAAGACAAAATAAAGACGTCTGTGTATTTTAATATAATTTTTACTCGTCTAATGTTCAATATAATACTGGTATCATTTTCAGTGCTGAAAATTGACAGGTAAACTCACCAGTCTTTGTAATTAGCTAGTTTTTCAGTCTACTCTTTTAGAAACCAGTTCCAAGTTCTGGTGCAAACATCCGAGAAAAAAAAGAGAATCAAAACACAAAAACAGAAGCAAAGTTACATAATACTACCACAGGTGTATAGCCAGCATTGAGAGCAGTATTTTGTAACCATCGATTCTGCTAACATGTAACTGAACTTGAAATCTAACAGAGGTGGAAGATTGGTAAGTATGGTAAGTGCAGCCCTCTTAGGAATGTTACTTTAATTCACAAGTACACATGAATAAGACTGAAGACTCGTTCACTAACAGAGAATGAGAGTAATGACAATTTCGCCTTGCACTCAACTGCTCATAATGAAGTTAAAAGTATGTAAAAGAGACAAAAGCAAGTATAAAAGTATTTATGGATAGAGCAGTCCTCTCTAAGGTAAGTGCTTGCTAGTCACGATCATCAAACTATCAAGAGATATCATTTTGGTGCATGGCTGTATATTCGTAGTCCCAAAATATCCAGCAACATATGAATCAAACTGTAGGACCTCAATTGGATCATAAGATTATGTCGCAAAACACTGATCAAGTCAAGTCATCATTGATGTACTATATGTTACAATTGCTTCAACAACTTACAAGACCACTAACCACTATAATACTTATCATGACATTCTAAATTGATACATAGTACATACATACATATTATATACGATATGGCATTGTTAGCAGATTCAGGCTCACTCAGCAGAGATAACATCGAGGTAAGTAGTAAGATAAAATTTACACACAAAATTAGCTGAACCAGGAAAAACAGGAACTTTGATCATACAATTTTAAACGATAGTTAACAGTGTTATCTAGTATCTAACTGTAATCTGATACTACTAATTACATAACGTTATCTAATGGCTATCAATAACAGCTATGTACAGGTATAGTCTATAGAGTTGAGATAAAAATTATATAACTTCAAAATTAGCAGAACCAGGAAAAGCGTTAACTTTACTAATACAATTTTACATGATGTGATGATGGATGGAGGATTAGGGATTTACGTCCTGTATTTATGCACTTGGTACACTAATTAGGACAAGAGGAGGACACAGCAATGAGGCAGAGGATTATCACTGATTGAAGCTGCTGTCCAACATAAGCAAAAGCATGACAAGACCAGATGCCACTGCTAGTAGAGTGGGAGTTGAACCTGGTATCCAGTGACAGGCAACCAGTGCGCTACCAACTGTGCTGGATGGATGATTGGGGCTTTACTTGGTAGGCTAATCGCTAATTAGGACTGGAGAAGGACACAGCAATGAGGTGAAGGATGATTGATACAGCCGTCCGACATTAAGCCCAGGTGACCCGGCAAGAGCTGGATTCGAACCCTGGACCCAACGATTGGCAGCCCAGCACCCTACCGCTTGACCAACCTTCCCCACCCCTACCAACTGAGCTGACCCTCCCCTTCTTGCATAGTAATAATTATGTAATGACTACCAAGTCTAAAAGCAGTCAATACCCATTATGAGATTATGTCCTAACAATTATTATGGGCTGATACTTACATAAATTATGACCATGCTTGTTACGACAAGTCGGAAATCTTCTGGAATCCTGGCAGGAGTATGTCACTAATAAGTGGAGCTCCAACAAGTTCCGACGTGATTGAGAATAATCAATATCTGTCATGTATCCATTTTTCCAAAGCTCAAATTAAAGATCATTAGAAGATTCCATGTGGCAATTCAAAGAATTCTAAAGAGTCCAATAACTTTTCCAGAATGTAGTTACTCAAAGAGGGATCAGCAAAATAAATCACAACTGTGAACATTGTGAATAACAGACATTTCCTTATTGAACTAATTGAACTAACCAATCATCCTGTCTTTGGGTGTGAATAGAATACAATATATTGTTGCCACAACAAATAACTGTAAGCAACAATGAATGACTTATAATAACTGTGAAGGACAATAGCCATAACATTAAGCCGTTATCAACAACAACTTATGAGTACAAACAATGGACTTAAAATATTTTCACTCAAATGTCTAACATTGTAGACAATGATGCATGAAAAGTTGATCTGTAGACATTGATGGACATTGACCGAAAGATGGATGATTGATTGGGGCTTATCGTCCTGTATTAATGCACTTGGTATGCTAATGAGGACAGGAGGAGGACATGGCAATGAGGCGAAGGATGACTGAAACAGCCATCCAACATAGGCCCTGGTGACCTGGCAAGAGCAGGATTCGAACCCTGGGCGCAGCGATTGGCAGCCTAGCATGCTACCACCAGACCAAATAAAGATAGTTATGGTGGTTTGGATCATAAACGATAAACTGGATCCTTAAAAAGATGATACTGGAAAATAAACCCTGACGCTAACTTTCCTCTAGCGAATGGATTGATCGGGGCTTTACTTCTTGTATTTATGCATTTGCTACTACCCAGTACCTTCCTACTAAGTACGAAACAAACCTATCAGTTAAATGGTACTGAAAATGAAGACTATCTCCATCATATCATGATAATTATGTCTCCGAGTCTAATGGACTATGCAGCTAAGCCAATGCACATCACACATTTGGAGGCAAACCAGAACAGTAGGGGAATCCCTCTGAACATTCCATGCGATTTGAGGTCAAATATTCAGAACATACATCACTCATATGACACCGTATCATCAAATCTTACAACATTCCATTTTCTGGGACTTATTTATTCCATTTCGCAAGAAAAGATGTGGAACTGTTCTAGATATCAAATTGTTACATTTAAACTTCAGCATGTTCAGTGATTTGCAGAGTCATGCGAAAAAGTAGAAACTACAGCTCACAAGTTGGGAACTGTGGTTGACGGATGGATGATATGGGCTATATGTCCTGTATTTATTAACTTGGTAGGCTCATGAGGACAGGAGGACACAGCAATAAGGCGAAGGATGCTTGAAATAGTTGTCCATCGTGGGACCAGGTGATCAAACAACAATGAACAAGAGCTGGATTCGCACCCGCGACCCAGCGACTAGCAAGTTGCAACCTAACACTCGACCACTGTGCTAACCCACCACACTGCAGCACTAGGAACTGTGGTACATGTTAAACTCCACCAAAATTATGAAGACACAACCTTAACACTCCCGGCTTATTGGTATTGCTTAGTATCCAACTCAAATGCTTTGATACAAGTTGAAAGTAACTAAAAGTCATAGTTGAAAAGATCTGAATCGAAGCATTTGAAGCAGTTGACACTAGAAATCTACATCATGTATATCTGATGAACTGGCTTGCAAATTTCAATTCAACCAACTTTTATATGGTCGATGGATGGATGATTGGGGCTTTACGTGCTGTATCTATGCACTTGGTAGGCTAATTAGGACAGGAGGAGGACACGGCAATGAGGTGAAGGAGGATGATTGAAACAGCAGTCCAACATAGGCCCAGGAGGATTCGAACCCAGGACCCAGCGATTGGCAGTCCAGCACGCTACCGCTGGACAAACCCTCCCCCCCCCCCGAACTTTAATATGGTAACATTTCTGCGACAAAAATATCAAACCCCATTAGAGTGAACATCCTGGCATTCCCGCTCTTCTTGGCATAATTAATTACCGAGCAACTCATTAACCTACAAAACATAAGTCACATACTAGCAATAAATAACAATAAAATAATACTAAAACTTCTATCGAACATCAGTAAAAGCACCCACTAAAGTGCCTTAGTATGATGAATAGCAAACTTTAACGGTCTTTGTTTTCTTTTATCACTATCACCAGATCACTACTCTGGGAATGCCCACTATTACATCAATGTATCCTTGGCCAGTCCAAGTAAATACCAACAGCTTTGTTCTCAAAGAAACAAAGGGTTGCTGTTCAGCTTCCTATGTTTTATCGTAGAAGTTTTTCTTGTGTTGTGGAATTTTATCCTCTAGGTTTATGCAGTAATTAACACCGATTTATATTATAAGAAGAGTAATATAAATTTGGAAGAACTGTCTGTTAAAATTTATAGCAATAATTGCGGTGATAGACTGTTAGTCTGATAAGAATAAACTTGTATATGTATTATTTTTCAATTCATCAATCTATATTGCTATCTGTCTATCAATCCATCCATCAATCCATCCACATGGATCAACAATGTTTCGGATTTTCTGTGAGCAATCCCGAGGTAAAGAAGCATCCCAAAAAACTGTGGGATGGATTCCCGCCTATGCTTTGCCTTCCACTGCTTTCTATAAATCAAGACAATTTTGTATTTCCCTGACTCTTCTGTGAGTTTCCTTGACTTTTTCCAAGACTTTACATGAGTGACATGACCTTTCCATGACTAAATTTTCTCCCATATATGTAGATATTTTATTTCACAGATTTATCCCATGAAATTGGCCTCTCGATTTAGATAGTCAAGATACAAATAGACCACAAATGGACGGAAGGCATCACTAACCGTCTGCTATTTGACAGTATTATATATCTGACAGCCGCTGACATGAAATGTCACTGGTTAACCTAATTGACTCAATGCACTTAGCATGTTTAGCTCGCTTAACCACTAAGCACTAAGTAACCAATAATTAGAAAATCATAACATGGTTAGACATCTCCGCCTTTCATATAAATTGGTGAGAAATATATATATAATAAATCTTGTTCCAAGAATTGATTTATAACAATCATGATGATTATCGCTTTTATCTTGATGTGATTTTATCAACTGCACTGAAAACGTGATAAGTTAGATATCAAACCACAAACTCTTCAGTCTTAATAAACTACAAGAAAATATATTGTATTGAGAAAAGCAAACTCATGGTATTTCACTCAATTGCACAATACTATGCATAGCTATATGTCAGACTTAGTCAGTATATATGATAAATGTAGACTCCATCTTGCCAAAAATACATGCTTATGACCTTGCGGAGTGGAAATCACATGATACGTTGTCACCATATATGTGCGATTTTTATATAATACCATATTTGCTTGATTAAACAAGTGTTACACATTTATTTTTCTCAGGTGTTCCACTCAAAGCAGATCTAGGATCTAATGAAATACTGTCAGAAATATAAATGCGCACATGTAATGATGGACCTATGATTAGGGGCTTTGCGTCCCGAATTTATGCTCTTGGTAGCCTAATTGGGACAGGAGGACGACACAACGATGAGATGAAGGACTGAAACTGCTGTCCAGGTGATCCAGCCAGAGCTGGTGTAAAGATGAAATGGACCTTGAATAAATATCCTGAGAAATGACTTGACTACAAGTGCCGAATAGCCACGAAACAGTAAGCATCCTGGCTGAGAATCAAACTAATAATACATGAGGGACAGAATGGAGACCTGGAACTGGGGCATATTTCAAACTTCCTAATGACAGCATAAGCATCAGCAAGTTGTATCAATTATTGCAATTTCACCCAAAAAAAGAAATGACTTTTAACTTGTAGAGCCATCAAACTGACAATTACCAAATATCAGCTGAGTTAAAATTCATCAATTATCATGATTATGAATGTTAGTTTCTATTTCTTTGTCGAAGCCAATGTGCGTGAGCAAACTGCTGAACTCTAAAGTGTCCAACAAAAACATATGACAGAGCATTAACATTATCCAAGGATGACACTGACAAATAAAATAAGTAGTAAATGCATATATATACATTATGAAGGAGAGGAAATATTACAATAATCGGTTAAATAAAATCTTAATTGTAACCTTACCTTTCGGCCGGGTCTTTGTCTTCTTTCTTAACAAGCGAGTCTTCACAATCACAATTCTCTATTTTTCTACACGTTTCTGAAAATACAAAATTAATTTTCATATTATTATGAATCATTGGTAACTGATGCATAGATTTCCATAAAATAACATAATAGACTCACAGTAGATCACTTAATCATGTTAATCGTGTCACATTCCTTTAATCAGGAACACTTTTTTTATTATACAATCCAAAACCGTCAACTGGTTTTTATTTCAGTGATTTCTAATCGAAAAGAAAGACAGTCAGACAAAAATACTGCATAATATCTATTTTTTCTCCAGACGTCACCTGAGGATCAGGCTAAAATTAAAATACCGTCCCATCCTCAAATTACCAGCTAAAATTGGAAACCAGATTTCTTCACATTCAAACTGCTATAATTCCCACAAAGCTTAAGATACGCGATAAGATTCTTTTCTAGACAAAAGTGGTGCCATTATTTAGTGACATCACCATTGCCATAATAGGTCTATCAGACTATCAATATCTTCTTTTGAGATTACAAGCCAAATAAGGAATCATTTTAAAAGGTCAACCACCTTTGATGAACTCGCCACACTTAGCGATTAGAATATTGCAGCCCACAATTTAATATATTATATATTATTATAAACTTGTTGAAATTTTACTTCTTCAAAATTCACCAAGTTATCAGGAGTTCAGATATTCTATTAAAGTATCAATCAACAAAAAAGACAAAAAAAAAACAATTTTGGCAGTTCAAAAAACTACTTAATACTTGGTACATAATATGTACTTTTAAAATTTGAAATAGCAAAACAGAGTGAGTTATAAATTGTATATATATATTAGTAGTACCCCATAAGCTTATGGGGTACTAGTATATATATTTGTCACTCAGAATTTTAATTTATTCACTGAACCAAAATGTCATCACAAAATTTTAGAATTTCATAATTCTGAAAGGGGAAGCAAGCGCAATGTATTAAAATTTTAAATATATCTAAAATATAATAACTACTGTAAATCACAATTTGTGACCAGATAAGTTTCATTGTGATTATTAGCATATTTTCAAATGACACAAATAGTAATTCATATTGATGTAAATCATGTAAATTGTACACACATAATGGATCTACAAGGAAGTGAGTGGTCATTATTTGGACAGAATAGCACCAATTAAATATTTAGATTTTAGAATATAATTCATGTTTAACAAGAGTTTTTGACTTCCTTTTCAAATTATTAGCAACTATACTCAATAACGGTTTTCCTGAGAAACAGAATAAACACTTCACTTTCAAATGTTTCGGTCTGTTACACAGCAAATTGACTTTGAATACTAAACCTGATATTCCATGAATTCACAAAATTTATTGATAATCCTAAACATGCATATATATATGCAAAATGGCCAAAAGACTACCTTCCATGGTCTAAATTGTTCACAATACAGTACCTTACTATACAGCAACATTCACAAGTTTGACATCTCAACAATCATTTTTTAATTCATATTTATCCGATCACTTGAACTTTTTTTCGCAATTGAAAATCTCCCTTCCAAGACTATTTTCCAAAAATTTCTCACATTCCCGCTAACCCTCTTACCCCATTTCAACCAACAAACAATACGAATTTATTTCAGATCATAAATAGATCGAATATATATATTTTTTCCAATTAAATCTTCTTTTACAACACAGATTATATACATATTGTACATATTTATTATTCACCTTTATCCTGTTGTTGCTGAAGCTTCGAATATAATTCCTCAACTAGTTTTTCTATGTCAGAGTCCTGAAAAACAAGAACGGAAAATCAATTAATATCTTTATTTTACGTTGAAATTTTTGTATTGAAAAGATGATATATATTATAGAACAGCATAATCAGAAATATTTGATATTTTGCCAAACAAATGTATTGCTTTTTATCTATTTTTCTCTGGAAATTATTTCAATTTTACCTTTACTTTGGTATCAAACAAACTAATACAGATCACCAGATATAGCTTAAACGCCAACTCAAAACAAATGTAGTCTGCATGATAAATATACCAACTATGGATTTAAATTGGTACTATGAAACTACATACATAAAACATGCCCTTTTTACAAAAGGCACTAATATCTTATAAATCTTCAAGTAGATATTAAAGTAGAGTGTTTTTTTCCAATGAAATAATTTTGAAATACTTTCAATCTCTACTTGTGGATTTTGATCGCTTGTCCGGAAATCTGTGTACTTTGACATATTTTTTACATTTTTTATGTGCATTTTCTTCAATTTCTTGAAACTTAACAGCACAAATATGGCAGATAAGAAGCAACGTTCTTTTTGCAATCATGAAGTGTAAAGCTTAAAATTCGCACACAATGAACACAACATTGGCAGATCCAGGAGGGGTTCAGGGGACCACTGAGCAGATGCTGAGATGGAAAAGTAGAAATTTCTAGAAAATATGTGACAATGTGGGTCTGCGAATGCCAAAAAAATGCTCGGCCTTCCCATTAGATAACTTTGTCTAGATATGCTACTCTAAAACAACGAAGTGCCCACTGAGCTGATTCAGTGGATGGTTGGATGATAGGGGTTTTAAGTCCTGTATTTGTGCACTGGATAGGCTAATTGTGACTGGAGTCGGACACAGCAATGAGGCGAAGGAAGATTGGCTAGGAGAGCTGAAGAAGCCCGTGAGAGATGGGCGAAAACTCCTTGGTGACTCAATGGTGAGAAAAATATAGGCCTTTAATAAACCTTTGTGCAAAGATTAACTACACATATGAAGTACCACCTGACTACATATTGTCCGTACCTCTTCGGAGACATCAAGCAGACACTGGATCGCAGCTAACTTCTTGATCTTCTCAGCGGAGAGGGCGATGGAGGAGGCGTTGCGCCCCTTCTTCTTGGCATGGCGGGAGGGGGGCTGGTGGGCGGGGCGGCTGGTGGGGTTGTTCTTCTTGGCGAGGGTGACGGCCGCAACTTCTTCTTCGAGGTCCGGCCACTCCTGCTGGAGTAAGGAGAGAATGTACCGAGTGTAGATCATGGCGTCGATCCCTCGAACCTCCAGCTCCTCGCCCAGCCAGGCGTGGAGGGCGAGGGAATCTGCGCTCCTCACGCCCTCCAATCCTTTCCCTTCCATCCCCTCCCTCTCCAGTGTGGACATGCCCTTGCTTGACGGCCAAATGACCCTCATGGGTTAATTATATTGCTTCTTCCTGGTAATCCATTATCTAAATCCTATCTATATCTCCTCCAGTTCTCGTTTTAAGGTTCTTCGAGTTCTTCAACTCTCGGTTTTGATTTTTGACGTAATTATACCGATTTTTGTATCTTATGCAATTAATTTTACGTAGAGTATTTGATTCTCTTCTTTCTCCTCCTGTTATCCTAGTTCTCGTATTTTATCAATTCTGAATCGTATTTTAATCAATCTTGTATGTATCGTATCTCAATCAATCCTGTATCGTTTTCTATCGTTCCTGTATGTATCATTATTCCGTTTACTTCCACTTGACTTGTGTTGCTGGTTTCAGTTGTTTTGTAAAAAAATTTTCTTCAAGGCTTGACTCATGTTCATGAGCGTAAATATATTAAAGGGCGTTGACCCTGGTTGTTTAGGGGATTCCCCTTTTCTGGAGGTCGTTGACCTTTGATATGTGGATATATCCAATCCTAAAGAGGACTGCTACCCCCTTTTAGGGGTATCGTTAGTGGGTTTACTCCGCCATAATAGCTGTGTGGAGCCACCTAGTGGCTTAACGTCGCAACGCTGTTGTAGTCGTCGTTGAAACGCAACCTTCTCGTGCCTCTATCGCTACGCATGTCTCGCCTGAAAATAGAAGAAATACATTTGTATTAATTTCGAAACAACTCCATGTGCAATTTATACAAGTTTCTATTTATACAACTGCAATCATACATTTTACACCAGTTTCTTTCAATGCAACTGCATTCATATATTTGTTATTTCACCAATTCAAAGAGATATATTCTGAATTATAAAAATAAAGATACATAGTAAAATCAAAGCTCTGAACTTTTGAGTATTCTGATCTGTGTGTTTTCTTGTTAGTGCGATACTTCTGTTTATCTGTTATTCAATAAAGCAACATTAAATTTTGGCTAAATGTTGTCATAATCATCTGCATAAAATAATTTAAATATCAGGCATTCATGAACTCTTTAGCGTTTAGTGAAGCAATGAAATAAACATTTCAATCTTTCAACCTCTGAAATGTAACCTTCTGAAACAACCTTAGCTAACTTGTATGACTTTCAATGTCTTTCACGGTCGATAAAATGAGAAATTTATTATTTAAACAACTTTTTTTAACCCCTCCAATTACCAAGGAAAGCCCACAAAATGACAAATTGCACAAAAAAGCAAGTCTTCGACGCCTACTGAGTAAACTCAAGAAGCTATGTCTATATTTGGTCTATATCTTATGTGCTGTAACATTTTCGAGACAACCAAATTAAAACATGACGCACAAAACTACGGACCATGTATGGCATGATGCAATAAGTATGCTACTACACAATGCACACTAAACGTATCAAAAATAATCATGGGGAATCTTTGCAGTCAATTTGAAAATTGTCGATTTTCTGAGAAGGCTGTAGACATTGTTAATGTCAAACGATTGTCATCATTTACTCATACCAGCATTATGAGCAGACCGGTAAAATATGATCTATGTCTGCCAGTCGGAGAGACTGGAGACTTAGAGTTGGTCTTTCAAGGACAATCTTTTCCAACTGCAGGTAATCCACTAAATCCACGCTTATTCATACAAGTCTGTCACCTATTTATTGATCTATATATCAATTAATCAATCAAACAATCAATCAGGCAGCCTATCTATAAATATATCCCCCCCTCCCCAAGAGTTCTAGGACTTGTATACTTGTAAATTATGTAAAACTATTTTCAAACCAGGCACCTGACCTGCAAGCTTCACACAATAATTAATTATTCTATCCTAACCTACAATAATATCCAAATTCCATATTTATTCCTCTTCTCTCTTACTTATCAACATATTTTCCTATCTTCCAACCCACCCACTTTATCCGCCTATTAGCATTTACATGTAGCTCGGTTGGCTGTAACACACCTTTCAGTGCTGAGCAGGTGGGAAATCCCCTTTTGCGAATGTAAACAGATCCCACCTAACAACGCACATCAACAATAATAAGACTCCAACATTGAATTGAACGCCTCCACTACGACAGAATTGCTCTAAATGACAACAATCTCCTGTCTAGATGGTCTATGCGATAGCAGCAATTTTGCAAAATACCCGACATTTGGTTATCAAATTATTTAACAAACAAATCGAATAAATCTTGCTTCATGTGCTTGGTATGTACGGATAGTGCAGTCCTCTTAGACAAGTTTTTTAAAGAGATTTAATATGACTAAACATGAGCATGATGACAGGCAAAAAGATGGATGATTGCTGCTTTATGTCCATTATTTCCGCACTTGATATGCTGAACAGGACATAACGAGGACACAGCAATGTGAATGAGGATGGATGGATGGATGATTGGGGCTTTACATCCTGCAATTTATGCACTAGGTAGGCTAATTAGGACAGGGGGAGGACACGGCAATGAGGCGAAGGATGATTGAAACAGCCATCCAACATAGGCCCAGGTGACCCGGCAAGAGCTGGATTCGAACCCTGGACCCAGCGATTGGCAGCCCAGCACGCTACCACTAGCCCACAACCCCCATGTGAATGAGGCAAAGGATGATTGAAACTGCTGTTCAAGATAGGCCTAGGTTAACAAATTTTGCCCACGTGAGGGATCTTTTTCATGTTTTACTTGCCACACAATACAATGCAACTAGCACAGATCATGCTGACAAGATACCTATAATATATGCGATGATATCTGATAATCCAAGCATCCAGAGGTATCCAGAGGTACCCAGTAGCCTCGTACTTGACAACTGAATCACAGGACGTCTAATTGTGACCTTGGCTCAATTCCGTGTCCTTCATGCAGCAACCTTGGTGAGTGCGAGGTAATATTTGAGCACTCAGGAAGCCTTCGCAATAGAGTGTGCTGCTTAACGACACATTAGTACATTGTAGAACTTTGGGTATTGAGTAGTGGTTATTCACACAGGGAGGCTAATACTTAGCATGCTTAACTTTATTTATCAGCTGGTTATAGTATTATGTGAAAGAAATCTGGGGTGGTTTTACTATGTATTGTTCAGAGAAAATAGGTATGCGACCGTATGCCAAAAATCAAGTGAATTGAATTATTTTTAAAATTGAATTGAATTGAAGATTGTGTGCAAGTCTGTCACAGTTACTATAATGCACTATAATAAATCTAATAGCTTCAATTAACAAACCACTTCCATCTTTAAAGAAAGACACTTAGCTCTTTCATACACAGCATATTGTGAACTGATATTTTGACTGTTACAGACCTCCAAACCTCAGGAACATCAGTTACAAGCCCGCTATCTCTTAGCTTTGGCCGATTTAAATACTCTTAAAGTCAACAGAGTTGAACAGTAGTTTAACCGTTTCAAGACACTACTTATCGACTGGCATAACTTTAACAGATTTAAGCAAGAGCCAAAGAAGACAACCTCTGTGCTCTTCTGAAGTAACGAAGTTGTAGCAGTAACTTCTACACATGCTACAAGCACCAAGCCAATAGCACTCATACAGTGCAGCATTTTGGCATTGGACAATTAGTTCAACATGTATATACAATCACCAAGCTCCTAAGTACTTTGGGCTATTGTCTTAACTAGCATAGTACCCGTGATAATGCGTATGGTGAGAGTAAGAATGGCAGTGAGAGAGTTAGTTTTAGGTATGTGATGACTTGAGAAACATAGGATGCAGATGATGCAGGAGCGAGACCTTGAGATGAAACAGTGTGATGGAATTGGAAAAAGTTAACAGAACTTTCAAACCAAGTAACTGACTATTAACTACAGACAAGGGCTACAGAGAAGGGCGAAGGGCCAGTCTTTCAAGACAGTGGCCCCTCCCTCCCTCCATCGGAGTCCAGGGAAAACACAACTACTACCATTACTACATTGGAGAAATTGGAGAATACATATTGACAGTGGTGCAGAAATGACTACTAAGTGCAGTGGTATAATATGAACAGTTTGAGAAACCACACCCACTTATGGTTGTTGTAGGACATGAAATCATGTTGCCTGCAAAGTTTGAGTTGTGGGCAATGAGTAGTTTGGGAGGAGTAGAGTAAAGCATCCACGAATTAAGGGTATGATTTCTCCACACTGCTCCATAGACACAGGTCTACAACAAACCCGAAATACATTATGATATACACATAAATCTACAACATGTATTAATGCAGATAATGAGACTATTTGACTGGAGGCTATGTGACTCTGAGCTAGTCATTTAATAGGACTAGAATTCCATTTCGACATGACACACTTTCGTAGCCTCAAAGCATAAATAATTAATTACACTATTACTGTCATAAATTGCTGTGAAAAATTTGGACAAAACGGTTCCTATGTAGTATGTGCTAGTATATAGGCCAGACATAGGCTGGCTGGCATTAGGAGGTTTTTTGAAAGTTTTGAAGTACAAGTGCATAAAATATTAGAGCACAAAGATGCGATGTGACCTCAACCATCTCTTTATCATATGTATATCAATTTTAAATGGGACATAGCCATACCACATACAGCCTGATATTACAGTCACTATTAGCCAGTACATGTAGGGTATCTGAGAGACTGAGAGTCTACAGTTTTAGGGCATAAAAGAGTTTTAAGGCACCATAGAACATGTAGAAATGAAATGCATACTTGAATAGAAGGCTGGATGGATGATTGGGGCTTTACGTCCTGTAATCATGCACTTGGTAGGCCAATTAAGACAGGAGGAGGACACGGCAATGAGGTGATGGGTGCTTGAAATAGCCGTCCAACATAGGCCCAGGTGACCCAGCAAGAGCTGGATTCGAACCCTGGACCCAGCGACTGGCAGCCCAGCACGCTATTCTTAGACCAACCTCCTCCCTACTTGAATAGAACTTATTCATAAGCCCATCAGTTGAAATATCAATTGTCCGGGAGTTGTTAGTTCACTTTTCCGAAAAGGTGCCTGGTTTGCCTTGGCTAATTAGCGAGACACACTTAAAATAGAAGGGGCTTGGAGACTACTCAACCGAATATATACATGTGATATCTATAAACAGCCGACAAATGCAGGAGAAAGATACTGTTATCTCAAAGACAAAATTGTAACTAATCAATCAATGGCAAATTGTTGTCGCCGTCGCAATGAGCTGATGAGCAGAATAGAATAGAATAGATTTTATTCAAGTAAAGTATATATATACTAGAGGACCCCCATGCTTCTTGGAATAAAGAGATAGGCCTACAAATGAGTAGCAGTGTGCAGTATTGTGGTTTATCATTGTGGCGCTGACATGCGTTGGCGTCCAGTGTAAAAGATGATTGGAAAGGTGTTGCCGTCTGGGGTGTTGAGGGTTTTTAGTGTCGTGATTTGTAAGAAAGAACCTGTTTTGTATTGTTTATTTGATTCCTCCCTCTTGTGAGCCCAGGGAGAACAACCAACTACCACCATTTCAGGCACGTGAATAGAGCTGTGTGGATAGCATACATGTGTGGATGGGGTGTTAGACGTAACAGATAGTTCTGTAAAGATAAAAATCTGTAGAGCTTTTGAAAAGATGAAGATTGATGTATAGCATGGCCAGATTCATCAAGAATTGGCGATTTGTATACAAAAAGAAAATCTGAGCAAACAACAAAAATATAAGATAGGATATGACAATACAATTTGTCTTGCTGTTGAATAGATGGCTTGAAAATATTGAAATTTAAGTGGAAATTCTGAGTTCATAGCCGTCTTTACACAGGCTTTCAGATTTTCTGACATTTGCGCAACAAATCTTCCACTTTTCTTGCATTCATTAAATGCCAGGGACCAATATAACATTTGTGTAACCAAATTCTAGGAAAATTTGATGGATTTACTTTCCCGATTACTTAGAGAGAATGACTAGAAAGCTCTAGAAGAGATTGTCAACGTGACAGTGCGACTAAGAGTGCTAAGCGACCACTGTATTAGAGAAACATTTACACTGTATATATGGATAGCATCAAATTATTTTAACACATATTTAGTAATGTATTGTCCTAATTCTTTGATTAGTCTCTGTCTCTGGCGACAGTGGCACTAATTTACTGTAATTAATCTGCTGTAATAATACAGTAATTGAACTGACTTGTGACTTGTCTCTGCTGTAATTTGTTGTTATATCCTGTGGTTATAACCTACTTGTTTAGTTGCAAGGTCATAATGAGGTCAGAACTGGCCCAACTGGGTCAAATATTGACAGTTAGGGCAGTGGACCAAGTCCCTATGTCTAATTCACCGTCTCTGAGTGTAGAACTTTGCAGAGAAATTGTATTTAAAATTTAGATTATCATGATAAATGGACAATATTTAATTGTCGCAATATAACAGGTAGGCCTATTGTCCATGGATGGATCATTGGAGCTTTACTTCCAGTGTTTATGCACTTTTGAAGGCTAATTAGGACAAGAAGAGGACACAGCAATGAGGCCAAGGATGATTTGAAAGTTTGAAACTGGCAACTGCTGTCCAACATAGGCCCAGATGACCCAATCCAGAGCATGAATCGAACATTGGACCCATACTATCACACTAACTGAGCTGACATCTCCCTCTTGCCTCCCCTGACCGAAACAATACTGAAACTCATCACTTATGCTCAAACTGAAAGCAATTTACATGATTTAGACATATCGATAATGAAACATATTCTTGTTCTTTTTTTAAACCTACTATCTATAGAATTAGATTAACTCGCAAACTTGTGGGAGTTGGAAGACTCGGAACACAAAATCAATTTGATCATTCATTAGACATGCTAGACAATGAAAATACACACGATCATGCATTGCATATATTTGCATCATACATCAAAGGAATTATTGAACCTTGTTGAAAACAGCTATATGCCTGTCAAAATCAACAAGCATTAAACATGATTACAACACGAATTAAACAAGGGATAACAGTAAAACTACATCCTTGTAATTCTGTAGCATTAGTAGTATATTTCGAACCTTCCCACACTCTATTGAATTATAGATATACATGATATATAAGCTGCCGAAAATATTTCATAGTGTATTACAGAGATGATTTATTTTAGTCATTTTGCACGACATGGTGCCTTAATACTAAGCTATTGTTCAAAGTAAAGTTCACACACAAAATAAGAATAATATACACAATGGTATATTGATTGAATAAGTCTACCTGAGACTGAAATAAATTCGAATAACTCTAGATTCTAGCATTACAAAATTTACATTACATTATTCAATAAACGATCAAGTTTCATCAAAAGTCTTGAAAGCCAAATGAGAATCTATTCAACTCGTATTTACCCGATTAACAGACCGGGCTCTAATTTCTTTTTACGGTAAATGTGACCAGGCTAATAAACGAGGCAGGCCTTTATTGATAATTCTAGATGTGCGTTTAAAAAAATACGGACCGAAGCATACAAGCAGCCTTTATTTGAGGCAGGCTTGTATTTGAGACCCAACTCCGATTTGAGTGAATACGGTATTCACCTAATCAGCCTCCAGCATACAGATCATGTAGCAGTCACGGAGGAGCATGCATTTCATCACAAGAGACACAGTGACCAAATAATCCTTTTTCCCTGGGACATAATACATTCAACTTGACATGGCACACAAAATTAAAGAGTCAACCCAACTAATTTCATCAATGTTGGGAACTATGTTTGTTAGCTGCCAATAGCTGGATAGATAACTAATGTTTGGAATTGTTCTCGGAACATTCTCTCCTAAATTGCGCCCTTCTCAAAATATTGAAACACGGATGCAAAAAAACAGGCCTTTAAATATATATTCATAATCATATTAGCCAATAATAGATAGTACATCTATAGATTATGGGTGACACATGATTAGGTCTATACTTGTAAATGAATGATATGAAAAAATTCATAGGTTCCCACCGTTTCCTAAATTTAGCAATACGATGTCACTATCTAACCTAATATCATACAATAGCAAGCATGCTGAAGTATTGAATATCCTCATGATTCCTCATCCTACATGCCTTAAGTACAGTGTCAGTGCAACAGTAGCCCATTGACTGCCATGACATTTTTCCAGGAATTCCAGCTTTTTTTGGTCATCCTATGGACATATACACTTACTCTACACATGAATATAGATAGAGCTATGTCGTCCTTGGCAGATTTTTTATTTCTCTTCAGGATCTTTTTACCCTAGGCTTTTTACTTTGCTATTATTTCCTTCTGGAGCTTTCAGGACGGTGCTTCTCACAAGCGAGAATCACTTACAGCAGCAAGGAATCCCAAGGACACAAGGACGCAAGGACGCAAGACAGACAGGTAATACTCATCACAAGGACGGAGACAGCAGCGTCTGAGTGAGCTCCAAAGACGAGCAGCCTCGTTAGTCGTTACCGTTAAATAACTAAAATCTTACTGAATCACTGATTGACAATTTTGCTATTGGAAGATATATAACCTTGTGCCACTGAACTTGCCCTTGAAGGGTAATAGAGAAGAACCCGCGTCCCGGGACTACGTCATTGCATTATTACTGTCTTTGCATGCTGTAAAGGATGGATGGATGATTGGGGCATTACGCCCCGTATTGATGCCCTTGGTAGGCTAATTAGGACAGGAGAAGGACACGGCAATGAGGCGAAGGATGATTGAAACAGCCATCCAACATAGCATGCTGTAAAGGCGGCTATCCACTAAATTTTTACAAGTTTTACGCAGTATTTGACTATTTGGCTCCTGGCCTCTTTGTACACATGCATGATCACGACACATTAAACTGCAGAAAGCCGTTACTGTACTCATGCTATAACAAATGACAGAACCTTTTTCCTGCTCACTTTTTCATTCATCTTTTTCAAACAACCCAATACATCCTTCTTAATCATTAGCAATAAAATACAAGCTCTATTTTTATCCTGAATAGAGATAAATTTAATTCTAAAATTCTAAAACGTTCTCTCAGGATTGAGTCAGCCAAGTATGTTTGAGCTGTTCAGGTTGATGGATGGATGAGTGGGGCTTTAAGTCCTGTATTTATGCACTTGGTAGGCCAATTCGGACAGGAGAAGAACACGCCAATTAGATGAAAGATGATTGAAACAGCCATCCAACACAGGCCCAGGTGACGCTACCACTAGACCATCCCTCCCCCCCTGAGCTGTTGAGGTAATTTCACTAAATTGCAGTAAAACTAAATATATCATATCTTCTAACAACATGTTAAATAATCAAATTAACAACAATCAATACTTAAATTAAATTTAAATCAATCATATATAAATGGTTACCTTAAGTTTTCAAGTTAATTCCAACCATGGGTGCACAGCTTATCAGCCAATTATCAGCTAATAGCGACTCAAGTTCATAACAAAGTCAAAATATAAGATCAACTTGATCAATTAATCTGGCAATAATCTCTCAGACCATAACTTTCTGAAGTTCCCATATTTTTTTCCGCTAGACACTCAGCCTCCATATGCTCTTATGGCTCAATATTTGACATAAGTTGATAACTTCTTCAGATATTCATGACATTCTTATGATTGCATAGACCACCAGAAACAATATACCAGCATAATAGTTTGGCAGCTGCCCATTTAAGATGATATCATGTGCGATCTTATTGTGTAACTCCAATACCTCTTTGTGTTAAGCACGTTAAGTTTGTTATGCTAACAGCATGAGGTCCACTTAGGTCATGTTGCAATGCTGACAGTCACCTTGACAGACTTTTTCGGATGAGACGTTAAATTGGCGGTCCCTTGTATCAGTGTCTGGGCTGGGCAAGTAGAGATCCCACAAAACGCTCATATGGGGTATATGTGTAACACGTTGAGGGCTCCCGCTCTCTCTCTAAGATCTCATCAATCAACCTTTGCGACCACCAAGAACTGGTTTTTGATGGCTTCACTTACTATATCTATCTATCTCTTTATCTTTCTATAGTATCTATCCATCCATCCATCTATCATAACACTCTGGTAATAATCATCTATTGAGTAAAGATATTTTTTTAAAATAATTTCTCAATTTAACATGTTTAATAACATGATTAATTTATTTTAGAACACAAAAATATACTAATGTTACCAAAACTTGTAATCATCTGGTATCAATTTTATGTGTTGTACCAATGACAGTGACAACACTTATTTGATACTGCTCCTCCCCCTACATTTTCTCCTTATATCTTTCATTACAAAAGCAAAGCTTTTAATCCAATAAAAAATATTTACATCGCACTACTACTCAAGAGAATGACACCCCAATATATCATGCCATTGTTATCAAATACAGTCACAACATTTAGATTTAGAAGCTTGTCAAATACAAGGGTAAATTTGTTAATTATCAAAGGGGTATTCAAACAGATTTTAATTTCAGCCAATATTTACCGATTTATTAACCCAATATTGGATATGGACACTGTAATTGAGTAATATTTACATAATCTACTGCCACTTGGTTACATAGAGATGACACAAGAGACTTAACATTGTCAACAAGTATTAAATTATCAAACGATATCACTACATGTCAGGATGACGGATTAAACCTAAGTCATTATAAGGCCCACTGTTCAAGTGAATTCAGAAATTTGATAAGGGACATGTATAATTTACAGATCTAGAGTCAATATTGCAAGACATAATTTGTGAAGCTCTGTGATATCAAATTTGATACCAGACAGTCAATTATGCGCCTTTTATTTTAATAGCAGCACTTAGGATCTATCTATTATCATGATATATATACCAATACCATTTTTCAGAAGAGGCAATACAAAATCCAGGGGAAAAAAATATGAAAGACTAAATTTCTAGATAATTCATTAATATCTTTTCCAACTTCTAATAATAGAAATTCAACTTCTAATTTAATCAGCTCAGAAATTCCTTTGCATTTACTCAATATCTAGATTCCTGATACCAGACCAGATTTAAGACAAAACCTTTCTTTACAAAAGTAAAATTTATGTCTTCTTAGAAGTTGGATTATCATTAAAGATTTTGAATTTGAGGATTAATGATAGATCAAGATCATAAAGATCAAGCTGATAAACAGATAAGCTGACTTATCTCAGGATCAAGATCTTCTAAGATCTTAGGTCAGTCAGGTCATAAAATTAGTCTATTTATAGGGATTTTAAAGAATTACAGAAACATTAAGGTCCAACATTCCAAAGGTTGAAATCTTAAGAATTATCTGATTAAAACTTGAATAGATTAGATGCTTGAAATAACTATTAAGATCTATCAGTAGCAGTAAATATCTCATAAAAATTCCTTCAATAGAACATACAGAATATAATCTATCACAACCTGTTTGAAGCATCTACAGTTAAAAAAGATTTAGGCCTATCATACAACATCAATGTTGTGACCTCTTACCTAAAGTTTAAAACTTAACATATCACACATAATTATGTAATTTATGGGCAAATTAGTTTTGACTATTGTCTTATTTCAAAAGCATCTTGGTTGACATTGACAATGTCACTTGTGCAAGGGGAACATGTGCTTGCCCTAGCAAAATAAACGAATGAAGACCACAGGAACACTCATGACATCCATGTGACATTCCCAGGAGACAAATTTCAATGCCAAACATAACTTTCTCACAAAAAAAGAAGCATCATTGTATGCTGTATCCGATATTGCAATAGTAGGCTTAGTTTATCACAGTTCATCCTAACAAGATCTAGTAGAATTCACTCAATTCAGGTTGCACATTAGGCATCCTTAACTGTAACTATTGTAACAAATTGGTCCTTGAAACAAAACTTGAAAGTTCATTTGGAAGTTTGACATTCTGGAATCATTCAAAGTTTGAAGGTGAGATTTTGATGGAACTTTTGCCCATCACTGACACTTGCCTTGGCTTCTAGAAGCTTCTTTCAAAGTTTCAAAGAAAATTTTAGAAGAATGACAACATTTTGCAGGGTGTAACTAGGCATTAGTTATTTGTGTATTTGACACCCATCAATACTCATCACCGAGCGAAAATGAGTGGCCAAGCCTACGTGCACTGCCTGCCAGGAAATGCCAAGGCCCAAAAAAATCTCAAGTTCAAAATGAAATGACTGCCAAAATGCAAAATGACATTGACAAATCTGTGTCAGCACTTAAAACAGTGTTAACTCCAGGTTGGGACATCAATAATCTCAGAGATGTCAACGAATTGAGGGATGCGGACCACTATTGATATAAGCGGCTTGCACAGTGTAAAATAGTACGTAAGAAAAAAAAAGATTGCGCGTCTTCTGATTGTCTTTACAGACAGCCAATGAGCTGGAAACAGTATTTAGGCTACTGAATAAATAATTTTAGATTGTCTGGACTTGATTAAGACCACAATTTAGCCATTATCTTGAGGTTGGGAGAGGGACTATTTTTTTTAAATCTGGGGAGGGTGTGAGCTGGTTACTCTAGGATTCTTGGCAAAACAGGGAGGTTTCAGTTTCGGAGGCGCATAGCAAAAAATCTAGATGGCTAACAATGTATACCCTGCATGCCTACATGTTTGTAAGAGATGATACTTTCATGGAAAAATAGGCCTATATTTTTCAGTAAATTAGGGGAGGAGCAAATGACTGAAGTGTTACATTAAAAATGTACAGTAAATAAATAGTGGTCCGCTCCCTATTAGCAGGGACCCGAAAAGTGGCAAAAGGGCCAGCGGAGCATGGTGGACCCTGCAAATGGCAATGTTTTTGACTTTCTTCAGATTTTGAATTGTTTTCAATAATTTTGAGCACTTTCAAGCAAGTTTTAGGCAGTAATTTAGTCATTTTGGGCATTTTCCATAAAAATATGTGGAATGTGGGTATTTTTTAACCTGGAAACTCCCAATTTCTCGTTAAGACGATCATTAATCAACTAATTAATTAAGGGAAGAATGTCGTTATGGTAAGGACAGATTCCCATGTTTGTACTCTACATAAATCAGTTGCATTTTCCTGGTTATCTCCAATTGCCTTGATTTGGTGGCCAATCAACCTTCCTGCCTCGGAAAGCTAAAATGAAGCAAAATGCACCTCCGGAGACGGCACCTCCGAGGGTATCCAACAAAGCTTGGAAATGGCGGTCAGTGGGTTTAATGGTGAAAATTGTTGCTGTGCTTCAATCAGAAATCTGGTGTAGTTTTCAAAAATATGAAAATTTAACAACTTTTGAGGGAAAGGTTTCTTTATTAGGATGCGGACCACTATTGATATAAGCGGCTTGCACAGTGTAAAATAGTACGTAAGAAAAAAAAAGATTGCGCGTCTTCTGATTGTCTTTACAGACAGCCAATGAGCTGGAAACAGTATTTAGGCTACTGAATAAATAATTTTAGATTGTCTGGACTTGATTAAGACCACAATTTAGCCATTATCTTGAGGTTGGGAGAGGGACTATTTTTTTTAAATCTGGGGAGGGTGTGAGCTGGTTACTCTAGGATTCTTGGCAAAACAGGGAGGTTTCAGTTTCGGAGGCGCATAGCAAAAAATCTAGATGGCTAACAATGTATACCCTGCATGCCTACATGTTTGTAAGAGATGATACTTTCATGGAAAAATAGGCCTATATTTTTCAGTAAATTAGGGGAGGAGCAAATGACTGAAGTGTTACTATAACAAAACAACCCAAGTCAGGGTCACTGAGTAACAATATCACGAGCTGTTATGTGAATTAATATCACTCGAGCCCGCAGGGCGAGAGTGATATTAATTCACACAACAGCGAGTGATATTGTACGAAGTGCCCTGACGCGTGGTTTTTTTGTTTTTATCACCTGGTTTTACTTCAAATTTTCAGTATTAAAGAGGCACTATTTTCTGCCATTACAAAAATGTGACAACACCATGGAGTCACAATGGATATGACGTCACAATCCCATTGTTTCGGCCATAGTTTGGTTTGTGACGTCATCAGACAGCTGAAATGCTGGTGATGTCATAACAATTGTTAACAAATATCACCCTTGAAGGGTGGTATTTTTTACAATATCATAGGCCCTGAAATTTTGACAGTAAACAGTGATATTCACAGCCAACCAGGTGATAAATTAAAAATGTACAGTAAATAAATAGTGGTCCGCTCCCGAGATCGTGAACAGTCATTGTTTACCAAATCTGACAGCTCACTCCAACATCATGGAGGCACGCCTCCCTTTCTGTCAGCAGTCACATGCCAAAACATGTTCACAATTATTTCACTGACTGTGCACTCATCGGGCTAATTAACCCCACTAAATGTGTGAAGGCATCTTGAAAGTAGTCTCAAGAATGTTTTTCACCAGTAATTACAGAGATCGCATGTTCTAAACTGATGCAAACTTCATCAAACGTTTCGCAATTTTTGTGATGACATGACAGGCATGCCCGGTCAAATATTTCACTTACCAACATGCAGTAGTTCCACCTTGAATAACGCCTCTGCGAGAGATCCAATGGCTCCAAAAACAAGGCAAAACGTTCTAATCCACTTCTCTGCAATAATGCACACGTTGTTGAAACGTCAGATGGACTTGAAAATAAATAAATCAACGTTTTGTGAGTCGATAATTCAGAGAGAAATTTCTCTGAACATTTGACCCAAATAATGCTTGAGCCTCATGGCGACGTTTGGGAAGCTGCGCCGCCAAAATAGTGCGGAAAAATCAGACTGCTTTTTCAACGATCAAACAGTTTCTACCCAATTTCTTAACAATTATACAATCTAGATGACTATTGTTTTCATTTCTTAAAATGTCATGACTTGTCTTAGCAAAATGAAATAGTCGCCAGTTGTCTATTCATACGCAGTGAGGTCAGTGATTCGGCCTCACGGAACTATTTACGTTGAGGTGACGTTGACCTCACCATGCAGCTGTTCTTATTTGGCGCCATTTCTTAGCCAGCTGCAAGTCACCATTTCAGACAATAAATTTGGATCATTCTGATCACAGCAGCCATCATGTGTCATTGCACTTTTATTTTCCAATAAGATTTAACTTTTCTTTTAAAATATTTTTTTTCCTCAGAACTTAGAAGGCACGGTCTAGCCTAATTTTAAGGCCCCATGCATTCAACAAAGGTGGATCCAGGAGGGGGGGGGGGGGTTTACCAGAGTGCACCTCTTTAATAGATAAATTTATTCTAGAAACAATTAAATGTAGACTGGCAATGTTTAATTGCTGTGCTCCCATCCCCCCCCCCCGCGGGGCCACCCCCATGCCCCCTCCTTAAAAAAATTTGGATCTGCCCCTGAATGACATAGATGGTTCATCCACCGGCCTTTTATTTTTTAGTTTAGGCCTACCAATTATATATATTCAAATCGATTAGATGTCAACAATTTAATGATGATCGACAAATCCACACTCGCCTGCCTTAATTGTGTCGCTACAGCTCTCTACCTACAGAATATTTTGTGAATTAAAAATAAATTCACATTGTGTCAGAGATACACACATACTTTATGTCATATTGGTCAAACTTTTTAAAAGAACATAAAGAACTTCAGAAACAATTTTTTTTTCAAGAACTTTAATAAGTCCATTTCAGGACACACAGCATGACCTTTAAAAAAAGTTGACAAATTCCAATAAATCAGTTTCATAAGTTCATAACACATTCATCGATTGCATGCAGTGTCTTTTTAACATCAAATTTAATAGCAACAATATATTTTATAAATCAAAATTATTAGCATTCATTTTTTTGGCCGAAAATTACGAATGCATTCTTACCTTACAAGTGATCATAAATAACAGTAATTTACTGTAATACTCAATTAGGCCTACTAGCTAATAAAGATGAAATAGTTCTGTATAACAATGCTACATTTATTTGGACTATCTATATTTGGCCCAATCATGCACATCTAAAGAAATACTCAAAATTTACTAAACACAAACCACACAATTTTACAGACCTATAGATGGAACAATTTATAGCTCTTTTTGACTTCTTGTTACTGAACTAATTCGCAAACTTTCAACGTTTTCAATCATTGAATGCACAATATAAGGACGTGAATACAAGAATTTTTAAAATTTTTTAGTTCCCTTCTGCTAATTACACACAACACACAAACTAGATACGGATACATGGGTAACAGAATAATCTATTTACACAGATCTATCAAAAATACATTAATATTTTTATTTTCCCATCATAGATTTCGTTAACAGTTACCAACAATTAGATCACAATCTTGTAATCACTTTTGATATTATTAGACACAGCCATATGAACTGCAGATAGGTACATTACAAAAATTTTACAAAAGCTCCCAGTGGCAAATTTGGGGGGAAATTCCCCGGGAATAACATTAACTCGAAATGAGAGGTCGTAAAAGTGTATGTCACTAGTAAGAAAATGTGCTAATTAAGCTAATTATATAATAATTTTTCTGTACAAGTAACCGTGACTTTTTATTGTATCATATACTGAGATGGAGATGTATTTTTGAGAATTTAATAAAATATCCTGGCCTTATAATCTATCATACATATTTTTATATATTATTTCCTAAGTTTTGAAGTCTTGGCATACACCCTCTCAAAAAGATATTCTGCATTATAAAGTTACTCCTGAATACAACATAACAGTCAATATAAAGCACACACACCAACATTTGAAAACAAAACTAAAATAAATTTTCCAAAAAACTAATAGTAGATAGTAAATTAAATATATATTCCAGCACATTTGGTCTTCTGCTAAATCACTAAACTTCGCACCATAAGGCTAAACATAATTGATTTTTAGCTTTTCCGATCGACTAACCTATCAGATTTTGCGGCAAGGAACAAAAGGCCTACCCACAAGTAACTTAATTAAATTGATTGTCAATAAAAAATTTAGATTATCAGCTTCTTTTTTGTCCTACAAACAGACCTAAAAGAGAAAATGCCTCAAGAACATCCAAGAAGCTAAAGATCAATTATGTCTGGCCTAAATAAGTTTCAAGCAATAAATTAAACTCCCATCTCAATAGCAATCATCATAAATTACTTAAATCTTCACAACTAAAAGAGTCCATACCATTAAAGAGAACATATTATAAACTCAGGGGTGCCGGAACAGGGGGGGCAGGGGGGGGGCAATTGCTCCTCCTGCCCTTGCCCAAGGGGGGTAGGGGGGCAAGAGTGCCCTTTTGATCTTGAAGATAAATATATTATTTGGCCTTATTTTATCAGTTTTAGGCACAAATTAGTGTATTCAAAATTTTTATTGACTCTCTATTTAAATTTTGTCACGTGAAATTGGCGCGAATATGAATTGCCCTTTTTTTTCTGACCGCCCCTGCCGCCCGCGATTCCTTCCGGCACCCCTGTATAAACTTAATACCATGCTTCAATTATGCCAAATTACCTCACAGCAAAACAAAAATTTACAAGTATGAAAATATAGCAAAGAGGGGTTGACAAGATTTTATAATTTGATCAAATTTTGCGTTAGACTAGAGATTAATACCAGTAGTAAAAGATAGTGAGCTGTAGGCCAAAGCGAAAATTTTTTAGAGACCCGTTTTATATAACAACAACTTCATATTCCAGTAAAATGTTGATACCTTGTCTCCATGGTGAATACTCAACATGCAATTAAGCATAAATTATAAATTGATGTTCAGTGATAGATAAGCTCCATCAGGGCCTTATAGTCTGGTAAAACATCGACTCACATTATCTCTTTGTGAAGATATTCTACTTCTATACATGTGTATACTGTGTAGGCTGTTGCAGATATACATAACATGTTACAAATCACTTCAATAAAACAGTCATTTAATGCTTTAACAGTTTGCTGATTATCATAAACAATGGCAAGTAAGATTTGATTGGACGACGGCTCCTTTAAGAATTTACTTTTCAACTTGTATGTTTCTATTCTTAAACAGTGTTCTTAACCAGCCTTCAACAAAACAACCTTAATATCCTGTTGATCATTTACGTTTAAAATTCTTGAATAATCCTCCATTTGGCATTCATATCTTACACAAATTTACACATAATATGCTGTGATAAAGTCAGCATATCAAGGGAAAAACTCAATTCTAGTATACTTTCCATAAAGTTACTTCAGTGGTACCCTCGTGCGAACATTTGAAAACTGTTATTGGCACAAATTTCAAAGGACATAGTATCAAATCAATGAAATCATAAATGTTGAATTATTTTATATAACCAAAAATTATCCTGTTCACAATTTAGGTTTAATATACTCTTTCGTTTGGCATTCACATCAAGAAATACTTGTGTAACATAGTTAGCAAAGCACACAAATTCTTAAACACTTTTCAAAACTAGTACATGTATTTACATTACTTTTACCAGTACATTGAAAAGATCATTGGCACAAATATAAAACAAACGCCCATCAAAGACACCAAAAGCATTTTTTACAGCAAAAATTAAAGTATTATTTCCATACTCTTGATGGGCTAACTGTGGTATAGGAGCTGGGGAGGTATGGGACATATATTTGGACTGGCTTTTGTTATCGATGAATACCACAAGGTGGCCACATGTATATATTTGCTTACAGTTGGCATAACTCGCTAAGATTTCATACCATTTAAATGCAGGATATATGCATATTCTGATCAATATAACACTTTAACAAGGCAGATTTCTAAGCTAACAATAACAGCATCAAAGATTTGCATTAAGGCCAGACACATTTGATATTAAGCTTCTCAGATTTTCTGTCGGCGGAAAAATAAATCGAGTTTACACTCAAATTTATCAAATTGACATAGGTCTAAATAAAGAATTAAGATTTCATCTTTTTCTTGCCCTTCGTCCGGCCCTAGAAAAAGTGCCTCGAAAATATCCGAGAAGCTAAAGATCAATTACGTCCGGCCTAATCATTACGACACTGTCTTCCTTGTACAATAACGAAAAACATTCTTTTATTAGTGTATCAGGCTAATACTATTTAGTCCTCAGATATTTGAGATCATGCCATAGGAAATAGAAGTTATTAGCATTCACAGCATTTGCTAACAATAGTTTGATGTTCCCCAGTAAACCAATCACACTAATTTTAAGAGTTGCAGACTTACAAACAAAATTAGAACTTTTTAAAAAATTTTTTGATTTTAATATGAAAAGGTTGGCATGACAATTGATAAAATCACATATATATATATATATATATTTACAAACTAAATAAAAGTTATGACTATTTTTCAAGTTTTGATTTTTATATACCGGTATGAAAAGGTTGTCATTTAGGGCCTATATTTGACAAATTTACAGATTTATACCAAATACAATATTTATAACCCTTTTTTTTAAGTTTTGGTTTTTATAAAAAAGAAAGATATACCACAAATACAATATGTATAATATCATTTGAAGAGAAGAATCCGTTTTAACACATTGACATTACTTGGGTGCAAAAGAATCCATGCACTTATACGTAACAGACTAACAATAGAGCTGAACCTGGATTTGTGGGCATTTGTAAACCTAAAATACAATAACTCTGATGGATTGAGAACACAGATTTTTGCTATACAGTATGCAACCATACATTTCCCCTATATATACCGGGTAGATATTCTGACAGTAATTGAAATATGATTCTCCCGTATTAATCCAACCCGTTACGATCTTATCTGAGCATGCTGTCACTAGCTGTATGGTAGGACCATGGAAACAATTGGAACACAACATCTGGGCAGAAAAGTATAATGTAAATTTCAAACACTGTATACTCAACATATTAGAACTCCTGACATGAATGTCTTATTAGACAGTGATCCCATTTTGTTTAATTGCTGCCATTTAGTTCAAATAAAACTCACAATAACTAGCAACCAAACTGAAGGTAACATTGCAGAACATTTAGGTTTATACTTATGCAAGTGCAACAAACTCATGGCAAACTTCTGTTGAATAGCAATATAAGACAATGCAAAAATAATCATCAAGTCAAATAAATCGACAGCAATCAGTGTAATTAAACATTTTCCTGCAGTGTTTCAAATGAACTGAAGTCTTTTCTACTGTCTATAAGTCTTGCAACTTAAAAAATATAGAAAGTATATAAGACTACGAAAATTTTGAATAAAATGAAAAATCGTCATAATCCTGCAAAAATTTCCAAAAATATCTTATGCATTACACACACAGCAATTCCTGTTATCATGGTTCCAAATTCCAAATCATGACAACATCCACAAACCAATCTTGATTTTACAAGTCAATAAATACTTCTAAAACTTTTTTGCTTAATTTCAGGTCACACAATTGAAAACGAAGTATTTAGATTCAGCATAGAATAATTATAAACAATATTAAAATAATTATGACATCAAAATAAACGTAGCCAGAAGAAAAAGCCAATAAACTTAAGGTTAAGCGAGGACAATTACTAGCGAAGTAAAATTACCCTTGACTTTTATCTTTTCACATATTATACTGGAGTCACTTTCTAAAAGTCAGAAAATGACACCTTTAAGAAATACTACAGGTAGTCTGAAATAATAGAATATCTTTAAAACTCAAGAAATACAACTTTACGATTGAATTAATAAAATACTTCTTTGTAATACATGCTTTTTGCAGCTTTGAAATATATGCAAGTTGATGCAAATTTCAAAACTCTAAACCCTTCAAATCAAGAACCCGCGGGGCGCGGGTTACAAAAGATGCTGATGACGTCAATCACAAAACCTTCCACAACACGACCTATTTAATGTCGTGACCTAGTTATTTGAACCAGTTATCAGTGACCTACATTCTCAATGAATATGCTGACAGGTAATGAGAATAGAACACCCATGAAGATGCCGGAAATGAGGAAGAAAGCGGCCATCATTCCGGCGGTCGCTTGGTGCTTTGGCTCTACGCACCTGCAACAAAAGAGAGCAACATTCAGACATTTTTATTGACAATTTTTAGTAACAAAAAAAAGAGTAAGAGAATTCACATGACTTGATCCTGGGCAGTCATGTGACCAATTGAGCCAGCTCACACAGCTGAAGAAGCCCATGAGATGTGGGCGAAAGCTCCTGACGGGTCATGAAAACAGACCATTGTGTAAAGGAAATAATTCAAAATGAACTTCCAAAGGTCAGGATTAAGCTTATATTTATAAAGCTGGAGTAAAAGAATCAATTATTTGAAATATTGAAGATAGATCCTTTGAAATATTTGAGGAATCGCATAGAGGCTATCTGAAAGGCCCTGTATGGGGCAGGACTGTCACAGGAGCAGCACTCAACATGACGGGAGTGGGTAAGAATTCTGAAATTTTAACATTGTACTGCCAGGACTTGTATCAGATTATTAGCAGGAATGGGTGGGAATAGGGCGTAAATGTAGTCCCTTGCCAGCCCTAGGAACTAGGCTATCAGGAGCAACTTTTACTTGCAGTTTGGTGAAAACTAAATCATTCTTCATAATATAATCGGAAAAATCCAAAGATATATTAAACCAATTAAAAAACAATACTTTGTTTTACTTACCCTGGGGCGTACATCATGGTTAAACTACTGAAGTAGCCGCTAGTGAATGCCATGAGGATTCCACCAAGCAGATAAACGTAGTCGTTAGAGATGAGAACGGGGAGACCTCTGACGTCAGGTTTGAAATTGCAAAACATGAAGAAAGGAATGAAGAGGCCACGGAGGGCCACAGGGAGCCATACCCAACGAGGACCCGGCTGAAAAGAACAAGAAAGAATATATTGATTTGATTTCATCTATACGGAGCTATACTTTCAGTATCTTGGCCAGGTTGGCCTATGCACTTGGTAGGGTAATAGAAACAGAAGGAGGACATACATTCATTGTAGCAATGAAGGGAAGGATGATTGAAACTGTTGTACAACATAACTGATGGAAAATTAACATCACTTTAGGTTCATCAGTTTTTTTGCATACTTCATAGTCATGTCATGATCTCAATTAGATGAAAAATGATGGATGGTTGGTTGATTGGGGTTTAACTTCCGTATGTTTGCACTTACAGTTTGTCTCACAACATGCGAACTGGTGTTTGGCCTGACTGCTAAGCATCTAAAGGTCACACAGTAGAAAGACAAATGCTAATGGATAGATGAGCTATTTTGCAATTTTTGCATCCCATTTTTGTGATGTTTTGTTGCCGTTTTTGTCTGATTTTTGACGACGACCAAGAAATGAGACAGACTGTGGTAGGCTAATAGGGACAGGAGGAGCACACAGCAATGGAGCGCAGGATGACTGGAACTGTTGTCCAACATAACTGATGGAAAATGAATGTTCCTATAATTCTGAATAATTATTAGAATGTCAAAATGTAAAGTTGGTCCCTTCCAAAAATTTAGTAGCCTTGGTAAAGTATTATATTGCAACTACACATATATATCATATAGCCATGCAACTCACCACTTTAATGAACTCTGACACTAGATTTCCCAACATGGCAAACGCATTGAAGGCCAGAAAACATCCAACTGGAGCGAAGTATTTATCTGAAGAAGAGAAAGCAATTCATTAAACTTATATTTAATTAGGGTCTAATTTGTCTTTTGTTAAATATATTTAGGGATGCACAGATCCCCGGCTGGATACTGGAATTGGCAGGATATTCGGTCTCCAGCAGAATTAGAATATCAGCAATTTACATCACCATGCTGCACAGCCCAACGACCAATGTTTTTGTTTTTACCAAAATCTTTCAGAACAGGTAGGATGTGAAATTTTCCAATAGATTTTCAAGAAATTTTTCCAACAAAAAATTGTATGACTGTTTATGCATCTCACAGAGAGAGAGAAGAGAGAGAAAATCTTTTATTTGTGAATGAGCTCATAGCTTCCGCTTAGCCTCGTGCCCTCTTGGGCAAGTAACTATAACCGCGACAGTGAGAACTAGTCTATAGAGTTGCAATAATTACTTGAAAGCCAAAAGTTCTCATCACTAGCCACGATATTCGCTTGAATGGCAGGAAAACAGGTCAAGGTCACGAAGAACACAAAGAAGACGCTGACGTCCTGTACCCAGCACTGAAAAAGAGAACGTTATCCGTTTCAGAGTTTAACTAGACAGCACATGGAATGTGCACCTCCAGGGCTAGATAGTTGACGAGGGAATATCTGAGCGGAGTTGAGGAAAGGGTTGACAAGTTGTAAAGTAAGGTGCTAAGACACTCGACCAGGGAATTTATTTTCAAGGGGGAGTTGATGAAGTGTTCAGTGAGGTCCGGTGCTATCTGGATAACTTTGGGAGGGCCATGGCTGTTTGGTGGTGTCGCAGTTTGTAAAGGTGAGCCATTTTGGAACATATTGTAAGGTGACAGGCTTTGAATACATAAGGAACAGCTGTAGTTCGAGGGTTATTGGTTTGGTACAATAAGTCTTAGGTGCAGCAAGAGTTAGGAGCCGCCTGCCATGTCTTAGATTACTTGTAGGCAATGGCAGTAGTAAGGCAGAGCCAATCGACATGCAATGCACAGCAATGAGGAAACTGCCGCAAAACATGTGGCACGCACGGCAAGTGAGTCACTGCTGGAATTGAGCCCGGGTCCAAAACAATTTCTAGCCTAGAGCGCTACAAACTGAGCCAACCATCTCCTAAAACTTCAGTCATGAATGGAACATAAATGTACACTTAGCAGTACTGTAAATTGACCAAATCCAAAAATTATTTTTTTTATCCTTGCACCAAAAAAAGAGACATATTTTCTATACACTCGCCTCTATAGATGTACCAAGTAAGTTTTTTCTCCGAACACAGTAAAGGTTAGGCTTAACTACATCATAAATCGGAGAGGACCATTTCAAAGTCTGAAGAAGATGTGAAATGTTTTAGACCTATCAGGTTTTCATGATCTACTTTCAAGCTGATGTAAGGATCCATGTTAAGAGACTCCGGAAGGGAAAAATGTTCTTCAGATAGGTTTGACTGAATTGACAGGACTTGAGAAGACAAACCATACACAACACCCACCTGAAAGTCTCAGAGATATGAGAAAACAACAACTATATCACAGACACCAGCATCAGAGGTGTTAAGATTGAGATTTTATGAAATACGCATGCTTCATATTGCATTTTCACACAATTTTGTTCCCAAAACTATCAATTTTTATAACGTTGGATGAGATTCAAATGCCTCAAGATTCGCAATTTAAATTGTTATTTAACAAACTGTCAGCAATATGAACAGTTGCAGGCCAATAAATTAGGCCTATCCATCATGGTCATATGACCCACGAGATGATGGCAATTATATATTCCTTCAAGAGCAAAATACACCATAAGGTGGTCATAAGCCTTAAAGGGAAACAAACACACAAACAAAACAAACAAATTTTTTTCTTTACTGACGTTTTATTGACAGAGCAGTGTTACTGGAAAGTATAAAATACACTTCTTTGTAGCAATATAGAGAAAATTTGTCATTAGGCCTAATAGAGTTACCATTCAAAGGTTATCCTTTTGTATTAATGAACAAATGCAGAGCCATGTACATGAATATTTCTGGAAAATCACACTTATAGGCCAAATAAGCAATATATCGATATACCAGGAAGTTGGATGCAATGTGAGCCTTAAGACAAATGGTGTACAACACAACTACAGCCAATCTTCTGTTTTTCCGAATTTGCTGTGATGTCATCTCTGGTGTAGAAATGATGGATGGATTTCAATATATCCAAGGTCAGCCCACCAGCAAATTCTCTGCTACGATCTGAAACAGAAAGGGAAATTAATAAATAATATGTGAATGGCACCTAAAAGTCAAGTTTCAAAGAAAAGCAGCGGCACATCATGTTTGTGTTGTCGATGTATTTTAGTTTTGTGAATTGACACTCTTTTATTGATGCTTAATTAAGGCAACAGTGATAATGCAATGTAAGAAATGGACTAGTCTAGCAATAATCATTCTCTTTTAGTACAGTAGGCCTACAGTATAATTATCTGTCATGAGAAGAGCACATATATATATCTTAGTGAAGGATTTATATTAGCTCCAATTAATCTGGAGCACTCTTCTTCCTTCGAGTATATAATTATTTTAGACTGAAGGGAAGTCATTTCATACGGCATAAAATATTGGCTAACTTGTAGGCCACCCAGTAGGCCTAAGCAACCTTTCAGAATAAACAAGAATCCGCGGATTCAAAGCCTGGCTCAAGTGGCAGTGATGACGGCAAAATATGTAGCAATGCTGGTGAAATAGTTAAGTCTACTTTATGGTTTGGAAATGGCAGAGAACGGTGGTTCTGAATTGCGGCAAGTGAAGTGTTGTTATTGTAGTTGTTCCATGTACAAAATAATATCCAAATAACCACAAAAAGAATGTGTACGAAGTTTCAAATCTTGAAGTCGCCCAATTTCCTCCTTTGAAAAAATTGGCGAAATTGAAAAAAATTTGGAACAAAAAAAAATTGTTTTTTTTAAATCTAGGAAAACAATTTTTTCCTTTTTTTTTTAATTTAGGAAAAATAATTGTAAATCTTGGAACAAAAAATGTTTAAACTTGAAAAACAGAAGTTGCCCGATTTCCTCTTTTTGAAAAAAAAGAAAATTAGTGTAATTGAAAAAAAGTTTAAATTTTTTTTTTTCAAATCTTGGAAGAAAAAAAATTTGGGAAAAAAAATTTTTTGAAATTGAAAAAAGAAAGTAATTTCCATACATCTAGCTACCCTAACAAACCAATAAAACACAAAAAAAGATATATTAAACCTATAGTTATTGAACAGGAGAGTTGAAAGACAATATTTTCAGACCATTACTCCTGAATTAGCCTGGTGAGCCAGGCTAAAAATGCTATTTTGTCCTAATTTTTGAACCCTTGAGCAAAGATACTTGTTTACAGCAGCTTGCATTTATCTACAGTTAGTCAACAAAGCAATACAATATTTAAGAATATTATAACACATAGAAGCTGAAATAAAACATTTTACATATGCCTGTGTTATTCCCTGCTCAGAAAGAATGCAAAATATTTTATTAAATACAAGTTTGACAATGCGAATCAATTTTATTCAGGCGACATTTCACCTGAAAATTAAATTTGTGGGTGCAATATCTTGCAATCATCCATCAATATTCTAAGTTACAAAGTTCCTAATTTGGAGGAATAGTGCGTGGTAAGAAGAAAACCCCAGCCTTCTATGACCAATACACCCAGAGATGTCAAAACTTTTCATTTTCTAATGACACAGGTAAATCTTTAATGAAGAGGTCACTGAGTTTAAGAAAGTCTTAAGAAAATCAGGTAAGAGCCAAGGAGGGAGTCAACAACAGTGTACCTTGCACTTTAGAGCAACACTAAGTCAGACTGTGTTTTGTTGATCAAGTCTGGAAAATGGTTACATTGATTGTGCAACAATGTAAAACGTTAGTCGTTACATTGTACAGTCACTTCATGAAAAGGCCACTGCACCTTTCTGATTTGCATGGCCTATCTGTCTGGGGGTAGCCCTTGGACCCATGCGTAGCATGGGTCATGGGTCGTCCCATTCAAAATCTTGAGATTTCGACATGGCATCAGGAGAATTGATCTATATTAAAGAGTTTTTCTCCAAATTTATTGAAATTTTGGATTTGGGTAGCCTACATATTTTACTGCTGACGGCACCACTTTTGAAAGCATTTCCACAAAAGTTTGTACTGTAAAAATTGATTTTAAATGAGAGTATTGCCAAAAATTTGTGAGAAACAGCTATCAGCCTCATTTTATGTTTGATGTCATCATTGTGACGTCACCAAAAATACCTATGACATCATAAACGTTTGTTATGACATCACTCTCTCTCACCCAATGAGGAGACGCCATTTCTTCAATGTTCAAAGAAAAAAATCATTTCTTTAACTTCACAGGGTGAGTGTTCATTTATTTCAACATGTAGAAATATAGAAATAGGTGCAGTCAGTAGGAAATGTTGTCTATTTTCAAATAAAGTTTTTGGTTTTGCCATGACTATTAAACTAACAGAGCAATCATGTTAGCCATCAGAAGAGTAGCCACGTTGCTGGGGCTAGCTCTGGCCAGGACTGCTGATCGTGCCTTGTGCTCTGGTTGTGCACTGCCAGTGAATGAATCCACAAATAAATCGACCAAATCTGCAGATCTCTTATTCTGGGCAACTTGCAATAAACTTAGTTTTCTTGTACCTACAGTTTGTAAAGTCATAGCATAAAGAGTTTTTTGACACTAGGGACGCTGCAGTCGGTCATGACGTCATCTCTGGTGACGTCATAGCCTCGCACAATTTTGTTATATGTTGCGTCAAGAATTCATTGCAGACGTAAACAAACTCGCGGCAATGTTTTTACAATGGGAGAAAAAAAACTTTGCCAGATCAGTCTAGAAATGTGCCACGATTATTCCAAAAATGGTACCACTGAGGAGAGTTAAATCCCAGCAAGTCAGCTTTGAGAAACAGTATTTTGTTGAAAATGTGGGTCTTTCATGGGTAATAAATTAATCACTGCACTGTGCAGAAACTTCAAGATTTGGTTATTGGTATACAGATCTAGATCAAGCAACAAAAAGTGGCAGGTGCCGAGGTGGGCCAGTGTAACTATTTTCACGGGTGATTGAGCTCAGTCAAGTGGCCCTGACCAGCTGACTACGCTTGTCAGCTTGTTAGCATTGTATTGTAGACGCTCGTTAATGTTGACGTGACAGACTGTTGTATTTCTTCATGTGTTGATGTTTATATTGTAGTTTAGCTATTCTGGACTCAGATCCTAGGACCTCTGTATCCAGATCTTATAACAAAAATTTAATAGTCAGAATAAAGTAGAATCTTCAGAATGTCACTGTCAGGCAAGTGGGTTGTTGTTATCTGGTTATGTGATGGCATCACATAAATATTTCGTAGCATACACAACTAAATGACATCATAATATCATTGTTCCAAATATGGTTGAAGATTGTAGGATTTAATTTAAACCACTTACCTTGGCAAATGGTGGCTGGAATTCATATTAATCGTCAGGTGATGCAGCAACACTCCCTCCTTCCACCATGGCCAGCAGCCAACTGACAGGGAGGCATGGTAACCAACATTAGGTCCCGGCAATCTCCGGAGGATTCACGCCGAAGATAGCCGAAGTCGCCGAAACACTTCAAACACTAAAATCGTTTTATACTTGCTTTTTGACACTCAGATGCAAATTTGCAGTCACTGCACATGCATCTTCAGTGGATGTATCCATAGACCACATTTGAGGGGCTGGGAAGGTATATAGAGAAAGAAAAGGACAAAACCAGTTTTTACTTCATTGTCTTTATTAGGCTGACCTACGCAAATCCGGAAATCACGGGCCACGGCGGAAAATGGCTGTGGCAAAACAGACCTCCAGCGCCAGCTGGCCCTGGAGGAATGAGACTTAGGCAATCTCCTGATTCTGATGGACTCTAAATATCATGAGTCTTTTTCACAAGAGAAAAAGTAATATAGAATAACTTCACTTGAAGTTTCGTACAATGTTTCTCTATGACCCCAAGTCCCCTACTAAACATAGTAACATACGCTTTTAAAATCCTAAAATCGACCTTGTATATCTATATCTTAATGAATCAAAAGCAGAGCCCAGTAAGCCTACTATTGATAAGTGAGGGATTTGTTGACGATTCGTAAGCAATGTTTAGCTAACCATACCTTTTTGAAAATCTCAAAGAATGGCTGTCTTGCTGTTTTCTCTTCATCCGATCTGGCATTGTCCACTTGCTTAGCTCTGTTGCTATAGTAACGGAAGAATGGCTGAAGAGAAATCAATGCAACAAGATATGAAATCAACATCAAATTCAGGGAATAAATTGTACACAAAGAACTGAGGAAGGGGTCTGGATGAACCCCTCAAGCCCTCAAGCCATGCTATGAGTAATCGTCAAAGTTTTCTAAAATAAATTGTACTTCCACCATAGAAATATGACTTCCACTGTAACAAGTTACATGAAAAACAAAGCATCCTGACAAAAGAGGAGTGCTCCTCAACAAGGAGGAAGACAGGAAGTTAAGAAGAAGAGGAAGAAAAAGAAGATTGGGCACAGTAATGGGGAAACTAGATATTGGAGGGGGTCAAAAATTACCTTCCCCATATTTGAATACAACTTTAAACCTAGAATATGAATTAATTATTAATATTTATGCATAACTTACAATCAAGGGCAGAGCGAAGTAGGTGTCAAAAGCAACAACGAGAACAATCACAGCCGCAATGAAGTAGAAGATGGCAGCCGTCCTGGGATCAGGGGCACCTGGGAAAATGCAAAATTAAGAGAATTGTCAACAGTATTTCAATATGGAGAATAAGTTGTTCTTGGTTCCAGGTATATCAATGAATCCATGAATAACAATAATCAGATAATAATTTTATAGGTTTTTATGCGAAAATTAGTTTTATTATAACATTTTCAATTACATAGTGGATGCACTATTTTGCATGCAAATATTTAGTTGACATTTGGTGAAGTTGTTAAAGAATTGTTTTCCTACAATCAGGAATAAGACTTTATAAGGGCAACATTTTTGACCTAGGGTATCTTTTCTTATGTTGGTGCTTATGTGAGCAATTCAGGGGTATCACAGTTTTCATGGATATGTGCAATTCATTAGAAGTAATTCAAGTTTTGCTTCAAAATTCTTCTCAAAAATAATTATTTCGGGTGTTATAATAATAACTTTTTTTGAATAAAATCAATTTTATTGTCATACTCACTTGCTATGGAGATAATACTGAGTAAAGATGCCAACGTTCCACTGATATTCTGAAACAAAATAACCAAGTATGATAATACAGAAGAGCCTATTAATAAATTTACAAACAAAGAAATAGAAGAATATCAGAATTTCAAACGGGAGACATGTTTTTCAGCTTCTGTACATTATCACAACAGAGGAGTAATGAATCTGACCATGGGAGTCAAACCCATTCTCCAAACTATAGTTTGTCTCACAACATGCAAACTGGTGTTTGGTCTGATTCCTCCTCATCTGCAGGTCACACAGTCGAAAAACGCATACTTAGGGATAAAAGAGCCAATTTGCAATTTATTTATCACATTTTGGTGATGTTTTGGTCCTTTTTTGGTCAGATTTTTGACGACGGCCGTGTGTTCAAGAAATGATACTTACTTTAATCATTGGTTCATGGATGGATAGATAAATGAATGCCATTGATTGGGGCTTTATGTCCTATATTTATACATTTGGTACGTCAATAAGGAAAGGAGGAAACTGCTGTCCAGCATAAGTCCAAGTGATCAAGCAAGAGCAAAAATCAAACCCTACATCCAGCGATTGGAAACCCTGTGTGCTATAACTGAACCAACCCTTCCTCCCCCTATTCCTGTTGGTTCATGGAACCAACCAAGTTAACTTCCTGGGGATGGCCCAACTTCCCAGGCTACACCAATTACATTATTAATGCATATAATAACAAATCTACAAACACACTTACGGAGCCAAGGACAACAGCGTTGGTGTACTTCATAGGAAGACAGGCAGCTGTACCATACACACTGTTCTGGTACATGCCATTTGCCACTGGAAAAAAAAAGAAGCTCAGATTGTAGATTCTCAATCTCCGGATTCACAGTTGATAAATTTATCTTCAGGAGATGTAGGTAGCCCGAAATTCGGGCTAAATTTAACCGAGATCTCCCGCAGTCGTGAACAAATTTACATCAACGTTAAAACATTATATATATATATATGTATGTGACATAATGTGTGTTTATTTTTAACCATGTTAAAGATGATGTGTTTGCATTAAAATCTACACCAACTCAACTGTACTCATCAATATTCAAGAACATTATCTATGCTACTTTCAAAATCATGTTAAGAAAAATATATTCAACTAACTTGAACTAAGAAATCAATTATTCATTCATTCGTAACAACACAAACAGAAATGTGGAACTGAATAACTTACTGTTGATAAATACAACTGAGACCATTGTGATCCAGAAAAATGCACCTGGCCCTGCAAAAATTAAACAATTATTATTGAGTAATTTTATGATTAAATTAATTACCAATATTTTACAGACTCTTTTTGATGAAGTAGGGTCATAGATTCCAGGTGGACTGATTGTTCAGGATGTCCACACTTCCGGGAGAATTCACAGATCTGGAAGGATGGAGAGATTTTCTGGGGAAGCATGCCAAGACTTTTGGGAGGATACAGAAACAATCTGGGCTTCACGGTCATTTATGACCTTGGGCGTCTACCGAGTGACGTCACAATTCTTTTCTCACGTGACTTCTATCTTTTTCTCGGCCACTCCGCTCGCAGAAAGTGGTACTCCCTGCTTGTCAGTAGAATTAGGCCACACATAATTGATCTTTAGCTTCTCGGATCCTCTCAAGGCACTTTTTCTAGGGTCGGTCGGTAGGACAAAAAAAAAGGGGGAAATTTTTTTTTTATAATGTCAAAAAAAAAGAATTTTTTTTTTTTTCCATCGGCAGGAAATCTATTGTGTCGACGGGTCCGCGAATCTAAGAATCAATTATGTGTGGCCTTACAGACCAGAACTAGTTAACATAGAGAAGGACTTTCTAGGGAAAGGACACCAAACATGCGCACATGACCCAAGTAACTTTTAGGCCTATATCAGCCTGGGAATGTATGCACACCTGCCCGATCTTGATCCAGATAACCTGTGTGAGGATCGGATCGTGTTTGATACTCCAGAATTAAACTCACAGTTTGGCCATTTTTTTCTTCAGCAATAAAGAGCAGCTAAAATCAGCAATTGAGACTTTTTTTTTAAACTTACATTCGCTTGAGTCCACCATGGCCAGGATAATTGTCAGGATGAAGAAGATGACCACAATGAACACACTCCATGTTATTCTTTTTCGTATATTTCCACTAAAATAATAAAACTTTCAATAAACACAAGGTGTTGCCAGTGAAGATGATCAGTTAATAATGCCACCTAGTGACAAAAGCAAACATAACATCAAACTTAATTAAAGATTATTTGATCTAGTCTTAGCAAAAACAATTTTATAAATCTGATTTCGAAAGTAAAGCAAGAAAAGTAAAATTTTTGTTGAAGTCAGTGACAATAAATAAGTAACATAAGTTATTAACCTTTTGACCGATGAGGTAAAGGTCACAAAACAGGATTCGAAAATAAGAATATAAAATATTTTTTTAAATACAAATATAACATGTTGATGATTTACACCGATATATATTACAAGCAGAAAACTAATTTAAACAAGTGAGTGAGTCGAGCTTTACCCTTCATCTGCAAGTGGTTGGGCTATACAATATAGAGGCATAACATAGGCTACTTGTTAACAAAAAAAAATATGGTACTTCAATTTCATCACAAGTTGTCTATTTCTTGGTTTGAGGGTTGACCTATACGAGTCGTAGCAATCAAGTAAGGCATGATTCTCTATAAGTTGGGGTCTTCTAATTTAATTTGAATAAAAAATCTCAGCTTCAAAGCAACTTAGAACTTACCCTCCACCACACTGACAGAACAAATTGATGAAGTTCAAGAGGACATTGGGAATTTGGGCGGTGAATCCGAGAAAACTCAGGAAATAACTGCGGTAGACTTCAGCGTTTGTATTTGTGTCATTTGTTTCACTGGCTAATTTGTAGTCCACAAAATACTGAAAAGGAAAATTAGATAAAATTTTTAAAATGAATTCAATGAAATATCTATAGAGAAATGTCATCTAGTTTCAGCAAGGTGGTAGCAATTGAGAAGGCACTAAGTGATGAGGCAAGTAAAAGACCCCGCACTTGGGAACAGGGAGTGATTTGGAGTGGACTCACAGCCCTATCATCTCATCACTACATCTGCATATCTGCACAACTCCAAGTTGGCTTCTTCACCAAAATTTATCTCACCCAGAATACCAATGTAGATATGGTAAGTGCAGTCTTCTGAGCAGGTTCTAGTCAGTCAAAAGGATTAATTGAGGAGTCCACAAAATATCACACATTTACCCCATGTGCAGGACCTTTCTAGTTGCCCATCATAGACACATGTGCCAAACAAAAGGCCAATTTAACGTTTCATCCAAATGACATCCATCTTGGACATTGATCACAAGGGTCGACAAAAAATTGTTTAAAATTGTTTCCTGACCTGGATAAGCGTGCAGGACCTTCAACAGTACAGTATCCGTGGCCCTAACTTTTAAAATCAGTAAACTTGTAAAATCTGACCACACATAACAATTTGACAATGTCTAAGTACTGTCTTGTAGATATCGGCACAGATTTGAGGATGGATGAATGATTGGGGCTTTATGTCCTGTATTTTTGCACTTGGTAGGCTAATTAATTAGGACAGGAGGACGACACGGCAATGAGGTGAAGGATGATTGAAACAACCGTCCAACATGTATAGGCCCAGGTGACGCAGAGATTTGACGGAGTTCGTTACAAGCTACTCATCCACCAATGATGAGAATATGAACTTACAGCATTTGCAGTGATGAACATGTTCCAGGGCATCAGAGTTCCTATTCCGTGAAGCATCAGAATGAAGTACACCATGTTCCATCTGAAAATAGGATGATGATCATTAATTGGTGAAGATAGATGGATGATTGGGCTTGACATCCTGTATTTATATACTTGGCTGATTATGACAGGATGAGGACACGGCAATCAGGTGAAGGATGATTCATTTATTTGTGAAAAAGAAAATTGCTAAGTGTATTGGCTTCATTACATAATAGTCAGCACTTTTAGCTACATATGTAAGAGGACTCGGGTTCAAAACCTGCTGGAGACATTGGTTTGACAGCCATTCACCTTCAGGTTCGAATGCCAATCATGGACAATGCTCCTTGCCATGAATAAGAGAAAAGGACATCTAAACCTTACAAATACCACTGAATACAGTACAAATATTTATCTATTATCTAAATTCTACTCTCGCAAATTAGCAATCTTAAGAGGCACTGTACTTTTTATTCAACACCTAAAACAGACAAATGTTCAACTAAAGATACCACTTCATTCAGAACCAAACGAGTCAAGGTTGAATAATTTTCGAACGTGTACATACATACACTGAACAAATAGTTGGAGACACTGAAAGTCATTTACAGTTGAATTTCTACGATATCAAAATGATATTTCACTTACTTGTCCACTGGAGGTTTGTCTTCTATTTCGGCCATCTTGGATTTTTCATCTGAAAGGCAGTTATCATCCATTTTTGTGAAATTATTTGAAATGAAAATTTAAGATATTTCACAAGTAAATACTTCCTATTGTCTTGAATACAACCAGAAATAACTGTATGGAATGGTTTCAGTCTCTATTAATGTTGTTTTTCTAAGGAACTGCAACCTCAAAAGTCCATAAGCTTCTCAGAAGCACCAACTTTCCAGAAATAACTATAAGTAAAGAAGTGATTTCACTTTGTCTCAAGTTTCTTTGGAATATCTTGAGCACAATTTTGTATTAAATTAACAAAAAGATCAAAAAATCCACTGTTTCCCACTGCTGTTATTACAATATTCAGACATTCAAAATTATTATTAATTATATGGTGATTGATAATATTCCCAGGATAAATAATAGAAAATATTCAGATTGTAAGGTCTTCAGTTCTCGATATTTTCAAACCAACTACAATAACTTTAACATAAACAAATACAATGCGTGACATGGATGAAAATAATCTCGGGATGATTAAAAGGAAATATATTTACTGAGTATATTATATATTTTATCTTGCTTGTTTTTTTTATAAAAACCAAGTTCAAAATCTCTCACAAAAGTTAAATCTAACGCTTGTTAAAATAATCCGAGCTTTGATAACTTAACACTATATACATCCACAGAATTTATGCTTTTCAGTTATTAATATAAATCGAAAGTTAAGCCGAAACTATGAGCTGAAATACAGTACTCCACAATAGCTCTCGGAGCTGCTCTCCAATGCCGCACAGACAAATTAAGACTGTGCAAAACCATCGTAACTGAAATGTCTAAATTACTTCGTCCAAATTAGTCTAACATCACTAGACCCAATCATACCAATCAGCTGGCAATTGTATCAATTTGATCAATGTCTGACAAAACAATTTTTGACAAGAGAATAAATTTGTCTACCAACCAGCCATTACAAGAAGATGAAAGAATGAGCCACTTGACAATGGGGTCAGAATTATTAAATATCAGGTCAAAAAATTGTGTATCAAATTACTGAAACAGCATACCACAGAAACTATGATAGAGTGGAGGTATATAACTGTATGCTACAACTTACTACAAGGGGTGACCCAAAATATTTGGGTCCTAAAGTCAATTTAAGTCACTTTTCAGTGTCATGTCACCCATAACTGCATCGAGGCAGTTGTATAGCATGCTTAAGGATAATAATAATGCGTATCAATTTTCACTGGTCAAATTTAGTGTCGTTTGGTGCCAAATTGTGAGGGCAATTGGAGCAATAACCACAAATTGATCATAAATTGATTATCAATTTGCAGTTCCACAAAATACTATAGTCGTCTGTCTTTTTTCCACATTCCAGTGCCTGGGTGTAACTAATGTTAGCGTCTGAAAGCATATTAGAAGGGAAGATGTTGGTAAGTGTAGCCCTCATACATGAGACCATGCTGCTTATGAGGACTGTTTGGTTATTTGAGGAGCACCAACATGTTATACATTTATCACATGTGCGGGATCTTTCTTTTGCAAGAGAATAGCCACAAGGGACCACAAATCTAGATAATGACTGACCATGACATCAATCCGCCTGAAGACAGATGGATGGATGATTGGGGCTTTACATCCTGCATTTATGCACTTGGTAGGCTAAATTAAATTAGGACCGGAGGACAACACAACGATGAGGTGAAGGATGATTGAAACAGCCATAAAACATAGGCTCAGGTGACCTGGCAAGAGCTGGATTTGAAACCGTAGACCCAGCAATTGGCAGTCTAGCACGCTACCACTAGACCAACCCCCCCCCCCCCCCCCCTCTCAGCTGACTGAACTGGGGCCTCATGAGTAACGGCTCAAGTAACAACACTTATCATAATATTTTACTTGTTTGATGGGTCACTTGAATCTTCGACTATGCTCAGCGTGTAAAAGACCCCATGTATGGGGTAAATGTGTAACATTTTCTGACTGTGCTTTCTCATTCTCTCTGTCGTTTAATTAATCAGTCCATCCCTTCAGTGAAATCTCTGCACTCTCAAATTTCCATCTTCAACATGTTCAATATTACATCTGCCTGTGACAGCTTGCAATATAAGCTGACTGTTCAAGTAAGCTGCTCTGTGACTTCAGCATGTTTAGCTCAGAGTCCAATAGCAATTGAGCGTCAAGACAATCCCAGCAACACAATAGATAGAAATTCCAAGAGACCGGGAACATTAGGCAGTGTTAGGCACAGATGCCGCACAATACTCACTTTTGTAGAAGTCTCCAGTACCGTTAGATCTGGTGCCGTTAGATCCGTTGCCTAGCAACTCCTTGCCCTCCTTCTCCTCCGAAATGGTGTCTTTGACATAGGCCATTGTTACGTTCTGCAATGAAAGAAATAATCAAATTGAAGTAACCACAAATTGATCATATTGCTTATTGAAAATTGATTAAGATGGAACAGTGGAAGGAAGAAACAATTGTGTCATTAGCAGTGATTAGTGGGTCTCCAATGAAGATTTTTGGGTTATTCCAAAGAAGGAAAGTGGATCATAATAAATAAGAGAACTTAAAGAGAAGACAGATCTGCACATTGTCAAAATAGATGGACAGACAGAAAGATAAACAGATAGATGAGAGTTAGATTCATACAGACTTGAAGTGTACCTTTACATAGGAGGGAGGATGGATGGATGGATCAAGGTTGATTGGAGCTTCACGTCCTTATTTATTAACTTGCTAAGCTAATTAGGACAGGAGGAGGACATGGCAATGAGGTGAAGGATGATTGAAAGTGAACTGGATTCAAACCCTGGTCCAAGCGATTGGCAGCCCAGCATGCTACCACTGAGCTAACCCTCCAGTCACAAAGGAAGGAATTTGCCAAATTCCTCAAAAAATATTCCAAATTTAAATTTGGTAGAAAACTTCTCGCTTTAGTAAGAAACTGGGCATATAATTCAGCATACGCAGTTACACACTATACAGACACCTCCTGATGCCAATGCAATCTACAGACTATCTATAGCACAGCAATTTGTAAGCTGTCCACCAAGCTACCATACAGTATAGGCCAATACCATGCTGTCCAAAGAACTGGTATTGTAGTAAGGGAGCAGTAACCTTTCAAGATAGTGATCGGCATCAGTGACTGCTATTTCTGAACACATTTTCCGCATTCAACGGAGAGAGGGATCATTACACTAAGTGTTGCAGCAACATCAGCATTTGGCAATAGTACGCCTCACTGATTATCGGTGAGGCTGCCGTGACAATATGTTCAGTAAGTGTGAAATGTTCTCTAAGCCGCACCACAAACAAGATCGACACTCGACAAATCCATCAATACATGGATGGATGATTGGGGCTTTATGTCCTGTATTTATGCACTTGGTAGGTTGAATAGGACAGGAGGAGGACACGGCAATCATGAGGCAAAAGATGATTGAAACAGCTAGGTGAACCGGCAAGAGCTGGATTCGAACCCTGGACCTAGCGATTTGCAGCTCAGCACGCTACCACTAGACCAACCCTCTGCCTTTTAGACAACTGCGAAGATGTCTGCATATATCTTTCTTTAGACTGACTCTTGGCTTAAATCTCATCAAGGAGTCTCCAGCCGCTCTAAGGTATACATCTAATAGACTTAGAAAGCAGTTGACAGCATCCAAATTGAGTTAAGCCTGATGGGCCATAGTGTCCTGAAGCTATTAGTATCATCACACTTATAGTATGTTTGTGGAGGTTTGGTGTTCAGCAGAACTTGTGTCACACTTCATAGTAAAAGGAGCTGGGCGTTAGCTCAGTGGCAGTGTAATGGACTGCTAACCTCTTGGGACCCGGATTCGATTCCTGCCTAGGGCAACCTAAGTTAGATAGTAATTTCATCCTTTGCCAAGAGTGCATGACTACATCTCACTGCATCTCTATCTGACTGCATCTCTTTCTGACTGCATCTCTCTCTCAAGCGGTTCCTGCCTGATTCATTAAGCCAAATTAATGCAAAAATATTGGCCATAAAGCCCAATCATAATGGACATAAAGCCTATAATATCCACCTGGCACGAACAGCAGAAGACCTTTAGATAAAGCCTTGCATGTACAATGCTGTGGACCAAGGCATTATAGGTTGAGGGTGCAAAACAGTTGTAAAACTGTACAGAGCAAAACCTTTCAATGTTGACTGTTGAGGCAAAGGATGATTGAAACAGCTGTCCGATATAGATCCATGGTGACCAAAGATCAATGGTGACCCAGTCAGAGCTGGAATCAAACCCAGGACCAGAGATCGGAAGTCCGAAGCAATATCAACCGAGTATACTGCACCTATTACCATAATACCGCTTTCGTGACATAGACACATCTTTAGATCACCAACAGTTATTCGACATCACGTCGAGGCCTTCCCCGGCATATTTGGCTATTTGCTTCCACCTCATCAGGTTCATCAGAATCAATTTTATTGAACCGTATCCGTTAGTTTCTTGTGTGGAAAGTAGGAAACCACTCATCTGCAATTTGTGAGGGCCCTATGTTCAGGAGTATTTTGCTGCCAGATCATCAGTGGTCGACTGAATTAAATGTATTGAACCAGTTTCATCAAATAGCCAGAAACCATTCAAATCTGTAATTCCAATAAGGACCCCAACTAGCTCAGGACAAGCCCAATGGTCATACTCATTACTTCACCAATTAACAAGCTCTTTAATAAGAAAATGTCTTCAGGAAAATTTGCTTTAGAAACTATTCTAAAATAAAAGTCAACATAATAATAGATCTATTTATAGACTCATGATTAAATTAACTCAAAAACAACATGATTCAAATTCAGGCTAATTTATTTTCTTGAAGCATCTTTTAAAATGTATACAAGTATATTAATTCAGTAGAGATAGCTATCTAAATAAATACAGCCTGTTTCTCTGTAGTCCTCTTAATAGGTTAAACATTTGAGCAACTTCACACTGATAAACTACCCACTTTCTACATTGTTCTAAGTGCCTTCTAAATTGATCATATGAATGTAGTGAAATTCAACAACTGTGTATCTTGTGAAGAAAGTCATGTGACAGGTTTGGTTTTAAAAGAATGCCTAAGCAATAAGCAATAAACAAGCATTGAATTGACATGGTAAATACGCCTAGCAATGGCAAACATATACGTTTATAAGAAGACAAAGATAGAAAAAATATTAAGATTATAAGAGTAAAAAGGAATTATAAAAAGGAAGTGTTTTTTTTGGGAGGGGGGAAGATTATGTATTTATAAATCATGTGAAACCAATTAATTTCAAATAATAAATAATCTGGCAGGCTATCTATGTATCTCAGGCATCACTTTATCAACAGCTCATCTTTCTACTACCTTGTTTCTGTCCAGCTAGCCTATGTAACTATCAATTTCGTACAACATGTAATGTATTCAAGGTCTCTGAAACTTTGAAAGCCTCGTTATGTCACATTTTACATGTTTTATAAGCAAAGCTGCAGTCCACACAGAATTTAGTTAAAAAGCATATCAATAATACTCATTTACTAATTGCCTTGCATTAGGTAATTAATGAGCAACACCACAGATATACAGAGATGCAACCGCATAATGAAAGTATTATTTAGAAATTGCGAAACGCTAAAACTTAAGCATACGTGAACGCCAAGAGAGCTCTCTTTTCAGCGACAATGTATTGTATTCTTTTGCCCAAATATGATGAGTAGCAGGAAAGGGCATTCTACCCCGATATTTCCACCCAATTTATACATACGTCAAATATTTAGGGGGTGGTTGCGAGCCAAGATGGGGGATCATTCCAGGGATGGGTGTCCACGCCCCCAAATCCTACGCCTTTGAGAAATCAAATCCTTAAAATAACTTCATTTTGATTTTAAATAGGAGGAGGATCTTTAATTTTGGAAATTGGCCTCACATTAATGAATTAAGAGTAGAATTTGTTTTGCTTTGGGATATATGGGCCACAAGGAATGTATTCCTGTTGATTTCAGACAAGATAAGATATATTCGACATAATCAATATACCCAATATATTGATCAACGGACCACACATGTATTTTCACACAATATTAAGGTAATACAGAGTCTCAAGTACATGTGTATCACTTTATCGTCATACATCAATCAATGAACTAAAATCACCAAACTACTTTAGTAACAACTTGTCTGAACTGAGCATGTAATGTTTAGCCGGATAGCATTGAACATTAAAGTCTCTAGATGAATAAAACTTCCTATTGACTCACCAACAAGTAACCATTCAACCAAAACTATTTTAATACCTTTGGACACCGACAAAAATAGGTTAGTTAAGTACAGTTTACAGGTCATGGAGTGCAAACTTACAATCTGTCTACACTCATCAGTCCAGAGGCTATAGCAGCCTCCAGCTTTGTTGCTATGGCAACGGTGATGATGTAGCCAGGGGGGGGGGGGTGCTACTACTTGGTAGTAAAGGTCCATGAATGTGATACCTCACACCTTGGAGAATTCTGTTAGAAAACAATACTTCACTTGTTTGAGGTATCATACAGTTGGTCTAATAGATGTGTACAGCAGTAATCTTTCTATGGGGTGGACAATGATGCTAGCAATGTAGTTAGCGTTGCACGATTTATGTAATAATATAACAGCAAATTTATCGCTTATTGAGATCTCAAGTAGTGCAACAAATTTAAAGAAGAAAGTGCAATAAATTAATTTTCTAAATTTTTTGGTCAAAAAAGTTCATTTAGTTTCTCAAAATTCTTTTTAGGGCGAATTTTAAAATTTGCCTATTTTCAGCTCAATTCCTTGTCTATGAATTTATCGCATTCATATATCGACATCGCGAAATGACACTTATCGCATATCACATCTCAGCCTGTTATTGTGCCGCCCTGAATGTAGTGAATGCACCATTGGTAAAACGAGTTTTCACGTACTCTAAGAAGAGTGAAGCGGCTCCCAAGAATCCCCCCTGTTGAAAATTTAGACAAAAATTGTTTTTTAAGTTCTAAAGACCAAAAAAGAAATTATACAAATTTAAGTGTATATTACATGATATATGCGAATAAATTTCTAAAAACAACTTTTTGAAAAAATATTTTAAGTACAATGACAAATTGAGATGTTTGTCATGAATCGTTGCATAACAACCACGAACCCCATAAAATGTAATTTTGATATTTTTTTGCTGGTTTTTAAATCTTTTTTTTGCCCTAGATTGAGAGAAAAACTCTGGGGACCTATTGCTCTTAATGTTCTATTATATGTGGAATTTTGTTTGTATCAAAATTATCTTTCATGTCCTTTGAACCCATATTTATAATAACGGGGAAAAAAATTACCGCAGAGAGGTACTGGTAAAAATGTTATGCTGGTGATGACCCCCACTTTTTCCCTCCATGTTACCTCTCATAGTAAACATGTCTAAAAATCAAAAAGTTACATTTTGAAAAATCCCTAAACAAAGAGATTTGTAATGTTGCTCATGTTCATCATTTTAAAAATGAAAGTAGTTCAGTTATTAACAAATTTTAAATCTCCCTTTTTAATCTTGTTATAGACTGTTATAGTAGTTTCTTTGCACGGACTATACACTGTCCGAGAGACTATGATGGATGTATGATTGGGGCTTTATGTCCTGTATTTATGCACCTAGTAGGCTAATTAGGACAGCAGGAGGACACATAAATGAGATCAATGAAGCGAAGGACAATTGAATCTGTTGTCCAGTATAAGTCCAGCGATTGGTAGCGTAGTGCTCGCGTCACTGCGCTATGCTACGGACTGAGCTAACTCTACACACCATTTGAGTTGGCTAAGTGAGTTTGAATCATGGTCTTTGTCCTTAATAAATCAGTCTTGAAGCTTTGTACTTTTTTTACAATATTTACAGGATGTAAAAATGCTACTACCTCTGAACTCTGAAGCTAATCCACTTAGCTAATCAGCATAAACAGCTATATTTTTATCATATTTATTCAAATGTTAAATTTTTTAGAAAAGTTGTTCATAAAAGTTTATAACTTCCTTTCCGCAATATATAACACAATCATAAATACAATTGATGTTTCACAATAAATTAAAGTATCTGGTTTAAAAATAACAATTCATTTCCTCATCCAATACACACACTTTTTCAAAAATAATTTGTGCTGTCTAGTCTGCATTAACACTTCAGAGTTTAGACTACGTATTTTAAAAAAACTAAATATTGCATTCGAAAATAGTACAAAATAGAAGCTGTCCATCAGAACTTACCTTTTGTTAGGAACAGTTTTGAAAAAGTTATCGAACAAAAACAAGAGAATAGTGAAGTTAAAACAGGATTCAGGATTTCCCAAAAAGCATAACAGGCCCTATTATAAATTTTTTAGCTTTTTTTTTGAAATCCTAAACCCCCTTTTATTGAAAATGCCTCCATAAAAAAGTCATAAAAACTGTACTAACCACAAGAAAAAGCCAGATGCTGTAAAATAGCAGAAAAGTATAAAGCTGAAATAAAAGATAAGAGAGGGCCCAGGGCAACCATTAGAAATTCTTTCAATGAATATTCTTTTACTTTTCTTTCAGAGATAGGCAAGCAGGTAAGAAAAGTTAGAGAACTCAAGAAAAGTTACAGAACAGTCAGAACTCACTTTCCACATGTATCTTCCTATCTGAGCATATTTGTTCGAAAATCAACGTCTCAGAAAAATAAAATATATTAAATATACTGCATTTTTCTGAGACGTTAAGGCCACACATAACTGATTCTTAGCTTCTCGGACCCGCCGACACAATAGATTTTCTGCTGATGGTAAAAAAATTTATAGAAAAAAAATATTATTATTTTTTTGACATTATAAAAAAAAAGTTCACTTTTTTTGTCCCACCGACCGACCCTAGAAGAAGTGCCTTGAGAAGATCCGAGAAGCTAAAGATCAATTACGTGTGGCCTAAATAGAGACATTTTGGTTTATACAACATAAATCTGAGATGTTCGAAAAGAAAGTTTTCAAGCAGTGCAACTGACCTGCTCCTGCTGACCAGGCTGCCAAGTCCATGACAAAATAAACCAGAATAAATAACAAGCTATTAGCCTCCAATAAATGAACAGATCAGAATAGAAACGAAAAGAAAGTGGTGAAAAAAAATCACGCATCATATGACTGGTCATCAATGGGCATACTCAATCATGTGACCCCACCAGGGCAATAATGACCAGGGTCACACCTTCTTATGCATGTGGTTATTGAGAGAAATCACAAGACAACAACCTAGTTGAACCTACTAGCATCATAGGGCCCCTTAAGCCAAATCATTTATATCTATTAATAACTTATGTATATTATGTATGTTATGAGTTAGATCATTGACTTAAAACCCCCTCTGACTAGCATGTGCACTTGGCATCAACACAACTTTAGATCAAACACATGCAAACAGAATTTTTCAAACTCCTAGTTCGGCACTAAATGATCGTAGACTCTTGCTGCTTACAAAATTAAGAACAGTAGCAAAGGCAGATTAATATATATAATCTGCCTTTGACACTAGGCTAGCATGAATCTGCATGATACCTGTGAAAGAATTTCTGTTGCAAAATTATGGATATTTATATCAAGTAGTCACCATTCACAATTGGCCTTTAAAATTAGGTGTCTGTCGTGACTCGTGACAGAGATTTGAGAGAAAAGCTATTATATGAAGTCTGATAAACCCTCAATTTATCATACTATCTGTCTGCCACAGCAATTAACTAATGCACCAGTTAAGTGCTGAGTGGCTGTAAAAGAAGGCTGAACTGATGTTTTGTCACTTATCCAACTTTTTAACCAACATTTCTCACAATGACCGAGAATAAAGAAAGATCATTGCTATTTTCATCACTAATCATCAGTGTTCATGTCAGATCTTTTGGCTTATCACCAAAAACCAATTAGCACTTGACTAATTATCGTCATCTTTTTGAAGAGTTTGAATTCAAGGTAGGAGAGACGGGATTATCCAAAAAGAAATTATTATCAAATCAACCAAATAGGATCATTCAAATATGGACAATGCAAAAAGGGAAGACAGTAAGGGATGATCGAAAAGGCGGTGATCTAGAAAGGGACAAAGACAGACAACAGAAAAGGGATTATCCAAACAGAGAAGACGAAAAAAGGGGTAATCCAGAAAGAGATAAGACAAAAAGGGATGACCCAAAGAGAGATGAACAAAAAGTGATTGTCCAACACAGATAACCCAAAATGGGATTACCCCAAAAGGGATCACGTAGAAATGGGATTACCCAAAAGGGAGTCTCTAATAGGGATGCACGGATATCCGGCACAGTATCCGGTATCCGGCCGGATATTGAAATTTGCAGGATATCCGGTATCCGGTAGAATTAGGTATCTGAACCGGATATCAGAACTGGATATTTGTCATGGACAAAACTTAATTTTGATAATAAATTAAAGAATGTTACTGGAACAGAGTCAAAACATGGTTAAATCATCTCCAAAATCAAATTATTACGTCACAGAACATTATCACTGATTATGAAAAACATTCCACCAGAGGAACAGTCCTTCTGCCGAACATGGTATCTCTCGGCTATGAGAAAAAAATATTTAAAATCAACCGCAAATGCCTAAAAGCTCCTTCTTCGTATGTTTATTATCCGGTTCCTACTATCCGGTTGCTATCCGGTATCCGGCAGTTAGTCTGGCCGGATTATCCGGTATCCGGCTATTTTCACTATCCGTGCATCACTAGTCTCTAACAAGGCATGACCACATAAAAGTTAACTCAAAAGGGATAACCCCCAAAAAAAGACGACCCAAAAGAGGACCATCTAAAAAGCGAAAAGGGATCACACAAAAAGGGATCATCCAAAAAGGGATTACCCAAAAAGGGATTACCCAAAAGGGATAATCCAAAAGGGGATAAAACAAAAAAGGATAGCTCAAAATAGCATCTATATAATAGAGAGGACACAAAGGATAACCGAAAAGGATAACCCAAAAAGGATTACCGAAAAAGGGATCATCCAGAAAGGCATGGCTCAAAAAGGCATGACTGAAAAAGGTACGACCAAAACAAGGACATCTTTTTTTTTCAAATCTAATCCAAAAGACACTGATATTTATAAGCATGATAAGCAACTGAATCCACACGACCACTAATTTTCTCCAAAGGAAAATCGAAAGGCTGGGCAAGGAGAGGATTTGGATACATTTAGTCATTTACAATGAAACTTTCAGGATTTACATCATGGAATAGATTGACTTTAACCAATACACAACTTTGGTGGTAATTTGACTTATAACTGATACACAAATTTTGACTTTCAACTAACACAAAACTTTTGATTGATTAATACACAACTTTGACTAACTACCAACTACTATCTCACAACTTTTTTCTTTAATTTGACTTAATAATTCTACCTCTAATTTTGACTCTAAGTTTACACAATTTTTGTACTTAATTGACTTTAACTAATACACAACTTTGGTGGTAATTTGACTTAAACTGATACACAACTTTTGACTTTCAACTAACACAAAACTTTGGATTAATTGATAAAAATACACATTAAGCTCTGTATACCTAAATTAATTTATCTTTCATAGTCTTAATAACTGTCTTGTAATAAGTATCAACCAACAGTTAATTTCAACCCCAGGTAAATTCCGAAAACTCTTCCCTTACATTATATACTTTGACCGAATTATAATACTTTGACCCATAAATTTATAAATATTGCTGTTTTATATTCTTTTCACGACTGTTACTACAACGTTTCTCTATCAAGTTTCAGACATGGCAGCTGAAGCAACAGTGACGCCAGTTGGATCAGATGCCGACCAGCAAACACCATCCGTATCCAATGTGATGACAGCCCTCCCAAAGAAGAATGCCCACCCCAAAATATGCCACGAAGGATGTCAGATTGAAAAGGAGACAAGAGCCATAAGTTACGTAACATGTTTACTCTGTTCGCATTCATTTCATTGCAATTGTGTCAGCCTAACTGACAAACCTGCTAGTTGGACTTGTCCACAATGTAGGCTTTTACCTGCAGATGTTAATGATCTTAAAAGTTTAGTTGCAGCTTTGATTACCAGGAATGACGCCCTGACTGAGATGGTAACTAAGTTGCAAAATACATTACAGCCATTACAAAATATTGAGAAGAAAGTAACTGCCATATCTTCTAAACTCCTTCCAGATGCTGATGACAGTGATGAAGAAGATGATGAGATGGATGTCCAACCTTCCGGTACCTTGCTGATTGGTGACTCTCTTCTCCGCGATGTGACGTCCACTGATGACTCCCTGACTGTTGACAGCATTGGAGGTGCCCACATTAACACCATCCGAAGGAAACTCCGTAACATCAACCCGAAGCGTCAGAAATATGAAACCATCACGATTGTCGTCGGAACAAATGACGCATCCACCAAGAAGTCTGCCGAGAAGATCTGTTCCGAATTCAAGTCGCTCCTCTTGATTGCCCAACCTGTCACCACGAACATTGTCGTTTCGAGTATCGTCCCGAGAGATGATGCTAGAGTCGATCCTGGCAAGATTGACATGGTAAACCAACTTCTTGTGCCCATCCTGAATGAAACTGGTGCTCGTTTTGTCAACAACGACACTAATTTCCGTTACAGGGACAACACTGTTGACTCAAGCCTCCTTCTCGCTGATAAACTCCACCTCTCAACCTCCGGAGTCAACAAACTACTTTTGAACTTGGGATTGTCTGGCAAGGCAAAGGCTAGACAAGGAGGTCGACCCAGTGTCCGATGGGAGTACCCCAGCCCCCCTACGAACAGTGTTGATAAACCGATCGCTCCTCTCATGCAGGTTCCCACGTCCACCCCTCGACCTGCCAACCCCCGTCCCGTACTTTTCCATGGTGCACGGTCCCCGCTCAGCAACTTTTTTCCCTTTGACTTGAAAATCTGGAATATGAACTTTAAAAGTTCTGAGCATGCCTACCAGTATAAAAAGTGCACAGAGATGAAAGACAACACTTCGGCTGCTAACGTCCTCAGAACAGAAACCGCTGTTCAAGCAAAATGGATCGGGGACAATGTTGGAAGATCACAACACTGGGAAAGTATGCAAGTAGCCGCTATGAACGAGATTCTTAAAGCAAAAGCCCAGCAATGCCCCCAGTTTGTCCGTGCCCTTGTGAACTCTAACAACCGCCCTCTAGTAGAAGACACCCCGAACCCCTTTTGGGGCAGAGGCGCAAACGGAAATGGACTAAACACCCTTGGTAAACTTCTGACAACACTGAGATCTGAAATATCGGCGAATAGTTTCACTCCCCGTCCTTCTGTCAACCCTCCTCGGAATTATTTCGGAAACAGCAGTCCCCGCTCATCATCGCAACAACTCCGATGTTTCAACTGCGGAGAGGCATCACACACGGTTGATACCTGCGGACTCCCTCGACCCCTCCGTTGCTACGGCTGCAACGGCACGGGCCACAAGAGGAAATTCTGCACTCAGTCTCACTCCCACCCTCGATAGATGACTGGCCACGAAAGTGCGGCCGGATCAAAAACCCCGGTGGTTGATGTATATAATGAACTGTCAATTTTAAATGACTTGTATGATGATTTTAATGTCCATGTGGATGTTGGAACTTTTAATAATTTTGGTGCTTTTATTGAATATGCTCATTTTTTCAAAAATTTTAATCACGCTTCTATGGTTAATGATCATGATGAACATACAGATATGAATTCTGGTGCTACTGGTGATAATGACTCAAATGACACTGTTGTAAATTGTAATTTTGAAAGTGAACGTGAATTAATCAGTAATGATAATGATGAATGTAACAGCACGATAAATTCCACTTCAAATTGTAATGTTCAAATTTTATGTGAAATGACAAACAATGATAACATTACTGTTAATACTGGTCTAAACAACACTTTAGATGATGCTACTGACTCTGACCCATTTCAAGAATTAACCAAATTTTGGAAAACAAACTCAAAACGAATCATATTTTCTCATTTAAATGTAAATAGTTTACCCAGTAAGCACTTTGAAGTTCATGAAATTTTAAGAAATGGATTAACTGACATATTTTTTCTTTCGGAGACTAAGTTAGATGCTTCTTTTCCAAATGCGCAGTTTAATGTCAATGGCTTTAGTACACATAGACTTGATCGTAACTCTCATGGAGGAGGTATTCTTTGCTATGTACGTCAAACCTTACCACATAGAAACAGAACCGACATTGCTGTAAATATTAATGGGATTGAAAGTATCGTTATTCAAGTTAAACTTAAAACTTGTAACTTCTTCATTATAGGCATTTACAAACCTCCGAATGTAAACAATAACTTACTAAATAATGCCATTGAAGTGATGATGAACAAATGTAATTTAGAAAGCACATCAACATATATTGTAGGTGACCTAAATGTGAATTTTATGATGGATAACCATTCATTGACTGACATTTGTGACACTTTCGATCTTAAGCAGATCATCAAAGGGCCAACCTGTTATAAAAGTACAATTAACCCAACACTACTAGATGTTGTCCTATCAAACAATACAAGGTCAATTGCCAAGTCACTAAATATCGCACTAGGAATCAGTGATTTTCATAACTTTATCAGCGCCGCTATAAAAATACAACGTCCGGCGGAGACTCGAAGAACTGTTAGCTATAGATCATTTAAAAATTTTGACAACAAAAAATTCACAGGTGATTTACTATCAACCCCATTTCATGTCTGTCAAATTTTTGATGACGTTGACGATCAATTATGGTTTCATAACAAACTTCTTTTAGATGTCGTCAACCAAAATGCACCCCAAAAGCAAAGACAAATTAAAGGTTATCAACTCCCATATATGAATGATATGCTCAGAAAGGCAATCAATGTTAAAGCTGCTTTCTATCGTAAATATCTCAAAATGAAAACTCAACAGTCGTGGCTAAAATTCAAAAACCAAAGAAACTTGGTCAACAAAATTAAGAAGTCTTCACTTAAAAAATATTTTGATGATAAATGTAACTTTACAGACACCAGAGAAGGAAAACATTTTTGGAATGTAGTTAAACCCTTCATTACTGACAAATCTAAATCCAGTGATCAAAACATAGTACTATATGATGAGGGTACACTCATAAGCAACACGCAGGATGTCGCAAACAATTTTAACAAATATTTTATTAATGTTACCCAAGATGCATGTGAACCGGAACACATAAGCAGGATGAATGTGCAGAATCTAATTGAATATTATAAAGACCATCCAAGCATAAAGTCAATTAACGAGCATGTTAGCAACAGTTCGGAAGATAATAATATAATCGAATCTTTTGATTTTACAACCGTAAGCTCGAATCAGGTTCTTAAAAAACTTAATGATCTTCAATCTAAAAAGGCTAGTGGATTTGACAACATATCTCCTAAGTTTCTGAAACTGGGAGCTGAACAACTTTGTGTATCAATGACACCCATTATAAACAATAGCATCGCAAAAATAAAATACCCCGAATACACCAAGAGAGCTGAAGTGTCTCCCCTCTTTAAGAAATCAGATCAATTAGACAAAGCTAATTACAGACCACTAAGCATTTTGACGTCAACCTCAAAAATTTTTGAAACTTTAATTTGTGAACAAATACTTGAACACATTGATAAATTTCTCAGCACAAACTTAGCAGCGTACCGTAAAAATTATAGTTGTAATAATGTTTTAATGAAATGTGTTGAAGATTGGCGCAAGGCTCTAGACAATAATGAGCATGTTGGTTGCATTTTAATAGATTTATCTAAAGCCTTTGATTGCTTACCACATGGTTTACTTATAGCAAAATTACATGCATATGGTTTCTCTGAAAAATCTTGCTCCTACATTCACAGTTACCTGACCGACAGAAAACAAAGTGTTAAAATAGGAACAACTAAGAGCGACTGGCTCTCCCTAAAAACAGGTGTCCCACAGGGCTCAGTAACTGGCCCACTCCTGTTCAACATATTTATCAATGATTTCATTTTAAAACTTCAAAATCTATGTAATGTTTATAACTATGCAGATGACAACACTCTTTCTTTCTCACATGCTAATCCTGTCATCATAAAGAACACGCTTGAATCTGCTTCACGTGCAGCTACTGCATGGTTCACTGATAACTTCATGAAAGCTAATCCCTCTAAATTTCAAGCAATTTGCTTCAGTAAAGAGGACCTTTCAATAGAATACAATATCGATGGTAACACAGTTGAATCTGAAAAGGTAGTTAAGCTTTTAGGTGTCCAACTTGATAACAAACTTACGTTTAACCAACACGTATCAACAATATGTAAAAAAGCAGCCAGACAAATAAACGTCCTATTTCGCTTAAACAAAAATTTAAACTATCAATGTAAGTTAAAAATTTATGACTCTTTCATTATGTCTAATTTTGTTTACTGTTCTGTAGTATATGATGCGTTTGCAATGAGAAACGATAAGAAAATTGAAAAACTGAATAAAAGGGCACTCAGACTTGTCTGCAACGACTACGTGTCAAACTACAGTGAACTTCTAAAAACCACCAAGAAGCAGATGCTCCATGTTTACAGGAAATTTTATTTAGTTGAACATGTGTATAAAATTCTTAATAACCTAGCTTTGCCCGTACAGCCCGATTTTTATGAAAGACAAAGTGCCCCATATTCCTTTCGTGATGATTATAAATTAGTGCTACCAAAGTTCAATTCCATTACATATGGACTCAGATCAATAGCTTATCAGGGTGTTGTTTTATGGAATGATATCCCTTGTCATGTGAAACATTGTAAATCTTTGAAATTATTCAAGCAAATTGTTCGTAAGAATTTAAACCTTATGGAGTGCCAATGTGGATCCTGTATTATATGCCTGAAAGATAACCTGTAAGTTTACAATCAAATGTGATACGCAAAATGTCATCTTTCATCTGTACATAATCATCATTCAATTGTTTTATCATTGTCGGCTAAAAGCCCTGGTGGCTTATGTTGTTGTTTTATATTATCACCTCCGACTTTAAATAAAATTTTACTTTACTTACTTACTTACTTACTTATAGATGCTATTAGAGCCAAGAATATGTCTCTTAACAAATAAAACGTAGCGAGCTTTGTAGTGATCAAATAAAAGAATCAACAGGCAGCCATGCATAAAGGAAAATACATATATCCTTTAGCAAAAAGTTGTTCTATAGATATAAATCAGCAAAACAATACAATAACTGCATTGTGGACGTAAAATCAGTTTATCAGACATAGATAATTATCTAGATATATCCATTATCCAGGTGCATGCAAAACATCAGGTAAAAAGTGCTAATCGCATTTAGCAGGATTCTGAAAGAACAAGGCCTGCATGGTTACAGTGTGGTTCGTCTTATGGTTTGTTTGTTAGAGTTTTAGCATTCTGCAGCTTTAAATGGAACCATTAAATGACAGCTGTGAATAGCAAGGATATATGTCGACAATTTATAATGTAAATTATTCTATTTAAAATTACAAATCCTTCATCAGTTTAATTCCACAGTTACCTATTTTCAGCTGGTCAAATCGACCAATAATTGCCGGTCCAGCAAAACGTGTTTGTCCACACAAATCAATGAATGAAGCATTCAGTAATTTCAGTAAAGCAGGTTCCCACTCAAATCAATATATCAATAATAGATATACTATAATGTAATCTTTAAACAGCTTGTAAGCTTATCTAGTTCTTCTAGTTCAATTCATTCAATTTCATTGTCAGACATAGCTATTATATGCCAGAAAACTCACTTAGTCAAAGTATAATGTCCATTGTCCATTGAACAGTGTTTTAACTTCCTTTGAAATGAAAAGTACTACATTGTATTGTGACAATAAGTTCAATCTTTTTGCATGACTTTTTTAAGGCGGCTTAACATGCTGAATAGCCGTGGATGGTACAAGCTCCTTCAGTCCTTGACATAAAATTCGGAGACTTTCCAAGACCCCCAATTTCCCAAATTTAAGACATTTTTTCAACATAGAATTGCTTTTTTAAAATGGCTGATAAACATGATAAAGTTTCTAAATTTACATATGAACTGATTTGTCGACAAATTTGGAGAAAAATACAAAAAGGATAGCTCAAAGATTTACATTATAGAGAGGACACAAAGGATAACACACAAATGATAACAACCCAAAAAGGATAACCCAAAAGGGATCATCCAAAAAGGCATGGCGCAAAAAGGCATGACGAAACAAGGCATGAACAAAACAAGGGCATATCTCTTAAAATCTAATCCAACAGACACTGATATTTATACGCATGATAACATTGATAAGCAACTGAATCCACAGGACCACTAAATTGTCTCCAAAGAGAAATCGAAACTTTTTTTTCGAAAGGCCAGGCCAGGAGAGGATTTTGAGGCAATTACAATGAACCCTTCAGGATTTACATCATGGAATTTAGATGTAATTAGAGCCAAGAATATGTCTCTTAACAAATAAAACGTAGCGAGCTTTGTAGTGATCAAATAAGAGAATCTACAGGCAGTCATGCATAAAGTTGTTCTATAAACATGATAAATATAATCAGCAAAACAATACAATAACTGCATTGCGGAAATAATATCAGTTTATCATACAATAACAGACACAGATAATTATCTAGATATCTAGGTGAATGTGAAACACCAGGTAAATTTGAGTGCTAACTGTATTTAGCAGGAATCCGAAAGATCAAGACCTACCTGGTTACAGTGTGGTTAGTCTTAGGCCACACATAATTGATCTTTAGCTTCTCGGATCCTCTCAAGGCACTTTTTCTAGGGTCGTCGCACTCGTCGGTAGGACAAAACAAAAAAGGTGAAACATTTTTTTTCTCTAATGCCAAAAAAAACATTTTTTTTTTTTTTTCAATTTTTTTCTTCCATCGGCAGGAAATCTATTGTGTCGGCGGGTCCGCGAAGCTAAGAATCAATTATGTGTGGCCTTATGGCTTAACTGTTAGTGTTAGAGTTAAAGCTTTCCGTAGCTTTAACCCTTACTGGACTGGGCTGTTCAAACTAAACAATCTCCCAGGACGATTGTGACGTCACCAGCTGTTGTATAGGGACATAAATGGTCCCTCAGGCAGCTAGCTAGGGATGCCATAAATGTCCTTTCAGTCCAGTAAGGGTTAATGGAAGCATCAAATGATAGCTGGGAATAGCAAGAATATATGTCGACAATTTATAATGTAAATTATTCTGTTTAAAATTAAAAATCCTTCATCAGTTTAATTCCACAATTACCTATTTTCAGCCGGTCAAATCGACCAATAATTGCCGGTCCAGCAAAATGTGTTTGTCCCCACAAATCAATAAATGAAGCATTCAGTAATTTCAGTAAAGCAGGCCCCCACTCAAATCAATATATCAATAATAGATATACTATTATGTAATCTTTAAACAGCTTGTAAGCTTATCTAGTTCTTTGAGCTCAATTCAGACAATGCTATTATATGCCAGAAAACTCACTTAGTCAAAGTATAATGTCCATTGTCCATTGAACAGTGTTTTAACTTCCTTTGAAATGAAAAGTACTACATTGTATTGTGACAATAAGTTCAATCTTTTTGCATGACTTTTTTAAGGCGGCTTAACATGCTGAATAGCCATGGCTGGTACAAGCTCCTTGACATAAAAGAGACTTTCCGAGACCCCAAATTTCCCGATTATACAACTTTTTCAACATACAATTGCTTCTTTAAAATGTCTTATAAAAGTTTCTAAATTTACATATGAACTAATTTAATAACAATTTTGGAGAAAAGCACAAAATAACAAGTTCAATTCCAATTTGAATACAACCCAATTCTAAGTCAATTTTTAATTCAATTTTGCTAATTATTGTTAAATGGGTTCAAATATCAATATTCACAAAACTTTTTTCATTAATTTAAAGGCTATAAACCCAAATTAATCAACAACTTGTTTCACTGCAATCAGACAATATTCATTATCATGATAATTGAACAAACATGGACAAACAGTTAAAAAAGATCAGATTTAAAGTAATGTATCTTGAAATCAATGTCTATCTGTGTCTGTATCCATCTATCCATATCTCCTATCCTTTTTTATGTCTGTCTGGCAGGGTCAGGTCTGCCTTTATTTGTATTCATTCAAAGAAATTAAAGGGCCTTGCTTGTAGCGAACACTTGCCAAACACATCCACACTACAGTGAGTACTTGAGTGTTAGTTCAAGCGAAAAATATTTGCGATGCTCTCAAGGTTTCTACCTGAATATCACAACTTAATGTTATTGTATTAAAAGTCTGAATAAATGTGGACCATACCACCAGTTTATCAAATATCAAGATCACTAAAATGTTCATAGATTAAGATCTTAATAATATAGGTAGCCTTCTCAGTGTCAAGTTACACCAACTGTCCAAATATGTTCATATATTTTTCTTGTATTTTCTCTTTTCCTGCAGGGAAGCCAATTATTTTTGAAAGAGATTCATTCAAAAGTCATTGACTTTTTTTTAGTTCTCTGAAAAAGTCATTCTTATTCCTTCACTCAACTTTGAGTAAATAACATTTTTTTGTCAGTTTAGCTGTCACCCACATCTCAAGAGCTCTTCAGTTTATTTGAGCTCATTCGCAATTTCCAACATGAGACAGTACGTGAGTAAAGACACCAAAACAACTTTTTTCTTTTTTAAAAATTTAAAGGGTCTGATCTCCTTTAGAAATCCTAGTATCACTGACATTGATTTTCGGCCTATATTACACGGAAATGTGATCATCATTATTAAATTGTTGTGACTGACTATGAATAAATTTACCTGTTTACAGTGTTTAGTCTCAAAGACTTTCCAATTTAATTTAATACACCTCCAGATACCTACCTATAACATTTCAATATTCATCATTACATTGCATGACACATGCAGTATCTTGTTTTCAAATTAAATTGTATTTAGGGCCTATAAAAGTAAATCTTATCATTGTAAATAGGCAAGTACCTGATAATTTCACAAAATATTAAAAATCTGTGGAAAAAGAATCAGTATGCCCTTGCCCTTGGTTATTTCACAATTTTGTTAGTGATTACTACTCTATCAATGACAATGTTCAAAACTGTTCAGGCAATACAAGCATGTTGGCCCATGCAGTCTATACAATTGTGACTAATCAAGCATGGCAGCATTGTAAGGCTATTGTATTAGTAGCCCATTCAACAAAGCCAAAGGGTGTGTGATATATTTGATATATCATATATTTGACACCTGTAAGATCTATGTTCAGGTAGATAGACTATATAGTTTGATGTGTGTCTGGCTGTCAAATATGAACCAGCACAAAGAATAGTCAACATGGTCAAAAGGTAGAAATAACATAATTTCACTTGGAAGTTTGTATCACCCAGTGTAAGTTTAACCACGTGAGACCAGCATCATGCAGTCAGTGGTCTTGTTCTGACAGCTTGCTTCATTCACTTCATTGATTGATGCATGCTTTTCATGATGTTGTTGTGAAATTTTGACAGAAAATTTGCCATACCAGACCAATCCAAAGGGTAATTCAGTTAGTAGGAACATGTCAATTCGTCTAACACATCTCTCACAAAATAATATCACACTTACCGTCTTAAATTCGTCCCCAAACTGTCAAATTTGTATTCAGAGGACAAAACCCGCCTTTCTGTCGCTGAATTTTGAGACCATGTGATAAATACTTGATTTTACACGAGAGGGCGCACTTGATCCAATCTGGTTTCCACGGCATTATGGCCTTAGGCACCTACTGATGTACGTCACAAAACATTTTACAATCAGTGACGTCACTTTGATTGTTTTCTCGACCAATCAGAGCGCAGAAAGCGGTACTCCCTGCTTGTCTGTTGATATACAGACCGGAACTAGATTGACTTGACCTAGCACCTGTCGTCCTCTGCTGAAAAATTCTCTAAAACCGCAACGCATTATGGGAAAATCAGACGTCGTTCCGCCATATTGGATTTTGAGAATGATGAAAACAATATTTTAGTTTTCGCGATATTCTCCGCTCTGGGAGAAGTTTTAGAGCCTCTTGACACCTTTCTTCATTTCAAGAGTAATCTGAGATATATAGAATTTTAAGAATGAGTGCATCAGAGACCAAGAAGTCGAAAAAAAGGAGGACGAAAAAGGGAGGTCTGCCGTCGCAGTCTGCAGCAAGCAAGTTGGTCGAGCAAGAAATTGTTGAGGCCTCGTCGGATTCCGAGAGCGCTGTGGACGCCACTTATAACACGGTAACTATGTTCCCAAAATACTGAAGATAACTCCCAACCAACAAAGTGTAGTGTCTTGTTGCTTATGGCCGGTTTGCCCTTGAACCGAGAACAGTGCGGAAAAAATTTGAGGAATTCCTTCCATGACATCACACGTCTGACATTATTCGTGCTCCTCCGATGTGGATTGGGTAAACTGGCTATTTTCTCTTGAACGATCTCAAAATAACTGCCAACAAAGGATTCTGAAAATGCAGTGATTGTAGCTGGTATATGAGCGATCTAAATGGGCAAAAATTAGGTCAGCAGTTGTGACTGCAGCTTTGATCTTCAATGTCAAAACTGGAGTGCATGATCACTCCCAAACTGACATTTAGCCAACTTGCTGTGCCAAACTTGGTTCAGATCTGAAATGTTACTCTCTTTATGTCCAGTTCCAGAGATTACATTAAGTTAAAATTAGAGTATCAACTTCCTGACACAGTATGCTGCAGAGACAATGACTGATCACCCCGCCACCAATCAATTTTTCTGCAGATCCAAAAATGTGTCTGTACTTGACAGTCCATGCTTTTGTGAACACGGGGCATGTACAGGTAAAATATTATATAACTCACAGGTCTTTCAAAGACCAAATTAAAAATATCTTGGCTGTAGTTATTCCTATTGTGGACCAATTGAATCATTAATGATCAAATTGATCTTGAAACTGAAATTTTATTAGCCTGTCATCTTCTGTGTATTGGGTTTCAATAAACAGCTATCAGCTGAATACGCATTCAGCTTATATATGAATTTGAAAGTAATATACTGCTAATGCATTGCTAACATGCTCTGATCTTTGTTTAGGTTCAAAGTTCAAGTTTTACAATGCTCTACGAAGTACATACTAGCATAGTAGTCTTATTTAAAGCTATGAAACATGCTGTCCATGCATGGTTTTACGTTTCATGATAATCTTTCTAAATGAGATTGACTCAGATACTGACAGATAGTGTGTATGGGTGTTTTAACAGAATAGTTCTGATATGTGGATTGTTGATGCTGTTATAACTGATTCTGGTGAATCTGGTGATCAGTTAATATGAAAACATTAACTTTCAAATTGCCTGGGGGAGGGGGCTCCTACCATCTTTGATGACACATTGTCCTATTTAGAAATTCCTTAAGCATGTTAAGGGGAGGGCCATCAATGGTTAAGTCTGATGCCTCAAGGGTTAGGGGATTTCCTATTCTTGCTAAGTTTCAATTGTTGATGTCTGGGCTTGTTTGGATATATCTATTTACTAAGTTACACTTTGTAAAAAAGAAAATTGTCTGATCCGTAATGCTAATTGACCTAATTGACAAGAATCAAATACAAAAATGGGAAAATGAATGCACATTCAGCTTTACTCTTATAGTGACTAAACATCATAATGACATGCATCATGTACTTTGAGATGGCAATTATCAAATAATTGTACTCTTTGTTGCTTTTAAAGTTGCCTCACGCTTTTGAGGTTGTTGACTTTGTGTGGAATTTGATCAGGGGTATTAGTGAGGGATCAAAGTGACAAAGTCCAGTAAAAATCCTTTTGATTTGTTTTGTGGTGAATCCTTGTTCATTGTTTAAATAGTTATGATGATTATTATGATCTAAGAGATCATGCAGTTGGCAGGTATAAACTATAAGTGTACCTGAATGTCTAATTGATCATGGTTCAGACCTTGAACTCTTGATCTTGATTGGCCCAGTTGGTAAGAGGCTCCAAGGTGTTAAATGTCTTCGCTGGTTTTCAACGCACCTCGTTTGGATCCTTGTCTGGGATTGATATTTCATAATTATGAAACTTTTAGTGTCCAATATCCCTTCTAAAACATGATACTGATAGAAATGAAACCTTAAAAAGTCAAAAGATTTTGATTGAGTCTGCTGGGAATGTGGTGCCTCTGCTCCTGTGTGTTAACTGGGCAAGTAAAAGCCACCACACTTGTTGTTATTGGTTTTAACATTTTGGACTCATCTCAATGATCTCATGCCTTCTGTTGTAACTTAACTGTGATCTTCTGGATCTTTGCATGCATTTGACAAAGTTGACTCTGCCACATGCTGCTACTTTAAGATTGTCAGCTGTTGAATCCATTTACAACTTGCAAATTGAAGCTAATCTAAGGTAGATCCAGACACCTTGGCCTAAATTTGTTATGTATTTGGGAGAGTGTAACACCTCACGGAAGTAATCAGGTAATTTTAAGTTGACTCAATCAGGGGAGGGATTTATGCAAATTTTTATGCCAACTTTAAGATCTTTAGGTTAACAAAGTTACAAGGCAATATTTCGAATCTGTCAGGATATATGAACTTAAATCAAAGATCAATATTTGATCACTTGCCAGGCTGTCAAAAAGTCTTAATTGATCTTTTAATAGTTTTTATTATCATGATTATTAGTTCCTTAAAAAGGGTATTCCCTAATTTTGAATGACATCACACAAAGTCAAAAGTGAAGGCAATCATAGTTTTACATTTTGTCACTCTGGATTGAAGTTTTGATAAAAATTGAAATTACATCCCTGTCGTGACCGTTCGATTACCAAGTTCCCTATTAAGTATTATAGGTCAGATTAATTTAGCCTATGATGATATCTGAAGGGTTAATTTCGAATAAGTTTATTATGATGTCATTGTGCGATTTTGCTATTTCCTGCTATGGTTGCATTGGTTTGGATGATCCTGGATTTTGAGAAAAATCATCACTGAGGCGTCATGCTTAAATACTTAATGAATTAGGCCTACATGGTATTATAATTGTGTATATAACTTGGAATAGTTAGTTTGTTCATTAAAATTTTACTTCTGAATGGTTGATAGTTAACAAGATTTTGGAAATCCCCCTTTCTGTTAGTTCCAGAACTCATACTATGACTATCACGTCTTTGTATGACATGCTACTTGCAGTGCTATCTCAGGGAGTTGACAGCATTTAGATTTGAAGTTAAAACTTTCAATATAAAAAAACAAAACATTTTCAGCTAAAGTTAACTGCTTAATATAGGCTATAATCATTGCACTCATCGGTGAATAACCTTGAACAATACTATACAGAATATTGCATGGTATGATACACAAAAAGAGGGAGAATAAAAAATACAAAAAGAGGGAAATAAAAAAGATCCAAGGCTTCACATTAATAATTCATGGAAGGCCTTGGAAAGCAATGGTGTAATAAACCTCTAGCACACAAATGGTGACGATTCTGACCTTGCTCTATTTCTGGGTCTGTTATTGTCTAAATTAGGTCAAAGTCAACAGTATGCAGCACTGTAAATATAGAGCAGTTGGGGGGTATTCTGTGGTGTAATGGGGCAATTGGGAGGGTGGTAAGTGGGTGGGATATTAACCGTTCCCCTGGGTTAATGAGTAAAGTTTATAGTAAAGTGTCTTCTAAATTAGATCAAAGTCAGCTAAATCTACTGTGTCAATTCAGTGTGAGGTGTAGGGCTCAGCAGTCTGGGAAATTACCATCATATGAGGACAATTGCAATTCCAGCCCTGATAGGATGATTGAGTGTGTTGGGTTGATCAGTTGCGTATCTGATCTCTGTACAGCCATCCTCATCACACAGCAGCATGACAGTACAATGTGGCGGGACTTATTCTATCCAATTTCGCGAATTATTGCTAAGTCATCAGCAGCTGATGACAGTTCCCTAATTTCTCTATAGACTTTGGGTTCTTTTCCTCATTATGTAATGGATAGTCCTGCCAGAATTTGTAGAGTTAGTTCATACTGTGATACAACTTTATGCTGAGTTTGGAAGTGATAGCAGCAGCAGTTATTTTTAAATAGCCTGTCAAAGATGATCTTGAGCACTGCCAAAGCCTGGGCCATACTTTGAGTGTCATGGGAGGGTGATGACAGTGCTAGGGTTAGTGTAATGTGGGGCTAGAGACATTATTGCTCGTCTTGACCTGACGGTAATTTCCTTGACTTTGGACAGGAGAATTCATGACGCTGTTTAGATTAAACCCTTTTCCAGGGTATCTGAGTATAATCTTGTGTTATGACATAGCGTAATAAAATGTATCCTTCGTCAGATTCTTCTTAGATCTTGGCACCCAAAAGCACCCTGTCTCTTGAACGATAGATTGGAGTTGTATTCTGTGATTCAACTAAGTTCTGTCACAAGCAGCAGGACTATGCTTTGTTGGTTTGACTTCCTTTCTGTCTGATGACGTGATTGATATTAGCATGTCGAATACAATAATTTAATGATCTGATGATAGGAGAATTATTTAGTTTCTCTTTCTTTTCAGCTTACCACAATGATTGAGGAAATCAAGGACGATCGCAGTGGCAACAACCAGGTTCTTCTTGGGCCTAACTCTTATCTCCGTGGCGACCGCTGCTTCCTGTGTCGCTGTGACCGCACCCCTTGTGCCAAGAACGAGGTCGAGGAAGGTCAGTGTGACATTTTACTAGGTTGTTTCTTGTACTGTGTGTATAATATTAAGAAAAGTTGTCGTCTTTCTTAGTTGATGCAAGTACCAAAATTATGAAGCCTCAGCTGCTATTCGAAGGAATGCGGTTAGCTTATTCTGAAATTAATTTGGGAAGTAAGGCCACACATAATTGATTCTTAGCTTCGCGGACCCGCCGACACTAGATTACCTGCCGATGGAAAAAAAAAAGTGAAAAAAAATAATAATAATAAAAAAAGCTTTTTGTCCTACCGACCGACCCTAGAAAAAGTGCCTTGAGATGATTCGAGAAGCTAAAGATCAATTATGTATGGCCTAACTTTGCCGAGGATGGACTTGATATTATTAAAAGCAAAATTTAGCAAATGTAATGCTTGTTTTGTAACTTTAGTCTATGCCTGCCCTGGGATGTATGATGCACTAGTAATCTGGTAAAAAGATGCCGTTCATCATCATTCATTTCAACATTTAAACGGTTAACTTGTTACTTATCTCATTTGTATGTTATAACAGTTATACTAATGCAATATAATGTCATTTGCTGTGTCATTTAAGTATTCTCTGGAAGGCTACTCCCTCTTTCCATGCATAATATGTATAACTGACATTCTTAACACGTCATTGTATTGCAGTATACTGATTACTAACAGTACAATATATGTTGTTAAATTAGTAAGGAGGGCAATGGCCTTGCTTACTGTCTTAGTGGTAGGCTGTTAGTTGGGGCTGTTAGCCTTTAACATATTTTGTAAGTATCTGGGCTAAATTCCAGGCCTGTATCACCCAGCAAAGCAACTTATTTTAAATGCCAAGAGTGTGTTGTAAGCCGTATTAGTGTGCGCGCTAATTAGGTCCCAAAGGTGCAGAAATATAGGAAATGAGAATGCTATATCCTACCCAGTTGTTAGTTTGTAATGACAAATTTAGGTCAATTATAAAAACAGTTTAATCCAACTTTCTCATAGTTTGTAATTTTTGGTTGGGGAAAAAGTTTCAAGGTAGAATATGTATTGTGTACACACACAAGCCAAAAAGACCTTGGAAATTGCATTTGTACCATCGGCGACTTCTGATTTCGATATGACAGCTGAATTCGACATGTACACCAGGGGCTCCAAAGTGCATTTCACTTGTGCTCCACTTGGAGGAGTATAACTCATTGTTTTTGCCAAAATTTCAACAAATTAGCTGAACCGATTAAATAACTTGTCAGTGTCTAATTCAGCTGTCGTGTTGAATTTGATGTCGTTGATGGTAATTCCCAGGCATGTTTTATGTTGTTTCACAGTTTGGGACTTGGGTGTTCTGCATCGCCTTTGAATTTTGTTCGTCTTGCAATCTAATATCCACTCCCGACTAAAAATTACGTGGAAAAGACCTTGGATTTGAAACTGCAGAAAATTGTTATTTTTGGTCAACATGCTTGGTGTCAGCTTCACTTAATGCACAAACGCTTCTCCCATTTCTTGTCATCGAATTTTTTCATGTCAAGAACTGCACTAATATGGTATCCGAACAACAACAAAAAGCAAAGCAGAGGTTGCAGAGCCTTCAATGCTTTATTAACGAGTTAACAAGTCTTGTTATGATTCCTGCATGATTCAATGCTCCTTTTTGAGCCAATTAGTGCATGAATATTGAATACAGCAAGTAAAGCGGATAAAGCCCCTAACATCTATCCATGCTTATAACGTTGATTCAACTGTTGTAAGGTGTTTAATGTTATTCTTCAGAACTTGACTTCACTGATGGCAAAGCTGGGGCGTCCTCACAACTGGCCCTCTGGGTGTGCGCAGAATGTCGGAAGACAGTGGAAGAGGAGGAGAGAAGGGCTGTTGCCGCGGCCGCAGACATCGCCCATTTGAGAGTGAGTAATGCTTTTGTTATTTGTGACAACTTGAGCTTTGAGAAGTTAATGAAATATTTCAATTAGCATGATTAGGACCAGAAATACTATCTGATGATTCTGGTTGGAGAAAAGTAGGATAAAGAAATATCTGCCTTAAAAAAAATTAAATCCCAAACAAGGCCTGGCAGGGGTGTCGATTAACGGTCGCCCGATCGCCCGAGGCGAGTAAATTTCAGTCAGGACTAGTTGTTTTAATCCCCCTACTAGTCCGTGGGGCGAGTGGAAGATCAAAGACAGGCTGCGAGACATTCTGAGCCAGGTGTGCAGCCAACCAGAACAGACTGACTGCTGCTGATTGTTTACCAATTGAAGCCCAACAATTTCACTTTTTGTGTTATAAAATACTTCAGTTGTGATTATTTTGTTCTAGAAACATTACCATTGTTAATATCTTGCAAAATTAAGTGAATTTGATACCAAGCACCAAGGCCTAGGCCTAATATTCTAGCAAACAGAAATTTGTTTTCTTCAGAGCCACTAGACCTATCTTCTGTCATAATCATGATAATTTACAACCTATGATGCCCCCATTTATTTTCATTAGATGATTTTTTATTTCTATCTGAAGTTGTACTGCTATTTAGCTCTCCCCCCCCTTCATTAAAAAATCATGGATCTGTCATTGTTATATTTAAACAAGAATATATATTTTTGGAAAATATAGCCGATGTTAGTGGCATCAAGTTGGTATGTTAGTTTATGGCATTTTTCAGGCAGAATTTCTTTGAAAGTGATAAGAAATTGACTGCTTCTACTTAAACAATGCTTGCAGGGTATACTATAATGCTAGACTGTGTCTGTTCCTCTGCATATTAAGCCTTCACCATCGGTGGAAGGACAGTCTGATTTGGAATAGCAAATTGACCCGACATATCATGCACTGAAGAAAATTACTACACAATTGTCCATGAGGACTAAATCAGGCAGTAAAAGCCAGACACATGAAAATTCATTATCAGCTAGTACACTGTCTTGACCATCTTCCCAAGTCATGGGGAGGATGTGTCTTGACAGAATAAATAGATTCCTCAAACCAATCATATTAACTAACACCCAGTAAAATAGTCCCAACTTCTATTACTCAGAGTAGACTGTTCCCACAAGAAATTGGCATTTTGAAGGAACGGATACAGAGTGTGTAGTAATTAAGTCATTCTTTATTATCACTTTCTATCTCCCCCACTATGATTCTAATTCATGCTGAAATCAATCAGACTGCTCGCACAGCTCGCACAATATTCTGGGGGAGCTTCTTCTTCCTCTCATTGGACTTCCCTTCTGTGTTAGGAGCACCCCAAATGATGGGTAGGGGGGACTTGGACTGGCAGGCCCTCAGACTCACAGGCCCTCAACCATTATGAGGCACAATGTAGCCTATTGTTTTTCAAAATTCCAGATTGGTATGAAAACTGACGCTAAAAAACATAGGCCTTCCAAATTCTATTCTGCATTATTTTGTGGGGCAGAATTATTCTCATTTCTGCCAAACAAAGGGTTTTGTCAAATATCTAAACATTGCGCTGCACTGCGAATCAGGACTACCAAATTTTATTCAGGACTACCAAATTTTTAGGGCTACTAGTCCTGTGGGCGACCACAAAATATTTCTTAATCGACACCCCTGGTTAACATTGTTAAGTTAAGAAGGGATGCCTTGCCCCTAGTCATGGATGCTTGCTGCAGCTGCCAAGGTAGTTGGTCTTTTCATTGAAATATATTTTGAAGGTCACAAGGGTTTCCAATTATCTGCAATACGGCCGGAAACTCTTTCTTGTATCCTAAGGTAATTTGTACCAACTGGTTATGAAAGAGGCAAAAATGCAGGATGTTAAATACCTTTCAAACATTCATTGGCCCTCTGATAAAAAAGTTAAATGTCCCTGAGTGATTGACCTGCTCCTTTCTCCGCAATGAAGAGCAGTTGCATAAGTTCCAGGCTATATATATTCTTTTAGTTCAGGAACTTAGAGCTTCTACAGTGCTCTTAATACTCCAGAGGGAGTTAGTAGCAGCATATGCCCAATTCTCCTGTTGGTAATAACTGACACTACGATGCTGTTCTTGATCTATTTTTAACAGGATGAGGATCTTGTAGAGCTTACAGAAATGGCTGCAGATGGGGATGTGAATTCCAGTTGTCAGTGCCAGTCTTGTCAAGAAAGAAGGTGAGTTGTACTTTATCGCAGATATTTGTATTGATTTGTTATGACTGTCTGGGGCTGCATAACAGTTAGATTGTCTGCCCTGGCCTTGCATTGTGTTATTCACCAAACTGATAAAAATTATCGTGATTCATAGCCGAGATTTAGTCCGATTTCTTTGCATTTGGACTTCTTTACCAATATAATTTATATAAACGACCCCATAGCCTCTTAAAAGTCCATGAAATACAAGAAATGTCTCAGAACGTGGCCCCTTTGTGATATCATCCCCATTGTTAGAATAAGCTAACTTGTTTAGGTATATTAGACAAGTAGTAGACATTTCTGGAGTTCCAAGGCATTTGAGCAAGAGAAATGCTAAATTGCGCTGGCGACAGTCTCAGAATTGCAATTAACTGAAGGAGTTCCTTTTGCTTGCTTCACTTCCTTGTAATCATTAATGCTTTGAAGATAGCATACAGTACATAGAACGTTTTGACTATAATGCCAATATGTTTCTCTAATACAGACAAATAGAAGCAGAGCACGAACAGGAGACCCACGAGTTGCAACAGTGCTGGATGGAACTGCGATCGATTGTGCGACAGGTTTACAAGAAGTCGTGCACCCGAGAGAGGCCCCCTACCCCCGTAGATGACGAGAGGACAATGGAGGAAGAAGCGGAGGCTGCTGCTGCCATGGTAACCATCCCTGATGTGGAGAAAGTCAAGGATCTGGTTGCTAGGTAACTACACATTTTTGGCAATTTTGTCTTCTAATTGTGATGATGGTTTTCAGGAGAATTAAATGTCACAAAAAAGAATGAGAAAAGTCTCTTTAGATATAATTGGTCATAACGCCATGAAGTATCAACAGAAAAATTATGGAGAATTCAAACTATAACTTTTATAAATATTGTGTACATACTTTGACTACACAAACTACTTGCTTCATCAAAATGATCTGGTCGAAATTATTGGAAGCAAAATAATAAAATATCTCAGTGTCGAATTAAGATTTTCTGTTATTCTATCTTTTTGGGATGGTGGTACCTCAATAACTTCAAATTCGCATGCTATTAACATTGAGATGGTTCTTGCGATTTGGAAGTCTGCAACAGAAATTAGCAACAATAAATTTGTTGTTTTCATTTTAACTCTCCTTCAAGCAATCCATCACTCTAGCATTGCTGTAATTATAAAACACATGTATCGGGATCATCATCATCATCACACAATTCTTCAGTCTCCTCATTAACAATTTCTTTTGATCTCTTTCTCAGACTAGTGAGCAGAGATCCACACCAGCTGTTCCAACGGCTGGAATCTCAAGGTCGGGAGTTTATCATTGAGATGAAAGTGAGGCTATTGAAACAACTAACGTCGGGCCACAACACTCCGTCTCTCGCGAAAGCCTTCGTCGGTCTGTTATTGCAGGAGTATACAAACTTGTGTGGTGCCGCTCGGACGCTCGCTACTGTCTTGCATCAGTTGGTAAGTAGTATTAAGTTGTTTGTTGTAACTTGTTTGTTTGTAAATGTACATTTTGTCTTTCACTTATGAGGCCAGAGCCCCTCAAGATATCACATACTGTATTGTTGCAAAAAGGGTGGTCTTACCGGTATAACACATTTAAAATAATAGCTCTACTGCACTTTCAACATAGTCTCTTGTAAACCACCTTAGCTTTTGTAAATTGCAATTTACACATTTTCATTTCCATGCTACTGTAAGAAAGTGTGAAATGTTAATTGCAATCAGATCCTTCTTTTATGTTTGGAAGCCAGTTAAGTTCTGAATTGCAATTGACTGCTTATTGCATCATCACCTTTGAAGCTGTCTATTGTCTTTCAAATATAATGCAGAACTGCCCAAAGGGATTAGTCATCTTTACTGGAGTTCTAAATCCACTGTACATGTTTCATAGAGAAATTGATGTATGGTTTGGTTAAATCAATTCTGGAATATGTAACAATAGAAAATACAAGTGTTCAAGATAAGGGGTTCCCCGAAGTTAAGCCTGTAAGTGTCCAAGATTAGGGGATTCCCCAATTTCACTTTGATAAAGTTCCTAAGATAAGGGCATTCCCCATTTACATTTTCTTATAATATATATAGATAACTTATCAATCATGTTTTCTTCCATTTTCAGGAACAGGAACATATGAAAAAGTTCAACCTGACCTGGGAGCTTCACAATAAACACCTGTTCCAAAGTGTCATATACCACGACCCTGATGTGCAAGACAGTCTGCCCATGCTTATTACTCAGTTGAGGTGAGGTTCTAATAGTTGCTATAAATATTTTGAACTCCTTGAGCCATGAATTGTTTCTTCACTCACTGGATGTTAAAAAAAATTGTCAACCTTTTGCGCTATTTTTTCAGAGGTGACTCACCAGAAGGTAACAAGGAAGACTCGTACGCTAAAATTTTGCGACGATATTTGCGATTTGATGATGAGATGTCCGTGATTGCAGTTGTGTGGAGAGACTGTCACCAGTTGCTGGATAGTTACAACGAAGAACAGGTATTTGCAATCGTTCAAAATAAACCAAAAAATATATAAGAATACTGAATAGAAATATTTCCTGAAGTATGTAGAAGTTTTAGAACTTTGCTTTTGAAAATCATCTTTGACCTTTGTAGTTTGTTACTCTTATCACTTAGTTTGTGTTGGTTCTCATTCCAGGCTGCCCTGAAGGCCAAGCAGAAAATGCTGAAGGACGATTGGGACTTCTTCAAGGCCCAACGTAAACTCCTCGAAGAACAGGTGCTGAAGAGCAAGGCTGGTGCCATTTCACCTCATATGTAAGTAGACATTGGCAAGGACTAGTTAGAACCCTTTTGGGTGTGATCAGGGGAGGCTTAGCATGCTAGTCGCTGGGTCCCGGGTTCGAATCCAACTCTAGCCGGGTCTCAGGAGACTCTCCTGGGCCTATGTTGTTCGGCTTTTTCAGTTATCTTTTGCCTCATTATCATGTCCTCCCCTCCTCCTGTCCTAATTATATTTAGCCTACAAAGTGCATAAATACAGGACGTAAAGCCCCTATCATCTGTACCGGATGTGATCATGTTATACACTTTTGTACAAGAATGTGAAAATGAAAGAACTGAACGTTTTCATAAGATGTTATCATAAGTTTCTGTTTTGCAACACCTTCAGAAGAATCTTCTTTGATTAGCTGCGGATAGATAATCTTCGCCAGAGCTAAATCGAAATATTCCGTTATGTAGTTTTTGCGTTTGCAGATTCGAACAACAGTTCACGGAGACCATGCGGCAGATCTTGCAAGGAAGCAAAACAGGGGGAGAGGAGTGCCAGTGTCCCAACTGCAATCGAAAAAGGTGAGTGAATTTGATAATTTAGATTTAGATTATGTATTGGTTCTTTGAAACTTCATGGTTGTGTTGTAGAGCAACGATGAAGATGGGACCCAGTACTAGTGCTATCGTATTTGAATGAATTGAATTTAGCATCGATGCGTTACTGTTCGATGCTGAAGTATTTTCATGCATAAATGTGTTATCTCGCATAGGATGAAGGCCAATTTTAAGCCGAGACATTTCTAATGGGCCCCAATTAAAGCTGAGGCCTTTCTTTCAAATAAAATGTCTTGGAGCGAGTCAATTGATACTTTGATTTCTGTTGAGGAATAAAGTTAGATATAATGTGGTAGCCTATATACTAATTCCTTTGTCCAGATAAACCGCTGATAAATTTCACGTACACGACGATGAAAATAACTCCAAATAATGAAAGTTTCATGATTTCATTTAATTTTCGATCATACAATGACCATCATCAGAATGAAAATAACATGAGCTAATTGAAGAGGAGATTAAAACATAAATATTGGAATATAAAGATTACAACCGAGAGAAACAATATCAAACATAGATTTAAACATAAAGATTAAGCAATGTGGAGAAACAAAATTAAACATATTTAAACAGTATTTAATTCCTTTGCCTTAGGTACCCTAAATTGTTTAGTTTGGGTGTTAAAAAAATTTAGTGCCATCTAATTTGTACTCACAATTTCTTTTTACAGATGTTCCTGTGATGAGTGCACGATCACCCACATGATCACTTGTGGCTTGATTAGTCCTGACGTTGCCGATTCCAGTGCTAGTGGACATCATCACCATCACCACCACCATCACCAGGGGTTACAAGGGATGCCCCCCTTCCCTGGGCAGATGTCCCGTTACAGCGTCAATGTGACGCCCCCTTCCATGTCCTCGACCAACACCAGTAGTGGGTCGTCCAGTCCTATAAGCGTAGATCCAGAGAGATTGACTTTGCCGTTTGAAGACTGGCAGGGCAATTTTGAGTGAGTATTGACTTTGTTGTTGTTGCTATATGATGAATGGAAAGTTGTTGTTTGGTGGCTGATTTGCACAAGAAATACATGCGACGTTAAATTGTTTTGGGGGTAAAAAAAATAATGGCTACGACGGAGTGTAAACTAGAACTGTTTGTCTTTTCTAAGATTATGTAAAATGTTTTGGAAATAACCTTTCTCATTCCATGAAACCACAAAGAATTCATAATGTTGGAAGATTCTGAAATATTATTCATTGAAATAATTCAATTGAGTTCTTTTCATTCTATAAATTTGCTTAATAGGGATTATTTGAATATGTACCAAAGAACATTTTTTTTAAATGCTGTTACCTCTCAAAATAATTTTTGCATATATGTTCTAGACAAATAATGTAAAAATGGAACATTTTCATTCTTTTCACAGCCTGCCGGATGAAATTCCGGAAGAAATCGGAGATGAGGCGACTTCTGAATCTTCGGAGAGTGAAGGAAATAACGAAGAACAAACAAAAGAAGAAGAAGAGGAGGAATATGACGATGAAGAAGATGATGATGACGAGGATGAAGATGATGATTATGATGACGAAGATGATGATGAGGATGATGAAGATGATGAGGATGACGACGATGACGATGACAATGATGATGACGATGATGATGCTAAGTTAGGAGAGGAGGTAATGGTGCTGTTCATTCACAGAGAAATCATTAAATGTTAAATTATTTTCATTCACAAAATTGAACAATTATATAAAACAATTAATTATGAAGGTCATTGCAATGAGAATCTTTAGATGACACATTGGAACGTCTGAGTTTCAGACTGTTTTAGGGTCCTCAGTTGCAAATTTTTCCACTAGGATTGCTCAAGTATGTTTTTATGAAGGGAAGCGCCACCTGTCATGTAGCAACCACCAAAGATGTGCAAATGTCTAAGTTTCTCAAAATATTTACCCAATTCTATCTATATCTTTGCAGATAACCCAACAACGTTTGCTGTCCTCTTTGACGGCCAACCAACAAGCCCTTGGTGATGGCCAAGTGGACACATGTGCATGCAACCATTGTTCCCAGGCCAAGATGGAACAGGTATGTGAATCTGTGACCCATTTCATTCCACTATAATGATCTGAATTGTCCTCAATGGCTCTCTTCAAATTGAAACATGTTATATATGTGAGATGGGGAGTTATAGAGGACGTTTTAAATGTTGTGGAGCAAACTTTGACAAATTGTAATTAAAACTTATAAAAGACAGCTGTTTGGGATGATGACAACTATATTAGTTTACTGTTTTGCATCCTACTTATACTACACATTTCTTCTGAAAGTACATCAGTTATGCTGTGGAAAATGCATAAGCCGTCTGTGGTTACCACACTTATTATGCCTTCCCCACCTTGGTTGGGGGAGGCATCATGTTGTTAAATTGTTTTGGGCTACCACACTGTGGGGCTACTTAAAAAATTGATAAAGATTTGTCAGTATTAACCATGACTCACTCAGTCTCTGCCCTAAATAAATTAGTCAAATTTTCAGTATGAACCTGTGTTAATTGATTACAAACTAATGAATGATCTTTTGACTCCAGGTCCGTCAGCTGGAGAACCAGCAACTCCAACAACAACGAGAACTCCGTCAATTGCAAGCCGCCTCCCCCAACCAGTGTCAATGTCATGCATGTCTGCAACAATCGGGGCATATAGTCGCAGCTACGCTTCCTCAACACATCCCTGCGGCACCCCAACCAGGTGCCCTTCATCTCTACCCTCACATTCATGGGTCGAACGTACACGGCTTGAATACTTCTACATCCACTGGAGGGCCTGGAGGTATGTAGTGGCATTGTAGCTCGTACTTTGATTATTATAAACTAATAGCTGTTGCTGGACACAACTTCTCTCGTCAACCTTGTCAAAAGACGGCAAAAAGAGCCCTCACAACTAGATCAAGGGTTGATGTTAAGGCTAAGTACAGCTTTTGAATCCTCTGATTCTTGTTAGATCGATATATTTAAGAGGGAATTACATTAACTGAAAAGCTCTCGGCTGACTCATAAAAATAGCGATAAAAACAAACAATTTATGGAGATTTTTTTTCAAATGAGGTCGTGTATTGACTATTGAGCAATTTATATGATTTTACTAAATGTCCTAAGTAATTCACTTGAAGAACACAAAACACCTTTTGAAAGAAGGGTGGTACTGTTGTACATACACTCTCAAAAAATTATGCTTATTTTGACAAAAAACTGACATGATTATTTCAATACATGACTTTTGTTAGTCTGGGTATATCTCTTTTAAACTCTGTTCATTGATTTCCCCAGTAGGAGTGACCCTGTTGTGTGAATACTAAAGCATACATAGCCATTTCTTGTTTGTTATTAAGTACCATATTTTTCTTGTTTCAGGAGGGGGCATACACAATCCCATGCGACCTATACTCCACCCTCATCTGTTTAAACTGCACAGCCAGGGAGCCAAGTTGGCGGGGCAGAAGAACAAACAGCACTCGGACTTCAATCTGGATCTAGACTCTCAGGAAGCCTTGCAGGAGCACATCTACCATGCCTACGGGGAGTGGGACAACACCTACAACATGGGCAAGTTGGTGATGGGCACGGCGCATAAGTTCGCTTCGGGGTTCACCAGCAGCGATCTGTTGCCGCCTCCTCCATTAATCAACTCCCAGTTCGACCCGATGTTGGCCTCCTCGCAGAATATCGGGACGACGGGCAACGTTCTCGCCCATGGAGGCCTCTCGTCATCCAAAGTGTCCCTTGCCACGTCGAACGCATCCGTGATGGCCAATCACGCTGCGGCAGACCACCTCCAGGAGCACATTCACACGGAGGCGTGTTTCAAAACTGTTAAGTCGGTCAACCGCTCCATGTTAAACTCGACCACAACCGGATCATCAACCAAGCCAAAAGTGAACATGAATCCAACTACAAACCATCAGCACGTCGACCACTGCTTCCAGCACAACCCCTTCCTCCACACACACCACAACTCCTACTCCAGCAGTCCGCAGAGCAGCCCCCCGATGGTGTCCGCGTCGGGCGGAGTCGTCCCCCACGCGCGCAAATCGTACTTCCCTGAACTAAAGCAGCTGCGTAAGGACGGCATACCTACGAACGGCTGCACTCGCACAAACAACCTACACCTCCACGGCGCTACTAACAACCAATCTCCAAACCTATCTGACCCCATCAACAACCAATCTCATAACAATAACTTCTCTCGGAGGTTCTTTTCGGACCCCAAACAGCCTCTCAACGCCAAGGACGGCCTGGGCATGGGGGTGGGCGCCATGGCAAACGGATGCCAGCACCCTTCTATGCACTATCACCCCTCTAACAACCCTAACCAGGGGCCGGGAGGTCCCATAAACAACAACTCAAGCAGCGGAGGCTCCTCCCCTCCGTGCAACGAACCTGACTGTGATGGCCACCATGAAGACAATGACAGTATTGATGACAGTTGCTCAGGTGAGGCTCAATACTCTAGATGTATAAATATTTTCCATTAACCTTGTTGATTTATCGAAAGTTTTACATATCAGTCACTGTCTATTATTTTGAGAAACCGGATTTTTGATTTATAATCCATTCTGTGACTTAGAATGTTACTATGTTAAGAACTAATATAGAACAGCTTCATGTACATAGTAATTTATTTTCAGAATTCATGTAGTTTACGAATTACTTTCAAGTTTCAAGTGATCAGTAAAGATTCAAGACCGAGATTCTTAGCAACTTTATAGGAAAACAATTTATAGTGTGGAAAAGAAATCTATCCTATCAAGTGTGTGAAATTTAATATCCTATTTATTGGCTTATTTAAACATGACTTTAATTTCCTTGCAGAACAAAGCTCGTCGACGTCCGCGTCCAACCAGAAGGACGGCAAATACTGCGACTGTTGTTACTGTGAATTCTTTGGTCACTCCAACCCCCCAACCGCCCCCATCAGTCGGAACTATGCCGAGATGCGAGAGAGGCTAAGGTTACGACTCAAAAAGAGGGTGAGTAGCTGTTGCTATGGTTTCTGTACATATATATATATACCGTCATTATGGATCACCAAAAAGTGCGTTTATTTAGCAAAGGACTCTCTTTTAAAGCACCTCCACCCTACAGGGAAAACGGAAAATGGTGGAAAAAAAGGCCTGCAGGGGAAAATCAGGGCTTTTGAAATTTGACCCCGTATTACATTGTGTTGATATGGGAAACAAGCCCTCTATTTTAGGCAAAAATCTGTAGTAGAAGTTTCGAAGTTTTTGGTTTCCAATTTGTGGCAGTAACCTAACATTAAGCCTGAATAACCTTAGGGAAAACATCTGGTGAAGCAGAGAAATATTAGAGAAAATATATGGAATTTGCTCGTCAAATTTAAGTAGGTACCCTGACTATGCACCGATGCAGGTCAATATGTCAAAATCACATTATTTTACCTTTGTACTATTCTCCTTTATTTGCAGCGAGAGAAAATGCCGGATGGAGAGGACTACAAAGAGTGCAATGACCAAGATGACGGGTCGTCCTACGACGCCAATTACGGAGAGAGAGGTCTGGATGAGTTGATCAAATTCATAAACGGAGATGGTCAGCAGTCAGATCACAACAAACTCAGTTCCAAGGCGGCCAAGAGGGCCCGGCAGAAGCAGAGAAAGGTCAGTAAATCAGTAAACGGATCTTCATTCTCGACTTGATATAAAACTAAACAAAGGTCACTGTTCCTGGCGATAATGGATATCCCAGAAAGTAATAGAAAAGTCTTGGAAATAAAAGTTTGTAAAATTTTGTGAGAAGTTGAAGAACAGATAACTGAACAAATTATGGCATAGTCTTGAAAAGGTCTTGAAAAGTTTTGGATGAATCACAGAGAAGTACAAGATCAGAATTTGCTTTGTAGCTAATTGCACTGCTGATAATAACATTGAGGAACTGAATAAGTAAACTTTCTGTATTCATCTGCGTCCACCTCTGCACTATTGAAATTCTGCAGAGTTCTGTGGAGTAATGATGTTCATTTGTCTTCCAGGCTGAGGAAAAGGCCCGTCAAGAAGCTGCAGAAAGAGAGCGGTTACTGCAAGAGGAGAAGGAGAGAGAGAGAGCAGAGGCAAGAGCACGAGAAGCACAAGCGAACAAGAAGAAGAAGAAGGGGAAGCACAAATCCAACATCACAAACAACAACCGAAATGCAGAAGAACTCGCCAACAAGATATTGGAGAAGGTGGATAAGGAGAACCTGTTGAAAAATAACAAGGAGCGAGGGAACACTGGAGGAAAGTTGTCAGTCCCCTCATCCGAGAAGAAGGCTGTCAAGTCCGAAAAGTGTGAGAAGTCATCTGAAAAGTCCTCTGAGAAGTCCTCTGAGAGGTTGAAGAAGTCCGATAAGTCCGATAAATCATCAGATAAGTCCGACAGAACGTCAGACAAGTCATCGAAGGCGGATAAGACGAATGCCTCCAGTACGAAAGTCTCCAAGAGTAGGGAGAATACGAAGGAGAACCGGGAAAGCAAAGGTCGAGATTCTCCCAAAGATGCAAGAGTGAAAAAAGCTAAAGATAGATCTGCACACCCCCAACAACATCCTCAACAACAAGTCTCCGCCTCCGAACCTGCAAAGAAGCCGTCATCAGCAACAACAACTCCCTCTAAAGTGCCGCCATCACAGAGAGAGTTGAATAAGAAGAATGCAAGTCCTAAACCAACATCAACCAAAGTCGTCGACAGCAAAAGTGATAATCCCACAACAACAACACAGCCGCAAAACAATAATAACAAGATCGTGTCTAAGAGCTCTTCTTCCAAGAGAGAGCAGACGAGTGTCACCCCACCCCTAACAGATAAACAACATCAACAAGAAGGTCCCAGTGATGCTAACGCTAAAAAGAAGAAAGCGACGTCATCCGCTACGAAGAAGACATCCAGTACTCCTGTTCAGAACCAGTCCCAAGTAAAGGTTGAACAGAAGCATGAAGTGTCTACGAACAAGTCAGCAAAGTCTAATGACAAATCAAACGATAAATCAGATAAAACGAGTGATAAATCGAGCGATAAAGCAACGACGGAGAGATCAGGGTCTGATAAATCAAACAACGATAAGTCAGACTCACGTAAACCAGAAAACAAGAAGAAGACCCAAGAGAAGAGCCAGGAGAGAAGCGTTGAAAAGGAAGTCGTGCAAAATCATCCTGCGAAAGACGCCAGCAAGGAGGGAAAGATGAACCCCGCCTTGATGCGACAGAAACTGGCCGAGCACGCGAAGCAGTTACAGATCCAACACGAGAAGGTCATGAAGCATAAGCTACAGCAACAACAGAAGCAGAAAGAAGAACAGATGTTGTTGCAACAGCAAGAAGCACAACAACTACAACAGCAACAAGCCAACAACAATAACAAGAAGAAAGGAAAGAAAGCAACGACACCAGCGCCACCTGTTAATCCAAAAGAGAACCACGCTCCGAGCAACCTTCAAAGCAACGCACAACCAGTCAACGGTGCTCCGACTACAAACGGCACCAACAGCCATTGCCGAGCTCCAAATAAGGTCACGAACGAACAAGTTAAGCCCGAAGCGAACCAGAAAGAACAAGTTCAAGAAGAAGATAAGAAACAACAGAAAGGAAACTCCAAAAGCCCGTCAGTGAAAGACGAGATGTCCCCTCGTGAGACCGCTGGAAAGAACAAGCGCAACAAGCGCAAAGGGAAGCAAGTGGACGATCTCGGTAAGACTTTGATTAGATAAATAGTAATTTGGGAAATTTAGAATGTCAATTGGTGGGAAAAGTGTATGATTTGATGAATTGTGAAAATGTTTAGAATTAAACTGGGGAGAAATGAACAGATTATGATTAAAATAATCCAAAAAAAGATTTTTACAAAAGTCAGATTGATAATTCAGTGGAACACATGTAAGCCTCAAAGCAAATGTTAATGGGGTCCCCGCGAAGCTTATCTCCTAGGCGGCGCTGTGACGCAACTCAGTCTCACAACATGACCTACTTTCACGCTCTGACACATGCATGGGTGGGGCATGGATAGCTCACGCTGTTCAAGGCCCCATCAATCCACTCATTTAACTGCACATATGGCCCTACGACTTTAAAGATAGTCCAGAGTTGTTGTTTTACAAGTATTCAAGCTTCTCCACGCACATGTGAGCAAGTGAATAATTCAAACCAGGCCTACAAAGTTACAAACTGACAGAGTTGACACTGATCAGCGTGATCACTGACACAGTGACAGAGAAACAGGCCTAGGCCTATCCCTGTGTACAAGACTACAAGCTGACAAGCTGGGCATGCAGGCTCAGCAGTATTTGTAGCATTAGGTGTAATATATGTTACAGCCGTATTTATTCATTCAAAATATAGATCTATCAGAATGTAGGGAGGGGGCCGGGGGCTTGATCCCGGGGGGGGGGGGGTACTCACTCTCAGACTGTTCCTGCAGTTTGTCAACTGTACTTTGTAGGCCTAATCACAGGTTTAATCCAGAGGACTTCTGATCTTGAGCTTTGAGTATGGCATAAATAGGCTTTAATATGTTAAAGAAACCCGTTAATGACTCTTGAGGCAGGGGGGCTGGCGGAGCTGTGCAGCCCTCCTAAAATTGAAAAGCAATTCATCAGGAATTTCGGGCAGAGAATTTTGTGAATTAATAATTTTTGGCAGCCCCCCAAAATTTATTGACCTGCTACATTTAAAGTTGGATTATAGCCCCCCATAACGCATAGCCCTCAGCATATTCTGCTGATATTAATAGAATGTAAAAATATGAAAAATAATATACAATGGGGGGATGCCCCCCTATTATAATCTTACTGTGATTTTTTTTTAAACACATACAGGTTGAAAAATTTTTTTTTTGAGTTATTCTATCTTTTTTTAAGACTTCCCATTTATTTTTTTTGAATTCTACATTTTTTTCTTTATTTTAGAATTTTTCGGTTCAAAGGTTCCTTTCTTTTTGCCTATTCAATCCGGGGGCATATTTTTTTTTTAGATTTTAATGAGCTATTCCATGAAGATATAAGGAGCAATCAACTCAAATTCCTCGGCTTTGGGGACCTTTCAAAAGCTTTCAACCCGTTGGATTTGCCCTTTTTTTTGTCAGACTGCCCTTGCCGCCCACGTCTCAGCGTTTCCTTCCGGCACTGATCACTCCTAGGCCATAGGGCCGGATCCAGGAAATGTCAGAATGAAAATGTACTAAGGGTTTTAACCCTCTAAATCCCCCTCTGGATCCGCTACTGAGGCAAACTGAGACACGATTCTCATGCCCAGGTCGTACAAAATTTTGCAAGCTAGCCACAAGTAGACCTGACAGCGAGTCACTGTCAGAAAATCACTGACTTGAACAAAAAGACTTGATCGCCAACTTCAGCTTTCAACATACAGACTTGGTGCCTGTCAACTTCTTCCTGTTCTCCCGCTCATGTTCTCCCGCTCCTGTTCTCCTCCTCCTGTTCTCATCCTCCTGTTCTGTCCCTCCTGTTCTGTCCCTCCTGTTCTGTCCCTCCTGTTCTGTCCCTCCTGTTCTCCTCCTCCTGTTCTCCTCCTCCTGTGAGTTCCCCCGTGGCCTAATTGGTAAGTGCGCTTGTCAACTGGCTTTGAGGGCGTGGGTTCAACTCTCACTCCAGGAACTCACTTTAGTCCGAGCCCATGGGACTTTGAATGGAGGCGGGTTGTATCCAGTATTCTATGCTGGGGCAACTGAAAGACCCTGGGCATCCCTGAATTAATAGGGTATGTGCCAGACTCTCAGTCTTCTCATCTCATCATCATACGGCGGTCGCCTGCCTCGATATAGCCCACTAAGGTGCTGCAGAGGCGTAAAACACAAACAAACAAACAAACAAACAAATCTCCTCCTCCTGTTCTCCTCCTCCTGTTCTCCTCCTCCTGTTCTGTCCCTCCTGTTCTCCTCCTCCTGTTCTCCTCCTCCTGTTCTCCTCCTCCTGTTCTGACCCTCCTGTTCTGTCCCTCCTGTTCTCCTCCTCCTGTTCTCCTCCTCCTGTTCTCCCCCTCCTGTTCTGTCCCTCCTGTTCTCCTCCTCCTGTTCTCCTCCTCCTGTTCTCCTCCTCCTGTTCTCCTCCTGTTCTCCTCCTCCTGTTCTCCTCCTCCTGTTCTCCTCCTGTTCTCCTCCTGTTCTCCTCCTCCTGTTCTCATCCTCCTGTTCTCCTGCTCATGTTCTCCCCCTCCTGATCTCATGTTCTCCTCTCGTCTCCTCAAAATTTCAGATTTCCCACCTAGAGTTTGCCCATTACAGTGAAACAGAATTAGAGTGGACTGTGGCACTGCGAAAATGGCACTTCGTGAAGTGTCATCTTCTCTACTTTCAACATGGGAAACATAGAGGCTGTTTGATTAGTCATGATCAAGAGAAAGCCATTTGACTTCATCTAACAAATTTTAGATTGAAAATCAGATGCATAATCCTTTCGTTTGGCTGTCACCAACAAGTGGGATAAGTCTCCTTCAATCAAATTAACATTGAAAGTATTGGGTTTGATCATGACAAATCATCAGCATGATGACACACGAAGTGCCATTTTCACAGTGCCACAGTCCACTCTAATTCTATATCAAAGTGTTTCGCTGTAAGACAAATACAGGGTGGTCAAAAAAAAACTTTACACTTATGAGTGATTTTTTGGATGATGCTCATTGCAACAAATGCTTATTTTTCAATGCAAAAACAACTTGTATAGCAAAGAATAACTCTTCTAGAGACAATTTATTCATTCGGAGGTCCTTTTGGACTGATGACTTTTCTGCAGTGGGCCTAAATGATGCAGAGGTGTCAAAAATGTAACTTTTTGTCAGTTTTTCCCATACAAACGTAATGGATGCCTTTATTGGGCTACTAAGGTCGGTGTTGTCTTGCAGGGATCTACCTCTAAGTTTGCCCGTCCAGAATAATCACATTGATTGAGATCTTGTGACAACAGGGGCCATATTGTCCGGCTGAGAAACTTGACAGAACGAACCTTGATCCAGTTCTGGGCTTTCCAAGGGAGTGTGGCTGATGCCCCGTCTTGTTTGAAGATCAAATTATCTGTGGCACTGTATGTCTTATCTATCCAGGGCTTTAGATGCTCTTTCAAGATGTCAATACGTACTTTTCATGTGATTTCAACACCCTGATCATCCACCTTCAGATGGCTTTGTTTTAAAATCTTATAATGGCCATAGTGAAGTCTGAACTTTCTCTAGCACCTTCTGGTTTGTGCTGAATTGTGCCTCTGTCTTATCAATTTCATTTTATGTTGTATTTATTTTGTCCTGTGAAGCTCAGTAGCTTCAACATTGCTGATGGGCCATGAACAACCCTGAGTAGTGAAAACGCAGGAGCACTCCCGGCTTCCATTTTGTCTGCTATCAAAAAAGTAATGAACCGTTTTGATTATTAACCAATTTTCCAAAGATCTAACATACTTGGCTTGTATACACAATAAGTACCGAGGCACTGACTCAATCATGGCAGCCTGGAAAATGAAATATCAACTGTAAAGTTTTTTTTTACCACCCTGTACATTCTGCAGAGTGGGCCAAAACCATTACCACTCAGTCACCCAGTTCGGAATGGAATGAGACAAGAAAACTTTGAATTTTAAGGATTTTGGGCTTTTGGCTGAAATAAGGGATACGTTTTCTAATGCATTATCACAGGTTCAAGCAAATTCCTCGTGATTTTCCTGAATTGAAAAGCCAAATTCTCGGATTTTTACAGCAAAATTTGTTTTCACAATTTTCCCTGTTATTCCATGTTTGTATAGTGTATACCTGCATAAAAATCATCAAAATTTTGCAATTTTGTGCTTCTACATGTACCTCATAACTCCAAAGAGACGTCACAAGAGCGTGGTCAAAGAGGCCCGAATTCCGCAGATGCTTTATCAGATTATGCAGGAAATTATTGTAAAAGTGCAGAAATCTGTAGTAGAACCGAATTCCTATACAGGAAATTATTATATAAAAATCTTTAGTAGAACTGAATTCCTGTAGGATATTTCAGAAAAGTGAAGTTCTCCCCCGGGTTCTCCCACAGACCTATAGATATACCCTGCAAAATTTGCAGGAATCTACCAGTTTTTACATATAATGTAGAGTTCCTACGTAGTAAATACAGAATCCTTGGCTGTGTTATTTTTTTACAATTGCAGAATTCTTGCAGATCCGCATTATTCCTGCAAGACTGCTGTATTCCAGGATTCCTGCATCAATATTACATAATTCTGCATTTTTTGTTCAGATTTGCATAACTCTTTGTACTATAAGGGGGACCATTTAATTTCCAGGGGGTGACCATTTAATTTCCAGGGGGTGACCATTTATTCCAAGGGGCTTGGAGTTTTCCCTGGTAGGAAATTATTCATTTCATGGTAACTGCGGCAGTAATTATTTATTTCAAGTCCCCCGAATATTCATTCCAAAATCAAGCAACACCTTCTTAAGAAAATACCCCAGCAGAATTTTTTTATTTCAAAACTGTCAAGAATTTATAGGCAAGAAAGTATTTATTTAAGAAACTCCCTGGACATTAAATGGTCTCTCCCGATAAGGAATTTAGATGTAGGCCACTTGCACAAAACAAATAGGGCCCATGCTTGACATTCATGAGCTTATCCTTGTGTTTTATGTATATATATAGGCCATATCCATTTCATTTTTTCAGAATATTTCATTGGTGATGGTCTTAAATGGGTCAACAGATATTGGCAATAATTTTATTTCAGCACTGACCCAATGTAACTAATACCACTTCAGCAAATAGATTATGAAGCTTATAATTGGGCCTAACTTTGTTCTGCTACATGGTGCCAGTCAGACCGATTGCAATAAAATTTACTGATCCATTAGGCATACTACAACCACGAATATATAAACCATATAACAGTATTTATAATTTTCCTTGAACTAGATAACATGTTAGGTAGCCTACATCTCTATGTTTTATTTGCATTTGGTTGTGAGTCTTCTTAAAAGCATGCATAAGTACCACAAAATTGAGTGAAAAGTACTTATTTGGTCGCTAAATGCTGTATTTTGAGAACTAAACTTACTTGAGCAATGTGAAATGCACTTTTTATATTATTCCTGATTATTACACAACTTTTGACATCATCAGTGTTTTTGTATGTATGGTCATCAATGAGAAAATCTCTGTTTTATGAAAGAAAAAATCTGTTCTTGAAATTTCCGAATTTTTTTCGTGAATAAATTATGGATCAAAAAACAATTTGTTTACATGACTAGATGGGGAATATTCCTGGCTCTGTGAAGCTTTTTAAATTTTGTAAATCGGTCGAGTATTAAGGTCAGGAGAGCCGTTTTTGTGAGGCAGGTCACTGCTTTCCACTGTTCTGCTGCCTGCTAGCCACGCAACGTCACCATTCTGGGACTGAGTTGACGTTCAGCGCCCCCTGTAGGTAATGGCGGCGCGCGGGGACCTCATTGTCTCCAAAGGAGCCGGTCACAGACTGACACGAAGAGCATAACATGTTTCTTATGTCACTTTGCACAGTTTGCCGGAGTGGTGAGATAAGTATTAATATGATGTTGATGGTTTTCAGATGAGATCTTCATGCCTCGCGACCTTGACCTTGAGTATGGGGACATCGACGAGGGAGAAAGGGAGGTCGAAGAATTCAAGAGGTTCGATTTGCTCTCTTTAACTTCGGTTTCTATTCTGCAAAACCATTATTTTATGATACGCCAGGTGGTTAGATGAATGATGAGGATGCAAGAAGAAATTAATTCTGTAATTTCTGTTCATTTTTCTGTGACATGTATAGTTGTAGGGATGAGCACTGTTATTTAAGCCAAATTTTAGAATTTTGATAGATTAAATATCCGTCCTGCAAGGTTAATCCTCCTGAAGTCCTGTTAAAATGTTTTGCTTGTATTTAATTGAAACATAAAGTACTTTGAAAAGAATAATTATGTTCTCTTGAAGATTTTTGACATGAAAAAGATAACGCTTGTGAATTTCATATCTAATTTCTTTTTCGAACAGGTTCTGCATGTTTTCAAGACCTGCCGGGGAACGAGTTCAAGTGAACGTGAACATGAAAGATCTGTTGTCGAAGAAGAAGATCAGCTGCGCTTAAAAACCAAGCTCGGAAACTCATCGCTTCCTAACTTCTGAAGAAAAAACTTGTCTGAATGTCGAACCACTTTGGAGTTGACATATTCAACGTCAGATTGGTTCCGAGGACACCAGATTGGTTTCAAGGACGCCAGATTGGTTGAAAGGACGTAGCTAGGTCACGTGAGAATGGTCGACACCTTTCAGGAGAATTTGTGGTTGATAAAAGGGTTCTCACTTCTTAATAGAAATTGAAGTTCTAGATTAGTCTTCACTTCTTATGGTTTCCTCAAATGGTTTCCGCAAGTGGTTTCCCCAAGTGGTATCGACAAGTGGTTTCCTCAAGTGAACAGTGTCACCCTCTTGTGAGATTCCATTAAACAAAGGAGCAGGCCGCTTGTAGCCTGGGATACAAGATGGAAGTTATTTCTCTCTTGATAAATAGGAAAGTCCAAATTATCCAATTCAATTTCAGCGTTAGGAAGTGGGAGCCCTATAAATTTGTGACATCGCTTGGCTTAGAATACAAATAGAAACGCTTGTCTTTGAATGTACACCTCTGAATCTCTGGTTCTCTGGTTATGATGAAAAAAAAATCCTGAAAATGATTAAATGCGGGGCATATAAGATGCTTTGCTTAAATACCACATGTAATTTATGATAATGACATTTACAAACAGGTCGTAACAAGTTGCTTGTGCTTAATTAATTGTTGTCGCTAAACTGTGATGTTCAATATACATGTAATCCAAGATGGTGACAATACCGTGTATGCGAGTGCTCCATATAATATTTATCAAATTTCTGAAGTGAAATTGTATTTTGTGATTATATACTGCCCAAATAACTGGAAATATGCTACAATATATAAAATTGGAATTGACACATGGCTACATTGCGTGAATGAATCCGATAATTTCAATTTTAAATGCAAAGGATTGAAACAAAGTTAATGTATGCCAGAATAATGTATTATCATGGTTATAAGTTGAAGAATTGCAACTGAGTTGTTGCCTATAATTGGCCTTACAAGTTACAATTCATTACTTTTTGATCTATTTCATTTTGGTGATAATCTCATACGACTTTAGATCTGTTTGATTTTTCTATTTGTATGAAGTGAAGGAAAGTTTGAGGAATGTTAGAAATATAGAACACTATAATAGTTAATGAGTGTGAAGCCTTTTTTTTAAATTGAGCGATGATTTTGAATGTAGGTGAATTAAGAAAATTTGAATCATTTGAAGGTCATTTATGAAGTGCGACTTATAAAATATAATTTAATTAATTTTGCTTTCGATATCAATAGAAGAATATGAATAGCCAAGAGAAGTGATGAAAATGACCATAGAATCTTAAGATATAATGTCTTGTTTGTTTGTTTGATGAATTTGGAGAATTGTGGACAGTGTGGTCCGGTGGGCTTTCTATGTATCTCGAAGCATATCAACCCTTTACGCTCTAACCATCAGTAAACGAGCGATTGTTAAATTCTTTTTCCCTTAAGTGTCTTCCAGATAAATGTGATTTACTCGTACTGTAGGTTGGCTAATGGAAAGATAGGGTTAAGGCAGGTTTAAGAAACGCAAGATATGTGTAATGTCTGTAATTTCGTGTGACTACAATTAATTTCAAGTAATTTAGATAAGTATTGCAAGCTACTTGTTAATTGAAAGTAATTTTTGAATTAAGGGAAATTTTTGTAATTTTTTCTCCCCAAGTGAAATTTAGAATTATTAAGGTTATGTTATCCGAGTTGTGATGTTAACATTAAATTTATATTGCAATTTATTATACGAAGCATGAGCAAGGTTGAATTGAAATATGTGATTAGAAATATGGTTAGAATTAATTCGTTGGAAACTTTTGTTTGTTGGTTGAGTCATGGACAGAAACCTGCTACATGAAACCAATTATTCTTCAGTTAAGCGATGAGTTTTTGCCGGTGGCTGATGGAAAAGCTGTGGTACTATATGTTACTTACATTTAATACGTTCTATGCAAGTTCCGAGTTATATACAACTCGTCGATATGGTGATTATATATGTTTTCTGATTAATGGTCGTAATTGTTCGATTAATTGCTAGATTAACTGAATGCTTTTTGCGCGCTATGACACTGTATGATCGGTTGTGATTGGCTAAGGATTATATTGACCGGTCGGTAAATTCTATTATTGTACGCTCGCTTATACTTTGGCGCCCCTAGCTGGCAAATTGTTAACTAGTGACCTTGTAAAATGTTTTAGGATGGTTGGTGTGTCTTTATGCAAATCTTTACTTTTGTTGGATCACTTTGTTTTTTTACACCTAAACTTTTTTTCTGATTTTTTTCTTCTTCACAAATTGTTGCCACTAATATGTGTATATGATGCAGTATATCCGTACTTCACTGCAATTCTGAGTGTAGAAGGCATTTGCTGTGAATTGAACACGTTTCTGTGAACACGTTTTATGTGAAAATGATTCTGTTGCTATTGATAGATCATTGATGTGCCGTCGCTGATATGCTATCACTGATATACCAATAGATATTGTGATATGATACTAATGCATACGTTGATTTGTGGTGTAAAAAAATGTCGCAAAATATGCCGCGAATATGTTGCAAGATATTTGGAAATATCGCAAATCAACTCTCGGATTTGAGCTCGTTTGAACTTGTTTGAACTTGGACGTGTTTGAAGTTGTTCAGACTTGGAACACGTTGCTGTTGTTGGGTACGTTTGGGACGCGTATTCATACACACACTGCGTTTAAACTTAACACGTTGACACACTTGTATTTATTGACTGCTGTGCATTACTCACTGATATGACTCCGGGTCTGAGAGTCGTATATAGATATGACTCCTGATCTACGAGTCATTTGACTATTACTGGACTTGTAAACAGTGTGCAAAGAGTTACGATTGTAGGGTTAACTATAGGTTAACTTTGCAACGTAACATCATACTGTCTTTCATGATGATGATGATATTTGATGATGATGACATTGATAACATGTGCTATTAGGATTGGCTTAAACGGTGCCGTAAGATGGCGATTTTATGGCATCGAGGATCTACATAGGATCACGCTGGGTCTCGGCTCCGGGACTTGAAAAGCTATGGCATTGTGGCCGCAGGCCCAGCGTGCTTCCCAAGCTAACTAAACTTGGTTGTTGATTCAGATACTTGATGGATTTTACTCTTTGAACTCCTACAAATAAATCTGCCCAGTTATACATTGCTCGAGTGTTGGCGTTTTCCTTCATCAGAACTCATTTAAGTGACTGTTGTTGGCGTTACCCAGGAGATTGAAGATAACTAGCTCTGCTGAGAGGCCTAAAGGATAAGGCCATTTTGAGATCTTTCGGTTTGAAAGGTTCGAGAATTAAGTTAATAAAAGATTATTCAATTCATTTATTACTTCGGTAAAGTGTGCTTTGATCTTGAAATCTGAATTTCAACATGTCAGTCATATGGACCCTAATTGTCAAGAATCCATTAATTTTCTAATATGGTCAAGAAGAGAGAGATAGAGAGAGCGAAGTTTGTAAAACCATCACTTTAGTCTTTCAGTGTTGAAAATGGTTTGTGGTGTGGAAAGTTTAAAACCTTTAAATAAAAAAAGGTCATTTCTGTCATTCGTAGGAACATCCGTAACTTGTAAGAGTATGAGTACTGGGTAGTGCCAATAAGATTCAAATAATCTTTTTTTATGTAAATGATAACATACTTTATTAACAACAGCGACGTACAACAAACCAATGTCAAACCACTTCATAAGTAATTGTTCCCTGTGAAGGCTGTGAACCGGTACTCCAAATTTTTCCTGCGATTTGAAATTTCTTTTTGGAGTTTTTGTGCCTGAAAGAAATACAGAAAGTCACGACTTAGTACAAAGTTAATGAGTCATCATAGTGAAACTTTGAAAGAGGAGAGGTAGCGCAGTAGTATTGACAATGTTAAACTTTTCTTAGTATTCTTAAATCACTGAAATTGAGCATTGCTTTTAATTATTGAGGGAGCAGGCCTCAGGGAGGTCACTCACTTAGAGAGGGAGGGTATAGAGGCGCCGCTGGATGATTTAGGTTTTTCGGCCTTCTTGGATAAAGTGGTATCGGTATAAAAATTTATACAATCTTGATTAATTTAGTTCTGGGATTTGCCACCCCTAAGCGTTTGGTATTGTTAGTAGGTTACCAGCTTGAGAAGACCATTCTTATGGAATCAAAATCAAAGATTAAATTGGTTGCAGATATTTGTACTGAAGGATTAAAATGGTTTGTGGTTTTGGTGTTGGTTTCCAGATTAAAATTGTTCCGGTTTACAAAAACGCTGTGGCGCATTCCCTATATAAAAATTGGGGAAGTACCCCCGGGGAGCAGGACTTAATATGGCAGAAATCAGACTGAAGGATGTTGTGAGTTAACTTACGACTTCTAAATCTTGTTTCGTAACTTCAAGGGCCTCTTTTGGATTGTCTCGTGGCTGTTTTCTCCTTTCCAACATTTTCTTGATGTGTGTTTTGATTTTTCGCTCTAGTTCTTGGTCTCTTGCTTGTCTGCAGAAGGATGAAAAAAAAAGTTACAATATTTAAAATGAGTAGATTGAGTTCATTCAATTAATTTTCAGGTCACATATTTTTTTGTTGTAAATAAATCTTCAGCAAGCACAAGTGAAATTGGATTATTGACGAAACTGGCGAGCTGTCTTGAGCAAAAATGTATGAATTCAAATCAATGATAGACGCATTTGTATTTTGCAAAATTTATTCACTATTTCTGTATTTACCTTTCTCTTTCAATTATCAACCTCGTCTCAGGTGAAACAGGTCTTCTTAATTCTTCGTGTTTCTTTTGTATGTCAAGCTGGAGATAAAATAGAGTAAATTTTACTAATTAATGACAATTATTTATCTTTCAGCAGAAGCACATAAATCGGGCTTTAGAGGCTCATCGCTCATTGTTTTGCTTGATTTGTTACAGTGACTCTGCTGCTAAAATATATGCCCCTTCGAAATGAAGGTATAATGGCTTGTGTAATATACTAAAGTTGATTGTTGGACTGGTTACCCGATAAATTAATTAGTGCGCCGTATGAAGGCTCAGGTTGTTGTTATGGGGCCTGCAACAAAAATACAAATGATACTTCTTTGAAATGTACCTTTATTCTTTCTTCGTTAGTTGCGACTTTCATGTAGCCTTTGTCAACCCCGAAAGGAGCTTGATCGGCCACATCCACTGGATCTGAAATTGTATGGATAGATAGACTGATAGATAGAAAGTTAGAAACACAGATAGCGGGATAGAAGACCAGTTGATTGGGGACATAAATGTAAAGATGGATAGATTTGATTGACTGATTGACAGATTTAATTGCTTGATTGATTCTCCGATAGTAAATCACCTTTTAAATCAAGCAGTAACTAAACATATTTTAAGAGATAAGGCCACACATAATTGATTCTTAGCTTCGCGGACCCGCCGACACAATAGACTTCCTGCCGATGGAAAAAAATATATATGTATATTTTTTTTTGATATTATAAAAAAAAAGAAAATTTTTCACCATTTTTTTTTGTCCTTACGACTGACCCTAGAATAAGTGCCTTGAGAGGATCCGAGAAGCTAAAGATCAATTATGTGTGGCCTAACAATTTTTTTTTATTACCTTTGGCACCACCGAACATGTAGGCCTCCCTGTACTTATCTGCCTGGAGCTGTTTTGTGTCTGATCGCCAAGCTTTCAGGAATTCAGCTTCTCTGCAGCAATAATGAGAAAAATAATTGAATTTAACACTTTTTAAGTGTTCATTATCTTTGATTGACAGCAATTATGAACAGTTTAAACTCATTAAATGACACATTGATTCTGAAGACCTGGTGTGACGTGTGAAGGGCACTTGAACTTAAAGAACGTTTTAAAAATATTGCACTTGTGCATATTAAGAAGACCTCAATTCAGACTCTGAATTTCCGAGGGCTGCACTTTGCGACCTTGAGTGACCTCATTAATTTTGTCATGCTGGTACTTTTTCTGTTACCAAAATACTGCTGAGAATTGAAGAAAACTCTTTAAATGCCAAGCAAGGCCTTAATCAATAAAGAGTGTCAAGGAACACCAGAAGAAAGCATACTAGTGTCACCAAATTGGAAATGCTCAAAATATTAAATGGTTAAATCAAACTCACAACAGGCTGTGAAGTATCAAGCAGTCTAACAATTGGGCCACATTGTAAAATTTTCACTTTTGTTTCTTGGAGATATTCAAAATTACTAATTTTGCTCAAGTCACTGTCTTGAATGATTGAATCCTTCTAATAATTAATTCGGAAATAATATTTTGGAATAGCTTACTTTCTTTTTTGTAGAACATCCTCTTGCTTCATTTTGAGATGTCTCAATTTTGATAATTTCCTCTCTTCTAAGAATCTTTGTTCCACTCTATCGGCAGGAGGAGGCTCAGGAAATCTGTTGACGTCCTTGCTTTTCTTCTTGCGCCTGAAGTTGCAAAGAAACGAACACTTCAAATTTATATTTATTCTAGATTGTTGACCCAATTTTTTCTTAAGATCCTTTTCAATTCTTTTTAAAAATCCTAGGAGCAATTTGTCAATACCCGGTGTTAGTTGATCTACCATAAACAGCACTTAGTTTCAAGTCTCTCAGTTTCAGTTTGAAATACATTTATGATTATACAGTGTACAATAAAGATATTTTGAAGTTTCTTTACAAATCTTGTAAAAAGTTTTCGTGAGTGTAGATTATCTATCTCTGGATTCATTTAATGATCGATGAATAATTTAATATACTCCCAGGAAACTGTAGAAATTGTGGCCAAGATCTATTCATCGATGCAAAAAGTTCTTAATTATTCTCGAAGTTTCTTAAACAATACATATTTTTTCACTTGGATGACAGTGAACTTGGTAAAATGTTTTTTAATTTCCCCAAATTTCTTCAACTTTTCAAAAAATAGGGCGACAGCGAAACTTTAAAATGTGTTATTCCGCACCTGAGTGAGATGTCCATTTTGGTAGCTGAGTTCCCTTTGAGTGATATCTGTGATCTGTTTCCCTTTCTTTTCTCTTTCGGCTGCTTTTTCACCGGGGCAGAATGAAGAACAAGAGCTCCGAGGTCAGTATTAATCTCTTCGTAAAGAGATTCTATATCCGCACTGCTGACTGTAGAACAGTACGACACTAACGATGATCTTCTAGGTTTCTGCCTGGTGTCCTCTGGAATGTTCTCCGAGCTATCTTCTAAAGGGTTTATCACTTCAGCTGACTCAACTGAAAAAATTATAAAGTAGCATTGCAACTTAAACAAGATCTATATAAATACATATGATTTACTATCGAAGACAACTTTTAAAAGCAGCTTAACGGTTTCTAAGTCCGGTGTAAATTTCCTAAAATTTGGCTTTAAACAAATTTATTTGGATAGGTCTTAAAATTTGGCTTTAAACAAATATGGATAGGTCGACACACTTAAATAAGTTAAAGAGTACAGATCATTTTCACACAAAAAGAATCTGATGATTCAGCTAGCTTGATGAGCCTTGATCAGTTATCTTGATTCTAAATCTAAATCAAAAGACTTTGTTAAAATGCATCAAAAAATTCAATATTTCAAAATTTGACATATTCTACAATTTGAATCAAAAGGTCAAGCAAAATATTATCAGGCCTAGGTTGCACAGATTGAAATTACAAATATGCATCAAATGTGAAGTTAATCAGGATTAGGGAAGTGCAGGGTTATTTATTAAAAAAAATAATAATAATAATCACAACATCACACCCCATGAGTAGCCAGCTAGGTTAGTCTGGTGCAATTTTATTTTCAGGTTAGGGAATTAAAGTAATCGCTATCCACTACAAAAAGGTGAAACTTGGTTGTACTCACCAGTTGTATGATTGTGAAGTTTGATAACAATGTGAAGTCATTCATTAAATAGCCAAACATAATGCAGTGTTGAGAATTTATTACGAAGCAAGCAATTAAATACGTCATCCTGAAAACCCAGCTAGCTACTCATGATGGAGCTATTTCAACCTATTTCAAATTTTTGAAAAGCTACTCATGGAGCTATTTCAACCTATTTCAAATTTTTGAAAAGAAGGCCTTTTTTAGGGATTAGAAATAGGGCACAAAAAACAATTTGATAAAGTGATTCTTTACTAAAATTGCCAAAAAGTAAATAGAGTAAATTCTAAGTACATCCGAGAATGCCTTTCTTGTTATTAAGTATAAATTACTTTTAACACATAAAAGTAAGGAACATAAAACTCAATAAATAACATATAAATGAACAAACTATAATTACACATAATTTGAATTACAATGCCTAGGCCTATAGCGATGACTGTATATTTCTTAAACAAGAACCAAATTGCACAACAGTGCCACAACTTTTTGAATTAAGAACAAACGTTACAACTAATAAATAACACAAATGTTTAAAAACTTCACAAAAAATCTATTGTTCTTCACCTGGTACTTCTACTAAAGTCCCTGAACATTTTGCTTGGAGTAATTCGCGCATAAATTTTAATACTGCAGCAGTTCCTTGTTCGATGATCTGAGCCGGAGGGAACTCTATCGGATTATCACAGATGTTGAGCCCTCGTAGGGTTCCAATTAAACCTGCAATAAGATAAATTACTATTTATAAATATAAATTACACTCACAAACTTAGTGCAATAAAAAATATATTTGTGTCAAATATTGAAATAAATCATTTCTGCCAGCGGTGCCAGGGGTATTTCTTACTAAGACGTTGTTTGATTTAGGAATGAAATTCAATGAATATTAGGGGACTTGGCGAGCTAGAAATAAATACTACCGCTCCTACCATGAAATAGATAATTTCCCGCCAAGCAAAACTCGGTCTCTCCCTTGAAATTAAATGGTCCCCCTCAAAGCCTAAGGTAGTGTCATTACAACAGCAGCATTTAATGTTTTTTTTTTGCCATTGCATCATACCTAATTCAAGTGGTAATGACGTCAATTCATTTCCTTCTAGAAGCAGTGTTTGAAGATTTTGGTGTTGGCCGACATAAGTGTGTGGAATTGATTGAAGGTAATTTCTTCGGAGGTCGAGCCATTTCAAATTTGGAAGGCAGTCGAAGAAGTTCTCTGGGAGTGATTCTAATGTGTTCCCTTCCAAGTATAAATACTGAAAATAAAAGACGACACAACGTAAGTGCTTTTCACCAAATTTACAATGCAACTGTAAAGGTGGTGATGGTTACACTCCCATATTTTCTTTTCTCGGTTCTCCTCGACCTGATACAATAATCCAACTACGTACTCTTGCAATTTTACTAAAAAAATAAAATCAGACAGCAGACCTATTGAAAAGTGCAATCGGCTTTGACACCTGCCAGCTGACCTAAGCGCTCTTCCTCAATGGCAATCAGGATGATACAAAAGTTTAGAACCTCAGAATTGCAACTAGCATTTTTAAATGTATTTTTTAAATCGACACTGATCAAATAAGCCTGAAAATCAGGGGAGTAGAAAACCAGCTGCTCCCTTCCGGCATAGCTAGATCTCAGAAGTAAACACTACGATGCTATCTGTCGGCTCTGCGAATAGGCTCAGCTGTGAGTTATCTAAAAACAGAGCGGCTCTGGGATTAGACAAATGAGGCTATTCCCAGCGCCCAGCTCTGCGAATAGACACTGCGATTTATTTTAATCTTAGGTCTTGCAGCATAGGCGTGGGAGGTCAATAAATTTTTTTGGGACGGGGTGGGGGGCTGCCCAAAATGTAGTGCCCAAACTGCCACAAAAATGTAAATTCACACAAAATGTTCTGCCAAAAACTCGCCATGAAAAATAGCTTTTTCCCAAAATGTGTAGCCCCATGCCTCCTATGCTTAAGTTGTGCTGTACCCATTTTTGTGTCTTTACCTGAACATTTTCCAACTCCAGCAGTTCTTGGGGAATTTCACAGATGCTTAATTTACTCAAATCAAGTTTGTTGAGATTATTTTCTTTGGCTGTTCTTATTTTCTTTTTGACAATCTCTCCATATTTGATACGCGTAGCTGTCATAGCTGAGTGTGTGTTTGAGCCATTTTTGAGAAAATCTTCATTGTCTTCTTTGGATTCTTGGGAAAAGTTGCTGGCTGCGGATTCCGACAGAGTGGATGCTCGTTTTGCGAAGTTGTCATTGTACTCATGCACTGCGTAACTCATCTTGTAATCATGTAAATGTGTGTAAATAAATTAAATCCAACTATTTCTACTGGCATTGAGTGATTTCTTTGGCGTTAAAGTCAGCAATTTTAGTAAATTTGACTATTTTTAACGAAAAGACAAAAAACAACAACCAAAACAAATATGGCGGAGACGCCATGAAATCGTCATGGCAACGGCAGGTGCTCGATGAAAAATAAATCTTATAAGGACGAAATATATCAAAATGATAACTCGATGTTCCTTAAAAATAATAAAAAACGCAATTAAGTTGCAAAATAAAGCTTAAATATGCCACATAAGAAATTTGATTTGTTATGCATTGGAGGCTAGGGCTGTGGGCGGCGCGCCACTGAATTTTGACAACATTGCTGCATGGCAAGAGATGGTGGAGGTTTGATGCTGAATTCTCCGTTTGATGGGCTTGTCATGGTGCAAAAAAGTGCTATAGGGCTTGCAGATCATTTGTAGGATTAATTTAGATAGAAGTGTCTTCACATTCGGGCTTTAACAGCCTGGACGGAGGCGCGAAAAAGTGAAATCTGTCAAAATTGGGTGCACTATGGGAGTCAACTCCTCAGCAAGGAAACCGTCCTTCGATGCCAGTGGAGAGGGTATGTAAACTTTATTAATTACTTATAAATAGTGTTGTTATTATGTGCAGTTAGAATGCAGGTGCAAATAATGGCTAGTGGAAGACTGATGCATTGTTTGCAACACCAAATTCACATTTTGTGTATTGTCAATGTTTGTCACACCCTGCACTGGAAATGTGAACCAGGAATTCAATGCAGTTTCAGTTGTGAGTTTGTATCCTACCAGCATGAGTGTGCACATACTTAAAAGAAACAAATTCATTTTATCTCTTACTGTGGTCAATTGGTAATTGTTGCAAACTGTGGCTAGAAGCTGCATTAATTTATTGTTTACAACACCCAAGTGCAGTGCTTGAGTGTCCAATGTGTTTGTTACAAACAGCCTGTGCAAGGGAATGCATTGTTTGTTTCACTAAATTCTCCCAATGTATTGTTTGCTGCACCAAATTCTCCCAATGTATTGTTTGCTGCACCAAATTCTTCCAATGCATTGTTTTCTACACCAAATTCCCCTATTGCATTGTTTGCTACACCAAATTCTCCCAATGCATTGTTTGCTACACCAAATTCCCCCAATGCATTGTTTGCTACACAAAATTCCCCCAATGCATTGTTTGCTACACCAAATTCTCCCAATGCATTGTTTACTACACCAAATTCCCCCAATGCATTGTTTGCTACACCAAATTCCCCCAATGCATTGTTTGCTACACCAAATTCCCCCAATGCATTGTTTGCTACACCAAATTCCCCCAATGCCCTGTTCGCTAAACCAAATTCTCCTAATGCATTGTTTGCTACACCAAATTCCACCAATTTATTGTTTGCTACACAAAATTCTCCCAATGCGTTGTTTGCTCCACCAAATTCCCCCAATGCATTGTTTGCTACACCAAATTTTCCCAATGCATTGTTGCTACACCAAATTCCCCCAATGCATTGTTTACTACACCAAATTCCCCCAATGCATTGTTTGCTACACCAAATTCCCCCAATACATTGTTTGCTACACCAAATTCCCCCAATGCATTGTTTGCTACACGAAATTCTCCCAATGCATTGTTGCATTGTTTACTACACAAAATTCCTCCAATGCATTGTTTGCTACACCAAATTCTCCCAATGCATTGTTTACTACACCAAATTCCCCCAATGCATTGTTTGCTACACCAAATTCCCCCAATGCATTGTTTGCTACACCAAATTCCCCCAATGCATTGTTTGCTACACCAAATTCCCCCAATGCATTGTTTGCTACACCAAATTCTCCCAATGCATTGCTTACTACACAAAATTCCTCCAGTGCATTGTTTGCTACACCAAATTCACCTATTACTGTAAAGATCAATTAACTTTTGTCTGAGTCTGATTCAGATTATACCATTATACTTGCAGTATGCAATAATATATGCATGTAATGTGTTGTCAAATGCTTTTGATTTATCGGTAATATTTTACATAGGGAGTAAATTTTAAATTTAATTAACCTTGGTTCAGAATGACATATTTGACTCATAAGTGTGACTTTGCGAGTTTGAAATGAAAATTTTTCACAGCTGTTTAAACAATTGATTCTTTTTTCTCATATATCACCCAATTTAGATCATGTGGAAATGTTCACACCTATCTATCATTTTTATGCTGACTTACTTCAGGGATGCACAAATTTGTTTTCTCATAAATAACTTCAAATCTGTTTTTTTTTTTTTGCAAGATCGTGACCAAACTTGTGTGAGTTGTGTCGTGTAGGCGTGCGCTCCTTGTGCAAAAGAATCTTCTCCTTTGGCCAGACAAAAATAATTTATGCGCATTCTTGTTGTATGTTACAGTTCAGAAAATAAAATTTATTATGTCACTGCTCTTGTACGCTATTAATTGTTCCATGCAAAATATATCCATGTAATCTCATGTATACTTTATGTTAAGAATAAATTGCATTATGCGCACCTGCATATATATCCCTTAAGTCAGGTCAGCGAATGAGTTATATCGCTCACCAGTGATACCACATATGTCTCTATGTGAATTGACCATCAATTGACCTACAATTGACCATCGATTTTAATGTAAAACATAGGAAGTGCAGTGAAATATCTGAAATTGCCAAATTCTCAAAAGTAATCACCTCTGTTTCTTTGACTGCAATCTGTTGATTGCCTCTCCATGTTAGACATATTTTCATCCTGTACGAACCCAAAAATGCAGTACTCCTCATTATTGTGGTCCTTGCTTTATTAAGCGGAGTTGATGCAAAAATGTAGGACGTCAAGCCTTGTCATCCTCCCTCTGCAGGTTATACTAATATGGTATTTTTTGCATCTATTTTCTGATATTTTGTTTTTATTTTTATTTCCAGTCAATTTTGACCACTTCCAAATCCTCCGGGCCATTGGCAAAGGAAGTTTCGGCAAGGTAAGCAGTTCGTCATTATATTCACCTTACAATGAATCTTCTAAATTTCTATATATTTAAATGGTCAGTGAATAGTGATAGATATTAGATTATTAAGCCTAATTAGGTAATCTTTATTGATTATTAATTGAAACATTGATTCATTTCAAGGCAATCAGTTCTTTATTTCATTATGAGAGTTTGCTTGAAAAAAGATGTTAAAACTGGTTTTGACAATGAGAAAATGTGATTGGACATTGATTACATTTTTCAAGAGGATGAAATATTGATTGCCAAAGATTTGATTGCAAAATGGGGGAAGATGTAGTCGAGTTATAATCACTATTAAATGACTTAATGGAAACAAAATTTTGCATATATATGTATATTCTTCAAAAAGTACATAAATACAGGATGTAAAGCTCCAATCGTACATTCGATCCATCCTTGATATGTAGCATTTTGCTGCGTGTTTTAACAGAGTGTTTTTGGATCATTCATATGCTGCATAACTTTTGCTGCAAATGGCACCTTATCGTAAATACCTCAAAGACTAAAGTGATGCAGATTGGCACCAAGAGTAACTCTCACTTCCTATATGATAATCAGATAATTGAAAAGGTTGACAGGTTCAAATACCTGGGCCACACTATCAGCTCACATAGAAATATTCACAAAGAGATGCCAGACTACATAGCTACCCAAGCCCAAAAGGCACTTTTTGCTCTACATGGAAAAATGAGACCCTCCTTAGGTTATATACCCCCGTCCTTAGCTATTAAAATGTTTGACAGTTATATACTACCTATCCTAGAGTACAACAGTACCTTCTGGTCCAGTACAACGGAAATCGCTAAAATTGAGAAAATACAGATAGGGTATCTTAAACACATCCTTAGTGTAAGACGCCAAACACCAACACTAGCAGTATACGCAGAGACAGGTAGATTCCCCCTTAAAATAAGACAACAAATAGCCTCAGTAACCTACTGGGCAAGAATTAAAAATCTACCAAGTCAAGACATCCTGAATAAATGCCTTTTAATACAAGAAAAACTATACAATAATGGTCACAATGGTTGGTACAGCAAAATAGGGAAAATAATGACTGAAGCAAACATTATTGATTGGGAAACCTCTGAACCCAACTCGTCGATAAAGGAAGTAAAATATCAACTGTATAGCGCAGAGCAGGGCAGAATTTTAAATGATATACATGATTCAGATAAATTTCCCAAGCTGCGCTCATATAAATTGTTTAAGACCAGTTACTGTCTGGAACCCTATCTAAATCTAAATCTCTCTAAGAAAACATACTGCAATATAGCAAGATTTAGAGTAAGCTCTCATAATCTAAGAATAGAAACAGGTAGACATGATAATCCAAAAACCCCAATAGAGGAAAGAAAATGCGATAAATGTGACACAGGTGAAGTAGAGGATGAAATCCATTGCCTCCTAACTTGCTATAATAACGCTGTCCCTAGGCATGAGCTTTTACATAAAGTTAGCAGTCTGATCCCAAACTATAATAATCTTGATAAAACCCAGCAATTCATGTCAATTCTTTCAGACAAAAGGCCCGAAATCATACAAGCCTTAGGGACCTACCTAAATGAAGTAATGAAGTAACAAGAATATCTCGGGAATAATTATGATAAATAAAAATAGTACTTTGTAGCTGAAAGCCTCTCTGTCCACCAAGCCAACAATTGTCTTGTGGCATTTTGTGAAACTATTGTGTGATAACTGCGATTATTGACTCAGCAATGTTTGCCTGAGCTGACTGACTGGCGCTATACTCAGCCTATAGCATGAATGTAATCGAGCGGTTGCCGCTGTTCATGCTTGCCTGCTTTTGTAATAACCAAAATGATCATGAACAACTCCTTGAGACATTTTCTTGTGACATGGACATGACTTATATTTGAATGACATTGGACACTTGTATTTTGATATATTTGCATTTTTAATTCGATGAACTGGGACCATTATTGTAAACTACCTAAGATTTGACTTTCATTGTTTAAATTTCTTATAGATGTAGAATAGTTTTTGATTTCTTTTATTGATGTATTTTTTCCTATTTTAACGGACACATGTATCTTCTTGATATTCAGATGTCTAATAAAACTTTTTATATATATATATATTCATTGTCAATTAAATTAAATTTTTTCTTGTGAATTCAAAGACTGATAAATATCACAGCATTGATAAAACTGACTTCCAAGATAGCTTAATTCTTAACATTTTAATCTAATTTCAGGTATGCATCGTACAAAAGAAGGACACCAAGAAAATGTTCGCTATGAAGTACATGAACAAAAGCATCATTATCAAGAAGGACGCGGTTCGAAACGTCTTTCGTGAGATTCAGATGCTTCGAACGTTAGAACACAGATTTATCGTCAATTTGTGGTATACCTTTCAAGACGAAGAGGACATTTTCATGGTCGTGGATTTATTATTAGGCGGAGATCTGAGATACCATATCCAGCAGGATGTGAAATTTACGGAGGAGATAGTGAAACTGTACATTGCGGAGATCGTACTAGCATTGGATTACTTGCAGAAGAACAAGATTGTGCACAGGTAAGTCTATTTTAATTGGTTTTTACCCTGGGTTCCCCCAGGGTAATTTTATCTAAAAACCAGTCTGAGAGATTTTTGGAAAAAAGTTTTCCCGGCCTTAATACAGGTGTGGATGTGGTCAAGTGGGCCATTTTGTGTTCATATGGAGGTGAACTAAAATGCTTTTTGGAATTGGGGATAGTTTGTTGTGTTTTTTTTTTTGGTTTTTTTTTTTAATTAAAACAATTTTTTTTTTCAATTTTTAAATTTTTTTTTTAAAATAGTTTATTGTGTCTTAGATCGTTTGAGTCTTGAGGGGCTGTTTTCAAGCTGACTTTGCATTATAATATCGCCCATATGACGATCGTCCATGCGTTTCAAGGAAGGCCAATAATGCATTTGGCAATTGCTTTTTGCAGTGCAGTGCTACTTTGATCTTGTATCCATGGATCTTATGCTTAATTGCTAATTCCCAACAGAACCCAGGGTTTGAATCATCGGATTCTTGTTATCATTTATATATATATATGTTGAAAAATTCACCTGTATTTATGCTGTAGTGATGCCTTGTTGATGGATTTACTGGAGATGCTGTGATGCTGATCCGATATATACGGTGCCAGTATTGGTTGTGATGCTGAAGAAAAACAGTATTGGCTGTGCGAGAAATGGCTTTCAGAAAGCCCTTGTCCAAACTTGGCAGGCACACAAGTTAAAACATGATAATTTATTTTTTCTTAAAATTTCACTTGTCCGAAGCCTTTTTCAGGTAGTTAGGACTATTGCACCCTTGTCATTTAGCACACTGAGTATCGGTATCAGAAAACCAGTTAAGGGATGAGATCATATTTGTAGATGGTATTGGTATCGAATGTTATTGGTATTGGTCCTGATATAATACAAATAGAAAGACTGTATCGATATCAGTATGCAAAGTAAAGACTGGTCAGACTAAACATAAGGAAACACAGATGGTGTGAATCTTTGTAAATATGTAATTTCATTGAATGTATAGCATTCTATATGATATTTGAAGTGAAAGAGACTACTGTTCAAGTGAGATGATAAACAGGACAAGTGTCTAATATCGTTGTTCTGTTGAAGGCCTACCAGCACCTTGGAAATACAGTAGTTGCTTGTCTTTCCAAGTTTCCACACGTCTTTCTGTGCATGTGATATCTTTCTAGGTCTTTGATTTTGTATTTTCTTTGACCTTTTGGAGTCATTTAGCCTTTGTGTTGCCTCTTGGGAGATTGCTCATTTAACAAATGGGACCTATTTATAGACTGATGACTTATAAGGTCTCCTTGAAGAGCTAAAGGTCACCAGTCTCAGTGGAACACAGATTCTGTGTTGAAGTGTCTTTTGATTTATGCCTTGGTTGTGTACATGCAGCAATGCTTTTAGTCTTTTGTGGTGGGTGAAATAAATTGACGGTAGTAAAAGGATGAATATTTATTGAATATCTATGGAAATTATGAATTGATGGATTCTGTTTTTAGTTCCTGCATATCATGAGTATTGAATTGAGTATTTTTGTCGCAATAATTTTTACTTGCACAATATATCATATTGTACGAGTTTTTTGGTCATTTTTGCCCATTGCTAATGCTAAGTGTTTGCGGGAATAGTTTTGATGGCATGCAGATCAGAATGTGTGGGAAGGTAGTAAAAATGTCTACTTTTATTTTTGTAGATGGAGTATTTGTGATGTGATTTCAGATGGCGTGACTCATGATATTTGGAATTTATGGATCAACGCTTGTAACTTTAGCTATAGCCATATTTTTTACTTTCTTTTATTTTTTTTTTTCGCTCTCTTTCTTTGGCCTTTTTTTTAAGCAAAACCAGACAGAGGCTGAAATGCATTAGCATAAATTAATAGGAGCCTAGGAGGCTCAGATTTATTTTAGATTGACTATGATCTGATGATAGACCATCTTGGGCAGTACCGTAAAACGGGGTAAAGTTGGCAATCGGGGGTAAAGTTGGCAAGCTATTTTGACCCACTTAATGGCAGAAATGCCTACTTTTCTCACTGACACAGGTATCTTTGGCAAAGTTGCCATTCGTGTCAGTGAGGAAAAGTTGGCATTTCTGCCATTAAGTGGGTCAAAATAGCTTGCCAACTTTACCCCGGATTGACTTTACTCTGTTTTACGGTATTAAAATCTATTTCCTTATGATTGCGCCAGTTATTTCTCTCGGCCTTCACCTTCGTGAAAGAGTTTTCACAAGTTTACAGTCTTACACACCCTCAACATGCTCAAGGAAAATAGATTTCACTACTGCCCTGGAGATGAGTCGACATTTGAGAAATACATATTCACAGATAAACAACTTTTTTCAGGATATATATATATATGTACGATCTGCAATTCCAAAGCTTGCATAGCATGTTTATCAATACAGGTGAATGTCTCATCTTGTCTATTGTAACAGGTAAACTTCTATGTCAGACTTCATCTTGTTTGAAGCTTTTTATGGTACGTAATAAGGCCGGACCTAATTGATTGTTTGTGTCTTGGATCTTCTCAAGACACTTTTTCTGGGGTCAGTTGGTAGAAACGAAAAAAGCTGTGATGTCAATATTTTATATGTCAATTTAAAAGTAGTGGGTGAGCTCAATTTTTTTGCATGATCAGAAAATCTGTTGGGTTGGTTGATCCGAGAAGCTAAAAATTAAATGTATCTGGCCTAAGTTTGAAGTATATAGTGCAGCCCTCTGAGGCTAGTTAGTGCCAAATGTGAGGGTCGATTGATGAGATGACAAAACAATCAAACACTGTGACAGCTTTTGCAAGATAGACCTTTTACCAATTCGCCACCGATGACCAGATGGGTCGGATACCGATGGCTGAACTTCAAAAACAGTTGTACACACAATTAGTTTTATAATCAGGAACCAGGTGGCCAATTTGACGGAAAGAACCAATCCTATTATTTTAAAGCCTCTTAAATCCGAGATGGGATTCTAAATTCTGTAACCTTGGATTAGCTTTGTTGCTGTGAGTTTGATTAACATCATTAAGCTGGAGCTGATGGCAAAATTGGTGATTTTCTTTTTCAAATTAAATGTCAGGAATGGATGCAGTTTATCCTTTGCCTTATGGATCGGGAATACCAAACTTGTGTATACACTAGCAATTGTGCAGCATATGAATTACGTACGTAAATTCTATGCACGAAACTCACAAAAAAGAGCTGATCTGTGGTACGTATACATGTACATTTTTGTATGAATTTCGTATGATTTCATACAAATTTCACACAGGTACTTCTCAGTTACTTTGGCCATTTTAGTGCAATATGGTTATCACAAATGGTTTAAGTTTAGACCTTGCATTGGCCTATCTAAAAAAAAATCAGCAAATAAGTCAAGATAAAGCCCAAAAACCAACTTAACACGTATGAAATCCATACAAAAATGTACGTATGTTTTACATACATAAATTTTCGTACGTATTTCATACATGAAAACAACCAATTTACGTACGAAATTCACAAGAAAGAGCTACGTACGTTTTACGTACGCTGCACAATTGGCCATGTACTTGCCAGAAGACTGACACTAAATACTACATGCGTCGATTGAGAGGTAGGGGAAAGTAAGGAAAACTGGGCCATAAGGGGAACTGGGCCGCCATGACTTCTGTGGGATCAACAAAAGTGATATCAAGGTGTGTCAGGAGATCACAAGTTTGTTCCATCTTTGAAAAAATAAAATTGTAAATTTTTGGCACAGGAAATCTTTTGCCTGACCTCACTACATGCACTACAACGGTTACTCTTTTAGGTCCCACTGAAGTCATTGTGGCTCAGTTCTCCCTACGGTCCAGTTCTCCCTACTTTCCCCTACTAAACCAGCACTATTTATTTATTTATTTATTTTGAATATATTTTCAAAGGGTAAGACCAGTTCAGCTATGCTGTTTTTCAACCGGGCCCTTCAGAATTACAATGAGAACATGTATAATAATAAAGTAAAACAATATTAAAACACAATTAACAGAAAATAGTAAAGTTAAAACAAAATGTAAAGTAAAACTGATAAAAGTGGTAAAAACTGCTGGCACATCCTTAACAACAGAACATTAAAATTTCTTCTTAACATAACATTTCAACATTCTTTTAAACTTAACCAAATCACAGCAATCTTTCAAATATTTTGGCAATTGATTCCATTCCTTAGCTCCATTATAGAATAACATCTTTTTATGAAATTCGCTATCAGGTAAACTTAAATACAAATTCATGTCATGTTTTCGGGTGGTCTTATCAGACACCTCAAACTCAAATACAATATTATTTGTGAGATAATTTGGTGCTAATCCATGAACACATTTGAAAATTAACAAAACTTGAAAGTAGAAGAAGCGCCCACGAATGTTCATCCACCCTAGTTGGGACACAAGATCCAAACCTCTAACATTAACATAATCAAAATTTCTTTCAATTATTCGTGCACAATGGTTTTGTAGTCTCTGCACTTTATCTAAATTGAACTGACAAGTACTTCCCCACACAGAAATGGCATAGTCAATGCAAGGTTGTATGGTAGTATTATATATTCTGATAAGGGTTGTCTTATGAAGGACTTTGCTAAGTCTTGATAATTTAGAAATTTTAAAAGACAGTTTTTTACATAATTTAGTTACATAAGCATTCCAGTTGAGGGCTTCGTCTATTTCCAATCCTAGATATTTCAAAACATCAACTTGTTTTATCATACAATCATTTATAGTAATATCAAGGGTAAAATTTGACATATTTCGTCTTGGATTAATAATCATAGAGCACGACTTATCAGTGTTGATTACAATATTATTACCTTGATACCATTTAGACACATTCTCAACACAACTTTGCAGTCTCTCTTGGACATCAGCCACTGAATCTCCATTACAGTAAATTAAGGTATCGTCCGCATATAGATTAGCTGTGGCAGTACCAACATGTTGGCTGATGTCATTAACAAAAATCACAAATAACAATGGTCCTAGTATAGAACCTTGAGGCACCCCTATGGTAATCTTTTGTGTATCAGACACTTTACCATTGAACCTAACAATCTGGTTTCTACAAGTTAAATATGAGCTCAACCATTCATGTTCCAATTCCGTAATTCCATATAATTTCACTTTTGTCAGGAGAAGATCATGGTCAATAGAGTCAAAACATTTTCTTATATCAAATGAACAAATTCCTGTATATGTCTTACTACAAATGTTATCTATACAATCATCAATTACACGATGGAGAGCAGTCTGTGTGTTATGACCTTTGAGGTAAGCAGATTGGTCAGTTGTTATAAAATTATTAGAAATAAAATATTTTAGTAATTGACAGTGTACTTGTGATTCAAGAATTTTGGAAATGTGTCCGATAACAGATATTGGTCTATAGTTGTTCATATCAGAGATGTCACCCTTGTCTTTGTACACAGGGGTGACTCGAGCAAATTTCCAGTCTTCTAAGACAGTTGAGGTAGACAATGAGACATTAAATAATTTACAAAGTAATGGAGTAATAACATGACGACTATGATACAGTAGTTTACTATCAAAACCTAGTACATCATTACAAGGGTCAGATCCCAATTTATGTAAAGCTTCAAGTACACATTTGTCATTTATGCGACTGAAAGAAAACTTTGATTTGCAAGGTGGCTGTTTCCATGGGATATTTTCAGGTTTGCCTTGAGTACTTGCAATGACTTCTTTTCCAATAGAGCTAAAATAGTTATTAAAAAGAGTGGGGTTCAAATTAGTAGGTGGGTCAACATGTCGTTTGGATTTTGTTGCATCATTTATAATTTTCCAAATCTTTTTTGAATTACCTGCACACAGATTAAGTTTATCTTGGTAGTATGCACTTTTACCTTTTCGAATTTCACTTGTGATTTCATTTCTTAAATTCCTATATTCTTCAAATAGGGCTTGGTCACTGTTTTTTATAGCTTTCCTTTTTAAATAATCCCTTTTGTACATTTTACTCACTAGTTCACTTGTTACCCATGGATTTTTTCTGTCTTTTAGCCTCATTGTTTTGAGAGGTGCATGTTTTTTACTTATATCTAAGAAAGCATTTTTAAAGATATTCCACCTGTTTTCCAATTCATGTTTTTCAAAATCAGAAGATACAACAGCTGGGCATTTGGATAAATCTGCCACGAATGACTCTTCAGAAAATTTACTATAATCCCTGAAGGTGATTTCTTTGTGTTTAACAGTTTTTATGCTGTCCTTTAAGTTATAATCTGTGACAACACAATAATGGTCACTCATTGTGACATCTATCACATTTGTATTTGAATGATTTTCACAGTTGGTTGTTAGTATAACATCTAACAGTGATTTCGATCTCAGAGTTACTCTTGTTGGGGAAGAGATCAATTGTTTCATTTCAAATAGTTGTTCCATGTAAGATATGGGATTTTTGCTAATAGAACCTGATTGTCTGTAGCAATCAAAATTAAGGTCACCCATCACAATAACCGAGTCAGACATGTCAACAGCTCTTTGTACAGTATTAAAAATATTCTCCAGATATTCATTATTTGCGCTTGGTGGTCTGTAGATAGTGCCAATAACTAGTCTGCTGTCTTTCAGCTTAACTGATATCCATAAACTTTCAATACAGTTGCCAATATCATCTAACAATTGATACTGGATACAATCCTTAATATAAAAGCACACACCCCCTCCAAATTTGTTCCTATCCTTTCTCACAACTGAGTAGCCTACTACCTCTATTTCAGCACTATTTATAGACTCATCAAGCCAAGTTTCATTGACACCTATCACATCAAAGTTAAATTGCTTTGTAAAAACAGAAAAATTTTCTATTTTGTTAACAAGACTTCTAGTATTCAGGTTACCTAGTCTTAGCGCTTTTGCCTGAGTTTTAGTTCTGACATTATTACCAGCATTGTTGAAATTTTTAGCTCCATTTATATCACAACATGTAAAATTACTACAGGCATTATCAACACAATTTCCAACATCAATACCAGCATCATCATCACAAGTATGACAGTTATTAGCATTTCCAGAAACATTACTTGAATTATTTATATATGCATCCACTTTGAAAGTATCATCATTCCGAACATCATTTTCAATAGTAACTTTACAAGCACCATAGCCTGAGGCTTGGTAGACATCATTTCCACAAGCATTATCATCACAAGTATCGTTATTATAAGCACTATTTTCACAAGCATCTTCACAATTTCCACACCAAGTGTCATTACAAACATCTTTTTTACAGCCATCATCATCACAAGCATTACTGTCCCAAGTTCCAACACCACAAGAATTACCACAAATATCAACAAAAGCATCCCTGACACAAGAAACATCATCACTTGTATCATCCTCACTAGTATCATTATCACTTGTACCATCGTCACTAGTATCATCATCACAAGTATCATCATGAAAAGTGATATCATCACTAGCATCATTTTCACAACTGACTTCACTAGCATAACCAAAAGTATTATCATGAGCTACATTTTCATAAGCATTATCACACATATAATCATCCTCATTGCTACTATATTCAGCATATTTCTCATTTCTCACATGCTCGTCAACACTACATTTGGTGCCATTATTATCACAAAATCTTGTATTAATATTAAAGGATTGTGCCATACAGGTTTTCACATACAATTTTTTATCAGAATGGTTAAAATACCTTTGCAAACTCTCATTAAAATGAGGTCTAGAAAAGTCTAAATAGTCTTTTGAGCTATGGTGATATGACATAAAATCATTACTGATGAGAGAGAGTTCACAATCGGCTCTATCATCATGGCCTTTCACCTAGGCATAACAAAACTTTGCCTTGTGACCCCAGGTAAGGCAAGTATTGCATTGCACTTTCCGCCCATGTCGACAGTTTTTGGAGATGTGATTCTGTTCGCCACAAAACCAGCAGTACTTTTCATTTTCAACATAATTTGAAGTGGATCTACTGCTTGTTGGTTTTTCATTGTCATTGCCATTCATTGTGTCTCGTATGTTCATTAGAATCTTGCCCATTAAATTCCTTCCGGTCCAGTTTCCTTCAGTAGACCGAGGGTCATTCAGGGACATGCCAATGCCCCATGTCTTGCTGTATGTTGCCTCCCCTACAACATTACGTCCAGTTTTCATCAGGGCATCCCGGGCTACGGTATTCTGTGTGTACTTGGCCATGTTGGCCAAGTGTAATGTTCTCTCTGCAACCGGCAACCACGATTGTCTGTCATAGTTTTTCACTCTTTTCTGCAGTTGCACCAGTTTGTAAGGATCGGTGATGTTCATTGCCTCAGTTTCTGCTTCCTTGTCACCAAAATACTTTGCTAACGTACATGTGTAAAACTGCTCGTTGCAGTTATACTTTTGTCCATCAACATAAATTGGCGTCCCCATATGAAGATTGCTGAATATGGAGTCCTGACCGTAGAAGAGAGTGTATCCATTCTTGGACCTAGTACATATTCTCTTTTTGCGATTTGCGGAGAGTTCTTTAGCTTGGCTCTCGTCACGGGAGATTTTTATAGGCTCCTGGTGATCAAATTGGTTGCACTTCGTCTGTTTGCTGAGTTTGATATTCTGCAGGAGGCGGGTAACACCTGCTGGAGATAGGTGTAGTCCATCCTGTGACAGTAGACTTTCATCTGGGATCTCATTCAGGAATTTGAAATTGAGGTCGTTGTCTACAAACTCAACATTGTGACACTGTGAAATAGTGGCGATGCGCTCATTCATGCTATTTAGTTTGTCAACAGCCACATTATCAATTCTTGGTGGGATACTGCATATTGTTACTTTCCTTGCTTTCGTTTTTGCTGTCTTGAGGAGAGCCTGCAAGTTATCTGTAATTTTCTCAACATCCATTTTTGTTGAAATGTCATTTGTACCACAGACAATTGTGATCTGTCTGAAGCAGCGCTGAGATTTGTTTAACTTCCTGGTGACATCACCAAACTTGGCTCCTCTCATACATGCTACTGTGATCTCATCACCTGTTGGTACAACGTTCTGTATCAGAGAATCTCCAATTAGCAAATGTCCCTGTGCATCATCAGGAACTCCGTGGGTCACTGATTCATTTGTGTCGCCAGAAACAGAGTCATCAGAATCAGAGGACGCTGACCTGTCCAGTAAATCCAGCTGATGTTTGAGATTCTCGTTACAAGTTTTTAACTTCTCGCACTCTTCTATTTTTGCAGCCAAGAGTTCAAGTGAATGTGAGCGTTCTGATACATCATCAGGTATGACTTGATCCGAGCTATTGGTATTGCACACAGGTGTGTTCAACCGAGTCAGCAGTTTGACTATTTGACGAACTGACTTCTGAATGATCCTTAGATCTTTTGCCATACATCTGCAGTTCGGACAAGGCCAGAAACCAATGTCTTTATATTGTTTTCTTGTGATACCCACACAGTCTATGTGGTACCATTTTGTGCAGAGGCAGCATTGTAAAAAGAGAGTCTTGCTAGTTGTTTCAGTGTTCCGGAACTTGCAATCAGGGATGCAAGTCTGAGTGGCATCATCATCCTCATCATCATCTTCATCATCATCTTCATCATCAGTCTTCTCAGTCCCGTCCAATGGAGGGCTCTTCTCACTTGGGCTCTCCACCTTTTCACTGGAGTTCTCCTCATCAGTTTCACTCTTCTCAGTGCCACCTTTCCCATCACTGGTACTCTGCTCCTCATTGGAACTCTTCTCTCCAGGGGGATTCATCTCCACACTTGGGCTTTTATCCTCCAGAGGGCTCTTCATACCATTCTGGGAGTTTTGATCTCCAAGATTTTGATCCCCATTGGTGTGATCATCAGCATTGAAACTGTCATCATCAACAACAATTGACCCATTCTCCAGATCATTTTCTATTGTCTCAGGGGAGTCTTTGTCCTTCATCACAGTTTCTTTTTGTCTTTGTTTTAGGGAACCAATGTCTTTCACAGTGTTTCACACCTCTTTGTGGGACACAAAAAGGGTGACAAGCTTTTGTTTGCTTCAATGCCCCCCAACCTCTTTCCCTGGGTGATATTGAGGGAATGGGCCAAATCGAAGCAAAAAAAGCTTTAAAAAGTCACTTTCCTGAAAACTGATCCCTGGATCCTTCTGAGTATGTATCCTTGGTGATATAACCGAATAATCAATGATGAATTGATATCCTTTATAATCCAGTAATACCAAGAAAAATCCAACTTTTGGAAGAGCAAAAATCAGGCTTGTGTATCTCTATAGTGGCGACCTCTAGACTTGCAGACTGTTAGAACTTAGAAATGTCTGTCTTTTTTCTGGTTGTTTTAACTGCCTTCACATCCAAATTGATGATTATATCTTGAAACATCTTCCATGTGTCACTCAAAGGCCTACACAACTTCTTTTGCAGCAAAAGGTTTATTTGCCTTTTCCTGAGACAAAATAACCCTGGTGAATAGCCCACCAACAAGTTTCCCTGGCCTTGAGCAACATCAAACAACTTCAATGAGCACCAAAGTTGCAGGTGTCATGATGAGATGATAAGGCTGTGACACTGTGAAACAAGATACTCGAAAACTGAGATCTCCCACAAAAAACTGTTCTGAAGTGCAGAACTTTGCACCTGTGCTGACTGCTGAGTGGCGGCCTGTAGGTGCGGCTGTTATATCATGCTATTTCTATGCCTCATTGAGTTACGTGTTACAATTGCTCCTGTCAGGTCCATAAAGTGCAAGTTTGAAAGAATACTAAAGATATTTTCTTTGCTTTTAGCACGAAATCGATTTCATATTATCTATCTAACTATCTATATGTATCTATCTATCTATCTATCTATCTATCTATCTATCTATCTATCTATCTATCTTCTTGTTTTTACGGCATTGTCATGGATCTTTTACTTGTTCTGCAGGGCTGGCAATATGTTTGTTTGTAGAGCAGCCCCTGAAAACTGGTTTTTGAAGCTCATAAGGTGGAGCCCTAATCTGTTTACAGGTTTATCTGACATTTCTCATCTATTTGGACACGAAAATCATTCAACAAATTACTGTGATAATTACAAATTATCTATTCGTTTTAAACTTTCGAACGTCTTCATCAGATGATTTAGGACGGTCATTTGGCAGTACTTGCTAATTTCTGCGAGGCGATTAGGCGTAATTCCGATCACATTCCCTGAAATTTGATCCACCCATGATTAGCCTACCCTGGATGTAGACTCGTGGGGGTTGTGATTCAATTTGTCACATCAACTTCATTGCTGCGTTTGGTAGCAGATCAGATGGGTCAAAGATGTAACCTCCTTGGTAGGTAGTTAGATATATCTGGTATAAATAGTTGAGATTCTGTAGTATAGGTGATATTTTGCCTCTAAATAGCCCACACGGGTGCAGATGGGGCATACAACACAAACTCACTCACTCACTGTTGACGATATGTTGAAATGTGTCTTTACAATTTTCTTAATTTTCATTATCAGTATTTGTATCATTGTACTATGTCACAAGTCAATCAAGAATATCTATCTATGATGAATGAATAGGTAAGTACTCAGATATGTAGCTACTAAGTAAGTTAGTTGGGTATATAAGGGTAGGCGGATCTAGATAGATAGGTAGATAGATAGACAGATAGATAGATAGATAGATGGATAGATAGATAGATAGATAGATAGATAGATAGATAGATAGATAGATAGATAGATAGATAGATAGATAGATAGATAGATAGATAGCTAGCTCAGTGGCTGAGTGGCAGGTCTGTTAACCTCTGGCATAGTCCGACTGAGGCTGACCGAGCGTGCCCCGCTCAGCAAGAAGTCAGTTCGCACGGACTACCTCTGGCACCCAGGTTAAAATCCCAGTCCGACAAACCCATGTCCAAGGGATATTTTATCCTGTGCCAAGAGTGCACTTTGCCTCATTACCATGTTCTATGTCTGTCATATTGCTAATTAGTGTATAAATGTAGGACGTAAAACCACCACTTTCCCAACCATCCTAGGATGCTTGACCATCCTGACATCTCATTCTCTCACTGAAACTGACAAGCCTTGAGCGTGTCGTCTCCATCTTTCCGTTCAATTCCAATTAGATTTTTTTGTACTTGAAGTTTTTAACCTTTTATTTTGTTAGGTTTCACCTGGTTTTGCCAATTAATTAATAACTCCATTTTTTGTCTTCGGTGCACATGTCTTAATTGAACTGTTCGGAAAAGGCCAATTATAGTGTCTGTGTGAATTCGGTGCACTTCTACTGACAGCTTCAGTAATGAATCCATTGAATGGTTTTTTTTTTGTAGAAAATAATTCAAGTTTTTATGTCAAATAAAAATAGCAATCTTGCCTTGGCTGGTGCTGGTAATTTATCATCAGTGTCTTCTAAGACTGCATTTTGTGATCTATGTGATTGCTTTAATGTGGTGTACAATGGCAGATTTTGAATCATTCCTCATCTCAGCCTGTGCTGCTGTACTTGTGTGTTAGTGGTGGTTAGAGTGTCCCAAAGAATCTAAAGTTATGAAATAGGTTTCAGTCTGTGTTCACATTATGCTGTACTAAAACACATTTAAATGAGCTGAAATACTGCATGGAAGCCACAGAGGGTAATATTTTGAAATATTTTGACATCTCATGAGATAACAACTACCGTAGAACGGGGTAAAGTTGACAAGCCGGGGGAAAGTTGGCCGCCAATTTTAACCCACTTAATGGCAGAAATTCCAACTTTCCTCACTGACACAAATGGCAAATTTCTCAAAGACACCTATATACCTTTATATAGCGATTTCAACACTTGTTAAACTCCTATCTATCTTTGAAGCTCTTGAGATTATTGAGTAAGAACAAAAACTATGCTGTCCAACAATTTGTCACAAATGGATAAAATCCCCAGTTTCATAAATTCTTATAGGGGTGAGGGTTTGTCTAGTGGTAGCATGCTGGCCGGCCGATCGATGAGTCAAGGGTTCAAATCCAGCTGTAGCCGTGTCACCTGAGCCTATATTGGTCGGCTGTTTCAATCATCGTTTGCCTCATTGCCGTGTCCTCCTCCTGTCCTAATTAGCCTCCCAAGTGCATAAATACAGGACATAAAGCCCCAATCATCCATCCATCCATCTTAAATTCTTATAAACACACCAGTGAAGTATTCGGATTTGCTGAGATTTGTGTCCTTGCCTTAAGCAGCCTAACACCAAACATCAATCTGCTGTTTTTCTCCATCTTCGGCCGTCGCCTGACCTGTGGAAAGCAAATTGAGTTTGATTGAGTTTAATTAAGTTGACCATTTGTGAAGGACGCATTCCAATTAGAGTTGAATGTTTGCTGATTGCTCCGTTCACGGGTCGAATTAAGCCAAGAATTGAGATTGATTTGAAGCAATTACTGGCGAGTTTGAAAGAGGAACGCAGCCTCAACTTTTGAAATATTAGTTTGTTTGTCGATTTCAGGGCTATTTCTTCAAGATTTTCTGCTGATTTTATATATTTCTTCCTATTCTGATTTTGTATCTTGATTTCTACCTTCTGAATTTGCCATATTTCTTTCTTCTGATTCTCTGCCATTTTATCTTGAGTCAACTTTTTTTGGTTTTATGTTGTATCTTTTCCGTTTTCTTCTGATTCTCGTTTCTTTTGCTTATCTTGATATTCCTCAGTTTCTCTGATTTTGTTTGAACTTTATCTTGGTGTGGCATATTTTTTTGTGCCATTCATTCTGTCTCAATTTCTTTTTCTCAATTGTATCTGGAATTCGTATTTTTGTTACTCTGATCTGGTGGTATTTCTATCGCGACTTTTTTTCTTAATAAGTTTGTGCTTTTTTAGCTCAAGTAGACAGCTACACAGATCTGCAGATAGGCATATATATATATATATATAGACAGGGTAGTTGATCTACTTCAAGTTCATGTTCAGTTTATTTGAGCCAAACTACTTACGAGAAAGAAATTAATGTGATCAACAACCCGTCAGCATGACATTGTTTAGCCTCTAAACCAATTAAGAGATTAAATCTTTCATTTCATCTTAAGCTTCTAACAAGCTCAGCGTGCTCAGTTTGCCATGTACCAAATGTCGTTGGAGAATATTTACAATGATTTAGAGTCAATTTCAGTCAAACCATGCTCTCTTGAATTCTATTAAAGCAGAACAAGAAAATAAATTCAACATCAAGAAATTAACTCTCATGCCTATCTATCTTCTGTATATCTGTCTGTCTTCCTTTTAGTGTAGCTGTCCCCTTATCAATTCCAGCCACTCAAAACAGATTCTCCATCCCTTAGATAGATATATAGATAGATATATAGATAGATTGATAGATAGATAGATAGATAGATAGATAGATAGATAGATAGACGACAGAGAGATAGATAGACAGATAGATAGACAACAGAGAGATATCTAGACAGATAGATAGATAGATAGATAGATAGATAGATAGATAGATAGATAGATAGATAGATCTAATGTCATCTATCTAAAGTGAAATTGTACAAGTTCAAACTTTACTTTGGTTGCAGATGCTGTTCACTGCTTCAAATCTGGTGCCTTATGGCTTTATGGTTAGATAGACCTACTTTAGTCAGATAGACCTATTCTGGTCTCATGCATTTTTCACGCACTTTTCCTTCCGATCCCTTAAGGTGGCGCTACTTGAGCTGATGAATTGGTTTATGTCACCACAATCTGACAATTCCTGGGGGAAGAGGTCACTTGGCCAGTGTAAGGTTTTGCTGGTCTTTGCTTCAGCCTTTTCTTGTGTGTTGAATCATTGCCTTTGCTGAAGCGAGCTGGATTGACACAATTTGTGCAAAGAAAAACTATTTTTTAGTCAGGCCAGTCTTCAACTGTTCAATGAAAATATAAAATCACAATATCAGTTTAACTTCATGTACGTGAAAAAAATCAAATAATAATATGTTTGACATTATATTCAATACAAGACTAAACTGAACATGACACATGCATTTGACTATGTTAAACTAAACAGCTAATGCAAACTTAGAAGTCCCATTAATATACACTCACCAGCAAAAGAAACGCAACACTTGATTTTAGCTCATATTTTTGCAAATAAATTTTTTTGGCCAAAACCAAATAGATGGAATTGATTCTATTGTCGACAAGCATAATTGCACCAAAAATCATTCAACTGCGACCATTTCCTGTCTTTTTTTGGTCCGTTTTATCAAATTTGAGATTTTGAACAAAAAATACCTTCCCTACACCTTACAACCAAAAGGAAGATGTCATTTGAAAGCCTACCAAATAGACGTTAAAAAACCGAAAAATTACTTCAACAACTTTATTTTTAGATTTTTCACAAAACTTTGAAAATTTTCATTTCATCAATTTTGGAACACAGTGATGAAAATGATTAGTTTCATGCCTTTTGAATAGTGCGATTTTTGTTGGTTCTGCAACATGGAATCTTAAAATCAATATTTCCGATTAAAGGAACTGACCTTGAAGTATGTTGAATATAAATTGGAGGATTTTTTGGTGAATGAAACATTTTGCATTGAAATCGATCTCCATATCTTTTTACGATAAAGATGACTATCCTCGCCAATCTCAAATATATCTGAAATATGATTGCTTGCGTTCACTGCAGTGGAAGTCATTTCCACTCTTTGCATAAACGGAAAAAAGATGATGAAGCCATTTATAGCAAATGTTCCGAAGAAAATCGCTGGGGCAAAAACGGCGTTCATCTTTGAGATACTTCGTAGAATGGTCCAATGCATTTTGTCATGTTTATGGTATTATCAGATGGCATTTCATCCTAAGAAATGAAAAATTATAGCTTCAAATTGATTTTAGATTAATTTTAGACTCTCCTAAAAAGTTTTTTTAAGGTGCTTTTTGGCTCTTTCGCATTCACATGACAGGACGCGACATGACTATGCAGAATAAAATTTGCCGTAGATTGGAATTGCTGATTATGTAAGAGTTCCCATAGCCTAATGGTTAGAGCGCTTGACTGCGAATCCACTGGCACTTGAGGACGCGGGTTCGAACCCCGGTCCTGGAACTCAATTGGAGTGAGTTGGTTGTGGCTGTGGCCGGGGAGGGTGGCCACTTGTGTAGGCAGGGGTTACCCTCCTGTCAGGTGTGAGCAGCAACACCTCCAGCCAGACTCCACACAAGAATGCATGGACAGCGCAGGAGCTCCAAACAAGAATGGATGACAACTGGCCCTGATTCCTGAGGCACAGAAGATTGAATACTGACCTGTCCACAGTGAATTGTACATAATATACATTGTAAAGTGCCATAGAGCACAGAGTATCTGTGATTATGGCACTATATAAATGCTGTATAAAAAAAAAAAAAAAAAATTGATTGCATAAGATTGCCGTGGATTACTTTTTTGTTGGAGTCATTTCTCTTCAAGATATTTTCACCGATTTAGACTGAAGTGTATGAGATTATGAAACGTAAATGAAATTCAGACATTTCTACTTTTCCTGCTTTTTGCCTTAATCATGTTAATCGAAAACAAAGAAGTTATTACAGGAGATTCAAAGCCAATCGCTTGAGCAAAAATGATATCAATATTTTTGTCTTGGTAATCAACTTTGAATGGTCAGATACATTTATGATGTCTTGAGATAGAATTGACTGGTGGAATATCTTTCCTCATAAGAAATGAGAAAGAAGCTTGATGTCACAAAGCAATGCATTCTCACAACGTCAGAGCCTCTCGTGCTCCCTGGCTGTGCATCTCGCAGTGACAGACTCTGACTCGCAAGAATGAAAGTGCTCAATGAGAAAATGTAAAGTCACTTTAGTGTTGTCTTCTTGATTTTTTGCAACATTTTAGTTTGTTTTATTATCTTTTTAGGGGTTTTTGCACTATTCTGGACTCTTTTGAATTCATATTGCGTGATTTTGCAAAATGAAATTCCCTTAAGATTGAAATAAATTGCTAGGCTTGCAGCATTTGATTCCGTTCTATTCACCGAGCATTTCTCTGCAAGATTTTCTCTTCAATTTGGACAATATTGCGCTAGATGATAAGAAGCAAATTCATAAGGAGCTCAAATGTTGGCTTCCTTTTACTGTCTCTTCAGGCTCTTTTAGGTTCTTACGGACCTCCTTTAGTCTCATACATTCACATAGCATGTTGTTGTCGCAAAATGAAATTCACTGCAGATTGGAGTTGATTGCCATGATTGCAGGAGATTAGGTTTCAGTCGCAGAGCATTTCTCTTTAAGATATTTTCTCCAATTTAGACCAAAATGTGTCAGAGCATGAAAAGCTAAATTGAAAGTTTCTTCACAGCTTGAAGGTTCATTATAAGAGTACATTCAGATGAAGGATTTGATTTGATTTGATCTGACAAGTTTCCAGAAAGATGTCATTTCAAAGTCAAACAAATGATGAATGAATTGAGGAGGGTTTTGTTATATTAGATAGTCAGACAACACGGCATGTTACTGGGTCATTCTTCAATGACCACACACAGTGTTCGAACTCAGCTTGCCTCAGAGTGTCTCACAAGAGTGCCTGAAAGTGCCTCAGAGTATCTCAAAGTGTCTCGGAGTGGTTACTCAAAGGTTTCTGAGTTATTATGTCTAGTGGACTGGACAACCAGTGACCATTTACTGAGCAACCGAGAAAGCGTCAACCAGAAGTTATTTTGAAGGTCAGATTCCAGAGATAGATAGATAGATAGATAGATAGATAGATAGATAGATAGATAGATAGATAGATAGATAGATAGATAGATAGATAGATAGTTGCTTCACTGGTTGAGACTTCATGACATTTAATTGTTTTTACTAAATTTTAGTTGCGAGTAGTCTGCTACCATGGCAACAGATTTATTTGCAATAGATTTATTCGTTATTAGCTCCACACCAGCCAAAAGGAGCAATTTATTCTGCTTTTTGTACCAATCTTCCCATAGAAATTGATGAAATTACAGCAATTAGCCCCTCGGGTATACCTATTATTGCACATAAAACTCCAATCAACATTAGCTAGCATTTATTTATTACCTGGTTATTGTTTAACTGCTACCCACTATCTTCTTCTTATGCAGCTGCAGTGGTGAAGATGATGTTAATATATATGGAATGGGAATTTACCTATTTGAGAAACAATATCATAGATGGAAATTTGTGAGATAAGCAAAGCTAGTTTGACCTGATTGTACTCAACAAGCGTCGGGAAATGAGAATATTTACAATGATTTCGAGTCAAACCATGCTCTCTTAAAGTCTTTTAAGGCAGAACAAGAAAATATATTCAATACTAGGAGATAAACTATCCTGTCTCTTTGTCTGTCTGTATATCTCTGCCTATCTGCCTATTTGTCTACCTGACTACTTATTTATTCAAGCTTCTCGATACCCAATTCTGGGCACCTCCGAGGGTTAATTAATGGATGGGAGAGAGCAGGAGTCCTCATCATGTTACACATTTACCCGTTCTTTACTTGTCCAGCACACACACTCATGAGTACACGGTGCCGCCAATTTAACGTCTCATCCTAATGACATCCAACTGGGATCTTGGCATGTTGCTCATGAAGGTCCACTGAAAATATTTTTGGATTCTCTGCCTTGGGTTCAACCCTTGTCGCAGCATTTATGATAATCTGTGGACATATTTATCCATCTCTACTAGTTCAAACTGCCAAAGCAACATTGTACTCATTCAAACTTTACTTTGGCAGCAAATCCTGTTCACCACGCTTTAAATCCTGTGCCTTTTAAGAGGATTTATGGCTAGATAGACCTACTTTGGTCTCATGCATTTTTTACGCACTTTTCCCTCTGATCCCTTAAGGTGGCGCTGCTTGAGCTCATGAATTGGTTTATGTCACCACAATCTGACAATTCCTGGGGGAAGAGGTCGCTTGGCCAGTGTAAGGTTTTGCTGGTCTTTGCTTCAGCCTTTTCTTGTGTGTTAAATCATTGCCTTTGCTGAAGCGAGCTGGATTGACACAATTTGTGCGAAGGAAAAATATTTTTAGCTGGGCCAGTCTTCAACTGTTCAATGAAAATATAAAATCACAATATCAGTTTAACTTCATGTACGTGAAAAAAAATAATAATATGTTTGACATTATATTCAATACAAGACTAAACTGAACATGACACATGCATTTGACTATGTTAAACTAAACAGCTAATGGAAAATCAGAAGCCCCGTGAATATAAAAATACTTTTAAAAGTTGGTTCTGCAACATGGAATCTTAAAATCAATATTTCCGATTAAAGGAACTGACCTTGAAGTATGTTGAATATAAATTGGAGGATTTTTTGGTGAATGAAACATTCTGCATTGAAATCGATCTACTTTTACTCCTTATCGTTTTACCATAAAGATGACTATCTATATCCTCCCCAATCTCAAATATATCTGAAATGTGATTGCTTGCGTTCACTGCAGTGGAAGTCATTTTCACTCTTTGCATAAACGGAAAAAAGATGATGAAGCCATTTATAGCAAATGTTCCGAAGAAAATCACTGGGGCAAAAACGGCGTTCATCTTTGAGATACTTCGTAGAATGGTCCAATGCATTTTATCATGTTTATGGTATCATCAGATAGCATTTCATGCTGAGGAATGGGAAAGGACCTCAAATTATAGCTTCAAATTGATTTTAGATTCTTTGTAGAATCTCTTAAATTTACTTTATGGTGATTTCCGGCTCTTTTTGGCTCTTTTTATCACTTGTACATTAAAGTTGTATGATTTTGCAAGACCGAATTTGACGTAGGCCTATGTTGGAATTGATTGCATAAGACTGCAGTGGATTACTTTTGTCGCAATCATTTCTCTTCAAGAAATTTTCATCGATTTAGAGCAAAGTGATGCAAAAGAAAATGAAAATCAGGCATTTCTACTTTTCCTGCTTTTTGCATGAATCATGTAAACGAAGAAGTTATTACAGGAGATATTTCAAAGCCAATCGCTGGAGCAAAAATTATATCAATGTATTTGTCTTTGTAACCGACTTTGAATGGTAAAATGAGTTTGAAATGCATTTATGATGTCTTGAGAAAGAATTGACCAGAATATCTTTCCTCATAAGAAATGAGAAAGAAGCTCGATGTCACAAAGCAATGCGTTCTCGCAACGTCAGAGGGGGGGGGGGGTTGGTCTAGTGGCTGCGTGCTGGACTGCCAATTGCTGGGTCCAGGGTTCAATCCAGCTCTTGTTGGATCTCCTGGGCCAATGTTGGGTGGCTGTTTCAATCATCCTTCACCTCATTGCCGTGTCCTCCTCCTGTCTAATAAGCCTACCAAGTGCATAAATACAGGACATAATGCCCCATTCATCCATCTAGTAACTTCAGTGTTGTCTTCTTGATTTTTGCAATGTTTCAGTGTGTTTTATGATCTTTTTAGGTTTTTTTTCACTATTTTGGACTCTTTTGAATTCATATTGCGTGATTTTGCTAAATGAAATTCCCATAAGATTGAAGCATTAGATTCGGTTCTATTCACAGAGCATTTCTCTGCAAGATTTTCTCTTCAATTTGGACAATATTGCGCTAGATGATAAGAAGCAAATTCATAAGGAGCTCAAATGTTGGCTCTTTTAGGTTCTTACGGACCTGCTTTAGTCTCATACATTCACATAGCATGTTGTTGTCGCAAAATAAAATTCACTGAAGATTGGAGTTGATTGCCATGATTGCTGGAGATTAGGTTTCAGTCGCAGAGCATTTCTCTTTAAGATATTTTCTCCAATTTTGACCAAAAGTGTCAGAGGATGAAAAGCTAAATTTAAAGTTTCTTCACAGCTTGAATGTTCATTATAAGTGTACATTCAGATGAAGGATTTGATTTGATTTGATCTTACAATTTTTCCAAAATATGTCATTTCAAAGTCAAACAAATGACGAATAAATTGAGGAGAGTTTTGTTATATTAATGAAATAGTCAGACAACATTGCACATTACCGTTCCTTCCTTCAGTGACCACACACTGTGTGTTTAAACTCAGTTTGGCTCTAGACTGCCTGAAAGTGCCTCAAGAGTGTCTCAAAGTGTCTCAGAGTGGTTGCTCAAAGGTTTCTGAGTTATTATGTCTAGTGGACTGGACAACCAGTGACCATTTACTGAGCAACCGAGAAAGCGTCAACCAGAAGTTATTTTGAAGGTCAGATTCAAGAGATAGATAGATAGATAGATAGATAGATAGATAGATAGATAGATAGATAGATAGATAGATAGATTGATAGATAGTTGCTTCACTGTTTGAGGCTTCATGATGTTCAATTGTTTATACTTAGTTTTAGTTCAATTTTAGTATTTCCTAAAAATATTTTAGGCTATTTCTAACTCTACTGAATTCACATTGCATCATTTTGAAAAAAGAAATTCCTAAAGATGAAGATATATTGCAGGGATTGTTTTAGATGGGGTTCCATTCACAGAGCACTTCTCTGCAAGATAGTCTCTCATATTTGGACAAAATTGTGGTAGATGATAAGAAGCAGCAAATGCATAAGGAAATCAAATGTTGGGCAATGGGCATTGTTGGCTTGAAATAGATTCCAGTCCATCAAAATGTCTCCTAAAGCTCTTCTGGGTTCTTACGGACCTCCTTTAGTCTCATACATTCACATAGCATGTTGTTGTTGCAAAATGAAATTCACTGAAGATTGGAGTTGATTGCCATGATTGCAGGAGATTAGGTTTCAGTCACAGAGCATTTCTCTTTAAGATATTTTCTCCAATTTAGACCAAAATGTGTCAGAGCATGAAAAGCTAAATTGAAAGTTGCGCCACAGCTTGAAGGTTCATTATAAGAGTACATTCAGATGAATAATTTTATTTGATTTGATCTGACAAGTTTCCAGAAAGATGTCATGTTAAAGTCAAACAAATGATGAATAAATTGAGGAGGGATTTGTTACCCTGGGTTCCCCCAGGGTAATTTTATCTAAAAAACCAGTCTGAGAGATTTTTGGAAAAAAGTTTTCCCGGCCTTAATACAGGTGTGGATGTGGTCAAGTGGGCCATTTTGTATTCATATAGAGGTGAACTAAAATGCGTTGTGGAATTGGGGATAGTTTGTTGTTGTTTTTTTTGTTTTTTTTAATTTAAAAAAAAATTATTTTTTAAATAGTTTGTTGTGTCATAGATCGTTTGAGTCTTGAGGGGCTGTTTTCAAGCTGACTTTGCATTATAATATCGCCCACATGACGATCGTCCATGCGTTTCAAGGAAGGCCAATAATGCATTTGGCAATTGCTTTTTGCAGTGCATCTATTCTCAGCAGTGTCTAACAATGCTTATTGCACTTCTGCAAGTTGTAAAGCCTTTTTTCACCCTCAGTTTACCAAATTGCCATTGAGAAACAGCACTTGAAGTCAATCTGACAGGTGTCAAAGCAGATTGCACTCGCAGTATAGTGCTACTTTGATCTTGTATCCATGGATCTTATGCTTAATATGTTAATTGCTAATTCCCAACAGAACCCAGGGTTTGAATCCTCGGATTCTTGTTATATAAGATAGTCAGACATTGACTCAGACAACAGGGCATATGATCGTTCTACCCTTCAGTGACCACACACTGTGTGTTTAAACTCAGTTTGCCTCAGAGTGTCTCAGTGTGGCTCTAGAGTGCCTGAAAGTGTCTCAGAGCAGGGACAGTTACTCTAACTGTCCCTGCTCAGAGTGTCTCAAAGTGTCTCGGTGTGGTTACTCAAAGGTTTCTGAGTTACTATGTCTGGTGGACTAGACAACCAGTGACAATTTACTGAGCAACCGAGGAAAAGTCAACCAAAAGTAATTTTGAAGGTTAGATTCCAGAGATAGATCAGTTTCTTCACTGTTTGAGGCTTCATGATGTTCAATTGTTTATACTTAGTTTTAGTTCAATTTTAGTATTTCCTAAAAATATTTTAGGCTATTTTGGACTCAGTTGAATTCACATCGCATCATTTTGCAAAATGAAATTCCCACAAGATTAAGATAAATTACAAGGATTGTTTTAGATGCCATGGGGTTCCATTCACAGAGCATTTCTCTGCAAGATACTCTCTTCAATTCGAACAAAGATAACATGCTAGTTCATAGTTAGCTCTAATTGTAATTCTAAATACTGTCAGTCATGCACTGCAATGCAGGCACGAAATTCGTGAGGAGCCTTCCAAAATGATACAGCTCAGGGCAGCAATAGTTGGCTTGAAATAGATTTCAGTCCATCTTACTATCTCTTTTAGCTCTTTCGGGTTCTTACGGACCTCCTTTAGTCTCATACATTCACATAGCATGTTGTCAGAAAATGAAATTCACAGCAGATTGGGGTTGATTGCCATGATTGCTGGAGATTAGGTTTCAGTTGCAGCGCATTTCTCTTTAAGATGTTTTCTCCAATTTAGACCAAAATTTGTCAGAGCATGAAAAGCTAAATTGAAAGTTGCGCCACAGCTTGAAGGTTCATTATTAGAGTACATTCAGACGATGGATTTCATTAAAATTTATCCGACAAGTTCCCATATTCCATTTCAAAGTCAAACAAATTAAGATTTTGTTATATCAGACAGTCTGACAACATGCAGAGCATGCTACGCTGTGTGTAGTACTGTGTACTGTGTGTAGCTTGCTTCAGGGTGTCTCAGTATGGTTCTAGAGTGCCTCAAGGGTACAGAGTGTCTTGAAGTGGTTACTCTAAGGTTTCTGAGTGGTCACTCCTGAGAGCTACAGTTATTAGGTCAAGTGTACACATTCACTGAACGTTTACTGAACAGTCGAGAAAGCTTCAGCCAGCAGTCATTTGGAGGTCAGCTAATTGCTGTATGAGTCATGTACGACCAGTAGACAACAGACTATAGATAGATAGATAGACAGATAGATAGACAGATAAATAGATAGATAAATAGATAGATAAATAGATAGATAAATAGATAGATAGATAGATAAATAGATAGATAGATAGATAAACCATGAAACTGCTGTGATAAGCATATATATCTATCTATCTGTCTATCTATCTATCTATCTATCTATCTATCTATCTATCTATCTATCTATCTAGGTCCATCTGTCTAGCTATCTGTCTGTCTGTCTGTCTATCTGTCTGTCTATCTATCTATCTAACTGTTTATCTATCTGTCTATCTATCTGTCTATCCATCCGTCTATCTATCTATATATCTATATATCTATATACCTATCTATCTAACAGTCTATCTATTTATCTGTCTATCTACCAAATAAAATAAGAAGCCAAAAAAGACTATAACTCCAGCACCAGATACAATCGTTGCATGTACAATAACTACAAAACACTGAACTACTCTACAACCTTGCACCATGTGGCTCTCCAGTCAGCAACAATGGCAAGTTCGCATTGAACGGGGAATAAGAATACCACGACATAGCAACCGCACTTGAGGCACACAGGTGCAACAGGCACTTACTCAAGTATGGCCTCCAGCACACTCACAATTGTGTGAGATTGTAAGTTCCAAACTATTCGATCTTTAGGAGCTCTTGACGTTTTGTAGCTTGTACACTGCATTTGCAAACCTAATGTTATTCCAATGGAGCAGGGGATGTACAAACTTTTGCAAGGTTTGGACTTAAACATCCCTTATACAAATTCATTGACCATGCTTGAAGATGTACACTGTAGTTGGAAATCTCAATGGTGTATGAGGCAAGCATTGTATCAATAATGCAGACAATATCACGGCTATTAAAGTAATTATTGTCAGACAAATTTGTCAACTACTAGCTTACATATAATACAGCATATCTATCTAGTTCTCTTTCTGTCTTGCTTTGGCAATTACACATCACATCTGCAGCCATTTCCAGCCACTTTAATACTTTCTTAAGAGTCTGGAGTTCTTGTATATGTGACCAAGTTTTTATCGAAGGTATCAACATGATCAAAGTTTCTAGAATATCCTTCACCCACCAGACAGTCGGAGAAATCTAAAGTGGACCGACAAATGGCACGCAGAACTGCAAGAAATTGATGTCACCTTTGTTCGGTTACTACTTGTCGGCATGTTGAACAACTGTCACCATGGCAACTGATTTATTTGCAGTGGATTTATTTGTTATTGGCTCCACTCAAACCAGAAGGGGCGATTTATTCTGCTCTTTCTAGCAAACCATTCATAGAAATTGATAAAATTACAGCAATTAGTCCCTCGGGTATCTCTATTATTGCATATCAAGCTCCATTTATAGCAATCCATCAAAGTTAGCTAACATTACATTGTCTAGTTATTGTTTAACTGCTACCCACTATCTGTGTCTTTTGCAGCTGCAGTCGTGAAGATAACTTTGATATATTTTTCAGATGGATTTTTCCTATTTGAGAAATAATATTATGGGATGGAAATTTGTGAGATAAACAAAGCTTGACCTTATTGTGCTCAACAGAAAAGTGCCTTTGTCCCTCTGTTGGGAAATGAGAACATTTACTATGATTTGGAGTCAAACCTTGCTTTCTCATAGTCTTTTAAGGCAGAACAAGAAAATATATTCAATACTAGGAGATAAACTATCCTGTCTCTTTGTCTGTCTGTATATCTCTGCCTATCTGCCTATTTGTCTACCTGACTACTTATTTATTCAAGCTTCTCGATACCCAATTCTGGGCACCTCCGAGGGTTAATTAATGGATGGGAGAGAGCAGGAGTCCTCATCATGTTACACATTTACCCGTTCTTTACTTGTCCAGCACACACACTCATGAGTACACGGTGCCGCCAATTTAACGTCTCATCCTAATGACATCCAACTGGGATCTTGGCATGTTGCTCATGAAGGTCCACTGAAAATATTTTTGGATTCTCTGCCTTGGGTTCAAACCCTTGTCGCATCATTTATGATAATCTGTGGACATATTTGTTCATCTCTTCTAATTAAAACTGCCATAGTAACATTATACCAGTTCAAACTTTACTTTGGTAGCAGATCCTGTTCACTGCTTCAAATCTTGTGTCTTATAAAAGGATTTATGGTTAGATAGACCTACTTTAGTCAGATAGACCTACTTTAGTCTCATGCATTTTTCACGAACTTTTCCCTCCGATCCCTTAAGGTGGTGCTACTTGAGCTGATGAATTGGTTTATGTCACCACAATCTGACAATTCCTGGGGGAAGAGGTCACTTGGCCAGTGTAAGGTTTTGCTGGTCTTTGCTTCAGCCTTTTCTTGTGTGTTGAATTATAGCTGGCCCTGATGGCATGAAGGTATACAGTGTATATTAGGCCCTACATTAGGGTGCATCATCTGCCCCTATATCTTCAAAACATCATGCACTTTTGCATGATTGTTCCCTTGTATCATAAAAGAAGCCCTGTAAAATTTTATGAAAAAATTCTAATGGCAAAGGGTGGCACAACAGCCTTGAAATTTCAGTATTAGGTCATATTTTAGCGATTCGCGGTTATAAATAATATTGTCAATTTTAAATGAAATGATTTTTGAATGGCACAGTTAGATTCCTTGGAAAGAGAGCTTTAATTTGAATACCAACATCAATGGTTTCCATTCAGTAGAAGTCGAAATTGAGTGGAGATATTGTCATTTTTATCGGGTAAAATGTGATAAATCAAAAAAAGGATGTCAATATGACTTTGGGAAGTCATAGAACTCTACCAAGTGGAAACATGGTCTACTACATCATTTGATAAAGCCTTGATTGCATTATGATGTGGTAAGAAAAAAAAAGAGATGCAGAACAGTGTCTCAAAGAACTGTTGTATTTCTCATATTTACATGTAATTTATGAAAATGTGCAAATGTGAATATGATGAATAACTATCTGTAAAAAATGTTCAATTTCCTACTTTCTTCAGCAAAGTGTTCCTTATGTTTTATTCTAACAATTACGTCACAGTTAGGCAGAAGATGAGCTTTTAAATTGATTTTTTCAAACATTCTGTCATAATAGTCAGAAACTTTCAGCTTTCCAAAAAACTTAGACATGAGAAATTTTCAAATATATAGCTTTCTACCATTCAAATTAAAGACAATTTTCTTCTGAGAATAATGGTATATGAATTTAAATCATACAGACAACCATAAGTAAGATATTTCTAACCGCGACTTTTCAAAGCATACTTTTTTGACAATTTTGGACTCAACTTTGACACAAAAGTGCCACCCTAAAGCCACATCGGATCCAATTGAATTTTTGCAGAATGTGTTTCTATGGGCAAAGGTACAATATGGTAAAAGTGCAAATGAATATTTTAATTTTTTCATTTTTAGGGGGCAGACGATGCACCCTACTGTCTGTTGCACCTGTGTGCCTCAAGTGCGGTTGCTATATCATGGTTTTCCTTGTCCCCATTCAATGCAAACCTGCCATTGTTGCTGACTGAAGAGCCACATGGTGCAAGGTTGTAGAGTAGTTCTGTGTTTTATGGTTATGGTACATGCAACAATTTTATCTGGTGCTGGAGTTATGGTTTTTTTTGGCTTCTTATTTTATATGGAGATTGTAAGTTCAAAACTGTTCGATCTTTAAGAGCACCTGATGTCTGTGGCTTGTACACTGCATTTGCAAACCTAATGTTATTCCAATGGAGCAGGGGATGTACAAACTTTTGCAAGGTTTGGACTTAAACATCCCTTATACAAATTCAATGACCATGCTTGAAGATGTACACTGTATCAATAATGCAGACAATATCACGCTATATTACAGCAATTATTGTCTGGCAAATTTGTCAACTTCTAGCTTACATAATTATAATACAGCATATACTTCTCTTTTTGTCTTGCTTAGGCAATTACATGCACATCACATCTGCATCTGTTTTCAGCCACTTTAATACTTTCTTAGAGTCTGGAGTTCTTGTATTTGGACCAAGTTTTTATCGAAGGTACCAACATGATCAAAGTTTCTAGAATATCCTTCACCTACCAGACAGTAGGAGAAATCTAAAGTGGACCAACAAATGGCACGCAGAACTGCAAGAAATTGATATTGCCTTTGTTCAGTTACCACTTGTCGGCATGTTGAACAACTGTCACCATGGCAACGGATTTATTTGCAGTAGATTTATTCTAGGGTGCATCGTCTGCCCCCTAAAAATGAAAAAATTGAAATATTCATTTGCACTTTTACCATATTGTACCTTTGCCCATAGAAACACATTCTGCAAAATTTCAATTGGATCCGATGTGGCTTTAGGGTGGCACTTTTGTGTCAAAGTTGAGTCCAAAATTGTCAAAAAAGTATGCTTTGAAAAGTCGCGGTTAGAAATATCTAACTTATGGTTGCCTGTATGATTTAAATTCATATACCATTATTCTCAGAAGAAAATTGTCTTTAATTTGAATGGTAGAAAGCTATATTTCTGAAAATTTCTCATGCCACAGTTTTTTGGAAAGCTGAAAGTTTCTGACTATTATGACAGAATGTTTGAAAAAATCAATTTAAAAGCTCATCTTCTGCCTAACTGTGACGTAATTGTTAGAATAAAACATAAGGAACACTTTGCTGAAAGAAATTGGAAATTGAACATTTTTTCCAAATAGTTATTCATCATATTCATATGTGCACATTTTCATAAATTACATGTAAATATGAGAAATACAACAGTTCGTTGAGACACTGTTCTGCATCTCTTTTTTCTTCTGACCACATCATAATGCTATCAAGGTTTTATCAGATGATGTAGTAGACCATGTTTCCACTTGGTAGAGTTCTATGACTTCCCAAAGTCATATTGACATCCTTTTTTTGATTTATCACATTTTACCCGATAAAAATGACAATATCTCCACTCAATTTCGACTTCTACTGAATGGAAACCATTGATGTTGGTATTCAAATTAAAGCTCTCTTTCCAAGGAATCTAACTGTGCCATTCAAAAATCATTTCATTTAAAATTGACAATATTATTTATAACCGCGAATCGCTAAAATATGACCTAATACTGAAATTTCAAGGCTGTTGTGCCACCCTTTGCCATTAGAATTTTTTCATAAAATTTTACAGGGCTTCTTTTATGATACAAGGGAACAATCATGCAAAAGTGCATGATGTTTTGAAGATATAGGGGCAGATGATGCACCCTAACAGACAGTCAGACACTTACTCAAGTATGGCCTCCAGCACACTCACAATTGTGTGAACAGAACGTATGTAAGCTTATCACAGCAGTTTCATTATCTATCTATCTATCTATCTATCTATCTATCTACATGATCTATCTATCCATCTATCTATCTATCTATCTATCTATCTATCTATTTATCTATCTATCTATTTATCTATTTATCTATCCACCTTTCTGTCTATCTATCTGTCTATCTATCTATCTGTCTTTCTATCAGTCTATCTATCAGTCTATCTATCTGTCTACTATCTCTATCTATCTATCCATATCATGGTCCCACAACCACACATATGGAATTCACAGTTGACTTTGTGCACTCCACTGAACTGAGGTTCGAAACAGGTGATTACAACAAACAGTCAATGCCAAACAATGCTAAACAAGATAATCCAGCTTGCTATTTCATAACAGTGCCCCTCAAAACACTGTCAGAGCATAAGAATATATGACTGAGCCAGGGACTTTTTGCCCAAGAAAAGATAAATGAAACATTTGAGCATCCATTTATCTGCATGGAATTGTTCATGGATTATATTTATATTGCATGGGATGTCTATTATTTGGAATGGCTAATAGGACAAATCCTAGGATACTTATTGACAAGAAAGGTAAGAGAAAATTCTCCTATGCACTATGTCAACACAGATTTGTTTGCAAAACTCACATTGAAAGTTTGAAGGCTGTTAGTCAAATATCAAAGATGTTCCAAGGTTACACTTTGCACAGATTAGGTCCACAGTGACTACATACACAGTTCCAAGTGGTTTTCTATAGCTGACAGCAATTTGATTTTATGTGAGTTGACTTTTTCTGAAACATGTGCTTTCTCCAAGCCAATGTTTTGATCTAACAGGAAGTCATGTCCAGCATGTACAGTGCTGCCACGTTGTTGCACCATGCCATATGTCTATCTATCTATCAATATGTCTCTCTACTTATCTGTCTATCTATCGATCTATCTATAGTCTGGTGTCTACTGGTCGTACATGATTAATACAGGCAATTAGCTGACCAGCCTGACCTCCAAATGACTTCTGGCTGAAGCTTTCTCGATTGTTCAGTAAACGGTCTGTGATTTTCCAGTCCACTTGACCTAATAACAGAAGCTCTCAGGAGTGACCACTCAGAAACCTTAGAGTAACCACTTCAAGACACTCTACACCCTTGCGGGACTCTAGAACCATACCGAGTCATTCTGAGGCAAGCTGTTCACAGTACTACACACAGCATAACATGCTATGCATGTTGTCAGACTGTCTAATATAACAAAATCTTCTTAATTTATTTGATATTTGTTTGACTTTGAATTGGAATCTGGAAACTCGTCAGATCAAATCAAATGAAATCCATCGTCTGATTGTACTCTTATAATGAACCTTCACGCTGTGAAGAAACTTTCAATTTAGCTTTTCATCCTCTGACACATTTTGGTCTAAATTGGAGAAAATATCTTAAAGAGAAAAGCTCTGCGACTGAAACCTAATCTCCTGCAATCATGGCAATCAAGTCCAATCTTCTGTGAATTTCAATTGCGACAACAACATGCTATGGGAATGTATGAGACCAAAGGAGGTCCGTAAGAACCCGAAAGAGCTTTTAAAAAGAGACAGTAAGATGGACTGAAATCTATTTCAAGCCAACTATGGCTGCCCTGAGCTGTATCATTTTGGAAGGCTCCTCACAAATTCCGTGCCTGCATTGCAGTGCATGACTGACATTACTTACAATTACAATTAGAGCCAATTATGAACTAGCATCTGATCTTTGTCCGAATTGAAGAGAGTATCTTGCAGAGAAATGCTCTGTGAATGCAACCCCATCTAAAACAATCCTTGTAATCTGTTTTAATTTTGTGGGAACTTCATTTCGCAAAATTATGCGATGTGAATTCGATAGAGTCCAAAATAGCATAAAATTCTTTTAAGAAATGCTAAAATTGGACTAAAACTGAGTTTTAACCATTGAACATTATGAAGCCTTAACCAGTGAAGCAACTATTTATCTATCTATCTCTTGAAGTCTTGAATCTGACCTTCAGATAACTTCTGGTTGATGCTTTCTTGTTGCTCAGTAAATGGCCGCAGGTTGTCCAGTCCACCAGACATAATAACTCAGAAACCTTTGAGTAACCACTACGAGACACTCTGAGACACTCTGAGGCACTTTAAGGCATTCTAGAGCCATACTAAGACATCGAGGCATGCTGATTACTGAGTTTATACACACAGTGTCACATTGCGTGGTCACTGACGGGCGGAATGGTAATATGCCCTGTTGTCTGACTATCTAATTAATATGACAAAACCCTCCTCAATTTATTCGTCATTTGTTTGACTTCGAAATGAAATCTTTCGGGAAACTTGTCAGATCAAATCAAATCAAAACCTTCATCTGAATGTACTCTTATAATGAACCTTCAAGCCGTGAAGAAACTTTCAATTTAGCTTTTCACCCTCTGAAACATTTTGGTCTAAATTGTAGAAAATATCTTGAAGCATGTAAAGAGAAATGATCTGAGACTGAAACCTAATCTCCAGCAATCATGGTAATCAACTCCAATCTTCTGCGAATTTCATTTTGCAGCAACAACATGCTTTTGAATGTATGAGACTAAAGGAACGTAAAAGAGTCTAAAGAGACAGTAAAAGGAAGCCAACATTGGAGCTCCTTATGAATTTGCTTCTTATCACCTAGCGCAATATTTTCCAAATTGAAGAGATCTTGCAGAGAAATGCTCGGTGAATAGAGCGGAATCTAATGCTGCAATCCTAGCAATTTATTTCAATCTTATGGGAATTTCATTTTGCAAAATCACGCAATATGAATTCAAAAGAGTCCAAAATAGTGCAAAAAACCCTAAAAAGATAATAAACCACTCTAAAATGTTGCAAAAAATCAAGAAGACAACACTAAAGTGACTTTACATTTTCTCATTGAGCACTTTCATTCTTGCGAGTCAGAGTCTGTGACTGCGAGATGCACAGCCAGGGAGCACGAGAGGCTCTGACATATTGAGAATGCATTGCTTTGTGAAATCCAGCATAGATCTAGCTTCTTTCTCATTTCTTATGAGGAAAGATATTCTATTCAATTCTATCTCAAGACATCATAAATGTATTTGACCATTCAAAGTCGGTTACTAAGACAAATAATTTGATATGATTTTTGCTCCAGCGATTGGCTTTGAAATGTCTCCTGTAATAACTTCTCCGTTTTCGATTACATGATTCAGGCAAAAAGCAGGAAAAGTAGAAATTTCTGAATTTCATTTCCTTTTTATCATCTCATACACTTCTGTCTAAATCGATGAAAATATATTGAAGAGAGATAATTGTGACAAAAAAGTAATCCACTGCGATCTTATGCAATCAATTCTAATGTACGGCAAATTCGGTCTTGCAAAATCATACAACTTTAATGTAAAAGTGATAAAAAGAGCCGGAAATCACCATAAAAGTAAATTAAAGAGATTCTACAAAGAATCTAAAATCAATTTGAAGCTATAATTTGAGATCCTTTCCCATTCCTTAGCATGAAATGCCATCTGATGAAACCATAAACATGATAAAATGCATTGGACCATTCTACGAAGTATCTCAAAGATGAACGCCGTTTTTGCCCCAGTGATTTTCTTCGGAACATTTGCTATAAATGGCTTCATCATCTTTTTTCCGTTTATGCAAAGAGTGAAAATGACTTCCACTGCAGTGAACGCAAGCAATCACATTTCAGATATATTTGAGATTGGGGAGGATATAGATAGTCATCTTTATGGTAAAACGATAAGGAGTAAAAGTAGATCGATTTCAATGCAGAATGTTTCAACCAAAAAATCTTCCAATTTATATTCAGCACACATCATTGTACTTCAGGGTCAGTTCTTTTGCTGGGAAATACTGATTCTAAGATTCCACATTGGAGAACCAACATTTTCAAAAGTCTTCTAATATTCATGGTGGTTCTAATGTTGCAATTAGTTTGCCTAATCACATCCATGTGTCATTTGCTTATTGCTAGATGAGCCCTTTACAATTATATTTTTCTTCAAATTTTTTAAAGCCAATTGCATTTTCATTTTACTGTTTTATGTGACTGATTTTGTGATTCTATATTTTCATGTATTATAAGCCACATGAAAGAACTTCTCTTGTAAAAGCTCAACTCGCTTTAAAACATATTTCGAAATAAAACATGGTGCACTCAGCATACTGCACCTTCCATAACCATGTAGGCATTCGTTATTGGCTCCACTTCAACCAAAAGGAGCGATTTGTTCTGTGTAGCAATCTTCCCATAGAAATTGATAAAGTTACCGCAATTAGTCCCTCTGGTATCCCTATTATTGCATATCAAGCTCCATTTATAGCAATCCATCAAAGTTAGCTAACATTACATTGTCTAGTTATTGTTTAACTGCTACCCACTATCTGTGTCTTTTGCAGCTGCAGTCGTGAAGATAACTTTGATATATTTTCAGATGGGAATTTTCCTATTTGAGAGACAATCTATGGGATGGAAATTTATAGAGGCCCAGCAGTCATTGCTGTGAGATAAACAAATACCATATATGGATATTGGGTGACCTCATTGCATTCTACAGAGGAAAATGCTTTTATGCCTTCCTCAGGAAACCATATGTGCCACCTGTAAGAAACTACCTATCTCTAACCCAACTGCACTAGGCTCTCCTCTCCCATTAGTCACCATTTCTACTGATGTTGAATTGTAGCATGGAGTCTCCATATGCGCCTTACCTTACACATGTATAGCTCTCTTTTTATCTTGCTCCACCAATTACACATCCCTTCTACAGCTATTTCCAGCCACTTTAAGACTTTCTTAGTGTCTGGAGTACTTGTACACATGGCCATTTTTTTTATTGAAGACATCAAAGTTTCTAGGCTATCCTTCAGCCACTGCAGAGAAGGAGAAATCTAAAGTGGACCAACAAATGGCACATAGAACTACAAGAAATTGATGTCGCTTTCATTTGGTTACTACTTTTCAGCATGTTGCAAGAACTGCGAGTAGTCTGTTACCATGGCAACGGATTTATTTGCAGTGGATTTATTTGTTATTGGCTCCACTTCAACCAAAAGGAGCATTTATTCTGCCCATTGTAGATATCTTCCCATAGAAATTGATAAAATTACAGCAATTAGCCCCTCGGGTATACCTATTATTGCACATAAAACTCCACATTCATAGCAATCCATCAACATTAGCTAACATTATATTGTCTAGTTATTGTTTAACTTCTGCCCGCTATCTGGGTTTGATGCAGCTGCAGTCGTGAAGATAACGTTAATATATAGGTCTATGGGATGGTGATTTTTACTATTTGAGAAACAATATTTTGGGATGGAACTTAGTGAGATAACTAAGCTAGGTTGACTTCATTGTACTCAGCAGAAAAAATACCTTTGTTCCTCTGTTGGGAAATTGGGAAACTGCCCTGTGTGCAATTATGAAGCTGTTTTTCCTTGGAATACTGTTGTTTCAGTATCGAAAAATTGGATGCATGTGGTTTTGTACCACAGTGAATTTGTAGGACATGTGTCTGTTTCCGGGTGAATTGCCTGCTGAAAAGATGATTCAGTGGAGAAAAGATACTTCCAAAAAAAACAGCTTAAAGGTAAAGGTACTATTATTATATGTCGGCAGTCAAGCTAAGTCAATGACTTGTTTCCAGTTGGGCCCACGGCACCTCCAATTTACGTCTGATGCAAACAACGATGTTGTGGAATGACATGATGGCCAGCCTGGGGATTGAACCCGGGTCCCTCGCTTGTGAGGCGAGCACTCTACTGACTGAGCTATAGGGGCTGACAAAACAAAGCTGTGAAATGAAGGCTACTAAATAGAAGTAAAGCTTTGCAGGCTGACCCCAAATCGTGGGGATTCACAGAGTGTGGTGACCATAAGCCAATTCATCAGTTTGAGCAAACAACGCCTCCTTCAGGGAGCGGAGGGAGAAACTTCGTGAAAAATGCATGAGACAAGTCGGTCTATCTGACCATAAATTACCACATAAGCTAGCAAGTGGCGAAAAGATTGGTTGGTTGTGAAGTTGAAAATGTGTAAAATAGATTAATAATGGACTGAAAAATATATGAATCATGTCCATACATATGTGAATCATGTCCATACATCATTTAATTAACTCACAAATTTATGGAAATTTTTTAAAAGTCCATGTAGTAATGTTAGACCACGCGCATGTATACCAATAATACCCTATAAGACAATACAAGCGTATGCAATTCGAATTTGGAGATTGCAGAAGCAGGGTCATTTTGCAAATAACATACAGATGTGGTGCAAATGCAATAGTTGACCTTGTACATCTCATTTATTTTGATAATGTTCTGCCATGCAAAATATTTTCTCTTTTATAGTATTTGCATATCTTGAAGAAATACAAAACTAGTGGGAGCCTATGTCAAAGTCACATGACAAATTCCAATTAGAATACACCCATAGCAGTGATCACAAACTGTTATACATTGTTTGTTGCTATGTGTGCTTTTAGCAGTTAGACATGAAATAAAAATATATATAAGAATCTGCAACTTATAGAACTAACAACACCCAACAATAACTGTGAATTTTGAGAAAATGTTTTTCATAGTCAACTGTCAAATTTGATAGAATCTGTGACAAATATATCAAAACACAAATGTCCAAGGCATTTCTTGGACCTGTCATATGCTAGTATATGGATGGATTAAATCGATCTACAAGCCCTGATATACCATATCTATCAATGACTGGTACTTCCGCTCGTGTGTTAGACAGGTAAGCTCCAACTCCAATGTAGAGACTACAAATTGACCACTGGAAAATATTGGAGTCAACTGTAGGTATTTTGTTTAGAAAGACCCCAAAATGGGCCCTGCAAAACTTTGGTGTGAGAGGACCAAATTCACCATAATAATTATACTTATATGGTTAGAGGAATGTTGAAGACATAGTAAATAATGTTGAAATCTGTTTCAGCATTCCTAACATCACTCCACTTCTATTTGACATTTAAGTTTAATGTGATTAAGTGCCTGTCAGCTGCAAGTTGAGCTTGATGCATTACAATGTTAAGCCTCTAAACCAATTAATTCCTCAAACCCAGCCTCAACTGCTTAAGAACTTACAGCCTCTAACAAGCCTAATTTACACAATATCAAATAACATTTAAGAGCATTTGTAATGATTTGAAGTGAATGTGGCCCACTCACATGTATACCCAGTGCTTCAGGATGAAGACAGAATGTGCAAAATCAATATGGAATTTTGGATGGATGGATTGATGATTCGGCCTTTATGTCCTGTATTTATGCACTTGGTATAGGCGATTTAGCGATTAGGACAGGATGCAATCGTGTACACCTTGATTGTAGCTTGTGACGATACATATAGAGCTATCACCAAAAATGGAGAAATAGAAAGTTGGATGGACTGATCGTCAATAAACAAAAATGGCGACAGAATCTCAAAGAAATGGACAAAATCGTACCTTCCACATCAGCTGCTGAGGCAACAGAACAGCAGAAACCTCAATGAAATGCAGCTGAAATAGACAAGAAGAAATAGATGAAGTCAAATAGAATTGAGGCAAACAGAGCAGAAATCAGAGAACCAATAGAAATATTTCAACATTTGAGGTTGTGTTAATTTCATTCCTCTTTCTAACTCGCCAGTAATTGCTTCAAATCAATCTCAATTCTTGGCTTAATTCGACCCGTGAACGGAGCAATCTGCAAACATTCAACTCTAATTGGAATGCGTCCTTCGCAAATGGTCAACTTAATTAAACTCAATCAAACTCAATTTGCTTCCCACAGGTCAGGCGACGGCCAGAGATGGAGAATACAGGAGATTAATGTTTGGTTTTCACAACATTTAAAGCAAGGACATAAATCCTATTAAAATATCTGTGGGTGAGCTGGTGAGGGGTTGGGTTAGCTCAGTTGGTAGCACACTTGGATGCCAATCGCTGGGTCCTGGGTTCGATTCCCTCTTCAGCCGAGTTTCGAGTTTGAAGAAATCATAATTTTTCAGTTACAAAAGTGAGTGGTGACAAATGTATTCTGTTAATATATTTTAGTTGTTACTTGTCTTCAAATGAATGTATATGTTAAAATCTGATCGGGAGCTCACTCTGCGCAGTTAGAATATTTGTTCTCCTAAATGTAGTGGGCTTGACATACTATACATGTGACACACAGAAAATATATACATAAAGACATGTATGTACAGAAAAAAGTGTCAAAATAATATAAACATACAACACAATAACTGATGAATTTACCTTCAGGAGATTTGGTGAAATTCTATCCTTGCATAACAACTAATTTCCTGAGCAATATTGAAAAGCAATATGATTTTTGGAGACAAGGAAGTTAAACCAAGGAAAACATCGCAATAATGTCGTAAACATGAAAATGTTTTGATAAGGTGACACTGATTAACAGCCTGAAAAGGGAAAATTATGACATTCTTTATTTTATTCATGCATTTGGAAATTTGTTCAGAATGTATTTTAAAAATATTTTGGGACTTACTTTCTGCATTAAATAAAACCATGAGTAGGCCTACCATAAATAAAATAAATTTTATTTTAGCCAATCCTGTGACCATGTGGTAGTTCTTTTTCTGGTTATAAACTGGCATATTCCCTGGAAAGCCAAGCCCAAACTTTTTAAGAGGTGTTGAAGCTCCATGTCACTCTCTACATGCACCTGATCATGAGATTGGCCTTATTTTATACTTTACTGACAATCATTGCTAACTGGCCAGCACTGATTAATTCAAGGGATCATGTCCAGGACAATCCTTGACAATGAAGTTGTCACGGAAGCCCTCTCTGAAATTAATGGCTTCAATTTCCCACCCACGGCATTGCCGTAATTATTGCCTAATTAGAAACCTCCAATTATGACAATTTAATATGGACAAAAAAATTGGGTAATTGAGAAATTGACAAAGCCAGGTGGAAATGACAAAGGGGATGGGTCAAAAACGTTTCTACCATTGTCATTGTTTAAAAAAAATCTTACAAATGAATAAAAAAAACACCAAGAAATGCTGAACACGATGAAGCTGTTTGGAAATTGGAGGATGGAGATGACACTCCCAAGGTTGTTGCTCATCTGATTAAATGAGATGTTAAAATTGCCATTCATACCCTTTCCATTTCTCAAGCTCTCATAAATTTACCATCGAGAAAGACCGACATCCTTTTTATGAATGTATTGTAATTAATGTATATTTTGTACCTTCTAGTATCAGAGGGGATGGCTAGCTCAAACATGCTGCGCTGCCGATCTCGTGGTCCCCGATTCAAATCCAGCTCTTGCAGGTCACATGGCCTGTGTTGGATGACTGTTTCAATCATCCTTTCGCCATTTGGTCCTCCTCCTATCGTAATGGAGCCAACCCAGTGCATAAAAACAGGACATAAAGCCCCAGTCACCCATCCATCAACCTTCTAGTACCATTAACCTACTTGATCAATGCTACTGAATTAGTACAGGTACATCACGACTGGTGAAGCTACGTAGAATTGAGTTTATGTTAATCTAAAGACATTTCTATGAAGTTATAAGGAAGGATTATGAGGAAGGATTGGGAATCGGAAGCTGTAGGATTCTGCATCAGTGCATCCAGGGTAGCTGCCTAACGATGGGTGGTTCAGGTTCCAGGAAATGGGATCGGAATTACATTTAATCGCCTCTTGAGAGAATTAGCGATATCTGCAAATTTTGCCAGAGGACCGGTATCATTTATTGGATACAGACATCAGCAAATCAGATAAGCTGTAGTTATAAGCTGTAGTTACAAGAGATTTCAGGTATTAAGATTCAAGTTGAGATTGTCTTAGTGAGGTTTCTTCCTCTATTTATTGATGAACAAGACTGGGAGAAGAAGAATACGAATTATTTGAAGGGATGAAAAATCGAACATAAGCTAATGTCATGATGATAAAACTTAAAAGAAATCTAAATCTAAAAATCTGACCTTGATTTTCTGCTGCAATTAGATTGAACATAGATTGACAGATGCACAGATGCATAGATGAATAGATAGATGAATAGATAAATGAAAAGATATGCGGATAGATTGGTGAATGGATGAATGGATAAATACTTTGATTAATAAAGGAACTGACTGGTGATGAATAGAGATAAGAAAGTGCTGATTAGGCAATTGTACGTGCAGGAAGTGAAAGTGGATAGGTATTCATGTGTTTATGGAGGCAGACGTATATCATTCTCCAACGGAAACACTTTATAAAGTTCATTTATCTGCTACTTTATTCAGGATTCTTTAATTATTTTTAGCTTCGATCCAGTCATTTTGTGAGCCATTGTAAACAGTCAGGGAAATTATCACCAGCTGATGACAATCAATGTCCTCAGCCCCACATGACAATCACCCAAGCACTGTCATCACCCTCCCATGACACTCTCACAGTGTCATGGCCTAGCCATGACTTTGGCAGTGCTCAAAATCATCTTTGACTGGCTATTTAAAAAGAACTACTGCAACTATCACTTCCAAACTTGGTATAAAGTTGTATAGCAGTGTCAACTAACTCTATGAATTTTGGCAGACCTATCCATTACATAATGAGGAAAAGAACCCGAAGGCTCCAGAGAAATTAGGAAATTGTCATCAGCTGCTGATGACTTTGCAGTATTTCGTGAAATTGGATGGAATTAAGTCCCGCAACTGACATGCTGCTGTGTGGTGAGGATGGCTGCAAAGAGATCAGACTTTCTTCTTAGACCCAACTGATCAACCCCACACACTCAATCATCCTGTCAGGGCCAGGACTTGGCTGGAATTGCAATTGTCCTCATATGCTGGTAATTTCCCTGACTGGTAAATAGAGCAAGACCGTTACAAACTTGCACTGAGTGGCTTTTCGGTCAACAACAAGAGCAAGTTGACATACCACAGTGAATACAAATACATGTTACAGCGACCGCACTTAAGGCACACAGGTGCATCTGACATCCTGACAGTTATTCAAATTGACCTACTTCGTCAACTTGACCTACATTGTCAAGGTCATGCATGTGCACAACTGGTGCAATGGTACATGCTTAGCAGCTATATCTGTTCACCTGGGCCTATTTTGGACTACAGTTTCGGTCATCCCTCTCCTCATTGCTGTGTCTCCGTCTGTCCTAATTAGCTATAAGTTCATAAAACAAGTTATAAAGCCCAAGTCATCCATCTGTCTACCTGTTTTGTTTTTGTATCTAGTTTTCTCTGGATTATGGGGTCATACATGATTAACACATGCGATTAGCTGACCTCCAAATGGCTTCTGCTTGAAGCTTTCTCGATTGCTTGGTAAACGGTCAGTGATTGTCCAGTCCTCTTGACATAATAACCCAGACTCAGGAGTGACCACTCAGAAACCTTTGAGTGACCACTCTTAGACACTGTTGGACACTTTGAGACCAGCTGAGTGTAGAGTACACACTGGTCAGTCGCAGGTGATGGATTAGCAGCATGCTGTGTCATGCAGTGACTGAGTGCTCTCTTCTCTCTGTATACTCAGTGTAATGTAAGTGTATACATTGTTTGGCATAGGGCCTACTTGTATAGTGTACCTGATACATGAGAAGTTTGGTACTTCAAGAAGTTTGACTTTCACAAATTCAGGTTGTAAAGTCGAGTAGTCATTTAATCATGAATATTAACATAATTAGACATAATGCATTGTTCTATATAACCATATACTTGTCATTTATGTGAAATCTATAACTGAGTATTTTATGTACATTTCTGTATTGCTCCCCTGAATGCCATTTAGGAAACAGTGACTTGGAATCTCTTGGGTAAACATTATGTCCTTAATTTAAGCATGGGAAAATCTGGAAACAGTATTTTTGGTTAAAATGGTAAGAACTAAATGTCTCTTTTACTGGATCTGCTCCTACAATCTGTTATATAAATATACAACCTGCTTGGCCTTTAAGCCAATTACTCCACCCCTTTGTCCAGCAATCTGTTTGCAAGCTATCTGTACAAAGGGCCCAACATGTAATCCTGTTGGGGTGTTATTCTAAGGGCTGCAACCAAAGAGCCCCCTAATTGTAATCCCCTCAAATTGTTGGGATAACTTCTCACTTTAAAACCACTAAAACAACTTTATGAAAGACAGAGCAGATCCAGGAATGTATCACTCCTTTGAGGAATGCTATCTTAAATTGCATTTAACTAATAAATTGGGTAAACCAAATTGGGGACTTTTATGCAAATGGGAATTTAATGCTGTTAAGTTATAACACCTCTGAGAGCCAGTTCATGGGAGATCCACTCACTGTCTTCTAATTTATGCACACTTGTATAAACATAGCTGTGATGTCACACATTGTCTTGTCATGATAGGCCAATGGCCTGACCAATCATTGTTGACCAGCAACACAACAAAACCAGAGTGTTGCCTGGAAATAAACAGTTTCTGACTTTTAACCACACTTACTACTTGTTCTTACTTTAATCCGGATTTACTAAGTCTCAAGGATTCCCCTCCATTTCTGTTATTTAATTGGGAAGCAGTGAATGAGAGGAGTTGTCTTGGCAGGGATAGCCAATGACAACATTATATATAGGGAATTCATACTGGTGTACCCTGACAGTGAACTACAGTTATATTGGTAAAGTTATACTAGTACAGTCATACTGGTGTACCCTGACTGTTTGAACTACAGAGTCAATTTAAGGAGACCTGTAAGTTCTGGAAACAAGTAAGTGACATTGAGTAACTGTGTTGAAGTTTGCATTTTGAGCTGGTGCATTTGCAGAACTCCCTGGATTCTTTAAGCAGGATATGAATCTCTGAGTTATTGAAACCTTGTAAAAAAAAAAAAGAAGTTAAAATGTTGACTAGAAGAAGCAAAACCATCAACACCATGTCAACTGCTGCTGAATAATTACAGCTCCAAATTCTACAGCTTGGAGAAACTCTTTTCCATCTGATGTATTTACACTCTAAAGCAATTAGCTGATGAATGAGACATGGCACCTGTATCACCGGGTGGATACACCGGGATAACTATTCCTCTGAATAAGAATGGATGTTAATGTTAAGCAGCTTAATTGTTATTTATTTTACAGAAAGTGCATCACAGTTCTCCTTTACAAGAACTTCAAAACGAGTTTCAACAAGATGCTCAATTTTATTAGCATTATCACGGAAAACAACAAGTGGATCCATTTTTTTATTATGTGTTTAATGTGTTAATGATGGATTTCATCAAATATATATATCTTTGAATGACCTGGTCAACATGGCGACCATTGGATTATTTTTATTTGTGGATTTTATCTATATATCTCTGAATGACCTGGTCAACAAGGCGACCATTGGATTATTTTTATTTTTTGAATATTATCTATATATATCTTTGAATGACCTGGTCAACAAGGCGACCATTGGATTATTTTTATTTTTGAACTGTAATTGGAAGTGTGTCGGCCAGTGGTATGTAACTCCACAGGAGTAAAATCGTATTTTTTTACTTATGTTCTTTGTTAAAGCATGCTCATTGTCGCAGAGTTAACTCTTAAAGGACGTTTCCTGTGGGCAAAGCTGAAATCCAAATATCGGGTCGCTACCGATGTCGGGCTCAAGGAGGCTGAGCCGTTACAGGACGTTCCCAAAGAACAGCTCCAACCACAAGACCAACAGCCGGTCTCGGTTTCACTCCACGGAACGCAAAGCTGTGGATTATGTTATCTTTTCTCCAATATCTTCAAAGTATATATGTGTCTATCGTATTAAATTGTGCAGGCTAATGGCATATGTCGTTCACACGGTGAAAATTTGTTACATGATAGTTCTGAGAGATCATGCAGCCATTAGCCCTCGAGAATGCACACATGTTTTGAATTGCTCACCAGTTGGTCAACACGGTGACCATGGATTATATTGAACTGTGAAATTAAATTGTGTCGGCCAGGGTATGTTTCTCCAAAGGAGATTTTTATTATATGTCATGGCAGTTCTGAAGTCCATGTAACCCTGGTCCTTGAGAAGGCACGTACTGAACTACATGCAACGTCTATATGCATGCCCTTCCTTACAGCACAATGTCGCGGACCAGAAGCAGACGAAACTGGCGGAAGAGAAGACGTTGTATTGTATCAAATGTAATATGAAAATGTTAAAGTTGCCAAAAATTCTCACTGGAAATCTAACGCTCCTATAGCCTTGAATTTTAGACATGTTATAGCCTAAGTGACGACCTAGGTAATGCTGTTTTTATTATCAAGCTACTGCTGTTAGTTTTCCTGTTATAGCTGTTTTTGTACCCAGCATCCCAAATTTATATACACTGTATGTTATACCACTGCTGAACTTGACCCACTTTGGGATCTTCTGCACTCAAGCAGCCCAGTGACCCCGACACGCCTCAGTGCCTGATTATATAACGTTATGTAATGTTTCCCACGCTCAGCATGAGTCAGCACTTTTTCTACAAAAATGTAAACATTAGTCGCTAATTTTTGTAACTCTACTTTAACTAATTTTTACCACCAAACCGCTAAGCAGCGAAGGTTTTAGGTCTAAGCCAATCAATTGCTAAGCCAATTAGCTTCATTGTTATATAAATTGCTACACTTCGCGCCCACTTGCAACCTGCCCAGGACACTTTGAAGTCAGGCCATTGAGCTGACACACTAAAAGCTACTTAAAAGATCAGCTTGATAAGCTTAATCAAGCAAAATAAGTCTGATAATCAAATTCTTAACATACCACCACGCAGGCGACATGACGAACACTCCTTTTTCCAAGGCGCCCGGTTTTGGAGTGATGTAGTCAGGTCTCACTTGAATTTAGACATATATCCATATCAGCCCAGGCAGGCCAAGTGAAGCGAAGTGCTCACATTTTACTGATTTTTCCCAGGGCAGTTTTCTCTTTTCCTTTTGATATCGAGGTTTTTAAGTTTTCTGCCTATGGTTTTTTTCAGTTTCCTTACATTTTAAAGGTCACCTAGGCTCATTCAGCAAGTAACATTAACACATACAGTCCAGGTCAATAGGGACAATTAAACAGATTGTCCCCAGTATATATTATGTCAATACCATGTACCTGGCGCTCTCCACCTTCGGATGGAATGCTGTTTGCTTCTTGCTTTACCAGCTTAGCCGGCTAGTTTTTACCACCTAGGCCAAGCAAACAGAAGAAACCCCGAAGAGGGAGGGCGCTGCAATCAATTAGTATTAAGCATAAACCTAGAATCTAGCAAGTAGCCACCGGGTAAGGTCAACATAGACGTTCCAGGCCTAATCTTATGAGGGTAAAGATAGTCTGATCCTATGTTTAGTCACCCTACCTACCCTAGTTGCAGTTTAAAAGTTGGAGGTCAGACCAGATGTCCTAAGTTATCTAAAGAACTTAATCCTAGTCTCTAGTCACCTCAGCTGCCTACTTAATGTCGTGTCTAGTTAAGATCCATTTAAAAGAACATATTGTATGTCCTAAGCACAAAGGCTTAATCGCAATATTAGTCTTCTTTAAATATGTATCTGTAGGTTGGAGGTCTACCAAAGCGTAACATTAGCACCCCCAACATAGATGTTGTATCATTTTAATTGTATAGCTTTTATGTCAACTTACATGTTTATATGTTTAGCTTAGGAACAAAACAACAAAACTTTTTTCTGTGGTTAAGGCTGAAGGGGAGCACCCAAATGTATAATTGTCTTGTATGTCAATGTCTTACCATTGTTTAGACAAGGAGGTAGGGCTCAAGCCAATTAGTTACCCCCTTGTTATGTCACTGTGTAGATAATATATGATGTTTGTATAATCACCAATTAGGAGAAGTTGAAACAGATACTAAGCACCTAACCACTTAGAGGGACCTTTGAGGTTAACATTTGCGAAGTCAATCATGTTTTAGTCAACTGTCTCACTGTAACTCTAACCATATCAATTTAGCATTATCAACAACTGTATTAAAAGTGCCCGGTTATGACATGTCGCTGGCTTGGCCAATTATTATGTAAAGTTTACTATAGTCATAACCCTTGATAAGGCACATGTTCCTCAACTTTACTGTGTATTTGATAGCACAGATGGACCTGTAACTGAATGCTAACGGGTATCATTCAGCTTGTGGGGTTTGGGAGATATGTAAAGTCGAGTAGTCATTTAATCATGAATATTAACATAATTAGACATAATGCATTGTTCTATATAACCATATACTTGTCATTTATGTGAAATCTATAACTGAGTATTTTATGTACATTTCTGTATTGCTCCCCTGAATGCCATTTAGGAAACAGTGACTTGGAATCTCTTGGGTAAACATTATGTCCTTAATTTAAGCATGGGAAAATCTGGAAACAGTATTTTTGGTTAAAATGGTAAGAACTAAATGTCTCTTTTACTGGATCTGCTCCTACAATCTGTTATATAAATATACAACCTGCTTGGCCTTTAAGCCAATTACTCCACCCCTTTGTCCAGCAATCTGTTTGCAAGCTATCTGTACAAAGGGCCCAACATGTAATCCTGTTGGGGTGTTATTCTAAGGGCTGCAACCAAAGAGCCCCCTAATTGTAATCCCCTCAAATTGTTGGGATAACTTCTCACTTTAAAACCACTAAAACAACTTTATGAAAGACAGAGCAGATCCAGGAATGTATCACTCCTTTGAGGAATGCTATCTTAAATTGCATTTAACTAATAAATTGGGTAAACCAAATTGGGGACTTTTATGCAAATGGGAATTTAATGCTGTTAAGTTATAACACCTCTGAGAGCCAGTTCATGGGAGATCCACTCACTGTCTTCTAATTTATGCACACTTGTATAAACATAGCTGTGATGTCACACATTGTCTTGTCATGATAGGCCAATGGCCTGACCAATCATTGTTGACCAGCAACACAACAAAACCAGAGTGTTGCCTGGAAATAAACAGTTTCTGACTTTTAACCACACTTACTACTTGTTCTTACTTTAATCCGGATTTACTAAGTCTCAAGGATTCCCCTCCATTTCTGTTATTTAATTGGGAAGCAGTGAATGAGAGGAGTTGTCTTGGCAGGGATAGCCAATGACAACATTATATATAGGGAATTCATAAGGTGTAGATTCAGATTTAATCTCTTTTCATTTCATTTGCTTGCGTAATGTATAGGTTAAATATTATTTAACATTTAACACAAATCATTCAATTATAAATGCAGGATACCCAAAAATACCCATGGGAGTGCTTCAGCGTTCAGCCTTGGTCAATCATATTGTCATAGCTTCAGGTTCAGATTCAAGTTCAGATTCAGATATTATATAATTATTTCCATTTTGATTACTTGTATATTTAATTTAGCATCTTACACAAGTATTCAATTGCAAATTGAACATGTTAAGAAGACCCTAAAAATGTCCATTGGACTGATTCAGCCTTGGTCAATCCTGAGTTCAATATCTGGCCTGGGCGACCCATGTTGGATATTTGCTTCATCCTGTGCCATGAATGCATTTCCCTGATTACTTTAGTACCAAGATACCTGCATGTTATTTCGTCTTCTTAAGCCTTGTCAGTCACAAAATGCAGGACATGATGTTCACCCATCATCTGCTTTCCCTTGGTCTTTCTTCCTGCCTGGATGGTGGCATAAGTTGGATGCTTCTCTCTATTTTTCTGAATGCCAGTTCTATAAACTTTAACTTGACAACAAATGGCAACATTGTAATGAAATATTTATAGACAGGAAACAATGGAGTACATACACTATGTACATGATATTTCCCCAGACAAGAGTAATTTGAAAGTTTAAAATACTCAGGGGGGTTTCTTGCCAACTATAAACATGATAAAACAGACAATATTCAGTCTCATGATTCATGAATTTTTAAATGAGATGGTATCTGCCTCCAGGGCTGACTGATGTCTTGACGTTATGTTCTGGAGTTATGAGAGTCATAAAATGTAATGTTTACACATATCAGCTTCTGCCACTGACTGGATATATTTGAAATTTTCAAAGTCTCTGTCTGTTCCCTCTGATAGACGTACAACACAAACAATCCTCATCAATTTCATTTGCTATTTGATTAACTTTTTGTTATATACAATACAGTTCAAAATAAAGTATGGCTGCCCTAGCAGGAAGGAAGAATCGGCCACTACTTTACCCTTTCACACCTTTGGGCACCGCAAGATCACTTCTTACCTATGCTAATTGCAATTACACTGTCAGCTGTCTTAAGAGAGTTCTTAATCATGTTGATACGGGGATAAAGTTGGGGTGAGGAGGCAAAGGTAGTTGTAAGAAGATTCGGGGTGGAGAGGAATAATGAGGGCAAAACATGCAGGTAAACAGAGGATTTCTGACAGAAAATGTGCTAACCTTATTTTGGGTTGTACTGTAGCCTTGTTTTGGGTTGTACTGTAGTCTTTAAATTAAGTTTCAGACTAAGAGGCAACTTTCAATCTTAATAATTGCTGTATGTTACATTTTGATCTCAATACATTCAATTTTGACTTTATTGCAAATGATTCAATTTGATATTTGTTTGACTTCAAACATTGATACCCAGAACTTATTGAAACTCATTTAAATTGGATGCCTTTCACAAACTGAATCATGTGAATGGCATGGAATGTACTCTAATAAGGAAATCACAAGAAGCGATACTGCATATTCGGAATTGGATTTTCTTGGTTATCGTCTAATATATTTTTATACAAATTGAAAGAACTCAATGATGAGAAAGACCATGCAAATGAAACCCTATCTGCTGCAATCAAGAGCATTCAACGGCAAATTTAATTTGGCGAAAGCATGCCATGAGAATGCAAAGGAGCCTAAAAAGGCTGAAAGGATTATGAAGAAGCTCACAAGGAGAGATTATAAGGTCTCTAAAAGAGTATAAAAAGACACTAAAATCAATGAGAAACCAACTTATGAGCTCCTTTTGAATGTGGTATTATCATCTCATACATTTTGGTCTGGATTGGAGAAATGTCTTGATTTGAAATGCTGTGTTCACTGTTCAACTGATTCACAATGTATTGCTATTTAATCTTTGCAAGCTAATGTATTTCAATTAAGTGCAAGTCTGTTAAATTCCTAATTTAGTGGAGTTAAACCATGTAAATGCTTAGGGTCCGTAAGTACATAAACATTCTAAACTTATTATTAAGAATCAATAAACAATGTCAAACTTAAATTTGAGCTCCTCTTCTCATGTCTGATGACAAATGCTCTCTACCCGGGGCTCTCTAATGATTCCGTAAAATTCATTGGACCATTCTACATACAGTATCTGAAGATGAATGTTTCTTTTGCACCAATGATTTTCTTTGGAATATTTCCAATAAATGACTTCACCCTTTTTCCATTTATGCAAAGAGTGGGAATGAATTCCGCTGCATAGAACGCAAGCAATCACATTTTGAGATATATCTGAGATATTTGAGATTGGAGAAAGTTGCAAAGAGTTGCAACAATCGTCATCGGAATTAACAAAGGGAAATTTCAATATAAATGTTCCGTACTATTCTGTGTTGATGCATGCTCTGATGCTCTGGACGTCTAGAACTAAGACATATAATTGGTGATAATACAAAAAGAGAACAATGTCTGCAACCATTAAAACAAATCCACCGACAAATGAATAAATATAAATTGTAGCATTATTTTCCAAGAGTGCTATATATCAACTTAGCCAACCCCTCTCCAGCTTGTCTGGGTCAATAAGCTTAATGTGCCTTTAAAAATGCCTCTTGACCACTGTTGACATAGTCTGAACCGTATTTACAAGCTTAGCAAAACAAGGCAGAACTGAGGTGTTTTGTGTTTGATTGGCAGCCTTGTCATGCCCTTATGCCTGCCCTGCAGCAGTAAAACGTAGCTGCTATAAATCCACCTGACATGCTTATCATTCAACAGCCATTTCTCAAGAGAGTACTGAGAACCAAAACTGAACCTTGCGCATGTTCAATCATGGGACCTGTTGAAGCCTCTCAGATTTCACAGATGATAATGGTTCCTCCATTGGATGAGTCTGGAGGACTAAGAAGAAATGATAGAGATATAGAAAAGAACTACTATGGACAGATTCAACAAGCCCCAGGCTTGTTGACTCATAAGTTAAGCCAACAACTTGTAGCAGGTGACATTTGGGCCAGAGGCTTGCTACAGGTGACATTCAGCTGATGACGTATACCTGTGAACTGCTATTTTGGTATACCCTGCACACCGTACACGATGAGTAAGAAATTGGATGCTTTTTCTGACATTAATCGCGTGGCTCTTCCGACGAAAAGACAACTTTTCCATATACCCCAAGGCCTTATAAAAGGCAACTCTAGCTGGTGGGCTTATTGACAAAACAAGTCAGGGTCACAGAGTGACACTATGACTATTGTAATATAATGAAGCGTCATGCATCCTGAAAAACAACTTTAACTTTTTTCTGTCTTATGGGTTGTTTTTCAATCGGGGTACATGGTTTTGTATTTCTCTCCAGTTCAAAACTTTACCGGCAATTTGCGAAGCATCTATTAACTTACATCAGACCTATCATTTTAAAGGTCTCAGACAGATCTATCTACTCATATTTAAGAAACCCTTACGGAAAGGTGCGAAACAGCGAAATCGGCCTCATTTGCATAACATGCTTGGAGGTTGTTCATTGGTCAGCTTTATTGGCGAGTCTGACTTAATCACTGAAGACTTTGCTGAAGTGAGGTAAAAGTAAAGGTTCTATTATTTTTAAAAGATGGGTAACCAAGCTAAGTCAGTGACTTGTTTCCCAGTTGGGCCCACAGCACCTCCAGTTTACGTCTGATGCAAACGACGCCATCGTGGAATGACGTGTTGGCAGGCCTGGGGATTGAACCCGGGTCCCAATCTTGTGAGGCGAGCACTCTACTTACTGAGCTATAGGGTCTGATAAAACAAAGCTGTGAAACAAAGGCTACTAAATAGAAGTAAAGCTTTGCAGGCTGACCCCAAATCGTGGGGATTCACAGAGTGTGGTGACCATAAGCCAATTCATCAGTTTGAGCAAACAACGCCTCCTTCAGGGAGCGGAGGGAGAAACTTCGTGAAAAATGCATGAGACAAGTCGGTCTATCTGACCATTTATAAATCATCACGTGAGCTAGAAAGTGGTGAAAAGATTGGTTGCTTGTGAAGTTGAAAATGTGTAAAATAGATGAATGATAGACTGCAAAATATGTGAGTCATGTCCATACATCATTTAATTAACTCACAAATTTATGGAAATTTTTTAAAAGTCCATGTAGTAAGATTAGACAGGTAAGCTCTTATTAGAGACAACAAATTGGCCACAAGAAAAGATTTGAGCTTTCCCATGTCAGCTGTGGGTATTTCGTTTGTTAGGACTTCGAAAATGGCCTCTTTAGTGTGATATAAATCAGAATTTCCTTTATACATTGTTATATGGTCAGAGGAATGTTGAAGACATTATAAATAATGTTGAAATTTATTTTAGCATTCCTGACATCACTCCATTTCTATTTGACATTTGAATTTAATGTGATTAAGTGCCTGTTTGCTGCAAGTTGAGCTTGATGCATTACAATGTTAAGCCTTTAAACCAATTAATTCTTCAAACCCATCCTTACATGCTTAAGAACTTACAGCCTCTAACAAGCCTAATTTACACAATATCAAATAACATTTAAGAGCATTTGTAATGATTTGAAGTGAATGTGGCCCACTCACATGTATACCCAGTGCTTCAGGATGAAGACAGAATGTGCAAAATCAATATGGAATTTTGGATGGATGGATTGATGATTCGGCCTTTATGTCCTGTATTTATGCACTTGGTATAGGCGATTTAGCGATTAGGACAGAAGGCAATCACGCACACCTTATCGTAGCTTGTGACGATACATATAGAGCTATCACCAACTACTATCGAGTTGTGCATGCAAATGAGGTGACAGATGATTGAACCAGCCGTCCAACATGGGTCCAGTGACCCCGCAAGAGCTGGATTGGAACCTGGGACCCAGTGGAACTTGTAATGGATAATGGAGAAATAGAAAAGTTGGATGGACTGTTGGACAATAAACAGAAATGGCGACAGAATCTCAGAGAAATAAACACAATTAAATCTGACACATCATATTGTATATATCTCATGCATTTCATGTCAAATAAAACTTCTTGAGTCTTGAGTCTTCCACATCAGCTGCTGAGGCAACAGAACAGCAGAAACCTCAATGAAATGCAGCTGAAATAGACAAGAAGAAATAGATGAAGTCAAATAGAATTGAGGCAAACAGAGCAGAAATCAAAGAACCAATAGAAATATTTCAACATTTGAGGTTGTGCATTCCTCTTTCTAACTCGCCAGTAATTGCTTCAAATCAATCTCAATTCTTGGCTTAATTCGACCCGTGAACGGAGCAATCTGCAAACATTCAACTCTAATTGGAATGCGTCCTTCGCAAATGGTCAACTTAATTAAACTCAATCAAACTCAATTTGCTTCCCACAGGTCAGGCGACGGCCAGAGATGGAGAAAAACAGCAGATTGATGTTTGATTTAACAACATTTAAAGCAAGGAGATAAATCCTATTAAAATATCTGGGGAGGGGGGTGTGGGTTAGCTCTGTTGGTGCAACTTGGTGGTACACTCGGCTGTCAATCGCTGGGTCCTTGGTTCAATTCCCTCTTCAGCCTGGTTTTGAGTTTGAAGAAATCATAATTTTTCAGTTACAAAAGTGAGTGGTGACAAATGTATTCTGTTAATATATTTTAGTTGTTACTTGTCTTCAAATGAATGTATATGTTAAAATCTGATCGGGAGCTCACTCTGCGCAGTTAGAATATTTGTTCTCCTAAATGTAGTGGGCTTGACATACTATACATGTGACACACAGAAAATATATACATAAAGACATATATGTAGTATTATGTACAGAAAAAAGTGTCAAAATAATATAAACATACAACACAATAACTGATGAATTTACCTTCAGGAGATTTGGTGAAATTCTATCCTTGCATAACAACTAATTTCCTGAGCAATATTGAACAGCAATATGATTTTTGGAGACAAGGAAGTTTAATAAACCTAGGAAAACATCGCAATATTGATCGTAAATATGAAAATGTTTTGATAAGATGACACTAATTGAGAGCCTGAAAAGGGAAAAGTAGGACATTCTTTATTTTATTCATGCATTTGGAAATTTGTTCAGAATGTATTTTAAAAATATTTTGGGACTTACTTTCTGCATTAAATAAAACCATGAGTAGGCCTACCATAAATAAAATAAATTTTATTTTAGCCAATCCTGTGACCATGTGGTAGTTCTTTTTCTGGTTATAAACTGGCATTTTCCCTGGAAAGCCAAGCCCAAACTTTTTAAGAGGTGTTGAAGCTCCATGTCACTCTCTACATGCACCTGATCATGAGATTGGCCTTATTTTATACTTTACTGACAATCATTGCTAACTGGCCAGCACTGATTAATTCAAGGGATCATGTCCAGGACAATCCTTGACAATGAAGTTGTCACGGAAGCCCTCTCTGAAATTAATGGCTTCAATTTCCCACCCACGGCATTGCCGTAATTATTGCCTAATTAGAAACCTCCAATTATGACAATTTAATAAGGACAAAAAAAAGGAGTAATTGAGAAATTGACAAATCCAGGTGAAAATGACAAAAGGGATGGGTCAAAAACGTTTCTACCATTGTTATTGTTTTAAAAAATCTGACAAATGAAATTTAAAAAACCTCCCAAGACATGATGCACATGATGAAGCTGTTTTGGAAATTAGCGGATGGAGATGACACTCCCAAGGTTGTTGCTCATCTGATTAAATGAGATGTTAAAATTGCCATTCTTTTCCTTTCCCCTGCTCAAGTTCTCATTAATTTACCACCAAGAAATACCAGGGTGCTCTGACTGGATTTATTGTATTAATGTATATTTTGGACCTTTTAGGATCAGGGTGGAGGGTCAGGTCACTCTTAGCTTGCTGGGCTGCGAATCTGTGGGTCCCGGGTTCGAAGCCAGCTCTCACAGGTCACCTGGCCTGTGTTGGGTGGCTGTTTCAATCATCCTTCACCTCATTGTATTCTCCTGCGGTCGTAATAGAGCCTACCAAGTGCATAAAAACAGGACGTAAAGCCCCAATCATCCATCCATCAAGCGTCTGGTACCATTAACCTATTTGATCAATGCTACTGAATTAATACATGTACAGTCACTACTTCTGAAGCTAGAATTGACTTTATGTTAATCTAAAGAAATTTTTATGAAGTTATAAGGAAGGATTGTGAGGAAGGATTGCAAATCGGAAGCTCTTGGATTCCGCATCCAGGGTAGCTGCCTAACGATGGGTGGTTCAGGTTCCAGGAAATGGGATCGGAATTACATTTAATCGCCTCTTGAGAGAATTAGCGATATCTGCAAATTTTGCCAGAGGACCGGTATCATTTATTGGATACAGACATCAGATGAGCTTTAGTTACAAGAGAATTTAGCTTTTAAGAGGTTGAGATTGTCTCAGTGAGGTTTCTTCTTCTATTAATTGATGAAGAAGATTGGAAGAATAAGTGTAAGAATTATTTAAAGGGACGAACAATCAAGCACAAGCTAATGTTATAATGACATTGATGTTCTACAGCAAGTAAATTGAACATGGATTGACGGGTACACAGATGGAAAGATAAATAGATAAATAAATAGATAAATGAATGGATAAACACTTAGAAGAACTGACTGATGACAAATAGAGATAGCGAGAAAGTGCTGATTAGGCAATGGTATACGTGTAGGAAGTGGCAGTGGATAGGTACATGTATTCATGTATATGGAAGCTGACAGATCTTATTCTCCATTATTCTCCAGCTGAAACACAGGAATTCTCTAATTCTTTTTAGCTTCGATCCAGTAAGTTTGTGAGCCAATGTAAATAGAGCAAGACCGTTACAAACTTGCACTGAGTGGCTTTTCGGTCAACAACAAGAGCAAGTTGACATACCACAGTGAATACAAATACATGTTACAGCGACCGCACTTAAGGCACACAGGTGCATCTGACATTCTGACAGTTATTCAAACTTGACCTACTTCGTCAACTTAACCTACTTTGTCATGGTCATGCATGTGCACAACTGGTGCAATGATGGCACATGCTTTGCAGCTATCTCTGTTCACCTGGGCCTATTTTGGACTACAGTTTCGGTCATCCCTCTCCTCATTGCTGTGTCTCCGTCTGTCCTAATTTAGCCCTGAATGACCCTGTGCTACTCGCAGGGTCTCAGGGCTAGTCCTAATTAGCATCCCAAGTGCATAGATATACGTTGTAAAGCCCAGGGCCAAGTCATCCGTCTGTCTTTCTATTTTGTTTTTGTATCTAGTTTTCTCTGGATTATGGGGTCATACATGATTAACACATGCGATTAGCTGACCTCCAAATGGCTTCTGCTTGAAGCTTTCTCGATTGCTTGGTAAACGGTCAGTGATTGTCCAGTCCTCTTGACATAATAACCCAGACTCAGGAGTGACCACTCAGAAACCTTTGAGTGACCACTCTTAGACACTGTTGGACACTTTGAGACCAGCTGAGTGTAGAGTACACACTGGTCAGTCGCAGGTGATGGATTAGCAGCATGCTGTGTCATGCAGTGACTGAGTGCTCTCTTCTCTCTGTATACTCAGTGTAATGTAAGTGTATACATTGTTTGGCATAGGGCCTACTTGTATAATGTACCTGATCCATGAAAAGATTGGTATTTGTACACTATTTTAGTGCTTCAGGAAGCTTGGTTTTGCACTCAGGTTCAGATTTAAATTCATTTTAAAACTCAGATATAATTTATTTTCATGTCATTTACATACATAATATATAATATAGATTATTTACATGTAGCATTTGACACAAACCATTCAATTATAAATGGAAGAAAATGGAAGAGACCCCAAAAATACCCAGTGGACTGCTTCAGTCGTGGTCAATCCTGAGTTCAATATCTGGCCTAGGCGACCCATGTTTGATATGTTCTTCATCCTGTGCCATGAATGCAATATCGTGATTTCTTTGGTACTACGATGCCTGCATGTTCTTTCGTCTTCTTAAGCCTTTTCAGTCCCAAAATGCAGGACATAACACCCATTATCTGCTTTCCCTTGGTTTCTTCCTGCCTTGACGTGTCCCCCTGTCAAATTAGCCTACCAAGAGCGTAATGCATGACGTAAAGCCCCAATCAACCATCCATCCATCTTCCTGCCTGGATGTGGCATATTTTAAAAGTGGAATGCTTCTCTCTATTCCTCTGAATGCTTGTTCTATAAACTTTAACTTGACAACAAATGGCAACATTGTAATGAAATATTTATAGACAGGAAACAATGGAGTACATACACTATGTACATGATATTTCCCCAGACAAGAGTAATTTGAAAGTTTAAAATACTCAGGGGGGTTTCTTGCCAACTATAAACATGATAAAACAGACAATAACCAGTCTCATGATTCATGAATTTTTAAATAAGATGGTATCTGCCTCCAGGGCAGACCGATGTCTTGACGTTACACTCCAAAAAATGTCGGGACAAAATTGGTTTTTTAGATTCAAAATGGTTTTTTGAAAAACCAATTTTCAATGCAAAAAACCAACATGGATTTTTAGCCTGGCTCGCCAGGCTAATTCAGGAGTAATGGTCTGAAAATATTGTCTGTCACAGGTTCAATATATCTGTTTTATTGGTTTGTTAGGGTAGCTAGATGTATGGAAATTACTTTTTTTTTTTCAATTTCAAAAAATTTTTTTTTTCCAAATTTTTTTTTCCAAGATTTGAAAAAAAAAAAAAATTCCACTTTTTTTCTAATTTTTTTTTTTCAAAAAGAGGAAATTGGGCAAACTCCTTTCCTAAATTAAAAAAAAAAGAAAAAAATTGTTTTCCTAGATTAAAAAAAAGAATTTTTTTCTATTCCGCCAATATTTTCAAAGGAGCAAATTGGCCGACTTCAAGATTTCAAAAAATCGTACACATTCTTTTCGTGGTTATTTTGATATTATTTTGTTCATGGAACAACTACAATAACAGCACTTCACTTGCCACAATTCAGAACCACCTTTCTGGGCCATTTCCAAAAAAGTAGACTTAACTATTTCACCAGCATTGCTACATATCTTGCCGTCATCACTGCTACAAATTTTGCCGTCATCACTGCCACTTGAGCCAGGCTTTGAATCCGCGGATTCTTGTTTTAAAAATCCATGTTGGTTTTGCATTGAAATTTGGTTTTTCAAAAAACCATTTTGAATCTAAAAAACCAATTTTGTCTGAAAAATTTTAGAGTGTATGTTCTGGATTTATGAGAATCATAAAATGTAATGTTTACACATATCAGCTTCTGCCACTGACTGGTTATATTTAAAATTTTAAAAGTATCTGTCTGTTCCCTCTGATAGACGTACAACACAAACAATCCTCATCAATTTCATTTGCTATTTGATTAACTTTAAGACATGGCCATTAAACCACCATTTCTGATGGTTTAATCAGAATTTCTGATCGTATTTAATTTTGTAAAATCCATCAACTGAATGTTCTTATGACTATTAGAGTCTTTGGGCAGAAAAAAAAGTTCAATTTTGCTGTTTGCTGTCTCATACATTTTGTTATAAACTCTCATTTTATTGTAAACAATTTATTCATTTGTTTAAAAATAAAAATGCAATATTTTCAAGACTTATTACTTTAATTGGAAGAATGTCTTAGAGTAAAAACTGCTATGTACTTTTTCGATAAATTGCTGCCTGATCTCAACACAACTTTATTGCAAATGATTCAATTTGATATTTGTTTGACTTCAAACATTGATACCCAGAACTTATTGAAACTCATTTAAATTGGATGCCTTTCACAAACTAAATGGCATGGAATGTACTCTTATAAGGAATTTACAGGATGCGATACTGCATAATTATGCAGAATTGGATTTTCTTGGTTATCGTCTAATATATTTTTATACAAATTGAAAGAACTCAATGATGAGAAAGACCATGCAAATGAAACCCTATCTGCTGCAATCAAGAGCATTCAACGGCAAATTTCATTTTGCGAAAGCATGCCATGTGATGCAAAGGAGCCTAAAAAGGCTGAAAGGATTATGAAGAAGCTCACAAGGAGAGATTATAAGGTCTCTAAAAGAGTATAAAAAGACACTAAAATCAATGAGAAACCAACTTATGAGCTCCTTTTGAATGTGGTATTATCATCTCATACATTTTGGTCTGGATTGGAGAAATGTCTTGATATGAAATGTTGTGTTCAGCTGATTTACAATGTTATTGCTATTTCATTTTTGCGAGCTAATGTATTTCAATTAAGTGCAAGTCTGTTAAATTGCTGTTTTAGTGGAGTTAAAAAATGTAAATGCTTAGGGTGCATAAGTACACAAACATTCTAAACTTATTATTAAGAATCAATAAACAATGTCAAACTTAAATTTGAGCTCCTCTTCTCATGTCTGATGACAAATGCTCTCTACCCGGGGTTCTCTAATGATTCCGTAAAATTCATTGGACCATTCTACATACAGTATCTGAAGATGAATGTTTCTTTTGCACCAATGATTTTCTTTGGAATATTTCCAATAAATGACTTCACCCTTTTTCCATTTATGCAAAGAGTGGGAATGAATTCCGCTGCATAGAACGCAAGCAATCACATTTTGAGATATATCTGAGATATTTGAGATTGGAGAAAGTTGCAAAGAGTTGCAAGGATCTTTATCAGAAATTATGAAGGGAAATTTCAATATAAATGTTCCATGCTATTCTGTATCATGCATGCTCTGTTGCTCTGGATGTCTAGAACTAAGACATAATTGGTGATAATACGAAAAGAGAACAATGTCTGCAACCATTAAATAAAATCCACCGACAAATGAATAAATATAAATTGTAGCATTATTTTCCAAGAGTGCTATATATCAACTTAGCCAACCCCTCCCCAGCTTGTCTGGGTCAATAAGCTTAATATGCCGTTTGAAATGCCACTTGACATAGTCTGGACATTATTTAAGCTTAGTAAAACATAGCAGAACTGCTTGATTGGCAACCTTGCCATGCCCTTATGCCTGCAGTAGCAGAGCATAGCTGCTATAAATCCACCTGACATGCTTATCATTCAACAGCCATTTCTCATGAGAGTATTGAAACCCAAAACTGAACCTTGTGCACGTTCAATCATTTGACCTGTGGAAGGCTCTCCGATTTCACAGATTATAATGGTTCCTCAATTGGATGAGTCTGGAGGACTAATAAGAAATGACAGAGATATAGAAAAGAACTACTATGGACAGAGCCATACAACCCTAGGCTTGTGACTTATAAGTTAAGTCAACAACTTGTGGCAGGTGACATTTGAGCCAGTGGCTTGCCACAGTTGACATTCAGCTGATGATATATACCTGTGAGTTCTATTTTGGTATACCCTTTACAGTGCACACCCTACATGATGAGTAAGAAATTGGATGCTTTCTCTGACATTAATCGCATGGCTCTTCCGACGAAAAGACAACTTTTCCATATACCCCGAGGCCTTATAAATGGCAACTCTAGCTGGTGGGCTTATTGACAAAACAAGTCAGGGTCACTCACAGAGTGACAGGGTCACAGAGTGACACTATGACTATTGTAATATAATGAAGCGTCATGCATCCTGAAAAACTACTTAACTGTTTTCTGTCTTGTAGCCTACATCCTGTTATTTATATAAATGATTGGTTGAACTACTTGTTTGACAATGCAGTCAATGTACTCGTAATGGGAGTTTCAGGCTTAGAGGGAACTCTTTCAGTCTTGATTTTTGCTGTCTGGTATGTTACAGAAAATCATTCATTTTGCCATTCTTGATTGACTTTAAAAATTGATACTTCAAGGTATGTACTCTTCTTTAGCGTCTAATATACTTTTGTGTAAATTGAAATAATTCCATGATTGGAATGCCAAGCCGATGAAACTCAATCTACTGCAATCAAGAGCTTTCAAGAGCATTTAAGAGCAAATTTTATTTTGGAAAGCATGCAATGACCCTTTTGAATGTAAAGGAGCCTTAAAGGATAGCAAAAAGACAAACTCCTGAGAAGAGACTAAAATTACCCTGAGAGAGTATATAAAGAATCTAAAGAATCTAAAGTCAATGTCAAGTGTACTCAATACTTCTCATGAGCTCCATTCGAATGTGGTAATTGTGGTATTATCATTTCAAACTTTTTGTCTGTATTGTGTTGTTAAATACTGTATGTGAACGATTGACTAGTGATGCACGGATAGTGAAAATAGCCGGATACCGGATAATCCGGCAACACCAACTGCCGGATACCGGATAGCAACCGGATAGTTGGAACCGGATAGTAAACATGCGAAAAAAGGAAGTTTTTTGGCATTTGTGGTTGATTATGAATATTTTTTATGAGAGCTGAGACATATTGGTCCGGCAGGAGGACTGTTCCTCTGATGGAATGTTTTTCATTTTGTTCTGTAACTGAATTCTGATTTTGAAGATGGTGAAATAATGTTGTTGACTCTGTCGTGGTTACGTTCCTTTGGTTATTATCAAAATTTTAGCCTTTCATTAAGTTTTGAACATGCCAGATATCCGGTTCTGATATCCGGTTCTCATACCCTCATTTTGCCGGATACCGGATATCCTGCAAATTGCACTATCCGGCCGGATACCGGATACTGTGCCGGATATCCGTGCATCCCTAAACGATTCCCAATCTATTTGTCACTGCTATGCAGTCTTGTCAAGCTATTTCAACCAAATGCAAACTCTATTATGTTGAGTGAAGTAATGTGAATATCAAAGTTCTAGAAGTAAAAAAAAAGTTCAAAATAATTCTGTAAAGAATCTACAATCAATGTGAGGCAGTGATTTGAGCTCCTCTTCTCATTATGTATGAGGAATGTTCACTAATGATACCATAAAATGCATTGGACCATTCTGCGTAGTACAAATATGTTACTTTTGCCCGAATGATTTTCTTTGGAACATTTGCTTTAAATGGCTTCATCATTTTTCCATTTATGCAAAGAGTGGAAATGAATTCCACTGCAGTGAACGCAAGCAATCACATTTTGAGACATATTCAAGATATTTCAGATTGGAGAACATTGCAGTGGGTTGCTTGCAAGGATCGTTATCAGACACTACTTTGGGATATTCTGATATATGAATGCAATGAATGGTATTCTGTATTCATGCATACTCTGATGCCCTGGACATTCAAAAACAGTGACATAAGAATACAAAGAGAGAACAATATCAGGGTCTGCATTCTGCAACCATTAAAATAATTACAACAACCAAATTTATTGGCTGAACATTTTATTTCAAGCAGCAAGACCTTACAAACCGATCATAACTATTTCGAATTCCTAAGAAGGTGACCGTAAGTCGATTCATCAGTTGAAGCAAACATCACAACCCCCAAGGGATTGGAAGGAGAAACTTGGTGAAAAATGCACAAGACAAGCCGGTCTGTGTGTCCATTTATAATCTTACTGAGCAGCAAGTGGTGAAAGGGATTTGTTGCTCAGGGTGTTTGAACATTTCGAGACGGACTCATCTTTAAACCTTGTGTTTCTATGAATTTGGTAGTAAGTAGGAATATGAGCATTAAGCGACAGATGTTCAGGGTTTCCGTTCAAACAGGGGGATCCATGTCTTTCTTGGGTAGTAGTATATGATGACAATGATGTTATTCTGATGAAGTGCTCCAAATAACCGAGCATGTCATAGACTTGCATTGTTTTATGCGCTAGAACTCATCTGTTTGCTTCTTCAAATGACATCGTTTTGCTTTAAGATTGACAGAATCCCTGTCATTACTGGTAGAATTATTCTTGCCTCTTGGCCTAATGTGTTCATTCTTCAGCAGTAGATATAAGAGCCGGGTTTAATTGAAGGGATTGTTTCTCTATGAATGAATCGTCTTTTACTGCAATTTAATGAGGATTCTATGAGTTTTGAACAAGGATTGTAATAGTCGTGAGTGTTCTTTTGTTTGATTGGCAACCTTGTCATGCCCCTGTGCCTGCAGCAGTAAAGAATAGCTGCTATAAATCCACCATCATGCTTATCAATCTACTGCTATGCCTCTCTTGAGTTCAGACCAAAACAGAAGCTTGCACATTTTCAATCATGGAAGGCTCTTAGATTTGTCAAATGATAATGGCTCCTTCCATTGCAAAAGTCAGGCAGTGTTATGTCTCTATTGATTGGTCATCGGGGTTGCGCCATTAGGACATGATTTGTGTGTGTGTGGTTGTGTGAATATGGAAATTACAAGAATGGAGGATAAGTCTGGAGGACCAATAAGAAATGATATAAATATATAAATGAACCACTTTGGGCGGAGCCATGCAGCCCTGGGCTTGTTGATTCGTAAGTCAAGCCAACATCTTGTAGCAGATGACATTTGAGCTTGCGACTTGCTACAGGTTACATTCAGCTGATGGTAACTTTGTACTGCATACACTGCACACCCTACACAATGAGTAAGAAATTGGATGCTTGCTCTGACATCTACCTTGTAGTTCTTCAGACAAAAAAAAAATGTTTTCACATATCGTCTGGCCTTGTTAAAGGCAAATCTCACGTAATATCCTGTGACCTCATTGCAAGCTGAGAAATTACTTTAAAGTTGCTGTTTTCTATCCTATACATACTGCTTGTATGATTGATTTAGCTGTTTGTTTGATGGAATGGGCAATGTACTTGTTATGAACTTTCAGGCTGAAAGGGAACTCTTTGAGTCATCATATTTGCTGTCTGGTACACTTTGGTCTCCATTGCGACGTTAATAAAAATCATTAATTTTACTATTTTTTTATTTTTGTTGACTTTGAAAATTGAAATACATACTTCTTGAAACTCATTTAAATTTAATGGCATTCATGGACTCATTGGCAAGGAATGGAATGTACTCTTGTTTATCATCTGATATATTTTTGTAAAAATTGAGAGAATTCCATTATGGGAATGCCAAGCCAATGAAACTCAATCTACTGCAATCAAGAGCATTCAAGAGCATTCAATAGTAAATTCATTTTGTGGAAGCATTCCATGGCCCTCTAAATGTAAAGGAGCCTGAAAGGATAGCAAAAAAACTCATGAGATGAGACCAAAATGTCTCTAAGGGAGTATATAAAGAATCAAAAATGAATGCAAGGAAAACTTACAAGCTCTTTTTTAATGTGGTGTATATTATCATCTCATACATTTTTGTCTGGATTGGTAAAATGCCTTGATGAGACATGGTGTGCATTGTGTAAATGATTCCAAATCAACTGCTATGCAGTCTTGTTGAGCTATTTAAATAAATGCAAATTCTTTTTTGCTGTTTTGTGGAGTTAATTAATGTAAATGTTGAGAGTCCAGAAGTCCAAAGAAGATTTTAAAATGATTCTGTGAAGAATCTATAATCAATGTGAATGGTGAAGCAAATTTTTGAGCTCCTCACTAAGGAAGCTATTAAATGCATCTGACCATTCTTTGTAGTCTATCTCATGATGAATATTAATTTCTTTTGAACATTGCCTTTATATTGCTTCAAACTTTTCTATTTATGCAAAGATTGAAATGAATTCCACTACAGTGAATGCGAGCAATCCCATTTTGAGATATATGTCAGATATTTGAGATTGGGTGAGTTGTGGGGAGTTGTCAGGATCTTTATCTGAAACTGCTTTGGGAAATTTCAATATAAATTTGCCCTGAGCACTATGTACATCCTGAACAGCTAACCCCCTGTCTTGCTTGTCTGGTGAATAAGCTTGAATATGCCATTACTCCTATTTAATAATGTAATGATAATGTTTATTCCTTGATAAAGTGCATTACATAATTATAAAAAAATCATCTCAATGTGCTGTACATACATGTATAAGTAATAAATAATGTAAAGTATCACAATAAAATGAGAGTAAAATCACAGCATGAATGAAGACTAGAATTTACATACTGGAAGATTTCCTGTAAAGCAGGCAGGCCTTACAAACTGACCTAAATTCTTTCGAATTCCTAAGAAGGTGACCGTAAGTCGATTCATCAGTTGAAGCAAACATCACAACCCCCAAGGGATTGGAAGGAGAAACTTGGTGAAAAATGCATGAGGCAAGTCGGTCAGTCCATCCATACATTATCTTACAGAGTAGCAAATGATGAAAGAGATTGGTGGCTGTTTGAAAAAGTCAAGACAGACAACTTATAAACATGATAAATCAGTCCGTGTCATACTGTGTAGCAATAAGGGATGTTTGCAGAGAAACATGGGATGTCTTGCTGGGGAAGTAAATCATAATAAATAGTAAAAGTAACAGAGTGCTAGGAATTGCTGTGCATATCATGACCTTCCATTATTTTTACATAGTTCTGTAGAACTCATCTGTTGCTCCAATAATTCTTTGCTTGAAGAGTTGACAAAATCTCTGTCATTACAGGTAAAAATGCTTTCTGTCCGTACGTCATATTTTTGGAAAGTAAGTGATTTTTTGCTCAGGGTGTTTGAAAAAGTCGAGGTGGACTAGTCTATAAGCATGATGAATCAGTACTTGTCATACCAAGTAGCAATATGAGCAAGGTTTGCTGCGAAACATGGGATGTCTTGCTTTGGTATGGTCACAATGATGTTATTCTAATAATAATCGTAATAGAGTGCTTTGAATTGCTGCGCATATTGTGAACTTATATTATTTTTATATAGTTCTATAGAACTCATCTGTTGCTCCAACAATTGACATTTCCTTGCTTGTGTGTTTTGTGTTTGATTTAGGAACCTTGTCATGCTCCATCACCTGCAGCGGTAAAGCTTAGCTGCCATAAATCCACCAACATGCTTATCATTCTACAGCCATGCCTCTCTTGAGTTAAGACCCAAAACAGATCCTTGCACATGTTCAATCAACGGACCTGTGGAAGGCTCATAGATTTGTCAAATGATAATGGCTCCTTCCATTGCAATAGCGGGGCAGGTATGTAAAAAAATAGTGCATTTATACATTGAAGCATGAAACTTGGCGCACACTTAAAAAACATCTATACAAACATATTTGGATAGGGAGCCACTTCAGATTTAGCTTAGGTGGCTACTGGCAGCCATTTTCCAAAATGGCAGTCAATTCTTCCATTTTGTTGCTTTCTGAGTAGTACCTACAAATGGAATACACGTGAATATTGTTTTTTATTGCTTCTCTTAGTATTCAGTACATTACTATAACATGTTTGGAGCCTTGGTCTATTTTCAGGCTTGTTGGAATCCTTTTTGTTAGGAATATTGATTCAAACACTGGATTTCGCGGTTAAGGCACTTATTTGAATTCATCGTAAGAAGAGCTTTCAAATGAGTACCCGCATCAATGGGTTTCGTAAACTTGGTACAAAAATGGAAAAAATGAAAATAAAATGATTTTTGAAGATTTTGTTTTGTCTTTAATTTTTGACCAAACATTCACGGAAACTATTGATGTGGCCATTCATTTGAAAGCTCTTCTTACAAGGAATTCAAATATGTAGTCAGTTTTAAAATCAATTGAGATTCCATGAAACTATTGGAAACCGCAAAAATGATACATTTTCTTCAACAGTTCTAACAAAAAGGACCCTGACTACCCTAAAATTCCTCAGTTCAATTCAGAAATCAATTGATAATGTTTTTTTAGATCAGTAGAAGGAATAATGAGCACTGTTTTCATACTTTCAAACTATAGGTACTTCACAGAAAGCAGGAAAATGAGATAATTAGCCGCCATTTTGGAAAATGGCTGCCATGGGTCAACCAGGTCAAATCTGAAGCGGCTCCCTATCTAAATATTTTCTTTAAAAAGTTTTTGAAATGTGTGCCAAGTTTCATGCTTCTATGTATAAATGCACTATTACTCCCATATTCATGACAAATCTGCCCCGCTACAAAAGTCAGGCTGTGTTGTGTCTTTATTTATGGTGGTCATTTAGATCGCACCATTATCATGATTATAAAATTATGTGTGCCTGTGTGGTTGTGTGCATTGGAAATTACAATAATGGAGGATGAGTCTGGAGGACCTATGAAAATGGTAGAGATATAGGAACTACTATGGGCAGAGCCATACAGCTCTGAGCTTGTTGACTCATATAAGTTAAGCCAACGACTTGTTGCACTTGACATTTGAGCCAGTAACTTGCTGCATCTGACATTCTGCTGGTGGGAACTGTTATTTTGGTGTACGCTGCACACCGTACACAATGAGTAAGAAATTGGATGTTTTCTCTGACATTAATCTTGTGGCTCTTCCAACAAAAAAGACAACTTTTCCATACATCCTTTGGCCTTGTAAAAGGTAAATCGCACATAATATCCTGTGACCTTATTGACAAAACAAGTCAGGGTGACACAGTGATACTCTTGCTATTGTAATATAATCAATAATGCAGCTTCATGAATGCTGGAAAACAACTTTAAACTTGCTGTTTTCTGTATACAGATACTGTTATTTTTATAAATGATATATTTTTGTATAAATTGAAAGAATTCCAAGATTGGGATCCATGGCCAATGAAACTCAGTCTACTGCATTCAAGAGCTTTCAAGAGCATTCAAGAGCAAATTTCACTTTTTAAAAGTATGCCATGGTCAATGTGAACATCCTCCCATTGCAGGGTTCGTTAATACCTACCCTGCCAACAAGCGCTATAAAATGACGGAGTGTATGAATATGCTAATCTATTTACAGCTTTTTTTCCGGCGATTAAAATTTGTGCTTTAAATAATTGTTAGTGGTTTTCTACAAAGAAATTGCTTAAAACAAAAAACAAGACAACAGTAACAACATTCATACATTCATTCAGTTGCTTTTAACAATGTCAAACTGTCAATTATATTGCTCACACCGGAGACTTGTTAATCTTTTAATGATTACTTCACTGAAACATAGTGCATGTGGTCAGGGTAGGTTCACTAGCCCTACACTGAGAGGTGAGGATGCATGTGAATGTAAAGGAGCCTTAAAGGATAGTAAAAAACAAACTCCTGAGAAGAGACTAAAATTACTCTGAGGGAGTATATAAAGAATCTAAAATCAGTGTGAAGCGTACTTATGAGCTCCATTCGAATGTGGTATTATCATCTCAAACATTTTTACCCCGCTGGCTATGTAATAGCCTACGGGGTACTGCAGTCCTCAATGCCTCAATGTGCTGGGGATTTCGTCAAGCATAACTCACTTTGTGTTGCTCATATTTCATTCAAATTTTGCCTGTTATCTTATTTTGTCATGCAGATGGGAATGACAAGTCCGTGCGTCCGTACGGACACACGGACGTACGGACACACGGATGTACGGACACACGGACGGACGGACGTACGGACACATGGACGGACGGACGGACACACGGACAGAAGGATGGACGCACGTACGGACGTACGGACACACGGACGTTGTGTTGCTCATATTTCATTCAAATTTTGCCTGTTATCTTATTTTGTCATGCAGATGGGAATGACAAGTCCGTACGTCTGTACGGACACGCGGACGTACGGACACACGGGCGTACGGACGGACAGACACATGGACACACGGACAGAAGGATGGACGCACGGACGCACGGACGGACGCACGGACGGACGGACACACGGACGTTGTGTTGCTCATATTTCATTCAAATTTTGCCTGTTATCTTATTTTGTCATGCAGATGGGAATGACAAGTCCGTACGGACACACGGGCCTACGGACACACGGACGGACACACGGACACACGGACAGAAGTATGGACGCACGGACGGATGGACGGACACACGGACGGACGGACACACGGACGCACGGACACGCGGACAGAAGCACGGACGTACAGACACACGGAAGGACGCACTGACGGACGGACGGCCGGACACACGGACGGACGGACACACGGACGGACGGACACACGGACGGACACACGGACGGACACACGGACAGACACACGGACGGGCACACGGACGGGCACACGGACGCACGGACACACGGACACACGGACACACGGACACACGGACACACGGACGGACACATGGACGGACGGATGGACACACGGACGGACACACGGACGGACACATGGATCCGAATGGTCTCAATGGCTTCACATAGAGCCAGCGGGGTTTACGTGCTTGCACGGTATTTTTGTCTGTATTGTGTTGAGAAATGCTTTGTGTGAATGATATATTTGCCTAAAAAAAGTAATCTCATACAAATTCTCAAAGGTTGTAGATCTGAAGTGTGATATATTGCCTGAAAGATTTTATTTCAAGCAGCAAGACCTTACAAACCGATCATAACTATTTCGAATTCCTAAGAAGGTGACCGTAAGTCGATTCATCAGTTGAAGCAAACATCACAACCCCCAAGGGATTGGAAGGAGAAACTTGGTGAAAAATGCACAAGACAAGTTGGTCGGTCGGTCTGTCCATGCATCATCTAACAGAGTAGCAAGTCGTGAAAGGGATTTGTTGCTCAGGATGTTTGAACATGTCGAGATGGACTCATCTTTAAATCATGTGTTTGTCAAACTGGGTAGTAAGTAGGAATATGAGCATTGAGCAAGGGATGTAATGGGCTTTCCAGTGAAACATGGGGATGTCTTTCTTGAAGTAGTATATGATGAAATGATGTTATTCTGATGAAGTGCTCCAAATAACCGAGCATGTCATAGACTTGCATTGTTTTATGCGCTAGAACTCATCTTCAAATGACCATGATGACATTGTTTTCTTGAAGATTTGACGAAATCCCTGTCATTACTGGTAGAATTATTCTTGCCTCTTGGCCTAATGTGTTCATTCTTCAGCAGTAGATATAAGAGCCGGGTTTAATTGAAGGGATTGTTTCTCTATGAATGAATCGTCTTTTACTGCAATTTAGCAAAAAGTCTATGAGCCTTGAACAAGAATTGTCATATTGTCATATCAGTCGGATTGTTCTTTTGTTTGATTGGCAACCTTGTCATGCCCCTGTGCCTGCAGCAGTAAAGCATAGCTGCTATAAATCCACCAACATGCTTATCGTTCTACAGCCATGCCTCTCTTAAGTCAAGACCAAAACAGAAGCTTGCGCATGTTCAATCATGGCACCTGTCGAAGGCTCTTAGATTTGTCAAACAATAATGGCTCATTCCATTGCAAAAGTCAGGCTGTGTTGGGTCTTTATATTCATTGTTGGTCAATGAGATTGCACCATTAAGACATGATTTGTGTGTGTGTGGTTGTGTGCATATGGAAATTACAATAATGGAAGATGAGTCTGGAGGACCAATAAGAAATGATTGAGAAATAGAAAAGAACTACTATGAACAGATTTATACAGCCCCAGGCTTGTGACTCATAAGTGAAGCGAAAAACTTGTAGCATTTGACATTTGAGCCTGTGACTTGCTGCAGGTGACATTTGGCTGGTGGGAACTGTTAACCTGCTATTTTGGTATACACTGCACATTGTGCAAAATGAGTAAGAAATTGGATGCTTTCTCTGACATTAACCTTGTGGCTCTTCCTACAAAAAAAAAGACTTTTCCATATATTCTTTTGCCTTGTAAATGGCAAATCTCGCATAATATCCTATGACCTTATTGCGGGCTGAGAAGTTGCTTTAAATTTGCTGTTTTCCCTCCTATACATACTGCTTGTATGATTGATTTAGCTGTTTGTTTGATGGAATGGGCAATGTACTTGTTATGAACTTTCAGGCTGAAAGGGAACTCTTTGAGTCATCATATTTGCTGTCTGGTACACTTTGGTCTCCATTGCGACGTTAATGAAAATCGTTAATTTTATACTATTTTTTATTTTTGTTGACTTTGAAAATTGATATACATACTTCTTGAAACTCATCTAAATTGTATGGCATTCATGGAGTGAATGGCAAGGAATGTACTCTTGCTTATTGTCTAATATATTTTTGTAGAAATTGAAAGAATTCTATGATGGGAATGCCAGGCCAATGAAGCTCCATCCTACTGCAATCAAGAGCATTCAGGATGAAATTTCATTTTGTGAAAGCATTCCATGGCCCTCTTAATGTAAAGGAGCCTAAAAGGATAGGAAAAAAGCTCATGAGATGAGACCAAAATATCTCTAAGGGAGTATATAAAGAATCAAAAATGAATGCGAAGAAAACTTATGGGCTGCTTTTGAATGTGGTATATATTATCATCTCATACATTTTTATCTGGATTGGTAAAATGCCTTGATGAGACATTGTGTGCAGTGTTTAAATGATTCCAAATCGACTGCTATGCAGTCTTGTTGAGCTATTTCAACCAAATGCAAATTCTTTTTTGCTGTTTTGTGGTGTTAATTGATGTAAATGTTGAGAGTCTAGAAGTCAAAAGAAGATTATAAAATGATTCTGTGAACAATCTATAATCAATATTTATCTAGCAAAGATTTGAGCTCCTCTTCTCATTATGTATGAAGGAATGCTCACTAACGATGCTATTGAATGCATCTGACCATTCTACGTAGTTTATCTCATGATGAATATTAATTTCTTTGGAACACTGCCTTTAAATGGCTTCAAACTTTTCCATTTGTGCAAAGATTGAAATGAATTGCACTGCAGTGAATGCGAGCAATCACATTTTGAGATATATCAGATATTTGAGATCGGGTGAAGTGTGAGCAGTTGTCAGGATCTTTATCTGAAACTGCTTTGGGAAATTTTAATATAAATTTTTCCTGAGCACTATGTACCTCCTCAGCAGCTAACCCCCTCCCTTGCTTGTCTGGTGAATAAGCTTGAATATGCCATTATGCCTATTTGAATACTGAAAGATTTTATGTAAAGCAGCCGGGCCTTACAAACTGACCATAACTCTTTTCATATTCTCAAGATGGTGACTGTAAGCTGATTCATCAGTTCAAGCAAACATCATGACCCTAAGGGATTGGAAGGAGAAAGTTGGTGAAAAATGCATGAGACAAATCGGTCGGTCTGTTCATTTATCATCTTACAGAGTAGCAAGTAGTGAAAGGGATTTGTTGCTCAGGGTGTTTGAAAAAGTCAAGACAGACTAGTTATAAACATGATGAATCAGTCCATGTCTTACCGAGTAGCAATATGACCAAGGGATGTTTGCATCGAAACATGGGATGTATAACTGGAGACGTAGATCCCAATGATATTATTCTAATAGTAATAGTAATACAGTGCTCCGAATTGCTGTGCATGTCATGAACTTCCATTATTTTTACATAGCTCTAGCTGCTCTATAGAACTCTTCTGTTGCTCCAACAACTGACATGTCTTTGCTTGAAGAGTTGAAAAAATTTCCGTCATTATGGGTAAAAATGCTTTCTTGCGTCTTTTCCTGATGTGTTAATTATTCAGCAGTGGCTATGACAGCCAATTTTAATTGAAGGGATTTTGTCTCTTTGAGTGTATTTTACGGCAATTTCATGAGAATTTTATGAGTTTATAACAGGAATTGTGAAGGTCTATGTTTTTACCTTCAGCGAACGAATTACCTTCAGCGAACGAAGTTCGAAGAAGGTATTGTAATCACTTGGGTAAAAATGCTGTCCGTCCGCCGGGCGGGCGGGCGGGCGGGTGGGCGGGCGGTCGGGCGGCGGGCGGATAGATCGTTTCCGGCCCGGCACTCGGCCTCTATTGAATGTATGTGGATGAAATTTGGTACACATCTAGCCTGTATAGTCTAGTTGTGCCTTTTGATGGTCTGATGAATAGATCTTAAATACTTTTTGAAATAATTAACAAAATATAAAAATAATTTTTTTTTGTTTCCGGGCCAAGGCTCGGTCACTATTGCATGTTCATGGATGAAATTTGGTACACACGTGGCCTATATGGTCTAGTTGTGCCTTTTGATGGTCTCATTGACAGATATTCTATACTTTCCGAAAAAATAGGAAAAAATATAAAAACATATTTTTTTTGCTTTTTGGGCTAAGACTCGCTCACTATTGCATGTACATGGATAAACTTTGGTACACATATGGTCAATATGGTCTAGTTGTGCCTTTTGAAAGGTCTGATGGAAATATTATATACTTTTTCAAATATTGAAAAAAACATAAAAATTATTATTTTTGTTTGTGGCCCAACATCCTGTCACTATTCCATATACATGGATGAAGTTTGGTACACATATGGCTTGTATGGTCTAGTTGTGCCTTTTCATGGACTGACAGATGGCTATTCTATAGTTTTTGTAATATTGAGAAAAAATATTTAAAAGAATTTTTTTATATCTGAGCCAAAACTTCCCCACTATTGCATATACAGTAATGCATTTTTAACCGGCCAAAAGCCAGTTATTAGAGGAGGGCTTAAACGGATTTTTGGTGAAATGGGACTCTAGTCCACTTGTCCATGTGTCAATGTGTCCTGTCCATGTCCTCTTTTCACTTGCCTTGCCCCTCTGAACACAGTGCTGCAACCCAGTGAGCAGGGCCAATGACAAATATGGACCTGCCCATTATGAATGGGGGATTCAGGTAGCTGTAAGGGGTTACCATGGTTACAGGTGCACTGAACAGCTGCAGCCAGCAGTGGGCCTGTGAGCCTCATTGGAGAAGGTGCCCCTGTGTCACTCAGGATTGCTTTTAATTCCAAAGCACTGTGAGAGTCAAACCATTTCAGTACTTGTGTTTTAAAATAATTGTTCATGCCTAGATGAGGCATGTTTGCTCAGTGGATCATTGTGTTTGTATAACACTTGGCATTGTGTACTTATTCACCAGCTTTCTGTACAGTGCTATGATGTAGTTATGTACCATTGCCAAATTATTCCTGCAAGCAATGTCTATCAACACCCATCCACTAAACTCCACCAAGAGACCAGAGCCTTTCTCAGTGCATTTCTCATTCTGACATAATATTTTGACAAACTTTATCATTACAGCCTGTAAATTTGATATGCATAAAATGAGAGTTTGCTTCCCACAGATTCTGGCACTCCGTGACTGTGAGTCATAATAACTGATGAAGTGTCATCTCCCCAAATTTAACATCCATGGGAAACATGGAGGCTGTTTGATTAGTCATGATGAAGAGAAGGCTATTTGATTTGTCATGTAACTAATAGAGTAAAATTAACGTGACAAATCATCAATATGATGATTCACGAGGTGCAATTTTCACAGTGCAACAGCCCACTCTGTTTGGATATCAGTTTTACAGATTGTAAACTAAAGTGGTGTTTTAATTGCAGTCTGCAGAAGTGGTTGCAAAAAGACGCTTGCCACCACACATAAACGGACCTGTAAAAATTCTGGCAGTCCGGTAAACCAGTTTTTACCGGCCCGCATGCCTTGTGAAAGGTCAGAGCGAGTTTAGAAGGCTGCTAGTATTCCACTTGGATTTATGAAATTTGGTGTAGGGATTCACTTTGGGGTCTCCCTCAAAATTTTTTGGAAAGATCCAAGATGGCTGACAAAATGGCCACCATATTTTGAATTGCCCACTGTGACTTTAGTATTTCACTTAGATTTAGTAAACTTGGTACAGGGATTCACTTAGGGGTCCCCCTCAAAAATTTTTGGAAAAATCCAAGATGACTGCCAAAATGGCCACCAATGTTTTGAATTGTCCACTGTGACTTTAGTGTTTCCCTTAGATTTATGCAATTTGGCATAGGGGTTCACTTAGGGGTTCCCCAAAGAATTTTTTTTAGAAAAATCCAAGATGGCCGCCAAAATGGCCACCATATTTTGAATTGCCCGCGGCGACTTTATTATTTGGTTTGGGGATTTGCTTAGGCGTTCCCTCATAAATTATGAGAAAATTTCCAAGATGACTTACAGTTCTGAAATATGGTATAGGCATTTGCTAAGAGGTTCCCCACAAAGTTTTTATGGCCTGCAGCAAACGCTATCAGTCTGGCAATCACTGCTCAATACAAAACAGTCCATGTAATAATATGTAAATCACCCTCTTCATGATTTCAATCCTGAATATACAATCGCCAAAGGCCGGTTTTGAATCCATGGATTCTTGTTCTAAACAAATCACCTATGCAATTTAGCAGCACTTTTTGATGCGTATAACACTTTATGAATCATTGGAAAAATAGAGATAATGGAAGGCCACTACTCGACCGCTATTGCATACCTATAAGCAATTTCGTAAACACACCAATTTTATGATATTATTGTAATCTTCTAAAAGTGTTATTCGCTGAAGGTTTGCTGCTGCGCAGCCTATGTTTTTGTTTGATTTAGGAACCTTGTCATGCCTATGCCTGCAGCAGTAAAGCATAGCTGCTATAAATCCACAATGCTTATCATTCTACTGCCATGCCTCTCGAGTTCAGACCAAAACAGAAGCTTGCACATTTTCAATTAAGGGACCTGTGGAAGGCTCTTAGATTTGTCAAATGATAATGGCTCCTTCCACTGCAAAAGTCAGGCAGTGTTAGTATGACTCTATTGATTGGTGGTCATTGGGGTTGCGCCATTAAAACATGATTTGTGCTTGTGCGGTTGTATGAATATGGAATAATAATAATGGAGGATGAGTTTGGAGGACCAATAAGAAAATGATAGAGATATAGAAATGAACTACTATGGACGGAGCCATACAGCCCCAGGCTTGTTGACTCATAAGTTAAGCCGACGACTTGTAGCAGATGACATTTGAGCTATTGGCTTGCTGCAGATGACATTCTGCTGGTAGGAACTGAGAACTGCCATTTTGGTATACACTGCACATTGTGCACAATGAGTAAGAAATTGGATGCTTTCTCTGACATTAACCTTGTGGCTCTTCCGACAACAAGACAACTTTTTCGACTCTTCCAACAAAATGATAACTTTTTCATATATCCCAAGGCCTTATAAAAGGCAACTCTTACATAATATCCGGTGGGCTTATTGTTATTACAACAAAACAAAGTCAGGGTCACATAGAAACAATATCAGGAGCTGTTCGGGAATTAATATCACAATAACCACTTTTGCCTTGTGAGGTGTAGTGATTGAGTCTCTGTTCAAATTATCATTTATAACAGCTGTGAGCCATTAGCCTGGTCACCATGATGGAATTTTGTATAAACAGGTGCCTCTCTCTCAGTTGAGTTCAATTACTTCTGACCCCAACAGTATGGGACAACAAGGGTGGGTCAAGGTCAAGGTTTTCAGGACAATCCAGGTCAAGGGTTATGTCCTAATGTCAAGGTCATGTCTGGCAATATTCCATTTAATGTCAATAATGGTGATTGGCTACAGTGCTCCAATTCGTACATGGTGTAGTTACCATCTGCAAAATGGCGACAAAGTTGTTGGTTTATGAGTACCTACATTGTCCTACAAAGAAAGAAGGCCTTGACCTATTAGAATCCTGTTTTCAAAGTTTGAAAATTTTCTGTTGTTTTCCATTATCCCAGTTCTGCCATTTCCAATAGAGCCTTGGTTTTTGCAATGGAAGGAAGCATTATCGTTTGTAAAGCTTTGGAGCTTTCGACAGGTCTCCCGATTGAACATGCTCAGAGTTCTGTTTTGGGCTGAAGAGTAACGGTGGTGGAACGATAAGCGTATTGTGTGGATTAATGCAGCAGTTGTGTTTTAGTGCAGCAGCATGACATGGTTGCTTAAGTAAGGTAGTATCATAAGCGAAAGCACACTGAAATTGTTGATTCCCATTAGAAATTCTTGATTCCCTTGAAAATCTCATAAAATCCCAATACATGATAAAATTTTGTTGGCATGGAAGATGATTCGTAAACAATGAAACAAATTCTTTATTGAAGTTGGCCATTTAATGTGTTACTCAATAATGAACAACATGTTTGGAAACTTTGGATACATCTATTACATGCTGAAAATCATTCATGCCAAAAAGAAAGGAATATGCCATGTTAACAAGGCTTGATTTATGGAAGTTGTTTCTGTAATTGACATGCAGTAAATGTTGATGATAAGTAGTTTAATCTAATACAAACACTGGGCTCATTGCAATGGTGATATAGGTGCTGCAATTCTATGCTTCTAAGAGAACTATTCTACAATCAGTGATTGATTATGCGTGGTAATTTGCTTTTGATGTTTTCTCATACCTGTTCCCCATGCAAATGATACACATGAAATAGTCTTGTCTCGGTAATGTTCCTATCCCTAGGATGGCTGTCTAGATCCTACACTGCTGTCTGTGAATTTCCTTGCCAATTGTTCTTTGAGCCATGGCTCATGGTTGACATTGGATGTGGCTCCTGAGAATCTGTAAAATTTCAAAAGAGACTGAGACAACATTGTAATGTGATGCATGGCTATTCCTTTGAATGTTCCCCAAGAACATCAGTATTAAAGGCTTTTTGCGCAAACCTCAGTGGACACGGCTGAGCTTTTAAAATGCTTTGATGTCTTCTAAGATGAAATGCAGCAGCCATGTTGAAGTAGCTGATGGAGACCTGGGACTGTCTCTAATCCACAGAGGACAGGGAACCAGCCTGCCCTACACCAGTCCAGTGCACCAGCTTAATCAGAGTGAGCATGTCCTTCACTGTGACGAAAAAGCAAGCCATGTTCTGGCCCATAAGGTGAGTTCAAGACCCCACCATGTCTTGGCAGCAAACCAAATAAGGAAGAGTCACTTGAGACTGACATGAATTCTCTTGATGCAGCTGCTTGAGTGAGTCAAAACAAACTGAAAAACAGCTGCCATGAAAGTTAATGGAGTAAGTCAATCCCTTGAAAAAAAATCAAAAACTGGTTACACATGAGAAATGGTAAACAACAGTAAAATGTGTTTTAACAGTGAAAAAAAAAAAGCACAGTGGAGATATACTGGATGATATGACAAATACAAAGGTCTATGTCTGATAGAGACATCTGGGGTAGTCTCTTACTTGTGCAGTATGCTCTTCAGAGTATTTACATGTTGCAGTTACCATCAGCCAGCTTTCACAGGTCTGTTGCAAGTTGTTGGCTTAACTAGCCATCTGAACCCTACTTGGATTTTCCTGCCATTTCATGTCCTTCTCCCATTAATATTACCCCAGTTCTACCTTTTTCACACAGTGTCACCCATTAAATGGTACAACACCAGTGACCAGCAATCAATAAACAAACAGCCTGGCTTTTGCAATGAAGGAACTATTATCGTTTGTCAAATCTTGCTGCTTTCCATGGGTTGCCCAATTCAACATGATTTAATATGCAGGGTTCTGGTTCAAGATTCTGTTTGGGGCTTGAGAGATATGGCTGTTGAACTGTAAGCATGTCATTTGGATTGATAGCAGCTGTGCTTTACTGCTTCAGCATGACACGGTTGTTTAATAGGGTCGTTTCATTAGCAAAAACACACAGAAATTAAGAATTCACTTATCAAAATCTCTTAAAATTGTCATAGAATTGCCATTAATGATGATCTATGTGCTTAAAAATAATCTGTTAAATTAAAATTGCTTGTTAAATGAGTCACTGAATAATCATAATATTACTAAAAGTGGCTGAATTGATTGCTCCAGCAACTGCAATCTGAGACTCCATTTTTTTACTGCTGCAAGGAAAAGGAAATATATATCTGATGTAGACAATGGTTGATTTGTCTGAGTTGTTAAGCTTAAGCTTATTATCTTTCTGAGCTCAACAGTCCACAAGCCCCTCACCATGTGAACCCCATTTCCAATTCTTACCATTCTTCCATTATTCCAGTTCTATGTACCATTCCAGACACACTGTGTTCCACAATTAATGGTGCTACAGTGCTACACGGATGACCAACAATCAATAAAGTCACAACACAGCCTGGCTTTTGCAATTGAAGGAGCCATTATCGTTTCTGTCAAATCTTCGGAGACTTTCACATGTCACCATTCACCAGATTTCACATGCGCAATGTGCAATTTTGGGTTTGGGGCTTTGGAGAAATGGCTGTTGAATATTGTTCAATGAACAATAAGCATGTCATGGTTATTTACGACCTTAGCTGTGTTTTACAACAGGAGCATGATAGGGTTGCCTAATACGGTCATTTCACGAGGCCAAATGCGCATAAATACATGATTTCATATTAAAATCTCATAAGATTCTCATAAATGATGAAATTGTCATTTGAGTTCAAGATGATTCATAAACAAAGAAACAAACTTTTGAATAAAATTTTCAAGTTCTGTTTGCTAACATTTCGATTTTCATTTTTACTAGAAAGAAAATAATAGACCATGTTAACATACTTGATGTATGGAATTGTTTCTTTGAACTTAACAAGAGATTTAGCTACTTCAAGCTGAGTGCTCATTGTGATGTTGACGTATGTGCTGTTATTCCATACCTCTAAGAGCACTTTGGTTGAAGCAGTAAGAGATTAGGTATTATAATAATAACACTTTGCCAATGGACACTTATAATTCATCAATCATGCCCTTCATCCTTGACAATGCAAAATGTGAGATTGTCTTGTCCCCACCCCTTGGACTAATGTCTGGATCTCACACTGGTATCTGTAAATTCCTTTGCCAATGGCTTTGATGCATGGTTAATTTTTGACGTGGCTCTTGAGAATCTGTCAAATTTCCTAAGAGACTCAAAGTACATTGTAATGTGAATATTTCTTTGAATATTCCCCAAGAACATCCATAAGGCTTTTCACACAAACCTCAACAGACATGACAGAGCTTTTAAAATGCTTTGATGTCTTCTAAGATGAAATGCAGCAGCCATGTTGAAGGAGCTGATGGAAACTTGGGACCACTGTGGACAGGGAACCCACTGACCCTGTACCACTCTGCAGCTGTCAGTCGAGTGCACCAGCTTAATCAAGTGAGCTTGTTCTTGAACGAGATGAAAAAGCAGGCCATGTTCTGACCGTAAGGTCCCAACCTTGGGACCTGGGCAAGTTAAAGACCCCACCATGTCTTTGCAGTCTTACAAATAAGGAAGAGTCACTTGCGACAAACATTCTCTTGATGCAGCTGCTTGAATGAGTGAAAACAAACTGAAAAACAGCTGCCATGGAGTAAGTCAATCCCTTGAATAAATCCATGACTGGTTACACTTTAAGAAATGGTAAACGATAGTAAAATATGTGTTAACAGTGAAAAAAGCGCAGTGGACATATACTGGATGATATGACAAATACAAAGGTCTATGTCTGACAGTAACATCTGGAATTTCTTGCATTTTGTGCCGTATGCCGAGTATTTACCAGTTACCATCAGCCAGCTTTCACAGGTCTGCTGCAAATTGTTGGGTTAACTAGCCATCTGAACCCTACTTGCATTTTCCTGCCATTTCATGTCATTCTCCCATTAATATTACCCCAGTTCTACGTTTCTCATACACTTAGTGTCACCCATTTACTGGTACAACACCAATGACCACCAATCAATGAAGACATCACACAGCCTGGCTTTTGCAATGCAGGAACCATTATCATTTGTCAAATCTTGTACCTTTCCACTGGTCGCCTGGTTCAACATGATTTAGCATTCTGGGTTCTGGTTCAAGATTCTGTTTGGTCTCGAGAGAAATGGCTGTTGAACGATAAGCATGTCATTTGTATTTATAGCAGCTGTGCTTTACTGCTTGAGCATGACATGGTTGTTTAAAAAGGTCGTTTTATGAACAAAAATGCAAAGATAGTCATGATTCACATTAAAATCTCATAAAATTCACATAGACTTGCAATTAATGATGATTTATGTGCAGAGAAACAATCTGTTCAATTAAAGTTGCTTGTTAAATCGATTGCTGGATAATCAACACTTTACTAAAGGTGGTTGAATTGATTGCTCCAGCAACTGCAGTTTGAATCACAGTCTTAAGTTGACATATTTGACTGCTGCAAGGGAAGGAAATATTACTGATGTTGACAATGGTTGATTTGTCGTAGTTCTTAAGCTCATCGCTTTTTGCTCAACAGTAAGCCCCTTGCCATGTGAACCCCATTTCCATATTTCTTATCATTCTTTCATTCTTCCTGTTCTACCATTCCAGACACACTGTGTGCCACAATTAATGGTGCTAACCCGATGACCAACGATCAATGAAGTCACAACACAGCCTGGCTTTTGCAATGGAAAGAGACATTATCGTTTGTCAAATCTTTGGAGACTTTCACAGGTCACCACTCACCAGATTTCACATGTGTAATGTTGGATTTAGGGCTTTGGAGAAATGGTTGTTTAACATTGTTCAATGAACAATAAGCATGTCATGGTTATTTACGACCTTAGCTGTGTTTTACAACAGGAGCATGATAGGGTTGCCTAATACGGTCATTTCACAAGCACAGATAACAGATATGCATGATTTCAGTCAATAGTCTCGTAAAATACTCATAAATGATAACATTTTCTTTGGAGTTGTAGATGGTTGGGAAACAAAGAAACAGAAGTTTTCGATTAAAATGTTCATTAAATGTGCTGCTGAATCATTTTAGGAACAGTGTGTTGCATCATCAAATTGCATGCTGACATTTCAAAATTCGTTTCTAGAAAGAAAAGAATATACCACGTTAACAATATTTGATTCATGGAATTATTCCTTTGAACTGAACATTAAAGTATGTTATTGAACAAGAGTTTTATCTCATACAAGCTGGATGGTAATTGCAATGTTGATGTACTTGCTGTAATTCCATGCTTCTGGGAAAACTGAATGAACTTTTATTCTAGAAGCGGTAATCAATTGTTTATAATCGTTTGCCGTGACACATTATAATTCATCATGCCATTACCCCTGGACAATGCAACAAATGAGATTTTATTGTCTCCTCCCCTCGGACTACTTTCTGGATCTATCACTGGTATCTATGAATTCCCTTGCCAATGGCCACTGAGCTATGATGCATGGTTGACATAAGATGTGGCTCCTGAGAATCTGTCAAATTTCCAAAGAGACTCAGACCACATTGTAATGTGATGCATGGATATTCCTTTGAATATTCCCCAAGAACATCGGTCTTAAAGGCTTTTCGTGCAAACCTCAATGGACATGGCAGAGCTTTTGAAATGCTTTTGAAGTCTTCAAAGATAAAATGCAGCAGCTATGTTTAAGTAGCTGATGGAGACCTGTCTCCAATCCACTGAGGACAGGGAACCAGCTGGCCATGCACCAGTCTGCAGCTGTCAGTCCAGTGCAGCAGCATAATCAGAGTGAGCTTGTCCTTCAACTAGATGAAAAAGCAAGCCATGTTCTGGGCAAAAGGTCCCAACCTTGGGACCTGGTTGAGTTCAAGACTCCACCATGTCTTGGTAGTCTGCCAAATAAGGAAGAGTCTTGAGACTGACATTCTCTTGATGCAGCTGCTTGAGTGAGTGAAAACAAACTGAAAAACGGCTGCCATGGAAGTTAATGGAGTATGTCAATCCCTTTAAAAATTCCATGACTGGTTACACATTGAGAAATGGTAAACAAAAGTAATATATGTATTAACAGTGAAAAAAAACGCAGTGGAGATATACTGGATGATATGACAAATACAAAGGTCTATGTCTGATAGAGACATCTGGAATTTCTTGCGTTGTGTGCCATATGCACTGCTGATTATTTCCAGTTACCATCAGCCAACTGCCACAGGTCTGCTGCAAGTTGTTGGCTTAACTAGCCATATGAACCCTGTTGCATTTTCCTCCCATTTCATGTCCTTCTCCCATTAATATTACCCCAGCTCTACCATTTTCACACACAGTGTCATCCATTAAATGGTACAGCACCAGTGACCACCAATCAATAAAGACATCACACAGCCTGGCTTTTGCAATGGAAGGAGCCATTATCGTTTGTCAAATCTTGTACCTTTCCACTGGTCGCCTGGTTCAACATGATTTAGCATTCTGGGTTCTGGTTCAAGATTCTGTTTGGGGCTTAAAAAGAAATGGCTGTTGAACGATAAGCATGTCATTTGGATTTATAGCAGCTGTGCTTTACTGCAGGAGCATGACATGGTTGTTTAATAGTAGTTTTATGAACAAAAATGCAAAGAAATTCATTATTCACATTAAAATCTCATAAAATTCACATTGAGTTGCAATTAATGATGATTTATGTGCAGAGAAACAATCTGTTCAATTAAAATTGGTTGTTAAATCGACCACCGAATAATCAACACTTAACTAAAAGTGGCTGAATTGATTAATGCTGTAGCAATTGCAGTCTTATGTTTAATTCTTTAACTGCTGCAAGGTAAAGGAAAAAAGTCTGATATAGACAATGGTTGATTTGTTGGAGTTCTTTAACTTGTCGTTTTGAGCTCAACAGTCTACAAGACCCTTGCCGTGTGAACCCCTTTTTCATATTTCTTGTCATTCGTCCATTATTCCAGTTCTACCATTCCAGACACACTGTGTTCCGCAATTAATGGTGCTACATGAATGACCAACAATCAATAAAGACACAACACAGCCTGGCTTTGGCAATGGAAAGAGACATTATCTTTTATCAAATCTTTGGAGACTTTCACAGGTCACCACTTGCCAGATTTCACTTGCGCAATGTGTAATGTTGGGTTTGGGGCTTTGGAGAAATGGTCGTTGAACGTTGTTCAATGAACAATAAGCATATCATGTTTATTTACGGCCTTAGCTGTGTTTTACAACAGGAGCATGACAGCATTGACAGGGTTGCCTAATAAGGTCATTTCACGAGGCCAAATATACTGAAATGCATGATTTCACATTAAAATCTCGTTAGATGCTCATCAATGATAAGATTGTCATTGGAGTTGAAGATGATTTGTAAACAAAGAACTTTTCGATTAAAATGTTCATTAAATGTGCTGCTGAATCATTTTAGGAACAGTGTGTTGCATCATCAACTTGCACGCTGACACTTCAAAATTCATTTGTACTAGAAAGAAAAGAATATACCATGTTAAAAATACTTGTTTCATGGAATTGTTCCTTCGAACTCAGCATTAATGAATGTACATTGTTGAAAAAGATATTTATCTCATACAAGCTGGATGGTAATTGCAATGTTGATGTACTTGCTGTAATTCCATGCTTCTGGGAAAACTGAATGAACTTTTATTCTAGAAGCGGTAATCAATTGTTTATAATCGTTTGCCGTGACACATTATAATTCATCATGCCATTACCCCTGGACAATGCAACAAATGAGATTTTATTCTCCCACCCCTCAGACTACTGTCTGGATCATGCATTTGTATCTATGATTTCTCTTGCCAATGACCATTGAGCTTTGTTACATGGTTGACATTGGATGTGGCTCCTGAGTATCTGTCAAATTTCCAAAGAGACTCAGCTGCTCAGACACATTGTAATGTGATGCATGGATATTCCTTTGAATATTCCCCAAGAACATCGGTCTTAAAGGCTTTTCGTGCAAACCTCAATGGACATGGCAGAGCTTTTGAAATGCTTTTGAAGTCTTCAAAGATAAAATGCAGCAGCTATGTTTAAGTAGCTGATGGAGACCTGGGACTGTCTCTAATCCAGTAAGGACAGGGAACCAGCCTGCCCTACACCAGTCTGCAGCTGTCAGTCGAGTGCATCAGCTTAATCAGAGTGAACTTGTCCTGCGACTAGATGAAAAGGCAAGCCATGTTCTGGCCATAAGGACCTTACCTTGGGACCTGTATGAGTTCAAGACCCCACCATGTCTCGGAAGCCTGCCAAAGAAGGAAGAGTCACTTGAGAATAATACCCTCTCAATCCTGCACTGGTGTTTAACATTCTCTTGATGCAGCTGCCAGAGTGAGTGAAAACAAATTAAAAAAATAATGGCAGGCAATAGGACAATCCGACAATTCTTTGAAAAAGCGATTACTGGCAACACAGCTAAGTACTAGTAATAAATGGTAAAAAATGATGCTGCAGGGTGTTGGCTTGACTTAAATGGCCATCTGAACCTTACTCGTATTTTTTAGACAATGCCCAATGCCCAAGCCCTTGATTGTATAGGTTTAGCATTTCTCGTTATTTTTCCGTAATCCTAGTTCTTCTACTCCATGCTCCATGCACCCTGTGACACACATTTAACAGACCAACGGTGTAAAATGTACACCAATGACCACCAATCAATAAAGACATCACACAGCCTGGCTTTTGCAATGGAAGGAGCCATTATCGTTTGTCAAATCTTGTACCTTTCCACTGGTCGACTGATGAACACATGCTGGGTTCTGGTTCAAGATTCTGTTTGGAGCTCGGGAGAAATGGTGGTGGATTTATAGCAGCTGTGTTTAACTACAGGAGCATGACATGGTTGCCTAATTTATTTAGTTTCACAAGTAAAAACACACAGAGATTCATGATTCACATTAAAATCTCATAAAATTCACATAGACTTGCAATTAATGATGATTTATGTGCAGAGAAACAATCTGTTCAATTAAAATGGGCTGTTAAATCTTTCGCTGAATAATTTACAGTGAACATTACAAGGGTGGTTGATAAATGGATTTTAGTGACTTCAGTCTGAGATCAATTCCTTGACTGTTGTAATAAAAGGTTTATTTGTCAAAAGTCTGATCTGCTAAGGGAATGTCAGTGGAATCAGGATTTTCAGCTACTTTGCTCCAGATGCATCTATGGATGTGTCGAGCATCATCTAAATTTGATATTTAATAGAATTTAGTACTATTTCAGTCAGTATCAACTCCTTATCATCTGTGAAAGACACACATCTAAAGTACTTTACATTGTTCTTCCATGAAATATTGCTTGTAAACATGGCAAAATACCCAGCAAAAGGTTATTATAAAATGTGCAGTGAAGTGGTTGGCTTAGCTTATTTGACTAATTTGAGTTAGCAAACCTTGGATCATATGAAGTTCATATGATCCAAGGTTTGCTAATTATGAACTGTACAATTCCATTTCTGTATTTCTCCGATTTCTTACCATTCTTCCATTATTCCTGTTCTACCATTCCAGACACCCTCTGTTCCACAATTAATGGTGCTACACCAATGACCACCAATCAATAAAGACATCACACAGCCTGGCTTTTGCAGTGGAAGGAACCATTATCGTTTGTCAAATCTTTGGAGACATTCACAGGTCACCAGATTTCTCATGGCATGCACAAGGTTCTGTTTGGGGCTTGAGAGAAACTGCAATTGAACAAGGAAAAGCACACAATTCAACTCCTTGAAAACTCTTAGATTCCGCTTTGAATCACAATAAAAGAGATTCATTGACAGGGTAACAATCTCTTCCATTAAAATTGGTTGTCGAATCTTGTTGCTGAATAATAAACACATCAAGAAAGTGGATAAATCAATTGCTTCTTTAACTCCAGCCTGAGAAAACCTACTCATGACACCTGCAAGAGAAAGGGAAATATCCTATGCAGACAGTGTTAGATTTCTAGCTTATATTTGTTAGTTTGAATTCAACAATGACAGTTGAATGGTTGAAACTAGAGCACTACACCAGTTTGATAAATACCGGCCGTACCGGTGCAGTCTGGCCGGTTCTCGAACCGGTTTTCAAAGCAGCACTTTCGGTTCGGTTCAATTATGTCATATTAAGCTAAAAAATCCATTTTATTGCCGAGATTTGAGAGAAAACATCCATGAAATCATGAGATGAACTCGACAACATTGTCATCTTGACGTCCGCTCCAGTGCGAGATCCACTTTCCGGGCCAAAAATTTGGTTTTTCGGGAAGCGGATTCTCTAAAATGCGGATCGGCCCGAATTTGCGGACCGATGGTACGAATCGTGTATCGATCAAATGTATCAATGGTATGTATCGTATCAAATGTTGGCAACGATATAGAGCCCTAGTTGAAAATATAACGTGATACATTGCATTCTCTGTTTTTATCTCGTATGAACTGTGTTTTGTTTATCCCACAATGCATGTTCATTCAGACATGAGATATAACACCTTATGAAATGTTGTAGCCTGGTTCCTCTGGTTGCAAACAGCTGCTCAGCTGTAGCCTCTGCGAACACCTTAAATTCTTTCCTATACAGGGCCGGCTCCAGCCAATTATGCACCCTAGGCAGAATCATGCTGATGCGCCCCCCCCCCATAGGCATACGGCGCGCGCGATTTTTGGGAGGGCGAGCGACATTTGCCCGAATTTCAAGATCTAGATTTAATACCATTTCAAATGAAGTTGCCTGAAAATCATTAATTTTCAATAGTGATTATTTAATCATCTGCCCTAATTTTTTAGCCCTTTTGCCCGAATCTTGCTGTTTCCCAAACTTTTGGGGGGCGATTGCCCCCCTGACACCCCCTCCGATACACCTATACCCCCCCCCCTTGGACGGAAAGCAAGGAGGGGAGGGGGCGCAGAGCAAGGAGAGAGCGAGAGCAAGGAGGGGCGCAAAGTAAGGAGGAGGCGGAGAGCAAAGAGGAAGCAGAGAGCAAGGAGGGGGCAGAGAGCAAGGAGGGGGTGCAGAGCAAGAAGGGGGCGCAGAGCAAGTAATGGCGAATAGCAAGAAGGGGGAGCAGAAAAAGGAGGAGGCAGAGAGCAAGGAGGGGGCAAAGTTTGAGTTAGCTCAAATGATAGAGTGAGATGGTTGCACAATTTGTTTGAGCCATGATAGCTTGTTGTTCTGAGTTATGATAATCTTTATGCTGTTATAACTTACAAACAATAAGCTATCTTGGCTCAACGGAATTGTGCAACCATCTCACTCAATCAATTAAGCCAACTCAAAATTCAAATTTTACAGTGAAGAAGGGGGGCAGAGCAAGGAGGAGGTGGAGAGCAAGGATGGGGCGCAGAGCAATGAGGGGGGCGCAGAGCAAGAAGGGGTGCAAAAATAGGGGGCGGAGAGAAAGGAGGGGGCACAGAGCAACAAGGAGGGTGCAGAGCAAAGAAGGGGGAGCAGAGCAAGGATGGGGCTCAGAGCAAGGGGGCACATTGCAAGAAGGGGTGCAGAGCAAGTAGGGGCGCATGGCAAGAAGGGGGTGCAGAGCAAAGAGGAGGCGGAGAGCAAGGAGGGGCGCAGAGCAATGTGGGGGCGCAGAGCAAGAAGGGGCGCAGAGCAAGAAGGGGGCTCAAAGGTAGGGGGTGGAGAGCAAGGAGGTGGCACAAGTAGGGGTGCATAGCAAGGAGGGGGCGGAGAGCAAGGAGGGGCGCAGAGCAAGAAGGGGCGCAGAGCAAGAGGAGCGCAGAACAAGAAGGGGTGCAGGGCAGGGAGGGGTGCAGGGCCGGGAGGGGGCGCAGAGCAAGGAGGGGCACATAGCAAGAAGGGGGCACAGAGAAAGTAGGGGGTGGAGAGCAAGGAGGGGGGCAGAGCAAGGAGGGGTCACAGAACAAGGAGTGGTGGAATTCGAAAAAAGAAAGGAATTAGATAGAATAACCAGGAAAGTTAAGTTTTAATTAAACATGGCATCACAGTATTTCTGAACTTCACTCAACTGCATGACTTATTGCAAATGTCCAAGTATTATTAATTTTCTTGAATAAATACTATTTCTCTCGCCTTTCATTTTACTTGTTAACTATGGCAAGAAAAGTGAGTGCATGTGGTTACGCGTGTACATGCCTCCTTGCTCTGCGCCCCCTCTTTGCTCTGCGCCCTAGGCGACCGCCTAAATGGCCTAATGGTAGAGCCGGCCCTGTTCCTATACAAACACTTCAGATTATACTGTACAGTAAGGGGCCGACCAGATGATCTTTGGGGGGGGGGGGGCTATGGATATTTGGTGAAAAAAAAAAAAAGATTGTTTCCCACTTGACACTGAAAAAAAAAGTTTGTTCAGCACATGGAAATAAAAAAAAAGTTTGTTTCCACCTGTAGCTAGGGTACCGTAATGTTAAAATTCCAATAAATAAGTTTGTCGCGAGGGCGCATGCGAAAAAAATTGTTCGTCGACGCGCCGCGAACGAAAAAAAAATTTCGTCCCGGGGGTAAAGTCCATAGCCCCCCCCCCCAACTATTGTCTGGTCGGCCCCTAAGGGGAGGCTGGCTTCAGTGTGAGATACACAACCGCAGAACCTGCTCTCGAGGGCAAGGCTGCGGTTTTTCAATTTTGTGGACCACTGCACATAAACATAGCCTCATAATGCAGTTCTTCTCGAAAGTAAGTAAAATGAGAGGTGCTTGCCATTGGATCAATGGTAAACATCCCCACTGAAACTGCTTGTGGGAGCATGGATTCTCATCCAATGAGACGAAAACATATCCTATCATAAAGGAGGATATTTCAGGCAATTGAGATAAAAATGGCTGCCAATTCGTTTGCTCTGCAAACTATTACTCATGGGTCAAAATCTATGAAAAGTAAGTAACCCCCCCCCCCCCCCACCAATTGAAATTGACCTTCAGTTTCACTGACTTACATTTGATTTAGGGTATTTACTCCTCATGTCGCTGTTAGTGCTAAGAAACTTGACACCCGTTTGTCTTAGACGTATCTATGACATTTGTCTTGATGTTGTTACAAATTTTCATGTCATCAGTTGAGAATTCATGCTACTGGACATTACTACCACAAGCAGTTTGGTTGAGGATGCTTAGCATTGATCCAATGGCAAAGCATCACCTGTTGCACTTACTTTCTACTAGAAAGCAGCATAATACATCCATGTATATTGTGGTTCTCTGGCTCTGCTGCAACTCAGATACTCTATAGCATTTCATATAGTGCAGTATATATGTGTCTACTCAGTTGTTACTAGCTGTTACTCAAATAAATGGCTTGAGAATTTTACCTGTTGATGACAACTGTTGTTATCACAGAAATTCATGGCATGTCTTTGGGCAATAGATCTTTATTGGCACGATCAGTGATTAGCCTCGCCGGGATAACGACCGTTCCGTTTCCTCGGCTCATAAAGAGCCTCTTGGCATGACATAGGAATGTTGAGAGTCTTGAGACTGCATCAGAATCTCTTTAAATCTCTTTGCATGTAATTGGTCATGACAAGCTTGTGGTTGGAGGGATTTACTTCTATTAACATGATGTATTAGTGCAAATAATTGTTACGTAGATTGTAGTCCTACATATTCAGTCTAAAATGGTTGTTGGATGGGATACTTGGATTAGTGTTCAAAACGAGATGTTCAGAACTAGATTAGATAGATAGATAGAAAGATAGATAGATAGATAGATAGATAGATAGATAGATAGATAGATAGATAGATAGATAGATAGATAAATAGATAGATAGATAGATAGACAGATGAATAGATATGGTAAGTGCAGCCCTCTAGGCGCAGGACTGGGCACTCACAAAGGTAGATTGATGGGATGGAAAGGAGAGCAGGAGTCCTCAACATGTTGCACATTTACCCGATGTGAAAGATCGTTTACTTGCCCAGTAATTTAACGACTCATCCGAACAATGTCCCGCTGGGAGATTTGCTCATGCATGAAAGTCCACTGCAAATTTTGGTTCCTTATCTGGGGTTCGAACCCAAGCATGCAAAAACCTTCTGGGGAGCAGGCCTGTTTAAACTTGACCAGTCGGCCACCCAGCTGCCTGATGATAGAATGATAAATAGATAAGTTTGTCTCTAAAAAAATTGTCAGACAGTTCTCCAACTGGATCTGGATACATGTTGTCAGATATTATGCAATACATCTCTTCTTGGCTTTACCATGTTTCTAATCACCAGTAAGTTGTTTGTCTATCCATCTTCATCTGTCTGTCCAGCTGTCTGTGCATTTCTGTCTGCTTCAGTTCTTCTTCATTGCCAACTCCTCGTTATGAATTGGATACTTTGTGCTATGCAGCTCATATGGGATTCTTACGTGATAGTTGGTTATAAATCTGAACTTTGTTAATGGCGCAATTATTGTCTTTTTCTGTACGGAGAATGGGGTTCTCACTTGTATATTGTATGTCGAAATGAGGAAACCTGGTTGTCTGGAAAACATTTGGAGAAAGCATTACCTGGTAATATTTTTACAAATGCTACAATACATGGAGCGGTCTAAGCCAGTAAAAAGTCTGTCAACTTTTGAAATTAATCTTAGTCATGCAGGAAACTGGATTTGATATGTGAAATTAACATTATTTAGTCATAAATTGGCGAAATCTTCTTTTTTTTTTAATCAGAAAATTTTGATCATTTGTAACTTTTTCATTGGCGTGGCTTTGAATCAGTCTTGGAAATCTTAATTTTTTAGAAGAATGAACAATCACTTGAAAATAGATAAAATAACTTGTAAAATGGCATTTATAATGGCACTTTGATGGCTATAGTGTAGTCGCAACAAAATCTTACTAAAATGGAAGTTGCGGCAACTTGATTACGCAACAAATTGCGGTGAAGCTATAGCGGTTCTACACAGAATTTTACATCTACAAGCAAAAGGTAGCACCAGACACTATCAAACACAGGCTGAGTACCTTAATTGATACGAATTTCATACAGTCCCGATAAATCAAAATCATGATATCTATATCTCTCTTTAAGTATAATTCAATACCAGTGAGCAGAGAAGACAATGGTATCTGTGATTAAAAGGAGAATATTGATGTGGGCTTTGTTGCTTTTAATCACAGCTTTCAGATGTGTCTTTGATTCTCGATACTCTTTTGCCTAATGGTATTTGTCTCACCTGTTGTTTTGTGAAGGACGAAATAGATTTGATAGTGTTGAGGTAGAATAGACTTTTAGTATATGTGTCATTGTCTGCAGTACTTACATAAGTGAATTGGCTATATAATTTTTTCTTTGTCAAAGCTTATTTTTATAAACCTACTTAATGTTACAACAACAATCAGGTCAGAGGTCATGCCAGGTCACCTTTTCAAAGTGCCTGCATGCCACCTCTTGCACTTCTTTGCGCACCTCTCATACACATGTCTTCCTACTTTCTCCATACCTTTCATATCCATCACCTTCCAGCCACCTTCCACCTCCACTTATCCCCTCGATTCAACCACTCCACAACATAATAGGTACTTTCACTTTCCACCACCATTATGCAATGTACCATTCACTTATTTCTCCAAGGGTAGCCAGGGGTCATTTTAGTGTCTCTCCTTCCCTCCAGATGTACCTGTGGCATACATCTCAACTGATCTCCCACCTACTGGCCTGTCTCTATGCCATTCATGCTCACAATTCCAAATCTCTTATGCAATTCCTCTTACACGTCATGCCACACACTCTGCATTTCAATTTCCTTTATTCACATCATTTCTATCCAATACTGAATTGCTTTTCACTGTCTCAACTCCACTTTTTCAAAAATTTACACCTTCAAAAACACAACCACGCAAGTCAACACATCATACATCTCTCTTGACAGATCATTCATGCATAGTATTACGCACATGTCTATAAACAAACATGCACTGGATACAGGGGAGTACCTACAAATAGCCTGGGGGGGGGGCCTTTCATTTTGGCCCTGAAGGGGGGGGCGGTCTGCCCCAATGCCCCCCCCCCTTAAATATGCCGCTCATGGGTATTTTCTAGTATGTCACAGTATAGACAGATAGATAGGCAAATAGATGAATAGATAGATAGATAGATAGATGGATAGATAGGTAGATAGATAGATAGATAGATAGATAGATAGATAGATAGATAGATAGATAGATAGATAGATAGATAGATAGATAGATAGATAGATAGATAGATCAGCATGCCATCCACACTGAATTGGAGAAATACCACATTTATGGCGTAAAAACACAAACAAACAAACAAACATTGTTCTTCCATGAAATATTGCTTGTAAACATGGCAAAATGCCCAGAAAAAAGGTTATTACACCATTGGCACTGACACTGAAACTATTACCTTAGCTTAGCTTATATGGGTGGGCAAACCTCTGCTCATATGAACTGCACAATCCTATTTCTATATTTTTCCCATTTGTTACCATTCTCCAATTATTCCTGTTCTACCATTTCAGACACTCTCTGTTCCACAATTAATGGTGTACACCAATGACCAACAATCAATAAAGACACCTTCCATAGCCTGGCTTTTGCAGTGAAAGGAGCCATTATCGTTTGTCAAATCTTGGGAGACATTCACAGGTCACCAGATTTCGCATGCACAAAACCTGTTCTGTTTGGGGCTTGAGAGAAATTGGAATCGAACAAGGAAAAATACACAATTCAACTCATTGAAAACTCTTAGATTCCGCTTTGAATCACAATTAAAGAGATTCATTAACATGGAAACAATCTCTTCCATTAAAATTGGTTGTTGAATCTTGTTGCTGAGTAATAAACACATCAAGAAAGTTGATAAATCAATTTCTTCTTTAACTCGAGCCTGAGAAATCCACTCATGACACTTGCAAGAAAAAGGGAAATATCCTATGCAGACAACATTTGATTTCTGGCTTTGTGTTTAGTAACTAAAACGATATGAACTTTAGGCTAATGTGTTGTGTTTGTCCTGCAATGCATGTACCTTCAGACATGAGATGACAGCTTATGGAATTTTGCAACCTGGTTCCTCCACACCTTAAATTGTGGCCCATGCGATTGCTTTTAAAAGATAATACTGTACAGTAAGTTTAGGCAAGCCTTACTGTTAGATAGACAACCACAGAACTGGTCTTGAGGGCAAGGTTGCAGTTTTTCAATTTTGTGGACCACTGCACATAAACATGGCCTCATAATGCAGTCTTTCTGGAAAGTAAGTGAACAGGTGGGAGATGCTTTGCCATTGGATCAATGGTAAACATCCTCACTGAAACTGCTTGTGGGAGCATGGATTCTCATCCGATGAGACGAAAACGTATCTTATCATAAAGGAGGATATTTCAGGCTATTGAGATACAAATGTCTGCCTATTTTCTTTGCTCTGCAAACTATTACATATGGGTCAAAATCTATGAAAAGTAAGTAAAGCCCCTCTACCCATTGAAATTACGTTGACCTTCAGTTTCACTGACTTACATTTGATTTTGGGTATCTTGACCCAAACGTCGCTCTGAGTGCTAAGAAACCTGACACCCGTTTGTCTCAGACATATCTAAGATATATTTTCATGTCATTAGTGGGAAATCATGCTACGGGACATTACTGCCACAAGCAGTTTTGTGGAGGATGTTTAGCATTGATCCAATGGCAAAGCATCACCTGTTGCACTTACTTTCTACTAGAAAGCAGCATAATACATCCATGTATATTGTGGTTCTCTGGCTCTGCTCCAACTCAGATACTTGATAGCATTTCATAGTGCAGTTTATGTGTCTACTTAGCTGTTACTCAAATAAATGGCTTGAGAATTTTACCTGTTGATGACAACTGTTGTTATCACAGAAATTCATGGCATGTCTTTGGGCAATAGATCTTTATTGGCACGATCAGTGATTAGCCTCGCAGGGCTAACGACCGTTCCATTCCCTCGGCTCATAAAGAGCCTCTTGGCATGACATAGGAATGTTGAGAGTCTTGAGACTGCATCAGAATCTCTTTAAATCTCTTTGCATGTAATTGGTCATGACAAGCTTGTGGTTGGGGTAATTTACTTCTATGCACATTATGTAACAGTGCAAATAATTATTGAGTAGGTTTTTATTGTAGTCCTACAGATTCAGTCTAAAATGGTTGTTGGATGGGATACCTAGATTTGGTTTCAAAACTAAATGTTCAAAATTAGACTAGAATTCATCTCGAAAAAAAATTGTCAGAAAGTTCTCCAAGTCGAACTAGATACTTATTGTCAGATATGCAATACATCTCTTCTGGGCTTTACCATGTTTATAGCCAATAACTCAAGAATCTACCAACTTGTCTATCCATCTTCATCTGTCTGTCTAGCTGTCTGTGCATTTCTGTCTGCTTCAGTTCTTCTTCATTGCCAACTACTTATTACGAATTTGATACTTTGTGCTATGCAGCTCATATGGGATTCTTACGTGATAGTTGGTTATAAATCTGAACTTTGTTAATGGCGCAATTATTGTTTTTTTTTCTGTACAGATATTCGGATAATGGGGTCTCACTTCTCTGAAAATTGGGTTCTCACTTGTATATTGTATGTCGAAATGAGGAAACCTGGTTGTCTGGAAAACATTTGGAGAAAGCATTACCTGGTAATATTTTTGCTAATCATTGCTACAATACATGGAGCTGTCAAGGCCAGCAAAAAGTCTGTCAACTTTTGAAATTAATCTTAGTCATGCAGGAAACTGGATTTGATATGTGAAATTAACATTATTTAGTCATAAATTGGCGAAATCTTCTTTTTTTTTTAATCAGAAAATTTTGATCATTTGTAACTTTTTCATTGGCGTGGCTTTGAATCAGTCTTGGAAATCTTAATTTTTCCAGAGAAAGAAAAATCACTTGGAAATAAATAAAACAACTTGTGAAATGGCACTTTGATGGCTATGGCGTTGTCAGGAAAAATCTTACTCAAAAGGGAAGTTGCTTGATAACACATTATAAGCAACAAATTGCGGTCTAGCTATAGCGGTTCTACACAGAATTTTACATCTACAAGCAAAAGGTAGCACCAGACACTATCAAACACAGGCTGAGTACCTTAATTGATACGAATTTCATACAGTCCCGATAAATCAAAATCATGATATCTATATCTCTCTTTAAGTATAATTCAATACCAGTGAGCAGAGAGGGCAATGGTATCTGTGATTAAAAGGAGAATATTGATCCGGGCTTTGTTGCTTTTAATCACAGCTTTCAGATGTGTCTTTGATTCTTGATACTCTTTTGCCTAATGGTATTTGTCTCACCTGTTGTTTTGTGAAGGACGAAATAGATTTGATAGTGTTAAGGTAGAATAGACTTTTAGTGTGTGTCATTGTGTGCAGTACTGTCTGTACATACGTTGAATTGACTATATAATTTTTTCTTTGGCAAAGCTTGTTTTTATAACATGTCATAGACAGATAGGTAGGGTAGGAAAATGGATAGATAGATAGATAGATAGATAGATAGATAGATAGATAGATAGATAGATAGATAGATAGATAGATAGATAGATAAATCAGCCTGCCATCCACACTGATTTGGACAAATACTCCAAATGTATAGATAGACAGATAGATAGATGGATAGATAGATAGATAGATAGATAGATAGATAGATAGATAGATAGATAGATAGATAGATAGATAGATAGATAGATAGGCAGATAGACAGAAAGATAGATAGATAATGGTATACCACAAGGGTCCTTAATGTGACCCATGACTTAAAAGCAGCGCAGGATAGATAATGTTAGTCTCTTACTGTTTTCCAAATTTTGTTTTGGCCTATTTATAAGTAGAAAAGTATGATTATTTCATATATGGAAGAATCCATTCTTCCAGCCATTTGGAAGAAGAAAACAATTTCACTCCGGAAAAAGATTTGTAGGAGCTGATTAATTTTGTCAGAAGGTGTCTCATTTAGAATTGATCTTCAATCTTGCATTTATATAAGCCCAATAAAAAAGATGAAACAAGAACACAATTAGATCAATTTTGTTTTTTATTTAATATCAAATGTCAAACTGTATCAGCTGTCACCAACTGTTGTTCAGCTGGCACTCAAATTACCTGTTGGAAGCAGACATTTGAGATATGTGATACAAAATTTAATGCCATGTTGGATTAAATGACCGTTTTTAATTCGACAACATTTTGTGCATTGTGAAGAAAGAAAAAAAAGAAGTGCTCAGCAGAAAATTAAACTGAAAACGGAGTGAAAATAGTTTGAAAAGAGAAAGACAGTTCACCGTTCAATCTATTTCAAAATCTCAGTAGACATATTGTATATATGCCTGTATAGTTGTGATGTGCCACCTCTCTTGATAAGCACCCTCTTTGCAATATGCAACTCCAACTCCTTTGTGATATATATGCAACCTCCTAGTGATATGCAACCTCCTAGTAATATCCTAGTGATATGCAACCTCTTAGTGATATGCAACCTTAGTGTTGTCTTTGATTTGCAAGTTCCTCCTTGTGATATAACCTTATGATATGCAACCTTCTTATGATTCGCAACCTTCTAGTGTATCTTTGATATGCAACCTCCTTGTGATTTGCAACCTCCTTGTGATATGTTTGTGATATCCAACCTATTTGTGATATGCCACCTCCTTTTGACATTTTACCTCTCGATTTGTCTTAAATCATTTTGTACTATACGAGAGTACTGAAAGATATCAGCTAAGCTTGTACATTAAGCAATTTGCCTGCTTCATGAAGTGTAGAATTGTAACCTTGTACATAGATTTTAGAAGCCATTATAGATTTGAAAACTACATATCATATTTTGCAGAACTTCATGTGGAATTCTGCTTATTTTAATAGAACTTCCCATTTCGACATGCCGAAGGTGAAATGAAATTGAATTTTAGTAATATGTCTGCCACTCTGGCATTTGTATGTCATTTTTTGAAGGACGAATGAAAAGGCATTTGTCTGGTGATAATTATGTATGGTAATTTATGGCTCTTAGGGATATCTGTTAGTATATATTCAGCTTATTTGATTTTACAATGTAGGCTTGTACAGCTTCCCTAGTCAGTTTTACTCACCAGTCAGCACCTGCACAGGGGGACAAATTAGTGTAAGGGCCAGTAAGGCGTTTGTCAACTGTATGCTCTCTAAAACAGTGAAATTGTCGATATTCATGAGTAGTATCTCACATGAGTTATTAGATTGGCGACCCTTGTATAGATGTCTATCCTTGGCAAGTACAATATCCCACACATTGGGTATACAGAAGACTCCTCTTAACCATCAATAAATCTCAGTGATAGCATGCGCTTGCCGTACTGTTTATCTACTTGCCTATCTATCTATCTGCTGGTCTCTCTGTCTGTCTATCGCTCAATACTTCTCAGCTTGTGACCATCAATTATTCAGACAATCACATGTTGTGACAAGTAACACAATATGTTGAACCGAACGTTGCATGAAAAGCCCTTTTTCTACAATATTCTGTTTAATTACAAGACACCCACATGCTCAATTATGAATAATTGACATTTTATTTTCTTATTCAGTTATTGTTAGTATTAAATGACAATTGCTTAGCATGCATCAGTGTCATTGCTAAACAATGTTCTTTGTCATTATTTATGAATCGTATGTTAGATCTGCTGTTGAACTATGAATGCACTCTAAAAAATGTGGCGACAAAATTGGTTTTTTAGATTCAAAATGGTTTTTTGAAAAACCAAATTTCAATGCAAAACCAACATGGATTTTTAAAAAAATCCATGTTGGTTTTTTGCATTGAAATTTGGTTTTTCAAAAAACCATTTTGAATCTAAAAAAACCAATTTTGTCTGAAATTTTTTAGAGTGTGCTGTACCTGTTGCAACTTGCTTTGCCTCTTGTCGGTATAATTGCACACAAGTACAGTTGCAAAAAATATTCATAAACTTCAAACAACAACAAATTCTGTGCACTAAATTAATAAATTAAATAAATAGATAAGCTTTTGCCTACCAGAGTGCATTAATCATGGACATAAGGCCCCATTCTTCCACTCACTTCTGCACTTGCATGTGTAGGATGTATGACCTTATTGAACCTGCAGAATTCATGGGTGTGTGTAAAAATAGCTGAAGAACCAATTACACTATGAACATGCACAATGAGGATGGACCCTTCTGTTCAAATTAATTGCACCTGTCAACACCCAATAACTGATGTTGTAACAAGAAACACTGATTGCTATGGTAACATAAGAGATGGACCATCACAACCAGTTACGTCACAACAGCCATTAGCAACAGATTGTTCTCCACCAAACGTGACCCTGTATATTCACAATCGTATGATTTGTCTGATAGTGATCATTATTTGGTTGAAGAGCTATTCAGGAGATGAGCAGTTTATACAGCACTGCATAACCGCCTAAAGTGGGTGTTTTTAGTGGTTCTTTATGGGTCAGATGAATTGGTGGTCTACATTGTACTATCAAATCAATGATTCAGTCATCATATGTTATTTAATTAATCATATTCACAATCCCCTTGCAATATTGCAAGAATGTCCTTAAAGTTAATGGTTTAGCCAGCCTGTTTCAGTTTTACCCAACCCCAATTTTAGCAATGAAGCCTCATTAACTGTAAACACAAGGATATATTTCGAACCTTTGCCAGAACAACTGTTAATTGAAAGCGGGAGAGGAAACAGGAAGTACCCTCCAGTCAGTGAGATGAAAAACTACCGAAACAAAACAGTTGACATCACTAACATGTGTTGCGGGTGCTTTGTCGTGCATTACTAGATGGTGCCTCTAAATAGTCTGCACCGGCGCTGATAGGTTGATCTACATTATTGTTTCCGCCAATGCCCCATATTCACGGCCTGCTTTAGAGAGACTTTGTAAATTTAATGGACTGATTTGCATGTTCTTAATTTGCCAAGTGTAGGATCAGTCGTCTCAATTAATATAATGTAACAATTACTGCATAAAATTGTTGCGTGTTATGTAATAGATGCCACAGTAAAATGACAGATGGTATGGGTCCTTCCTTCTGGCGTATTCCCTAAAACCTTTGCATGTTTTGTTGACGTTTCTCCGAATATCATGACATGAAGTATCTTATGTCATGCAATGGAAAACTTTGTCAACTTGCAAAAAGATGCACGTGCTCCGGGCTGATGTCCTATAATATATGATAGGGCAAATTTTGATTTCTTGGTATCTTGGCAGTGATTCCGAAGACTGTTTCACATGGAATCTGTTGAACCTTGGTTTGAAGCTGGTTTAGGAATCAAGGCTTGTTGCCATAGTGATGTTTTAAAGCCTTACTGTGCAACTTATAGTACAGAAATTATGCCATTTTTAAAGTCGTTTACATAAGAAGAGTCAATCTTAGATTTTTTGCGCAATGCCGCCACCAAAGTTATTCCTGGGTCATTCCGCGTCAGATCAACAAGTGGTTTCCACCAACCCGTCTGCAAATTAGCCGAAAAAATTATATGTTGTTTTATGTCTCAAAGGATGAACTTCCTGAAAATCTCAGCTTAATCAGTCTATTTTTCATGATTTGACAGAGGATTGAAAATTGCTGATTTTACCAGTTTTTCGGACATCTGTTTGACCACAATTACACTTTTTGCTCAATAAATATGTTAATAATCCACCTAGAACATTGAAATTCTGATCTACACTAACTGGACAATGACAAAGGACCGTGGGTTGACACTTACTGCCTTGTTAAAACGGCAATGCAACTATGGCCTTGTTAAATTACCCCCTCGAAAATCAATGTTCAGGACAATAAAATTCATATCTCCAGGGGTATACCGGATTAAAATATGAAACTCCTAGGATATATTCTGCATATGTATGGTCAAATAATACTTGAAAATTGGAGATGTGTTCAGCCTCATTTTTTTAATATAAATTTTTGAAAAATATTCTATGTCTTTGGCTAAGTCAAAAGCAAAACTAGCTAAATCTCAATGGGTATAGGTAGCATACCCCTCATATTTTCTAATTATCTTTCATGTCTGTAGGGTATAATACAGGGAAGAATTCAGGAACATGTACGGCTTACTTTGGGTTCTTTGGAATTTTTAATATTTTTATACCTGCAACAGTAGTGCTACTGGTGAGTGACCTTTTTGCAAAGGGTATTATAGAGACAGCTTTTAAATTTCTCAGATATATTCGTCATATGTATGGTCAAGTATTACTTGAAAATTTTAGATGTGTTCAGCCTCATTCGTTAAATATACATTTTTGAAAAATATCCAATGTCTTAGGCTAAGCCAAAAGCAAAACTAGCTAAATCTCAAGGGGTATCGGTGGCAAACGTCTGAAACCCTTTTATTATCTTTCATGTTTGTAGGGTATAATACAGGAAAGAATTCAGGAAGATGTTCAGCTTACTTTTGGTTTTGCAGAATTTTGCCAGTTGCACTACTGTTACAGATATAAAAATATTCAAAATTCCAAAGAACCCAAAGTAAGCTGAACGCGTTCCTGAATTCTTTCCTGTATTATACCCTACAAACATGAAATATAATAAAAAAGTTTCAGGCGTATGCCACCTATACCCCTTGAGATTTAGCTAGTTTTGCTTTGGACTTAGCCAAAGACATAGAATATTTTTCAAAAATTTATATTAAAAAAATGAGGCTGAACACATCTCCAATTTTCAAGTATTATTTGACAAACATATGTAGAATATATCCTAGGAGTTTCAGATTTATACCCGGTATACCCCTGGAGATATGAATTTTATTGTACTGAACATTGATTTTCGAGGGGGTAATTTAACAAGGCCATAGCTGCATTGCCGTTTTAACAAGGCAGTGAGTGTCAACCCACGGACCTTTGCCATTGTCCATTTAGGGTAGATCCCGAATTTCAATGTTCTAGGTGGATTATTAATAGATTTATTGAGCAAAAAGTGTAATTGTGGTCAAACCGATGTCTGAAAAACTGGTAAAATCAGCAATTTTCAAACCTCTGCCAAATCCTGGAAAATTGACCGAATAGGCTGAAATTTTCAGGAAGTTCATCCTTTGAGACCGCAAACAGTCTATAATTTTTTCAGCCAATTCGCAGATGGGTTGGTGGAAAATTTCTGGAAAATCTGATGATTTGACACGGAATGACCCTCCTACTCCGTATATGGTAGAGTTTACAATTTGTCGGTCTTCTTCAACTTTTCAATTAAGAAATTAGGAGTGAAAGATCAACATTCAAGACCAACAAGGCCTTAATGGAAGATGTTGTGACTGCCTTTTCTAAAATCGATTCTGTGTCTGGTAGGTTCTCGACTGAAAGAGAGGGATTAGGTGACAACCGGGGTTAGATCGCATTTCTGTCTGTTCTGAAAAGAAAGCGCCCATATTCTATACTAGACTATGAGAAGTCTTGGCATCTCCATTATCTTTTGAGAAGTTGATTTTAAATGTGACTTCGTGATAGAGCGGAACGCAGCACTTGCAGCAATCATATTTCTTGGCAAATTGTATCTGAGCTTCTCCCTGTAATTGTTCTGTTGAACAACCTCTCCACTCCCGGTATAACGGTTAGTTAGTCAGTTGTTTGGTCTACTTTGAGTCTCTTTAGTGTGAGCTGAGCCTCTGGAGATAACTAAATGACCTGAGCTTCAACTAATTCTGTCCTTTGGGTAGTATAGGTTCTCTGTATACTTGCTGAACTAGATTATACTTGAAGAGTAGCACCCTTAAAAGCCAGAAAGGAAAAGTGTAGCTGTATGCTGTTCTGTAAGTCATACACATATTACTGTATGATGTGCTTTTTGTAGATTATTTCATAAACTAGACATGCAGTAGGCACCTAATTGAGGAAGACAAAACAGAGCATTACTGCAGATTCAGTAAGTATGAGTTTCAATGGCCAGTTTTCTCACTGTCCACGTAGTATTTTCAGATTGTCTGACTGGTCAATAAGCAGTAAAACGTCCACCAAATCTGTATGTTGAACGTAGTAAGCAATGAAGAACGTGATATTCTGCTTCAATGAGCAGCTTTGTTTGGAAAGATAATAAGATTAGCAGGGAAACAGTGACAGTCAAAACCACTGACAGACATCTCAGTGGCCTTTTTAAGGTATTCAAATTAGATCAGTGCCTCGACCAATCATATGAAGTACATTTGCTACGTTTTGCCATCATTTTGAAGAAACTCATACTTATTGAAATTGCAGTAATCAGTCTGGGAAATTACCAGCACATGATGACAATTGCTATTCCAGCTTAGTCCTGGCCCTGACAGGATGATTGAGTGTGTGGGATTGATCAGTTCAGTTGGGTATCCGACGCAAGTCTGATCTCTGTGCACCCATCCTCATCACACAGCAGCATGACAGTGAGGGGCTTATTCTATCCAATTTCGTTAGGTATCGCAAAGTCATCAGCAACTGATGACAGTTTCCTAATTTCTCTGGAGCCTTCGGGTTCTTTTCCTCATTATGTAATGGATAAGCCTGCCAAAATTTATGGAGTTAGTTGATACTGTGATACAACTTTATGCCAAGTTTGGAAGTGATAGTAGCAGCAGCTGTTTTTAAATAGCCTATCAAAGATGGTTTTGAGCACTGCTTAAGTTAGAAGGTCATGGGAGAGAGATGACAGTGTGGAGCAAGTGTCATTTGGGGCTGAAGACATTGGTTGTCATGAGCAGATGGTAATTTCCTTGACTGGTAATTGAAGTGAATGTCTGTTGAAACAGCCATGTAGTGACTGATGATACTGGCCTCTTAGACAAGTTCGTTTTGCTTACGATCAATGTGATGGCAGAGAGAGCAGTCTGTTACACATTAGCCTTCAATCATTCTTGTATTTGTATTTTTTTTTTTTGCAATAAGGCAAGATATAGGTCTCCTACAGTAGAGAATTTTAAAATTTAATGTTTCACCTATAAGTGATATCCAATTGTGATGTTACTCAAGAAAGTCTCAAGAAAGTCTACAATGTACAACAATGATTATTTCTCTGAACTAGCAATTGAACGGGATGAACTTAGAATTGAATCATTGACCTCTAACCCTTGGGCTGATGGACAGAGTGATTGATGCAAGGGAAATCTATTAGGTTAATGGTTGTTATCATATGCTATCAAATGACATCAGAGTCATCACCTCTTAGATACACAAAGCGACATTAGACGGTTTGGTGATAAACGCTAAACATAACAGTAACTTCGCAATAAAACCTCTTGTGGATCACAGGGAATGGCCCATTTGGCTTTCCAGATCTATTGCTTTGGCAACTAAGCACTAACTGAATGGTTACCAAAGCACTGGAAATGGTAACTGAAAAGGTCCATAGAGTTTCCAAATCTAGGTATTTACCGAAAGATTCACTACTCACCAGTAACTGCATGATTAACTGAGTTTCTAAACTAATCAGAAACAGCATGATTAACATATACTGGAATTAACAAGTCAGAAACTCAAACTCCACCACTGACTCCAAATATGGCTTAACTGAAAGATGAGAATCATCAACTAAGAGAATTAAACAAGTGATTGTATCTTTAATTGGCTCCATAAGTTAGGCTGCTCTTGAAATTGGCATTGGTAATAGCAAAACTACAAAGATAACCCTGGATGGATCAAATGAGTGAACAACTGCATACAGCTTATAATAACTAATCAGTAGCTACTTCAGTAACTGAGATAATAGAATCAGTAACTGGTCTTTGTTTCTTGTTTTAGAACTTGTAACTGAAATACTATCAGTAACTGTAAGGTTGAACCATTTATAACCAGAAATAGTCAAGCTATTCAACACTTGAATTAGTGAAGTTTTGCTCTTAGTAATGGAATGACTGTAGACTCAGTAAATGTATAAGTGAATGAGGTACATGTTTATTGTGAAGAAACCAACAGCAGAAACTGCAGCACACCACATCACTTACTGTATCACTGGCTCGGAGACTGTAACACCACATTGCCAGCAACACCTCAATAACACCGTGCTCATGGGGCAGGGTCAATATCAAAAGGGATCTGGATGTTGACCTCGCCAATATATTTTTCGAGAGCTGCCATCCAGGACTTATCTCGAGTGAGTTGTAAGTATGCTTAATGGTCTTTTTGGATGAGTGTGGATTTGCATGGCTCCACTTGGATAGAGCCGAGTGACTAGGCTGGACTCAGTAAGATCAAAGAGACTCCTGAGCACGAAATTTATAAAGGATTTATACAAAGGTAAAAAAGTAACAAGATAAAGTGACACAACGACAATGATTTACGCGAAAATAATGACTATTGGGAGCAGGATCCGGGGCATAAGGCCCAGTGAGCAATATGCATTTTGTGACAGATGGGAAACTGATTACCTTTTCTATTATGCAAGGAAAAAGAGGATGTGAAGTACAGTAAAAAACCCTATTCAGGAGAGAGATTCAGTAGAAAGATTATTCGGAAGGTCAAAGGATTGGTTGGAGTATTTATTTAATTATAATCAAAGATGATTATGCTGAAAGCACTTGTTGATTGAAGTGGAAAGATCTTCATTCCACATTCTTGTTTTCAAATGTTTAAAACCTTTCAAGCTTGGCTACAGTTCTGAATGTCAGAGAATCAGGCAATTTGAACCATTTTGTGTAATCTTACTGTGGAAAGAAAGTTTCTTGAAGTAAATTTCAAGAATCGATAAAATCCATGTTGTGTAGACTTTCAAAATTGGTTTGATTTTCCTTTAAAATGGGGTCTCTTTGATGCAGGTTGTTATGGAAACTGCTAGAGGGCATTCTTCTTGACTTTTGACCTCCCTTTAAGAGTTCTGGAAGTCTTGAGGTTTGATGATGGCCACGTGTTGTTGCATAATGATGAGAGTTTGCTCATACGCTTTATAATCTTGAGCTGCAGATTTTGTGAAGTTGGCTAGAAGGGTGAGTAGAAAACTCAGTGCAGGACTGCAGGCATCTCTGTGACAACCAACCTCCCCCTGTCACATGTCATGAGTTCTCTCTATCGTAGTCTATGCTAACCTGGTTGACATAGCTAATATGGCTAATATGTGCTGTTGAGCAAGACACTTAGTATATTATAGGTACTTTATGGAAAAATTCCGTAAAAATGCGACCACAAAAGGAATGTCACTGTATGAGGTGCCTTGCAATCGCAAGATGCATTTTATTTTGTTGGGTGAAATGTTCTCATTATAAAACCTTAATTTGTTCTAAATGTGGGATTGATTCTTCGATGTTCCATGTGGTCATTTAGACATCCGTAGAAATGCCCGATCACAATTTACAAACGATATAGAGCCATATAGGGCTCAAGGGCTGCGGGGGTTAGCTCAGCTGGTAGTGCCTTGGGTTTCCAAATGCTGGGTGATGGCTTTGGTTTGTACTCTTGATGTGTCACCTTCACTCATATATAGTTGATGGCATTTAAATCATACTGGACCTCATACCCACGTTCTTTTCAGTGGAGGACATAAAGCCCAACTATCTGTCTGAACTTGCATGTGTAGGATGTATGACCTTATTGACCCTACAGAGTACAGTGTTTGTAAAAATAGCTGAAGGACCAATTAGACTATGAACATGCACAATGAGGAAGGACCCTTCTGCTCAAATGAATTGCACCTGTCAACACCCAATAACTGGGCTTGTTACATCACAACCAGTTACGTCATAACGGCCATTAACCACAAATTGTTCTCCACCAAACGTGACCCTGTATAATGTATATTCACTATTGTGTAATTTATTGGATAGCTGTAATTTTTTGGTTGAAGAGCTATTTGGGAGATGAGCAATTTATAAAGCACTGCGTAACCGTCTAAAGTGATGTTTTTAGAGGTTCTTTATGGGTCAAATGAATTGGTGGTCTACGTTGTACTATCATATCAGTGAGTCAGTCATCATTTGTTATTAATCATATGCAATATGGATGGACACAACTCGCAATCACCTTGCAATGTTGCTAGAATTTCCTTTAAGTGGTGATATTTTAACCTTTTAAAGTTCTACGCAACCCCAATTTTAGCAATGCAGCCTCGTCAACCTTTGCCAGAACAGCTGTTAATGGAAAGCAGGAGAGGAAACAGGAAGTACTCTCCTGTCAGGGACATGAAAAACTGCAACAAAACAGTTGACATCGCTAACATGTTGCTGGTGCATGGTCTTGCAGTACAAGATGGTGCACCTGAAGAGTCCACATTGCTGCTGATAAAGCGTAAAACACAAACTCACTCAATCACTTGCTGTATAGATGTAGTCTGCTTGTTGCTGGTGTCCACTGTCCTGTAACACTATATGCCTGTGGGATTTTTGAAAGATTCAGGGCTGACGGGGAAGTTATTTGTAATGGTTGTGTATCAGGTTTAATTGTTAAAACATCTGGTATGCTTTGGTGATTTTGGGCGGCTCTTATGCCTTTGGATGATAGGTATTTTGGCCCGGTTGCTCCAGTTGATCTAAATTTATATCATAGTTACTGCCGATGCCCCATATTCCCGGCCTGCTTAAGAGAGACTTAGTAAATTTAATGGCATGATTGGCATGTTCTCAATTTCCCAAGTGCACGTTCAGTCGTCTCAATGAATATAATGTAACAATTACTACTTAAAATTGTTGCATATTATGCACTAGATGCCACAGCAAAATGGCAGGTGGTATTGGTCCTCCCTTCTGGCATTTACCCTAATATCTTTGCTTGTTTTGTTGACGTTTCTTTGAATATTGAGACATAAAATGTCTTGTGTCATGCAATGGAAAATTTTTGTCAACTCTCAAGGAAAGATGCAAATGTTCCGGTTTGATGTCCTATAACATATGATAGTGCAAATTGTGATTTCTTGATATCTTGGTTGTGATGCCGAAGACTGTTTCACATGGAACATGTTGAACCTTGGTTTGAAGCTAGTTTAGGAACCGAGGCTTGTTACCATTGTGATCTTTTATAACCTTACAGTGCAGCTTATTTCTTTGAAATGAGGACAAAAATTATGCTGTTTTTAAAGTCGTTTTAAAACATAAGAAGAGTCAATCTTGGATTTTTTGTGCAACGCCGCCACCAAAGGTACTCCTATCCATATATGGTGGAATTGACAATTTGAGGGTCTTCTTCAACTTTTCAATTAAGAAATTAGAAGTGAAAGATCAACATTCTGGACCAGGAAGACCTTAATGGAAGATGTTGTGACTGCAATTTCTAAAATCGATTCTGTGTCTGGTCAGTTCTCGACTGAAAGAGAGAGATTAGGTGACAAGCTGAGGTTAGATCGCATTTCTGACTGTTCTGGAAAGAAATTGCTGGTATTCTATACTAGACAATGAAAAGTCTTGGCATCGCCATTATCTTTGCCTCTACAAGAACTGAGAAGTTGATTTTAAATGTTACTTCGTGATAGAACAGAACACAGTGCTTGCAGAAATCATATCTAATTGTACTTGAGCCTATAGTATTACCTGTAATTGTTTTAAAGAGCAGCCTCCCCACTCCCGGTGTTACGGTCACTCGTTGGTCAGTTAGTCAGTTATTCGGTCTACTTGAGTCTCTTTAGTGTGAGCTGAGCCTCTGGATATAACTAACTGCCTGAGCTTCTACTAATTCTGTCCTTTTGGGGATATAGGTTCTACTGTAAACTTGCTGAACTAGATTATACTTGAAGAGTTGCATCCTATAATGTCAGAAAGGAAAAGTTTAGCTGCATGCTGTACTGTTAGTCATAAACATATATAATGTGCTTTCTGTAGCTTATTTCTTTAGCTGAACACGCAGTAGGTGCCTAATTGAGGAAGACGAAAAAGAGCATTGAAGTGAATGGCTTTTGAAACAGCCATGTAGTGACTGATGATACTGCCCTCTTAGACAAGTTCACAATGATCAATGAGATGAGAGAGAGAGGAGTCTGTGACACATCCAACTTTCATCATGCTTGTTTTTTTTTTCAACAATGCAAGGTACAGGAGACAATTTTAAAGTTTGATATCTTATCTAGGCTGTATCCAGTTGCAATGTCGCTCAGTACAGGCTGCACTGTACCAGCAAAGATTATTTCTCTAAACTAGCAATTCAACGCGGTGAACTTAGAACTGATTCATTGACCTCTAACCCTTGAGCTGATGAACAGAGTGATGAATACAGGGGAAATCTATAAGGTAAATGGTCATCAATATAGCTATCAAATGACATCAGAGTGATCACACTGCAAAAAATTCCCATTAAATTTTACAGTTAAATTAACAGGCAACTTTGTTCCAGGTCTAATAACTGTGAAAGTACTCACAAACCTGAACAGGACAATGAACCGTAAAATGCAGATTGGTACATTGAACTGTAATTTTGCGGATTCAACAAAGTGATATTACGGTATAATGTATATATATAAAACAGTTTATTCAATATATATTTTACAGTAATATCAACTGTAAAACATAGAAAGTAAAGCATGCAAGGAGCTGTAGAATCTACTGTAAAAATACGGATAGAATCCGTTATTTTTACTTTTGCATAAGTGTGAAACAACAGACTAAACATGTGATTTAACTGTGGCATAGCTGTAGGGATGTACCAAAGCTGGAATCAGCTGAGTGAGCCACTGACTCCAGGCTCGGCCTTGCTCATCTCTTGCTTGACAGCAGGGAAGTAAGTCCATCAATTATACCAGCAATTAATTCGCACACGTTTGTGCACAAATTGCCACCATAAAATTGATGAATATCTTCCAAGGGAAGCAGGTGTCAAGTTACTGCAATTTCAAGAAGTATGAGTTTCTTTGGCTGCTTTTCTCAGTGTCCACGTACATCTCTATATATAATGGATCTCCATTAATGAGGCCTAACTGTAGGTTCCTGAAAAAGCCGATTTTGTTTGGCTGTCTGTGTACACATGCACGCTAATCCACAAAAGCATTCATGAGAAGGAACTTCTGTATTAACACTGCGCCACATGCATACGATCTTGTTACCCCATCATATATTGCTAAGATCAGTTAATATCAAATGGATACTTATCAAATAGGACTAAGTTTTTAGTTTCAACTTTTTTACCTGCATGCAAAATTGCAAATTGTCAATTGGGGTCTTATCTGTCAAAGCTGTCAAAGAACAAAATTGATGTACAGTTAACTGCCTGAGTCTTGAGTGGCATTAACGTTTGATGTCAAATTGGACTACTAAACTTCCATTCTAAAGTGCAATCAAGACCCATAATTGCTTCATGATAACATGAATATTAACTTTACCCCAGTCCCTTAATTGTCATTGAATGCTGTTAAACTGACGATCTTCAATTAACTCTAGAGGCAAACTTGTAATGACATTCAATGGATCGCAAGTTAAGCAAACATATTGGCAGACAAGGTGTCGCCAATACGCATTTCTGCTTGATGCAACAGTATCAGCTGCTTGCTACAACACTGGTCGTATTAAGTGAGGTAAGAATGACCATTTTGTACCCCAGAAAGTGCCCGCATTGGCGAGTTGACCGCATTAGCGAGGTGCCCGCATTAGAGAGGTTTTACTAAGCATAAATGAAAGGAAAAATATTCGGTTCTAGGCCCTAGTGGTCGTAATAGCGAGGTGCCCGTATTAGAGAGGTGGTCGTAAGGTGAGGTTTAAGTGTAGTATTTTCAGCTTGGCTGATTGGCTGGTAAGCCATGAAACGTCTCTCATATCTGTCAGTTGAACGTATGAAGGTATGAAAAACGTAATATTCTGCATCAGTGAGCAGCTGAGTTTCATAAATTGATAAGATTAGCAGATGAGAACTGACAGTTAAATTGACCACCAGACACGTCAACTGGCCTTGAAATACGTCTCATGCTATTCAAATTAGATTTGTGCTGTGTAATTCACTGCCTCCACCAATCACATGGACTATATTTGCTACGTTTCACTGTCCTATTACAGAAACTCATACTTCTTGAAATTGCAGTAACACAAGTATGTCCTATTTATCCAGACTGTGCTTGGGTTATTTTGGTTTTAATTGTGTCATTCTTTAGAACACATCATAAGACTCACAAAAATATCAATGTCAAAAATAAATATTGAAACATTTGCATAATGACAACATCTTTAAGATCATATGAATGAGGATGTTCCCTTATCTTCAGATAAGTTATAAACTAAGTTTGATTAACAGTTGTGTAAAGCATATGTTATAGATGCACCACATTTTCCATGGTTGCAGTGGTTGCATGGTTGCAGTCCATATAATCTCTTGTTTATAGAATCTTGCCAGGTTTATTGATTGTTTTGTCTGCATATTACAAGTTATCAGTAAATTAACGGTTAAAGTAATTGTTCATCAACGTGCACTGAATGTTAAATGACATGTTGCAGTACATTTTTCTTGAAGCCAGCTTTGTACCCGACAAAGAACTGTAAATTCACGGACAAAGTCTGTATAAAAAAAATACTGGTAGAATAACAATAAATTTACAGTTCTTCTAGCCATAAAAACACGCTCATTTCTTACAGTGCACCTCTTAGATACACAAACCAACATTTGGCAGTTTGATGATAAAGGCTAAACATAACAGTAAACTTCGCAATTAAACCGCCTGTGGATCACAGCGGATGGCCCATTTGGCTTTCCAGATCTATTGCTTTGGAAACTAAGCAGTAACTGAATGGTTACCACTTACCAAAGCACTGGAAATGTAACTGATTTGGTCCATAGATTTTCCAAATCTATACAAATCCATAGCCAGAATGATTGGAATCAGGAACTATGTCAGTGACTAAAGGTCAGAATTTGGTAACTCTAGTACTAGGTAGGCCTATTTACTGAAAGACTCGCTTCACCAGTAACTGCATGACTTGTAGAGAAAAAGATACTGGAATTATAGAGTCAGAGACTCAAACTCCTCCACTAAATAAATGCGCTGCATAAATTAGGCTACTCTTGAACTTGCATTGGTTATTGCAAAGGTAACACATTCTGGATTGACTTAACTACTGCCTGCAGCTTATAGAGTCTAAGTGACTGTAATCAGTAACTACTCCAGTAACCGAGATAATGGAATCAGTAAGTGTACTTTGCTTCTAGATTTAGTAATTGGTAACTGAAATACTATCAGTAACTGAAAGGTGAAAGAATAACCAGAAATAGTCAAGCTCTTGGCCACTTGGCTTAGTGGAGTTCTGCTGTCAGTAACGTAGTGACTATAGACTAAAGGTGTAAGTGAATGAGCTACATGTATACTGCAATCCAGCCTACAGCGAAACTAGCAATGGTAACAGCATCACTCTGTATCACTGGCTCGGTCGCTGTAATGCCATGTTGCCAGCAACACCTCGATAACACCTTGTTTGGGGGGCAGGGTCAATATCAAATGGGATCAGGATGTTGACCTCGCCAATATATTTTTTGAGTGATTGTGAGTATGCTTTATGGTGTTTTTGGATGAGTGTGGACTTGCCTGGCTCCATTTGGATTGAGCCCAGGGACTAGGCTGAACTCAGTAAGATCAGTGAGACTCCTGAGCACAAAATTTATACAGGATTTATACAAAGGTAAAAAAAAAAAACCAGATAAAGTGACACAACAACAATGATTTACGCGAAAATAACAACTATTGGGAGCAGGAAAGGGACAGCAAGGCCCAGTGAGCAATATGCGTTTTGTGACAGATGGCAAACCGATTACCTTCCCTACTATGCATGGGGAAAAGGAGATGAAGTGCAGTTAAAAAAACACTATGCAGGAGAGAGATTCAGCAGAGAGATTATTTTGAAGGTCAAAGGATTTGATCTGAGTAAAGGATGCACATTTAAGTATCAAGAGTTGATCTCTTCATGTGTTACATGTACTGATGTACATGTATCGTGTGTATGTGGATTGTCGAAAATGCTGCAGTGATGTTCCCAGGTGCGCCCTTGTTCAATTTTAATTCTATGCGCAAATGCATTTCTGTATTGCACTGATATCATGCTGTTATTGTACAATATTGTGCTCTCTTCAATACTCTTGAAGCCAGTATTTCAGCCCGACATATGAATTGATGGATGATTTGGTCTTTAGGCCCTGTATTTGTGCACTGTAGCTAATTTTGATAACAGGGGGGGCGTTCAGCCAGCCATATATATTCCATGATCTGATATTTTACGGTGATTTGTACCTGTAAAGATAGTTTCAAGTTTGAAGCATGTACAGAACATCTGAGCAGTAATTTAATGAAGTTTTCGCTTCACCTGTTCGAAAAGAGCCATAAAATTGCTTGTCTTCAAACAAGTGTTCAACTGGAGATTACTGTTGTTTTTTGTGTATTTACTTCATACAGGACTTACCCATAGAGGAAGTATGCATAATAGACATGATAATGATTTTATCTCGGTTGACCCATAGCAACAATTTAGTGTAAATATGTAACTCTGGTATGAACAGTATATTATACATGGTATCTGTCAGAAAAAACTATCTGGAAAGTTATACTCAATAAAGTTTCAGAGCTAGTTTTTAACCAATGAATGTGTGCGAAACTTAAAATTTCTATCATCAAGAAATCCAATATCAAAGAAGCGTCATTGATTATTATCATTTCAACTCAACCACATTGCTACTTAAGCATTTGAACTTAGCAAAATAAAGCTCTAGTTGTCCATGTCCAATTCTAAATTACTTGATTTTTCTAGGATAGACCCTAATACAGAGACTTTCTTGATGGTCCTTTTTTCTAATAATGTTCTTCTGCCACGGAAAGTTTAATCAAAATCAAAGATCATAACACTTGTTGATTGATGTGGAAAGATCTTCATTCCACATTCTTGTTTTCAAATGTTTAAAGCTTTTCCAGGTTGACTTCAATTCTGAATGTCAGAGAATCAGGCAATTTGAACCAATTTATGTAATCTTACTGCAGACTGAAAGTTTCCAGAAGAGAATTTCAACAATCGATAAAATCCAGGTTGCGTAGACTTTCAAAATTAGTTTGATTTTCCTTTTAAATGGGGTCTCTTTGATGGTGGTTGTTATGGAAACTGCTGGAGGGCAATCTTTTTGACTTTTGACCTCTCTTTAAGAGTCTGTGGAAGTCTTAAGGTTTGATGATAGCCAGTGGCCACGTGGTCTTGCATAATGATGAGAGTTTGCTCATAAGCTTTGGAGTTTTAAGCTGTAGATTTTGTGAAGTTGGCTAGAAGGGTGAGGTGGAAAACTCAGTGCAGGACTGCAGGCATCCCTGTGACAACTAACCTCCCTGTGACATGTCATGAGTTCTCTCTATGCTAACCTGGTTTACATGGCTAACATGTGGTGTTGAGCACAGCACTTTGCAAATTACAGGTACTTAATGGGAAAACTCCACAAAAATGCGGCCACAAAAGCAATGTCACCGTATGATATGCCTTGCAATCGCAAGATGCATTTAATTTTGTTGGGTGAAATTGTCTCAATATAAAACCTTAATTGGTTCCAAAGGTGTGATTGAATCTTCCATGTTCAATGTGGTTGTGCATTAGTCATCTGCAGAAATGTCTGATCACAATTTACAAATGATACAGAGCCATATAGGGCTCAAGGGCTGCGGGGGTTTCCTCAGATGGTAGTGCCTTGGGTTTCCAAATGCTTGGTGATGGTTTTGGTTTGAACTCTTGATGTGTCACTTGCACATATATATATTTGATGGCTTTTCAGTCATCTGGACCTCATACCCATGTTCTTCTCAGTCGAAGACATAAAGACCAATTATCCTATCATCCATCTAAACTTGCATGTGTACTATTGTGTAGGATATATGACCTCATTGAACCTGCATCAGTGTTTGTAAAAATAGCTTGAGGACCAATTAGACTAAGAACATGCACAATGAGGAAGGACCCTTCTGTTCAAATGAATTGCACCTGTCAACACCCAATAGCTGAGCTTGTTACAAGAAACACTAATTGCTATGGCAACATAAAAGATGGACCATCACAACCAGTTATGTTACAGCAGCCTTTAGGCGCAGATTGTTCTCCACCGAACGTGACCCTGTATATTCATTATTGTGTAATTTATATGGATATTTATGTAATTTTTTGGTTGAAGAGCTATATGGGAGATGGACAATTTATGCAGTGCTGCTTAGCTGTCAGAAGTGGTGTTGCGAAGTATTAGTTAGGCACCGGTTTGGAATTTTTCTGACATGCATTTTTGTCAGTTGGATCCCGACCGAATGACTTGGACATCATACGCTTCTATTATACATTTAACTTATAATTTTTGCAAAATAAATAATAATCTGATTTCTTGTTTGCTGTTGTAAACATAGTTAATCTCTAGCTGGGGACTAAAATGTGAAATGGTCAGTTACACCCCAGCTTTTCCAATGGTACAAGTATCTTGGTGAATGGTGATGTCTAATGGGACTTAATGGCGGCCATTATTCAATAATGCATTGGTCAAAGTATGATAAATCATAGGTCTACATTGTAACAACTCAATTCAATGATCTAGTCTTCATTTATTGTTAATCTTTTGCCCTATAGAAGGACACTACAGACAATTCCCCTTGCAGTATTGCAAGAATCTCCTTGAAAAAGTTGATGATGAACCCGTTTACCCTACCCCAATTTTAGCACTCATTAACTCTAAACACAAGAATAGCTAAGGATATATTTGGAACCCTTGCCAGATCAGCTGCAAATGAGAAGCGGAAGAGGAAACAGGAAGTTACTCTCCTGTCAGTGACGTGAAAAATTACCAAAACAAAACGAAATGGCGGACATTCTAGCATGTGTTGTCGATGTGTTGCCTCATACTCATGTCTGTTTCTTGCCGGTGTCCACTATCCAATTATGCTATATCAATGTGATTATTCTGAAAGATTCAGGGCTGGCATGACTTCAATTGTATAATGTCCATGGCCTTTCTTAATTCAATGGACTAATTGGACTCTGTAAATTTAATGGACTGAATAGCCAAGTGCACTGAACTGACTCTGAAGCTGCAAGTGTATCAATTAATATGTTATGTTACAATTACTGGGTAGAATTGTTGCGAATCTGGTTACGTAAAAGGTACCGCTGTAATATGGCAGATGGTATCGCTCTTTGCTTCTGGCGTATTCACTGAAGTTGCATGTTTTCTCTACATTTCTTTGAATATTGAGCCATAGAGTATCTTATGTCATGCAATGGAAAACTTCTGTCAACTTTGCGCATATTTTGAAAGACGGAGATAGGTTTTTTGGGTTTTTGTACAATGCCACTGCCAAAGTTACTCCTACTTCATAAATGGTGGAATTGACAGTCTTCTTCAACTTTTCAATTAAGAAATTTAAAGTGAAAGATCAACATTCCAGACCAGGAAGACCTTAATGGAAGATGTTGTGACTGCAATTTCTAAAATCGATTCTGTGTCTGGTTAGTTCTCGACTGAAAGAGAGGGATTAGATGACAACAAGGGTAAGATCGCATTTCTAGCTGTTTTGAAGAGAAATTGCTGGTATTCTACACTAGACAATGATATGCCTTGGCATTTCTATTATCCTTTGAGAAGTTGATTTTAAATGTTACTTCGTGATAGAACAGAACGCAGCGTTTGCAGCAGTCATATTCATTGGCTAATTGTACCTGAGCTTCTCCCTGTAATTGTTCTGTTGAGCAACCTTTCCACTGCCAATATGACGGTCAGTTACTCAGTTATTCGGTTCACTTTGAGTCTCTTTAGTGTGAGCTGAGCCTCCGGAGATAACTAAATGACCTGAGCTTCAACTAATTCTGTCCTTTGGGTAGTATAGGTTCTCTGTATGTATCCTTGCTGAACTAGATTATACTTGAAGAGTAGCGCCCTTAAAAGACAGAAAGGAAAAGTGTAGCTATATGCTGTTCTGTTAGTCGTACACATATTAATGTATAATGTGCTTTTTGTAGATTATTTCTTAAACTAGACATGCAGTAGGCACCTAATTGAGGAAGACAAAATAGAGCATTAATTGAAGTGAATGTCTATTGAAACAGCCACGTAGTGACTGATGATACTGCCCTCTTAGACAAGTTCGTTTTGCTTATGATCAATGTGATGGCATAGAGAGCAGTCTGTTACACATTAGTCTTTAATCATGCTTGTATTTTTTTTTTTCAATAAGGCAAGATACAGGTCTTCTACAGGATACAATTTTAAAATGTAATGTTTCACCTCAACAGTAACTAAATGGTTACCAAAGCACTTGAAATGGTAACTGATTACTTCCATAGGGTTTCCAAATCTATGCAAATCCATAGCCAGAATGATTTGAATCAGTAACTATGTCAGTGACTAAAGGTCAGAATTTGGGAACTGTAGTACTAGGTATTTACTGAAAGACTCACTATGCACCAGTAACTGCATGACTTACAGAAGACAGATACTGGAGTTATTGAGAGACTCAAACTCTTTAACTAACTTCTAAGCTTAACTGAAAGATGAGAATCATATGCTAAGAGAATTAAATCAGGAACTGCATCTTTAATTGGCTTTATAAATTAGGCCAAACTCTTGAAATTGGCATAGGTTATTACAAAGTTAACCTTATCTGGATTGACTAACTTAACTACTGCATGCAGCTTCTTGAGTGACTGTAATCAGTAGCTGCTTTTTTTTTTTAAATTGAAAATATATTTATTCAGGGTAACACTTTCAGGTCAAGCCAGTTTTTCAAAGAGGCCCTGTTAAAAATAACAAATATATATATAACATATATATAATATATACACACACAAACATTAAAAGAAGTTAAAAATGGAATCTAAAAATACTCTAACAAATTACATATACAATTTATTTTAAAAATGTTCTTTAGCTTTACTCTTAAAACATTCAATATTTGTGCTGCTTCAGTAACTGAGATAATGGAATCATGTTTGTGTACTTTGCTTCTCGATTTAGTAATTGGTAACTGAAATACTATCAGTAACTGAAAGGTAAACAGTAACTAGAAATAGTCAAGCTATTCAACACTTGAATTAGTGAAATTCTTCTGTCAACAACAGAGTGACTTTAGACTAATTGCATAAGTGGGACATGTGTACTGCAATCAATCCTACAGAGAAAAACCGGAGCACCAGTAATGGCAAATGAGAGACACAACATCAGTGCATCACTTACTGTATCAGTGGCTCAGCGGCTCTAATGCCACATTGCCAGCAACACCTCAATGACACCTCGCTTATGGGGCAGGGTCAATATCAAACGGGGTCAGGACGTTGACCCCACCAATATATTTTTCGAGAGCTGCCATCAAGGACCTCTCTCGAGTGAGTTGTAAGTATGCTTTATGGTGTTTTTGGATGAGTGTGGATTTGCCTGGCTCTACATGGATTGAGTCTAGGGACTAGGCTTGAATCAGTAAGATCAGTGAGACTCCTCTCAAGCACAAAATATATACAAGATTTATACAAAGGTAAAAAAATACCAGATAAAGTGACACAATGACAATGATTTACGCGAACATAATGACTATTGGGAGCAGGATTGGGACCACAAGGCCCAGTGAGCAATATGCATGCGTTTTGTGACAGATGGGAAACCGATTACCTCCTCTGTTATGCAGTCATTGCAGAGAGCTGAAATACAGTAAAATACCATGTGCAAAAGAGAGATTCAGTAGAAAGATTATTTAAAAGATCAAAGGATTGGGCAGTGAATGAGAATGCACATTTAAGTATCATGCGTTTATCTTCATGTGTTACACGTATGTGGATTGTGGACTATGTTATGATATGATATGACTGTGCTTTCTGTCAATATGAATATTCTTGCCTAAATCAATTTGGTGTACGCTTATCATGCAATAATTGTATCATGCTGCATGGCTATCCAACAATCCAAAGCCAATATTTCAGCTCACCATATGGATTAACTTGATGATAGGGTCTTTACGTTCATCATCTGATATTTTATGGTAATTTAGCTTTTGTAGAAATAATGAAAATTCTGACATTGATAGAAGAACGCTGGACTGAAATTGCACTTATTATTTGTCCAGTAATTTAATGAAGTTTTAGCTTCACCTGCCAAAAATTGTGTTTTGAAAAACTTGTAGTCTTTAAACAAAGTGGTCAACTGGAGATCATTGCAGTTTTTTGGGTGTATATTTTATACGCGATTCACCCATTGAGGAAGTATGCATGATATCCACAGAATTATGAACGCTTAGTGAACTAATGATTTTATCTCGGTTGACCGATAGCAATAATTTAGTAAAAATGTGTTGCTCTGGTATGTGTTATATATTATATTGCATATGACATTAGCTTGAGTATTTTGCTCTATATATACTATTATACAGTTATACACAGACCTTGCGTTATATAGGCTGCTCCTTCTGCGGCCATAAAGTACAAATTCCTGTTATGCTGCATCTTGAGTTGGTTCATGTACTGAAATACATTTACAATTTATAGATTTATATGTCAGAAAAATGATTTGGAAAGTTATACCCGATATAGTTTCAGGGCTAGTCTTTTGCAAATGAATATAAACAAAGCTTACCTTTTCTATCATCAAGAAATCCAAAATCAAAGAGGTGTCGTTGATTATAATCATTTCAACTCAACCACATTGCTACTTAAGCATTTGAACTTAGCAAAACAAAGCTCTAGTTGTCCATGTCCAATTTTAAATTACTTGATTTGTCTTGGAAAGAACTAATACAGAGAATTTCTTGATGGTCCTTTTTTCTAATAATGTTCTTCTGCCACGGAAAGTTGAATAAAAATGAAAGATGATTACACTTGAAGCACTTGTTGATTGATGTGGAAAGATCTTCATTCCACATTCTTGTTTTCTAATGTTTAAAGCTTTTCCAGTTTGGCTTCAGTTCTGAATGTCAGAGAATCAGGCAATTTGAACCAATTTCTGTAATCTTACTGCAGACTGAAAGTTTCTTGAAGAAAAGAATCGATAAAATCCAGGTTGCGTAGACTTTCAAAATTAGTTTGATTTTCCTTTTAAATGGGGTCTCTTTGATGGTGGTTGTTATGGAAACTGCTGGAGGGCATTCATCTTGACTTTTGACCTCCCTTTAAGAGTTCTGGAAGTCTTAAGGTTTGATGATAGCCACATGGTGTTGCATAATGGTGAGAGTTTGCTCATGGGCTTTTGAGTCTTAAGCTGTAGATTTTGTGAAGTTGGCTAGAAGGATGAGGTGGAAAACTGAGTAGAGACATCCCTGTGCCTACTAACCTTCCTGTGACATGTCATGAGTTCTGGCTTTGTTAACCTGGTTAATATAAGCTGTCGAGCTGGAGTGTGTTGAGCGCGACGCTTTTTACATTATAGGTCCTTTATGGGAAAATTCCACAAAAATGGGACCACAAAAGTAACGTCACTATATAATATGCCTTGCAATCGCAAGATATATTTAATTTTGTTGGGTGAAATTTTCTTATAAAACCTTAACTGGTTCCAAATGTGTGATTGATTCTTCCATGTTCTATGTGGCCATTTTGTCATCCGCAGAAATGTCTGATCACAATTTACAAATGATACAGAGCCTATAGGGCTCAAGGGCTGAGGGTTTAGCTCAGATGGTAATGCCTTGGGTTTCCAAATGCTGGGTTGTGGCTTTGGTTTGAACTCTTGATGTGTCACCTGCACATAAATATATTTGATGGCATTTCAGTCATCCTGGACCTCATACCGACGTTCTTCTCAGTCGAGGACTTACAGCCCAATATGTATAGGATATATCACCTTATTGAACTTGCAGAGTTCATTGTTTGTAAAAATAGCTTGAGGACCAATTAGACTGTGAACATGCACAATTGAGGAAGGACCCTTCTGTTCAAATGAATTGCATCTGTCAACACCCAATAGCTGAGCTTGTTACAAGAACCACTAATTGCTATGGTAACATAAAATATGGACCATCACAAACAGTTACGTCACAACAGCCATTAGCAACAGATTGTTCTCCACCAAACGTGACCCTGTATATTCACACTTCACAGTCGTATGATTTATCAGATAGCTAATATTTTTTGGTTGAAGAGCTATTTAACGTTGACAATGTGTTGCCTGATAGTACATGTCTGTTGCTTGACAGTGTACAATGTCCTGAAAAGCTATATGCACGTGATATTGAAAGATTCTTGGCTGGCAGGATTTCAATTATATAATGTTTGCGGCCTTTTTTAATTTAATGGACTGGGTAGTATGTTCTTTATTTGCCAAGTGCACTGAAGCTGCAAGTGTATCAATTAATGTAATGTTACAATTACTGCATACATTTTTTGCGTGTTACGTAAAAGATACCGCTGTAAAATGGCAGGTGGTATCGCTCTTTGCTTCTGGCATATTCACTGAAATTGCTTCTTTTCTCTACATTTCTTTGAATATTTAGCCATAGAGTATCTTATGTCATGCAATGGAAAACTTGGTCAACTTTACTCATATGTTGAAAGACAAAGATTATTTTTCGGGTTTTTGTACAATGCCAATTCCTAAGTTAGTTCTACTCCACATACGGTAGAGTTGACAATTTGACGGGTCTTCTTCAGCTTTTCAAATAAGAAATTAGAAGTGAATGATCAACATTCCAGACCAGGAAGACCTTAATGGAAGATGTTGTGACTGCAATTTCTAAAATCGATTCTGTGTCTGGTCGGTTCTCAACTGAAAGAGGGATTAGGTGACAACCGGGGTTAGATTGCATTTCTGACCGATTATTTTAAAATTGCTGAAATTTATTAAATGTTTGATTGTCGACAACATTTATATGAAAGGTGTCTTCCGTATTCTATACTAGGCAATGTAAATATAAAACCAACAGCAAAAATAATTCAAGAACTACCTTAATTACCCTGTGATATTGCCGACACCAAGCTGTCGGAATACTTGTTTAACCTGCAGTCAAATCTCTAAACAATATTGCTCTCGAAATCTGTTAAAATGTTGAAAGCAAGTCTTGGCATCTCCATTATCTTTGCCTTCTCAAGAACTGAAAGTTGATTTTAAATGTTACTTTATGAAATAGCAGAAGGCAGTGCTCGCGGCGATCATATATACCTGAGCCTCTCCCTGTAATTGTTCTGTTGAGTAACCTCTCCACTTCTGGTATGTTAGTCAGTCAACGGACTACTTTGAGTTTCTTTACTGTCAGCCGAGCCTCTGGAGATATCTAAATGACCTGAGCTTCAACTAATACTGTCCTGTGGGGAGTATAGGTTCTCTGTACATACTTCCCGAACTAGATTATACTTGAAGAATTGCACCCTAGAAAGCTAAAAAAAGGGAAGCTGTATTGTGTTCTGTTGGTCATAAATAGCTGCTAAATAGATGAATGTGATTTGTGTCTCTTATTTCTACACCTGAATAGTAGAAAATCTACAATGTACCAACAATGATTATTTTTCTGAACTAGCAATTGAACGTGGTGAACTTGAATCATTGACCTCTAACCCTTGAGCTGATGAACAGAGTGATAGATGCAGGGCAAATCTATTAGGTAAGTGGTTATCATCATGGCTATCAAATGACATCAGAGTGATGGCCTCTCACATACACAAACCAATATTTGGCAGTTTGGTGATAAAGACTAAACATTACAGTAACTTTGCAATAAAACCTCCTGTGGGTCACAGCAGATGGCCCATTTTCGCTTTCCAGATCTATGCTTTGACAACTAAACAGTAACTGAATGTTTACCAAAGCACTAGAATTGGTAACTGATTAGGTCCATAGAGTTTCCAAATCTATACAAATCTATAGCCAGAATGATTGGAATCAGTAACTAACTAACTGTGTCAGTAACTGAAAACCAGAATTTGGTAACTCTGGAAAGAGGTATTTACTGAAATTACTGAAAAACTGCCTACACACCAGTAACTGCATGACTTACAGAGAAACAGATGCTGGAATTATTGAGTCAGAGGCTCAAACTCTTTAACTAACTTCTAAGCTTAAAGTTACCCAACATGATGGGTCAGGTTTGGATCAAAAGTTTCTCTAATTTTTACATAATCTTGTCTAGCGTTTCTTGGCTGACTGAGTGTGCAAAATTTCTTTACAGTAGGATTATTTTTTCTTGTTGAAATAACCAAACAAATGCACTGAATGACCCCTGGATTTATTTCGGGTACGCACGGAAAAAAATCACCAGTCTGCTTGCTTTCAACATTATGACGTCATCACCATTGTAAGAATTTGTTAACTTATAACAATATGCTGATAACAATGCTCATTGTGACGTCATCTATAATGGATGTGCTGGAGGTGGGAAGCACTATCAAGAAATGTAATGGAAAAAACCTAAATAATTCATGTAATCAAAGAAAGATTTAAAAAATGAGTTTTAAATATTAACAATCACAAGTTTATGTTGCAATGCACAGAAAATCGCCCATATTTAGCAAAGAATTTTATCATTCAGGGCAACTTTAACTGAAAGACGAGAATCATCAATTAAGAGCATTGAATCAGTGACTGCATCATTGATGTGCTGCATAAATTAGGCCATGCTCTTGAAATTGGCATTGGTTATTGCAAAAGTAACACAGGGTGGATTTTCTGACTGAACTTAGTACTACATGCAGCTTATAGAGTCTAAGTGACTGTAATCAGTAGCTACATCGGTATCTGAGATAATGGAATCATTAACTGTACTTTGCTTCTAGATTTAGTAATTGGTAATTGAAATACTATCAGTAACTGAAAGATGACACAGTAACCAGAAATGCTATTCGACACTTGAATTAGTGAAGTTCTGCTGTCAACAACAGAGTGACTTTAGACTAAATGTATAAGTGGATGAGGTACATGCGTGCTGCAATCAACCCTACAGCAAAAATTTGGGCACTATATACTAGTAATGGTAACCGCATCACTTACTGTATCACTGGCTCGGAGACTGTAATGCCACATTGCCAGCAACACCTCAATAACACCTCGCTCATGGGGCAGGGTCAATATCATACGGGGTCTGGACGTTGACCTCACCAATATATTTTTCGAGAGCTGCCATCCAGGACCTATCTTGAGTGAGTTGTAAGTATGCTTTATGGTGTTTTTGGATGAGTGTGGATTTGCCTGGCTCTACATGGATTGAGCCCAGGGACTAGGTTGGACTCAGTAAGATCAGTGAGACTCCTGTGCACAAAATTTATACAGGGTTTATACAAGGATTAAAAAAATAACCAGATAAAGTGACAGAACAACAATGATTTACACCGAAATAACGACTATTGGGAGCGGGATTTGGGCCACAAGGCCCAGTGAGTAATATGCGTTTTGTGACAGGTGGGAAACCTCCTCTATTATGCAGTTCGAAAAAGTCAGTGAAGTACAGTAAAATAACCATGTGCAAGAGAGAGATTTAGCAGAGAGATTATTTAGAAGATCAAAGGTTGGGGGGAGGAAAGGGATGCACATTTAAGTGTCATGAGTTTATCTTCATGTGCTACACGTTTGTGGATTGTGGACTTCATACGGTAATTGTATAATATTGCATGGCCCTCCAACAATCAGGAGCAGGTACTTCAGCTCGCAATGTGAATCAATTGATGATTTGAGCTTTATCGTAGTTAGTTTTGGAAAGGTAGTGAAACATGGATCGACCACTGGACCGATATTGTACTTCACAATTGTACATAATTTTAATAAAGTTTTCACTGGTCCAAAAAGAGTAATAGAATGTGTAGTCTTTAATTTAAATAAGTGTTTTGCTGGAGATCATTGTTGTTTTTTGTTTGTGTGTTTTATTTACGAATGCAATAATACCCATTAAAAGTATGCAAAATACGCAGAATTATGAACGCTTAGTGAACTAATGATTTTATCTCGGTTGACCGATAGCAATAATTTTGTGTAAATATCTTACTCTGGAATGAACTATACTGTGTATAACATTTGCCTGACATAAAATGCCAGTTATTGCATGAGGAATGTGGTCTCATTAGGGATGTTGGTTTCATAAAAAGGGCTCTTATAACACAGGGACTACTGCATTAACTCTCTTTTCAGTTATTCAGAGAACTGACAATCTGTGATATTCAGATTTTTTGTACACAGGGATGCGGGAAGAACTGAAGGCAAATCGAAAAAGCTTTAAAACTTTAAAAATAAGAATGTTGAATAGGATTCATTCCATGTCAAATCAACAAGTGCCTCTTGCATGACCGTCTGAGATTTTTGTGAAACTTTCCATGATAGAAGAACGCAGGACGTGATCATGGAACTCCTCATTTTCCAGCTCGAATGTCAGAAAATCAGGCTATTTGAACCAATTTCTCTAATCTTACTGTGGAAAGAAAGTTTCTTAAAGAAAATTTCAAGAATCGATAAAATCCAGGTTGCGTAGACTTTCAAAATTAGTTTAATTTTCCTTTAAATGGGTCTCTTTGATGGTGGTTGTTATTGAAACTGCTAGAGGGCATCCCTCTTGACTTTTGACCTGTCTTTTAGAGTCTCTGGAAGTCTTTAGGTTTGATGATAGCCACGTGGTCTTGCATAATGATGATAGTTTGCTCATAAGCTTTGGAGTTTTAAGCTTTAGATTTTGGGAAGTTGGCTAGAAGGGTGAGGTGGAAAACTCAGTGGAGGACTGGAGACATCCCTATGACAACTCACCTCGCTGTGACATGTTATGAGTTCTCTCTATGCTAACCTGGTTTACATGGCTAACATGTGGTGTTGAGCACAGCACTTTGCAAATTACAGGTACTTAATGGGAAAACTCCACAAAAATGCGACCACAAAAGCAATGTCACCGTATGATATGCCTTGCAATCGCAAGATGCATTTAATTTTGTTGGGTGAAATTGTCTCAATATAAAACCTTAATTGGTTCCAAAGGTGTGATTGAATCTTCCATGTTCAATGTGGTCATTTATTCATCCGTAGAAATGTCCGATCACAATTTACAAATGATGCTGAGCCATATGGGGCTCAAGGGCTGCGGGGTTTAGCTCAGATGGTTGTGCCTTGGGTTTCCAAATGCTTTGTGATGGTTTTGGTCTGTATTCTTGATGTGTCACCTTCACTTATAAATAGTTGATGGCATTTAAATCATCCTGGACCTCATACCCATGTTCTTCTCTGTCGAGGACACAAAACCCAATCATCCAATTATCTATCTGAACTATCATGTATAGGATGTTTGACCTTATTGAACCTAGAGAGTACAGTTTTTGTAAGAATAACTAAGGACCAATTAGACTATGAACATGCACAATGAGGAAGGACCCTTCTGTTCAAATGAATTGCACCTGTCAACACCCAATAACTGAGCTTGTTACAAGAAACACTAATTGCTATGGCAACATAAAAGATGGACCATCACAACCAGTTACATCACAACAGCCATTAGCCACAAATTGTTCTCCACCAAACGTGACCCTGTATATTCACAATCGTATGATTTGTCGGATAGCTGTTATTTTTTGGTTGAAGAGCTATTTGGGAGATGAGCAATTTATACAGCACTGCATAACTGTCTCAATCCCCTTGCAATATTGTCCTTAAAGTTGATGTTTTAACCTGTTGCAGTTTTACCCAATCCCAATTTTAACAATGCAGCCTCATTAACTGTAAACACAAGGATATATTGCGAAGTTCAAATGCGAACCCTAGTTAGAACAGCTATTAATGGAAAACCGCGAAAGCGGGAAAGGAAACAGGAAGTACTCTCCAGTCAGTGACATGAAAAACTACCTCAACAAAACAGTTGACATCGCAAACATGTGTTACAGGTGCATTGTCTTGTAGTACCAGATGGTGCCTCTGAATAGCCCACACTGGTGCTGACAGGGCGTAAAACACAAACTCAATCACTCGGTGTATAGATGTAGTCTGCTTGTTGCCGGTGTCCACTGTCCAGTAATGCTATATGCGGCATAATGTATGCCTGTGGGATTTTTGAAAGATTCAGGGCTGGCAGGGAAGTTATTTGAAATGGTCGTGTTTCAGGTTTAATTGTTGAAACATTTGGTATGTTTTGGTGATCTTGGGCGGTACTTATGACTTGGGATGCTGAATATTTTGGCAGGACTGCTCCAGTTGATCTATATAATTGTTACCGCCTTTGCCCCCTATTCCCAGCCTGCTTAAGAGAGACTTTGTAAATTTAATGGACCGATTTGCATGCTCTTAACTCGCCAAGTGCAGGTTCAGTTGTCTCAATTAATATAGACAAGTTTCTTTTGCTTATGATCAATGTGATGGCAGAGAGAGCAGTCTGTTACACATTAGCAGGGCTCCCAGCGGCCCTATATTTCCTATAAATTCCTATATTTCCCTATATATTTTTTGCTCCCTATATTTCCCTGTATTTTCAAGGATTTTTGCCGAAAATCCCTATAAAACCCTAAATTTTTGTGGCATTAAATTTGCAATTTGGCTTTTCACACGTGAAATGAAAATTATGGTTACTGTTTCGCATTTCACATGGTTCCAAGCATTTTTTAAATAAAAATTTCCGGATGGCAACTTCTTCCTTGGGTGAACAAGCAGACACATCTTTTCTCAACATCGCTCAAGTTGCGCTCAAAGTCTCTGGATATGCCGATCGAACACTCGGCCGGTTAATTTAATATTAATTTGCCATATGTTTGAAGCCGTAAAGCCCTTTATTTTCCCTATATTTTGGTCGCTAAAGCCGCATGAAGCCCTATAAATTGCAATGCAAATTTCCTATAAAATCCCTATATTTTTTTATGGGGCCGCTGGGAGGCCTGCATTAGTCTTTAATCATGCTTGTATTTTTTTTTTGCAATAAGGCAAGATACAGGTCTCCTACAGGAGACAATTTTAAAATTTAATGTTTCACCTAAGTGATATCCAGTTGTGATGTTTCTCAAGAAAGTCTCAAGAAACTCTACAATATACCAACAATGATTATTTCTCTGAACTAGCAATTGAACGTGGTGAACTTGAATCATTGACCTCTAACCCTTGAGCTGATGAACAGAGTGATAGATGCAGGGCAAATCTATTAGGTAAGTGGTTATCATCATGGCTATCAAATGACATCAGAGTGATGGCCTCTCACATACACAAACCAATATTTGGCAGTTTGGTGATAAAGACTAAACATTACAGTAACTTTGCAATAAAACCTCCTGTGGGTCACAGCAGATGGCCCATTTTCGCTTTCCAGATCTATTACTTTGGTAACCCAACAGTAACTGAATGGTAACCAAAGCACTGGAAATGGTAACTGATTACTTCCATACAGTTTCCAAATCTATACAAATCCATAGCCAGAATGATTTGAATCAGTAACTATGTCAGTGACTAAAGGTCAGAATTTGGGGACTGTAGTACTAGGTATTTACTGAAACTTTCTGAAAGACTCACTATGCACCAGTAACTGCATGACTTACAGAAGACAGATACTGGAGTTATTGAGCCAGAGACTCAAACTCCTCCACTAACTTCTAAGCTTAACTGAAAGATGAGAATCATATGCTAAGAGAATTAAATCAGGGACTGCTTCTTTAATTGGCTTTATAAATTAGGCCAAACTCTTGAAATTGGCATAGGTTATTACAAAGTTAACCTTATCTGGATTGACTAACTTAACTACTGCATGCAGCTTCTTGAGTGACTGTAATCAGTAGCTGCTTTTTTTTTTTTATTGAAAATATATTTATTCAGGGTAACACTTTCAGGTCAAGCCAGTTTTTCAAAGAGGCCCTGTTAAAAATAACAAATATATATATAACATATATATAATATATACACACACAAACATTAAAAGAAGTTAAAAATGGAATATAAAAATACTCTAACAAATTACATATACGATTTATTTTAAAAATGTTCTTTAGCTTTACTCTTGAAACATTCAATATTTGTGCTGCTTCAGTAACTGAGATAATGGAATCATGTTTGTGTACTTTGCTTCTCGATTTAGTAATTGGTAACTGAAATACTATCAGTAACTGAAAGGTAAACAGTAACCAGAATTAGTCAAGCTATTCGACACTTAAATTAGTGAAGTCCTGCTGTCAACAACAGAGTGACTTTAAACTAAATGTATAAGTGGGACATGTGTACTGCAATCAACCCTACAGAGAAAAACCGGAGCACCAGTAATGGCAAATGAGAGACACAACATCAGTGCATCACTTACTGTATCACTGGCTCAGAGGCTCTAACGCCACATTGCCAGCAACACCTCAATAACACCTCGCTCATGGGGCAGGGTCAATATCAAATGGGATCAGGACGTTGACCTCACCAATATATTTTTCGAGAGCTGCCATCCAGGACCTATCTCGAGTGTTTGTAAGTATGCTTTATGGTGTTTTTGGATGAGTGTGGATTTGCCTGGCTCTACATGGATTGAGTCTAGGGACTAGGCTTGAATCAGTAAGATCAGTGAGACTCCTCTCAAGCACAAAATATATACAAGATTTATACAAAGGTAAAAAAGTAACCAGATAAAGTGACGCAAAGACAATGATTTAGTCGAAAATAATGACTATTGGGAGCAGGATTGGGACCACAAGGCCCAGTGAGCAATATGCGTTTTGTGACAGATGGGAAACCGATTACCTCCTCTGTTATGCAGTCATTGCAGAGAGGTGAAATACAGTAAAATACCCTGTGCAAAAGAGAGATTCAGTAGAAAGATTATTTAAAAGATCAAAGGATTGGGCAGTGAATGAGAATGCACATTTAAGTATCATGCGTTTATCTTCATGTGTTACACGTATGTGGATTGTGGACTATGTTATGATATGATTATGATTTGACTGTACTTTCTGTCAATATGAATATTCTTGCCTAAATCAATTTGGTGTACTCTTATCATGCAATAATTGTATCATGCTGCATGGCTATCCAACAATCCAAAGCCAATATTTCAGCTCACCATATGGATTAACTTGATGATAGGGTCTTTACGTTCATCATCTGATATTTTATGGTAATTTAGCTTTTGTAGAAATAATGAAAATTGTGACATTGATAGAAGAACACTGGACTGAAATTGCACTTATTATTTGTCCAGTAATTTAATGAAGTTTTAGCTTCACCTGCCAAAAAATTGTGTTTTGAAAAACTTGTAGTCTTTAAACAACGTGGTCAACTGGAGATCTTTGTAGTTTTTTGGGTGTATATTTTATACGCGATTCACCCATTGAGGAAGTATGCATGATATCCACAGAATTATGAACGCTTAGTGAACTAATGATTTTATCTCGGTTGACCGATAGCAATAATTTAGTAAAATGTGTTGCTCTGGTATGTGATATATATTATATTGCATATGACATTAGCTTGAGTATTTTGCTCTATATACAGTTATACACAGACCTTGCGTTATATAGGCTGCTCCTTCTGCGGCCATAAAGTACAAATTCCTGTTATGCTGCATCTTGAGTTGGTTCATGTACTGAAATACATTTACAATTTATAGATTTATATGTCAGAAAAATGATTTGGAAAGTTATACCCGATATAGTTTCAGGGCTAGTCTTTTGCAAATGAATATAAACAAAGCTTACCTTTTCTATCATCAAGAAATCCAAAATCAAAGAGGTGTCATTGATTATAATCATTTCAACTCAACCACATTGCTACTTAAGCATTTGAACTTAGCAAAACAAAGCTCTAGTTGTCCATGTCCAATTATAAATTACTTGATTTGTCTTGGAAAGACCTAATACAGAGAATTTCTTGATGGTCCTTTTTTCTAATAATGTTCTTCTGCCACGGAAAGTTGAATAAAAATGAAAGATGATTACACTTGAAGCACTTGTTGATTGATGTGGAAAGATCTTCATTCCACATTCTTGTTTTCTAATGTTTAAAGCTTTTCCAGTTAGGCTTCAGTTCTGAATGTCAGAGAATCAGGCAATTTGAACCAATTTGTGTAATCTTACTGCAGACTGAAAGTTTCTTAAAGAAAAGAATCAATAAAATTCAGGTTGTGTAGACTTTCAAAATTAGTTTGATTTTCCATTTAAATGGGGTCTATTTGATGGTGGTTGTTATGGAAACTGCTGGAGGGCATACTTCTTGACTTTTGACATCCCTTTACAGGCCTGTAGCCAGGAATTTTTGTGGGGGGGTGCTTTTAGGGAAAAAGTGGACTCTTCTTCGCGAGCACCGAAGGTGCGAAGCGAAGCTAGGGGGGTCTGGGGGCATGCCCCCCCAGGAAAATTTTGGAGAAAGTAATGACAATGGTGCATTCTGAGCCTTTCTGATCATGGAAAGGTTGATCAATCTTAACCTTGGGCCAAACTTCATTTGCACTAATTCACTCAAGAAATCCCTCAATGGGACTTATTATTTTCGAGCCACAAAATGAGGTCTGCTGTTATGCATGGATTCAGAAATATTCAAATAAAATGTGCAGAATCATTAAAATAAGTCCTAACATTATGAAGGCCATAACTAATAAGTTATTGGGAAGGAGGCACAATGAGGCATTGGGTCTTGGGACACCCAAATGTACATGTATGGTGTCGCAAGCCAATGACACCCAGATGGTTGGAGAAGAATCCTGAACAATGTGGAGTACTAATGCCACCATTAAATGAAAGACACGATCCAGGACCAACATATAGCATGTCCTTCTCTCCAGCTTCTGCCTCCTCTACGTATGCTAGGTGCCATGTCACCGCTTCCCTCTCTGCACTAGCTTATCGGCGTTTTGTGCCATGCTCCAGCTCTTGTATCCTTCCGACAATGTATAGTTCTTTGCTCCTTGGATTGCTCTAACCTGCTATACCTCTTCTGCCTTATAAATCTGCCTCTTTCCGCTATGCTTCCTCTATCTCTGCCTCCTCCCTCTCTGCTTTCTCCCATTCTCTGACTCCTCCCCCAGCTCGCGCTCTTTTTTGCAGTGTAGCTATTATATTGGCTTCTTGGATTGCGCTTTTCTTCTCCCTCCTCTCTCCTTGCACTGCCTCTTCACTTTATGGTTTCTCCCTCTCTGCCTCCTCCTTCTCTGCCTAGTCCATCTTGAGTCTCTGCCACCTACTTCTCTACTTAGTCTATCTCAATCTCCTCCCTCTATTTTTATCTCCAATTCTGACTCCTCCCCAATTCTCTTCTCCTTTCTGTAAGGTGTATACATATCTCTTCTTGGCTCCTCTCTCTGCCTCTTCCCTCTATGCTTTCTCCCTCTCCTCCTTCCTCTCTGCTGTCGCCCATTCTGACTCCTCCCCAGCTCTTGTCTCCTTCCTACAGTGTGGTTCTTGGCTTCTTGGGTTGCTCTTGCCTTCCCTGTGGTCTTTCTGCCTCTTTTCTCTATGCTTTCTCCCCCTCTACCTCATCTGTCCCTGCTTTCTCCCATTCTTTGCAGCTCTTGTCTCCTTACTAAAACATGTATAATGTTACTTGTGCCTCCTTTATAGTCTGTCACTTTGATACAGAAAAAATTAGGACCAGTTCACTGTGAAAAATACACTTTGTGACTCATGATGGCCGATGAAGTGTCATCTTCTCTACTTTCAACATGGGAAAGGTAAGGTAAGGTAAGGTAAGGTAAGGTAAGGTAAGGTAATCTTTATTTTACATGGATTGGTACAATAACAGAAACAGAAGCACAAGTGCTTTTTATCCATGATAAAAACATTTAAAATATGGAATATATATATACAAATGAGAGATGAGTTGATGAAAGGATGAAATAAGTGATACAAATTTCATAAAATTGACATTGAGAGTCATAAAATCATTAAAACATACATAGACAGAGGACATAAAAAATCACCGAAACAAACATACCAAGCAAAAACCACAATTACATGCCGGTCCTAACCAGCTGTGTAACTGTTCCTTAAGTTCATTCACACTATTTGAATTTTTGTACCTTGTATCTAGTGAATTCCACAGAAAAGGGCCATAATAGGAAAAATTATTTTTACCATACAGAACTGTCTTATAAGAAGGAAGTACCAACACATTGTCATCTCTGAGAGTATAAACATTGTCTTTTTTCATTAGTAGTTCTCTTACAAAGATTGGTGACATTCCATTAACTATTTTGTAGATTTCCATTACAAATAGTCTGAGTCGAGTTAAGTACAAAGAATTTCTATTCGATTTCTGTAGTAAGATTCTATAGTCGTTATCAACATCTTTCAATAATATTCTCAAGGCTCTTTCCTGCACCTTTTCTACTTTTCTCGAGTCCTTTGTTGAACAAAAATGCCAGGTTAGAGGACAATATAGGAAATTTGACACTACAAATGATACATAAATGTTAAACATGGTTTCTGTTGATAAATACACAGATAGTCTTTTTAAACCATTGACCTGAATAGCAGCCTTTTTGCATATATTTGTGATGTGTTCACTGAAATTCAGCTTGGTATCAACAGTAACCCCCAACAGTTTTACTGATGGCTGGCTTTCTAGGACCACTTCGTCAATCTTAACCTTTATGTTGTTTACTGCCTTTGATCTCGTGAAAAAGGCAACCTGAAATTTTGGAGCATTTGCCTGCATGCCATTGTGTTTGAACCATTCGACAGCTTTAACAGAGGCTAGACTTAATTTGTTTTCTAGTTGTGAAATATCGTGATCACTCTGACTTATGGTGTCATCATCTGCATAATTATATAGTTTACATTGACATTCAAGAAAATAGAAGATGTCATTTTTAAAAATATTAAATAGTAGGGGACCTAACACTGATCCCTGAGGAACACCCCGCTTCAACATTTGCCAGCTGCTTTTAATATTTCCTAGTTTAACTCTTTGCATACGTGAAGAAAGGTAATTACAAATTAATTTGCATGCAGACTCAGAAAGACCATAAGCATTCAATTTTGCTATCAAAAGTCCATGTGGCAAGGCATCGAAGGCCTTACTCAAGTCCATCAATACCCAACCTACATGTTTATTTTCATCTAAGCTTTTTTTCGTATCTTCTATGGCTTTCATCAGTACATGCTGGGTACTATAACCTTTACGATATGCTGACAGGTAAGGTGACAAAATATTGTCAAAAAATCTCATTAATTGGTCAAACATGACATTTTCATAAGGCTTTGATAGCGATGGAAGTACACTAACTGGTCTGTACTTCTCTTTGTTTAAAGGGTCATCCTTTTTAAAAATTGGTGTGATATCACCACATTTTAGATTGTTAGGGAATAAACTCATTTTGATTCCAGTGTTAATGACAGGCAGGAATGTATGGGCTAATACTGTCGCCCCAGCCTTTATAAGCTTAGGGGGTATTCCATCAAACCCCGTGGCTTTATTACTTCTGACACATTTGAGCTTGCTAAATAGCTCATCATATGTTATTTCTGTAAAATTGAAGTCAAATTCAGATCTGACTTGTTCTTTGATTTTCACTATACTTGGATGATCCTTATAAACATCAACAATTTCGCTTATGGGACTTTCCGAAGTAACTAATTCATCCTTACTAAAACTATCTGTCATCTTGATATAGTAGTTGTTTAGAATGTGGCAGACTTCAGAAGCATCAGTGATGATGTCACCATTTTCACGCAGATTAATGTCACCAGTTCCTTTACTGGATTCCCCAAGGAAAGGTTTAACAGTCTTCCAAAATTGGCCGGGATTTTCATGTATGGTATTGGTTGTACATTTAATATCAAAATATGATTTGAGGGACTTTCGTTTTAAACTGGTGACATAATTTCTTTGAGCACGATATTTCTTGACATTTTCTTTGCTAGCAACTTTGTTCATTTTTCATCACTCTCACCATGGGGGTCTATCACACGAGCAACTGCTCTTTTTATTTCAGTATCATGGGTTTTCAATTGGGATTGACACTGGGACTGTGACTCTTGCAGGGCGTCTATTTTTGCTTGCTGTCTCTGTACCAATTCCATTAATTGATCATTCTGGGTGATGATATGATCTAATTTGGAGGCTAACTCAGAAACAGTCTGTGGCATGGATCTGCAGCAGTGACATGTCCACACTGCTTTTGGATCCGTGCATTCTGTGCAATCAGTGTGGAATGTATGGGCACAAATGCAACAGCTGATTTGGCCTGTGGTCCTCACTTTGCCATTGTTCCCATGTTTGCAGTTTTCATAGCACATTTTGCCAGCTTCTCTATTGAGTTGTGTGGCCATTGTCACAGCTTCAATAGTAACTTTTCTGGATTCAAAGAGTCTTTGTTGCTCACAGTATATCACACCTTTCTGTGTATTTCAAAAGAACTTTTTGGTAAATTATTTCTTGATTCACCCCCCTACCATATCTCCCTCAGGTATTTTCAATGGGTGGGCCAAATTCAAAGAAAAATTCACCAAAGTTCAAGAAATAACCACACACCTGATCATATGATGTCCATATAACGTAAAAAATGACTGTTCAGTTGCAATAATGTGTCCAAGCAAGTGACAGTCAGTAATCCTTTAGAGAGAAGTCTTACTGTATTCCAATGGAATGTCAATGGTGATCACTCAACCATGCAAGAAAAATTTGAATGCCCAACTCACAGACAGTAGATCAACTCATAAAACTGTTCAAAACTCCATAAATATATATTGGATCCCACAAAACGTCATCCAATTGGTAGCACAAAGTCCTTATCTTAAACTCTATCCATAAAGATTTCAGCAATCCATTTGAAAAACGTGTCAAAATCACATAAAAAGCAGAGAGACAAAAAACATAGAGGCTGTTTGATTAGTTGTGATCAAGAGAAGGCCATATGACTTGTCATAACTGATTTTAGAGTGAAAATCAGATGCATAATCCTTTCGTTTGGCTGTCATCAACAAGTGGGACGAGTCTGCTTAAATTAAATTAACATTAAAAGTATCAGGTATGATCATGACAAATCATCAACATGATGACACAAGAAGTGCCATTTTCACAGTGCAACAGTTCACTCTCTTCTATATCAAAGTGACAGACTGTAATGGCTCTTGCCTCCCTCTCTGAGTTTAAGTCCAATATACATGTAAGTGCCGAATAGTTCCAGAGTGTAACAAGCACTTTCTTTGGTCTGTGATTTAATCCCAAGCCAACAGAAAGGCGTCTAGGAGCGGTATAAAGCCTATATACAGGTGACATCGTGACAATTTTAAATCTCTACATTGGACTTGAATCCCTCTATGCTTTCACTCTCTGCCTCTTCCCTCTTGTGTGAAAGTTGTGTCAGATGTGTCAACCTCCTCTGTGACTTCTCCCTCTCTACCAGTTCCCCTGTGGCCTAATGGTCAAGAATGCTTGTCCACTGGCTTTTAGGGCGTGGGTTCAAATCTCACGCTGGGAACTCACTTTAGTCCGAGCTCATGGGACATTAAATGGAGGTGGGTTGTATTCAGTATTCTATGCTGGGGCAACTGAAAGACCCTGGGCATCCCTGATTTGATAGGGTATGTTCCAGACTCCCAGCCTTCTCATCTCATATTCATACAGCGGTCATCAAATAATAACAGTGCAGCTCCCTTAACAAAAGATGATGGTTGACCTGCCCCGGCTGATCCGGGGTATACCAGCACAACACAAGACTTAGTAAGTCAGTCAGTTAGTAGTCCCAATAAACAGGGGCGGACTGGCCTATGTGTCTATCTTTGTGACCAAATTTGACTGTGCAGCATGGTGAAACTTTTAGCTGAGGGGCCAAATGTGAGAGGGCCCTATATAGCCCTTCCACCATGGCGTAAGTGGATTAACATCAAAAATAAGAATTTTGGGGGTGCATCAACTAATTTTGCCACGGGCCGAAAATGCTGCCAGTCCGCCCCTGCCAATAAATGGCAATATTGGATCACTAGTCCAATATTAGGAAACAGGTGGTCCATAACAAATTCCATGCTTATCAATTGTAATTTAGTTAAACAAAATACCCTGCATGACCAAAAGGGATAAATTGCAATTAGGAGTGGGGGAATTCATCAATAGGTGCGAATTGCAATTCAGAGAGGCTGTGAAGTCTATGACCAACTGGGCAAATCAAACACACTGAATTGCAATTTGGATTACTTGACATGAAGTCAGGTATATCCTCCTGATTCTGGGACCATTTTGGACCCAAATAGTGGACCTTTTGGGACCTTTTTCGGACGTGGGGGGGTGCGTTCGCACCCGTCGCACCCCCCCTGGCTACGGGCCTGCTTTAAGAGTCTCTGTAAGTCTTTAGGTTTGATGATAGCCACATGGTGTTGCATAATGGTGAGAGTTTGCTCATGGGCTTTGAAGTCTTAAGCTGTAGATTTTGTGAAGTTGGCTAGAAGGATGAGGTGGAAAACTGAGTAGAGGCATCCCTGTGCCTACTAACCTTCCTGTGACATGTCATGAGTTCTGGCTTTGTTAACCTGGTTAATATAAGCTGTCGAGCTGGAGTGTGTTGAGCGCGACGCTTTTTACATTATAGGTCCTTTATGGGAAAATTCCACAAAAATGGGACCACAAAAGTAACGTCACTATATAATATGCCTTGCAATCGCAAGATATATTTAATTTTGTTGGGTGAAATTTTCTTATAAAACCTTAACTGGTTCCAAATGTGTGATTGATTCTTCCATGTTCTATGTGGCCATTTTGTCATCCGCAGAAATGTCTGATCACAATTTACAAATGATACAGAGCCTATAGGGCTCAAGGGCTGAGGGTTTAGCTCAGATGGTAATGCCTTGGGTTTCCAAATGCTGGGTTGTGGCTTTGGTTTGAACTCTTGATGTGTCACTTGCACATATATATATTTGATGGCATTTCAGTCATCCTGGACCTCATACCGACGTTCTTCTCAGTCGAGGACTTACATACAGCCCAATATCCAATTATCAATTATAGATCTAAACTTGCATGTATAGGATATATCACCTTATTGAACTTGCAGAGTTCATTGTTTGTAAAAATAGCTTGAGGACCAATTAGACTGTGAACATGCACAATTGAGGAAGGACCCTTCTGTTCAAATGAATTGCATCTGTCAACACCCAATAGCTGAGCTTGTTACAAGAACCACTAATTGCTATGGTAACATAAAATATGGACCATCACAAACAGTTACGTCACAACAGCCATTAGCAACAGATTGTTCTCCACCAAATGTGACCCTGTATATTCACACTTCACAGTCGTATGATTTATCAGATAGCTAATATTTTTTGGTTGAAGAGCTATTTAATGTTGACAATGTGTTGCCTGATAGTACATGTCTGTTGCTTGACAGTGTACAATGTCCTGAAAAGCTATATGCACGTGATATTGAAAGATTCTTGGCTGGCAGGATTTCAATTATATAATGTTTGCGGCCTTTTTTAATTTAATGGACTGGGTAGTATGTTCTTTATTTGCCAAGTGCACTGAAGCTGCAAGTGTATCAATTAATGTAATGTTACAATTACTGCATACATTTTTTGCGTGTTACGTAAAAGATACCGCTGTAAAATGGCAGGTGGTATCGCTCTTTGCTTCTGGCATATTCACTGAAATTGCTTCTTTTCTCTACATTTCTTTGAATATTTAGCCATAGAGTATCTTATGTCATGCAATGGAAAACTTTTGTCAACTTTACTCATATGTTGAAAGACAAAGATTATTTTTCGGGTTTTTGTACAATGCCAATACCTAAGTTAGTTCTACTCCACATACGGTAGAGTTGACAATTTGACGGGTCTTCTTCAGCTTTTCAAATAAGAAATTAGAAGTGAATGATCAACATTCCAGACCAGGAAGACCTTAATGGAAGACCTTAATGGAAGATGTTGTGACTGCAATTTCTAAAATCGATTCTGTGTCTGGTCGGTTCTCAACTGAAAGAGGGATTAGGTGACAACCGGGGTTAGATTGCATTTCTGACCGATTATTTTAAAATTGCTGAAATTTATTAAATGTTTGATTGTCGACAACATTTATATGAAAGGTGTCTTCCGTATTCTATACTAGGCAATGTAAATATAAAACCAACAGCAAAAATAATTCAAGAACTACCTTAATTACCCTGTGATATTGCCGACACCAAGCTGTCGGAATACTTGTTTAACCTGCAGTCAAATCTCTAAACAATATTGCTCTCGAAATCTGTTAAAATGTTGAAAGCAAGTCTTGGCATCTCCATTATCTTTGCCTTCTCAAGAACTGAAAGTTGATTTTAAATGTTACTTTATGAAATAGCAGAAGGCCGTGCTCGCGGCGATCATATATACCTGAGCCTCTCCCTGTAATTGTTCTGTTGAGTAACCTCTCCACTTCTGGTATGTTAGTCAGTCAACGGTCTACTTTGAGTTTCTTTACTGTCAGCCGAGCCTCTGGAGATATCTAAATGACCTGAGCTTCAACTAATACTGTCCTGTGGGGAGTATAGGTTCTCTGTACATACTTCCCGAACTAGATTATACTTGAAGAATTGCACCCTTGAAAGCTAAAAAAAGGGAAGCTGTATTGTGTTCTGTTGGTCATAAATAGCTGCTAAATAGATGAATGTGATTTGTGTCTCTTATTTCTACACCTGAATAGTAGAAAATCTACAATATACCAACAATGATTATTTCTCTGAACTAGCAATTGAACGTGGTGAACTTGAATCATTGACCTCTAACCCTTGAGCTGATGAACAGAGTGATAGATGCAGGGCAAATCTATTAGGTAAGTGGTTATCATCATGGCTATCAAATGACATCAGAGTGATGGCCTCTCACATACACAAACCAATATTTGGCAGTTTGGTGATAAAGACTAAACATTACAGTAACTTTGCAATAAAACCTCCTGTGGGTCACAGCAGATGGCCCATTTTCGCTTTCCAGATCTATGCTTTCACAACTAAACAGTAACTGAATGTTTACCAAAGCACTAGAATTGGTAACTGATTAGGTCCATACAGTTTCCAAATCTATACAAATCCATAGCCAGAATGATTGGAATCAGTAACTGTGTCAGTAACTGAAAACCAGAATTTGGTAACTCTGGAAAGAGGTATTTACTGAAATTACTGAAAAACTGCCTACACACCAGTAACTGCATGACTTACAGAGAAACAGATGCTGGAATTATTGAGTCAGAGGCTCAAACTCTTTAACTAACTTCTAAGCTTAACTGAAAGATGAGAATCATCAATTAAAAGTAAATATCGAATCAGTGACTGCATCATTAATTGGCAGCGTAGATTAGGATACTCTTGAAATTGGCATTGGTTATTGCAAAAGTAACACAGGGTGGATTTTCTGACTGAACTTAGTACTACATGCAGCTTATAGAGTCTAAGTGACTGTAATCAGTAGCTACATCGGTATCTGAGATAATGGAATCATTAACTGTACTTTGCTTCTAGATTTAGTAATTGGTAGCTGAAATACTATCAGTAACTGAAAGGTGAAACAGCAACCGGAAATGCTAATCGACACTTGAATTAGGTGAAGTTCTGCTGTCAACAACAGAGTGACTTTAGACTAAATGTGTAAGTGGATGAGGTACATGCGTGCTGCAATCAACCCTACAGCAAAAATTTGGGCACTATATACTAGTAATGGTAACCGCATCACTTACTGTATCACTGGCTCGGAGAGGTAATGCCACATTGCCAGCAACACCTCGCTCATGGGGCTGGGTCAATATCAAACGGGATCAGGACGTTGACCTCACCAATATATTTTTCGAGAGCTGCCATCCAGGACCTATCTTGAGTGAGTTGTAAGTATGCTTTATGGTGTTTTTGGATGAGTGTGGATTTGCCTGGCTGTTCATGTATTGAGCCCAGGGACTAGGTTGGACTTAGTAAGATCAGTGGGACTCCTGAGCAAAAAAATTATGCAGGATTTATACAAGGACAAAAAAAATAACAGGATAAAGTGACAGAACAACACTGATTTACACCGAAATAACGACTATTGGGAGCGGGATTTGGGCCACAAGGCCCAGTGAGTAATATGCGTTTAGGTGGGAAACCTCCTCTATTATGCAGTTCGAAAAAGTCAGTGAAGTACAGTAAAATAACCATGTGCAAGAGAGAGATTTAGCAGAGAGATTATTTAGAAGATCAAAGGTTGGGGGGAGGAAAGGGATGCACATTTAAGTGTCATGAGTTTATCTTCATGTGCTACACGTTTGTGGATTGTGGACTTCATACGGTAATTGTATAATATTGCATGGCCCTCCAACAATCAGGAGCAGGTACTTCAGCTCACAATGTGAATCGATGGATGATTTGAGCTTTATCGTAGCTAGCTTTTGTAAAGGTAGTGAAACATGGATCGACCACTGGACCGATATTGTACTTCACAATTGTACATAATTTTGATTTAAAGTTTTCACTTGTCCAAAAAGAGTAATAGAATGTGTAGTCTTTAATTTAAACAAGCGTTTTTCTGGAGATCATTGTTGTTTTTTGTTTGTGTGTTTTATTTACGAATGCAATAATACCCATTAAAAGTATGCAAAATACGCAGAATTATGAACGCTTAGTGAACTAATGATTTTATCTCGGTTGACCGATAGCAATAATTTTGTGTAAATATCTTACTCTGGAATGAACTATACTGTGTATAACATTTGCCTGACATAAAATGCCAGTTATTGCATGAGGAATGTGGTCTCATTAGGGATGTTGGTTTCATAAAAAGGGCTCTTATAACACAGGGACTACTGCATTAACTCTCTTTTCAGTTATTCAGAGAACTGACAATCTGTGATATTCAGATTTTTTGTACACAGGGATGCGGGAAGAACTGAAGCCAAACTGGAAAAGCTTTAGAACTTTAAAAATAAGAATGTTGAATAGGCCATATGAAATCAACAAGTGCCTCTTGCATGACCGTCTAAGATTTTTATGAAACTTCCCATGATAGAAGAACGCAGGACGTGATCATGGAACTCCTCATTTTCCAGCTCGAATGCCAGAAAATCAGGCTATTTGAACCAATTTGTGTAAGCTTACTTTAGAAAGAAAGTTTCTGAAAAGAATTACAAGAATCGATGAAATCCAGGTTGTGTAGACTTTCAAAATTCTTTTGATTTTCCTTTTAAATGGGGTCTCTTTGATGGTGGTTGTCAGGAAACTGCTGGAGGGCAATCTTTTTGACTTTTGACCTCTCTGTAAGAGTCTGTGGAAGTCTTTAGGTTTGATGATAGCCATGTGGTCTTGCATAATGATGAGAGTTTGCTCGAAAGCTTTTGAGTTTTAAGCTGTAGATTTTGTGAGGTGGGCTAGAAGGATGAGGTTGAAAACTCAGTGCAGGACTGCAGGCATCCCTGTGCCTACTAACCTTCCTGTGACATGTTATGAGTTCTCTCTATGCTAACCTGGTTTACATGGCTAACATGTGGTGTTGAGCACAGCACTTTGCAAATTACAGGTACTTAATGGGAAAACTCCACAAAAGCAATGTCACCGTATGATATGCCTTGCAATCGCAAGATGCATTTAATTTTGTTGGGTGAAATTGTCTCAATATAAAACCTTGTTTGGTTCCAAATGTGTGATTGACTTCCATGTTCCATGTGGTCATTTATTCATCCGTAGAAATGTCCGATCCTAGTTTACAAATGATGCAGAGCCCTACAGGGCTCAAGGGCTGCAGGGGCTAGCTCAGATGGTATTGCCTTGGGTTTCCAAATGCTTGGTGATGGTTTTGGTTTGAACTCTTGATGTGTCACCAGCACATATATATAGAACTTTGATGGCATTTCAATCATCCTGGATGTCATACCCATGTTCTTTTAAGTTGAGGACATACAGCCCAATTACCCATCTAAACTTGCATGCCGGATGTATGACCTCATTGAACCTGCATCAGTGTTTGTAAAAATAGCTTGAGGACCAATTAGACTAAGAACATGCACAATGAGGAAGGACCCTTAAGAATTCTGTTCAAATGAATTGCATCTGTCAACGCCCAATAGCTTAGCTTGTTACTAGAAACACTAATTGCTATGGCGACATAAAAGACGGACCATCACAACCAGTTACATCACATCAGCCATTAGCCACAGAGTGTTCTCCACCAAACGTGACCCTGTATATTCACAATCGTACGATTTGTCTGATAGCTGTTATTTTTTGGTTGAAGAGCTATTTGGGAGATGAGCAATTTATACAGCACTGCATAGTGTATAACCGTCTCAAGTGGTGTTTTTAGTGGTTCTTTATGGGTGAAATGAATTGATGGTCTACATTATACTATCAAATCAATGAGTCAGTCATCATTTGTTAGTAATCATATGCAATATGGATGGACAGTTTTGGACACAAACATCTAGTGTGTTCTGGTGATCTTTGGCTGTTCTTGTGACTTGGGATGATAAATATTTAGGCAGGACTGCTTCAGTTGATCTATATTGTTGATACTGCCAATGCCCCCTATTCCCAGTATGCTTTAGAGAGACTTTGTAAATTTAATGGACTGATTTGCATGTTCTTAAATTGCCAAGTGCAAGTGCAGTTATCTCAATTGATATAATGTCACAATTAATGCATAAAAGTGTTGCATGTTTTTTAATAGATGCCACAGTAAAACGGCAGATGGTACCCGTCCTCCCTTCTGGCATATACCCCAATATCTTTGCATGTTTTGTTGACGTTTCCTTGAATATTGCGACATAAAGTGTCTTGTGTCATGCAATGGAAAACTTTGTCAACTTGCAAAACAAAGATGCACGACCTCTGGGCTGATGTGCTATAATATATGACTGGGCGAATTGTGATTCCTTGATATTCTGGCTGTGATGCTGAAAACAGTTTCACATGGAAGGTGTTGAATCTAGGTTTGAAGCTGGTTTAGGAACCAAGGCTTGTTGCCATTGTGATGTTTAAAAACGTCACAGTACAACTTATAGTATTGCTTTGAAATGAGAAAAAGAGTTATGCCGATTTAAAAAGTCATTAACATAAAAAAGTCACTCTTGGATTTTTGTGCAGCACTGCCACCATAGTTACTCCTACTCCATATATGGTGGAGTGGACAATTTCACGGTCGTCTTCAACTTTTCAATTAAGAAATTTGAAGTGAAAGATCAGCATTCCAGACCAGGAAGACCTTAATCACGTTAATGAAAGATGTTGTGACTGCAATTTCTAAAATCAATTCTGTGTCTGGTCGGTTCTCGACTGAAAGAGAGGGATTAGGTGACAACCTGGGTTAGATCGCATTTCTGACTGTTCTGAAAAGAAAATGCCTGTATTCTATACTAGACTATAAAAAGACTTCGCATCTCCATTATCTTTGCCTATGAAGGAACTGAGAAGTTGATTTTAAATGTTACTTCATGATAGAACAGAATGTGATGCTTGCAGAAATCATATTTATTGGCTAATTGTACCTGACCCTATCCACTCCTGGTATTACGGTCACTCTAAGTCAGTTATTCGGTCTACTTTGAGTCTCTTTAGTGTGAGCTGAGCCTCTGGAGATAACTAAATGACCTGAGCTTTGACTAATTCTGTCCTTTGGGGACTATAAGTTCTCTGTATACTTGCTGAACTAGATTATACTTGAAGAGTTGCACCCTTAAAAGCCAGAAAGGAGAAGTGTAGCTGTATGCTGTTCTGTTAGTCATAAACATATGTAATGTATGTAATGTACTTTTTGTAGCTTATTTCTTTAGCTAGACATGCAGTAGGTGCCTAATTGAGGAAGATGAAACAGAGCATTGAAGTGAATGGCTATTGAAACAGCCGTGTAGTGACTGATGATACTATACCCACTTAGACAAGTTCAATTTGCTTATGATCAGTGTGATGACAAAGAGGGGAGTCTGTGGCACATTACACTTTAATCATGTCTGTATTTTTGTTTTGTAACAAGGCAAGGTACAGGAGACAATTTTAAAATTTAATGTTTCACCTAAGTGATATCCAGTTGTGATTATTGAAGACAATGATGACTGGACACACGGATGACTCAAATGTTGTTTATTACACAGACACTGAATGCTGGTATAACTGCAAGAACAGAAACACACACATATAAGTACAAGCACACATAACACACATACGCATACACACATACAGACACACACACAGATCACAATATCCTTTGCCATATTCAATTACATAATGACACCATAATCCATAATTGAACTACACATGTTTAATGGATGAATTGTTGGGGGCTTTATGTCCTTTACTTATGCACAAAGGTAGGCTAAATAGGACAGTAGCATAACACAAGTTAATTTGATCAACATACAACTAAACCTAAAAAATATTTAAAGTCTTGAAACTCATTATAAATGCCCAATAAAGTGATTTAATAAGAAGATCAATTACAAATAATTCATGACCAATTAATAATAAAACAAACAATTAATTCAACTTACAACTTCAAATGGCTCTCCTATGCCTAGCATCACTGCACATCAATGCCCTTTTGCTTCTGTTACATTGTGAACCTAAATGTACAGAAACACCACTATACTAGCTATTCACAATGACAAAAAATTTAAATTCAATATAATTCAAACTGCTGCTAAATAAAGAGTACAATAAATTCTCTTACCTATTACATGTTGAATGGTAAAATACCAATAGATCTTAACCCTTCCTTGACTGTTGAACAAGTGATTTGAATGCATGCAGGAAACATTTCTCTGCAGCTTTGTTGTTACCCTAACTGTGAAACTGATTCACATACCAAGAACTCTGTGACAAACTGATACTGCACACTTCTCATAGACTGTGTGCAACACTCCCCGGCATTGAATTTATCCTAAATTTAATAAGTTTATCACATTTACAATTATAAATATCACACACCTCAGACTAGCTAAAGGCATAAAAAATTTTACAAATACAAGTGCTACATTTTACAAAACATACATCAAATAGTTTACAACACATAATGACATAATTAGAAATATTTACAGAGAGCCTTCAAGAATAACAATCTTCACAATTGGTCTCACAAGTTCAGTGACCCTTGTTTTGATCTTGACACATCTGATCAATCCATCGGATCCTGGGTACACCTCTTTTACAATACCCATTGGCCAAACGCCCCTAGGAGTAGATTCATTTGAAATCATCACCAAGTCACCTATTTTCACATTTTGTTGAGTTTTCAACCATTTTGCACGCTTCTGGAGCTCTGGCACATACTCCGCCAGCCATCTTTTCCAAAATACCTCTGCAAGATGCTGCACACACCTCCACCTCCTCTTGTACAAGTCCACATCAGAAAACACTCCTGGAGGTAGACAAGGCTGTTCTTTAAGAAGCAAAAGATGGTTTGGAGTTAGAGCACTCGCATCATTTACATCATTGCTAACTTTGGTGATTGGCCTGCTGTTAACCATTTGTTCAACTTCACAAAGTAATGTACACAAAGACTCATCACTAAGTCTAACATGAAGACCTGCTATGCCTATGAGCACTTTTCTAACTGTGCGTATCATCCTTTCCCAAATGCCACCCATATGAGAGGCACTGGGAGGATTAAAATGCCAGTCGACATTTTGTTTTACACCATTCAACTCAATTCTTTTGGCTTGTAATTCATCAAAACAACGAGACATTTCAGCTTCACCACCGACGAAATTTGTACCATTGTCTGTCCAGACTTTAGTAGGAGTTCCCCTCCTCGACACAAACCGCCTGAATCCATGAAGAAAACTGTCAACATCCAAGTTGTCTAACTTCTCCAAATGAACTGCTCTCGTGTTGAGACAAGTGAATAGGCACCCGTAACGCTTCACTTCTGACCTGCCGATTTTAACGTAGAACGGACCGAAGCAATCTATGCCCACATAATGGAAGGGAGGTCGATCAGACTCCAACCGTTCAGAAGGGAGATCTGCCATCTTTTGGACAAAAGTGGAACCGAAGTACTCTTTGCACTTCAAACAATTTCTACCGACACTTTTGACAATGCGGCGTATCTTGGTCATCCAAAATCTCTTGCAGACTTCACTGACAACCCAATCCGAACCGACATGCGCATAATCATGACACTCATGGACAACGAGAACTGCAATACGATGCTCACATGGAATCAGAATAGGATGCACCTGACCAGTCTCCATATTGGATCCACAAACTCTGCCACCAACCCTGATGACTCCCTTATTATCAACAAAAGGATCTAGAGATTTGATTGCACATCCCTTGGCAACTGCTTCGCCAGCTGAAAGTGACCTCAACTCCTTGGTGTAAGAACGACACTGCACATATTTCAAGATAGCAGATTCAGCTGAAGCAAGATCACTCACTGAAAGAGACTTCCCTGAATCACTAGATGCCTTTTTTGACTGCAAGAATTTCCTCAATCTCAACAACCAAGCAACAGCTCTCTTGAGCTTATACCATTACGAATAATGCTCCATCAGCTTCTCCAGGGGATCATATTCAACGTCACTCAAGAAACACAGCTCAGGCCTTTTCTTCAACTCTGACTTCACCTCCGGATCATCTTCTGACAGAGGACTACATACATCATCAACTTTCCACTCAGACTTGAATTTTCCAAGAAAACTGGGACCAAACAACCACTCCCTCAGGTTTAAACCTTGAACATCTTGACCACGAGAAACCCGATCAGCAGGATTATCTTTGCCGGATATATGATGCCACTGATCAACTGAGGTCGACTGCCTGATCATACTCACACGATTTGCGACAAAGACATGAAACTTTCTATCCTCATTCTGAATATACTTAAGGACTATTTCACTGTCTGTCCAAAAGTATGAAGGTCCCAAATGCAGATCAAGTTCACTTTTCAACATATCATCAACCTTTGCTGCCAGAACCGCACCCTGCAACTCCAAACGGGGAATGGTGATCTGCTTCAAAGGAGCCACCTTGCACTTACTCAAGACTAGAGATACGCTAATGTGACCACTACGATCTACACACCTCAAATAAGTACAACAACCATAAGCCCTTTGGCTAGCCTCACTGAAGTGAAGTAATTCCAGAAATGCATCTTCAAACCCGACCGGCTTAACACAACGTGGAATCTCAAATTTCACTACCATCTGTAGAACTACTAGCCATGACTCCCACTTGTTCTTCAAATCAGCTGGAACTTCAGAATCCCATGGAATCTTTAACCTTGTTGCCTCCTGAAACAGTAGTTTCCCTGTGACAACTACTGGGCTCACCAGCCCGAGAGGATCAAATATTGATGCAACAAAACTCAACATATGACGTCTAGTAACCACAACATCAGGACTAACTGAAACATCAAAGTAAAGAAGATCTTTTGTCACATTCCACTTGACACCAAGAGCCTTCGACTGACAATCAGAAGAAAATTCCTTGACCTCTTTGGCACGCTGAGTCTCCGGAATCATTGCCAACAGATGCGAATCATTTGTGACAAATTTGGTCAAGTTGAAACCAGCTTTCGACAACAAAGACTTGGTACCAAAAACGACAGCTTCTGCTTCTTCCCTGGAATCGACAGACCGAAGACAATCATCAACATAGAATGAGCGAAGTACGGTATCTGCAACAACTGGACTCGTTTCCGGATGATCGAACAATGTCCGCCTCAGTGCATAAGTAGAGCTACTGGAGCACCACACTCCTCCAAAAAATGCCTCGTCATCCGAAAGTGACAAACATGACCCTCATCATTGTACCAGAGAAATCTAAGAGCGTCTCTATCACCTACTGGAACTAGAACCTGATGATACATCCCCTCAATATCTGCCATTATCGCAATGGGATGCTGTCGATACCGTAACATGACGTTGACAAGTCTGTTGTTTTGATCTGGACCTTGCAGACAATTCGAATTGAGAGATTCACCTCGAAAACGAGAAGCACAATCAAACACAATACGAGTCTTCCCTGGTTTCTTTTCAGAAACAACTGCTTGGTGCGGCAAATACCAAATTCTACCTGAACCATTAATTTCATGAGAAGGGACGACTTCGGCATAACCTTTGTCAAGCAACACCTTCATATCCTGGTCATAGCAAGACATCAATCCCCGTTTAGCCAAACTGACCCTAAGAGATCTTAACCGTGACAAGGCGACAGAAATGTTGTTGGGCAACTGAACATTTGGCTTCCAGGGGATAGGAAGTTCGTAATGACCATCTACCTTCCTACAGTTATCTTCCCATAATTGAATAACCGTCTTATCATTAAGAGACATGGAACTGACTTCATCAGAAATACCTTCATTCTCTATATTCCATAGAGTATTCACCTTTTCTTCTAATGAATCAGCATGGATGAAATGAGACATAACTGAACGTTTAACCGTCTGCAGAGTCTTCGCGGGACCATTTAGGGACCATCCAAACAATGTCCTAACAGCGAAAGGCTCTCGCCTACTGCCTTTCCTCACTTCCAACGGGACCAAAGCCTCTGCGTTATCCTGACCAATCAGTATCTCTACACCACCGGACTCCTTTAACAAAGGCAAATCTCTGAGATGAGGAAACAAATCACAATTCATAGGTGCTGATCGAACAGGAATTTTGTCAACTACATAGACATGGGAAAGCCAAAGTGACTCACTACCATCCTCAGAAGATACTTTAAGCTTTACAACATCTGACACCTTTTCTTCAGACTTTCCCAGAGTATTCAAAACATACTCTTCACAACTTCCTTTCAAGCCAAGATCATCAACAAGTCTTCGAGAACAGAAAGTACTGCTTGAAGCAGTGTCTAACAAAGCACACACATGGTAAGTATCATTAACTTTTACATTAACAATCGGCATATGAACATCTGCTTCGACACTGACATTGTTAGCTTGTACATGTTTACCTTTCTTGCAAACACCTTCTTTCTTTTCAGAGCTGAGATGAACAACGTGGATGTAGCGAGTGTGCTTCTTTCCGCATCCCTGGATGTCACACACCGAAGACTTCCTGCAGTTCTCTGCAACATGATTGCTGAGCAAACAATTTTCACACAGTTTATGATCTTGGACATAACGTAAGCGATCACTTGGCTTCATAGCCTTAAACTTAGAACAGTACAACAATTTGTGATCATTACCACACAAAGAACATGGAGGCCTCCTCCATCTTGAACCTGACTCATTTACACAAGAAGAGAAAGATGTAGACTGCCAGGAAGCACCGTCACTTTTACCTTTTTCGTCCGATTTTACCTTGTTGCCACGTTTACCATAGACCGGGTCGTTAGCCTCACTTGCCACCCGAGCAACAAAGTCCACAAAAGCTTTAAAGCCTGGGTATTTCTTTGACTGTTCCTTGGCTTTAAGAGCTATCTTTATCCACCTGTCTTGAAGAAACGACTCCAGACGACCCATAATTGCTACGATAGAGCCTTGATTGTCTACTTCATGAAGATGCTCCAGCTGGGACAGAGTCATATAACAACATTGCAGATCGTCTGCAAGCTGCTGAAGATCTTTTGGAGATCGCACCTTTCCCCCGTGAAGCAAATTATGGATCAGACGTTCCATCACAAGGTGATCATTTCCGAACCTACTATGAAGTATTTCGCGAGCCATCTTGTACCCCTCTCCGCCTTCGATAAGAATGCACCCACGAATGGCATTCTTCGCCTCTTTAGCTGTAGCACTCAACAAGTGGGTCAATTTCGTACGATCGTCTAGAGAAGTTTTGCCCACAACTTCATCAAAAGTCATCATAAAGGTGTGGAACTTAGTTGGATCACCAGTAAATGTCTGAATTTCAATCTTAGGACGATTAACCATATGAAGCAACTCACTTGCGCCCACAGCAGCTCCTGCAGAAGAATTCAGTCCACCAGTCTCATCTTTAACTGAATCCGTCCGGTGTTGCTCTCCTTCACCTCGTTCCCCCAACCACAGCCTCGTCGAATTGATAGTTGCAATGAAGTTGTCTTGGACAGCGTAGAAGTATTTATCGCTCTCCTCCCATTCCGGCTCCGTCTGCAACGTATCATGATAGCTGTCATGGGTAGTCTCGAAGTCCTTAAATATTTTTTAGGTTTAGTTGTATGTTGATCAAATTAACTTGTGTTATGCTACTGTCCTATTTAGCCTACCTTTGTGCATAAGTAAAGGACATAAAGCCCCCAACAATTCATCCATTAAACATGTGTAGTTCAATTATGGATTATGGTGTCATTATGTAATTATCCCACATGCTATGCTATGGGGGATTTACTTTTAGTCTCCATGTCATGGCGTCCATCAAATATCTCAAACACCACACCATGCACAATGCTCATCCTTTCCCAACATTCAAAGACCCCCCTAAACTTGTCAAATCTGACCATAAATCAATAAATATCATAACCATTTCCACATTCCAAATACTTTTTGCTGTGCTTTTGGCCTGCAGCCATTTTATTTTTAAAAGCGAACTCCACCCCCAGGTGTCTCCACATCCTTACATATATGCACAGTTGTGCACCTGGTGGAAATATTTGGCATAACTAAAATTGGAATTCTTGTGGGTATTAGCTCTGCTACAAGAGTAGCACAGCTCTTGTTGATCCTGGCTTCCCCAGATAGGTGTTGGCACCGGGTGCAAGTGTTGGCACCGGGTGCAAGTGTTGGCAACGGGTGCAAGTGTTGGCACCAGGTGCAAGTGTTGGCACCGGGTGCAAGTGTTGGAACGGGTTGCAATTGTTGGCAACGGATGCAAGTGTTGGCACCGGGTGCAAGTGTTGGCACCGGGTGCAAGTGTCTGCACCGGGTGCAAAAGTTGGCAACGGGTGCAAGTGTTGGCACCGGGTGCAAGTGTTGGCACGGGGTGCAAGTGTTGGCACGGGTTGCAAGTGTTGGCACGGGTGCAAGTGTTGGCAACGGGTTGCAAGTGTTGGAACGGGGTGCAAGTGTTGGCACGGGTTGCAAGTGTTGGCACGGGTTGCAAGTGTTGGCACGGGTTGCAAGTGTTGGCAATGGGTGCAAGTGTTGGCACGGGGTGCAAGTGTTGGCACTGGGTGCAAGTGTTGGCACCGGTTGCAAGTGTTGGCACCGGATGCAAGTGTTGGCACCGGGTGCAAGTGTTGGCACGGGGTGCAAGTGTGGGCACGGGGTGCATGTTGGCAACGGGTGCAAGTGTTGGTAACGGGTGCAAGTGTTGGCACCGGGTGCAAGTGTTGGCACGGGGTGCAAGTGTTGGCAGGGGGTGCAAGTGTTGGCAGGGGGTGCAAGTGTTGGCAATGGGTGCAAGTGTTGGCACGGGGTGCAAGTGTTGGCACGGGGTGCAAGTGTTGGCACGGGGTGCAAGTGTTGGCACGGGGTGCAAGTGTTGGCAACGGGTGCAAGTGTTGGCAACGGGTGCAAGTGTTGGCACGGGATGCAAGTGTTGGCACGGGATGCAAGTGTTGGCAACGGGTGCAAGTGTTGGCGCGGGGTGCAAGTGTTGGCGCGGGTGCAAGTGTTGGCGCGGGGTGCAAGTGTTGGCACAGGGTGCAAGTGTTGGCACCGGGTGCAAGTGTTGGCACAGGGTGCAAGTGTTGGCAACGGGTGCAAGTGTTGGCACGGGGTGCAAGTGTTGGCAACGGGTGCAAGTGTTGGCAACGGGTGCAAGTGTTGGCAACGGGTGCAAGTGTTGGCAGGGGGTGCAGGTGTTGGCAACAGGTGCAGGTGTTGGCATGGGGTGCAAGTGTTGGCAACAGGTGCAAGTGTTGGCAACAGGTGCAAGTGTTGGCAACGGGTGCAAGTGTTGGCACCGTTTGCAAGTGTTAGCCAATGGGTACAAGTGTTGGCAACAGGTGCAAGTGTTGGCACCAGGTGCAAGTGTTGGCAACGGGTGCAAGTGTTGGCACGGGGTGCAAGTGTTGGCAATTGGTGCAAGTGTTGGCACCGGGTGCAAGTGTTGGCACCGGATGCAAGTGTTGGTAACGGGTGCAAGTGTTGGTAGGGGGTGCAAGTGTTGGCATGGGGTGCAAGTGTTGGCACGGGGTGCAAGTGTTGGCACGGGGTGCAAGTGTTGGCAACGGGTGCAAGTGTTGGCAACGGGTGCAAGTGTTGGCAACGTATATGTTTACCAATGTGTGTATACATTCCCTAAGGGTGTATACTGTACCAAAGGATGTATACATACTAAAGGGTGTACGCGGACCGAATGATGTACATGTACCAAAGGGTGTATGTGTCTACCGAGTTGTATCTACCGATGATGGGTTTCTATTGATGAGTGTATATCGATGGGTGTATACTGATGGGTGTATTCTGTCTTCAAGCAAGCCTTCAAGTGGTTGCACAGTATTTTAATGCGATGTCGTGCACTGGTAGCAGAGCTACGTTTGTGCATCTCATGCACTCCGTTCTAGTTGGTATTCTAGTTGGTAGATGTGTAGGGCATGGGGGATATGGAGGCAGTATACCTGCTCTTGTTGAATATGGCAAAGGATATTGTGATCTGTGTGTGTGTCTGTATGTGTGTATGCGTATGTGTGTTATGTGTGCTTGTACTTATATGTGTGTGTTTCTGTTCTTGCAGTTATACCAGCATTCAGTGTCTGTGTAATAAACAACATTTGAGTCATCCGTGTGTCCAGTCATCATTGTCTTCAATAGTATAAAACTTCAAATGGCTCTCCTATGCCTAGCATCACTGCACATCAATGCCCTTTTGCTTCTGTTACATTGTGAACCTATTACATGTTGAATGGTAAAATACCAATAGATCTTAACCCTTCCTTGACTGTTGAACAAGTGATTTGAATGCATGCAGGAAACATTTCTCTGCAGCTTTGTTGTTACCCTAACTGTGAAACTGATTCACATACCAAGAACTCTGTGACAAACTGATATTGCACACATCTCATAGACTGAGTGCAACAGTGATGTTTCTCAAGAAAGTCTCAAGAAACTCTACAATATACCAACAATGATTATTTCTCTGAACTAGCAATTGAACGTGGTGAACTTGAATCATTGACCTCTAACCCTTGAGCTGATGAACAGAGTGATAGATGCAGGGCAAATCTATTAGGTTAATGGCTACTATCATGGCTATCAAAACATCAGAGTGATCACCTCTTAGATACACAATGCGACATTAGACGGTTTGGTGATAAAGGCTAAACATAACAGTAACTTCGCAATAAAACCTCTTGTGGATCACAAGGAATGGCCCATTTGGCTTTCCAGATCTATTGCTTTGGCAACTAAGCACTAACTGAATGGTTACCAAAGCACTGGAAATGGTAACTGATAAGGTCCATAGAGTGGGGCAGATTAAGTCAATATACCATAAGAATCTTTCACTTGGTGATGCAAGCACCAAATTTGGCACAAGTGTGCTTGAGAACCTATTCTTTCACAAAAGTACGCTCTCCAGGTTGAAAAACAATATGGCGGCCATTTTTCAAGATGGCCGCCACTGCAACTATGAAAAAACTGTTTTTGCCATTGCATACCAAGAAAATTGGTGATACAAGCACCAAATTGGGCACCAATGTGCTTCAGAACCCGCTTTTTCAGAGAAATACGCTATCAATGTTGAAAAAGAATATGGCAGCCATTTTCCACAATGGCCGCCACTACAACCATGAAAAAACAGTTTCTGCAATTGAGTCAAGTGAGTCAGTGATACAAGCACAAAATTTGACACAAATGTGCTTCAGAACCCAATTTTTCAAGAAAATTCACGGTTCAGGTTTAAAAACACTATATACGCCATTTTTCAAGATGGCCGCCTCAATAACCTTGAGAAAAAACTGTCTTTGCAATTGGGTCATGAGAATTTGTGATGCAAGCGCCAAATTTGGCACAAACGTGATCCAGAACCTGCTTTTTCTGAAAACATGCCACCCAGTTTGAAAAAAATATATGGCAGCCATTTTTCAAGATGTCTGCCACATCAGCGACAAAAATGCTTTTAGCCATGGAATGCCAAGAGAATTCTTGATGCAAGCACCAAATTCGGCAAAAGTGTACCTTTTCACCCACTTTTGCAGAAAAATATGCTATCCAGGTTGAAAAACAATATGGTGACTGGTAGTATGGTGGCAATTATTCAAGATGGCTGCCACATCAACCATTAAAAAACAGTTTTTGCAATTAAATGCCAAACGAATCTGGGATACATGCACTACATTTGGCACTAGAGTGCTTTAGAACCTACTTTTGTTTTACTATATGTCATTTTCAGCATAGGATGACAGGGAATAATAATATTTGGATGATTCTATCCCAAGTTACATTAAAAGTATCAAGCTAATAAACAAATAGTCTGCAATTTTATATTGATGGCTACTGATTGACTAAAAATGAGTTTTAGAGTGTGGTGGCAAAGCACAACCAGGACTCACTGAAGACATCACCACCGTGAGACTCAGAATGGGGTTAAGTGCAGTTGTGGTCTACTAATTGTGATACAGTGGTAATGGTATACCATTATATTAACCTATTCAATGCAGTTTTTAGTACCTAAGTGTTTCAAATGCTATCTAATAAGCCCAGTTTAAATGGAAACAGCGCTTCAGTAAACTGAATGCTGTACAGAAACTACAGATTGCACAGGACTTGAATTGCACTGGATGAATGAATAGGCAAGGTGTAGAGCTCTACATGTACATGGCAGCCATGGCTGAACCTTGTTGTTTCTAATATTTTAATGTGATTTTGATATTTAGTATGGATAGGTGATAAAACGATAAATCTACAAATAATCCATTGATTTCAGACAGCAAGACTTACTAGAGAAAATGTGTGTCTACCTGTACCAGACAGTTACAAAAGTCTCCCCAAAGCTAAAGTCTGTGAGGTCTTGTGATGTTCTGATGGCTATTCTGTGACAGCCACAATTGTACCAATCTTTCAAGAAATCAGTCTGCTGCCTACCAGGTTAAACATATCTAGACTGGATGAAAGAGATGGCATTGAGGAATCACTGAGGCAAAACACATCCACAATGTGATGCCATTATCATTGATGGGTTCTCTGTTGTGCATTCATTGTCTCTATAAAGACATCCACAGCAGTTGAAGAATATACTGTCTAAGATGTTGTTCTCAAAATACAACATTAATCTTCTCATCAAGATATGAGAGGAAAGACATAATTTTCTCAACTGCACTTCAAGCCCAAGAGCTGAAACAAGTTCAAGAAGAAGGAGAGGATATTGACGATGAGTGACTGCTAAACCAAGCTTTCACCTAACTGGAAAAGGTTTCCGTGAGACAGTCACAACAAGACTGCATTTTAGGATTTATGGCAGACAGTATTGGGACCCTATGTCCTGACAATATCATAATTGTAACAAAAGGAGAAAAGGCTCTCTCAAAAAAGCAAATTTGTCTTAAAAACTTAAGCTCCTGCAACTATGAAGGGACTGACTCAAGAGTAAAGAATCGTCACAGATGCTTATTATGCAACCAAACAGAGGGAAATATGTGTTGATTTTAAAAGCATTTGACATTGTTGTAGACTTGTAATATCCATCAGTGCTTTCATGACTCTTTAGGGCACAAGCTTGGATAGGCATTGAGTTGGATTTGGTCAATATGAGTTCACCTCAATGTGAGGTGGTTGCCAATTGATGATACTGTGCTAAAGTTTGTCCAGAAATATTGATGGGCATGCTGTTCTTTCATGCTTACACTGACTGTGATGTCATGCCAGCATGGTATAGGGGGAAACCAGCATGGCTGGCATGGGAGTTCTAACCAGAAGTCAAGAAGATTAGTTTGTACCCATGTAGGAGTCACAGAAGATGCCAATGTCAGCATCCTGAGAAGTTTGTCATCGACATGTATGACAAGAATAGCACCTGAGTCCTCCAACAATGTTGATGGCAAGAAGGGACTTGTAAGTCAAAATATGTGGTTGCTAAACTGGAGGCAGATGCAATTGTTATCACTTCAGCCTACAAATGTGAAGACTAAAAATGTAGTAATAGTTTTAGGTGTTTCAATTAGGAATACAGTCTACAAATCAAAACCCAAATCAAAAAATGTTGTATACTAGAAGTCATGAGTCATTGATTTCAAGGAATATACTGTGGAAAATATGACAATCCACCTAGAATCTAGTAAAAAAATTGGTTTCAAATTAGTTTGACTTGTGGCAATTTTGGAAATGTCCTCCCTTTTGTTTTTGCCAATTTAGCATACTTTTCTGACTAGGTTCTGAGGCCACTTTGGGCCAAATTTAGCCCTTATATCACCGAGTCTTGACGTTCTATGGTGAATTAGGTTATTTTATGCTTGCCATGGTGGCCATCTTGGAAAATGGCTACCATATTTTTCAACCTGGATAGTGTACTTTTTGGAAAGAGTAGGTACTGAAGCACATTTTTGCCAAATTTGGTGCTTGTATCACAAAGTCTCTTGGCATTCCATGGCCAAAAGGATTATTTCACGTTTGTTGTGGCGGCCATCTTGAAAAATGGCCACCATAAAGATTTTCAACCAGGACAGCATTCTGTTTTGAGAGGGTAGGTCCTGAAGCATAATTACGCCAAATCTGATTCTTGTATCACCGTGTATCTTGGCGTTCTATGGCAAAAATGGCTATTTTATGTTTACCATGGCGGCCATCTTGGAAAATGGCCGCCATATTGTTTTTCAACCTGGAGAGCGTACTTTTTGGAAAGAGTAGGTCCTGAAGCACAATTGTGCCAAATTTCATGCTTGCATCACCAAGTGAAAGATTGTTTCAGCTATCTGCCCCACTATTTTTGGTTGAAGGGCCATTTGGGAGATGGACGATTCATACAGTGCTGCTTAGCTGTAACAAGTAGTGTTTTTAGTGTGAGTCAATGCATGGTTTAAAGTATGATAAATTGCTTGTCTACATTGTAACAACTCATATGCTATATAGAAGGACCAACACACAATTTCCCTTGAAGAAGTAGATGGTTAACATGTAGTTATAACAAACTCCTATTTTAGCAATGCAACCTCGTTCACTGTAAACACAGGAATAAGGATATATTTGGAACCCTTGCCAGATCAGCTGCAAATGAGAAGCGGAAGAGGAAACAGGAAGTTACTCTCCTGTCAGTGACGTGAAAAATGGCGGACATCACTAGCATGTGTTGTCGATGTGTTGCCTCATACTCATGTCTGTTTCTTGCCGGTGTCCACTATCCAATTATGCTATATCAATGTGATTATTCTGAAAGATTCAGGGCTTGCATGATTTCAATTGTATAATGTTCAGGTCCTTTGTTTATTTAATGGTCCTTGTTAATTTAATGGACTGAATAACCAAGTGCACTGAAGCTGCAAGTGTATCAATTAATGTAATGTTACAATTACTGCATACATTTTTTGCGTGTTACGTAAAAGATACCGCTGTAAAATGGCAGATGGTATCGCTCTTTGCTTCTGGCATATTCACTGAAATTGCATGTTTTCTCTACATTTCTTTGAATATTGAGCCATAGAGTATCTTATGTCATGCAATGGAAAACTTTGTCAACTTTGCGCATTGTTGAAAGACAAGAGATGATTTTTTCGGGTTTATGTACAACATTGTGCATCATTCTACGATGCCACTACCAAAGTTACTCCCTATATGGTGGAATCGACAAATTGACAGTCTTCTTCAACTTTTCAATTAAGAAATTTAAAGTGAAAGATCAACATTCCAGACCAGGAAGACCTTAATGGAAGATGTTGTGACTGCAATTTCTAAAATCGATTCTGTGTCTGGTCGGTTCTCGACTGAAAGAGAGGGATTAGATGACAACAAGGGTAAGATCGCATTTCTGACTGATAATTTTAAAATACCTGAAATTTATTAAATGCTTTATTGTGGACAACAGTTACATGAAAAATGTCCGTATTCTATACTGGACAATGAAAATTTAAAACAATAACAAACATGATTCACAAACTACCTACTTCACTCAGTAATATTGCTTATACCAGGCAGTCAGACTACTTACAACAAGTGTAACAATATATTTCTAAAATATGGGGACAGTGTCTCTCGAAATCTGTTAAAATTCTGAAAGCAAGTCTAGGCATCTCCATTATCTTTGCCTTCACCTGAACTTTGAAGTTGATTTTAAATATTCTTTGTGATGGAACATGAAATAGTGCTACCATATAGGACTTAGTGTATCTCTTCTGTTGAGCAACCTCTCACTTCCAGTGTAACAGTCAGTTGTTTGGTCTACTTAAGCTTTGAGTATTTTTGGTGTGAGCTGAGCCTCTGGAGATAACTAAATGACCTGAGCTTCAACTAATACTGTCCTTTTGGGACTATCCGTTCTACTGTATACCTGCTGAACTAGATTATACTTGAAGAGTTGCACCCTTGAAAGCCAAAAACGAAAAGTGCAACTGTATTCTGTTCTGTTTGTCGAAAACAGCTGATAAATGGATAAATGTGGTTTACGTCTCTTTTTCTGCACCTAGACATTAGACTAATTGAGGAAGATAAGTTGCAGAACATTGAAGTGAATGACAACTGAAACAGCCATTTAGATAGTGACTGGTGTTCCTGCCCTCTAATACAAGTTTGTTTTGCTCATGATACTTAATCAATGAGATGAAAGAAAGAGAAGTCAGTGACAAATCCAACTATCTTCTTGCTAGTTATCTCTGCTAGGAGGCAGAGATTTTGTTAGTCCTGGCTGTCCACTGTCCTGTCCACCGTCCACTAAACAGGGGACTAGTGCAAAAAATCACCACCAGGGGAGCTGATATTTAATTAGCTCTGCTAGACATGGGGACTTACCCCCGCGGACATGGGGACTTACCCCCGGGGACTTACCCCCTCGGACATGGGGACTTACCCCCGCGGGTATGGGGACTTACCCCCGCGGACATTGGGACTTACCCCCGCGGACATGGGGACTTACCCCCTCGGACATGGGGCCTACCCCCGCGGACATGGGGACTTACCCCCGCGGACATGGGGTCTTACCCCCGCGGACATGGGGACTTACCCCCGCGGACATGGGGACTTACCCCCGCGGACATGGGGACTTACCCCCGCGGACATGGGGACTTACCCCCGCGGACATGGGGACTTACCCCCGCGGACATGGGGACTTACCCCCGTGGACATGGGGACTTACCCCCGTGGACATGGGGACTTACCCCCTCGGACATGGGGACTTACCCCCTCGGACATGGGGACTTACCCCCGCGGACCGGGGACTTACCCCCTCGGACATGGGGACTTACCCCCTCGGACATGGGGACTTACCCCCTCGGACATGGGGACTTACCCCCGCGGACATTGGGACTTACCCCCTCGGACATGGGGACTTACCCCCTCGGACATTGGGACTTACCCCTGCGGACATTGGGACTTACCCCCTCGGACATGGGGACTTACCCCCTCGGACATGGGGACTTACCCCCGCAGACTTACCCCCGGGGATACCCCAAGGATGGGGGCGCCTCAGGGAGATACCCCATGGGGGATACCCAAAGGGTGGAGGTGCCCCTGGGGGATACCCAAAGGGTGGGGGTACCCCTGGGGATACCCCAAAGGTGGGGGCACCCCAGGGATATCCAAAGGGTGGGGGCACCCCTTGGGGATACCCCTAGGGTGGGAGCAACCCGGGGATACCCCAAGGGTGGGGATACCCAAAGGGTGAGGCATCCCTGGGGATACCCCAAGCATGGGGGTACCCCTGGTATACCCCAAAGGCGGGGGCACCCCCAGGGGACAGACACCCCAAGGGTGAGGCACCCCTGGGGGATACCCAAAGGGTGGGGCACACCCGGGGGATACCCCAAGGGTGGGGGCACCCCGAGGATATCCAAAGGGTCGGGGCACCCAAAGGGAGGGGCCACTTCAGGGGACACCCATAGGTATGGGCTAACCCTAAAGTTTTTATGACTTACAGCAAACACTATCTGTCTTGCAATCACTGCTGACCCCCTGCTCGTAATGCTCCCATCTAGTATATTTCACCAAATATTCATTCCTAAATCAAAGCAACGCCTCATTGAGAGATCCCTACCAAAAATTATTTAGTTCAAGACGAGTCAAATAGAATCTATTTATTTTGCTAGCAGAGATACTTTTGTGCATCTCATGCACTCCATTCTAGTTTTCTTTTCAAGAAGGCAAGGTGCAAGAGACCCTTTTATTATTTTTTTAATGTTTCATCTTAGGGTTATCCTGTCGCCATTTTGCTGAAGAAAGTCTTATGTACCAACAAAGATTATTTCTCAGAACTAGCAATTGAACGTGTTGAACTTAGAATTGAATCATTGACCTCTAACCCTTGAGCTCCTGAACAGACAATATGATAGATGTAGGGTAAGTCTGCAAGGTTACATGCCATTAACATAGCTATTGAATAACACCAGAGTGATCTTCTCTTAGATACCCAAGTCAATATTTGGTGATTTTGTGATAAAGGCTAAACATAACAATAGCCTTGCCATAAAACCTACTGTAGATAATAGCAAATGGCCCATTTGGCTTTCCAGATCAATTGCTTTGGTGACACAACAGTAACTGTATGGTAACCAAAGCACTGGAAATGGCAGCTGAGTTGGTCCATAGTTTCCTAATCTTTAACCAGAAATAAAAGAATGATTGAAATCAGTATTTGGCGTTGTATGAGAATAACTGTCCAGGATTCATTGTTCCAGCTTAGCTGTTATAAATGGCAACTTCAATTACTGAAATAGGAACTGATGTCAGTTACCGTAGCTGTGAGGTGAAAGAGTTACTATATTGCCTGGCTCTGGGAAACTAAGATCAGAAAAGTTCTTTTGTCAGTAACTGAGCAAGTCAGTAAATGTACGAGTAACTGGATATTGGAATCAAAACTGAAGCAGGACTGGACTGCTTGTAATGGTAACTAAGATACTTATACACCATATCAGTTACTGTATCGCTGGCTCAGAGATGGCATCGCCACATTGCCAGCAATGCCTCTATAACACCTCGCTTGCGGGGCAGGGTCAATATAAAATGGGATCAGGACGTTGACCTCACCAATATATTTTTCGAGAGCTGCCATCCATGACCTATCTGGAGTGAGTGTATGTATGCTTTATGGTCTTTTTGGATGAGTGTGGATTTGCCTGGCTCCATTTGGATTGAGCCAGGGACTAGGCTGGACTCAGTAAGATCAGTGAGACTCCTGAGCTCAAAATTTATGCAGGATTTATACAAGGACAAAAAGGTAACCAGATAAAGTGACGCAAAGACAATGATTTAGTCGAAAATAACGACTATTGGGGACAGGATTGGGACCACAAGGCCCAGTGAGCAATATGCATTTTGTGACAGATGGGAAACTGATTGCCTCTTCTATTATGCAGGGAAGAAGTCAGTGACGTACAGTAAAAAAAAAAACCTGTGCAAGAGAGAGATTCAATAAAAAATTATTTAGAAGGATCAAAGAAGTCTGTATTTCTGATCACCATATGGATGGACTGGATGATTTGGGCTTTACATCCTACATTTGTGTACTGTGATAGGCCGAATTGCAGAACGCACAAGCTGCTGCAAGCCGTAAAGATATTTCATAGATAGATAGATAGATAGATATGGTAAGTGCAGCCCTCTAAGCCCAGTTCTTGGCGTTGATTGAGGAGATGGGAGAGAGAGCGGGAGTCCTCAACATGTTACACATTTACCCCATGTGAGGGATCCTTTACTTGCTCAGCATAGACACTGATACAAGGGGTCGCCAATTTAACGTCTCATCCGAACGACATCCAGCTGGGATTTTGCTCATGAAGGTCCACTGAAAATTTTGATCCCCACCTGGGGTTCGAACCCATGCAGACGAAGACCTTCAGCGGAGCAGGCAGGAACCTTAACCTCTTGGCCACCCAGCTGTTGCAATAATCTGGTATTTCATGGTGATATAGTTTTTGTAAAAATGGTTAAAGTTGTAGCATGGACAGAACATAAGCCTGAAATTGCACTTATCATTTGTCCAGTAAATTAATGAAGTTTTGGCTTCACCTGCCTAAAAGTGTGTTAAAATTTGTAGTCTTTAAACAAGTTTTCAACTGGAGATCATAGTTGTTTTTTGTGTGTTTATTTTACACGAGTTTTGCCCATTGAGGAAGTATGCATGATATCCGGAGAATTATGAACGCTTAGGGAAATATTGATTTTATCTCGGTTGACCTACAGCAACAATTTAGTGTAAATGTGTTACTCTGGTATGTATTATTAATATACTGAATATGACATTAGCTTTTGTATTTTTGCTATATATACTATACAGTCCTTGCACTATAAGGCACGTTCTGTGGACATGAGTTGCACTCTCATTGCAAAGAGGTCTCTTATGGGGATGTCAAATTCAATTCAATTCTAATTTCAATTCAATTCAATTTACTGACCAATACAAAAAAAAGAAATACATTGTCATGGTTCATAAAACATTGTCGAAGGCTGACATCTCTTTGGTAAATGCATAAGGCATGATTTCCTGCTTAGCTAAGCTTGTTCATGTACTGAAATGTTACATGTGCATGTATCGGTTAGAAAGAACAATTTCAGTTGTTCAAAAATTTGGAAACTTTAACTAGATAAAGTTTCTGAGCTGGTCTTCTGAAAAAGCTTTTAAGAAATTTTCAATCATCTTGAAATCCAATATCAAAGAGGGTTCATTGATCATAATAATTTCAAGTAAAACCACTACTTTTAATAGCATTTGAACTTCGCTAAATAAATAAGGCTAAATTAAGCTCTATTGTCAATGTCCAATTTAGATGACTTGATTTATCTTGGAAGGACCCCAATACAGAAACGGTTTTTTGAAAATCTTTCCTTCCAATAATATTCTGCATCATGCAAAGTTTGATAAAAATCTGAGATGGTCAGTCACTCCAGACTCTCAGGGGGGGGGGCGCCCTCCCTCAACCAACACATACTTGGATCTTTCTGTTTAGGGACAGCTTTTAATGCAATCTGAATTGTATCAGACGTCATGCTCGGTGATTTTATTTAACCTTTCACAATCATTTGTATTTGTAAAATCTTTGCAGTAATGTGAGTGCGGAAATTACCAATATTACCAAAAATTCCCAGGCAGTTAAAAGTTGCCGAAAATTTTCAGGTAAATTACTGAATTTACGGGTAATTTTCCCTGCCCTTACATCCCTGGTGGTATCGTTCTGGTATTAATAGCCAACTATGCAAAATGCACAGCTTAAAGCTCCAAAGCTTATAAGCAACCTCCCATAATCAAGGCCTAAAGACTTCCAGAGACTCTTAAAGAGAGGTCAAAGGTCAAGGCAAATCGGAATTCCCTCCTGTAGTTTCCATAACAACCATCATCAAGGAGACCTATTTAAAAGGAAAAGCACTCCTATTCGAAAGTCTACACAACCTGGATTTTATCGATTCTTGAAATTTTCTTTAAGAAACTTTCTTTACGCAGTAGCATTACTGAAATTGATTCAAATTGCCTGATTCTCTGACATTCGGAACTGAAGTCTAACTGGAAAAGCAAAAACTTTGAAAGTAAGATTGTTGTCTAAAGCTCATTCCATATCGAATCAACAAGTGCTTACAGCATGACCGTCTCTGATTTTTAATAGAGTTTCAGTGATTGAAGAACAGTGCTCTTTTTTCAATTTAGAAATTTTGTTGTCATGTTATTAATTTATGCTGTATAGTTTGCCTCAGCTGGGCCTCTAACAACCCTATTCATCTCCAACTTTATCAATCAATCAATCTCTTTGTTACAACCTTTACCTTGATGTCCTGCAAGTATTATCTACTAAACTTATCAATCTGACGCCTTGCTGTTCTTGCTCATAAATTGGCGTCAACTGTTGTATCAACATTTTCGGTTGCTGATGATGACTGCTCCATGTGAGATCGGCTTGACAAATTAGCTGGGTAAACATCTTTTACATTAACTAAATTGAGACTGATGCACAGTGGGAAGTCCCTTCCTTACACTTTATGATGCATGATTTTTCTTAAAGAACAAAAGTTTATCTTTTGAAGGTACCACAGAGAATTAGGTATCTATCTTATGTGATGGAAAGATGAATGAGGTGAACTTACAATTAATTACTTCTATAAAAACAATCTATTTTCCACTTGTAAGTACAAGCAAGGGACCACATGCAATGCATCCATCTCAATCTACCTAATGTACCAAGACGTTTACTCAGACAACACATCAAGCCAATCTCACTGGGAACATTTATCAACGGCCTAATGTTGTGACAAGACAGTTGACGTCAACTTATGAGCAAGGACAAGACGTGAAGATTGATAATTATGGAAAGGCGATAGTTCAACCAAACAAAAACAACACTGCCAAAGGTTTTCTATGCATTCCTGACTATGACACAATAGTCAGAAATAAGACTGCCTGAAAATGCTCTGCCATTGACAGATCACAAAATAATAATTGCACATATTCATAAAAAATTAATGCTCTGGAGCATTATAAAGTCTCAAGGCAGATTATAAAGACAAACTTTCTGGAAGTAAGCTCAAGAACAAAGAAATAGTCATCGACAAATGTTCATAAGTGACGAGACTCAAGATAACGCTGCGAACGGGAGGGTACCTTGCAGTTATATCAAAAGTTTGTGTGCAAAGAGTTAAGAGAAACGCCTCAGCTTATGTCCAACAAGACTTGGTCGAGATGGTATGCTACTATCACAAAAAAGTATAGAGCGAAGAATGCAGAAGAGATGGGAAATAAAACACATAAGATTCTGTGGTGTAAGCCTTGTAAGGCTACCATTGTGGTTACTGAGGCAAGAATCAATGTATCCGAGACACTTTAGTGTCATGTTACTGTGTGTGGTGTAACTTGCATTTGTAAAGATTCCAGGGTCTTACATTGCAATGGAAAGAGGCTAAAATGTAAGACAAAAATATACTTGTTCTCATATATTATTTGGAACCCAGAGCTGTTTGGCAAGCATGAGGGGCCTTGGTTCCTGTTTAAAATATTTACTATAATAAGAAACTTTGACTTATTTTGGCATTCAGTGTATGGGCTGATTGGCAGCAATAAAAGCGCAGGCATCACATTCACTCCTATTTTTTTATTTCGTCCACCACAAGGCTCGGTAAAAAGTAGTTTTATTTGAGAAAGTCAACAACATTTTCACCAATTAACGATTGCGTTCATATTATATTACAATACATGTCAGATATTTTAAAATATATAGCCAGTGTGAATCCATCCCTCAAACAAGACATAATTAGAAGACAATGTCAATGTCAAATGTTACGGACGGGCTTGGTTTGCCTGTGGCTAAGTCAAGGAATATCATTGCACAGAAAACCAGGCTTGTGGCTTCTCTGATCTAATTTGCTCCACAAAGGGCAATGCAGAGTTTTCTGGAAGACCAAGAAGGCAAGGAAAAGGAGTCATTGTGTCGCTTTTGTGTAGACTACTAGTATCTAGTAAGCTTTTGTGCATTACATGTACCGTAATATGGGGTGAATAGGGACACTGGGGTGAATTGGGACAAGCCAGGAAATAATTTTTATCTTCAAAAAGCAATAACTTCTACTTGTCACAGGGACTTGATTTTTTGCATGTTTTTACTTTATATTCCAATAATGATCCAGGTGGAACAAAAAAACTCATTCAAGTGTTGGTATGGCCTTCCTGCAAATTGCAATAAGTTACATTAAATTAATCTTCTCACAGACACGACAAAGAAAAGTAATCTCTCCCTGAAGAGGTATTAGCAAGGGACGACATGCAATGCATCCATCTCAATCTACCTAATGTACCAAGACGTTTACTCAGACAACACATCAAGCCAATCTCACTGGGAACATTTATCAATGGCCTAATGTTGTGACAAGACAGTTGACGTCAACTTATGAGCAAAGACAAGACGTGAAGATTGATAATGTTCAGATAACAATGGCAACAAGACATGGCAAAGTTTGTGCACTAGAAATTGAATTTGATTGATAAGCAAAGCCAATAGATCATACAAAACATTGGCTGAGACCATAAAATGAAGATTATAAGCAATGATCAGGATGGAACAAGGGTAAATTAAAACAAACTTTATCGCAATTCAGGAAAGAGGCACATCATCATGAAGAACAATACAATAGCTCATTATCTGTTGTGTTAAAATTTAAGATTTTGTCTAATGGATCTATACGACTGAAATTAGCCATTACGATTAGAATACCGAGTAGCCTGGGAAAAAGTCCCATAAATGATAACTATTGTGCAAGAAAGTGAACAGGGTATGTCAAAACAAAAACGTTAGACCAAAAGTTCCAAAGAAAAACAACGAGGAAAACATCACGTCTCTAGAGTAGGGCAACCTTCAAGTTCATCGAATTGGGAGTCACTAAGAGTGATGCACTGCACTTGGGCAGACATCACACACTTGTCAAAGACTACAAGAAAACTTCCATGAGTGGAGATAATAGAATCAGCAGGGGAGTTAGACAATCTTTCATGAGATGACATTTGACATTGATTTCCGAGCAGATATCTTAAGATGAGGAGACTGATTTAGATAAATCTTTCAGCATAAAAAAGGCTAAAGTTACAATATGGGAACTAGAATTTGATAGGACACATAGCTAAAGGCCTATAAGTCAAGCTACCTAACACAGAATCCCACCAAGTCTCTCAAAGAACAATATTTTTTCTGATGACATGTTAATACCCACAAAAGTTACAGGTGCTTTGTGCAGCCGTTTTATTTCGGATCAATATTATTAAATATGAAAGGAAAAATGATACCTCATTGCGTGTTTTGCGAATCTTGCCTAACAGCAGGAAAACGCAGGGATTCCTAGAATTCTGCTTCACAAACAAATCTTGCAAAAAAGGCCAGACACAACTAATGTTTTGATTATAAGATTGACCGGCTAAAATGATTTTCTGCGTTTTTAGCAAATCGAGATATTCTGAGACACTAAAAATTGCTCTTGAACCACAGGTTCCTCCAGATCACAGAGGCAAACTTTCTTGAACCAAACACCATTACAACATGGTCCCATAGATAGATAGATAGATAGATAGATAGATAGATAGATAGATAGATAGATAGATAGATAGATAGATAGATAGATAGATAAACTTTATTTCATGAGGGTAAAACCTATTAAGTAAAAATACTTATTTACAATAGGGCCCTCCTGTTAGTAAAATATTAGTGGTAAAAACATAAATAAATAGAAATATGACTATAAACAGTAATGTAAATATAAAATAATAAATGATTGTAATAAAGAATTAAAAGGTACAACATAGTTAAAACACATTTATAATACATAAAATCAAAAATCTAAAAACATTGGAAAAAACAGGAGGGCTGACTGGGTAATATTTACAGTGGAATTATAAAAATTTCTTAAATAAGTTGACTTAAAAGCACTCAACAAGATAAAGGACGAAGAATTAGCCATTAACAAAGATAAGCCAAAGAGAAGTGGATGATACAGATGGGCAGCCCTGTTGCATGTCAGCTTGCAGTTGAGGCAGTTTGCCTCAAACATGAGGCATCTCAAATCTGACTTTGTAAAGTTTGGGTATCTTTACTTTGGAACTTTTTTTGACTTGAACAAAAGTTTGATAACCAGATATCTGGTCATGCTGAACATTTGAATATACTGGGAATAGTCATCAACAAGGGTAAGAGGGGTAGATTTTAGTTGCGAGAGAGAGAAAGAAACATCAGAAGGAAGAACGAAGGAAGAAAGGAAGAAAGGAAGAAAGGAAAAAGAAGCAAAGAATGGATTACAGATGATTTCATATTTGTAGACCCAAGGACTGAATTTGAATTTTTCTAGGACATGTAATCTATAAGGAAAAGTGACATCAAAAAATGATGACTTCACTTCTCCCCATTGGATAACATGTCCTTGAAAAAAATTCACATTCAGTCCTTGTGTCTACAAATATGAAATCATCTGCAAGGGTTTGTGTATCACCAATCTGCTAAGACCAAAACTACTCGAGAAATTTCAGGGTTTTGGAGCAAGCTCAAGACTTGTCAAGTTCTGAAAAGAGAAAAAAATATGGCTGAGGATCAAATACTTATTTTCCCCACTTTAGTTAAAGTATCAAAAAGGTGGTTGCTCATGCTAGACAAGTGCATATTGCTGCGCAAAACAACTTAGTCATAAAATCATCTGAAGATGATCATCTGTGAATCATAAAGTGATATTTTGCGCAGCAATCTGCCTCAGCTACTCGCTCATTTCTCTTTGGCTTATCTTTGTAGATGGCTGATGCTTTGTCCATTATGGCCAGTATATCTTGGTCTAGGGATGTTTATTCTGCAATCTAGGTGAACCCCAGTGTCTCTGGAGTAATAAGTTGTCAAAAATATATGCAGTATTTACATGATTTGTCTGCGATGTCATATTCTCAGTTATTTCGTCCCTGAGGAACAGTATTTTCACACAATCCTATGTCATGCACCTCTACTAGTTCTTGTTTTATCAGCTTGTTTTATGAAACCATATCATATTGCAGACTTGTTTTTTTCTGTGTAACTTATCGTTCATACTTACTAATATGTCCATTTTTTTTTTGCAGGTGAGTAAGAAAGGATTTACTTTTTCGAAATATTCGTCAATGATCAGATAAGTGCAAATTTTTTAAGATTAAGTTTATTCTGTGTGATTTTTGGTCTTACAAAATTATTACTGGATTTTCGCAGTGAAGTTTGTTTGTGTTTGTTTCACCTTAAAATGATTCACATGACTATATGTTCTGAATATCATGTTGGTACGTCTTCTGATTTTTTCATTGGGAAGACTTAAAGAAATGCATAATATCTAATCATAATAATAGCCATAGCAGGAATCTCATCTCACTCATAAGGCTTTTTTCTCTCAACCCATAACACCTTCAATTACACTCCTAAACATGTCAATTAATCAGAAGTTCCCGATAGGGCAACTTTTACCTATCAACATTCATTATTTCCATGGTTACACAAATTTATCTTGAGAATTTGGCAAAAAAAACACGTTTTTTCACATAAATATCTCCCACCGCTATATTTATCTGCCACAACAATGGCTGTAATGCATTTAATATTAAAGGCCATTGAATTCCGCATCTTTTGATACGCAGCTGGACTTTTTATGGTCAATATAACTACCCAGTTACCCGATATTCCTATTAGGACTTGGCCAAAAACCACATTTTCCACATACAAATCTCGAAGCTATTGATTTCTCTGCCACATCAAGGCCAGTAATGCATATCATATCGCAGGCCACTAAATTCCGCATCTTTTGCCACACTCATGCAACTTCTATGTCCAATATTTAACTACCCAGCTCCCAGAAATTAAGTTGCGTCATGCATTTAGGAAAAATCATGTTTTCCAACAGCTCCAGCCTCTCACTGGTTGTAGTGCTGTACACCCCGCTGTAATAGTTCCAAACAATCCAGTACATTACTTCATCGAACTGAAAGCTAACTGAAAGCTGCAAATAAGACCTGGCTTCACATTACTCTAACCTGGGAAGAACCTGGAACTTGGCACAAGAAGCCCTAACGGGTCAACAGCTAGTTTATATATATTGATAATAATAATATTTGGTGACAGGTCTGGTTTCCTCTTTACTTACCGAATCTTAATAATTGCATGATTTTGTGATTAGTCTTGTAATGTTCATGTATTGAACAGAAGCGTACCAGATGGTCTGCACAAAAGCTGCGTGGGGTCTCTCTTTTTTCTTTGTTCTTGACCTACAAGAAAACCCTGCATGGCCCTTTTATGAAACAGGGGGTCAAATACTTATCTTCCGCACTGTATGCATAAAAGCTGTTGCTCATACTCGATATGTGCGTGTTAAATACAATTTAGTCATAAAAACATCTGAAGATGGTTTGTGAATCATAAAGTGATATTCTTTGCAGTAATCTCCGACAGCTCCCGCTCATTTGTCTTTGGCTTATCTCTGTAAATTGCTCATGCTTTGTTCGTTATGGCCAGTAACTCTTGGTTTTTGGTCTAGGGAAGTTTATTCTTCATGATCTAGATGAACTCCAGTGGCTCTAGAGCAATAAGTTGTCAAAAATATGTGCAGTTATTTCACGATTTATCTGCGAGGTCATATTCTCAGACGATCATTATGTCTTCTGTTTTGTCATATTCAAGGAGCTCTCATTTCTCGGTGTGAACTTTTTTTGACATGACTTGGGCCTTCAGTATCCAAATTATTATCAAACAAAACTCAATCAGGAACCGTACCTTGTCCTTGACACTATTGAAACCTTATCTTTGACTCTCTAACCTCATACACACAGAGACCAGGACAGAGAAAAATTAATCTCTGACAAAAAAAACACTAAAGTCCTGCGATTAAATTCATAATTACTATAATGGATAGGTCAGGTCAGTATTTTCAAACTTTCCATGTCCAGTATGTGTATTGTGTCATATACACAAAAGGAAAGAAAGTGTCTGTTGAATAATTCCTTTAAATCTACAATATATTGGCATGCATTTCTAGAGATGAAAAGAACTCATTTAGAGGCCTAGCAATTGTTGTCTTTCGTGTTCTCATGTTATCTGTCTTTTTCTCACCTTATGCCTCCCCTTTTGTGTCCCAAACGAGCTCTGATGTTTTTCCATTACCCTCAACATGCTCAAGGGCCATTGCATGTTTTACATTTATGCGGTCTTCTTTTCATCTGAAGGCCCTCAACTCATTACTCTGTTTTTGTGTGTCTTTGTCTTATTATCACATTGTGATTGTCCAGGTTCAAAAATACCTGATGTGAAAGCTTCTTGAATGGTTTTGTCAAAGATTGCCTTTGTTGGTAATACTGTATGCAATAGTCATGCATAATAATGAATTTAATTACCAGTAGAACAACAGTGTTTTGTTCAGAGGTAAATCCTTCTTCGTCCTACCAGCTGCCCCTTATGTGTGTGAGGTTTAGGGTCAAGGTAAGGTTTTTAATGGAGTTCTGTGTGATAACAATTTGGATACTGAAGGTTATGTCAAAAATGATTAGCACTGGAGAAATTGGAACTCATTGAATATGACAAAACGGAAGACGTAATGATCGCCTGAAAATACGACAACACAGATAAATCACGTAATAACTGACATCAACTGCGCATATTCTTCTCAACTTACTGCTCTGGAGCCACTGGGGTTTACCTAGATCATGCACGAAAAACGTTCCAGACCAAAAACCAAGAAATATGGACCATAATGGGCGGAGCATCAGCCATCTACAATGATAAGCCAAAGAGAAATGAGAGGGTAACTGAGGCAGATTACTGCGTAAAATGTCACTTTATGATTCAGAGAGTCTTCAGACATTTTTATGACTAAATTGTAGTTAATATGCTCATATCTAGCTCAAGAAATTGCCTTATGACATCTCTATCCTCAGAATAGAACATTGGCTGTAAAACCTTTTGCTTGGTAAACGCAAATATTTTGTGAGTGTCCCTTCTTTCCTACATTTCTTCCTTTCTGTAAGCTGAGATAAATTTAATTCTCGTAGTGTATTTAAATTAAGCATACAAGATGTCTGGTTGTCACACTTTCGTACAAGTCATAAGAAGTTCCCAAGATACCCCCACTTCACGAAGTCATATTTGTGATGCTATATGTCTGTGAAAAACTACCTCAGCTGCAAGGTGGCCTACAACGGAGCTGCATATCTGCATCATCCATTTCCTTCTGGCTTATCTTTGTAAATTGCTTATACTTGGTCCTTTATGGAGTCATGTCCTTGTGTTAGGTTTGAGAAAGTTTCCCTCTGTGATCTGGCTCAAGAGCAACATCTTTTCATGAATATGCGCTGTCAGGCTGGACATAATTGATTTTTAGCTACTCAGATCATTTCCAAGCCCTTTTTCTTAGGTCGGTTAGCAAAAGGAAAAATATGTAATCTCGGTTTCTTATGGTATCAAACAATTGAATAAAATTGTGAGACTGCTTATATTTTTCAAGGGCAGAAACTTTTTTGGCAAGTCAATCCAGAAAACTGAACATCAATTTTGTCTGGTCTTATTGCAAGATTAGTGATTAGTTTGTGCTGCAGAATTCTTGGAAATCCCTGCTTGGAGGCAAGATTCGCAAAACATGCAATCAGGTATCATTTTTCTTTTCATATTTAATAATTTGGATCCCAAAGAACAAAAGAAGCACCTGCAGTTTTAGCGGCTATGAACTTTGCATCACGAAAAATAATACTCTTTTTGAGACTGGGTAGGTTTTCTGTGTTGGTCTCTTAGTCAATTTCCAATTTTTAACCTGGCCTTGTTTTGTTGGATTTCTTATTTGAATCACTCTCCACATCTTGATATTTTTCCTCAGAAATCAAGGTCAACTGTCAGCTGGTGAAAGATTATCTAACTCTCCTGCTGATTCTATAATCTCCCCTTACGAAAGTTTTTTTGTTTGCTTGTGGAAGTTTTCTTGCGGCTTGTTGACAAGTATGTGACGTCTGCGCAAGTGCAGTGCATCAACTTGTGACTCCAACCTCTCCAAACTTGAAGGTTGTTGTACTCTAGAGACACATTGTTTTCCTCACTGTTTTTAGCAGCAACTTTTGGTCTTTTAGTTTTAAAGTTCTTGTTCTTGTACAATACTAATGGGATTGCTTTCTGGGATTTGTTTTTGGGCCAGTATTTAATCCAAAAAAGCAAGATGTTTGAGGGAAATTTCTGAAATAGTTGTCCTCTTCAACCACAAAGCTTTTAATTTTCTGCTTGTCTTGGTTTATGGCTAATTCTCTGACCATTATGATCAAGGTGAACTAGTGGCTCCAGAGCAATAACCTGTCAAGAATATGAGCAGTCATTTAGTGATGTTGTTCAGACAACAAATGATGTCCGCATTGTGAGGTAGTTTCATTGCTTTCTGTTCTTCCATGTATTCCAGTAGTTAGTAGTATTCCAGTCCTTGTACATAACCCATCAGCATGCTGGAGCTTATCTTGTATTGACCCATGTTCTGTCTCGACCATTATCATTGCTTATAATCTCACTTTCATGGCCTTGGCCAGTGTTGTGCTTGAACCCAGTCTGGTGAAAATGAGAACTGCATGCTGCTGCCACCTGGCGCAAAAGATGATTTTGTATGCTACAGCATTGCTGTTCCAAGAAATAGTTCCAATTTCATTGCACATTCACAAAATTTCTATTCAACATTGATGTATACCAGAGTCAGGCTTGGCAATCACATTCTCCAAGGAAGTAGACAAGGCCATCAGCACACTCAGAAACAGCCCCGGTGTCTTCCAGACAAAATTGTGTGTGTTCCTTTGATTGAAATGATGTGGACGCTCGCCGGAGCTCGCAGAATAGCACACTAATCACTAGGTGGCAACACAAGACAGCATATGTTCTGATCTGCCAAGGCTGGAAGAAGAAGAAGTGGCAATGCAAGAGTAGTCAACTTGTAGACAGGCTTTAACAATTACCTTGGCTTATCAATCAAATTCAATTTCTGTCGCACAACCTTTGTTATGTCTTGTTGCCATTGTTATCTGAACATTATCAATCTTCACGTCTTGTCCTTGCTCATAAGTTGACGTCAACTGTCTTGTCACAACATTAGGCCGTTGATAAATGTTCCCAGTGAGATTGGCTTGATGTGTTGTCTGAGTAAACGTCTTGGTACATTAGGTAGATTGAGATGGATGCATTGCATGTAGTCCCTTGCTAATACTTATGGAAGGAGAGATTACTTTTGTTTGTCATACTTATGAGAAGATTAATTTATGTCATCTCTGCTGCCATTCAAATAATCAAATTAGTATTGTCTTAGTTTCCTTGATTTGAAATTAACTTACAGTGTACTTTCAACTATGCGTTATTGGAACGTGATGAGTTTCTGACTATAGTGTACATGTACTGAACACAGGATCATAAGATACTAGATACGGTTATCGGCAAAAACTTTTCCGAAGCATCGAATGTATCGATACTTTTTCACATACCCGAGAAAAGGCGAAAATCCAGCTTTATTGTTGAGTTTTTGGTAAAACACTGCAAGAATCCAAAATTTGCGTCACCCACGTCCTCCATATTGAATCTCGCTGTCTCGTTCGCGAGAGTTCAGATGAGAACGGAGCAATGGTGGCCCGGTTTTGACGTAAACAAGGTGAATTCTGCTGGATTTCTCGCAATATTTCGCAATAAATACGATTAATGCAGTCAAAATAATGTATCGATACTTGCGGTATTGTATCGATCCGTTATCGATTCGGAAAACTTTTCCGATGCATCGATTACGACCGTATCGATGACAGTCCTATAAGATACTAGCAGATAGTCTGCAGAAAATATGCGCGGTGACTCTTTTTTCCTTTCCTTCTTGGCCTATTAGAAAAACCCTGCATTGCCCTTTTGGGGAGCATTTTAGATCGGTGAAGCCACAAGCCTGGTGTTTCTGTGTTCAATGGTATTCTTTGGCTTAGCCACAGGCAAACCAAGCCCTCCAATAAATGGACTGATTTGATATAGATATTTTTCTTCTCATTTTGGTTGCCACATGGATGACTACCTTGATTTTGATCCATACACACTGGCTATATTTCTTTTAATGTTTGATACTTACCATGAGTAAATTGTATTTTCTCAAATAAAATAACCTTTTAGCAAGCCTACAACAATCGAGTAAATTATGATTATTTTAATGATCAGCTGAAAATGAACATGGTAAACCCTGGCAGACATCCCCACAATGGCCCACATGCCTGTCTTTGCAGCAGGTCTGGCTCCTATATATATGTTCATGATGTGAGAACCATTATTTTTACTGTAACAGTATTGCTATTTCTGTTACAATGCAGGCGCCTGGAATCTTTACAAGCGCAACAGATACACTGCACATTGTAACATGACACTTGGTGTCTCAGATTCATTGGTTCTTGCCTCAGTAACCACAATGGTAGCCATACAAGGCATACACCGCAAAGCTTATTGTGTTTTATCTCCCACCTCTTATGCTTTCTTTCCCTCTCTCTTTTTTTGTGATGGTAGTATTCCCAAACTCCTCCAGTGACACATTTCAAAGGCAACCAAGAAGGCTCCTATTCTTTGCACAACATGTTGCAGTACAATCATAGACTATCATGTAGCTATATATGTGGGTTTAACCTTTCTATCTTATATCTGGACCTGCCATGGCACATGAGACTTATAACTGTGAGGTTTCCTGTCTATTGCAGTCTGTTACCTTGTATCTCTTTGTTTATGAACACCACAGCAGACTACATCATCTTTGGTAATGGCTACTTCTTCGTCCTTGAGCTGACTCCAGGAAAGTTGTTCTTCATAATCTGCCTTAATATGCTATGATGGATCCAAAGCAGTAATTCCTCATGAATATGTGCAGTTATTATTTTGTGTCGTGTCTTGTGAGGAGCATTCTCAGTTGGTTTGTTTTCCGACTATGTTGTAGTGTGCTTTATTTTTGGTGTGTTTAGATCTCATCTTGCCTTATTAGTTATCAATCAAAATCATTCACTGTTGCACAACCTTTGCCATGTCTTGTTGCCATTATTGTCTGAACATTATCAATCATCATGTCTTGTCCTTGCTCATAAGTTGACATCAACTGTCTTGTCACAACGTTTGGTTGTTGATAAATGTCTCCAGTGAGATTGGCTTGATGTGTTGTCTGAGTAAACGTCTTGGTACATTTGGTAGATTTAGATTGATGCATTGCATGTAGTCCCTTGCTTGTACTTACAAGTGGAGGATATATAGTTTTCTTCAAAGTAATTAATTGTAAGTTCACCTCTTTCATCTTTCCAAAATAATTAACAAACAGATGGATGAGTAGGTCTATACACAGCTGGAGAGAGAGAGAAGCGTACTAGTTTAGATGAACATCATCTTCTAAAAGACGTTCAAAGCTGTCCGATTGTGGAGTTGTCAGATGATTTTGGAATATTGAGTGGAATTTGTTGTGCTTATGTTGAAGAAGTATTTATATAGCTATTGATAATTAAAAGCCCTAGTTTGAAGAGGTGTTGGTATGTGTATCACTGTACCATGCAAGATTTATACAACGCCTCTGTAGCTGTATTCTGCAGTATAAGCAAAGCATTACAAATACACTGCCATTCAATTGTTTTATCTTCGCTGAAAAAGAGAAAAAGAAAGGCACAGAACACTGCCATTTGGCTTGAGGTTGGCCTAATCTAATTTGCTCGGCAAAAAGGGCATTGCTGGGCTTTGCTGGGTCAAGTATGGCAAAAAACCTTTGTCACAATGTAGCTTTTTGTAGACTATCAAGTGGGCATTTTGTAAGGTCAACATGTAGTATGAGATTTTGTGTAGAATTCCTGCAAATTTTCTTATTCATTAATTATAAAATGACATGATAGATGGATGATCACGGCTTTTGTCCTGTGTTTATGTACATGTATAAGGCTAATGAGAACAAGAAGAGGACATTGCAATGTACAAATTACACGCCTATTTGTCGCTAGGGGTGGACATCGTTTGCAAAGTTTGATATGATACGTATTGTCAATACTCATATTCGGTTTTCTATATGTATCGCGATACACAGATTGTGCCACAAACTAATTTATGTGAAAATTCACACTGCAAAATTGTTATTTTACTTCTCAATATGAGATCCTGCACAAGACAGCAGTCTAAAGTGGCAACGATCTCATGTGTTTCTCAACATTTTGGTGACATTCCCAACCTGAACTGTGCACATTAACTCTTTTTCGAGCAAAATAACGAAGCAGAGGCAGTATCGATTTGATACAATATAACTTATCATTCGGTTTCGGTTTTCGAATCAAATGATTGATACGGTTTAACTGATATATTGTGGAACGATGTCCATTCCTATTTGTCACTAGTACCTTGATACATGTCAAGTATAAGTGTCTCTGTAACATTGACTAAAGAAATATACCTACTGTACTTGGATTATCTCCCTAATTATCGGTGATACTTTCAAAAGATAAACTTCTGTTCTCTAAGAAAAATCATGCATCATTAAGTTTAAGCAAGGGACTTGCCACTGTGCATCAGTCTCAATTTAGTAAATGTAAGAGATGTTTACCCTGACAATGTTTCAAGCCAATCTCAACGGAGCATTCATCAGCAACCTAACATTTTGATGCAGCAAGAACACCAAGACAAGAGATTGATAAGTTTAGATAATACTTGAGCGCCACTAGACAATGAGGCCAAGGTTATAAGATGGAGATTAGGTGATTGATGAGACCAGGAAATGTTTTGAACACAACAAAGCCAAGGTTACGTAGAAAGTCGTAGAATAGGGAATGATAAACAAGGGTAATATTCGAGACACAGTGAGGTTAAGGTTATTTTTACAGCATCGTTTCACCGATAAAGGGCAGCTAGCTACAAAATTACAAAAAGCCAAATAACTGAACCTTGGAATTCTGATTGTGAAATAACTGCACTTATTCGTAGAAATGATTGCTTTAGAGCTTCTGGCTTGCCTAGATTATAGAGGCATGGCAAAACAATGTTATTATGACTACAAAATTAATAGTAATTGATACCTTGAATTCTAAAAGTCTTATAAAAAATTTGGAACTAAACATTTAAGACAACGCAGAAGCTAAAGTTGTTTCGAATGTAGCACAGAGGACTGAGAAGACAAGTGTTGGAGGAAATGAGTCGGTCAGAAAAAAGCAAAACCAGTAGCACGAGAAAAACATCACGTCTGCGGTGTAAGGAGACTCTAGTTGTTTCTGAGGCATGAATCTAGGATGCCGCTGGGACGTCATGTATCATGTTACTTCTGTATTTGTTTTTGTTGCAAGTGGTCCGATTCAAGGCACATGACAAATACCATGGAAGTTTGAAACAATGAAAAAAAAACAGTCTTACAACAATGTGGAGACGTACATGAGCCATACAACCGAAAGATTATCTTCAATGAACTGGCTCGCAATTATACATTTCATAAATATCATAATTAATTAGATATATTACTCGTGCATGAATGTGCTTTATTAAATCCATGCGCTATGCTCAGTTTGGCTGATTTTGGCTCCTCAGTATCAAATGTTGAAGAAGGTAGAGCAACTACATGGCCCATGGTGGACACTGATAAGTGACTTGCTTGCTACCTTGAATATTGAAGTTGCACACCACTCAATTTGTCTAATGGCCTTGCTTTGGAGGCATTTAGTGCATTACAGGCTGGTATACTGTCAAGCTGTGGTTTCAGTAAGCAGCATAATGTATTAGTTTCCCATACGGGTAATTTAGCAATTTTTACGCAAGACACGTTCTGTGTCAAGCTGGTCATGCTGCGAGCAATCCGAGCCTAAGTAGTGTGATTGTATGATAAATTAAATACGGAATTACGGATGGAGTCAATGCAGTGCTGTTCATAGAATACTGTGTTGCGGTTATTTCAACTAGTGCCTTGTGATATTGTGTAACATTATATTTGCATTTTGCTGGGTTAAATTAATGTTTCATCCTGTGTCACAAGTCCATGAAATTGGTGCCAAAAATGGAGGATTGAAAGCTATCGCTTACCTAAAGGGCCTGAAGTTGATCTTCTTGAACATCATTTCTTTCCTTTGTGTCATGATTCACATCTTAAATCAATATTGTATGGGTTTCTAAAGATTGTAATACCATTGTACCATCAGTCCGGGACTACTATAATTATTATAATGTGGCTATATGATTCAATGCACAAAAGTCTCATGTTTTTATGTTGACAGGCTGAATGTCAGTTTAGTAAATTGATAAGTACAAGACACGAAGACTAATGACAACCTGAGATACCACCAAAGAGACAGAACATCTGTTTGGCATCACTCAAAGCCACTTGGCTGAGCAAAATCAATGAAGTCACATCACGTATTCATAATGAGCTATTGCTGGGGCTGCCTCTGTGGCACCTCGATCAGGAAAATGAATGTGGTAAGGGAAGCTGCTGGACAATATGGGGTAGTCGAGATTGGAGAATTATCCGTACAAAAAATATCAGCAGAGATCTAGGTTTTTGAAGTGGTCAGGCTTGATCACATGTAGGTTTACTCTTAATTATAACTTGATTGAAGAACTGCTTGCACTTCATGATTAACTTTGTTGATTAGAGACTTGAAATTCCAACATTTTATAATGGCTATCAGTTAAAGGAGAAGTTGAGGTTTCAATTGTGCTGGTGGTTTCCTGTGGTTGAATGAGTTGCAACAATCGAAAGGCGCTGTGCCAAAAACAATGTGTTTCAATGATGTAACTTTTTGTAAGCAGTGGTACTCAAAAGAAGCGTTGAAAGTATGGATACTAGTTTCCTATGCAGTCAGTCATTCTTCAGTATATATGCATGAGGTGTCACTGACTGATAAACTTTCCTGCATTTAGATAAAACTATCTACAGGGTGGGTAAGGGAAATCTGGAATGATCTTTAAGATACTGTATAGCGCGAACAGCCTAACGGAATGTTATGAAACCAACAACACAACAAACAGTGGTTAATCAGCCACAAGTCAGGTCAATCTTGCAATACTGGGACAAGAAATTGCGACCCAGGAGCAGAAAAGGAAAATGGTGGCAGATGTCCTGTCTGCCCAAGTGAAGCCTCGGACCATTTCTGACATTGATGGTGTGTCACTGAGCAATGTATATGCCATCAAACAATCCGTAGCCAGTGGGAAAGGGTTGCAGAGGAAGCCTGGCAGCCGTGGGAAGACAAAGAGGATCGGGTATTTTGTAATAGCCCTCCATACTCCAGATTTCTGGCTGTCCTCAAGCCCAGACCTTAACCCTCAGGACTACGCAACCTTGGGCGTTTTGGAGAAGGCCACCAATTGAAACCCTCACCCTAATGTTGACTCTCTGAAAGAAGCCATATAAAGAGAGTGGGGCAAGATGTCAGCTGACGTTGTGACAAACAGTTGTAAAAGTTTTTGAAAGTGTGTTGAGGCAGTGATTGCAGAAAATGGTTGTCACATAGATTAAAATGTTGTCTATTGTCTAAGCTTGCTCATTTGCAAAAATCATTGTTCTGTGTTCAGTGGAAATGGTTGAAAATAAATAAGTTCTGCATCTGTCGCAATTTTCCAGTTTTCTCTTACCCACCCTGTAACACTTGGACGTACTGTACCAAGATTATTTACCCAGAAAATATGCCCAGCCAATCTCACCAGGAGCATTGAGCATTCATCAAGAAACCTAGAATTCAGATACAACAGTTGACGTCATCTTATGAGCAAGAACAACAAGGCAAGAGAGTGATGAATTGCCACCATAATTGCAAAACAACAAGGTCAAGGTTATATGATTAGATGCATTGATTGATAAGCCAAGATAATAGTGGAAGCACAACACCACCAAGGTTATGCAAGAATTGTAAATACCAAAGCTGCAGTTGTTTGACAAACAGCAACCACTTGGCATTTTGAGCCTACTTCATGATACTATCATGTAATAACTGCCCACATTCAAAACAACTTATTGTTCTTAAGCCACCAGTGTACCTAGATCACAAAGACAAACTTCCTTTGAGGGAGCAGTGGGAGAATGTCGAGCCGTAAAAGACAAAGAATTTGTCATTAGCAAAGATAAGCTGGATGAGGACTCATGACAGGCAATAGCTTGGTAGCCAAAGCAAACAACAGCATAAAACAACTCCGATAGTCATCTTGTGTGTTAGTTGTGTGTAATAAACCACTGAACAGTGCTAAAGATGGCATTAACCTTTTTGGTACAGTTAACCTCATGTGTGTCATCATGACATGGTATAGAAGTAAAGTTGCAAAACTATCCCAGACACCTATTTATATTAGTGCAATGTAACTGTACTTATAGCTTCTGGGTCAATAACAATTATGGACACACATATTGAATCAGCGACCTTTTGTGTAATGAGGCGCGCCTGAACATTTATTTAATCTTTGAAGAATGTTGGTATTTTATTAGGGATAGGTATTGTGAGATTATTCATTCACTTCCCTGTGCATTGCTGAAGGTCTTTGCCTGCATGGGTTCGAACCCCGGGTGGGGAACCCAAAATTTTCAGTGTACCTTCATGAGCAAAATCCCAGCTGGATGTCGTTCGGATGAGACGTTAAATTGGCGGCCCCTTGTATCAGTGTCTATGCTGGGCAAGTAAAAGATCCCTCACATGGGGTAAATGTGTAGCATGTTGAGGACTCCCACTCTCTCTCCCATTTCATCAATCAACCCCTTGTGAGCGCCCAAACTGGGCTTAGAGGGCTGCACTTACCATATCTATCTATCTATCTATCTATCATAAGTATAAAGGGAGTTGGAGCCAGGCATTTGGAGTTGTGGCAGAGCATAGAATAATGGAAACGCTAAAGAATATTCTGCAACTTGGAAGAAAATAGAAACAACTTAATTCAGGTTGATGAAACACCCAGCAAAGGTAAGGCCAGGGAAAAATAGGGAGAAAAACATTACATCTGAATGTAACAGAAATGCTTGTGGTTTGCCAGGCAGTAATCAATGATGAGACCCTGAGTTGCCCCCAAGTGTAGGTTTCTGTGCATCGTGTTTTTGTTGTGTTTGCTCCGATTCCAGACACTTGTTTTGTGACATAAGCTCCATCACAAATAAGCTCATGTAGTACCAACATTATTTGCCCAGAAAATATGCCAAGTGAACCTCACAGGGAGCATTCATCACCAAACCTATTATTTTGATACCACAGATGATGCCTGCTTATAAGCATTTGTTTTGTCTTCAATGAACTGGCTCACAATTGCACAGTATATATTTATAGTTAAGAATATAGCAATCATGAATGAATGTGACTTATTAAATCCGTGTGCTGTGCTCATTTTAGCTCTTGTGATTGTGAAGCTAATATAGAAGGTAGAATCTGGCGTCCAGGCCAATTGGTGGACACTGATAAGTGACTTGCTTGCTACTTTGAAAATTGTGGTTGCACACTATTTACCAATTTTTACGCAAGACACGTTCTGTGTCAAGCTGGTCATGCTGTGGCTGTTTTGAGCCTAAGTACACATTCTGTGGCGATTGAAAGATAAATGAGATGTGGATAAAATCAGCCGCAGGACTGTCACCAGAATTAAATCCTGTGTATCATTTGTTTCTAATAATTGTATTGTAAATGTATTTTGAAGTTCATGTTAGACAGATATATCATCCTGTGTCACAAGTCCATCTCTCCTTATTACCCATTACCATGGTCTCTGCCTGCCGATCCTATAACGGCGAATTGGCAAATTGATGTAAAAGAATATGGTAGGAAATCCTATCAATTACATTGACTACTGTGAAGTTAATCTTTTAAATCATTTCTTTTGTTGGTGTCATTCATATATGTTAGATCGATATTGTATGGGTTTCTATAATGGTACCATCAGTCCTGGACTATAATGATATGGCTAGGATTCAATGCGCATAAGTCTCATATTTCTTATGTTGACAGGCTGGATTTCAGTCGTAGTAAATTGATAAGTACAAGACACAAAGACTAATGACAGCCTGAGATAACACCAAAGAGACAGAACATCTGTTTGGCATCACTCAAAGCCTCTTGGCTGAGCAAAATCAATGAAGTCACATCATGTATTCATAATGAGTTATTGCTGGAGATGCTTCTGTGGCACCTCGATCAGGAAAATTAATGTGGTAAGGGGAAGCTGCTGGACAATGGGGCAGTTGAGACTGGAGAATTAGCTGTACAAAAAATATCAGCAGTGATATCGATTTTTGAAGTGGTCAGGCTTGGTTAGGTTTACTGCGAAGAACTGGTGGACATCATGATTAACTTTGATTAGAGAGTTGAAATTACGAAAAGTTGAAAACGTTATAATGACTATCTGTTGAATGAAAAGTAGAGGTGACATGGGGGATGGTGCTTTTCGGCAGTTCAATAAGATGACAATATAAATAAATTGTTGAGCAGTTTCGCTGCTTACCTTTACCAAAACATTGTGTTTAAATGTCCCCTTTGGTATGCTCAAAGAAGTGTTGAAAGTTTATAGATACTAGATTGGCAGGTTGATAGACAGACACCTGAGCACTAATAAGCAAGAATCCAAGATCATAGTATGAGGTATGCTTTGAGTGGCTGCCAAACCCATGTAACCCTAACAAGATCAGTTTGGATCAGAAAGAATAGGATTGCAGAGGAAGATGTGATATATGATTCAACATGAAGGATGTAATCTGTCACACACAAGAACGTCACCTTTGCCTTGAAATGCCTATCAGAAATAAGAAATCTTTAATGCCAAAAAGTATTTTAAAAGCTTTTCAATTTTATGTGGCAAAAATGTTATATATTAGTATTGTTATCCAATGCTGTCAGTTGATTTGATTTGATTTGATTTATTGACCATAAAGACTGGCGTACAAAATTGAGAGACATGAGGTATCTCTGACAGATAAACTTTATAACATTAAAATTTAAAGAACATCGCATTGTTTCTCCTAGCCAAATAAACTAACGTACCAAGATTATTAATTTTGCCACAATAGTGGACCAAGCCAATCTCACCGTAGCATTCATCTTCACACGTGAGATTCTGATATGACAGTTGACGTCTCCTAAGCAAGAACAATGAGGCAAGAGATTGATGAATTGCGACCGTAATTGCACAGCAACAAGGTCAAGGTTATAAGATACGATCCCTTGATTGATAAGCTCGGATAATGGTTGAAACGCTGCATGGCCAAGGTTATGCAAGAATTGTAAGCACTTAAGCTGCAGTTGTTTGACTCTAATAGCAACAAGAAAACCTACTTGGCTGTTTGAGCCTGTTTCAAAACACCATTATGTAATAACTGCCCATATTCATAACAACTTATTGTTCTTAAGCCACCAGTGTACCTAGATCACAAAGACAAACTTCCTTTTGGAAGCAGCGGGAGAATGTCGAGCCAAAAAAGACAAAGAATTTGTCATTAGAAGAGATAAGCTGCATGAGGACTCATGATGAGCAATAGCTTGGAAGCTAAAGCAAACAACAGTATAAAACAACTCCGATAGTCATCTTGTGTGTTAGTTGTGTGTAATAAACCACTGAACAGTGCTAAAGATGGCATTAACCTTTTTGGTACAGTTAACCTCATGTGTGTCATCATGACATGGTATAGAAGTAAAGTTGCAAAACTATCCCAGTTCTATTAGTGAGATGTAACTGACCTGTGCCTATGATATAACTATGCACTGATATTCTGTACTTATAGCTTCTGGGTCAATAACAATTATGGACATACATATTGAATCAGCGACCTTTTGTGTAACTTGGTGCACCTGAATATTTATGTAATCTGTGAAGATCATTTGTTCATGCATATGCTGGTACTTATTTAGGGGTAATTACATGCACAGTGAGATCATTCATTTAATTCATTTACTTGCCTGTGCATAAGGCACACGTCTAAAGGGAATTGGATCCAGATGTTTGGGGTTTTGGCTGAGTATGGAATGATAGAAAGGCAAGAATCTTCTATAGCTTGTAAGAAAAAGTTAAAAAATGTCAGGAAGAAAAATCCGGCAAAGGCAAGGGAGAGAAAAATTGGGAGGAAAAAAAAATCATCTGTGTACAACAGAAACGCTTGTGGTTTGCCAGGCGAGAATCAATGATGAGACCCTGAGTCACCCGCGAGTGCTCGATTATTGTGCATGGTGTTTTTGTTGCGCTTGCTCCGATTCCGGGGACTTGTTTTGTATCAAAAGTTGGGACCCTCAGGCCCAAAATCATCATGGGAATGATAGGACAAGCCGCGAATAACCGCACATTCATCCCATGTTAGGGCCGCCACCTCAGGCCACACTCTCTTGAGTGTGAGACCTGCGACACTGATAAACAATGCACTTCAAATCTGAGAATGAATATAATGGGCCAGCTGTGAGTGACTCCAGGTATTTGGTTGTCACTGTGATACTTTCATAAAGGTATGGTCCTATGGACACCTTTTTTAACCTGAAGCCATGTATAGTCTCTGGTGAAAGTGAGAACTTCCTTCTTGTCATGAAAATTGTGGTTGCACACAATCTGTCTAATGACTTTGCAAAAGAAGCCATATAGTGCCTGAGCTGGCAGATACACCGTTAAGATGTGGATCAAGTAGGGCACATAATGTATTTGTCTCTGTTAGGCTGATTAAGCAATTTTCATGCCAGATTTGCTTTGCGTTAAACTGGTCATACTCAGAATGTACTGCAAATCTTTGTTGGAATGAATGCAAAATGAAAATTTAATGCTGACTGGATTAAGATGAAATAATACAAGACTGAAACAGAAAAGTACTTATAAATGTGAAACAACAGTTTGAAATGGCATTATGGCAAATTGACAACCGAGGGTATTCATCAAGCAGACACCCCAAGATAATAGGAGAAACAATATGCCATCTGTTTTGTCATCACTCAAAGCCACTGGGCCAAGAAAACTCAATGGAGTCACGTTGTGCTTTCCATGAGTTATTGCTCAAGATGCCTCTGTAGCAGCTCCACGCAGGAAAATAAAATGTTTAGCAGAAACTACTGGACCATATAAAAGGCCTAGAGATTACCTTCCATCAAGGAAAATGTGGGTAAATTTCTGATGATGTGTGACTAAAGCAATAGCATGTGGGGGTCGATGAGAGTGTCCAATGAAAGGATTTAATAAGCAAGATTAACAGTTGGTGGGAATAAATGATACTATATGCTTTCATAGAGACTGAGTATCAATTTAACTCCAATCCTTCATTCAAGATGCCAGGTATCCAAGGAGAACAACTCCCTTTATAAGACTCAGTTGCAAGTCAGCATCGAAAATTCTGATCAGCATTAAGCATATACTTGTGCAACGCTTGTTTTTATTAGATGCCCAGATGTCTGAAACAATGCAACCCCATCTCATGATAAAAAATAGGCCGTGCATATATACCATGGGCCAAGACGTCCGATCAAATATTTCGTAATTCCAGGGTTGTTTGAGCAAATATTGCCAAATATGCTGATCATATCTTATGTTGTCATTCCCCAATCAAGCTAATGTCCCTAGATATTTACTGAGACAGTATCAAGCAATCTTTCCGGAAAGAAACATCAACAACCGCTGCTGTCAAATGACATTAGATGTCAATGTGGAAAAGGAAAAGAAGCATGCTAAAAATAGAAGACAACCCAAGATGACATAAGATGATAGACAGCTACTTACTCGATCTGCTGTTCTTATTGAAATATTAATCTGGCGATCCCAGAGCAACTTATCTTGTCAGTTAGAACCAACAACATGGGACATTGAATTATTTTTGTTGCACCAATGTCAACTGCAAGTATTTTCCACACATTCATAATGTGTGGTCTGACTAGCCGTATAAGGAAGCTTTCTCTGCTGCATCCTGCAAAGTTCACACCTAAAATTTATATAAACTGGAAAGTACATGAATTGATTTCTTTGAGCTGCATCTGTCGTCTACTCAATTTCTGAAGTCCAGATTTAAAAATAAGTGCTTGCAATTTATTAAATGTCACTTATCTTGGATTTAAGATACGTAAAAAGACAGGTTTGATATGATTTAAAATAAGGGAATAAGTGTTGAAATTTTGCCATACGATAAAACATGATTACCAACACTTTCTGTAGCCTTGAGGAAGTGAGAAGAGGGAATGCAATTTCTGCAATCATCAAAAGTATCTAATTTGCAGTCCTTCTGTACCTGGTCTAAGTGATTTGACTGATTTTCTTGTACTTGTCCTGATTTCAAACAAGGTGATTTCCTTTCAAGGAGACTTTCATTGACAGGCAGATTCCTGGAGCTTTGAGGCTTCGCATTGACCTATAACCCCATTTGTTACACTGTTGATGAGAAAAACATTGCCTGGTCTTAAAGGAGGGAAGGCCTATACTGAAAGATACTAAGTCTGGAGCCATGATCATATTCTCTATATTATAGCTTTGACTAGGAAAATATCACTGGGAAATGTCTGATTGAGACTGGGTTGACAGATCAAGCACAATTTAACTATATCTTTCTGGGATGAATATTCCGGGCTTATCTTCAAATGATTCTGTGGTATAAGCTCATGTCAATGATCTACACTCGGTATCAGAGATCGGTTTTTGGCACTGTCAACTGGGCTTCGCTCTATCTTTGACTGTGCTATGCCAAAGAAATAAATTATCTTCAGATGATTCAAGGTAATGGTATATGTGAAGGAGCTATGCTGAGCCCATGAATATCTGAAAACACATTCACCATACAGATCCTACTGATTCCTACTTTTTCTTCGACTGAGCCATGACAAATCCTTTGGATGATTCTATGTAACTGCATATGCCTACTTTGAGCCAATATACTTTATATATCTGGCATCAAAATATTTGACCTTATCCAAGCAAGGTTCTATGTCTGTCACTGCATGTCACAGTGAGGTTTATTCACGATTGACCATATGGCCAGACACCTTTTTGAGTTGTGTCACAGTTATTGCAATTTTATTGTATTTGACCACTGTTTGCAAACTCTCTTTTATTTTTGACCACTAGCAGTTTGGTGTACAGTCATGCCTGGTTACTTTAAAGATATAACTAAGAGACAGCGCGAATAACAGCCCAGACTTGTGTGATTGCCAAACCTCAAGGATTAGAACCTTGCTTTTATTCAACATTCAGGGAGCAAAGTTCATATCAAGGGTGGGGGGGCTTGGGAGTTGTTGTTTTTTTAAATAAATACTTTCTGTTCAGTTTTCGTGTCCTGTCTGGACAACCAATGATGGATCTATAAATGTTCCGTCGGTACCAAGAGTGGTATATAACATCTTACTACTGTGTACTGCACCGTGCTGTTCCAATAAAATCAAGTAGTGCTGGATGTCAAGGCCTATCAGTCTATCATCCTACCCCAACCCCTCTCAACAGCCCTCCTGGCAGGATTCACCCTTGTGCCGACATAGTCTAATGCCCAATGCACACTGCTATTATTTCTGCGATGACATCGTATGCTAGGCTGTTGCAACCCCAACTACCTCAGTGTGCACCAACTTGCGATGCTATTTAATTGACTTGCCGTCGCAGGTTTTAATGGACTTTTTATTACTTTTCTGGGGTTTTCTGAGTGTGCATTGACTTGCGATACTGTGGCAGACCAAAAAGGGGTTGAAACAACCAGGAGGGCTTGATTTCACCCCATTTTTAATTAGGGGTTGCCACATAAGTTGGTAGGCAGGTAATACAGTGAGCACCAACTTACGATCCTGGGTTGCAACAGCATCGCATCCGATGGGATCGGATGCGGTTCTAGTGTGCATTGGGCATAACAGAGTAAACACTGTAATGATTGGGTAACCAACGGTCATTGAGGGATACAGAGGGTAAAGCTGGGGTAGTTGAGATGAGCTGAGTTCAGTTGAGTGAGGGACTAGTTGATGGTATTTGAGGCCAGGTGAGGAAATTTAAGTAAGATGAGGGAATTTGATGCTACGTGAGGATAAGAGGGGTTTAGGTTAGGGAACTTGTGGATTGGTGAGTTTGTGAAGCCTATCCTACCATGAGGTCCCTTAATTGTTTCTAACATACAGGGCATAATATGAGAAAATTTAATTTCAAAAATTGCTCATTTTGCCTCACATGAACTATGAGTAATTTTTGGCAAGTCCCAGCATTCATGCAGGTTGCTACTGAATGAAAATATATTATGATCTGTGATTATGAAAAGAGAGAGTCAGTTCATATGATTTTTTTTTTAATTTGTGACAAGCTCTGGTTTGGATTTTTTTTTAAATAAAAAATTAATAGACTCTTTCTGGTCATTCTTAAAATAAATATTTCTGGTGGGGTTTTTATTAACGGGGTGTTGCTTGATTTAGAAATGAAAATTTTGGGATATGGGATGCTTGAAAAATTATTAATTAATGTAGCTCTTACCACAAAATAAAATATAATTTCCCATTGAGGAAAAATTCCAAGGCCCTCCCCCCCCCTGAAAATCTGGATGTTCAGCTCAATTCAAATCAATGCCCACCATTCCATTGTGAGAAATGTGTTGTTTGTCATTGTTCTGTGACTGAAACAAAACTGAGCCAGAAGTGGTCAAATACAAAAGAAGAATTGAAGCTGTGAAGTGAACTGGCAGTTGATAACACCTGAAGCTGTGAATCTGTGTCTTGACCATATGGTCAATCGTGAATAAACCTCACTATGATGTGGATGAATCTTGATGTAAGCTAAGCCAGATTGGCTGGATGCAATGGTTCATATTTGGTCTCTCTTAGTGTTATTTGTTATTGCTGGGTTGTCATTGCACGAACTGGAACGCAAGTTGTTATATATAGGTAGGCCTATGGCGTTCTTAATACTGATGTATCAGCATAATATGTAGCTGTGATGATAAGTTGGATGAATAGATTGAATATAAGGTCCAACTTTGTCCTGCATCATAGCCTTTTGTTACTGATAAGTTTGCCAACCCAAAAATATATCCAAGACTAATTGCCTGTGATCGATAAACAGTTGTTTGGTATGATTGTCTTCAGTTCTCTTCTTTCTTGTTATAGCTACACCTTAATCCATGCATATATCTCTTTATCATTTATTGTATGCCTGTTTGTGTGCAATATATATTCATGAACACAAAGAGAGAAGAGAACGTACTAAGTTGGTAGTCCATGTGATATAAACCAGACCCTGCAACTGATACACTGTCTGTGTTTTAGGAACCTTTGATTGCTGCATCAGTGTAGAGATTTATTTCAAACTTTCTCCTTTGTGCTTTATTCTATTTTTCACTGCTTTTGGTGCATTTAATGTCTAATTGTTTTGCCTTTTACTTTATCTCCTGATGTGCTTCTACTTTATCCATCCATTGTATCCTAAACAATTTTGTTGTTGTCTTTTTTGATGTAGCAAAAACAGTTGCTCTTTACTAAGTAGGGGAGGCCGGGGCTATTTGAAGCACTTGTTTTTATTTTTGCTCTAGAGAGTTTATGGCATAAGATATTCACACCAAATTTTGGCATGTAATAGTACGTGTGTTTAACTCAATGATCAGCGTATGAGATATTGTAAATAATTTTTGAACTCTGTGTTACAGACACAAACTGCCAACTTTTTTTTTGCTTTAAATAGCCCCGGCCCCGGGGTTATTTGAAGCACCATCAATTTTTTCAGACAACTGCTCATAACAGTTTTTTCTTTTGCATTACTGCTTTCCCTATGATGACTACCAGCTTTAGTAAAATACTTATTTGAAAAGATATTGTATACTGTAATTTACACAATTTTTTGTCCGTTTTGGGTAAAAAAGCCGGTTTTTCAAAAAAAAAAATTCTGCAATGCAAATATCCACTGTATTACTTCTTAATTGCAATAACTCAAACTTGCAATGACTTGCAAGGCAATTTGAGCAAGAAAAATCATGTTTGGGCCAACTCCCATCATGTGCGGTTCAACTAACCCCATCGCACCTGGAGTACAATATAGTCTTATTTTTCAGTCTTATCAAATGCGCATAACAAAATGCTTCTGGGTGTGAATTAGAAATGGGTTTGCTCTTTTGGAATTAGGGTTAGTTCACCTGGATATAAGTATTTACTATACAATAACTCCAATCGAAATCTGTGCGAAGAAGTTACTTGGACACCCTAAAAACAAACTTTAGTGCCTACAGAATTAGCTTTTTGGAAATTTTAATGATTAAGGGTGTGATAACGTGTGCCAATAATCAAAGTATCTGCCTAAAGTACCAAATTGGCAAGAAAAAAATTTTAAAGTCAAATTTAGGCCATGTTTCATATAACCCCGCGCTTCAAATAGCCCCGGTCTCCCCTACATCTCTCAATATTTAATGCCTTGGTTGTTTGAGTGAGCAAATATTGCCAAAAATGCTAATCATATCTTATGCTGTCATTCGCCAATCAAGCTAATGTCCCTGGATATTTACTGAGACAGTATCAAGCAATCTTTCTGGAAAGAAACATCCACAACCGCTGCTGTCAAATGATATCAGATAACAATGTGGAAAAATTACAAGAAGTGTGGTAAAAAGAGAAGACCTCAGACAACTCAAGATGACGTCGATCGTAAGAAAAATTATAGCTACTTACTCAACCCTGTTGTTCTCGCTAAATTATTAATTGTCCTATGACTTTTAGTATTCCTGGAACAACTTCCCATGTTAGTGAGAACCTACAACATTAGATTTCACATATTGGATTATTTTGCCAATGTTGAATGAATGTGACTGGCTCCATTATAATAGTTATAAACTTTCAATATAGGTCTACAAGAAAGGTACACAGCTCACCGAATAATGCATGTGCTGATAGTGCATATGTAAGGAAGCTTTCATCACTGCATCCAGTCCATACTCACCATTTGTATGGACTGGAGAATATGTGAAATTATTTTATTGTGTGTAGTGTCCACCGTCCAATCAGTGGAGCCCCACTTTGAAAGGCACTAAGTCTTGACTCCGGAGCCTTTACTGTATTCTTTTTTTTATTTGACAAGGAAAATATCACTGGGAGGGTCTGTTTGGGCCCGCTTTGACAGACCAACGATGATTTAACTATATCTTTCTGCAATGAATAATCCTTATCTTTGGATGATTCTGTAGTATAAGTACATGTCAATGATGTACACTGAGTATCAGAGATTTGTTTTGGCTGTAAGTAATAAGTATTAACAAAAAGCTTCATCTTCAGATGATTCTAGGTATTGGTACGTGTATATGTCAGGGAGCTATGCTGGGCTCATGGATATCTGAGATTTGTTGAACACATTCAAAGTCCTACTGATTCCCACTTGTTCCTTGACTGAGCTGTGACAAATCCTTCAGATGATACTATGTAACTGCTTTTGCCTACTTTGAGTCTATGTATATATATATATCTGGCATCGAAGTTTTTGACCTTATCCAAGCAAGGTTCTATGTCGGGCATTGTCTGCTTATATATTGATGTATTCCGTTGTACAAGTGTCACCCTATGTCACTTTATGATGTTGATGTATCTTGATATAAGCCGAGCTAGATTGGCTGGATGCGTTGGTTCATATTTGGTCTCTCTTAGTGTTATAGCTGGATATATGGTTATTGCTGGGTAGTAATTTCATAAACTGGACTGCAAGTTGTTATTTATCTGACGTTCTGAATATTGATGTGCTGCCGAGGCGTTAAACCCAAAACACACACACTCACTCCAGAATATTGATGTATATTGTATAAGCATAAGCATGAAGTTATGGTAATAGGTCAGCTGAATAGCCTGAATATAAATAGCCTTTTTGTCCTGCATTGTAATTATTTTTGCAAAGAAGCTTTGTGATTACTGATAATTTGAGCCACCCTAAAAAACATAGACCAAGAATAATCACTTGTGATCGATAAACGGTTGCTTTTGTATGATTTCGTGTATATCCTACTCATTATAGGTACATCTTACAGCCTTGAGCCATACACAATTACGCTTATATTTCTTTATTCTTTGCCTGTTTTTGTGCAATATATATTCAGAAACTCAAAGAGAGAAGGGAACTTGGTTGTTTGTGTGATATAAACCAGACCAGCAACTGATACACTGTCTGTGTTTTAGGAACCTTTGATTGCTGCATCAGTGTAGAGATTTATTGCAAACTTTCTCCTTTGTGTTTTTATTCTTTGTTAGGTATCTATTCACGGCTGATGAAGTGCTTTGATGTATTTCTAATGGTTTTTTGTCTTTTGCTTTATCTTTGAGTATGCTCCTTTTATCCATTGAGCTTTTTTCGTCTTTATCGATATGGCGTAAGTAATTATTTTTCTTTCAGCTGTTTATTCTGTGTATAATCTGTGTAGCTAATGAATTTCCCAGTGTTCCTTCTGGTAGTAGCCAAACGGATAGGTCAATAGGTGAGCATTTTTCATTGATGTTCGAGAGGATATACCCCTTGACCATATTCTACTGTAACTTGCAGTCTCACTGTGCGACATTGAAAGATCCTTCCCTTCAGGTTCTATTCGAGGTATGTCTATAAAATTGGTAAAATATAGAATCATACTATATCATTTCTAATATTTTATTTTTTTCTATTTTCAGGGATATTAAACCAGATAACATTTTGCTAGATGAAGAAGGTATGTATAACATTCTTTCACAATTTTCTTCCTCTGCGTGGTGCCGACCGTGACGTCCATGAGCGGTATCACATGGGGTGCTCAGTGTGAATTTCAAGGCAGAGAATCTGCTGATTTACGATAACATGTTCATGACAATATCTTCATAGTCAATGTGCAATACCATACTTTTTGTCATGAATGGCAAAAGCCAAAAAAAGGATTACTGTTCTTTCTATACTTACGTGTAACAACAACTTTTGTCTTGATAGAGACTATTGCACTGATCTTAGTGTATTTTAAAAAACTTTATAAAATAGTTGTATTATTATAGTGTTTCCATTACCCCTTCACTGATTATGTAACCCATTGAATGCATCATTGCTCAGGTCATTGCTCAGGTCATTGTCAGAATATTATAGGGGCAGTGTCTTATCACTTCTTGCAACCCTTCCATTGTAATACATGTATAATAGCAGTTATTAGATAAGTATAGCTGACCTATTTACATATTTGTAAGTTATATTCAATATTAATAGACTGTATTACTCCTACAGAATTGAACAATTAATTTTGCCATATTTAATTATCAAAACTCAGACCTTCTCAAATTGGCAATAAATAATTCACCAAATTTGGTTCTACTTCATTTTAACAACCATGTATACACCACAATAATGCTGATTTTATAATTTTGTACAATGTACAATTGTACATTACCTCAAATAAACCTATTAGCAGTTGATTAGGTCTGCCTATTCAAAAGTCTTGTCTTATGTCAATTGATAGCTTTTAGTCATGTTTAACATGCTATAACCACCAAATCAACTAAATTATATTCTCCATGCCTTAGATGGTCACTATTTCTTCAAGAACATAAAGAAATTATTTAAATGTCATAACCCCCCAGTGTTTTATTTAAAAAGCATGCAATCAATGGTTTTCCTGAAATTATAAAACTAACTGGAGTCCTGCAAGTGATCCAGATCAGTATGCCTAACTGAGAAGTTACCATGCTTTTACTATGCACCGTACTTGAATCATTTCTTGTACAATAAACAATACAGCACACCCGAATATAGGCCCATAGAGGCCTCCTCAAATAGAGGCCCTTTCTGAAAGTCTTGTAGTAATACTGTAGGTTTTATGAGGAGGGGGGTGAAGGGAGGATTAGTGAAGGGGGGAGGAAAGGAGAAGGAAGAAAGGAAGGAGGGGCAGGAAGGAGGGGCAGGAAGGAGGGGCAGGAAGGAGGGGCAGGAAGGAGGAGAAGGAAGGAGGAGAAGGAAGGAAGAGAAGGAAGGAGGAGAAGGAAGGAGGAGAAGGAAGGATGAGAAGGAAGGATGAGAAGGAAGGAGGAGAAGGAAGGAGGAGAAGGAAGGAGGAGAAGGAAGGAAGAGAGCAGGGAGGAGATAAGGGAGGAAGGGAGCACTGAAGGGAACAAAGGGAAGAGCAGATTTAATATTATTAAATTGCCTGCAATTCTAAAACGGAAAAAAGGTTCTGTTATTTCAATAGCTATAATAACCAAGTCATTAAAAAAATTTTGACAGGTAGAAATTGCATCCCAGAATACAGTTAAATGTTAATTTGATTATGTTAAATTCGACATAAATCCGTAGCTTCAATCAGTATGTAAGTCCCAGCATCCATTAGAAGTTCAATTTTACATGATTGAAGGTTTTATTTCGGGAAAATAAGAGTCAAAGAGGTCAATTCAGCAGACAGCAGGTTCAATTTGGGTACTTGCCCATACTATAGGCGTCCTAGTTAGCCTCCCCAGTGCATAAATAGCAGACATAAAGTCCCAATCATCCATCCATCCCATACTATAGGCATATCTATATTGGAGAATGAATGACAATCTTTATCTTGTAGATGTACCTTCAGAATTAAATACAACCTTCATTTCCAGGTGACAAAAGTCCATGAAGAACGTATTTCATTATATGTGGAGAATGTGTTGCTATCTATCTATCTATCTATCTATCTATCTATCTATCTATCTATCTATCTATCTATCTATCTATCTATCTATCATCTTGTTACTTTGGCCATAATTTTTGATTGCCAAGCGAAAATAAATGCGTTTAGAAGTTCTTTACTTTTTAGCTAGCCAAAGGCGTAGCTATTGGAATCGGAGATGAGTGTATGGGATTCTGAAAACCATAAACCATGTAAACACTGTAAACACTGTAAACAATAAACATGTGAACCAAGAACAGGCCAGATGGCAGCACTGTCCACTGTTGTATGCAAAATGGCCCTCTGGTGGATATGGCTTTAATTATCTTGAGTTCATTCCCTGACAGGTCTAAAAGCAATAAAGCTTAATTACCATTCAGGAGTGTGATTAGATACAATACAATACATTGGATTTCCTGTGTCAATATGGTCAAGGTGTGAACTTGAAATGTCGTTAACCAGCAATGGGCTATGGATAGATAGATAGATCCTTACAGAAAATCAGATGTGTAAATAGGAAATAGCTTGATATTCTATCTGCAAGCACCTCTTGAAGTACTTGCACATTATTTTTAGAGCGTAACAGTGAACATATTGATTTAGTGCCATGACTTTATTGATGAAAACAAGTTATTAAAATCATCTTGATTTAAATTTTCCCAAATTTGGCCTGGTATAAAACATCAATTGTACAACCTTCTTCTCCCTCTAAAATGTGTGTTTTGATTGTGTGATATTTTTGGCTTTCATGCATTTTGTTTCCTGTTTTACCACATCAACAATTGATTTTGTCACTAATTTGTTTAAAAAGAAGGGCCCCATAGTTTTAACTTTACGGGAATTTTATCAGTTAACCCAGGGGAAAAGTAGTGCTTGAATCCTTCAATCCCATTGGCTGATAGATTTCGAGACCATGCCTCTGATTGGTCCATCCAAGCGACAATCTGTACCCAGAGAATCTACCCAGACGAATCCTTCAATTTTCGTTCATTATCATAAGATTTGCGTCAGAGCGTCACAGCCAATCAGCGAGTAGCATTCTCTCCAGTTCAAAAACTTTACCGGCGATTTGCGAAGCATCTATTAACTTCTCAGAGACGTATGACCTATCATTTTGAAGCTCCCAGAGAGATCTTTCCATTCCAGTAACTTGCTAGTCTGTACGATTTAGGGAAGTCCTTGAATCGGTGAAATCGGCCTAATTTGCATAACCTGTGTGTGAAGGCCTGTTCATTGGCCAGGTTGGTGGGTGTGTCTGAATTATTCACTGAAGGCTTTGCTGAAGTGACAATCTGGAGTATGTTTAGTGAATTTCAATGTAACATTAAAGCTTCACGACTTGGTCACTCCTTTAGGTTAAATTTTGAAAGTTGTGTTTCAGGAATTAAATTGCTATGTCTGCTTCATGTGGAAAGCAAGTTATGAATCACTGTTTTAACAAAAAGTTGTTTGGGGCCAATGTCCAGGCCACTTAGTGAAATGGGTTTATTCTAGGGCTCTATATCGTTGCCGTCATTCAATACGATACGTATCATCGATACACTTGATTGATACACAATTCGTACTGTCGGACCTCAAATTCGGGCCGATCCGCATATATTAGAAATCCGCCTCCCGAAAAAACAAATTTTTGGCCCGGAAAGTTCATCTGACACTAGAGCGGATGTCAAGATGACTATCTTCTCGAGTTCAGTGATTGATTTAATGGATATTTTCTGTCAAATCTTGACAATAAACTGCTTTCTTTAGCTGGATATGGCATAATTGAGCCATACCGAAGTGCTGTTTCGAAAATCAGTTCGGGAACCGACCAGACTGAACCGGTACGACCGGTATTTATTGAACTGGTGTAGACCCCTAGTTTATTCCTTTAATTGTACTTCACTTGCATTAAAATGATAGAGCTCCAGGGTTCGAAATTAGCATGAATTTGATGGGAGTCAGTCGGACTCCTATGTTTCAGATTTTGGGAGTCCGTATGAAGATGTGGGAGTCCGAAGAAACATGAGAATTAGTACTTGGATTTTTTTTAGAGATTCTATATTGAATATTTCTTTATCTTTGGTCTCCAAAAACATCAGTCTATTAGTTAATATAGATATAGGAAATATGAAATGGTTTACAATCATCCAGAGAAGACAATCTGCCATCAATCTGTATGTGGCTATAGGCTTATTGCATTGTACAATTGGCAGCTCTGTTATTAAGAATTTCAGCGTATTTGAAGGCAAGGAAATTAATTGCACTACAGGATGACCCTTCAGACATGGCAGTCCAATACAAATTTGACACTTCCAGAACAATCCTAAAAACAATCAGACACTTTTGAATTGGTTAATTGATCTCAATTGGATTGGCTACTTCAACTTACTTGGGTGACACAAGGGGGTCAGGAACAGCATTACATCTTAGCTGGAGGGAGTCCATGGACAAAATTAATATAGGAGCCTTTGTTTCAATAATTTAGTATTGAATAATTTGGTAATATTAAATGGACTTGCAAATTCCATTTGCCTTCTAGTTTTCTAGATTTTTTTTTGGAAAGTTCTGGAGAGTGCAAACCTAGTTACCTAACCCATTCATTCATTAGCTTGAAGTGACCAAAGAAGTCCAATCAGCCATTCACACCTCTGATGCTTGCTGAAATGTGATGATTGCAATTCAATTGATTGCATATATGTACCCCAATCCTATGTGTTGATCCCAATTGGATTGATGGTGTTAATTGGATTGGATGACACTGGATAGCTGAGTGGGCTGCATTCAAAGCCAATTGCTATTATTCACAGCCCCAAATTGCCGTGAATTTGGCTGCATTCAAAGTGTAGGAGTCCCACGGACTCCTTACTGCTCAGCAAAAGGGAGTCCGTGGACAAATAAAGGAGTCTCGGACTCACGGACTCCCGCTAATTTCGAACCCTGAGTTCATATCATCTTAACTTATAGTCAATGTCTGTTCTTCCAATCTGTCATGGCGGCAGTCATGCACATTCCTTCCTATTAAGGCAGAACCTCCCTCTTTCAAGTCCATCCGCCTATCTACATGATCTATGTTACTAGCTATTTATCTATCTTTCTTATTTTATTGTATACTATTCTTTTCCCTCCAATTTACAAGAAGCTTCTCAGTTGTCTTTTATTTTGAGGATTTCATGATATTATTTACATACTTCAAATTGTTTTTTACATGTCTTCAATATGGATATACTCTAGATTAGGTCAAAATTGCTATCAACCTATTCCATGTTAATCGCTGCCCCTTTAATATAAAACCAAATGGCTAGCTTTGAATCCGCGGATTCTTGTTTGTGTTTCTTCTCTGCTCACCTTTTGATTCTTTCCAATGTTCCAAATTCTCATTGAGACATTCAGCTTTTCTTTAGTTAGGTGAACATTCACAGTTCCTTTCAGTCAGGTAAATGTATTACTTCAATTGAAGACCAACTGTATTCTCTTGTTTCGAAACTCGAAAAGAAAAACTTTAAACAGACACAGCTTGTTTTTTCTGTTTTCTTCTTCATATCAGGATAGAATAAAGGCATTTGATAGTTTGGACGTATGTTGAAGCTTTCATATGCAGGTCTGGCTGAGATATATCTCACTCAGATTTCTGTCTTCGCCCTTCGGTGACCTGGTTCTGAAATTCTGTCTCTGACTACTTTAACTTGAGATTTGAGATTCCTAAATAAGCAATCATCCACTTGCCTTTTCAAAGAAGCAATAATCTGTTGTGTTTACTGTTTACTTAACAACTTATTTCTTGTTTCCAGTGATTCTCGTTCTTTTATAGCTGTTTGCAGATTGGCAGTCCAAACAATTTCAAAATTAAACTTGGTCATGTGATGTCACTGGTTTAAAAATGTTTTGTTTGTGTCAGTTATGGTTAATCGGTTAATTCACTGCTTATTAAATCAAGCAGAATAGGTTACAATAAACAAACTGATTACAGCGAAACACTTTGATATATAATTAAAGTGGGCTGTGAAAATGGCACTTCATGACTCATGATAGCCGATGAAGTGTCATCTTTTCTACTTTCAACATGGGAAACGTAGAGGCTGATTGATTAGTCATGATGACGAGTTGGCCATTTGATTTTTCACAACTAATTTTAGAGTGAAAATCAGGCATAATCCTTTCGTTTGGCTGACAAATCATCAGCATGATGACACATAAAGTGCCATTTTCACAGTGCCACAGTCCACTTTAATTCTATATCAAAGTGTTTCGCTATATATGACTTTAGGTACTTCATAGTATAGGAAGATTAGCTGACCAACAAAAAACTGTCAATGATGTGGCAAAGAAAGTTTGCAAATTGAAAATAAGAAAATAAATTTTTCCAGTGCAGTGCCAGTCTGCAAAGAGCTCTAAGACTCAAAAATATGCTGTCTGCAAAGTCTATTGTCTCAATAAAACTCTGCTTCTTCCAAGATTGGAGTTTGAAATTTTAGATTACTTCAGAAACATTCAACCAAACCTCCCTGGATTGAGTGCATAATTGTGTTTGTGTTGTTTCTTGGGACGTGTGCTTTTCCCAGTCCTTGGGTTTGGCTCTATTCTAGACAGAATAAAGTTATTTCATTTCAACTGCAGTGGTCTTGGTCTCAGAGAGATTTCTGGTAGAGATTATTTTGTGACTTCTCCCTGGAAATCAAACCAGACAGTTACAGCTGAGATTTAATCCTGTGATTTTGGTATCAGATTTCTGGTTTGAATTTGTGATTCAAAGCAGAGAATTCAGAATTGAGACACCTTGACAAAGAGTAAACCAGACTTGAACCAGTTCTCAATTGAGCAATCTAAATCACTGGTATCCTCTTTTTATTTTGCCTTGATATCAAAGACCCTTTCTTTTGAACTCTTAGAACTTAACTTTACCATTTATTCTGGATTGAGCTTCCATTTTGAATTGCTTAATTTGTCTTTTGCATTTTACGAATATAACTGTTTTATAAAAATTAAACTTCTCCTTTCGTCTTCCTTCCTAATTCTTTTCCACCATTCCAAATTCTCTTACAGACTTTTCTGTCTGCCTTTGTTTAGTCAGTTGGACATCCTCAGTTCCTTTTAGTCAGGTGCAATGTGTTTTGTCCAATACATCAATTAAAGACACCGTGCCAGCTGTAATTCCTTGTTTCGAAACTCGTAGACAAAAGAAAACTTTAAAAGACAAGTCTAATTCTTTGTTCCAATTTCTCTTGTTCTTGTGAGAAAAAGAAATTGCTAAAGGTTTTCAAGCCTGAGGCATACATGTTGAGGTATTTGTCAGAAAGTTTCTCACTGCAATGTCTTGCTGAGATTTCTACATGTTTCGAGTTACTTAGTTCTAAATCTCTGTCTCGGATTACTGGTGTTTCAAGTGTTTTTTCCCAAACAAACATTCAAGCAGTTGGCAATCAAGCAACTTGTTCCGAGTAAGTGTCTTTTACTATTTATTTTAGGACTTCTTGTTTCATGCTTTTCTAGTTCTTTTGAGACACAAAAAATAAATCTTTCGAAGTTTGCATCTCAACGAAAAACTCATCTACTCATTGTCTGGCAGGGATTTAAGACTGGGGTTTGAAATTTAAGACACCTCAACAAACAATCGATCAGAACTTTGAAAGTTGAGTGCATGACTGTATTTACATTTACAACTCCTTTCTTGGTTGATATGTTTTTGAGAAAGGTTAATAAAGTCTTTCAATGTCTAGAGTCAGAGTCCAGTCAAGAATTCTGGTTTTTCTTTCGTTGATTGCTGACTGATGAGAGTTTTTGGCTGAGATTTCCTTCTGTGATTCTGTCTTGGATGTCTCTCTGATAATCTTGTCTTAGAATTCTGTCTACTATTTCATCCTCTGTTTTTTGCTGTCAGATTAGATTTCTGGCTGCAATTGGTGATTTCAGTTGGAGATATGTGATACCACAACAAAAAACTGATCAGTGCTCAGTTAAGTAAACCAAATCAGCTGGTTCCTTTTTTTTCTTATCTTATCTCCATGGCAACTGATAAAATTACTCCTATCTCATGTTTTTCTCTGCTGTTAAACTCTGATGATGTCTTTGAGGTCAATTCATTGTTATTAACCAAAATTCAAAGACAAAGAAAATTGCGATCGAAGAATTTACCTGCAGGAGATTCGATGTATTTATGTCCAGAATTTTTGGCTCTGGAGTCTGGACATCCATTCATCTTGCTGCTTTGGGCCACCGAATTCCGAAATCAGCCAATGAAAATTTTAGGTCGTCTGGCTTGAGATGGTCTTTTACCGTGCTTGTGTAACGTTCGATTAGAAAGGCTCTCGAAGAAGGTTTTTGTTTCCTTGGCAATGTTAACCTTGATGTTTTGCCTTTGGTCAACATTCCACGATGACTGAAGTGTGGTGTTCTTTGGAAGGTTTTCATTGCCATGGTGGTAGAAACCTTGTTTCCTATTGGTCCTTTGCAGTAGAATGTAGGTCAGTTGTTATTCACAATATAAACTGCCAGCAGCTCGATGTGATGGTAATAGACCATGTCCTTATTTTATCCTTCGATGCAACTATAGAAAAAAAGCAAGTCATTTTTTTCTTGCTGTTTGTTAAAAAAGAGGGTTTTCCCAGGCTACAGCAGCCTGCTTCAGTTGCGAACGTGAGTGAGCAGGCTACAACATTTCGCTGGAGGTGCTCCACTTCACGTCCTCGCATACATGCATTCTCAAGCAACCCCAGCTCATTCCTGCGGTGTTCTGCTGAGCGCGGACCTGATAGGCAGCAGCGCGGACTTTAGGGGCAACAGTCCCAGTGACCTAGAAGCCAATTCGATGTGAATTTCGTCAGTCTGCAGCCTCGCTAGCTCGCCTGCTTCAATACACATCAGACTGTTGTCAGTCAGGGGTTTTCCTTTATGGTCTTTGTCTGAAGAAAGTGAGTCAGTTGCTATTAATTGTTTATCTGCTCATCTCCAAATGCTGCATAGTCAGAGATTGTAGTGACAGTCCTTTGCTATGGGTCGGTGTCAACCTGTTCATTTATAAGATTGTAGCAATCAGTGTCTTTAAAGAAATCTTGATTTCCTGTAATTGTCCTTAGCTAAAGAAAGTGGGTTTGGGGTTTGCAGTCCGTCTGCTTGCTAACCACCAGGATGAATATACAGCTGAAAGATATATTTCCTTGGCTATTCTGTTGCTAACAACTGTTCTGATTTGCTCTTATCTACAAAAGTAGGTCAGTGTCCCTATGGACTGGTCATTCACAGGTTTATCTGCTCACTGACCTCCATAAGACCAATATCAGGGGCAACACAAAATGGACAGAGGTCAGAAAAGTCAATTAGACTGCATCAAGATGAACGAGCAATAGAGCTGAGACCAGATCCTTGTGACAGATCACAGGATATTGATGTAAAGCTATGCAACTACTGAATAGGACACTGATTCTAATGTCCCGGTCAGATCTGAGATAGTTAGTTGCATTGCACAATAATGTATATACGAGTGCTACGGTACTTTCCTAAATATCAGTGATAGCACATTAACATTCATTCACATACAATTTGTGTAAACTTAAAATGCCAATTATGTCTTCCCCAAATATTCCAAGACTGGTTGTTAGTTGGTTGTTCAAACTCTTAGTATGTGGCTCCTCTATCAACATCTGTGACAACTCTGGTCAGTGACTGAAGTGGTATACACTTCAAACCACAGAATGATAAACATTATGAATGAAGGCATAGATAACTGTGATGAAAAATTGATGTTCTAAAGAAATGTTTGATATTGTGTTTAACATAGTCCTGTAGACTATGGGATTTTGATTTATTTAAGCTATTCATTTTACAGCTGCAAAAGTTTTCATCTATTGTATTTTACAAAAGCTCTCGACGAGTGGTGTGATGTTACTGTTATTAGTCGGGAAATTGTTGGTTAGATTAAAATGGATTATCGACTGCTACTAATTAAATTAAACAATTCTTCTTAACACGTAACTTGCTTCCAACTTTTGAGAAGATAAATTGCCTTGTTGCTTTCTGGAAACTTCAACTAATTGAAACTAACATTACGCCTAATACTATTGCCCAGCAAAGAAACATGTTCCTAGAAAGGCTTTTCTCAGGTAGCACAGGAAATATTGCATTAGCGTATCATTACATATCTTGTTATTGCTAGTAAATAGGTCATCATTCATCATTTTTCCGTAAAGATATTATTCTACAGATTCCTGCATGTATAGATGAAGTAGGGCAATAGTACAGACTAATTATAACAGCATATTATCACCTGGTTGGCTGTGAATATCACTGCTTACAGTCAAAATATCAGGGCCTATGATATTGTGAAAAATATCACCCTTCGAGGGTGATAGTTTTTAACAATGGTCATGACATCACCTACATTTCAGCTGTCCGATGACGTCACAAACCAAACAATGGCCAAAACGGTAGGATTGTGACGTTATATCCATTGCTGCTCCATGTTGACGTCACATTTTTGTAGTGATAGAAAATAGTTCTAAAAATTTGAGGTAAAACCAGGTGATAAAAACAAAATAACCATGCGTCAGGGCGCTTCGTACAATATCACTCGCTTTTGTGTGAATTAATATCACTCTCGCCCTGCGGGCTCGAGTGATATTAATTCACACAACAGCTCGTGATATTGTTACTCAGTGACCCTGACTTGGGTTGTTTTGTTATAATATTGCCAATTTCTATTGTGGATTGTCCATCAAAGTCTAATTTGAACAATCTGGTCAATGAGTAGTTACAGTGGTAACCTATCTGTACAACAATAATTCTTATAAATTTTAATTTTCTATTGCCCAGTAATTTTCTGCAGACTCCGGAGTTTTTACATCTAAAAGTAAAATACATTCAAGAGTTCTAAACCCCTTTACTTTAATCTCACTTCCTAATTCTTTTCCAACTTACCTAATTAACCCCTAGACCGTTTCTTGCTGCCTTTGTTTGGTCAGTTGGACATCACTGTTCCTTTTAGTCAGGTACAATGTGTTTTGTCCAATTCATCAATTAAGACACCATGCCAACTGTAATTTGTTGTTTCCAAACTTTTAGAAAAGAGAAAATTTGTTAAGTATACAGTTACTTCGTTGCTGTTCTCTCACGTAATTTTTGTTTGGAAATGAGGTGAGATGACAAATGGCAATCAACCAGTTACCAAAAATTGATGTACTAGGTCTTCTGATTCTAACAAAACTTTCTCATTATTTCAGAAAACAAACAGTTTTAGTCTGGAGCCTATCTGTCTGTCTTGCAACAAAGTGTAATGCTGATCAAGATTAATCCATGTGTTTCATTGTCTGATGATATTCTGGGAAGATTTTCCATGTCTGATCTTAGAAAATTGAATAACCTCCAAACTCCAGATGAGTCCGATTGAATGTGAAATTTCAATCTAGTGTCTCGAATCTTACCAAGAAAATTGAGCTTTGTCTTAGATAGAAATAGCCCGATTAAAATAATCCACAAATGCATGCCTAAGATAGCTTTGATGACATCAGGTACCAAAGAAAGCAGAAAAATTTTGCACTGTGTCATTTGCAATCACAGTGACAAGGCATATACACAAAGGCTATGAAACTCAAACTACTTACAGACAGAACAAGAACAGGCATAAGAGCAACAATGGCAAAATCATGCTGCATAATAGGTCCTATCAGGCAGTAATTGCTGCTATTACATGGAGGAGAGGCGACTTCTCACTTTTTCCCAAACAAAATCACTGCCTAATGCAATATAGTGTTACAATTAGGGCCCCTACCACTTGCGAGCCACAGCGCTGGAGGCAAAACGTGAAAGCTGTGTAGCAGTGTGTGGTGACTGTGGTATGTCAATAATATCCTTTGCATGAGACATGGGCAAGTGTATCAGCTGGTTCTATCATGCTAATCTCTTCCTGCTGGTGAGACTATGGACTCTCTAAAAAGCCTACCTTTCCTTTCTGTTTCTCTTTATTCGTCCCTTGGACATCAACAGTTACTTTAGTCTTGTAAAATGCTTTTTCTTGCAATATATCAATTGAAGGAGCCACTTGTGTAATTTCTTGTTTTGAAACCCACAAAGGAATACTTGAAAGACAAGTTTCATTCTTTGTTCCAATTTCTCTTGTTCTTGTGACAAAAATAAATTGCCAAAGGTTTATAAGTCTGAGGCATGTTGAGGTTCATGTCTGGAAATTTCTGACTGCAATGTCTTGCTGAGATTTCTACATGCATGGAGTTACTTAGTTCTGAAATATCTGTCTCAGATTACTAGTGTTTTAACTTTTAAGTATTTTTTCCCAAACAAACAATTTATTTTAGGACTTCTTGTTTCAGCTTTTCTAGTTCTTTTGAGATACAAGAAATAAGTCTTTCGAAGTTTGCATCTCAATGAAACTCATCTACTCATTGCCTGGCAGGGATTTAAGACTGGGGTTTGAAATTTAAGACGCCTCAACAAACAATCGATCAGAACTTTGAAATTTGAGTGCATGACTGTATTTACATTTGCGACTCCTTTCTTGGTTGATATGTTTTCAAAAGCCCAATAAAGTCTTTCAATGTCTAGAGTCAGAGTCCAGTCAAGAACATGGTTTTTCTATCGGCCATTGCTGACTGATGAGAATTTCTGGCTAAGATCATTGTGATTCTATCTGGGATGTATCTCTGATAATCTTGTCTAGACTTCTGTCTACTATTTCGTCCTCTGCGTTTTGGTGTCTTATTTCTGGCTGCAATTGGTGATTCCAGTTGGGAGATATGATGCCACATCAATTAAGGAATCCTAATCAGCGGGTTTGTTTTTTTCTCTAATCTCCATGTTTTTCTCTTCTGTTAAACTCTGTTGATGTCTTTGAGGTCAATTCATTGAATCCAATGTTATTCCGAACCAAAATTCAAAGAAAAGAAGGAAAATTGCGATTGGAGAATTTACCTTCAGGAGATTTGATATATTTATGTCCTGAATTTTGGCCCTAGAGTCCAGACATCCACCCATCTTGCTGCTTTGGGCCACCCAGTGTTAGAGAGGTGTGTGTCTAACATAGGTTACACAGACCGGAAATGGAACCCAGGTTCCAGAGCCCAGGCCTCGGAAATCAGCCAATGAAAATTTTAGGTCATCTGGCTTGAGATGGTCTTTTACCATGCTTGTGTAACATTAGATTAGAAATGCTCTCGAAGAAGGTTTTTGTTTCCTTGGCAATGCTAACCTTGATGTTTCCCCTTTGGTCCACATTCCGCGACGACTAAAGTATGGTCTTCTTTGGAAGGTTTTCATTGCCACGGTGATAGAAACCTTTGCTTCCTTTTAGTCCCTTACAGTAGAATGTAGGTCAGTTGTTATTCATGATGTGATGGTAATTGACCATGTTTTTATTTTATCCTTCGATATACCTATAGAAAAAAAAACTAGCAAGTGTTTTCTTGCCATTTGTTAAAAAAGAGGGTTTACCTTTTGGTCTCTGTCTAAAGAAAGTTAGTCAGTTGCCATTCATTGTTTATCTGCTAATCTTCAAATGTAGTCCATGAGCTGAAATCCAAAAAGGGCCTTATTTTAGAAGTTGGCAGCATCGGCAACCGAACCAAGGTTGCAGGGTACCAAATTAAAGCTAAGAATTTCTAGTTTCAGAATCTAAATGTTGCTAAGTCCAAAAGTGGTTTGCTAACTCACCAGTACAGTATACGTGAGGCATTGTATAAAAACGTCAAAAATAATCGAAATAGGCATTAAAAATTGAAAGTGGTGATGTATGAATTCTACTTTGCATATAATAACTTATCATATACCATATGAAAGCTGAGATTACTATCTGTCATATGGTATGCATTGCATTTTTGTATCTTGAATGGTTGAGGACTATTGCCATTTCAAACATCATCATTCTGTTAAGCGGAAAATGGGTGAACGGAACATGCTTCTTTTTAATTGAAATGCCATTGCTTTCCTAACTGTAACACATAGGTCATGTTTTTCAGATAAAGTAAACAGCAGACATCTTACTCTTTCATTTAAATGCACAACCAAGCTTCTAGCTTAAATATTAGTGAAGATATGGAAGCTAGAAAATGCATGTTTCAGCTCGCGAAATTCACAAATTTAGCATATTTGAGGTAGTCAATCAGGTGGTTTGTGAAAAATTTGCCATTACACCCCCTTTCTTCCAGATATATCCACTAAAACATCTTGATAAGGGTTTTTGGAGATGCTGAATCCTTTTTCTATGCTTTCAAATCATTTAAAGGTCAAGATCATGTGAAATTATGCTCAATTACCGAGTAAGGCGCGATATTCACCAAAATGAGTATTTTGGGGTTCTCAGCTCCTATCTTTTCAATGTTAAAAAATAGTCCGATTTTTCATTTTGGTGTGCATCATTTCTTTAGCTTAACAAAGTTTCAGTAGAAGTCTGGACGACAAGTAGACGGGTTGACGGGGTTGACAGGTTGACGGGTTGACAGGTTGACGGGTTGACAGGTTGACGGGTTGACAGGTTGACAGGTTGACGGGTTGACAGGTTGACGGGTTGACAGGTTGACAGGTTGACGGGTTGACAGGTTGACAGGTAGACGAGTTGACAGGTTGACGGGTTGACAGGTTGACACGTTGACGGGTTGACGGGTTGACAGGTTGACGTGAAAATATTTAAAATAAATAATATTTTGAAAAAAATAAATTGGGGAAAAAGCAATTTTAGAAAAATTTCATAATGAAAAATTTCGGGAAATACAATTTTGGTAAAAAAATACAGGGCCAATAACCAGATAAGTAATTCCAGTGTGACTCTTTACTCTTAAAAATCATTGCGTCACAACCGTTGTCATGGCGTCACATGGGCGCTTCCAGAGTCACCTGGGGGCTGCCGCCCCCACACCCCCGCTGAAATGTTTGTTTTGATAATGTCACCAACCAAACAACACACTTATTGTTACACCCTGGAACTATTAAGTCCTTATATTGGACTTAAAAAACAAACAAAAAATGGAAAAAATAATAATTCCAGAAAAAAAATTGTGGAAAATAATTTCAGAAAATGATTCATTGATTAAAAATAAATGGCCATATTCTGGAACCTTTCAACCATTTGACCTGTCCACGAGCAATTGAATCCACAGATTGGTGACGTCACATCTTCAGCAGTGATCGTGACGCTACCGTCAGTGTGTTATACGACTGCTCTGTTGCTGTGGTGACGTCACAAAGCGCTCTGCTGCTGTGGTGACGTCACAAAGCGCTCTTGGACCTGTCAACCTGTCAACCTGTCAACCCGTCAACCTGTCAACCTGTCAACCCGTCAACCTGTCAACCCGTCAACCCATTATATTACTTAAAATCTAAGGTCTTTCCCAATTTGGTGAATATCGCACCTTTATGCAATTACCTTCTAGAACTTAATAAATGTGACGTTTCTTCATTTAAATGTTGTAGAAATTGGTCTGCATGTTTCTATCAAGCATATCTCACTTCAAAGGAATCCCTAGGTTGCCTAAATAGCTCATTCTAGTATTCTCAACATCATTAAGGATCCACAACAGTTTTGCCTGGAGACTGAATCCATTAAAAATTCTCCCTGACATCATTACCTTTGAGGCAACTGTACACTTATGTCTCTATAATTATGGCACCATATGTAGCATAATGTGGGTTAGAAAGTCTCTTACCCACTGATGCACGCTTCATCACTCTCATCAATATCTAGTACCAAAGAATTCTAATGTGAATTATATGTACCAAATAGCAATAGAACTACAAACTGGTCAGCGTTTTTTATTTTTTATTTTGTCTACAAGCTGATGTTAGGATTTGCTGGGAGTCGCTTTTGAAATGAGCTGGGAAATCAAGGAATGGAAGAGGGTGAGATTGAGAACCAAAGGGCATGGAAGCATTGCATGAGCATTTAGGAAAAAATCTGGGTTGTGCTGAACCACAACTTTTACTGTGGCTTCACAAATTTGTTGCTCTTTAGAAATGGCAAATTAAGATTTGACAAGATACTAAATTAATACTAATAAACTTCGATTTTCATGCCATTAATATATGTAGCACTTAATTACTCAGATCACTTCAATGCAATGAAATCCATGTACTGTATTGGGTGTACTCATTATTTTGAAAGACTTTTCTTTATACTTTTCCATTAACCAGGGAGTGCATATAACTTAAAGTATAGGCTAGGTTAGGTTTTTATTGTCATATGGACACTCTCTTTAAGTCCGAAGATACCATGTCCTGACTTGCCTGGATTACTTCACTCGCATGCTGAATTATTATTGGCAAATTTGTCAGGGTGGCACAGGGATACTCACTTACCGGGGGCCATATAAACTGTGCCTGTACAGTAAATTGCAATATGTTTCACCCATCTGTCTTATGAAAGACAAGCTTGAACCTCACCAATTAATATGACACAGACTGTTAAACAGGATCTCAAAATTAATTTCAATTACTTATTTTTAATCAGTATTCATTATATATATTTGCTGAGTTTGTTTGGAGATTTTTATATCTTCTTTGTCCCCTGGTGTGGGGAAATTTTTGGTGAGCCTTCTACAGCTTACAGCTCAAGGCGGCCACAGAGTAGCTCCAATTAGCAGAGGATATAGGAATATTGTCCAAGATTAATATGTCATAGCATCATGAACTCTTGCCAACGATGCATTACTTTTTCGTTAGATTTCAAATCCTGAATGAGAGTTATCTACCTTTTCTTTGATGGGTATGAGATGAACATCGAAATTACTAGATACTGGACATAAGAACCTTGACAAAAAAGGTTCTGGAAACACTACCGGGTAATTGGGGTTTTTGAAAGTACTGTACTTGAATTTAACCCTGGTTGGAATTATAATGGCACCAATTCTAAAGTTGGATATAATTAAGGTTGTGATGTCAAGTGGAACTTTATTGATGTAGTAATCCAAAATGGCATCACACTGTCACATAAGTGAATGGCACAGAACCACTTCATGGATATTTTCCTTGAGCTTTATAAACAGGACCCAAAACAGGGGTATACAGATTAGAGTGTCTCCAGTCATTACTTTTGTGACCGCTTGAGACATCTGTTGGTGGTCAATATTTGGCCAATCTAGACAATCCATAAATCATTAATTTCTGTATTTTCCAGATGTGGTCAAATGTCATTAGGGATTCTTTTCAAAGCTATTACAGATGTCTGGAATAGTCAAAATTCTTTGTATAATAGAGAGTCAATGTTACAGTCCTCGTCATATTTACGTGGAATCTCAAGTTCTTTTCTATGCTGTTGAACTGTGATGTCAGAGATGACTCTATTTTAGCACTGAAATATGTAAATTAACTGCAAGTTGTGATGTCATTTTGAACTGGGTCAGATTCCCCAGCTTCTAGCCAATGGGATCCACCTGAACTGAGCATCATAGTTTCAACACAATGTTAGAGTCGGCACTTTATCAGGAGTAGCCCCTGCCACCACATCATCACAGCCTGATAGCCAGTGGCCTGACAGTAAACCAACCATCACAGTTCATTGGGATCACAAATGTAAAGCTTCCTTCAATATATCAATGTTTGATCTATCACAGGCAATAACCAGTCTTATCCTAATGGCAGCTTTGTGAGCATCCACAGTAGACAACTGTTGTAATCGATTAGTCTACTATAACTTGCTAATTTTTTACAAATTTAAACTTTGATGGAACCATAAACTATAAACAAAAAGCTTTGACAATTTGTTTGTCAACATGTGGGTTATGTGATGTATATTTGTTCTGGCAGTATATTTGTTCTGGCTATGATGTCAAACTTTCATGGATTTTCCCAGACCCAATTTTCACTCTGACATTCAGTTGAAACTGTGACGCTCAGTTCTGGTGGATTCACATTGGCAAGAAGCCAGGGAATCTGACCCAGTATTACAATGACATCACAGCTTCATGGAATGGAGTTATCTCTGAAATCACAGTTCCACAGCATAGAGAAGAACTTGAGATTCCACATCAATATGAGGATGACTGTAAGCCATATTAGAAACTTTATAGACATCTCCAAATAATGAAAACCCACCAAACTCAGACAAATCACTGAAAATTATAACATGCAGACATCTCTGGAACCCAGAAAATTGTTATTTAGGATCAAGATGGAAGTCTGTAGCACTGATATATCTGTTGCCTGCAGACAATCCGGATATCCCAAAAAAATTAGCCTTCACAGCAGATGTCTCGGTGGACCCTAAACAGAACACTTGTACACGTAGACGATTCAGATATCTAATAAAATGAGCCCTACAGATGTCTCAGAGGCCACAAATAGACCCTTTACATGTCTGTAGAGGCAACAAAAAGTATTAATGAACCCAGTATATATATATATGTGCCATTCAGTGACATAAATCTGGTACAACTTTGCCTCTGCCGGGTTCTTTTCACCGAACACTGTATTGTATTCTTTTCACCGAACACTGTATTGTATTTTCCTACACCAGCTAGATCCTTTTGCAGTTACAATTCATAACTACAACACCAGACATGCAAGTGACCTGCGTCTGCCTGACGTGAGACATGAATTCGCTAGAAATGGCATCAGGTACAGCTTTCCTAAATTTTACAACAATATGCCTGATTTTTTTTTTTTTTAAATTTTTACTCATAGTTTTCTAGGTTTTAAGTTATGTATAAAGAAAACAATTTTAGAAAGTTATACTAGCACATGTACCAATCCTCATTGTTATGTGTGTAGATAATTGCATTATGAGTTTCTCCAAATTTTAGATGGTCACCTCCTCAGGTCTGTCAACCACAGGTTTTCTGTTTCTTTCTAAATTTTTCTTTCAAAAACACTTTTAAAGCTTCCAGCCACTGTACCTAATGATGTATGGACAAATAATAACAGGGACTCCTCGACAGCGGCACAACATTGCCTTAGAGGAGTTCCTGTAGCTTATATATTTATGTTCATTGTAAGATAGGCCTACTATGGAATTATAATTACAGTTTATTAAATGTACATATATGAGCTACAAATAAATAATCTGAATCTGAATCTGAATATTGTATTGTATATATTATCAGTCATGCACTGCAATGCAGGCACACAATTCGTGGTGAGCCTTCCACAATGATACAGCTCAGGGCAGCCATAGTATGGCGCCCATGGGCAGAGACAAAGGGAACATTGCCCAAGGTTCCCATGCCTTAGCATTCTCCAGTGTTGGTGACCGCAGTATGATGATGAGTGATGAGAAGACTGTGAGTCTGGTACATACCCTATTAATTCAGGGATGTCCAGGGTCTTTCAGTTGCCCCAGCACAGAACACTGGATACAACCCGCCTCCATTTATTGTCCCATGGGCTCGGACCAAATTGAGTTCCAGGAGTAGGAGTCGAAACCCACGACCCCACAGCCAGTGGTAGCACAAACAAGCACCTTTAACCATTAGGCCACGGGGACCTCACTGCAATCAGGCCAAGACATCTTCAACTCCATGCAGTCTCTAGTCAAAACTTTTGTGGATCCTTAATGATGTTGAGAATACCAAATGAACTACTTAGACAACCTAGGGATTCACTTGAAGTAAGATGTCCTTGACAGAAACATACAGACCAATTTCCATAACGTTTTAATGAAGAAGCGGCACATTTATTAAGTTCTAGAAGGTAAATTGAGCATAATTTCACATAATCCTGACCTTTAAAAGATTTGAAGGCATAGAAAAAGGATTCAGCATCCCAAAAAACCCTTATCTAGATGTTTAAGTGGATATATCTGGAAGAAAGGGGGTGTAATGGCAAATTTTTCACAAACCACCTGATAGACTACATCAAATATGCTAAATTTGTGAATTTCGCGAGCTGAAACATGCATTTTCTAGCTTCCATATCTTCACTAATATTTAAGCTAGAAGCTTGGTTGTGCATTTAAATGAAAGAGTAAGATGTCTGCTGTTCACTTTATCTGAAAAACATGACCTATGTGTTACAGTTAGGAAAGTAATGGCATTTCAATTAAAAAGAAGCATGTTCCGTTCACCCATTTTCCGCTTAACAGAATGATGCTGTTTGAAATCGCATTACTCCTCAACCATTCAAGATACAAAGATGCAATGCATACCATATGACAGATAGTAATCTCAGCTTTCATATGGCATATAATAAGTTATTATATGCAAAGTAGAATTCATACACCACCACTTTCAATTTTTAATGCCTATTTCGATTATTTTTGACGTTTTTATACATTGCCTCACATATACTGTACTGGTGAGTTAGCAAACCACTTTTGGACTTAGCAACATTTAGATTCTGAAACTAGACATTCTTAGCTTTAATTTGGTACCCTGCAACCTTGGTTCGGTTGCCGATGCTACGACTTTGAATTTTGGGCAACCCAGCTCATGGACTAATGCTGTATAGCCAGAGATTGAAAAGGTGGACGGTGTTCACCTGTTCATTTATCCGATGTTTGTAGCCATCAGTGTCTTTACGTAAAGAAATATTGATATACTATAATTGTCCTTACTCCTATAGAAAGTGGGTTTGGGGTCCATCTGTTTGCTAGCCACCAGGATGAATATACAGCTGAAAGATATATTTCATTGGCAATTCTGTTGCTTACAACTGTTCTGATTTACTCTTAGCTACAAAATAAGGTCAGTGGTCTGTATAGACTGGTCATTCACAGGTTTATCTGCTCACTGACCTCCATAAGACCAATATCAGGGGCAACACAAAATGGACAGAGGTCAGAAAAGTCAATTAGACTGCATAAAGATGAACGAGCATTGCAGTTGAGACCGCATCCATGTGACAGATCTCAGGATATTGATGTAATGCTATGAAACCACTGAATAGGAAACTGATTCTAATGTCCCGGTCAGATCTGAGATAGTCCTTTTAGTGCCTTGCATATACGAGGGCTACAATACATTCACAAATAGCAGTGATAGCACAGTAACATTCATTCACATACAATATGTGTAAACTTAAAATGCCAATTATGTCTTCCCCAAATATTCCAAGACTGGTTGTTAGTTGGTTGTTCAAACTCTTAGTATATGGCTCCTCTGTCAACATCTGTGACAACTCTGGTTAGCAACTAAAGTGGTATACACTTCCAACAACAGTTGAACATAATGAATGAAGGCACAGAAAAGTGAGATGAAAAATCGGTTTTCCAAGGAAGTGCTTGATATTGTGTTTAACATAGTCCTGTAGACAATGGGAATCTTGATAAATTATAGCTATACGTTTTACTGTTAAAGTATTTCACCAAACCTCTTGAGGAGTCATGTGACATTACTGTTATTAGTCTGGAAATTGTTGGTTAGATTAAAATGGATTATTGACTGCTGCTAATTAAATTGAACAATTCTTCTTAACTCATAACTCGCTCCCAACTTGAGAGAAGATAAATTGCCTTGTCGCTTGTGGGAAACTTCAGCTAATTGAAACTAACATTACGCCTAATACTATTACTTGGCAAAGAAACATGTCCTGGGAAAGCTTTTCTCAGGTAGCACAGAAAATATTGCATTAAATGTCATTACATATCTTGTTTATTGCTAATGAATAGGTCATCATTCATCATTGTTCGTAAAGATGTTATTCTGCGGATTCTTATAAATGAAGTAGGGCTAGTACAGACTAACTATAACAGCATAATATTGCCTGTTTCTATGTGGCTTGTCTGTCAAAGTCTAGTTCAAACAATCTGGTCAATGAGTAGTCACAGTGGTAACCTATCTGTACAACAATAATTCTTATAAATTATAATTATCTATAGCCAAGTATTTTTCCGCAGACTCAGGATTTTTTGGCGTCTAAAAGTAAAGCTCATTCAAGAGTTCTAAACTCCTATGCTTTCATCTCACTTCCTAATTCTTTTCCAACTTTCCACATTCTCCCCTAGACTGTTTCTGGCTGCCTTTGTTTGATCAGTTAGGACATCACTGTTCCTTTTAGTCAGGTACAATGTGTTTTGTCCTATTCGTCAATTAAAGACACCGTGCCAAATGTAATTTCTTGTTGCGAAACTTTTAGAAAAGAGAAAATTTGTTTGATAAGTAAAAAATTACTTCTTTGTTGTTTTCTCTTTTGCAATTCTTGTTATGAACTGAAGTGAGATTACAAATGGCAATCAACCAGTTGCCAAAAATTGATCTAGGCCTTCTAGGTCTACTGATTCTTACAAAACTTGTCTTTCTCATTATTTCAGAAAACAACTGTTTTAGTATGGAGTCTATCTGTCTGTATTCCAACAAAGCATGATGCTGATTCAAGATTAATCAATGTGTAATTATGTGTTCCTTTGTGTGATAATATGCTGGAAAGATTTTCCAAGTCTGATCTTAGAAAATTGAATTACCTCTAACCTCCAGATGAGTTCGATTGAATGTGAAATTTCAATCTAATGTCTCGAAAATTGAGCTCTGTCTTGGATAGAAATAGCCCAGCTAAAATATCCACAAATGCACACTTAAGATAACTTTGATTTAATCACTTACCAAAGAAAGCAGAAAAATTTTACACTGTTATTTGCAATTGAAGTGACAAGGCATAGTAAGGCTATGAAACTCAAACTACTTACAGACAGAAAAAGAACAGGCATAAGAGCAACAATGGCAAATCATGCAGCATAATAGGTGCAATCAGGCAGTAATTGCTGCTATTAAAGGGAGGAGAGGTGACTTCTCACTTTTTCCCAAACAAAATCACTGCCTAATACAATATAGTGTTACAATTAGGGCCCTTCCCACCAGCGAACCACAGCGCTGGAGGCAAAACGTGAAAGCTGTGTAGCAGTGTGTGGTACTGTGGTATGTCAATAATATCCTTTTCATATGACATGCATGGGCAAGTGCATCAGCTGGTTCCATCATTCTATCCTCTTCTTGCTGGTGAGACTATGGACTCCCTAAAAAGCCTACCTTTTCGTTCTGTCTGTCTTTATTTCGTCCCTTGGACATTCACAGTTACTTTAGTCTCGTACGATGCATTTTCTTCTGTGATTCTGTCTGGAATATCTCTCTGATAATCTTGTCTTAGAATTATGTCTACTATTTCATCCTCTGCTTTTTGGTGTCTTATTTCTGGCTGCAATTGGTGATTTCAGTTGGAGAGATGCAACACCTCAACAAACTACTGATCATCTCAATGGCAACTGATAAAATTACTGTTATCTCATGTTTTTCTTTCTGGAATCTGGACATTCATTCATATTGCTGCTTTGGGCCACCCAGTGTTAGAGAGGTGTGTGTCTAACATATGGTGCACAGACCGGGAATGGAACCCAGGTTCCAGAGCCCAGGCCTCCGAAATCAGCCAATGAAAATTTTAGGTCATCTGGCTTGAGATGGTCTTTTACCGTGCTTGTGTAACGTTCGATTAGAAAGGCTCTCGAAGAAGGTTTTTGTTGCCTTGGCAATACTAACCTTGATGTTTACCCTTTGGTCCACATTCCGCGACGACTAAAGTATGGTCTTCTTTGGAAGGTTTTCATTGCCACGGTGATAGAAACCTTTGTTTCCTATTAGTCCCTTACAGTAGAATGTAGGTCAGTTGTTACTCACAAGATAAACTGCTAGCAGTTGATGTGATGGTAATGGACTATGTTCTTATTTTATCCTTCAATATAACTATAGAAAAGAAAGTTAGTCAGTTGCCATTCATTGTCTATATGCTCATCTTCAAATGCTGTATAGCCAGAGATTGCAGAGACAGTCCTTTGCCATGGAAAAAAGGTGGTCGGTGTTCACCTGTTCATTTATCAGATGTTTGTAGCCATCAGTGTCTTTACGTAAAGAAATATTGATATACTATAATTGTCCATGGCTTTAAAAGTGGGTTTGGGGTCCATCTGCTTGCTAACCACCAGGATGAATATACAGCTGAAAGATATATTTCATTGGCAATTCTGTTGCTTACAACTGTTCTGATTTACTCTTAGCTACAAAATTAGGTCAGTGGTCCCTATAGACTGGTCATTCACAGGTTTATCTGCTCACTGACCTCCATAAGACCAATATCAGGGGCAACACAAAATGGACAGAGGTCAGAAAAGTCAATTAGAGTGCATCAAGATGAACGAGCATTGCAGTTGAGAATGAATCCTTGAGACAGATCCCAGGATATTGATGAAATGCTATGAAACCACTGAATAGGAAACTGATTCTAATGTCCCGGTCAGATCTGAGATGGTCCTTTTAGTGCCTTGCATATACGAGGGCTACAATACATTCACAAATAGCAGTGATAGCACAGTAACATTCATTCACATACAATACATGCAATATATGTAAGCTTAAAATGTCAATTATGTCTATCCCAAACATTTCTAGACTGATTGTTAATTGGTTGTTCAAACTCTTAGTATATGGCTCCTCTGTCAACATCTGTGACAACTCTGGTTAGCAACTAAAGTGGTATACACTTCCAACAACAGTTGAACATAATGAATGAAGGCACAGAAAAGTGAGATGAAAAATCGGTTTTCCAAGGAAGTGCTTGATATTGTGTTTAACATAGTCCTGTAGACAATGGGAATCTTGATAAATTATAGCTATACGTTTTACCACTGTTAAAGTATTTCACCAAAGCTCTCGAGGAGTCGTGTGACATTACTGTTATTAGTCTGGAAATTGTTGGTTAGATTAAAATGGATTATCAACTCGATTTGACTGCTACTAATTAAATTGAACAATTCTTCTTAACTCGTAAATCGTTTCAAACTTGAGGGAAGATAAATTGGCTTGTCGCTTGTCGGAAACTTAAACTAATTGAAACTAACATTACGCCTAATACTATTACTTGGCAAAGAAACATGTTCTGGAAGAGCTTTTCTCCAGTAGCACAGGAAATATTACATTAACATGTCATTATATGTCTTGTTATTGCTAGTAAATAGGTCTCATACATCTTTGTTTGTGAAGATATTATTCTACAGATTTTTACGTTTGAATGAAGTAGAGTTAGTATGAACTATAACAGCATAATATTGCCTATTTCTATTGTGGCTTGTTTGTCAAAGTCTAATACGAACAATCTGGTCAATGAGTAGTCGCAGTGGTAACCTACCTGTACAAAAATAATTCTTATAAATTATAATTATCTATAGCCAAGTATTTTTCCACAGACTCAGGATTTCTAAACTCCTATGCTTTCATCTCACTTCCTAATTCTTTTCCAACTTTCCACATTCTCCCCCAGACTGTTTCTGGCTGCCTTTGTTTGGTCAGTTGGACATCACTGTTCCTTTTAGTCAGGTACAATGTGTTTTGTCCTATTCGTCAATTAAAGACACCGCGCCAAATGTAATTTCTTGTTGCGAAACTTTTAGAAAAGAGAAAATTTGTTTGATAAGTAAAAAATTACTTCTTTGTTGTTTCTCATTCACAATTTTTGTTATGAACTGCAGTGAGATAAAGAAATGACGATCAACCATACCGTTGCCGAAAGTTTATCTACTAGGTCTACTGCTTCTTACCAAGCTTGTCATTCTCATTCTTTCAGAAAACAGAATGTTTTTTAGTCTGAAGTCTGCCTGTCTGTCTGTCTTGCAACAAAGCATAATACTGATTCAAGATTAATCCATGTGTTCCGTTGTCTTATAATGTGCTGGAAAGATTTTTCAAGTCTGATCTTAGAACATTGAATTAACTCTAACTAACCTGCATTTGAGTACAATTGAATGTGATATTTCAATCTAATGTCTTGAATGTCAGCAAGGATATTGAGCTTTGTCTTGGACAGAAATAGCCATCTAAAATAATCCACAAATGCACACTTTTAAAAGATAACTTTGATTTTATCACTTACCAAAGAAAGCAGAAAAATTTTACACTGTTATTTGCAATTGAAGTGACAAGGCATAGGAAGGCTATGAAACTCAAGACAACTCAAACACAGAAAAAGAAGAGGCATAAAAACAACAATGGCAAAATCATACAGCATAATAGGTGCAATCAGGCAGTAATTGCTGCTATTACATGGAGGAGAGGCGACTTGTCACTTTTTCCCAAACAAAATCACTGCCTAATGCAATATAGTGTTACAATTAGGGCCCCTCCCACTTGCGAGCCACAGCGCTGGAGGCAAAACGTGAAAGCTGTGTAGCAGTGTGTGGTGACTGTGGTATGTCAATAATATCCTTTGCATGTGACATGCATGGGCAAGTGTATCAGCTGGTTCTATCGTTATATCCTCTTCTTGCTGGTGAGACTATGGACTCTCTAAAAAGCCTACCTTTTCGTTCTGTCTGTCTTTATTTCGTCCCTTGGACATCCACAGTTACTTTAGTCTTGTACAATGCATTTTCTTCTGTGATTCTGTCTGGAATATCTCTCTGATAATCTTGTCTTAGAATTATGTCTACTATTTCATCCTCTGCTTTTTGGTGTCTTATTTCTGGCTGCAATTGGTGATTTCAGTTGGAGAGATGCAACATCTCAACAAACTACTGATCATCTCAATGGCAACTGATAAAATTACTGTTATCTCATGTTTTTCTTTCTGGAATCTGGACATTCATTCATATTGCTGCTTTGGGCCACCCAGTGTTAGAGAGGTGTGTGTCTAACATATGGTGCACAGACCGGGAATGGAACCCAGGTTCCAGAGCCCAGGCCTCGGAAATCAGCCAATTAAAATTTTAGGTCATCTGGCTTGAGATGTTCTTTCACCGTGGCTGTGTAACGTTCAATTAGAAATGCTTTCAAAGAAGGTATTTATTGCCTTGGCAATGCTAACCTTGATGTTTCCCCTTTGGTCCACATTCCGCGACGACTAAAGTATGGTCTTCTTTGGAAGGTTTTCATTGCCACGGTGATAGAAACCTTTGTTTCCTATTAGTCCCTTACAGTAGAATGTAGGTCAGTTGTTACTCACAAGATAAACTGCTAGCAGTTGATGTGATGGTAATGGACTATGTTCTTATTTTATCCTTCAATATAACTATAGAAAAGAAAGTTAGTCAGTTGCCATTCATTGTCTATATGCTCATCTTCAAATGCTGTATAGCCAGAGATTGCAGTGACAGTCCTTTGCCATGGAAAAAAGGTGGACGGTGTTCACCTGTTCATTTATCCGATGTTTGTAGCCATCAGTGTCTTTACGTAAAGAAATATTGATATACTATAATTGTCCTTACTCCTATAGAAAGTGGGTTTGGGGTCCACCTGCTTGCTAACCACCAGGATAAATATACAGCTGAAAGATATATTTCCTTGGCTATTCTGTTGCTAACAACAGTTCTGATTTCGACCTGGCTACAAAAGTAGGTCAGTGATCCCATGAGACTGGTCATTCACAGGTTTATCTGCTCACTGACTTCCATTGGACCAGTATCAGGGACCCCAAAAAATGGACAGAGGTCAGAAAAGTCAATTAGACTGCATCAAGATGAACGAGCATTGCAGTCGAGACTGCATCCATGTGACAGATCGCAGGATATTGATGTAATGCTATGAAACCACTGAATAGGAAACTGATTCTAATGTCCCAGTCAGATCTGAGATAGTCCTTTTAGTGCCTTGCATATACGAGGGCTACAATACATTCACAAATAGCAGTGATAGCACAGTAACATTCATTCACATACAATACATGCAATATATGTAAGCTTAAAATGTCAATTATGTCTATCCCAAACATTTCTAGACTGATTGTTAATTGGTTGTTCAAACTCTTACTATATCGCACCTCTATCAACATCTGTGACAACTCTGGTTAGCAACTAAAGTGGTATACACTTCCAACAACAGTTGAACATAATGAATGAAGGCACAGAAAAGTGAGATGAAAAATCGGTTTTCCAAGGAAGTGCTTGATATTGTGTTTAACATAGTCCTGTAGACAATGGGAATCTTGATAAATTATAGCTATACGTTTTACTGTTAAAGTATTTCACCAAAGCTCTCGAGGAGTCATGTGACATTACTGTTATTAGTCTGGAAATTGTTGGTTAGATTAAAATGGATTATTGACTGCTGCTAATTAAATTAAACAATTCTTCTTAACTCATAACTCGGTTCCAACTTTAGAGAAGATAAATTGCCTTGTCGCTTTTCGGAAACTTCAACTAATTGAAACTAACATTACGCCTAATGCTATTACTTGGCAAAGAAACATGTTCTGGAATAGCATTAACTTGTCTTAACATATCTTGTTTATTGCTAATGAATGGGTCATCATTCATCATTGTTTATAAAGATGCTATTCTACAGATTCTTATATATGATGTAGGGTATTACAGACTAACTATAACAGCATAATATTGCCTATTTCTATTGTGGCTTGTCCATCAAAGTCATATTCAAACAACCTGGTCATAGAGTAGAACTGTTATATAATAGGTCAGTGATTAGTAGTCACAGTGGTAACCTATTTGTACAACTACTAGAGTTTCGATCGGGACCGATGCGAAGGGAGAGCTCTCGCATGTCGAGTGGGCGTGGTGTAGTTAGGTTGATGTCACCTTTTCGTCACTGGGAATGAGTATTAAAAGAAATAGTGTGTATCTTTCATTAGATATATTTCAATGTAGCGAACTGTGACTCTGTTGCATATATGCAGCATCAGTAACAAAGCACCCGGGACTAGTTTTTGCACTGTATTTGGCATTTTTCCGAAAGTATATATATAGAATGGTCTGCATTTGGTCAGCATTTGGTCAGCATTTGGCCTGCATGATGAGAATTTTGGTCTGCATTCTCCTAATCTCCTAGAAAAATTCTTGGTTATTTATGCTCATTACCTTTTTTTTAAACTACCACTTAAAAGACTGGATTTTATTATTTTAAGACAGGGTCTTGTAATCAACTGTGGATTACAGAGAGTGGAAATCATTGATGATGGCTTAAATGCAATTAATAGAAACAACCTCGATTGGATGAAATTCTAGATTATACAGCCTGCAAAACAAAATTTGTATAGCCTTCTTGAAATAAACTTTGTTGATAGGGGTATACATGGGTCTCAAAAACAGATGGGGTGTCAAATGTTGGAATTTAAAGGAAAAATGAATGTCTCATGTCCCATTTTATCGAAGCATAAATGATAAAGAAATGTATCAAATGTTTGTCACTTTTTATTAGTCAATCTGTCAGTGTCTCTCGATTTTTAAGAGGGCCAGTGTCCCTGTGTCACTTTTTAAGAAGGGCAGTGTCCCCATGTCGATTGTTAATTGCCATTGATTATTGAACTTCCTCAACAGCAATAGGTCAGGTGTCATCTTCAAGTGAACTAATCCACTCAATTACAATTAGACAGTTATGTTTTTCCACTTTTCTGAGTTGAATAAAACAAGTTTCCATATTTTTTATTTCGATTTCTTGTAGGCCTATATAGGCCTATAATAAAAAATTCTAATAAGTTGTTGTTTTTTTTGCAATCTATCATTTTGAAGAAAAATAAAGTCCTGATATTCAGTCATAACTGTCCCCATGTCCCCGGGTGTTACGTCCCCATGTCCCTGGGGGTTAAGTCCCCATGTCCCTGGGGTTATGTCCCCATGTCTCCGGGGGTTACATTCCCATGTCCCCGGGGGTTACGTCCCCAAGTCCCCGGGGATTACGTCCCCAAGTCCCCGGGGATTACGTCCCCAAGTCCCCGGGGGTTACGTCCCCATGTCCCCGGGGGTTACGTCCCCATGTCCCCGGGGTTACGTCCCCATGACCCCGGGGGTTACGTCCCCATGACCCCGGGGTTACGTCCCCATGTCCCCGGGGGTTACGTCCCCATGACCACAGGGGTTACGGCCCAATGTCCCCGGGGGTTACGGCCCCATGTCCCCGGGGTATACGTCCCCATGTCCCCGAGGGTTACGGCCCCATGTCCCGGGGGTTACGTCCTATGTCCCCGGGGTTACGTCCCATGTCCCCGGGGGTTAAGTCCCCGTGTCCCCGGGGGTTACGTCCCCATGTCCCCGGGGGTTACGTCCCCATGTCCTCGAGGGTTACGTCCCCATGTCCCCGGGGGTTACGTCCCCATGTCCCCAGGGGTTACGTCCCCGGGGGTTACGTCCCCATGTCCCGGGGGTTACGTCCCCATGTCCCCGGGGTTACGTCCCATGTCCCCGGGGGTTACGTCCCCATGTCCCCGGGGGTTACGTCCCCATGTCCTCGAGTGTTACATCCCCATGTCCCCGGGGGTTACGTCCCCATGTCCCCTGGGGTTACGTCCCCGGGGGTTACGTCCCCATGTCCCCGGGGGTTACGTCCCCATGTCCCCGGGGGTTACGTCCCCATGTCCCCGGGGTTACGTCCCATGTCCCCGGGGGTTACGTCCCCATGTCCCCGAGGGTTACGGCCCCATGTCCCGGGGGTTACGTCCCATGTCCCCGGGGTTACGTCCCATGTCCCGGGGGTTACGTCCCCATGTCCCCGGGGGTTACGTCCCCATGTCCCCGGGGGTTACGTCCCCAAGTCCCCGGGGGTTACGTCCCCATGTCCCCTGGGGTTACGTCCCCGGGGGTTACGTCCCCATGTCCCCGGGGGTTACGTCCCCATGTCCCGGGGTTACTTCCCCATGTCCCGGGGGTTACGTCCCCATGTCCCCGGGGGTTACGTCCCCATGTCCCCGGAGGTTACGTCCCCATGTCCCCGGGGGTTACGTCCCCATGTCCCGGGGGTTACGTCCCCATGTCCCCGGGGGTTACGTCCCCATGTCCCCGGGGATTACGTCCCCATGTCCCCGGAGGTTACGTCCCCATGTCCCCGGGGGTTACGTTCCCATGTCCCCGGAGGTTATGTCCCCATGTCCCAGGGGGTATGTCCCCGGGGGTATGTCCCCGGTGGTATGTCCCCGGGGGTATGTCCCCGGGGGTATGTCCCCGGGGGTATGTCCCCGGGGGTATGTCCCCGGGGGTATGTCCCCGGGGGTATGTCCCCGGGGGTATGTCCCCGGGGGTATGTCACCATGTCCCCGGGGGTAAATGGACGCCCCCTCCTTAGTATATATTAAATGGTCGCCCCCTTATCCTATCTATCTATCTATGTATCTATCTATGTATCTATCTATGTATCTATCTATGTATCTATCTGTGTATCTATCTATGTATCTATGTATCTATGTATCTATCTATCTTGTTATCTTAGCACCTTAGTAGATATTAAATGGTTGCCCCCTTATTCTTAGGAGATATTAAATGGTCGCCCCATTAAATGGTCGCCCCATTAAATGGTCGCCCCCTTATCTATCTATCTGGCAAAACAACATACACATAGAACTCGCATGTGTTCTGCTTGCGACACAAATTCTAGTTTTGTTTTCAATGTGCAGTCCCCCCCCCTGTCCTAAGCCCACTCTGCCCATTATTTGCAATGTCGGAGAAACTTTTCTTGGACAAGAGGAGTGACCATTGGTCAGGCTGTCATTGCACATGCCACATTAACAACAAACACTTACAAATGCAACCATTGGTTAGGCAAGATCCTTGTGCCTAAATTGACAGCAGTTCAATAATCCAAATAGGCATGTAGTGCGTGTTTACTTGACTAGAAAACAACCTGTCAATTTCAGCTGCAATCATTAGGGGAAAGCTATCGCTCTCCCAATAATGCTTATTAATTATAATTTTCTATTGCCAAGTATCTTTCAGCAGACTCAGGATTTTTTTACATCTAAAAGTAAAACACATTCAAGAGTTCTGAGATTTCCTATGCTTTCATCTCCCTTCCTTATTCTTTTTCAGCGTTCCGAATTCTCCCAAGACTGTTTCTGTCTCTCTTTATTCAGTCAATTGGACATTTGCTGTTCCTTTCAGTCAGGTGCAATGTGTTTTGTCCAATTCATCAATTAAAGACCTATGCCAACTGTAATTTGTTTTTTCAGAGAAGAGAGATTTTTTTAAGTACAAGCTTACTTCTTTATTGTTTTCTGATTCACAATTTTTGTTTGGAACTGAACACTGAAGTGAGATGACGAAATGGCAATCAACCAGTTGCCAAAAATTGATGTACTAGGTCTACTGATTCTTACAAAACTTATCTTTCTCATTTTTTCAGAAAACAAACTGTTTTAGTCTGGAGCCTACAATGTATCTGTCTGTCTTGCAACAAAGCATAATACTGATTCAAGATTAATCCATGTGTTCCGTTGTCTTATAATGTGCTGGAAAGATTTTTCAAGTCTGATCTTAGAACATTGAATTACGTCTAACCTCCAGATGAGTTCGATTGAATGTGAAATTTCAATCTAATGTCTCGAAAATTGAGCTTTGTCTTGGATAGAAATATCCCAGCTAAAATAATCCACAAATGCACACTTAAGATAACTTTGATGAAATAAGGATCAAAGAAAGTAGAACAATTTTACACAGTGTTATTTGCTATTGTAGTGACAAGGTATATAAAGGCTATGAAACCCACACTACTTACACAAAGAAAAAGAAAACCATGGAAAAAAACAATGGCAAAATCATGCAGCGTAATTATGATAATAGGTGCAATCAGGCAGTAATTGCTCTATTACATCGAGGAGAGGCGACTTGTCACTTTTTCCCAAACAAAATCACTGCCTAATGCAATAAAGTGTTACAATTAGGGCCCCACCCACTTGCGAACCACAGTGCTGGAGGCAAAACGTGAAAGCTGTGTACATAGTGTGTAGCAGCAGTTTGCAGTCTTAAGTCAATAATACCCTTTGCATGTGACATGGGCAAGTGTATCAGCTGGTTTTATGATTTTGTAACTGATTTTATTAACATGCAAAACCTGGCTTTATGGCAACTACTACAGTACAACCCAATATAAAGTACAATTGCCCTAACAGGAAGGAAGAATCAGTCACTACTTTACCCTTTTGACTACCTCTGAATCACTTCCTACTTTTACCTACTTGAAACTACCTTTTAAAATTGCATTAAAATCATGTTTAAACAACACCAATTTAACTCAATTACCCCATTGTGCTTGATTTATTTTATATTTTGCACCTCTACTGATTTGAGTTGCATTAGTAGCTGTCTAAATAGAGTTCTTAATGTGGGCTAAGGTTGTTGTAAGGAGTCAAAGGGAGTTTTAAGGAGATTTGAGGTGAGGTGGAGAGGAGAAAAGAGGGCAAAATAGGTAAACAGGGGACTTCTGACAGAAAATTTTCTTACTTTATTTTGGGTTGTACTGTATTTATTTTGCTATCACCAGTGCTGCTACTTTGCTGTATCATGACACCTGAATTATTCTGACAGCAATCTTGTGTAGTCGGGACGTTTTTGGTTTGATTAAAATAGGTTGTTGACTGCTCCGTGCTTATGCCTGTTGCCGGTTCACTGATATGTCCATTTTACAATTCAAAAGTTGTTCGAGTATCTCTATGTATCAGCAGTCTTAATTTTAAACTAATTACTTTTTCCAGAGTTTTCTAGCATGTTTTGTTCTGCCACTGGATGGGAATATGTTTTCATTCGCATTTGTCTGTCTCATTCTGATTTCCTATGCACTCCCTAAAAGTACTGCCTTTTCAGTGTGTCTGTCTTTATTTAGTCAGTTGGACATCCATGGTTAGTTCTTTTAGGCACAATGTATTTTTCCCAATACGTCAATTGAAGGCGCCAGCCGTAATTTCTTGTTTGGAAACTGCCAGACAAAAGACAACTTTGAAAGGCAAGTCTTGCTTCCTTGCTCCTGTGTTCTTCGTTGTGTTTTTATTTTAAGGATAAGATAAAATCCACTTTATTTCTTAAAAGAAACCTTGAAAGTCTGTAGTCTGTGTCAAACTGATTTCCTTCTGATGTCTCAGGCTTGATTCGATCTCCAATTTCTGCCAAGATTCAGTATCAGAGTTTTTTTAGGAATTGCAATTTCTTTACAACTGGTTTTCAGTTGTTATCTGAATCAGTGGTTCTGTTGCGTTCTTTTTTGTTCTTTTGGGACCTCTTGGGCTAGATTCATTTCTCAGTCACTCTTATGTATCTTTTCATGCATTACCTTTTGGTGGCTAATAATTATGTTGCCATTGGATTTGTCTTGATTGATTGATTTAACTTTCCTAAAGGCATTGTAAATGCCACTTATGCGAAAGGTTATTACAGAGAATTCGCGAAAAACTTTATGATGTGTCTAAATTTTGACCCTCAGCATAGATTGACATTTTGTGGGCAAGTCATTGAATCAGGACCCTGGATCTGTCACATGACATGTGGATCAGTTACATGTGACATGACAGTGCTCACATCCGGTGTTCCTATTCATCCTGGTACAGTGTGACTGACATCCATGACCTGATAGACTTCTGTCTATTTTTTGTAGTTATTCAGATCTGCCTACTAGACTTGTGACAGGGTAGCCTTCTGAACTAAGTTGCAGAAACTGACTCAAATATTGTGCATTCTATGGCTAAGGACTGGAAACAGCTAAATTAGTATCGCCATGGCAACAAAAATCTTGCAATGATAATTGACCTAATTTCTGTAGCTAAGGATCAAGAGGAAAGCAAGTAAGTTTGCAGCATCAGTATGACAACAATAACCTTGCTATGATGACTGACCTACCTACTCTAAAATAGATGACCTTCTATAACACAAAAGAGTTACTCGCCATAGCGACAGAGTAACTATGGCATACGGATAACAGTCACAAAAAAGTGGAAAATTAATATGATCAGACTCGAGTCAATGACTAGAATTGTGTCTAGTGTTGCTTGTATTTTGCCAGACTACTGTCAGTGGGGTCTGCAAATGGCTTGTAGCCAGCTTAGCAACAAGCTTGGAAGGTTTTTGTTGCCATAGTGACACAAACCTTTTTGTCCTCTTGGTCCTTGCTATAGAAAGCAGGTCATTATAAGGTTATTCTTATCTTGGTGATCAATGCAAACTTCCTTTTCCTATAGCTTGTGGGCAATGAGGGCTTGGGAAGCCAGTATTATAGGCCTACCATAACTGTGATATTGTCAGTGCTTATTATTGTGCCCTCATTTGCCAGAGTTATCGGGAATGATTCGCCATGTGAACGCTTTTGTACTTGACCTCTATTTTTTACCAGTATAAATTTGAAATAAAAAAATCAACTTCAGTTTATTTTCATCCATCTGATGACATGACACTGCAATTCATGCCTGATATCTTGCAAAATGACACTTGTGACCAGCGGCTTAGAGTTCATTTCAAAATGGCGGTTAAGAGTGGCGCAAATTCAGAATTGCGTTTTTAAAAATCTCCAAAACACCTGGATTATCTGAGATATATTGTGCATTGTGATGTCGGCATCTACAGATATTTTGATATTGTTTTCATTTTGTTCCGCATTTCTTTATTGCAAATTATAAGATTTATGTAATTCCATGTTAACTTTCCTCAAATGCTGAATGAGAGTGAACATTGGATGGTTGATGGGTTCGGGATGTTAGACTAGATATCCTGAAATTGCTTCGGTAATGAGTGTGTGTTAGCTGAACAACGGGAATGCTGAATGCTTGTTATTACGCTGCGGAAATTATTAGTTTGATTAAAATGGATTATTTGACTGCTCAGGCATCTGGCTTGTTTTCGGTTGTAATTGAATTTACCAATTCTCATTAAAGTGTTCCTTTTCGAAAGACTAAGATAGATTGCCTTGTAGTCTGTTGGAATTTCTGCTAATTGAAACTAACACAATTATCGTGTTGAGTTATTACGGAGAGCAAAGTTTTCAAGCTTTGCAAATATTCACACAACAAGCTGATATACTGGCTTCTGACTATACTACTGGTAGAGGAACATGGAATATATATGTAATTAATATGTAAATTTTATCTAATAATATGCTTTGTGAACTATCTGTAATTTCGTGACCATAAAAAATGGTGCAATCATTTCCTGTAACTGCATATTGTTTGTACACAAATGATCGATTTGTTGTGTTCATGTATGATAAATCATACATTTTAACACATGACAGTCATTACACTCAGCCTATCTGGCCCTAGACTGCATTAGAACCAATGGCTCTGTTTTGACCTAGTATATCAGTATCAGTGTCACATTCAGTGGTTTCATAGCATTACATCAATATCCTGCGATCTGTCACATGCATGCGGTCTCAACTGCAATTCTCGTTCATCTTGATGCAGTCTAATTGACTTTCCTGACCTCTGTTCATTTTGTGTTTCCCCTGATATTGGTCTTATGGAGGTCAGTGAGCAGATAAACCTGTGACTGACCAGTCTATAGGGACCACTGACCTACTTTCTGTAGATGACAGCCAATGAGAAAACATTGTTCGCAACAGAATCGCTATGGAAACAGTCTTCCAGCTGTACCTCCTATATGCACTGTTGTAGTAAAGGACCTGTGGAAAACTCACAATCACTGTTTTCCCACAAAAGCTTGTATTGTGATGGACATCTGACCTACTTATTTTTTGTCCGATATCCAAAAGGGTGAAATCCCTATGACAACCCAATTATCCTTCTAAGCTTGGTGACAGTCAGTGTTGTGTGACAAAGCTACCTGCTGCTATCTTTTCCTGATTTTGTTATTTCAGAATCTCAAACTCTATGAATCGGTGCCATGATATATGCTTCAATGCCAGTTTGGATCGTTGATAGTTGGTAACAGACAATGCATTGTAATGCATTGGCTTGATATAAAGATAAGCAATTTTTACCATTTTAAAATTTACACACTTAGCTGAAACTCCTCCACCAAGAGCTTAAACCGTGCAAAGCTCTGCTAAAGTGAAATTCCAGGTGTCAACAACATAACACAGAATGATTTCATGGTTCACTCAGTAACCAGATGACACAGAGAATACAGATCTAACAAGAAAAGTACCCTTAAAAAGGGTACTGTATCCCGGGACTGTGTCAATCTTACCATGAACCTGAGGGCATATGAAGACATGTAATAAAAAGTTTTAATATCTCAAAGTAGGCATTTCTATGAATAGTTGGCCACAGAAAAAATTCCAAGACCCCTCCCTTTGTTTTATGAAAATCTGACACAACTATAAGGATTTGTGAAATAAAAGTAAACTTCAGTTATTTCTGCAACCTAAAAAAGTAAACTCCATTTCTTTAAAAAAAAGGGAAATATCTCCCCTCCAAAAATAATCTTGGATTTGCAAATAAAAGAAGAAATTTTGTTGTTGTCACTGATTTTAGAAATTTTGCATCCGCACACCGTTATGCGCCGAAACGCATTTTATGAGCTTAATATTGCAAATAGAGCAAAATGAATGAGTGCATTGAATGCGGGGAGTTTACTTGATGTATGCAGGTTTTTAAATTTTGAAAATCGGGCGTTTATTAAGGTTTTTATGGCAAGTTTTGCAAATGTTGAAAATGATGAACACAATCTTTGATGACGTTTCACACGCAAAAAATATCGCCAGTGATATCCCTTATCTTGTAGAATCAATGTACTGTTAAGCATACTTATATATAAGTTTTTTTACAGGTTGAGACTTCGATACAAAAACAACTTCAAAATTTGCAATGAGATAAATTTATAATTCACATAGTGGATGGCAGGTGTTTTTAGTTAAATCCATATGATCAGCTCTGTTATAACTATCAACACAATGTACCAGAGACAATGTGAAATTTTATAAACCAATGAAAATAAAAACAATTTTCCTGTCTGTTTGGGATTCAAGTCATGAATGACAGTTAAAAAGGGAAAGCAGGAGATAACAGTTTTGTCTGTTGCCATGGAGATAAGATAAAAAGAGCAAACCCACTGGTTTGGATTAGTCTAGTGAGCACTGGCTAGTTGTTGTTTGTCCTGATGTCTCATGTCTTCAACTGAAACTACAAATTCCAGGCAGAAATCTGATACCGAAATCACAGGATGATGTAGGCGGTAGACAAGATTCGAAAATTATTTTCCATGACAGATATAGTGGAAAGTAACAGGACACCAAAACTACAGGAAGAAATCGTAGACAGGATTCCTTGACAGTAATTCCATATCGAAATCTCAACTCTTCTCTGAGTCTAGACGCTAAAATAACTTATTTATGTTTTCTTGTAAAGAAGTACAGTTCCAGAAAACAAGATACGAGTCTCAAGTTTAAATACAGTCACAAACTCAAATGGTTCAGCTTTGGTTGACTGTTTCTTTGGGAGTCTTAAATTTCCAAGTGAAATCACAATCTCCAGCCAGAAATCGGACACCAAAATCACAGGATGACATATTAGCACCAGCTCTGCAGCTGAAATTACAACTTTACTGAGTCTCTAGACTTATTTATTTCGAATGAACCAGAAACACATGAAGTGACTCTCGTTAACAAAGTTCTGGTCAATTGTTTTTTTTTAGTTGTTTCAAGAATATCAAATATCAAAATCCTGTCTATATCCTTTTTTTTTCAATTAAATCTTGGATATGCATGATCATGCTGCCTTTCTGATAGAGTATGACTCTGACCCTGCAATATCCGCCATATTGTTACAGTAGACGAACATCAAGTGCTTACAGATTTGGACTGAAATGTTCCTTGTGAGGTCAGAGCCCATCCATGCCATGTTATTCCTATGAGTCATAAGGAATTTATGAAGTCATAACCTATACTTGCATTGCTATAAAACTAGTAACCAAGTAAGTGTCAATGAGGTCACAAGTTTCTCCATGACTAGTTAACAGCTTATTTCAATGCTGTGGATAGGGCCTGTTGTGAAGTCATTGATGTCCACTAACAGCCAAATGTAAGTACTCGTCATTCGTCGGCTGTAAATTGACAACTGGTTGGTTACAAACGTTTTTGTGTAATTTCAACTTCTAAAAACAAACCGCAACCTCCCTGAAGTAATCATAGAAAAGAAGAAGATATCATTTGGTAACAGTAACCATTTATATGTTGTTTTAAGATATATTTATTATGTTTAGTTTTTTGCTTACTGAGGCATAATTTTCTGTCATGTGACTAGAATCCCTGTGGTCATGTGACACCTGAACTAATCCAACAGCCGATAAAGACTTTTTCATATTTCTAGAGCTTTTGGAACACTAAAACCTATTTTACTACTGAGAAAAATATATCTTAACTACAATTGTCTTTGTCACATAGTATTATATTTAAGTGAATAGTTAATCCAACAACCAACATGCAGGTTTGTCTGCTCTTTGTCATCACACCATGCTGGAAGCAAATGGATCAACATAGAGTATATTATCCACACAAGACCACACACACGCACAACTGCCACACAGCTTTCACGTTTTGCCTCCAGCACTGTGGTTCGCAAGTGGGAAGCTCCCTAATTGTAACACTATATTGCATTAGGTGGTGATTTTGTATGGAAAAGTGACAAGTCGTCTCTCCTCTGCATAATAGCAGTAATTGCAGCTTGATTGCTCCTATTATGGGGCATACTTTTTTTCTCTGTTGGCTTTAAGGCCGCTCTTTTTCTATGTTCTACTTGTTTGTGATTCATGACCTTGATGTGCTATGTTGTGGCTAATATAGTATTATTGTAATGTTTTGTGTCAGTATATTTCTAAGTGAATTTTTTTGCATTTGGTTTTAAATATGTGTCTTTCTAAGTGTGTCCTAGTTCTTCCTTTTGTATGTCACTGTTATTATGGTGCGGAAATTGTTTTTAAGATTCAAATGGATTATTGACTGCTTGGGCATCTTCCTTGTTTTCTGTAGTAATTAAATTTAACATCATTCAAATGTTCCTGCTCAAAAGACTAAGATAGATTGCCTTAACTAGCACAATCTTGTTGGGTTATGAGGAATTTAATGTTTTCCAGAAGAGCTTTTGCATGATGAGTGGTGCAATGATTCAACAGCAATGATATGACGATTTGGTTGTCTTACACACTTAACAGCTAATTTTTATAGTCTCATAGATGTAGGATAATCTGGCAGGCTGCCTGCACATGTTAAAACTTCATCCTGAACTCATGAAAAGTATTTTTTGATGAAAATGTTGTTACCCCATCAGTGGCGCTTCAATAGAATAGTAACTATAACTGTAGTCTTATATTTAAAACAGATGATGTGGTGACTATCTGACAGCATCTTAGTAGGTCAAATCAATTTCTCTGTTTTGACCTGGTATACCAGTGTCAACATGCCATTCAGTGGTTTCATGGCATACGTCAATATCCTGAGATCTGTCACATGGATCTGGTCTCAACTGCAATGCTCGTTCATCTTGATGCAGTCTAAATGACTTTTCTGACCTTTGTCCATGTTGCGGGGTCCCTGATATTGGTCCTATGGAGGTCAGTAAGCTGATAAACCTGTGTATGATCCACATTGACCCAGTCTATAGGAACCACTGACCTACTTTCTTTCTGTAGCTAAGAGCCAATCACAAAATATTGTTAGCATCAGATCGCTATGGAAACGGTCTTCCAGCTGTACCTCTTATATGCACGCTAGTGGAAGAAGACCTTTGGAAAACTCACAATCACTGTTTTTGCACAAAAGCTTGTATTGTGATGGACATCTGACCTACTTATTTTTTGTCCAATATCCAAAAGGGTAAAATCCCCATGACAACCCAATTATCCTTCTAAGCTAGCATTCTAAAAGGTGACCTTGGTGACAGTCAGTGTTGTGTGACAAAGCTACCATGGCAAATTGCACCGATTCACTGTTCCCCAACCGGCTACTCCTCACCTAAATCACCACATTTCACCATTTTGAACCATGTGTTCATGCATCATCTGTTAATTATTTCTAGTGGATGTTCCCCTGACACTTATTATGATTGTTGTAAATAATTCAATATTTATCTGCACTTTTAAGCAAATTGAAAATCCGAAAATGCCAGGTTTTCTTGCTAAAAATCCTATTTTGTTTGATAATGTCCAAATGGTGTATGTTTTTTACCAGATTCTGTTGAGTGCTCAAAAAATACATTAAACAAATGAAAAAATTTTGAAATATTGCTATTGAGCATCTTGAGAATTCAACTGATTCACTGTGTACTGCGATTCACTGTGTCCCCGTTCCCCCTGGTCATACGTCATGGATCATTGACATTTGGTAAAAAACATTCTATTGGCTTTGTAAAGATGCAGGATTCCCTCTGAATTTATTCGCCATTTAAAAATATACACTGAGCTAAAACTCCTTTACAAAGAGCATAAACCAAGAGCTTTGCCGAAGTGAAATCTCTAGTGAAATCCCAAGTGTCAACAACATAACACAGAATGATTTCATGGTTCACTCAACAACCAGATGACATTGAAAATACAGATCTAATAACAACTTTAAAATTTGCAATGAGATAATTTTATAATTCACATAGTGGAAGGCAACGGTGTTTTTAGTTAAATCCATTTGATCAGCTCTGTAATTATCAACACAATGTACCGGAGACAAGATGAAATTTCTTAGATTGATGTTATCAAAACAATTTTCCTGTCTCTTTGGGATTCAAGTCATGAATGACGTATAAATTTGTATTGTATAAATACACCCATACCGGCGGCCTCGAACCAATTGGGTGTTGATCAATAAACTAAACTAAACTAAATTAAAAAGTGAAAAACAGGAGATAACAGTTTTGTCTGTTGCCGTGGAGATAAGATAAAAAGAGCAAACCCACTGGTTTGGATTAGTCTAGTGAGCACTGGCTAGTTGTTGTTTGTCCTGATGTCTCATGTCTTCAACTGAAACTAAACATTTCAGGCAGAAATCTGACACCGAAATAACAGGATGATGGAATCACTGACTACTAGTCGATAGAGAAGATTCGAAAATTATTTTCCATGACAGATATAGTGGAAAGTAACAGGACACCAAAACTACAGGAAGAAATCGTAGACAGGATTCCTTGACAGTAATTCCATATCGAAATCTCAACTCTTCTCTGAGTCTAGACGCTAAAATAACTTATTTATGTTTTCTTGTAAAGAAGTACAGTTCCAGAAAACAAGATACGAGTCTCAAGTCACAAACTCAAATGGTTCAGCTTTGGTTGACTGTTTCTTTGGGAGTCTTAAATTTCCAAGTGAAATCACAATCTCCAGCCAGAAATCGGACACCAAAATCACAGGATGACATATTAGCACCAGCTCTGCAGCTGAAATTACAACTTTACTGAGTCTCTAGACTTATTTATTTCGAATGAACCAGAAACACATGAAGTGACTCTCGTTAACAAAGTTCTGGTCAATTGTTTTTTTTTAGTTGTTTCAAGAATAAAATATCAAAATCCTGTCTGCATTCAATTTTTTTTTCAATTAAATCTTGAATATTCATGATCATGCTGCCTTTCTGATAGAGTGTGACTCTTACCCTGCAATATTCCCCATATTGTTTAAGTGACAACTGGTTGGTTACAAACGTTTTTGTGTAATTTCAACTTCTAAAAACAAACCGCAACCTCCCTGAAGTAATCATAGAAAAGAAGATATCATTTGGTAACAGTAACCATTTATATGTTGTTTTAAGATATATTTATTATGTTTAGTTTTTTGCTTACTGAGGCATAATTTTCTGTCATGTGACTAGAATCCCTGTGGTCATGTGACACCTGAACTGTGTAACCAAACAGCTGATGAAGACTTTTTCATATTCTTGGAGCTTTTGGAATACTAAAGCCTATTTTACTTCTGAAAAAATATGTCTTAACTATAATTGTCTTTGTCACATACTATTATATTTAAGTGAGGAATAGTTAATCCAACAACCAACATGCAGGTTTGTCTGCTCTTTGTCATCACACCATGCTGGAAGCAAATGGATCAACATAGAGTATATTATCCACACAAGACCGAACGCAGCTGCTACACAGCTTTCACGTTTTGCCTCCAGCACTGTGGTTCGCAAGTGGGAAGCTCCCTAATTGTAACACTATATTGCATTAGGCGGTGATTTTGTATGGAAAAGTGACAAGTCGTCTCTCCTCTGCATAATAGCAGTAATTGCAGCCTGATTGCTCCTATTATGGGGCATAATTTTTTTCTTTGTTGGCTTTAAGCCTGTTCTTTTTCTATGTGCTACTTGTTTGTGATTCATGACCTTGATATGCCATGTTGTGGCTAATATAGTATTATTGTAATGTTTTGTGTCAGTATATTTCTGAGTGAATGTCTTGCATTTGGTTTTAAATACTTGTGCTTCTTAGTGTGTCCTAGTTCTTCCTTTTGTATGTTGAAGATCTGAATGGGTGATGTGTTTCACATCACTGTTATTATGGTGCGGAAATTGTTTTTAAGATTCAAATGGATTAGATAGATTGCCTTAAAGTAAGTAGCACAATCTTGTTGGGTTATGAGGAATTTAATGTTTTCCAGAAAAGCTTTTGCATGATGAGTGGTGCAATGATATGACGATTTGGTTGTCTTACACATGTAACAGCTAATTTTTATAGCCTCATCGATGTAGGTTTATCTGGCAGGCTGCCTGCACATATTCAAAACTTCATCCTGAACTCATGAAAAATATTTTTTGATGAATATATTATTACCCCATCAGTGGCACTTCAATACAATAGTAACAATAATTGTAGTCTTATATTTAAAACAGATGATGTAGTGACCATCTGACATCATCTTAGTACGTCAGAATCAATGTCCCTGTTTTGACCTTGTATATCGGTATCACCGTCACATTCAGTGGTTTCATAGCATCACATCAATATCCTGAGATCCGTCGTATGGATGTCGTATGGATGTCGTTGGTCTCAACTGCAATGCTCGTTCATCTTTATGCAGCCTAATTGACTTTTCTAACCTTTGTCCATGTTGCGGGGTCCCTGATATTGGTCCTATAGAGGTCAGTAAGCTGATAAACCTGTGTATGATCCACATTGACCCAGTCTATAGGAACCATTGACCTACTTTCTTTCTGTAGCTGAGAGCCAATCAGAAAACATTCTTTGCATCAGCATTGCCATGGAAACGGATCTACCAGCTGTGCGTTCTATTTGTACTATTTTAGTAAAGGACCTGTGGAAAATTATGAATGACCATTTCTTGTGGATAAGCTGTTGTCCAATATCCAAAAGGTTGAAATCCTCATGATGACCTGATTATCCTTCTTAGCTAGCTGTAAGTGACCTTGGTAACAGGCAGCATTTTGTGACAAAGCTACCATGGCTACTGGCTACATACTGCTATCATTAAATATATTCCGGACTTTTGTTATTCAGAATTATATACACTTTCTGTGAATCAGTAAGATCCTTGCCAGATTTGATCCTTGATGTTTGGTAAAAGACAGTGCATTCATTGGTTTGGTATAACGTTAAGCAATTTCACCATTTTAAACACTTGGTTAACACTCCTCCACCAAAAGCATATAAACCAAGATCTTGGCTGACGTGAAATCTCAAGTGACAACGGCATAACACAGAAGGATTTTGTGGTTCACCGAATAACCAGGTGACTTGGAGAATACAGATCTAATAACAACTTTAAGATGTGTAATACGATTTCTAAATTACATTGTAGAAGGCCAGGAGTGTTTGGTTAAGTCTGACTTATTGGCTCTGTAATTATCAGCACAATGTAGTAGAGACAAAATGAAAGTTCTCAAATTGATGTGATTAACAAAATAAAAAACAATTTTCCTGTTTAGGATTCAAGTCATGAATTGCAGTTGAATATATAAATCACATCATCAGTTAAGACTTAGTGGAGGAAAGTGGAAGATATCAGTTTTTTCTTTGCCATCGAGATAAGATAAAAAGAGCAAAGCTTTGGTTTGGATTACTCTAGTGAGCACTGGATGATTGTTGTTTATCCTGGTGTATCATATCCTCAATAAAAACACAAATTCCAGGCAAAAATCTTACTCTGAAATCAAAGAATGGAATAGCTTGTAAATACGATTCTGAGACAACATTCCGAGACAGATATCCTTGGAGTAACAGGACACCAACAATCCAACATTGCAGAAAGAAATCTTAGACAAGATTCTTTGACAGTCCCAAAGCAGAGTCACAACTTTAAGGTGCTACAGAAATCTCAACCTGGACACTGATTTATGTTGTCTTGCAAACAAGTAGAGATCCAGAAACCATGAAACGAGTCTCAAATGTATACACAATCACCAGCTCAAATGGAAATGCTCTGGTAGTTTGTTCCTTGAGCCATGAGGAGTCTTAAATTTTCCCGAAATCACAAATTCCAGTCTGAAATCTGGCACCCAAATCATAGAATAAAGTCTTAGCAACACATCGCAAAAGAAATTCCAGCTTCTCTCAGACTTTCATAATTTTCTGTTACCTGATGTGACAAGAATTCCTGTGGTCATGTGACACCTGTACAACATAACTACTCTATTTATTTTTACTTATGATTTTGTATTAAAAGGCTGCAATGTAAAACAGTGCTGCTCAATATCTGCTGATTGTGCAACCCTTGTAAAATAAAAGATATGTGACTTGACCACTGATGCAGCCTTTTGATATTTGCAAATTAAAACTGACTTTGCTTCTAAAAAAAGGATGTTGTTTCCACACTTGTCTGTCAGATATTTTAACTTAGATTAGGTATACCATGTCCTGACAACATTACATGTGCATTTTGCCATCACATTATGCCTGAATGCAAATGGATCAACGTAAAGTATATTATCCACACAAGACCAAACACAGCTGCTGCCCAGCTTTCTCGTTTTGCCTCCAGCACTGTGGTTCGCAAGTGGGAAGCTCCCTAATTGTAACACTATATTGCATTAGGCGGTGATTTTGTATGGAAAAGTGACAAGTCGTCTCTCCTCTGCATAATAGCAGTAATTGCAGCTTGATTGCTACTATTATGGGGCATACTTTTTTTCTTTGTTGGCTTTAAGCCTGTTCTTTTTCTATGTGCTACAGTTGTGCTTGAAAGTAAGTACACCATAATGGCTATAACGTCAATGCTATTGCACGAATCATTGAACCAATGACTGTATTATACCATTGAGGTTTTCCCACTACATGTACAAGGCCGGCCATTGGATTTGTATCAGAAGTTTTTTGTGCGAGATGGGGGTTGTAGTTGTGCAAAAGTAAGTACGCCCTCTGTTCCAATTTTTTAGCATTACGCTTAGGACAATGGATCTTCTCTATTGGTGTCCTCATTACTAAACTTCCTCCTATCCCAATAAGCTCGTGCATAAGTACAGGATGTAAGTCTGAAATCATTCACCTATCCGTCCACCATGGCTGTATGTTGATGATGATGATCTTTGCATACATGCGGCTTGAATGACACACTTTTTTTGCCACCGTGCAAGACTTGTCACAGTTGTTGCTAGATGAGCCACATACTGTGAGTTTGAGTTAATATAATACTATAGTTAGCTATCTCTCATTCATTCGCTATCAAGAATACTGCATCCTTGCTGCAAATTGTTGCTCCTTTAATGGCATATCGCCCTTCTTAAAGTCAAAGAATGATAATTCGACATAGGCCCTCTTGATTTGATTTGATTTGATTTGCCATGACTGGCCAGGATAGCACATAAAAGTAGAAACTTATTTCCAATGTGGTCCTGCGGCAAGCATTCAAAAATCTCATAATCATGTCATCAATACGTTATACAATAAATAAGAGAATAAAGTGAATTAATAAGGATACAGAGGTAGTTGATGGAATTAATGATGGATATAAATGTCTCTTTCTCGAAAGTGTGCCTGAGCCTTTAAGTATTGCTTAATCATTCGTTTAAAACTGTCTTTATTTTGGCATTTCTTGATGTTTTCTGGCAAGATGTTCCATTCTTTGCAGCCGATGATTGAGAGGTTGTTGTTCGCGATGCCATGAGCTGATTTAGTTACAAAGCATGATTTAGAATGTCTTGCGTTATACGATCTTATGAGAGGGGTGAATTGATTACATAGATATGAGGGTGCGATGTCATGATAGATGTTGTACATATGATTTAGCATCAACTGTCTGGTTCTATCTGGAACTGACAATAAGCCAGCTCTATCCATTTCTTATCCCATGAATGGTAGACAGTAGCCCAAGCTGCCTTTAAAAAAGAAGCGATAGTTGAAGTATAACTTTTGCCGTCCAGTCATATTTAGAATAAAACATCATTTCATATCCTCTAGCATTCGACACATGCACAATCTGCCTTTCTGTCTTTTTTTACCCAAGTGACTCTTATAAAATGCAACCTTTGCAATACATAACCTCTTCCTTTGGTTACAACTTGTATTTAAAGGCCCTTAAAATGCCATCTATCTTTTTTAGAGGCAGTTTCAGCTTCTGTCTGTCATGGGATAAGTAGGCCTGTGTCGTAATGTCACTCTTAAACTTTAAGAAGGTGCATGTCACCGTCGAGCCAATTTTTTCTGTTGCATTTTGCATAACTCTGGATGTCATGGGGAGGATTTTTGAGGTTATATTGGGGTATTCAGCACAGGGAGCACTGTGATTTATGGACTTTTATCCATTTCTTCTTGCAGGTCATGTACATATCACCGATTTCAACATTGCTGTTGGCCTTAAGGATGACAAATTAGCCTCATCAATGTCCGGAACTAAACCATATATGGGTAAGTCCTTTAAAAAATACTTGTACAATCTTATAAAATTGATAAAAATGATAAAGCATTTTGTATTGCATGATGCATTCATGAAAGATAGATAGATAGATATGGTTAGTGCAGCCCTCTAAGCCATTGAAAAATCAATACATGTTCGCCAAACACGCCTCTGCGGCTAGAGTATGTGCACTGCACGCATACTTGGAAGTTAGGAACTATGCGGTAGTTTGTTTTCAATGTCAAGGAAGAAACGCAAACCTCAGAAACAGGGTACTAAGAAGTCTTTACTCTTCGAGCTGCTCCAAATAGTTACTTTTACAATTGAATTTGGTTTAAATAGATATTTAAAGCATCTTGATAAAATTTACCTTTGGGAGAAATGTATTTTTGAAACAGAATTTTCAACGACTTCACACCGTCTTCATCAGTGATTCCGTAATCTACACTCATGATCTTGATAAAAGATGGCCAATGACCATATCTTCACTTGTGTTTTCCACGTGGTTTAATAATTGGCTCTGAACACAGAGAACTGCTAGGTTAGTCCATTAGCTTTTAGTTGAACTTAACCAGTCTAGTGATAAGTATAGAGAGAAAGAATGACCTGGGATGATACCTTTTAAGGCTTCCTTGTGTAACTCTTTAAAATGCTTGTTCAGGTACACAGAAATTGCAGCTCACTCAGTATTATCAAAAAACAAATGCAAGATCTGGAAGGAGTGCTTAAAGAAGGGGAATTCTTGTCTAAAGTACAAATATTTGGCTAAACCGAACTGCATATATGTCAAAAAGAGGCAAGCACTTTGGAAAAACTTGCTCAAAGGAATGATAATGGCCGAAGGCCACATATTTTGCCCTAGGGCCACTTAATTTGCCGAACTGCAAATATCCATGCAAGATAGTTTCAAATGGGCAGGTCTTGGATTTGGGCCTCAACAACTGGTTGCCTTGGCAGCTGAAGTACATGTTGTGTCAACTCAATTTCCATCAAGGTTTCTATGTTTGGAAATCGGCATCAGCATGGATTAACGGAAAAGGAGAATTTTGTCTGTTTCCATAGATATACAGCATCCTCAATGGTGTCAATTTGGCACTGTCCAAAATAACATACAAAAATTAATTGCCTGAATACAAGACATAAAGACCCAATAATCCATCCACACCCGTACAGACGAGAAATCAGACACCAACATTTTTATTGAATTATTAATATCAATGTGAATTCTATCTTCTGAAAAATGTATACACTACATGGTAGAATGTGGACCAGAGACTTTAGTCTTGGAATATTTCGGAAAGTAGAAGACCCGGTGAGCTTCATTGTTATTCTGGACCATGTAGTGACAAATGGGGTGAAAGGTCAAAGCGAAGCCTCAAAGCGCTTCCTGGAGTCAAACCATCAAAGAAAATCCAGTTAAAAGGAAAATCTCCCTAATTTGAAATCTGGACATCAGAAAATCAGCCAAATTACAAAGGCTGGACCTTAAAGGATCCCAATCATGGCTAATTCTGAAGTATAAGTGAAGATTGCAGGCAAACCTCAGTTAAGTGACTTGTTACCACAATCAGGCTATAAAATCTTGAAACAGTCTTGCTCTTCTGGCGTTTTTTCCTTTCGATAGAGGTTCTCGCTGAAACATTTAGAAACATTATCCATAACAGAACCAGAAGCGGAACCAATAGATGGAATATATCTTTCACATGACATTGTCTTCTTTGATGTATACACAATCATATATTGAAACATAGAAGTTCATGAATCGTGGCATGTTGCGCTTTTCCCCCTGTATGGAATTCTTTACCAAATGCCAAGCATCGAGGTTTGACCTAACAAGAAAAAGAGAATGAACAGCGGTCCCTGGATTATGAGACCGCCTCTTTTGCGGTCATGAAGTGGTCTCTCATGGGGATGCGGTCTCTCGTCAGGGTGCAAATTGCACTGAAATATAATTTATACTACTTTGTACAGTACAAGAGGAAGGAGCTGATGTAAGGCAACTGCATACGGCAATTCGTTTTATACCAAAGAGTAATTTAAAAACTATTCCAGCCTAATAATATAGAAGCTGCTGTGGTGGCTGTTATGTTATTCCAACTTGTCAGCCATCAGCTAAGAAGCTTTATCGGTCTTATGCTGCCTGTTTTTATTGTTTCACTGCTGACTATGAATAAAATTTTATCTTAAACCTTTAGTTTCAGTAGCGCTTTAATTTAGGAAGACTTCTACTTCTTGTGAACGACTAACAAATGAAATTTAAAAAAAAAAAAAGGATGAAACAGCCATGAGTCATGTGGTCAGCAGATATGGTTATCGCTTAAAGTGTGATGATGACTGATCATTGGCTATCATGACTCGCAAAGTGCAAATTTCATGCTGAAGTTGTCTGCTTTTTTACGTACAAAAGGAAAATGCTGCAAGATTTACGATTATCTTCAATGCATGAAATTCTGGTTATTCTTTATTCGCAGGAACTTAATGAGAGAAATTCATAATCAAGTCACATGCGTCATAATTCAAGTAATCTCTGTCGCGAATTAAAATCTGTGCCGTGTGCGTGATCTTTCAAGGCCAAAACCAATTTCATCTGGAAGAAAGTTTGAGTGTCAAAACATGAACCATATTAAGGAAATTTATTAATTATTTTAAACATTTTGGGTTTTGATCTGCGGTGTGTTTGTAAATACCAGATATCCTAAGACATATATTTTAAAACATGCATGCATGTATCATAAATTTTATTCAATCAGCATTGATTTTGTATAGGACATAGACCTAAGCTTTCATTAGTCAAATTGAACAGCATTGTTTGAAACATATGAAAAAAGTGTTTGTGTATGACAATGTATAAAATGCTCTTTGCAGATTGACGGTCGGCTGGAAAAATTTATTATTTTATTTTAAATTTGCAAACTGCTTTTGCCACGTCATTGACAGTTTTCTGTTGATCTCCTAATCTTCTTATTTGATGAAGTACCTTAAGTCATTTAATTATTTTGTGACTGTCACCTGTGCAGCTGGATGTTATAAGCATTGAATCAAATGAATAACCCAAACAAAACATTTTGAAGCCAGTGTCATAACACAACCAAGTTGAAAAGTTAATCTTGAAACTGTTTGGACCGCCAGTCTGCAAACGCCTAAAACATGTACATACTTTAACATGGCGAGTGTAGGAAATGACATCCCGCGAAGCATAATCAAACTTTCTCTGGTCTTTGGAACAGTTAGAATTATTTCAGTTCTAAGTGATTAGCCTGAAACATAAGTAGCAGCATGTTAAAGGCTATCTTCCCTCGAGTGCAAAGTTTGAGGAGTCAGAGCTATTAGCTTTCAAGGCCGCAAACTCAAATTGGTCTTGAAGCAATCTGGAAAGCCATTACCAGTGATAAGCATTTGTGGCAGAAATATTTCAAGCAGTTTCGAACAATCAGAAAACTACTCGACATTAACCTCATATATAGCGTTTGAATATTTAGAGAAAGAGAGATCGGTTTGAACTGTTTCACCAATAAAATTTCACTTATAGAGTCATCTAGCTGATGATGTGTCATCATCATTATGATACTTTTAGCATTGGAAACATAGATGCTGTTTGGTTATGATTAAGTGATGTGTCGTAACTGATTTCAGTGTTGGAATCAAATTTATAATCCGTCCATTTGTCACTCACCAACAAGCAGCACTAGTCTCCTTAGAGCTCTTTGCAGATTGGCGGTCCGCTGGAAAATTAATTTTCTTATTTGCAATTTGCAAACAAGTTTTGCCACAGTTTTCTGTTGGTCTGCTAATCTTCCTATTCGATGAAGTGCCTTAAGTCATTTCATTAGTTTGTGTATTGACACCTATGCTGCTAGATATGATATGCAACTGATTAACCATAACTGACACAAAAAAAACATTTTCAAGCCAGTGACATCACACAACCAAGTTGAAAGTTTTTAAAGTTTGAAACTGTTTGGACAACTAATCTGCAAACAGCTATAAATTAAAGTGTTATTGAAACTAATGGTTTGACCATGACACACTAACAGATTACAAAGTTCTCAGCACACAATCTTCAGTGAAATGGTCCTGACTTTCACCTCAGATGATGAAAGTGGCATAAGAAGGCAGGAGTGCTTTGGGATGTCTTGCAAATGTTGGTCGTGGTTTTGATCCTGTTCATACTCGTAAAATTTCTCATTAAAATTTTTCTATTGGCAGTTTGATTCTGAATGTGTTAGAGGTGTTTTTGATCAGGCATATATTGCTTTTAAGAATCTCTTCCAACATGTGACTTATTTTGCAATTTATCCAATTAGTATTTCCATGCTCTTTTCCATGGCTATTAATATTGATTTTAACTAAAAGGAATGTTCAAGACTTAAAGATTATTTTAATGACAAAATGGGCCAAAAGCGAATATTAAAATGTCACAGCATAATTCATAATTCCGAATTCTGTGAGATACAGGCTTTGTTATGGTAATTAGCTACATCTTGAAAGTGTTATTAGCATGTCATTTCTTGAAATATTCCTTTAATGGAGTTTAGAAAGGAATATTTATGATTGCCTTTTTCAGTTTTAGGCAGTATTTTTTTCTTTGCTTAGAAGGTCATCGATAATAACATAAACGTATGCCGTATGCCTCATTTTAGCCAAGATCCATCAGATTTGCAAAAGTACATTCTCAGTATGACCAGCTTAACACAGAGCAAATCTGGCATGAAAATTGCTTAATTAACCAAATAGAGACTAATACATTATGTGATTTACTTGATCTCCATCTTAACGGTGTATCTGCCACACTCTAAAAAATTTCAGAGAAAATTGATTTTTTTAGATTCAAAATGTTTTTTTGAAAAACCAAATTTCAATGCAAAAAACTAACATGGATTTTTTTAAAAATCCATGTTGGTTTTGCATTGAAATTTGGTTTTTCAAAAAAACATTTTGAATCTAAAAAGTCAATTTTGTCCCGACATTTTTTAGAGTGCATCTCAGGCACTAATGCTTCTGTCGCAAGGCCATTTGACAATAGACAGATTGAGCAGGTTGGGACTGCAACTTTTTCAGCATGGTTTAATAAGCTTCACATACAGCATTGGATGGTTTTTACCTGAATACTCATATAATTTTATAGATTGACTTAAATGAACAGTGTCATTGCAAGATTTTAAAGGACTGGTATACATAATACGCATGTGCCTTTTGAAATATGACGACTTAACTTTCATGTTGGTCTACGATGTACTGAAGGTAATCATTGTGTCGCAAACTATGTCAGGTTTGTAATAAGACAAAACTTACAAGCAAGTTTAGTCAAGAATTTTCATGCTAGCTGGATGATATGTATCATGAATAACTTTATTCCATGGATTGTATTTAGTACAGTGGTCAGTTTACCCTTATATTGCACTAGATATTTCATCTATCACTTCAATCCTTAGACAACACAGTTACTGCAACTCCTTGAATATGAGCAAGTAAATTCATTGATGGTTGCCTTTGAAGCTGAAAGAGTCACATTACACCACAGAATTGATGTTTTTCTTTAATAACATTAAAAACTGTCATGTCATATTATAAGTTCCCTATCTTAGTTAATGCCATTTGTGTCTTCAAATTATTACAGGTACATTTTATGAGTTAAGCTGATAGTTTTCCAGAAATCATTCACTGAATGGGTACTTTTTTGTCAAAGATCACACGTATATTATGCTTATATTCGCGCAGTTTCGCGAAGCAAAATTTAGCACAAGAAAGGTTTCAAAATTTGCAGTGATGGTCTCAACATCAATGGTCGACATCAGGAAATTAGGTCAAGTGGGACCAGATTCTTATCGTTGATTTAGTTTCAAATTCAACAAAACATGACATATTCATATACAAAAGTGTCTTAAAAATTCAATATTCTCCAGTAATATTCCCTGTATCTATAATTTTTATGAAATAGTTAATTATAAGCCTTGACAAGCTAAATTAAATTATTGACGTGTGATTCATTTCATTTCAAAATGATGATTATGTAACAGTGAGCATTTAACCTACTTGCAGATCATGTTATTGTTTTGTTGTCACTATTATATATATATGTAATATCAACAATCTAGCATAGACTTAAATTGGCAGCTTTCAGTGTTGTCTTCCTTTTTACTATTTAGCTGATTATCTATCAATTCTATATATCCTTAATCCTATTTATTTGCTATCCTACATTGAATATTAAATAAATTTAATGAAAGTTGTGGTAAAACCATAAGTCCTAAAAAAACTTTTTAAGTGCTGCACGAATTTCATGGCTGTGCCATTTACATATTATTACACGGAAAAAAGCAATTTAGAGATATTTTAATTGCTCTATATGTCTTGAGAAAATTCATTAAAACTATACCAGCAATAATAGTCCAGCATGCACTAATTGCACTTGCACTGGGGACGGACAATTTAATATCTTGTTAAAACGATCCTATACTGAACTGACTTGGATTTTGGGTTGTCGATTATCAATGCAGCAATGATAGAGCTTGAAAGTATATGAGGAACCTCTTGCTTACAAAAAAAGGCAGGAACTATCTTCAAAATAATTCAATCAACAGAATGCTACATGTCCCATGTTATTGGCTTGAGCTGATGAGAATAGGATCAAGTAAATTCATTGGTGGTTGCCTTTGAAGCTGAAAGAGTCACATTATACCGCAGACGTGATGTTTTTTCACACTTTTTTTCATGCTGCCTTTTCATGTCTGGATTTCTTATAGGATTGAATGTATCATATTTCCTTTGAGACGATTTTTGAGAAAGTCTATTATTCTTCCTCAACCTGTCTTTTTTAATAACACATAGAACTTAAGGTATCGTGGTATATCAGTTAGCTATCTTTGCTAATGGCATTTACAAGTGTCTTCAAATTACAGGTGCCTTTTGTGATGTTAGCTGACAGTCTTCCTGAAATTGTAGTGAATTGTTTCAAAGAAATACGAGATTGTGTAATTTGCTGAATGTATAATTTTTTGGGCCAAAATCCTATATTTGAGGATATGATACGCAGACACAAAAGAAAAGCACTTCAGAGATTTTGCAATTGCTCTATATGTCTTGAGAAAAATGCATTAAAAGTATACCAGCATGCACTAATTTCACTTGCACTGGGGACGGACAATTCAATGTCTCATCGAAACTATCCTATACTGAACTGGCTTGGACTTTGGATTGTTGATTATCAATGCGGCAATGATAGAGCCGAGAAGTATATGAAGAACCTCTTGCCTACAAAAGAAAGTAGGAACTATCATCAAAATAATCCAATCAACTGAATGCTACATGGCCCATGTTATTGACTTTAGCTAACAAGATAAGTGGTTCGGGGATAAGAGGGATTACTAGACGTCAAAAAACAATTAATAATTCAGTAAGAAAAGCAGGTCTGAGTAAGTAGCATGTCATCTTGGGTTGTCTGCAGTCTTCGTTTTTTATATTTCTGTCATTTTTCCACATTGATGTCAGACATCTCTGGTCAGCAGCTGTTGTTTCTGGAAAGATTGCTTCATAATGTTTGCGGTTAACGGATAAAAGAGCCATTATAGCCAAGTATCGCAGAATTTGGTCGACCTCCGGCGCCACTTTTTTCTCCAAATTTGCAGTTTTCTCTGACAGTGACTCTTAAAAATGTAAGACATAATTCATCATCCGACTTCTGAGAGTAACAGGCTTTGTTATGGTAATTAGCAGCATCTTGAAAGTTTTATAAGCCTGTCATTTCTTAAATTATTCATTTAATGATTTTTCAAAAAGAGTTTTTATAATGGCCTTTGAGGCAGTACTTTTATCAGTGCTTAGAATGCCATTGATTATAACATGACATTGTATTTTCCTCTTTGTTGTCACAAACTGACAGAGCAGTTTCTAAAAATGTATTATCTTTGCTGTGAAAATTTTTTTAAGCTTGATAATTTTAATTTGCAAATAAACTTGTACAAGCCACATGATTGACAGAATGAGTGATGTCGAAATCAATATGGAGAAACCTGAAACATTTATTAAAATTGGAAGACTTGCTTTTTATTGTGTGGCTGGAACCTTTTGGCATATTATGATTTTGTACTGCCAAAAAAACAAAGCCTGATTGACACAAATATATAAATTTACAAAACTGTCTCCCTGTTACATTATAATTGAAAACCGAACCTGTCACTCCTGTATTAATGTCATTGAGGATGAGTTTCATGTCCTTTGTGAGTGCCCTTTATACAATAATTTACGATTAATTTTATTCCAAACTATACAATCAATTGATTCTGATTTCCAAAATGCTGATTTGTTTGATAAATTTATTTGTATTTGTAGTAATTTTCAAGTGCTGTTAGGTAAATTTCTTTTGAAAGCTTTAGCTTTAAGAACTGAACTATTATTTGCTTCGTCTCACTAGACTGTTGGTAACTTGTTTGTATCTAACCTACAATTTTCATTATGTTAAGTGTGTTTCGTACCGAGCTTCCTATTTTTCAACAGATTTAAAATTGACTTATAAGCCTGTAAGGCTGGGTGACAATAATACAGTTTATATTTGTATGTGAACCATGTCATGTCACAAGTCAATAAAGAATTTCTAATCTAATCTATAACAAGCAGTCAGCATCTCATTCATCATTCATTCAGACAAAGGTTTGCAGTACATTCTCAGTATGACCAGCTTAACACAGAGCAAATCTGGCATGAAAATTGCTTAATTAACCAAATAGAGACTAATACATTATGTGACTTGCTTGATCCCTATCTTAAGAGTGTATCTGCCAGCTCAGGCACTAATGTTTCTGTTGCAAGGCAATCAGAGAGATTGAGCGGTGTGCAACTGTGATTTTTTAGCATTATTCAATTTGCTTGAGATGCAAGATTGAATCGTTTTAGCCGCGGTACTCTATAATTGGCTCAAGTAGGGGAGACCTGGCTAAGTTGTGCTGCGGGGTAAGTTGTGCCGCCCACTGTTGGGGTTAAATGAAGAACTGGGCAAAGAAGGCAATGCCACCCATATATACCCACTTGGTCAACATCATCAGGCACCAAGAGAAAAACTACCAAATATAATGTTATGAAAAGCTACACTAATAAATTCAATTTTGTTACTGAAAACTTGAAGTGCCGACGACTGACATTCTGGTTTCTCAGTCAATTGGTATTTGTAATAAGATGATGTCCCTCTGGTGGGATGGAGTTAAGAGGTATATCTAGACATTTCTGTTGTTAGATTTCATTTTGCATTGTTTGTTTATTTTTGACAACCAGTTTCATCCAGAAAATCAATTTGGGGTAAGTTGTGCCGTTTTGATTGGGGTGAGTTGTGCCAATGGTACGACATAGGAATTAATATTTTATTCATCTTTTTTTGTCTTAATTTTACGCAAGGCCTAAAAATGTTGTGAAATAACTTACACTGAAAGGAACATGTGTTAAAAGAGTTATAACACCCTCTAAACAATAAATAATTCTGGTTTTTCCAGCATTTTTAATTTGTGTATAAAATGGCTCATAAATGTCTGATTAGTTTCATGTAACATGTCAGTCATACGTTAAAAACATAATACAAATGATAAATCTGAAGAAACGGGTGTAATACAAGATTTTTTCGGAATAAATTAGGCGGCACAACTTACCCCATTATGCAGCACAACTTACCCCGGCACCGGGGCAAATTGTGCCACTTGACCTACTTTTTTCGAATGCTTGCCATGACCTTCCCAATGGTTGGGCTGCCCTGAAACTTTGGTTGATTCTGGCCAACGTATTATATTTTGATACTGATTTTCAGATTGCATGACCATTGATCAAGCTTTGGTTTTTCGGAAAATCAGCCTGACGAAAAAAATGGCACAACTTACCCCGGTCTCCCCTAGCTATTGCTACTTTTGCCGCAAATTATGCTTCTTCGCAATATAAATAAAAGTGGCTGGGATTTTGGATTGTTGATTATCAATGCATTGATAGAGCCGGCAAGTGTATAAGGAACCTCTTGCTTACAAAAAAAGGCAGGAACTATCTTCAAAATAATTCAATCAACAGAATGCTACATGTCCCATGTTATTGGCTTGAGCTGATGAGATAAGTGGTTCTGGGATAAGTGGGATTACTAGACGTCATAGGACAATTAATAATTCAGTAAGAAAAGCTGGTCTGAGTAAGTAGCTGTCTTTCATCTTATGTCATCTTGGGTCGTCTGTGTAGTTCTTGTTTTTTTTTCTATTTCTGTGGTTTTTTTTCACATTGTTGTCTGGTGGCTTCTGTCAGCAGCTGTAGGTTTTGTTTCAGTCCAGAAAGGTTGCTTGAGGTTGTTTGTGGTTGACATCTATAGGAACATAAGCTCAAGTCAGGGAAGTTAAAACATACATGACGGTATCTCGCTTACTCCTATCAGATACCTAACAAAAACGACACACTCTCTACTTTTGAGAGAAAACGAAGATTGAAAATGTGCTTTTGTTGCAAAGATTTAGTTGAAAGAAGGAATAATTTATTATATTTGTAGGTCAAGTGGTAGATCAGGAGAAAAAATTATTTTATTTATGGTGAAGAAGTACTCATTTCAAGAAACTATAGGTTATAACCAATTGGAGATTCTTGTCATCATTTGCAAAAAGCTGTTGAGGTCATATGCATGATGTTCTCCATAAGTTTACTTTGGCTGTTTAGTGGGTTGCACCAAATATGATTATTTCTTTTACTGAAGATTTTCTCAACCTTTTCCTTTTTATATATATAGGAATTAGCCTGCCCTATTGTAGGTCCATATTGTCCGGCAGTGCCCGCTAAGCTTATTTATTTTCCTGATCTGGGTGCCACGGAGGCACCATTTCTGAATTGTCTAATGTGACCCTATTTCACTTAGAATTAAGAAGTTTGGTACACATTTATTTCTGATGGCTGACAGTACAGGTCCAGCCCATGCAGCTGTCAATACCAACAGGCTCATATTAATAGATTTTGCATTAACAGGTGAGCGTTGAAACTGCTTGCAGTTTTGGTTCTATTTTTGCCATTACTATTGGTCTTGCTAAAGCTAATAAAATTTTCCAGTATTTGCCAAGAGGTGTTACTGGCAATAGTCATGATTTACTCCACAAACTTATTTTGCCATTTTTTGGCAGCACCAAATACAATTATATGATATTTATGTCTAATACTGCAGATTTGTCTGCCACCTTTTCCTTTGTATAAAAGAATTAGCCTGCCTCGTTTATTGCTCCATATTGTCCAGCAGTTTCCTCTAAGCATATTTATTTTCCTGATCGAGGTGCCACAGAGGCAGCCCCAGCAATAACTCATTATGAATACGTGATGTGACTCCATTGATTTTGCTCGGCCAAGTGGCTCTGAGTGATGGCTCAGCAGATGGTCCCAGTCTTTGGGTGTAAAAGCTTGTCAACCTGTTATTTCTTCTTTTCAGGTGTTATTTTTTGTTTCCATTTATTATTTTTGTCCGTTTTAGGCATGTATATATAAGCAAAGTTTGGTTGTCAAAAGGGTTAATTTAAAAAGAGATGAATGAGAAGACCAAATGGTTCCCAAGATATGTCATTTGTCATGATTTGAATGGTATGAAATCTGGATCTCGAAAGTTGGTCGAATATCGTTCTCCCAGAAAGTTTGGTTTGGTATGCTTATGCTCATTCCTGCATATACTGCTCAGTGCTTGCCGTATGTCCTTTCAAATCAATGTAAATATTCACAAAAAAGTACCTGGAGCCGGACAAAACAGCTCAACATGAAACATGACACTTATCTGTGACTTGGCATCTTGGCATTATTGGTTCTTGCCTCAGCAACAATGGCAGCCAACAATGGTCTACTTAAGTCACAGGCATGATGTTTTTCTCCATATTTTTCTTACAGTTTTAGTTTTTCCTTGCCCTGCCCGACCTTTTCTTTCTGATAGGAATCGATGATATTTTTCTCTCGATTGTTGGCACTTCTTTTGTAAGTTGGGTCTCTGTATTTTTGTCTTGAGAATTCCTGTTTGTTGCCTATAACTTATATAGGATCATTCTGCAATGTCTACTGTTGTCCAGTGTATATATATCACCCTTATAATGTATATACTGTATACCAGGATTTCACTTTTTATAGATTCAGTGGAAGTTGATTGATTAAATAGGTGGTCCCTCGTTTCAGTGTCTGTGTTGGGCAAGTGAAAGATCCCTTACTTATGGTATATATATATGTGATGAGTTGATGACTACCAGTTTGCCACTCTTTCCAGTCTCATTAATCAACCCTCATGAGCACCTAGAACTGGGCTTAGAGGGCTGTACTTACCATATTTACATTGTATCTATCCTTCCAACTGGATGTTGTTCAGATCAGACATTTTATAAATTTAGAAATCCTCAGTCTGCTTCTTTCCCACTCATTTTAAAGTAATTTCAAGTTCAACAATCAAAGATCTGACACTTGTAGGTTCATCTTCTTTATTTCATGGATATCAAATTGGGTGGATGCAGTGCATTACATGTAATCAGTTGCACCTGAGGAGAGATCAACAATTGATCAATTACTGTAATATGAACATCTGTTCCCTTTATTCATAATTGTGTACATCTGAACCAATAAAAGAGAGAAATGCACTGAGATCATGTAGTTAGTCACTTGGCAGATATCTGATATTGTTTTTATTGTAGAAAAATATTACTTCTTCTATTGCTACATATTATATGAATACTCATTGAATTGTATTGGATACATTTGTTTTTGCCACAGGTGTGCAGAAATACATATTGTTCTATGAAGTCGAATATATATAAAAGCCTTTTTATCAAGGCTATGCCTTGATAAAAAATATGATAAAATGAAGGGCAAATTTACAATTTGGCACCTTATCATATAAATAAAAAAGACTATTCAGGAAAAGGAAAGTTTGAGAAACACACAGCATCTGTGTTGTCCATAAAATTTATTATTAATAAAATAAATCTACTAAATAATGGTGGGCTCATGGTCTCACATACCAGGTGGATATCATTTGCATGATTTGTCTTTTTGGGATAGTAGAAAGACAGATGGATGGATTTGTGAGTGCAGCCTTCTGAGCCCAGTTCATCTAAGGGTTAATTGATGAGATGGAAGAGAGAGCAGGAGTCCTCAACATGTTTCACATTTACCCCATGTGAGGTATCTTTTACCAGCACAACACAGATCCCCAACATGGGAGTACTTTTTTTATTAAATCAGTGTCAATAAACCATTTTCCTTCATGCTGGGCCAAATTGTATGATATCTAGCAGCTCCACCAGACTGGAGAGACCAAATATGAACCACCATACCCTGGCAATCTGGCTTGGCTTATATCAAGATACATCTGCATCATACAGTGATATACAATGACAGTTGTATGAGGGTATACATCAATATATAAGCTGACATATATTACCCTGGCAATCTGGCTTGGCTTATATCAAGATACATCTGCATCATACAGTGATATACAATGACAGTTGTATGAGGGTATACATCAATATATAAGCAGACATAGGACCTGGCTTGGATAAGGTCAAAAACATAGATGGCAGATAATATAAGACATATAGCGGGCTCAGTATAGCTCTTTGACATACACCATAAGACATCTCTTGATTTCATCCGGAGAGAATGTATACCCCGAGGAATGTACATCATGTGTTATTGCACCTGCGAATAAAAAGTGAATGTAGTTGATGATGTTCAGAAATGGTATAGAAAAACGAATCTCTGGTATGTACATTGTATCGATACTGAGTTATGGATATAAGCACTTTATAAATGAATAAATTATATCTAATATCATATTACACTTACGCACGTGACATGACGTCATCCCAGCTCACCTTTTCTATGTGCCTGCATTCCACCTCTGCCACTTCTCTTACCGCCTCTCATACACATTTCTTCTATTTTCTCCATACCTTTCATATCTGCCACTTTTAATCCACCTTCCTCATCAACTTTACTCCTCGATTCACCTGTTCATTCCTACTTGCCACCATCCCATAATACTTCTGTTTACTATCCCTGCCACCTACCATGTAACCACTGCACTTGCGCCAATGCCATTGACAGGGAACACCAAGTAAGATAGCAGTGTTGATAAAACAATTAATTAGTACTTAAATTACACTTTTCTAAAACTTCTAATGCCAATTGACTATAACCATACGGCCAAATTGTAATTAGGCCTAGCTACCTAGAAGGGCGGTTTCTTCTTTGTCAAATACTCAAGGTCTCAATCTTTAAGTGCACTTGCCCTTTCACCTGCGACTTTTGCTTGGTGTCAGATTGTACCTATGAGTGAACAACTAATTCCTTTCAATCCTCTACAGTAACTGCCACACCAAATGGTCTCAATGGACAGATTTCCTCTCCCAGTCATTGCCACATTTCAATATATAAAGTTTTAGCATATCAAAAACATCCCATGTGCTAACGGGGAGAATACCATTGCTGACAGTTATTGTTACAGTGGGTTTATTAATACACAATAGGCCTACACGGAGTGGTAATGTCTGTATCATACTATAAATTCACGCATTCCTCATGCCACTCTATAGCCAACCTGTTCAATAATGATACTTTGCCAGCAGCTTTCCTGTATTCAATGATATCATCATTATGTCCACAGATTATGTGATTGCTCAGTGCTGACTTTTTAAGTATTCACTCTTTCCTACACTACTCACAAGGTCCTAAGCACTGCTAAGTCCGGTTTGGTGTTCGTAATTACAGTCACAGAAATAGCACTGATGGTTTTTATCTTCTTCTCTCCCCTCCCATGTTTTCGCACGTGTTATGCTTTGAATTGAATTGGTTACATTTTGCAACAAAAGAACTTAACAGTTCAAGTGAAGCGCAACTTTCACCCAATCCCTCCACACACATGCAATATGATCCTCAACGATCTATGTATATTATATACACATGCAACAATTGTGCTCTACATTCTTTTTACATTGTGTTCTTTTAAATCGGACCCTTGCAATGGTTAATTCTTCTGAATCGAAATCTGACAGCTTACTCACATTCTTCATTCCCCTTTTTGCATTTTAATGGGTATTTTCTAGTATATTTATATTTATGATAGTCCCTTGACATATGTGTCTGAGTTTACATCCTGATGTCAACAGCATCAAATAATATTCAAATATGTTCTACAGTTTCTTAAAACCATGTCACATTCAATTCTTCAGATATTTTTATACATAACGGCATATCGTATAAAGGGGGTATTTCGAGCCAACTTATGTCAGATATGGTATGGGTCACACAACACAGATAAAAACTCCCCAAAAAGCACTCAGGACAGCAGAGGAGGTTATCAAAAGAAGCCACAGAAAGTTACAAATTATGTGAACAGAAATTCAAGCTTTTGATACACTTCGTACTCAGCTTGAATGAACACTCTTGTCATGCTGAAATTTTACATTTGTGTGCCCCCTGAACTTGAAAACAGAGATATGCTTAAGTTTGCAGTAATTGACAATGATAATTGATTAGGGCACTGACTTAAAAGTGAACATTTTCTCCTCGCATACCTGAATCAAGAGGAAATGCCAGTTATGCGTAGAATACTTAGCTGTATGAATACTTTTGTCCGCAACTGTATCCCCTTGAGTCCTTGGCATATGCCATTATGTAAACTCATGAAGAGAAGAATTTGCCATAGTTCTGTAAAAGAAGTAGAACATAAGTTTGTTGAGATTAGGTAAAAAAAGCAGGTCTCAGATATCCGTGGACTCAGTGTAGTCCCTTGTCATATGCCATAACAAGGGATTATACCAAGATAACAATGGTCATCGTTCAACTGAACAAGTGGAACAAAGTTGAGTTGGAACTAGGCCTACATCTACAATGGATCTCCGATGTTATTCGAAAAAAGTTTTATCTGCCTACTATGCCATGTAATAGCACGTGAGTCACTGAATATGTGAGAACTCTTTTTCACCAAATCCAAATTAACTTTATAAAGTTTTTTGACTGGGTGGGACTTTTTCTAGTGGACCAAGGAAATTTCTCTACTTCAAAAGATTCCATATCATGGCATATGTCTGCCCTACACAGCCTTGGTAAAAACATATGATCCACCTTGAAAGTGCAAAATTTTTATCGCAAATAATGTTTGCACCTATAGTAAAAACAATAGTGTAGTATCCATCTATATAGATAATATACAGTAATAGAAGAAGTAATATTTTTCTACAATAAAAACAATATCAGATATCTGCCAAGTGACTAACTACATGATCTCAGTGCATTTCTCTCTTTTATTGGTTCAGATGTAGACAATTATGAATAAGAGAACAGATGTTCATATTATAATAATTGATCAGTCTCCTCAGGTGCAGCTGATTACATGTGATGCACTGCATCCACCCTATTTGATATATCCAAGAAATACAGAGGGCGAACCAACAACTAACAGATCTTAGATAATAAATTTTCTCTCCTTAGAAGTTGGGTGATCCAACGTTCATATGGATAATCAAGGAATGCATGTAGAGTGCAGCCCTCCAGAGCCAGTTCTTGCAAATCATGATGGCTGATGGATGTTACTATAATAGATCTCTCCTCAGGTGCATCTAATTACATAAATTGTAATGCACTGCATGCACCCAATTTGATATCCATGAAATAAAGAAGACAAGTGTCAGATCTTTGATTGTTGAACTTGAAATTACTTTAAAAGGGGTGAGGAAGAAGCAGACTGAGAGTTGCCAATTTATAAAATGTCTCATCTGAACAATGTCGGACAATATCCAGTATGAAGGATAGATAAATATGGCAAGTGTGGCCCTCTAAGCCCAGTTCTGGGTGCCCATGAGGGTTGATTGATGAGACAGGAGAGAGTGGCGAACTGGGAGTCACCACCTTATCACATATACTGACTATAATTAAGGGATCTTTTACTTGCCCAACACAGACACTAAAAAAAGGGGCCACCTATTTAATCAATCAACTTCCACTAAATCTAGTAAAAGTAAAATCCTGGTATATATATTAAAATATACAGTATACGAGGGGTTTTCCATAAGTTCCGTCCAACTTGCCATAACTTTTACAATATTTAATACAGGAACATGATATTTGGATCAAATAATATTGAAGTAATTTGAGAAATGATCCTGAAAAAATCAGATCACAGAAACAAAAATAAATGGTTAATTTGTTGCCATGGAAACCAAAAGTAATGAAATGCGGCCCAGGGCACTTTTAGAGACAAAAGATTCATTTTATCTTGTCAAATATTCATTTTTTACCAGGGATACAGGACAAGAAATGTATTAAAAATAATCCCTAACATTTCACAAATTCTTGAAATTATGAACTTGACACTGAGTACATTTCCTATAACTTTATATATCCGTTAAAAAGTCAATGCCTCATAGTCCTAATATTGAGATCACTGTTGGTGTTTTGCTGACTTTTTGTGCTTTACGATGGCTTTTCCATAAGTTCTGTCCAACCTGTCATAACTTTCGCTAGATTATCTGCAGAAAGATTATATTAGGGTCAGTTGATATTGGGGTAATTTGCAAATGATTCCCAAAATATCAGATCATAGAAGTAAAAATAAATTGTTTATTTGTTGCTATGGAAACCAAAAGTCATGAAATGCGACCGAGTTCTTGTTAACAGACACATGCTTGATATATCTTGTCAAAATGTGTTATTATTACTAGAGATATAGAACAGAATATATTCAAAATATACAAAGCCATTTCACAACTTCCTAAACTAATGAATGCGACCCTGTAAATACTTTTTCTCATACTTTCTAACCATGTCTAAATAAGATACATCAGTCCTCATGTTAAGGTCTGTTTTGGCATTGTCCATTCTCTTTTCTTAGGTCATCCAAAGTGTGTTTTCTTCATTCAGAAAAAGGTTGTACAATTTCTATTTGGTTCTGTCACTCATACTGTCTTCCTTGTATGTATGATAGAAGGTTCTTACTCTCTCTAGTAGTTTTTATCCAATTAAATTGAAGAAATATTACAGGTATATAAATGGTGTCATCCAAATCCAAAAATTGCTCATCTTGTAAAAAATTAGAAACTGCACAGGTGATGGTAAAGTAACTGAGATGTGACGATGATAACAGTTTCCTTTGTTATTAATGATTTTAGAAATAACTGATTGTATTTCATGACAGAAATTATGAATATACTTTAATTTAATAGGTCAAAACAGAGATAATGTAAGCAGGTGTTTAATTCTTTTTCAGTGAGCACTACAAAATCTGGGCCGCATTTCATGACTTCTGGTTTCCATGGCAACAGATTAAGCATTTATTTTTATGTATATGATCTGATCTTTTGGGTGTTATTTGAGAATTACGTCAGTATTATCTCACCCAAATATCATGCTTCTATATCAAATCTAGCAAAAGTTATGACTAGTTGGACAGAACTTATGGAAAACCCCTCGTATACAATATAATATATGTTCACTGGACATTGCAGAATGATCTCTATGTCATATCGATCCTATATAAGTTATAGGCAACAAACAGGAATTCTCAAGACAAAAATACAGAGACCCAACTTACAAAAGAGTTGCCAACAATTGCGGGAAAAATATCATCGATTCGTGTCAGAAAGAAAAAGTCAGCCAGGAAAAGGAAAAACTAAAGCTGCAAGAAAAACATCATGCCTGTGACTTAAGGAGACGATTGTTAGCTACCATGGTTGCCGAGGCAAGAACCAATAATGCCAAGATGCCAAGTCACAGATAAGTGTCATGTTACTTGTTGAGCTGTTTTGCTGGCTCCAGGTACTTTTTTTTCTGAATATTTACACTGATGTAGAAGGACACATGGCAAGCACTGAGCAGTATATTATGCAGGAATGAGCAAAAGCATACCAAACAAACTTTCTGGGAGTGCGATATTGGACTAAGTTTCTTGATCCATTTTCGTACAATTCGAAAGGCATATCTTGGGAACCATTTAATTTTCTCGTTCATCTCTTTTAGAATTAACCCTTTTGACAACCACACTTTTCTCGTTAATACCTAAAACAGACAAAAATACTAAACGGAAACAAGAAAAAACATCTGAAAAGAAGAAATGACAAGTTGACAAGCTGTTACAAGCAAAGACTCCCACCATCTGCTGAGCCATCACTCAGAGCCATCACTCAGAGCCACTTGGCCGAGCAAAATCAATGGAGTCACATCACGTATTCATAATGAGTTATTGCTGGGGCTGCCTCTGTGGCACCTAGATCAGGAAAATAAATATGCTTAGCGGAAACTGCTGGACAATATGGAGCAATAAACGAGGCAGGCTAATTCCTTTATACAAAGGAAAAGGTGGCAGACAAATCTCCAGTAATCAGATTTGGTGCAACTCCCACAAAAAGCAAAATAAACCTATGGAGAACTGCATGACCATTGATGCAAGGTATGAGTGAGACACTGTCATGTCTGTTTAGACTTCACTTAATAAACTTAATATCCCTGGATAATTACTGAGACAGTATCAAGCAACCTTTTCATAATGGATGGATGAATGATTGGGGCTTTACATCCTGTATTTATGCACTTGGTAGGCTAATTGGGACAGGAGGAGGACACGGCAATGAGGCAAAGGATGACTGAAACAGCCGTCCAACATAGGCCCAGGTGACCCGGCAAGAGCTTGATTCGAACCCTGGCAGTCCAGCATGCTACCACCAGACCAATCCTCCCCCCCCCCAAACTTTTTCGTAAAGAAATACAACTGTAATATGACCTCAGACATCAATGTAGAAAAAAAAAGGCAGATATAGAAAAAACAAAGACTGCAGACAACCCAATATGACATGAGATGAAGGACAGCTACTTACTCAGACCTACTTTTCTTACTGAATTATTAATTGTTCTCCGACGTCTAGTAATCCCAGAACTACTTAGCTTGTCAGTTAGAGCCAATAACATTGGAGAAGTTGCATTCTGTTGCTTGTATTGGATTATTTTATGTATGGGCTTTTATTGAAATAGAATATCAATAAGATACATTTGTCATATTAAGCGAAGTAAAATGCAAGGTATGAGCAAGATCAAGGACTTTGACCGGTACCAACCCAGAGCAAAAACGAATATGTTTGCAACGCAGAAAAAGTACAAAATCAGTATATCCCATAATATTATATGGTATCCCCACTAATATTTGAGTTAAAACTCTGGTCACATGACCACCCCAGTTGCCAGCTATAAACGCCTGCCACAGGCATGTCACTCACCCAAACTATCCGCCTATCCTTCTTTTTTCCTCTCATACTTCACATGGGAGCCCACGTCGGTGTAACTCCTCGCTCATTTCTGTTTCCCGACTCCACCACAGATCTCCCACCAGGGGTGCATGAAACAGCATATTCACATATTTTACTCCTCCACAGAGGGAGCCGCTTCACGTTCCCTTTTTCCCACAGATGGCAGCACCCATCATCATATGTTTTTGCCTGGAGACAGCTCGGACCTTATTCAACAGTCAGGTTGTCCCTATGTTATCATTGATTTGATTGCCTGCTTACCTTGTCGTAACAAATCCTCTTCCTGCAGGCTCTTATTACTACATGGCACCTACCACGAAGAATTCTTCCTGCTACAAATCAGGCTGTAAGGTCTCAGGCAGGCATCCAGCCAACATCTGCTTGCCATCTACAGGAGCATGTCAACAGTTAGCCATTTTCAACTTTAGACACCTAAACGTCACTCTAAATACCAGGTGTCCCTAAAATATTTCCTTACTTTAACACGCCAGCGTCAACAGCATCACTTCACAATAATGCATTGTCAAACTTTTTTCACTAATGGGCATTTTCTAGTTGTAGTACATTAGAAGCACAAAAGAAGTATGTTGCGCAATGACGATTTGCATTGTTGAGAGAATTTTTCACACAAAATTGGCATTTGAAGTACAAATGCAGTTTTTTCGCAGCATATTTATCTAGGCGCCTGTGCCTAGATCATGCTTGTACAACCTGCCATTTCCTGCGTGTTTTTCAACTTCTTGTTTGTGGTGAACATGTAATACAATTGTTTCATGCGTTTACCTTCTAACTTCGTAAACTTGTCAACCGTTCTAGCTTGGATGCTGTAATTGCTATTGATGATGGATCAGTAATAGATCTATGGATTGTGATTGTAAATAGCTGTCCTATTTGCTGTAAATTGGCAGAAACAACTATTTCTGGTCACAAAAAATCCAGACACTGTCCTAGATTTATGCAGTGTCTAGACTGTGTGCACTCAAGCGGAACATGTTAGCATATTAGAACGGGCTGCAGCAAAATGTAAATAAGATGAAAACAGCTTTTGGTGACTCATCAGATTTCATACCAATACATGCTATATGATAGGATCTCTGACCAGCTGGATGGCTGATTCACAATGGAGCATCTACAATGGCAGACAGAGGTTCATCTCATGCTTAAATTGTCAAGTTAACAATCGGCGCCTAGATTTGCAAATTTTATTTGCGCATTCTAGTTACAAAATACAAAAGGAGCTTGTTTGAAGCACTGAATTTGTTTAAATTATGCTTCATTTATACTCCCGATATGCAAATCCAATCGCTTCGAAAATGCTCCCTTACAGGCCACTCTTGCCAAGCAGAGGCACTGATACAAGGGACATAATTGACAATTATTTGCAGTTTGAGAAAGATGCATGTCTGAATGTATTGACTATTGTATGACCTCAAGATGGTCATTACATGAATGGACAAATCCTGTAAAAACTATTTCCATTTCAGTTTGGGCTCACAGATTTGTAACTTTTAAAATGCAGCTGCATGAACAGTTCTTGCATATTATGGTAATTCAATGTCTATTTTGTCTCTTTCAGCCCCAGAAGTATTTGCCTGCGCTCTTGAAGAATGTCCGGGATATTCGTACGCGGTTGACTGGTGGTCTACGGGAGTAACGGCCTATGAAATGCTCAGAGGGAGGGTAAGCACTAAAAATTGATATTGAGCCTAATGTTTTCCAATGCATGTGCCTGTCCGTCTGCCTGTCGCTCTTGTTGTAACAGATAGATAATTGTGGTATGTGCGCACAGGCGTGCACTGTCACGCTGCCATAAGTCCAGTCCTTCGCTCTTGAAGGTTGAATTATCAGATCAGCGAGAGAGAGAGTCCTCAATATGTTAGATAATGTTAGGTAAACATTTGCACCATTAAATTTTATGAAATCACTCCAGGTGTAGGTGATCAACCCCTATAGCTCAGTCAGTAGAGTGCTCGCCTCACAAGGGAGGGACCCGGGTTCAATCCTCAGGCTAGCCATCATGTCATTCCAAGACGTCCTCATTTGCATCAGACGTTAATTGGAGGCGCCGTCTGCCCAACTGGAGACAAGTCACTGACTTAGCTTGGCTACCCACATTAAATAAAAGTGCCTTAACCTTTACCTTTTACCTTTTCCTTTATCATGTTGATCACTTCAGTCTGTTGGTCTGTTTTTAATCAAATTCGACCAATACTCAAGAGTGGTGCTGTATTTTGGCAACTTTTCCAGCCATAGTGGGTCACTTCCTTGACACTTGAAATTTAAGTTTAAAATTAAAAACAAACAGGTTAGGTGTATGACGTTTTTGTTACAAGAGCTGTTTCATTAGATTTGGAGCCATTTGGAGGTCTGGAGGATCTTATCTTGTAGTCTTGTTGCAATTTCATGTCAGACTGAAACAAGCTGACATTGTCGCAGAGACTCTTTTAAATGTATTTTCGAACTTTTAAAACTAGTTACCGAGAACAAAATTGTAGTGATTATCATGAAATTTAGTGATTTATCTGAGAAACATCACAGAATTACTGCTGAATCTATTTCTATGAAATGTTGGAAATCTAGATCAATACGTGATTTAAGATAAAAGCATGCTTCAAGATTAAAGCCTGATTGCCAGACATGTAACATGATTTTTAGCGTCTATTTCTCTTGTTTTATTTGTAATCCATTAATGTAACAGCTGATCCCACAAGATAAAGGAATTTAGATCAATAAAAAACAATCTCTTGAAAGCAAAATGAACAAAAGATTAATTTGGAGCCGTTGTCGTGCTCCTGCGTAAAAAGAAAGTTTTTGACAAATGTCGTCAGCGAAATCTAGGTTAGGTAATTTTAGTTGTGTTACAGTGGTTTCATTAGATATGGGGAATATGGGAGGAGAGGACTGTTTCATTATGGAATTTGCAATTGGCAAGTCATGATGTGTCACCATCACATATCAATGATATACCTTTAGCTTGGGTATCATAGAAGCCGTTTGATGGGTCGTGATCGGGCAGCGGTCATATGGTGTGTCATAACTGATTTTTGTATAAGAATCAGATAGATCTGTAATAATTTTGTTTGTGAGTCATCAACACTAACGTCATGAGGTATAAGGACATTTTGGAAATTTTACCCATTTAACAAGGTTGACACGCGTTTGTTTCTGAACACGCATTAGGGTCACGCGAAATCAGAACTGGCGAGCTTTACTCGAGCAGTTGTCTCGTGGTACAAAAAAATGCAACCCTCGTACTGACCAGTGTTTCAGGAGTAGCTGGAATCACTTATTGTGAGAAATAATTTTGGCATCTTCTCAGCACCTTCTCGGAAACACGAGGGCTGAGTCTGGCGTATTCGGAAAGAAATCCTTGTTTTCCACATCACACGTGTTACCTGTGCAACCTTTCCAAATATGCCCCAAGCAATGCTTAGCAAATCTGCAAACATTGTCTGACAACAACCCTTGCACATATTTATCTGTGCAGAATTTTAAGGTATTACCGCATCTAATGGCAATGTTGTTTTGTTGTTAGAATTTTTCTTATTTTAATGGAAACCAATTTCCTCAACATAATGGATGTACCTTCCTGTCAAGCGTTTGTTTTCTGAGCTTGATGAATTAATTGTCTAACGTTTTAGGAAATGCTTTCGAATTGCTTCCATGTGGATGCGAAACTAAATTGTCAAAGAAATTGATCAATGATGAAATAATGAATAATGTTAGATATTGGTAGAATATCAATTAGAAAGAGAGATGTTTGTTGGATGTTGATGAATTCTATGGCTAACATTAAAGGAAATGTTTTCAAACTCCTTCCGTTTCATTTGAATTCTAATTGTGAAAGAAATTGTGATAGATAATGGGAAGTTGTTGAATATTAATGGAGAATATCAATTATAAAGAAGATTTTGATTATGTCGTTTTGCAAGAATGATAGATTTGACATAATAGACCACTGGTAAAGAGTAAATAATTGCATTTCTCCACCATTCTAAACGTTTAGATTGATTGCAATTTTGTAGGTGTGTTATTTCTTGAGTGTTTTCGTAAAATGTGCCCATGTCACGCATGTAATAGGGAACATGTGGCTGTTTCCATGGCCTAGGGCGTTTTCGGAAAGGTTTCACAAGTAACTCAGGTGATACAGGCAACGAGGATTTGTTTCCGAACACACCAGACTGGACCCTCGTGTTTCTGGGAGGTGTCAGCGTTAATTCTCGAGTGTAGTGTTTCCGGTTACTCCTCGATATTGGGGAGTGCTGGGATCATGAGAGTTTGTACCAAGTGACAAACTGATTCCTGCTCGAGTGAAGCTCTTCCTCTACTCTGGTTCCCAGTTAACCTCGTGCATGTTCGGAAACAAACACGTGCGTGTGTTAAGCGTGTTGCTGATGCAAGTCTTTCTGAAAATGCCCGAAATGTTGCCAGGAACCAAATCGGGAGAGTTTTCCTAAAGCAGGAATTAGTTTGTCATGTGTTGATATTTCTACCCTATTGCACTTTCCACCATTGCGATGGCGACTGAGAATGGATTTTTCAAAACGATACGTTTGCAACTTGGCGTATTCCGATCAACACAACAGAGTAGCAATATTATTCTCTGCCTACAGTCTGGCAAGTTTGAAAACAAATACATGCAGCCTGTGTTACATCAGTGACACGGGTAATCTATCTGAAAATGTGCAATGTGTTTGGTGACCTCCCTCACATCACGTATGCAGCAATGACCAAACTTTCGTCTCATTAATCCATTATGTTCTGATAGTTGGTTGAGAGAATGCTGAGTTAATTTAGACTGAGTAACATTGTAACTTGAAGACATTGAGACATAAGTTGTGTAAGTGAAGCAAAAAGACTGTTTAATCGATATTAAATATTTTTGTGAAGATAAAAAAGTCTTTTGAAATATTTTCTTAATTATTGCAGAGACCATTTGAGATCCATTCTGGCACGACAGCAGCAGAAGTAAACCAAATGTTCCACAGGGCAACTGTCCACTACCCAAGCAGTTGGGACGAGGGCATGGGAGATCTGCTGTCTCATGTGAGTTCAACTCAAAATTCATCAAGGATCTTCAGAATTTTTTTAATATTTTTGTTTTCGGAAATAAACTTTTAAAAATTTGAGGCTGACTTTCCTGACCAGGTCATCTGGACATATATTGGAGAATAGTTTCAATCATCCTTTATCTCAGTAGAGCGTGCTCTTCCTTTCCTGGTATATACCAAGTGCATAAATACAGGACATAAAGCCCCAATCGCCCAATCCATCCATCCACAACCATGATGCGAAGCGCGATTTATTTGTTTCGGTCATGCTCAGCCTGAGCCTAATAATAGTAAAATTAGTATTTTGAAACTTTTAAGGATGACACCTATTATCGTGTTCTTAATGTTTTCAAGATTAAACTATTTAAATTTCTTATTTCAGTTACTAGTCATAAACCCTGAGAAGCGGATGTCCACCCTTGACGCCTTGACCTCACATTCCTACATGGCAGATATGGACATGGATAAGGTCCTAAACAGGGCTCTTAAACCGGCTTTTATCCCTGCTGTGAGTAAAGTACTGCTGAATTAAAAATCTTTTGACTTCTGATCAGTAACTTTAAATGATGGCATGCATGAGTAGGCTGAAGCGCCCCTACTGCACAAACCAATTTCCCATCAGAAATTGTTTTGTTGTATATTTAATGTTTGTATAAAATAACTTATATTATTTCCTCTTGTAAGCATCTACTCATGATAAGCAGCCTTTCCTGCATAAGAACCCTTTGGAGGAATGTTGAAATAAAATGTTTTAATAGCGTATCTCAGTGTATATATCAACCTGTGGCAATCGACTGATGCATCTTTCTCAATTGGCCTACTTATATTTGAATGACACATGTATCACTGTGTGATATCTAGTTGCCAATAAAGTCTGTACATTTTGCCTTTCCAGAAAGATCATTTGAATTGCGACCCTACCTTCGAGCTTGAGGAGATGATAATTGAAGCGAAACCTCTTCACAAGAAGAAGAAACGACTGGCCAAGAAGAACTCCAAGGATAAGGAGAATGTTAATGTACGGAAATGTTCTAACTTCTAAGGGGGTTCAGACATATGTAACATTTTGAGGGGGAAGCCCAACCTGGAATTGAACCCCGGTGCCCCGGCATGGAAGGCGAGCGTGTTAACCATTAGACCAATGAGTCACTCCTTGGTCCGAGGGCCAACATCACTCCACATAAAAAATGTTTTGTTACTTTGGTCGTTAACCAAGCGGCCTGTCATGTCAAATATGAAGTAAGTTTTTCACTGATTTCTCAGCAAACAGATGTCTTGGAAACTCAACTTTTTCAAGAACATGCTTTGTGCTGTGATTTGTACCTGATTTTCATTTTTTGCGATGCTTTCTCCATTTTCGGAAATGTCATTTTGTGATGCTACCAAAGAATGAATTGTGGATCAATAAAAGATATTGTTGTCTAAGGAAAAAATTAACCATTCCATTTATTATTTTTAGGAGGTCGACCCTATGCAGAAAGTACTGGATGATATCAACAGGGATTTCAAACCGTACAACAGGGAAAAGTAGGTCATTTGTGGAATTTAAACTTACAAAATCTCTATATTCAATCAGTGGTAATGGAGGAAAAATAATAAATTGAGAAAAAGCCTCCTGAATATACAATTATGCGTCTGATACAAATTGCCCACATCTCAGAAGGTGTGGTTCTAATTTCGAAGAAAAGACGGGACTACTCAGTCTGCTTAGTTTTAGAAGATTTGATATAACTTGATTGATTTGTCGAGGCTGATGCAGCGTTCAAGCTAGGCCATTTTAGCATGGCGCCGCGCCATGCCCAACCTTCGTCCGCCATCCCCCCCCTCCCCCAAATAAAAAAATATGAAAAAAACAATTTTTTTTTTCAAAATTTTTGGAAATTTTTTTTATTTTATTTTTGAAAAGTGCCCTCATTTCTAGAAAATTGTATGCCCCGAATCAAATCTTAACTGTAACACTGTGATGTTGGAATATTAGCATGACTCTGTTTTGGGCATCCTACTCCTATATTTCGAATAAAGTAGGAAAATTTTTAATGTGACGTGTTTTGTGTTATTTCTTCTAGAAATAACTCTTGTCATACACAAGCGCTAGTGCATGGAAATACAGTTGTATACAATGTGCTTGTTATTAAATCATGTCTTTTTTAATTACAGAGATCTTGCGGAAAATGACCAAAAAGTTGCAAACTCTGGAGAGGGCGAAAATTGCGTCAAAGACAATGGAGAACCTACGACAACAACACAAACAATGGAGAATGACGTAAAAAGTGATGATGTCATGAAAGATGACTTCACAAAAGATGTGAAAAGTGATGATGTCACTAAAGAGGACGTCTCAAAAGGCGAAGCTCAAACGAGTAATCCGCAAACCAATAACTCACATGAACAGTTGCAAAACAACGCACAAAGCAATCACGTAAATGGCACAGAGGGAAGTTGTGTAAAGACTGAAACATCAGAAAATAACAAAACAGCAACCGATAACGCCACAAAATCACCCCAAAGTCCCGATAAATCATTAAATGGTGGTGATACTGAACACACCAGTTCGAAAAACCAAGAATCATCGCCAAAAGTCGATTCTGTACAAACTGAATCATAAACCCTTAGCCGGAGTGGCCTGGACTGAATAGTTTTATAGTAAATGTACATAAAATTGTCATACTAAAAGGCTGTATTTATGTATTATAAATGTAATTAAACATCATATTTGTATTTGATTAGAATATTTTCATTATATTGTCATTGATATGATTTACTTGCTATGTAAGGTTTAAACTTCCCATTGTCTTTGATTTACTTGCTATGTAAGGTTTAAACTTCTTACTATTTCTTTAATCTGAAAATATATTCCAAAAGTGTTCAGTATGTATACACGCATATGATTAAACATTCTATTTTTTGTTGGATCCTGCGATTTTTACATAACTAAGCATTGTCAAAAGCACCTCAAAGTCAGTTCTATTGATCTATTTTTGCATTTTTTTTTAATGCCAAGATCTGTTTCATTGATACGTTTTCAGTTCTTTTATATTGCATTTAAAATGGCGATAGAATATTTTGGTCGTCATTTCGAGATCTTGAAAGTCATCATACAAACTGGAACATTTTATGAGGCCACTGATCCTCAAGATGAGCTTGAGAAAACTAATGTAGACTTTGCAATTTTTATTCTGCTTCTCTGCAAGAATCGTTATTCTGAAGAATTTCAGAAATTTTACATTGCATTATTTTCATTCAGTATTGAGTTGTGTTCTTAAAATAGCTGCCTTACAGAACAGTGAGAAGACTTATCTAATAATACTTGTGTATTAACCAAATATTCATAAGCATTTATGGTTTATATATGGTGTGTTCAAGAATGAATGGTGTGTTTACACATACTTCAGTAGGAAAAATCTCAGATATTCTTTTAATTTCTCAGCTATGTTTGTATTGTTATAATCAGGCATTAGTGAAAACTATATAAAATTATAGTTTATTGACTGATTTATTTACCATTCCGTTGCAGTAAAGTTTTTACTTCATAAAAATATATTTGACAACTATTTTATTCACAAAAATTGCAGATAATATTTCGATTTATTTTACTAGATCCCCTTTTGTTTTCTTGTGTTTATATTGAAGCAATACTTTCCTTTAACTTTGATCAACTTTTTGTGTTCCCTTGAATACTGGCATTTATTTGCGGATATTAAACTGAGACACTTTATTGTAATATTGGAAATGTATTTATGTCATCGTTTTAATAACAGTGCATTACTATGTTTGTATACATATTTTGATAATTGGTAAAAAACATGATATCAGGTTGATATTAATCATATTATCAGGTTTTTAATATCATATCTTTCTGATATATATATCTAAATGCATTATTTCAGCTGGAGATACAACATAGATTTTAATTTTCATTTAAAAATGTTGGTTATTTAAGAATTATGAAAGGGTCAATCATAATTATATTAGTTATGTGTTTTGAACATGTTATTTGATTGGAATGTTTTGAATACGCAACCTTCCATATATACAGGACCGTTGGTCGTTGGTGTGTGTGCATTAAAGGAAGTGGAATAATTTCTGAGAAGCATTTAAAATTAATTATTCCAAATGATCTTATAAAACGAGGAATCAACTGTCTTATAAATCGAGGATTGTCTGATAAATTGAGAAATGGTCGAAGAAAACAAGAGTGGTCCAATGAATCAAGAAGTGGACATATAAATCAAAGAATGGTCTTATAAATTGAGGAATGGTCTTTGAAATCAAAGAATGGTCTTGTATAAATTGAGTGGTCTTTATACGTTTAAAAGAATTTTGCAGCTGTATATACATAGGTCTAGTAGGCTGTATGAATGAAAAATATTAGTAGAGAAAGATCTTTTTGATGTTGTCTCGATTTTATACCTGAATATGACAGCAAAATTTCAACGTAGGTAGGTGTGTCTGTTGAATTAAAGTATAAATGGATGTTTATCAATGAAAAATACATTAGATCTCTGTCTCTAAGTTTTATTATGATATTGGTAAGGTGAATCGAAATTTAGAATATCATGTGTTATCTTTCCCTCGAGTCATAATTTTACAATTAAAAAAAAAATTGTTATGAAAAATTAGGGAATGATTGTCAGAGATTTAAAAAAAAACTTACTCTGATCAACAGTCTTTAAGATTTCAATTCAGTGTTGTTAAATTTTATTTTCCAGTGCAATTAATTTTAATTCCACCCTTTGAGAAGAAAATGTGGATTCATGAAGAAATGTTGATTCAAGTTGCAATCAAAACCAATGTATATGTAGGCCCATATTCTATTTTATGCTGTTATATAAGGAGTGTAGGTTTTTGAGAAACAAAGTTGATATGAGACTAAAGATAATGGCGAATGAACAGTAATAAATTACTAATAATGGAAGACTTATAATTTAAGGTTTTTTGCCATGCAAGAAGCATAATTTATTGTACAAAAAAGATATCTATTTACTTATTTGCTATTGCAAGCAATTCATATTCATTGTCATGACACTGAAAGCATTTAATTCGTAGAATGTAAAATAATGGTTTTGAAAATTTCTTAAAATTCTGTTTATCAAAGCCAAGTATACAATGCTCGTTCAGTTAAATTTATGTTTATAATACAAGAATCCTTTACCATGACAACTGCCAAAACCATTTATAGAACAGAAGACTTGATGTGAATTTTACTTTAGTTGCCAAGAACTCAGTCATAGCTTGTTTATAATTAAAGACAGTATATATATATAGGCCTAGAATGCCTAGATATGAATATTTCTTAAATTTTTTAGTCTGTTTTCCAATCTTTTTACCTTTATTTTACCTTCAAAAAGCTTTTATAGAAGGTAAGTATATTTATGTGTCAAATTTTATCTTGGTTGCCAAGAGCGCTGCAGATCCATATTATAACTATAATTTATATTGGCTCAAATTTTTGTTTAATTTTTAATGCATCTCTAATTCTAAGAGATTTTTTAAAAAATATGTTGTTATAAAGACTGTCTAAAGCATTTATGGAATGTTATAATGATTGCAACATTCTGAGAATATAAATTTATTTACAAACTTGTCACTTACTTGTGTTAATTGAATTGTTGTATATATATTAAAGTGTGAAAGATGTTTATAATATGGAGAATAATATATAATGTCAATGTACCAAATAAACATTTGTACAAGGTAATCTGTAGCATACTTTTTTGTGATATTTCAAATTTTGGTGAATATCTTGGGATTAGTTAGTCAGTTAATTCCTAGGGTCATCGATCACTGCGATTGTCATCCGTGTATGGGGAAGCTTAAAAATGGTTGATCTAATTATATACAATCTAATTCTTGTTGTGGAAGACCGGACGTCCTCCAACATAATCTGTGACTAAATTGTGAATGAAATATTACTTTGTAGCATTCATTATGGCAACTTGAAGTATCCCAAAGATTTTAGATAACTTTACGTTGCTGAAACATATCACTTAAATTTATAAGAGACTGCTGGCCAAAACTTTCCCAATATTATATACTAGAGGACCCCCATGCTTGTTGGAATAAAGAGGTAGGCCTACAAATTAGTAGCAGTGTGCAGTATTGTGGTTTATCATTGTGGCGCTGACCTGCGTTGCCCTGCAGCGTAAATGATGATTGGAAAGGTGTTGCCGTCTGGTGAGTGTAGGATTACAAAAACTACTGTAGGTGCAGAACTCATGGATGTTAAGTAGTGTGAAGGTAAAAATGCGTAAAGGAAGAGTAAAGAGGAAGATTGACGTATGACATGGCCTGATCCATGGATAATTGAGGATTCCCATGCAGAACGAAAAATCAGGCAAAAAGCTTAATTTGTAATATGGAATGGGACATATAGAATTAGCCAGTCGATAGGGGAAAGTAGAAAGGATGGAAATTGTGTAGTTTTGTTAAGTTGGTTGTTAGTGTCCTGATTTGTAAGAAAGAACCTGTTTTGTATTGTTTATTTGATGCCTCCCTCTTCTGAGCCCAGGGAGAACAATGCACTACCACTATTGCAGCCACGTGAATAGAGCTGTGTGGATAGCATACATGTGTGGATAGGGTGTTAGAAGTAACAGATAGTTGTGTAAAGAGAAAAATCTGTAGAGCTTTTGAAAAGATGAAGATTGATGTATAGTAGGGTGCATCAAATGCCCCATGATTTTTTTTAACTGATCCGATCAATTTACTCTAGATGCAAATTTGTTCTACTATAGGAATAAACATTTTCTGCAAAATTTCATTGACATATAAGAAGGCTTAGGGGTGCCACCACAGCTTTGAAAATCTGTATTACGAAATATTCCGAAAATTGACAAAAAACGTCATATCTCAGCAACTAATAGAGCTAGAGACCTAATCTTGGCACCAAAATTTCCGCAGTACCCAAGTTTATATTCAACTTCCATACATATATAGGACCTAAGTAGATTATTTTTCAAGATATTGCAAAAAAACTCGTATTTTTGTAACAAATAAGCAAAAAATATTCTCCGAGACATGACAGAAGTAATTTTTGTCCAAATAAAAATGCTAACCAAGTAACACAAGCCAAGTACTTCTTCCTAGAAGTATTATGCATGTATATATATATATATACATTACATAAATGTTGCTTTTGTAAAAGCTTCCACTTCCTTGCCAACTATATATATGGAAAATATCAGCATTGCCATAACAAATTCTGGTTCCGGTAACTAGCGGAATGAACCAACCCGGCCAATCTGAAGCTTGAACCATAGAATATCTCATTATCATTCATCTAGCATCTAGCTTTCAGTTTAACTTTGTAAGGATGTGGCATGCTGTGACAATGGATACTACTGTAACTAGAGGACTTTTTGAGGAACATAGCAAAGGAACTTGAAGACTATTTTTTACTTTTGAGTCAGTCCACATGTTGCGGGTGCAGGAAAAGATGAAAGTATCAGCAACAACCTAATGAGCAAGCTAAAACTGAACCATATTATTAAGAACAAAGACAGCATTAGGGACCGTTCAGAATTTATGACTGGGGGGGGTGGGAGTTTTGCTGGAACTTCCCGTCAAAAATTGATACCCCCCCTTGAGTTTCATGCGGATTTTTAGTACCCCACCCCTAGGTTTCATGCGTATTTTTAGTACCCCCCCCCCCCCCCGGACATAAAAAGCAATGCACACGTATATACTGTTATGCACAGCCACGCGAACAGATTCGCGGACTTTTGCGAGGAAAAAAATCCAAATAAAAGGAGTTTATGAGTGTTTTTCAACATTTTTTCTTTGTTAGAATTTCTTAATCCCCCCTTGGAAGTGTTGTCAAAAATTAAAACCCCCCCTGTAAACACGTGTGAAAAGTTAGTACCTCCTCGGCCAAAACTCCCACCCACCCCCCCAGTCATAAATTCTGAACGGTCCCTTATTGATATTGGTTAATTATTATATAATACATATATTATTCTGCAAGTTTCAAATACACCACTGTAAGACTAACATCGTTGAGTTGATGATGTCTTTCATTTAGTTAAAAAATATATTTTAAAAACTGCTGAGTAACTAAAAGGCAAAGCATGCAATCCATAGATTTGGTATTACTTCAGTTGATGTGGACTCTGAACAGCAATACGATATGTTTGAGTGACTTTCTTGAGAATATAGGTGTCATATAGGAAAGTTCTGCTTCTTCTGTGATGTACCTATCCAGGCAAATTGTATCTTTGTCATACTGGACACCGTGTTGCCACACTGTAAAATTTGAAATTTTGAGTTAGCTCAAATGATTGAGATGGTTGCACAATTTGTTTGAGCCATGATAGCTTGCCGTTTTGAGTTATGATAATCTTCATGTTGTTATAACTTGCAAACAACAAGCTATCTTGGCTCAAAGGAATTGTGCAACCATCTCACTCAATCAATTAAGCTGCCTCAAAATTCAAAATTTACAGTGCAGCAATGTAGAAACTTTCGAGAAATTCAAGTAGTTTGAGTCTCAGAAACAACGGAAAAGCAAAATAGATAAATTATTGATCAATCTTCAGTACAGGGCTGCAGGCATATAATAATTTATTATCTAAATTTTTTGTGTGTTAATACCTATACCGTAGTCAATCATAACAATTAACATGCAAAATGCCACGCATTGTATAGAAAAATAATTTCCCAGCACGCTTGAAGTTGACAGGAGAAAGGCATTGTTAGAGTTTTATAAAGTTTTTTGTGTATCATAAAATACAGATTATAAGACATTTGGTGTTACTCGACTGAAAGTACATTCTTAATATAACATACTTTGGAGCAACATGACTAGTATCAAGAATGAAACTTCAACCCTTTATCTGTGGCTTAATTACACATTATCACTTGAAAGTCGGAACTTCCTTCAAGAAAATTCTTCCTATGTGCGAATGTAGGTGTTGCAACGTCATCACTGCAACACATTCGCATGTGCACTTCAGCAAAGTGATTCAGTTTCCTCATTACAAAATACACGCATGTCTCGATACATGTACCCACTTTCTGCTTCTAATCACACATCTTCTGTTATCTGAATTGAGCATTTTTAAAGAGCACATTTCCAGTTCTGCTTCAATTTCCTGTCATTTAAAGACCAGGATCATTCATGATCTTGTCAGTGACAAGCAATTTCATTTTTACGAAACAAAACCTCCTGACATCAGAATACCATTCTAAATTCTATGGCAACAAAGGAATAGCCAATTAATGGCTATTGCCATATCAAAACCTGATCATCATCATGCTGTGGGCTCTGACTAACTGGAAATTTCAAAGGTTTGAAGCTTATAAGCTTTAGCTACCACAAAGTTTAGGCATAACAAAATTGCAAATTTGTTTAATTTGTATAGTTTCTGTAGCAAAAGATTTAACTGGAAATACTTATTTGTACAGCAGCTCATGTGTCAGTAAGACACCTCCTTTAAAAAAAATGCCACCATAGTTTAATTAAGACAGGCAATTGTTCATCTGTTAAACATGTAAAAGACCACTAAAACGCTACAAATACAGATTTATAGCAAATATTCATGGGGGTGGTGGCGCCCCTAACGCAAGTCAGATCATACTGAAATTTTAACTGGGGTGCTTTTTCATGAGGTAGAACAATTTTAGAACTAGAGTAAAACTGATTTCTGACATGAGGGCATTTGATGCACCCTAATGTATAGCATTGGCAGATTCATGAAGAATTGGGGATTTGTATACAAAAAGAAAATGTGAGCAAACAACAAAAATATAAGATAGGATTCATGCCTTTACCATGGGGCAACAAATTTTATAGAAGAAGGACGACCAAAAGTCACCGAAATCATTCAGAGACTGGCTTATTGTGGTTAATTATACAATTATAATATGATTCGTATTAAGTTATAACACTGTTCAGCATATTCTCATGAGATCTCAGAAAGAGGTGTTGCTCACCACAGGTTACACAGTCAGTCGAAGAATCTAAGAAAAATATTGAAATTAGTTCAAGTAAATATCACTTTATTAAGACTTGTAACTCGACAACATTGCACAGATAAAGAAGCACTTTATAGATCAGTAATACTGCTTAAAAATCACCTATAGATGAAAGACATAATTATTACCCTAAACAGATCTTTAAATTGATAGATTAACAGATAGATTGACGGATGGGATAGATGCTAGGAAATGTAGGTCGGTCGGTAGGTAGACAGATAGATAGGCTACATACATAGATAGATCAATAGATAGACAGATCAATAGATAGATAGATAGATGGATCAACAAACAGGATAGACAGATAGATTAATAGACAGACAGATTGGAAGCAAACAGTGCAGTCCTCTGCTTGAGACTATGAAATGGGTCACTATCAAACTTAATAAGAAGGGCCTTATGAACTAGTCCGACAAAGGCTGACTTAAAATGAAGTTTTGACGGCAGTCTTGATCCCGCCAGTAAATTTTCGTTTACTTACGAACAAGCTTCACACATTAATTGCTAAAATAAATCTGATAACGAAATGACATTTTGGAAAACTTACAAGTATTATTACCTGTAATAAACAATTTACGGGTAGCCTATAATATGTTTGTTTCAAGTAGCTACAATATTAATGCTACATGCACGTGTAATGCTCAAAATCATATTCTATATAGGTCCAAATAATTTGAGCTTACAGAAGGCACGTCATCAAATATGAAGAATCACACGAATAGACAATTTGAGGTTCACAATATTGAAATAAAATAGGATAATAAGAGCGATGGAAATATAAAATTAATACAGTGGTCCCTGCGTTATAAGACTGCCCCTTCTGCGGCCATGAAGTGGTCTATCGTGGGGGTGCGGTCTCTCGTGGGGGTGCGGTCTCTCGTCACGGTGTAAATGCACTAAAAATACTACTTAGTGCGGGAGGCAGGCGGTCACATGTATACGGCAAGGCGGTCTTACAACAGGGGGTCTTATAGCGCAGCGACAATTGTACATGAATCAAAACACTAGTAGTAATATCCCCAACAATAAATTGTCACTGGGCCATTTTTCATGACAAGTAAGGCAGATAATGTTCCAAGATAAATTGCACAAGACATTCTTTCAAAGTAAAAATAAATATTTCATCTGAAGTCTTAACTAGTATTTACATTCATATTACACATTTTAAATATTTACAGTTCAGGGGAGTGTCTGACATATCTTCCATTGGGAAAGTGGGGTATGTCTACATGAAGCTTTGGAATATAGATTTTTTTTCAATGCATAGAAATAAAATGTTAAAAGAAGATTGGAGTGTGAAAATTAGAGCATTCTCCGGGTCTGCTGCCCAGAATCTGTCTAAGTTTGTAGTTTTCAGTTTTCTAACTCATTTGAATGACTAAAGCACAATACATAATAACGCAGCTAACATATTTTTAACATGAATATTTCAAGTTATATGGCAAAAGCATCATAAATTATTTACATAAATATGGTATTATTGCAAACAATTACAAAATGAGGTATAGTTCTACATCTAGTTGTTTATAGCATTTATACTATTGTATAGCAATCGTACTAAAATCTTGTAAGTAAGTAAACAACAATTTGCGCAATTTACTTTCGGCAGTATACAAACGACTAGGCTTATTTGTCATAAAAATAAAAAGAATATCCAACCACATGAAAAGTTTTGCATTTCACAAGCAGAATAAATTAAATTTACGTTAAAAAGGTATAATTTGCCTCCTAAGTAAGCCATTGAAATTTGGCATATCTATATTTGAAAAAAATATTCTATTTTCAGGGTTTGAAACAGTTAAAACAACCAAAATATTGCTAAAACGTTAATGTGAAACAAAATTTACATCACATCAATATTTCACACCATCACATAAAACCTTGGTGTCGTATTGGCCATCACACTCATGTAACTTCACTGACCTTCACTTTGGCAACATAGCTTCAAAATTTAAAAGCTAGTCTTTTAAAAGATCATTCCCTAAAATCATACTGTTGCACAGTTCCTGCTGTAAGCACAGAAATCACAATATCACAAGTTTCGCTAGTGTCCATTAAAATTAGTGTGTACTAAACTGGTCAAGTGTACAGATAATTTTGGTGTCGACGTTCAAATATTTCTTCTGCAGCTAACTGTTGTTCTGTTTGCAAGCGACGGTAAGGACATTTGTACATCGTGAGAAGAAAGGTGGCGCCAAGAGCTGCGACTCCGGCAAAACATAAGTTCGGAACTGTAAAACAATTTATTAAGATTTTAGAAACTGAAAAGGACACAAAACAAGAATCAAGGGAGTCAAAGCCTGTAAAATAAAGGAAACCAAGCTTAAAGCAGTGTTTTTATTGTTCAGGTTCAACTTCTTCACAGGTGTGGTTTTAAAACCAGACTTACTCGTCATTTAATTCTTCACACTCCTTTCAATTTTTTAAATGGAAGATGGTGAACATCAACGAAATGTTTAAAAAAATATTAAAAAGCCTTGAAGAATTGTTTTAATAGCTAAGCTTATAGTAAGCTAAGAATTACCGAGCGCTCCTTTTTATTACAGGTTGAGGTTTCAAATAACTAAAAAAATGCCAAATAAAAAGTACCTTGATAATCCTGTGGAATGTTTCCTCCGCATATATTCTTATCAGCATGGAAGGTGGAACTCACGTAAGGCGCAAGAGACTGCATCAAAATCACAAAGACGATCCCTTGGATTTGCCTGGTTGAAATCAAACAAATGAAAACATTCAAAATGACATTAATTTTTCGGCTGATGATTGAGCTACTATTATGCCCATTTCTTTTTCTGCGTACAGCATTTTTGGAAGATTGTTAAGATTTGAAAAGCTCGCTCTGTTGTTAGGATTATAGTGTAAAATAAAATATATAATGGCATTGTCGACATAATTCACATTTTCTCGAAGGAGGCTTCCTTTCTAATATATATATATATAATTTATTTCCTTTACTAATAAGTCAAGTACAAAACTTTACAGCCACTAACTTTGACAATGTTGCTGCACGTACATGCTGGATGACAATTTTTAAATATTAATAATCTTGATACTTACCCAGAAATAATCAGGAATCCGGAACTGGTGGCTTCAGCAACGGGATATGAAGATTCAACTCCTAACTCGAGACTAACCGGATAAAGGGCGAACGCAAAAAAACCAAAAGAACAGACTGTCAGGATTATCCACGGCTGCATGTTGGCGTATCTGGATACCTAAAAAAGAGAGAGATAGACAAAAAATAGACAAGATGGATAGTTAACTGATTGTTGCTTTATGTCTTGTATTAATGCACTTGGTAGGCTAGTTTGGAAAAGAGGACATGAGGTAGACACATCAATGAGGTGAAGCACAGTTGAAACTGCTGTCCAACATAAGTCCAGGTGACCGCGTCAGAGCTAGAACCAAACCCGAGACCTAGCAATTTGAATGCCGGAGTGCCGCCAACTGATCTAGCTAACCTAACCTCCCCTTCCCAATAGATTATACAGTGTAGATGTGATTGTAAGACAACTACAGACTGGATTCTATCATTGAATGTGCACTGCAGTCCTCCAAACAAGTAATTGGAGCTATCTAGGAGGTAAGTCAACTTCGAGGAAGTGGCTTTAATCAGTATTAATTATTCATACAAGACTGCCAAATAGTCTGCCATATCCATATTATATACGTTTCTATGACCACATTTTCCATTGTTCATTTGAACTGTTATCAGTTGATTTTGATCTAATCTTGATATATTTTGAAATCTCATCGTTCATGAAAACATAAATAACAAATAAAATTTATCAAATATTCTACACTTCAGCAAAGCCTTCAGTGATTTAGTCAGACACACCCACAAAGCTGACCAATGACCAGGCCTTCAAGCATGTTATGCAAATGAGGCAGATTTCGCTGTTTACCGCATTTCCGTAATGATTAGAGGTGTGATACCTATATGGGTAGATAGATCTCTCTGAGACCTTTAAAATGGTAGGTCATACGTCTCTGAGAAGTGAATAGGTGCTTTGCAAATTGCCGGTAAACTTTTGAAGTGGAGAGGAATCCTAGGCGCTGATTGGCTGTGACGCTATGACGCAAAATTTTATGATAATGTGCGACGATGGAGAGATTTGTCTAGGGTAGATTCTCTGGGTGATATTCTAGTGCCTTGTTAAAAAGACTATACACTGCGTTCCCAATTATTATGCAACTATGCTTTTTTGTAATATCTCAAAAAGAAATAACACTATTTGGATATCCTTAACACACAATGACATTTGTGCCATTAAGCTAATATTCTGTGACTTTCGTCCAATTCGGTTGTTTCAGTGAGGAGTTATGCTATATAACCTGGTTTTTGGGGTGTTCCCAATTATTATGCAATTGTTTGAAAATCATCCATTGCTACCCAAAATCAAACAAGTTGATTATGAAATGACATTAGAATGAACCTCATAACACTAAATAAAAAATGGAACCATCATTTCAAACATGGATGCCTTCATGACCAATAAATCAATATGATACAGCTGCATTGAAAAACCATTGAAATTGGCTTTTTTCTCAATAAAGAAGCGTCCCATGTTCTTAAGAAATTTAATATCAATAAAATTTCAGCTTAGAATACATCTATAGCACACTATAGTCATACTGTGCGATGAAACACCAAATCTGGTATCTTTATAAAATATGACAACAAATCAAAAACTCACACTTCAGTTTCCCATTGTAATAGCATTGGCAATTGGATGTGCTAAATTCATTTCAAGACATTTTTCAGATACAGTGGTGCAACTTAATTGCCATTGTTTTACAGGAGAATTCTAAACCTAAGGAAAGTGGAAAATGAGTCAGGTAATGATTTTGCACTTTGGCTGGATAACTGAGGCTTTTTACTGCAATAAAACTGTAATTTCAATGTTATTTCAATGCAGGAGAATAACATGGATTTCTTGGTTATGAACGCATCTATGTTTGAAATGATGGTGATACTTTTTCTTTTGTGTTATGGATTATATGTTGATGACATCTTCAGATGAGTTTGGGTCATTTTGAGTGGCCATGGATGCTTTTCAAAGAATTTGCATAATAATTGGGAACACACCAAAACATCAGTATATATATAACTCCCAAATGAGCCATGGAATATAGGACAAAATTGACAGGATATTAGCTCCATTGTACACTTATCATTATGAGTAGAGGATATCCAAATAGAGTTATTTCTTTTTGAGATAATGCAAAAAAGCATAGTTGCATAATAATTGGGAACGCAGTGTAGATGCACATGCACTTAATTCTATTCTTCAATAATAATATGCTAGCAAACAATACAATTTCATCCAGCTTTTATGACACACTATGAGGAAAATTACAATGGACAAATGTCACGACACACTTCAAAGAGTAACTTTTTATGAAGAAATCTGTAATTATACCACAAGTAAATATTTAAAAGTAGATTTATCATCTGCCATCAATCCTAGACACAAACAACTTTCTAAACAACATTTAAAATATAACTCACCATTGCAAATGCTATTGCAGAAATAGCCATGAAGGACACGCCGATTTTTGCAACTTCTTCAAACTTCTTGGATTTGTCGACAACAATTCCTGCGATGGCCGCCCCTACAACTCCTGCTACTATAAATAAGGCACCGACCAAACCGGCAAATTTCTGAAATTAATGAGAAATAAATTGAATAAATATTATGAGAAAAGTAAAGAAACTGGCAACAATTTGATACAAAGAAAATCCAAACTTGGTATAAACTTTAAAAAAATATCTAAATTAATGTTTTGTAATAATTTTAAAAATTAATTTGTAATTTAGAACTAGCTTGTTCAGTCAAGATCTATCAATCTATAGTTTCTATACTCACATCAGTGTAACCCAGCGGACACAACATCTGTTCCAACAGAGTAAAAAGGGCATTCACAAGACCCATTCCGAGACCAAAGGCCAAAGCTAGCACCCAGTAAGACTTGTTTCGTAATAACTGAAAATAAAATATATATATATTCAAAATGTGTTAAATTGAAAAGATCAAATCTTCAATACAGGAATTCATTCATAACAAATAAAAAGAGGGTTCTAACTAAATTACTGAGCTTCTACAGTCTGTTGGGTTTTTTTTTGTTGCATTCCGATAAAGAATCTGGGAGAAAAGAAATCCAATTGATAATGAAGCTGTAGAAACTGTTAATTTCCAAAATTTACCAGACATTACTTTTCATAATTTTACTGATCAATCTTTCAGTATTAATGTGGAAACCACAGAATAAATTGCAGTTAAAAAGTATTTTGTGCAACAAACTTGTACCATTTTTAAACCCGCACAAAATGAGGACGACTGTTCCTCGGCACTGGCTGTAGGGGGCGTTGGTGGTGTTCCACTGCAAACCCCAAATGTCGCCATGAGAACCCCTAGACCAGCAGGAATGGTGTACATTTGCATCTAAAAAAATGAAAGAGGCAAATGCAAATTTTGTGGAAAATGGTAACAAAACAATCAATCAATAAATCACTCCCACAATCTCTCAATAAACCAACCAATCATCTATATAGTAGATCTATCTATTTTTAACTCACCAAGAATGGTATATCTCCTCTGTGTTCCACTAGATGGGGTGATAGAATATTTGCAATCATAATTCCTACTGGATTAGCTGAAAAGTAGAGAATAAGTAAATTTAGCAATTACACAAATAAAATTTATGAAAATTTTGATTGAAGCAAATTGCTCTCCATTCTTCTTATCTTATCTTATATGACATCTGTAGTTGCAATAAGTCATGATAAATCAATAGCATATCACTTTAAACTTCCTTTCAAGTTATCTACAAGATATTTATTAGCATCTTGTAGTAGTGTATAATTTGGGCATGTTGAATTAGCCGTTCAAGTATTTACTTTGAATTATTCAATACAATACAGCAAAAATGCCGAGAGGTTAAAGACCCTCTGTCATCTTTTTCGGCATAGAATTCAATATTTATGGAGTAAACACCAAAAAAAAAAGCAGAACTTTATCCCAATCTTAATCTTATAATTTGTAAATGCCAAAGCATGAAGATGGCACCATCTTGATGCAAAAAAAATGTTACAGACAAAAATATGGAATAAAATATGAAAAAATAAGTTTTGGATAAAAAAAAATTCTGGAGGAAGAATGTGTGGAAGAAAAACATTTAGAAAAAAAAGGTTGAAGTAAAAAATTTAAAAAAAAAAAATTGCAAGAAGAAAGTGAGCTTACCCATAGAAGACATCATGTTTGCAGTTGCTCGCTGATTTTGGCCAAACCAAGTAGCTGCAAGTTTCGTCGGTACAAATAGGAGAAATGGTTGAGCGACCGCAGAGATTGATTGGCCTGACAACACGAGAGGAAACATCCATTTTTCTTCCATGAAGGATAAAGAACTGACAACTCGTAAACCAGAGCCAATCACATTCAGCCATGATGCAAGGATGATCTGTAAATGTATAGAGTAAAATCACACATCAATAAACACCTGAATCATCTAATCTTTTAAAAATTAATGTTGACAACCTAGACTGCTTCAATATAATTCCTGCTATTTATTAGAGGCATGATTGATGATTGAAGATACAGGGTTCAGTGGCGTAACTAGGGGGTCTCGAGCGGGTGGGCACCAGGGGGGGCACACGATTCTCGGGGGGGGGGGGAGGGGCACCAATAATACTAATAGTATATTTTAGCAAAGGTTAGAAAGTTCATATGGGGGGCACCTGGGGGGGCACAGGTCCAATATGGGGGGGGGGGCACGTGCCCCCCGTGCCCTCCCATAGGGACGCCACTGACAGGGTTCCTATCTAAGAACAGAATAGGTCTTTAATTGATCCACTGAATTGGCACCTTTTAAAGTAAGGAATTTAATTACCCTCGTTTCGAGGATGCCGCCTTCACAGATTGGAAATTTGGTAACAAAAATGAGGAGCCAGTTAAATTCACAATAAAAACTATTTTATTCTAAAATTCTTTATATTAAAATGTTAAATTAATTCATTTCAATTCACTCACGGCTGTTCGTAACCCAACAGTATCAATAACCCAGACAGCGACAAACCCAAAAGGAACAGTCACAATAGGAAAAATCAAAGCAAGCCAGTTGATGTTTTCAACAGACGTGTGATAAAACTGGGCACTAAGGTCAGCGATTGGAGAGCAAGAAATCCATATCTGAAAAGAGAAAATAGCATTCTTACAAGCCTCAAGAAATTGGAAGCGGCAAAACCAATATAGCTTGATATGAGAGAAAAAAAATGTGCACAATTTTTGCAAACTTTTTGTAAATTGACTTACAGGACAACTTTTTCCTTGTGCACAGAATTTTCCATTGATTATTAAATTCATACAAAGGCCATGCAGTATATATATATTAAGGCATATCATTTATTCATGTACACACAGAGAAACAACCCACAAGCATAGGTCTATTTATTATTTCATCTTTTCTTCAATAAAGCCACCCCTGTGAACAGAGCAAATTATCATGATTATGCAATAGGGCTATTGTAATCAATCCACATTCACAATACACAATGCAACTAATGAATCAATCCACATTCTGCATACCATAGCATTGGAGAAGTTCAAGATGACTACAGTGGCCAAAATGTACCATCTTCTCTTGTAAGTCACATATCTGGTGTCTTCTCCTCTGCTGTTAATGCTGATATCCCGATCTCTCAAGTTGCTCAGCAAACCTTGCCTTTCATCATCAGAAGAATCCATTTTCGAGTCTAGTTCATTGTCCCAAAGAGGTGATTGTCCCTTGTGATGTTTACTAATCTCTAGTGGAAAACCCCTCCTGCCTCGTTTCTAATTTGGGGATTCCGTCCTAAATAATTTATCAATAGGTGGCGAAATTATTATCAATAGGTGGCGAAATTATTGAGCACGCGCCATCTGTTGTAAAATGGTTTTCTCCTCATTTAATCTTAAATTACTCTTTTATTAAGGCTATAAACAGTAAATTGCTCTACCAAATCATTATATCTATTGATAATCTTGATTTTAAGCTCCTGACATGACCATTTTTGTATTTTTTTTGTAGATGCGAAATTTTAATTTGGCTGCTGACTTCGCCATCTTGAACGCAAAGCAAACGTGGGTTTGCGTTCAAACTCAAAACCATGGCTGATGCGGCGGCAAGATCGCTGCAATATGAGTACAAAGCGGTAAGGTTTTGAAGTTTATGGTACAAAGATCCTAAATGCCAAGTTTCATAACATGGCGTGGCTTCCTTGTTGTTTGAACAGGGGGCTTCATTCCCGGCTCCAAACCCGGCGTGTTTTGTGATTGTGTATTCAATTAACGTTGTGTATTCGATTGGTATGTCGCTGTCACTGGCACCTATGAGAAGCTCAAATTGCAATTAGCAATTACGGTAAAGGCTTCATGAAGCTACCAATATTCTTTAGCACTGTTTGAAGAAGATCATTGAGTATTGTTCTCTGAGACAATAAACTGTCGAAGTCGACATTGTGACGATTTGCCAAATACCTCAAAATCAATGAAACATTGAAATTATTATCCATGAAGCTGCAAATGTTCTTTAGCGCTGTTTGAACAAGACTATTGAATATTGATTTCAGACTACTACTTTAGAACAAACTTGCATTCACAAAGATACTGATCATACTTTAGTTTAGGACCTAGGCCTAATAAAAAAAACTAAAATTAAACCTCTTGGTTTTAATTTCAGAACTCCAATCTTGTATTGCAAGCAGATAGGTCGCTCATCGACCGCAGGCCTCGAGATGAAGCTACTGGAGAGGTTTTACCCCTCACAACAAAAGTTTTGGATTCGTCCCGTATGGGGGACAAAGCTCAGCGCTCAAGGCCGCCAATGATGGAAGAACGTAAAAATAAGTATGTGAGAGTTATTTATTAGATTTTTTTTCCCTTCACATTAGAGCAGCCTTTTTTCAACCAGTTCAATGTCAATGGCTGCATAGCCTCTGCTAGTCAATTGCAGTTTCAGGGCTGTTTAACAATATTGAATAATTTTCTTGAATATGACATTGTGTTGACAATGACAAAATTAATATGATATTTGCAATTGATCAATAAAGATTGTAAATTTACACTATCATAATTTATGTAGATAATCTCTGAAAAGCTACTGTCCGAAACATGTATCGAAGTATAATTAGTAGTAGTAGTAGTAGTAGTAGCAGTAGTAGTAGTAAAACTTTTTTAAGTGCAATTAGTAGATATTATCCTTCTTTGTTTTAGGCGTAAGAAGCGTGATGAAGCTCAATATGATGCCAATAAAATGCGAGGAACAACCCTCCTCTCTGAGGGAATGGACGTGATGGTTGGAATCACCTACCGACCGAAGACACAAGAAACAAGACAGACTTACGAGGTCCTGCTCAGTTTTATCCAGGCCGCTCTTGGCGATCAGGTGAGTTCGAATTCAGAAATCGTACAGATATGTAGATGCGTATTGGAGGTTTTGTTGTTGAAATACTCAGTCACATGACTGTTGTCCACTAGGGGGCGACTCCTGAACAAAGTGCTAATATAATTGATATGTCTGTCCCATTTTGTGGACAAGGATGAATCTCCAGTTTTTATAAGCCACAGAAACAATGACATAATTTTCTCTTCTCTTTCTCAGCCCCGTGATGTATTATGTGGAGCTGCCGAAGAAGTACTTGCTGTTTTGAAAAATGACAGATCTCGCGACCGAGAAAGAAGGAAGGAGGTTGAGTCTCTGTTGGGTTCCCTCGCTGAGGAGCGTTATGCTGTGTTGGTGAATTTGGGAAAGAAAATCACAGATTGGGCTTCAGATGAGCAGATGCATACAGGTAGGGAATTCATACTGTTAAATTAACACAAATGAAGGGTTTTTTCTCATTTCACATTGATTTAAAATAGCAATGGATGATTTCTAGGCTCGCTGAGTCCGTCATTCATGCGGAAAGGAGAGATCAGCAAGGTTTAGTACTTGGCTTGTCAACTTGAATCTTGAAAGGAAAATGTTGTAATGGAAGTTGCCTTTTGTCATTAAAAAGTTCAAAAAGACCTTTGGAGTGTCCAGGCCAGATAACAAATCATTACCCGAACAGATAGTTGTGTGAACTGCAGCTATGCAATACTTCAAACCTGAGAAATATTTTTGAAATACAGTTATTAAAGTCTACAGAGGAATTGAGTAAGTTATTGAAACAAATTAGAGTAATGTAAGATTCATTGGTATGAAATAGATTGAACTCATAATGGCCTATTTTCTTTCACACTTTCTAGATGAAAATATAGATGAAACTTACGGCATCAATGTTCAGTTTGAGGAGTCTGAAGATGAGGATGACGAGGATGTTTATGGAGAAGTGAGAGAGGAGGAAGAGCAGGAGGAGGAGGAAGAAGGAATGGAGTCAGAGGTGTCTGGAACCCTGCAAGCTAATGTAAGTGGAGTTAGGGAGAAGGAAGAGTGGAGTAAGGGAGTAGGAGGACGAGTGGAGTTAGGGAGCAGGAAGAGTGGAGTTAGAGCGAAAGAGGAGTGCAGTTAGGGAGGAGGAAGAGTGGAATTAGGGAGGAGGGAGAGTGGAGTTAGGGAGGAGAAAGAGTTGAGTTAGGGAGGAGAAAGTGTGGAGTTAGGGAATAGAGAAAAGCTTTAGAGATGGAGAGGTTATAGCTCAAGGGGCAGGAGTCAAGTAAAGGAGAGGAGTGGTTAAAATTGAGAGGAGGAGGAGGGGTTAAAAAGAGGTGGAGTGAAGAAGAGGAGTTAATGGGAGCCAGAGTAGGAGAGGGAGGGGGAATTAAACTGGAGTCTGAGAGGACGGGAGGATTGTTGAGGATTTAGGGAGAGGAGTTTTAAAAGGTAGTGGAGCCGGAGTTAAGGGCGAGTCCATACCTTAAATAAAAGTATAACTTTATAATTCTCTTACCTGATCCTCTTCGAGTTTGAACTATGTTTGAACCAGATTCCTATACGAAAAACATTTTACTTAATTGTGTCTTATTGAATTCCAGTTGGCAGGAGGCGAAGAAGGAAAGAAAGAAAAAGGACTGCACCCTCGAGAAATTGACGCCTACTGGTTGCAGAGAAAGCTGAGCAAATACTATGACGACCCAATGCAGGCTCAGACTAAAGCTAATGAAGTTCTGGAGATTTTGAAGGTGAGAGTTCTGCAAATATTATCTTGATTGATTATAAGGTGACCTTCATAAATGCACATGCATACAAGGTAAAAGTGTTTTTAACTGTGTTCAAATTACCTCAAGAATATATCCTGGAAACATGAGAGATTCTGAGACTTGTCCTACATATTACATGGTTATGGACATTCGCAAGTCATGATTATATGTGTGGAAAATGACAAAATTAGGCTCCCCAAACAATTGACCTGAACATTGAAATCTAGGATGATAATGTAATGATTAATCTTTTTTCAGACTGCATCTGATGACAGAGAGTCAGAGAATCAACTTGTGATGTTGCTGGGATTCAACCAGTTTGACTTCATCAAGGTCTTGAGACAGTACAGAGATATGAGTAAGTCTTACTTTTAATATGTAGGCCTAATTTGTATAGATATTTTCATTGTCCTTATTAGCCTCCCCAATCCCCATTGCAATACAGGACATGAGGCCCCAGTCATCCATCTATACGCAATTTGGCGTCAGTGATATATACATTAAAAAATTAAAAATCAAATCCCCACTCCTCCAAAGATTTCTATAACGATCTGTTATTTCTTTCCAGTCCTCTATTGCACGCTGTTGGCCCAAGCTCAGAGCGAAACGGAGCGCGCGAAAATCGAAGAAAAGATGAGTTCCGACCAAACTCTTGCTCCGTACCTCGCTGCTCTACAAGAGATGGACAGAGAGGACATCGTTCTAGAAGAAAGACAGAGACGCCGAGATCAGAGACAGAGTAGGATCGAAGCAGACATAGAGTCGATGGATGTAGATGATCAAGGGGCATTGTCTTCCACCAATGCGATCGATTTAGATGACATTGTGTTCTCGCAAGGGTCACATTTCATGGCCAACAAGAGATGTCAGCTGCCCGAGGGTTCCTTTAGAAAGCAAAGGAGAGGTATGTCTCAATGTTATTGATTCCTCATGAAATATCAAGACAATTTAAATCATGATTTTGATTATAAGCCTGTTCTATTTGATTTAGATCTATTTATTTACAAATTTTTAATCTGATTTAAATCATTCAATATATTTGATTCTTTAATAAAATCAATAAAAAACGTAACGTGAACGTGTGTAAATTAAAGATCTCGGAAAATAGAAGGCTATGTCTTTTTATAAGTTCTGTTCAAACCAGACTATAAATTGTGACTCAACAGTACTTGAACATTCACTATTCATATGAATACTACTTATGCTAAATATATATTACACTGGTTTAAAAAAATACTTAAAGTTGTCTTTTTCTCAGGTTATGAGGAGGTCCATGTTCCTGCCTTGCACAAGCCATTTGACCCAAATGAGACTCTCGTACCAATTAGCAGCTTACCCAAATATTGCCAGCCAGCTTTTGAGGGCTACAAGAGTTTGAACAGAATCCAGAGTAAACTGCACAACGCAGCCCTCCACTCTGATGAAAATTTGCTGCTCTGTGCTCCAACTGTAAGTTTTACACAAAATTTTTACTTTTTATAACCTGGTATTCTTCAATGATATAAATTCTGAGGAAGCACAATTAGCGCATATTTATTAAATGCAGGAGAGGTGTTTTCTTGAAGAAATTTAAGACCATGCTTCCCTCTAAATAATAAACGTAAAGGAATGTTACATGCTGCTTTTGTTATTCGCTTTTATTGTTCAAAATAAATTTGTGAATAATTTAGCTGATCAAATTTTAAAGATATTTATTTGATCCTTACTTTCAGGGCGCTGGAAAAACAAACGTAGCTCTATTGACGATGCTCCACGAGATTGGAAAACATGTGAATTCCGATGGAACGATAAATGTTGACGATTTCAAGATCATTTATGTTGCTCCTATGAAATCTCTCGTACAAGAAATGGTGGGAAGTTTCAAGAAGGTATGTTGTTTTAGTTATTGTCATATTTTCTGTCGTGTGATGTTGAAACGAATAAGGGAGGGAGGGTCGGTCTAGTGGTAGCATGCTGTGCTGCTAATCGCTGGGTCCAGTTTTCGAATCCAGCTCTTGTCGGGTCACCTCGGCCTGTGTTGGACGGCTGTTTAAATCGTCCTTCGCCTCATTGCCTCTTAACCAGATACGGTTGCAAATTTCAAGCAATCGTTATTTTGTACGAAAAATGTATGTGTGAGATTTGGTCTTCTTACCAGATGAGTCATAAAAACTACAAATATAAATCCCATAAATTTCTTCCTATTACAGCGATTGTCATCTTATGGAATTATGGTGGATGAATTGACGGGAGACCATCAGTTGTCAAGAGAACAAATCCAAGGTACGCAGATCATCGTGTGTACGCCAGAAAAATGGGACATCACCACACGTAAAGGAGGAGAGAGAACGTATACCCAACTTGTACGTTTGATGATCTTTGACGAAATTCACTTGCTGCATGATGACCGAGGTCCAGTGTTGGAAGCTCTAGTAGCCCGAACAATCCGGAATATTGAGACAACACAAGAAGACGTACGATTAGTCGGACTAAGCGCCACCCTTCCAAATTACGAAGATGTGGCGACCTTCTTAAGAGTGGACCCAGCGAAAGGTCTCTTCTTCTTTGACAACAGCTTCCGGCCCGTTCCGTTAGAACAGCAATATGTCGGTGTAACGGAAAAGAAGGCCGTTAAAAGATTCCAAATCATGAATGAAATTGTCTACGAGAAGATTATGGAGCATGCTGGCAAAAACCAGGTGGGAAACCTAAGATTTTATTACCTTTGCAACCTACTCTAGAAAGTGCCTAAAACTTTATTATATATGACATCTCTGGAAGGTCGAGGAAATTTAATGTGTCTCAAGTTCTCAACTGACATGTTCCTGTGTTTGTTTCAGGTCCTCATCTTCGTACATTCCCGAAAAGAGACTGGCAAAACAGCCAGAGCTATCAGAGATATGTGTCTTGAGAAGGACGCCCTGGGAGCATTCTTGAAGGAGGGATCGGCATCTATGGAGATTCTGAGGACAGAAGCCTCGCAAGTCAAGGTAAGTTTTTTTACAAATTATTGAGCCTGTTAAACATTGTATATTTAGCACATAGATGACAGAGAATATCCTATTCGTTGTTCATGATTATAACATTGTGATTTTAGGTTTCCTAATTATAATCCTTCACCTCATTGCCATGTCCTCCTCCTGTCCTATTATTAGCCTATCAAGTGCATGAATACGGGACGTAAATTTTCAATGATCCATCGATCCATCTGTCCTAATTATAGCCTATCAAAAGCATAAGTACTTAACGTAGAGCTCCAAATCATCCATCTGATAACTTGTTAATTCGCCTTCTCATTCCAGAACTTGGAACTGAAAGATTTACTTCCTTACGGGTTCGGCATCCATCACGCTGGCATGACGAGGGTCGACCGTACCCTCGTTGAGGATCTCTTCAGCGACAGACACATCCAGCTGCTTGTATCCACTTCTACTTTGGCTTGGGGTGTGAATCTTCCCGCTCACACGGTCATCATCAAAGGAACGCAAGTCTACAGCCCTGAAAAAGGACGATGGGTGGAATTGGGAGCCTTGGACGTCTTACAGGTGAATGTCTTAAAAGGGCCGGAGGTCATTTTCCAGAATTGTTCAACTTTGAATGTCTAGGGAATGACCAATTTAAGTAGCGCTAGTTAAGAGTTAACACAAATACGAAATTGCTCTAAAGCAACTCTTAACTTCAGGATCAATTTACCTAAAGTTCTCATTTGAGAGCGAAGACATTTTAAAAATAAATGAAGAATATTTGATCATATCATTCCTGAATGGGTCTGCTTTAATTTGTTCATTTCATGTACTGGTGTCCAGGACCAGTTTGAGCACCATCTTGGTAGACAAGGCTAAATTATCAAATATCTGGAAAATATAACCACAAAATCTATCATAGTACTATCCCAAGATAAAAATGGGAATGCCTTTCAAACCCTAGCCTGTTGCCTCTAAATAGCCCACACCGGTGCTGATGGGGTGTAAAACACAAACTCACTCACTCGCTCACTCAAGCCCCAACCTTGAAATAATGAAATTAATGTTTCCGTAACTTTCAGATGTTGGGTCGTGCAGGAAGACCACAATATGACACAAAAGGAGAGGGTATCTTGATAACAAACCACTCCGAACTGCAGTACTATCTTTCCCTGATGAATCAGCAGTTGCCCGTGGAGAGTCAGTTCATCAGCAAGCTAGCAGACAACATGAACGCGGAAGTCGTACTAGGAACCATTCAAAATGCACGAGAGGCCGTTCATTGGCTGGGTAAGACATTGTTTCTATTTTCATTTGGAGAATGGTTGGGATGCTTAGATTTGGAAGGAAGTGACATATCTTCTGGAGAAACTAGCACTTTTAGGAATAGTTTAATTTACAGCAGTCTTGAGCGGTCATACTTCACGTCATTTCCCTCTGACTCATTTGTCCTAGGGTGGGGAGGTTTGCTCAGTTGGTTGCGTTTTGACTGCATAAATACAGGACCTAAAGCCCCAGTCATCCATTAGTCAATCCATAGATTGATATATGGTAAAGGGCAGCCTAACATAACTGTATTGCATAATAGTAAAATAAATCCATTCTTTTTCTTTTTAGGCTACACTTACCTATACATCAGGATGCTACGTCAGCCGACACTGTACGGCATCAGTCATGATCAGATGAAGGATGACAAACTGCTGGTGAAGAGAAGAGAGGATCTCGTTCACACGGCTGGCCAGTTGCTGGACAAACACAATCTGTGCAGATACGAGAAGAAAACTGGCACATTGCAGGTATGTCCCATAAATTTTATCTGAGGTCCATGTATTTGTCAAGTACACACATGTTAAAAAGCCTGTGAATTGAGGAGAAAAAGTCTTTTTTAGTCTTATTTGAATGAAGACTTCTCTGTTGGGATGGTATTTAGAATGGTTTCTTTCTTTCAATAGATGACAGAACTGGGAAGAATTGCCAGTCATTACTACATCACCCATGAAACCATGGCAACCTACAATCAGCTGCTGAAGCCAACTTTGAGTGAAATTGAACTCTTCCGCGTCTTCTCTTTGTCTTCAGAATTCAAGCACATTGCCGTCAGAGAGGTGAGGCTTTCAAAGTTTACTTTTACTGTTAATATTTTCTTATGTTTTTCCAAGATTGGACTAGTATGGTCATTATCCTTGGTTGATGCACATGAAGCCAAAGGATTGCCTTTTATCTGAAATGTTTTGTCTCAATTGTAAATTGTTGGAACTTCTCATGACAATGGGTGAGAATTACAATTATATTGACATGTGTATTTTTGTTCTTGTAGGAAGAGAAATTGGAACTCCAAAAACTTCTGGAACGTGTGCCCATTCCAATCAAAGAATCTATTGAGGAGCCAAGTGCTAAGGTAAGGAATTCAATAGCACAAAGTAACAATGCTTTAGCTTAGGAATTAGATGTAACTGAATTAGTGTGAATTATGTATCGGGATTTGGGAACACCTTTGAAAGTATTCCAATGTCAAGCATACATGGTAATTTACAGTCAGTGTGTTGTAATTTGCAATGGTATGAGAAATACTGAATATATATATATATATATCGTTTTATTGACATTTTCTATATCAAATTGATACATTTGTCAGTAGAAAACAATGAAATCGAATACTACTCTACATCTACACACAAAAATACAAGAAAATCCAATACAATTTTAGGTACATCAGTTTACAGTTAATTAAGTAGTAAATATCGGTCCCAGTTCTAATTGTTGATGTATTAAAGTCAGTAAAATGTAAGTAAATTCAAATTATCAAATTATAAATTGTTCATGTATCAAGAGTTCATCAAAGGTATTCAAGTGTCTTTTTTAGTCACTGTGATTTTTTTGTCGAGAGCTGAAAAATGCAGGCTGGCGGCAACCGCTACAATGACTGCGTGATCCATCCCTGACAGGTCCATATTGATAGTGACCATACAATGTAGATCATTCTAATTCATAACAATCATAATACAGTAAATACATTCAAGTCAGTTGGCTCGGCAGATAGAGAGGCTACTACTGATATTTTAGTCCGGACATAAATTTTTTGCAGTTATTTTTATTTATTTTAGCTTAATTGATTCATTCAGTTTATTATTTAATTTTCTATTCTATAATTATCCCATAATCTTGTTGAGGTACAAGCCTAATGCGTGTATCATTTCAGGTCTTTTATCTGACATAATTAATGTAAATTGTTGATTTTTATCAATATTTTTAAAGTTAGGGATTAGGCTACCAGCTTTACAAAGGAGGTCATTTCTGGGCACAGCATTATTCCTGCAAATTAATAGGCTGTGAATTTCATCTTCTATGTCTCCTGTGTTGCATTTATCACATTTTCTTTGTTCTATTGGTGTTTTAGGTATACTATGTCTGCCTGTCTCAATTTTTAAATTATGAGAGCTTACTCTGAAGCGGGCAATATTGCTGTATGTTTTCTTTGAGAAGTTTTGAGTTAAATATGGTTCCAGACAGTAACTATCCTTAAACAATTTATATGTGCGCAGCTTTGGCAACTTATCATATAATAATACTGTCCTGACCTATGCACCTGTCAATACCAATAAGTACACATAGGAAGATATCCCAGAAAATTGACAGCCTTCCCACCACTTACTGTGCTCTGGTTCTCATATATATTCTGTTGTTTATAAAGAATTTTCTATTTTCTATTACAGGTGAATGTCCTGCTTCAAGCCTACATCTCTCAGCTGAAGCTTGAAGGTTTTGCTCTTGTGTCAGACATGGTGTTCATCACACAAAGTGCTAGTCGTCTGATGAGAGCCATCTTCGAAATTGTCCTTCACAGAGGATGGGCCCAGCTGGCTGATAAAGCTCTTGCTCTTTGCAAGATGATTGACCGAAGAATGTAAGTGGAGTTGGATTTGTTCCTTAAATCTATATTCTGATTTCTGAGGGGATAGTTTTCCCTCTTTCAAGAAAATTTATGTAAGATGTGAACTGTGAAGTAGAAAGCTTGTTGAACTCCGTTAATGCTAAGTTAATGATACTCTAATCGGCATTATAACGGATTTGTTTTGTATGCTGAATTGTTTTGGATCTCTGATAAGTTTATTTGCGGGCTTGTGGGTAAATGAACGTTTTTGACAAATCTATAGCACTTGGAAATTTAATTGAGAGAAATCATTGTCTATTCTAAAGAAACCTGTAATTTCGCCTTCCAATTTTATCCATGAAATTATTATTACTTTCTGCTCAAGTTTTTGCTTGTTCCATGCCAAATTTTAATATGTACATTGCCCAAATGATGGTGCTGTTATCTTTTAAAAACTTAATTATTAATTCTTGTGTTATCCTCCAGGTGGCAGTCAATGACTCCTTTGAGGCAATTCCGAATGAAGAAAGAAGTTCAAGAAGAGGTCGTCAAGAAGATCGAGAAGAAGAACTTCCCATGGGAAAGATTCTACGACTTGAATCACAACGAAATCGGAGAACTCGTAAAGATTCCGAAATTAGGAAAAACCATCCACAAATACGTCCATCAATTCCCCAAGTTAGAATTGTCCGTACACATTCAGCCAATCATCAGGTCTACTCTCAAGGTGGAATTGACAATCACGCCCGATTTCCAGTGGGATGATAAGGTAAGGATTAATTGAACTGCAGATATTTTCACAATATTATTTTAGTTTTTGGCAGTTTCTTAGTTATTTTGCATTCCTAATTAATTTGGCTATCCGTCTAAACATGGAATTGGTTCCCTTAGTTTTAATACAAGGAACTAAGAGGAATTAAATATTTTGAATAAATATGAGACTATCTGATGTATTTCTGTCATACTTGGAAAGTTACTGTGAAAAGCACCAGGACTATATTACAAATTCACCTACAAAGTAAATAGCACTGCCTGGTTGTTTGGTGCAATTCGCTTGCAATCTTTTGGTTAACATGTTGGTTCGAAATATGATGAATATTTTTTCTATTTTAGGTGCACAACAATTCCGAAGCCTTCTGGGTGCTTGTTGAGGATGTGGACAGTGAAGTTATCCTTCATCACGAGTACTTCTTGTTGAAGAAGTAAGTTTGATGTCTATTTGTTATTCTAGGTGAACCTAAATTTAATGAATGAAGAGCAAAATCCGGTGCAATCACTCTGCGTGAGGGAAATTCATGAGCCTTGTATTACTTAAAAATAACGTTATCATACAGTATTAGGATGTAACACAAGTTTGAACAAATTTAAATTCTTTCATTTTGTTTTGTATCTGACATATTATTATCTGTTTTGCAGGAGATTCTGTGAGGATGAGCATACAGTGAAATTCTTCGTTCCCGTCTTTGAGCCTCTGCCCCCTCAATACTTCATTAGGGTCGTGTCTGACAGGTGGATTGGTAAGTATTCCTACTTTTTGCTGTTTTCTTTCCTCTCATCTATCTGGTATTAAGATTAGGCCTAACAAAACTGACAAGACCTCAGTGGTTAGCTCAGTAACGCTATGGACTAAGTTCCAAGCGCTGGTTCCCAGTACAGGTTCAGCACAAGCTCTGGCTGGTTCACCTGGGCTGGACTGTTGGACGGTCTCAGTTTCAATCAACCTTCACCTCATTTCTGTGTGCTCTTGCTGTCCTAATTACACTACCAGAATGCATAAATTCAGGACAGAAAGCACCATCCGTCCATCAATAACCCCATTTCTGTCACTTATGATTTATCTTATATTCCAGGAAGCGAAACGCAACTGCCCGTCTCATTCCGCCACTTGATCCTTCCGGAGAAGTACCCCCCTCCAACAGAACTTCTGGATCTCCAGCCCCTCCCTGTTTCCGCCCTGAGGAACCAGCAGTATGAGTCCCTCTACAGCGACAAGTTCCCTTACTTCAATCCCATCCAGACACAGGGTGAGTTCAAGATAATTTGTTTTAGATGATTTGTCTTGTGATGACTTTGATTGATTCATTGAATTGTAAAGAAAAGAGACAAGCTGTGATTAAATTCTATACAACTGAATACCTCGATTTAGGGTTATGTACCAGTTCAGCATTTTGGAGTGATACAAAAGAAACTGTAAAAAAGATGTTTTAATGCTTAATTTTGATCAAAATAGATCAAAAGGTCTGAAATGTAAAACGACACATCAGATGGCCATTTTATATTCTCCTCTTATCGCTAGATCTTGACGATTTGTATCAACCACCGTCATGCTCACATGCCTGCGTTCCTGCATATTCTTTATTTCGGACTTCTTTATTTCCAGTCTTCAACGCCATCTACAATAGTGATGACAACATCTTCATTGGGGCACCCACAGGCAGTGGGAAGACCATCTGCGCAGAATTTGCTATCCTCAGATTGATCGCGCAACACCCTGATGGAAAATGTGTCTATGTGACACCAAAGGACACTCTGGCTGAGCTGGTAGGTGTAAAACAATAAATTATAATAATGGTATATTTTGAGGGTAATTTGCATTGGGGATGATCCATCTTAAGCCTCATTTTGGCCAGACAAGAGCGGGAAACTTGTTGGGGATATCTAGGCCCCATGTGATGATCCATAAATACAGGACGTTAAGCCCTATCGAACACTCGCCCATTGACAATTTGTAAGGAACCCCTTTTCTTTGCATTTGTACCTCGCAAACTGGAAACTCATCTTGTTGTCTAACTTTCAGATCTACCTGGACTGGCACGAGAAATTCCACTCCACCCTTGGCAAGAAGGTTGTCTTGCTAACCGGAGAGACCGCTACTGACTTGAAACTGTTGAGCAAAGGCCACATCATCGTCAGCTCCCCCGAGAAATGGGACGTCCTATCTAGGAGGTGGAAACAGAGGAAGAACGTGCAGAGCGTCAACCTGTTCATTTGCGACGAGCTGCATCTGATTGGAGGAGAGGAAGGGGTGAGGAATTTAATAATTTATTTTTTCTGGCTATTGGGGATTGCTGGTCTTGATATATTAAGCTGTGACCCTGTAGAGGTGTAGAGATTCAAGTTACTCTGAGCTCGCTATCCCTATTTATGTGACCAGAGAATTTTTCTTTTACTGCCTCAAGATTTTGACACATTTATGTTACAACTTTGATCCCACTTTGAAATTTCTCTGTCGTTATCTCAACTGCTTATTTCCATTTATGTCCAATATTGTTATGCATCATCAGGTACCAGATTTGTCCGCAGATTGGCGGAGGACATTCGAGTTTGTTAAATCATTGTGAAATAAAATATTCTGACAAAATCGGGTTGCCCTAATCAAAATCTTTCTGACAATTGGGAATATGTACCCCATTTTCAAGGGACGATCTGCACACCATCCAAAATATAACTTTGCCAAATATGATCAGTTACAAACCTTTAATCCTGTAACTTCTATCATTTTCCAGCCCGTGATGGAGGTCATCTGCTCCAGGATGCGATACATCTCATCTCAGATCGAGCGCAACATCCGAATCATTGCGCTGAGTTCCTCTCTCTCCAATGCTAAAGATGTGTCACAATGGTTGGGGTGCAGTACCACAGGGTTCTTCAACTTCCATCCCAACGTCAGACCTGTCCCTCTCGAGTTACATATTCAGGTGAGTTTCGATTCTTTCTGATAAAGTATTATGGTTTATTCCGTTGTGTCCCAACTTGAGATTGAGAGCCATTATTGTATAGTAATTTTTGCTCTCTCCAGAGCTTTAGGAGTTAAAAATATAATTTAGTTATTTTATCCTCCAATAACGCCACCCATTACAAAAGCACTAAAAAAGTGAGTGCTAAGGCACTCGGTATGAGGAAATACTGTTTATGAATTTGAATTGATTTGAACTTTTTGAGTACTTGACCAAATTCCTGCTCTGGATTGAACTTATGACTGTATTCTCTCCCACAGGGCTTCAACATCACTCACAACGCCTCTCGTCTCATTGCGATGGCTAAACCGGTGTACCACGCCATCGTACGGCATTCCCCAAGGAAGCCAGCCCTCGTGTTTGTGCCCTCCAGGAAACAGACGCGTTTGACAGCTATTGACATCTTGACGTACTGCACGGCTGACTCTCAGCCGACGAGGTTCTTGCATGTGAAAGAGGAAGATCTTGGGCCGTACTTGGAGAAGATCTCAGACAAGGTGAGGTTTTTTGAAGTTTCTGACTCTTTGTATTGGCTGTTGAGATCTCCTGAAACTTATGATAGGTCAATGTTTTGAAAGTAATTCAGTATATATGAGTACTTGCCAGGCAAGTGTACGGTTTCTGATGATAAGGCTCTGAGTCTGCATTACTCCCCGTTTCCCAAGAGTGGGTCTTGAATCTGCCTCAGAATAAGACACTTTTACTCTAAGAAAACTCAGCAGCTTGGTACAGGGCACCCTCCAGCTTTACCTTGCTTGTGAATGGCGAGCCCCTGGAATTTTATTGGTGAGCCCCTGGAATTTTACTGGTGAAAGTCATAGAGAAGCTCTTTCAGTCACTTCATTACTACCTTCAACTTCATCATTTACATAAATATTTGACCTTGACCTGAATGCATTCTATTCCCTTCCAGACTCTACGAGAAACCTTAAGCAATGGTGTTGCCTACCTTCATGAGGGTCTTGACGAAATGGAGAGAAGTCTCGTCCAAACGCTGTTCACGAAGGGAGCCATCCAGGTTGTGGTATGCTCTCGAAACTTGGCCTGGGGACTGAATTTGGCCTCCCACCTGGTGGTCGTCATGGATTCGCAATATTACGATGGGCGTAACCATGCCTACGAGGATTATCCTGTGACAGATGTGCTACAAATGGTCGGCAGAGCTAACCGACCCATCCAAGACAATGAAGGTGAGTTTGTGCACTGACCTCAGTTTGGTAGCCTACATGTATAGATACATAATGTGTAACATGTGGAGGACTGCTGCTCTCTCCCTCATCTCATCAATCAATCCTCGTGAGCCCCTACAACTGGGCTTTGAAGGCTGCACTTACCATATCTATATCTATCTATCTATCTGCATATTATTGCATCTTTGGCCGAGTTAGTGACTGTTGAGGGTTTAAATTCTACATTAGAATAAGACATAACAAAAGGATAGCCAATGTAAAAATTGACCTACTGGGGTCTAAAATCAGTGAAAAACCAATGTCAAGACAGATGAACATTGGATTTTAAATGGTAAAGCCCTCGGGCACATTTGCGAGGCTGTTGTTGTTGTTTTACATCAATGAGAGTATCCATTCTTATTTACTGTTTTTCTGTTTCATTTCAGGCAAAGCTGTGATTCTGTGCCAGAGCAGCAAGAAAGATTTCTTTAAGAAATTCCTGTATGAGCCACTTCCAGTTGAGGTGAATATAACTTCAGTCTCTAAGGGCTATTCCATTTAAAAACCTGGGGGTGGTGTGGTCAGGTTACAATTTTGACCCCCCCCCCCCAATGCATCTAAAGTGAATTATTTTTGACCCCCCCCCCCCCATGCATTAAATGCAAATCTTTTACCCACCCCACATGCATGAAATAAAAATTTTATGATTACAATGTGTAAGCGTTCATGGAGTGAAATATAAATCAACCTGACCACCCCCCCCCCCCCGCAGGTTTTTAAATGAAATAGCCCTAATCAATCTTGTCATTGTTCAAATTTGAGACGTGTACCTTTTTCAGTACCTTTTCCATTTCAATTTGTGTCGTTTGATTGCAACTTATACCTATGTTTTATCTAAAATTTTCAGAGCCATCTGGATCACTGTCTCCACGATCACTTCAATGCAGAAATTGTGACAAAAACAATTGAAAACAAGCAGGATGCTGTGGATTACCTAACCTGGACATTCATGTACCGTAGAATGACCCAGAATCCCAACTACTACAACTTGCAGGGTAAGAATGAAAAAAAAAAGCTAAAGCTATTGATGTTTATGAAAAGGTCTGATAATCTGATTGTCAATTTCAATTTTCAAAGCCTCTTGAGTGTGTTAGGCCTTCCAAGATATGAACAAGAAAATGTTTTCTGAAGTGAAAATCCGCAATTTAATCGGGCCATTCCACAACTGCCCATCAGCATTTTGATATGTGATCCTGCTGTTCTGCAAATTATGTTTTGTCATTTTAATGCCTCGTTGCCCCCCCCCCCCTCAAGTAGTGAAGTATTCTCGAGTTCTTACTTTCCACTTGTTGTCGCATCATATGACTGTTCAATACAACAGAGGTGCTTCACGCAGTAAAAAATCACTATACGGCGCATCGCTTAAAAAAACCCATAGTTTGAAGATACAGGAGAACCCTGATGGTCTATGAATATGTTTTAAGAAAGTAATTATTGTTATTTCACTTTCATAGGTGTTTCACATCGTCACTTGTCGGATCACTTGTCTGAACTTGTGGAGGTTACACTGAACAACTTGGAACAATCAAGAGTGAGTATATGAATATTTGTCAACAATAAATATAAATGCTTTGAAATTACTATAAAATTATGTATATTTTGAATCTCTGTGGAATAAATATTAACAATTGTCTATCTTATTTCTAGTGTATCCGAATTGAGGACGAGATGGACGTTTCTCCATTGAATCTGGGAATGATCGCCGCTTACTATTACATTAACTACACAACTATTGGTGAGTGTACATTAAAAAGAAGTTATCCTAAAAGATCTTTGAAGCGATAATTACCTATTCATTAGCTTTATTGTTGTTTGGTTCTGTATTAGTGCTGCAAATCTCACTTGGAATTTCCCAATACGAGTCTCAATGCAAGTCTTCTTATATTTACCCATTTTATTTATGCATTTTCAATTTTGTTTTCCAGAACTGTTCAGCATGTCGCTCAACAGCAAAACGAAGATCAAGGGTCTCATTGAAATCATTTCAAACGCAGCTGAAAACGACATCATTCCTATTCGACACAATGAGGAGTCCGTGCTGAGACAGGTGCGTAATTTAAAAATATTAGGCCTACCGAAGAAACATTTTCGTGTTATATGGTGTTTTTTTTTTAGAACTTCTTTGATATTGATATGTGTGAATTTTCAGTTGTTTCAATTATGTGTTACTGTAAGGGCTATTCCATTTAAAAATCTGGGGGGGGGGTGGTCAGGTTACATTTTTGACCCCCCCCCCCATGCATCTAAAGTGAATTAAGTTCGACCCCTCCATGCGTCAACTTCGATATTTTTGGAGACCCTACATGCACTAAATGCGAATTTTTTACCCACCCTACATGCATCAAATCCGAATTTTTTTCGTCCCCCCCCACGACAAACATTTTTTGACCCCCCCCCCCCCCCCCCAAAAAAAAAATCTCAACCCTACATGCATATAATTTTTTTTTAATTTTCACCATAAAAAAAAATTTGCTGGTTCGATTGCAGACGCCAAACTTTCCATTTTGCCATCCAATAAATGTGGTCTTTGGCTGCACTTTATTACCTTTTAACTTCTAAGTTGGAATTGTCTTCATGAACTGCAAGAAATTGTCTTAATCTTCTGTGGCTATTAAATGCAAACAGTAAACCTCGAAAGTTGGATTTGCATTAGAGTTGGATCTCTGCCTACCTCAGAAAATTTTCATTGGAAAACTTCATATATCTGACTAAGAGTTCTTTGTCTAGGCCTGATATCAGGGCCGTTGCCTGCAGAGGGGCAAGGGGGCGGCTGCCCCCCCCCTTAGAATTTGGCCAATAAAGGTGCATTACAATGATTACATGTAAAAATTTCAGATATTCAAGGGTTTTCCAGGGTGCGCATGCCTCCAGACCGGTCTCTGCCCCCCCCCTCAAGATTCAGCCCAGCCTACGGCCCTGGATATTCTCTTAACTTGGACAGAATAGTACAATCTATTTTAGTCTGACTTCTGCAAGGTTAACTGTTCTCCGTAATATGATAGAGGTGAAGCCAGACTTTCCAAAAAACTTGAATTTATTTCTTATTTTCCAACCGGCTCTCAGTGATATGATGGAGGTGGTGGCAGTTCTCCGTGACATGATGCAGGAGGAAGTCAAATCATCCAAACTTCTTGAAATCTAATATATTAATCCAATTTTGTTTCCAGTCAAATGATTCCAGGGAGCTCCCTTGATCCAATTGATGATTTTCTCAAGAAAAAGTCATTTTATTCAATTTTTAGCATTTCTGTATTATTGTAACTTGTCTTGAGGCAGAATTCAGATGTGAAACATCCACTAAATTATAATTATGTATTGCCTCCTATGATCTGGCTCAAGATTCAGAGCTGACTCCAACAGAACTGTCAGACATATATGTTATTTAATTTTATTTAATCACTGTCAATGAACTTTCTGGAGACTCACATGAAGAAGACCACAATGGAAATAAGAGTAATCTTTATTGTGTAATCCTACTGTTTCATTTTTATGTACAGTGAATAAATTCAACTCAAATCAAATCATATATGACTTACAAAATACCTCCCAACACACTGAAGAGGATGTATACCATTGCTCTCCAAGGGAGGTTCGCCCTAGACAGTGGCGGAATTAATCTTAAGAAGATTTATGTGTGGATACAAACACTGCAAGATCTGGAAATAGAGGCAGAAGAGCCTGCTTCCAGAAACGCTAAAGCTAAAGCTAAAGAAGAAGAAGAAGGGTGTAACATGGCCGCCTAAATGTTTGGGTTTTTTTTTGATGAAGACATTTATAGCTGAATTTTGGAATAATAAGCTTTAGGATGCCTGACAGGTAGCTAACATTTTATTAAAGTGTTTGAATATGTTTTCTGGTGGTTTCCAGTCCATTTCAGGTCAGGAGAACCGCCCGAAGTGTGGTAAATTTCGGCGCTCACGAATTTTGACAATCGGCGACCTGTCAAATTTCGTCTGAAATGATGGTTTATTTAATTTCTTGTAGCATGTATGGAGCAATAATTTATTTATTAGGTGTCTGGGGGTCGGAAGACCCCCTACATACATCTAAATCGAATTTTTCGGGTCCCCTACGTACATCTAAATCGATTTGTTTGCCACCCCACCATACATCTAAAGTGAATTTTCGCCGACCCCCCCATCCATCTTACGAAAAAAAAATCAACCCGACCACCCCCCCACCAGAGTTTTAAATGGAATAGCCCTAAACTGATCTTTCGGGTTTCTTCTTTTCAGCTTTCCCAGAAACTGCCGAACAAACTTGCGAGTAACAAGTTCAACGATCCCCATGTCAAGACGAATCTCCTCGTCCAAGCTCACTTGTCCAGGATGCAGGTTTCTGCCGAGTTGCAGTCTGATACAGAAGAGATCCTCACCAAGGTTAGTATTGGGCCAGTTGGAAAGAGGTTGAATTTAAACTTGTGTGGTCCCATGATCAATCCCTGGTCTGATAAGATAAAATGAGGCAATTGAATTGGATTTCTAATGATAATGATTTTAAAGTATGTTGTTACTTCCGTATAAGGATGAGGAGTCGAATTAGCGCACAGTTGGTAGCTTTATGAGGTTCCGATCTTCGGGTCCCAGATTTGATTCCAGCTCCGTCATGTGAACCTGGACCTATTGACATCTAGCAGGAGTTCAATCATCCTTTGCCTCATTGCTTTGACATTCCCTAATTGCCCTACTGTAAGGCATAAATACAGGACATAAAGCCCCAAACATCCATCCATCCATCCATTACTTCCATTATGAGTGCCTAGAACTTAATCATAGAATCTAAGCCTCTGTCAAAGGCTCCAATCTACTTTACGGCTTCTGTACAAACCCGCCTAATACTGATCTTATAAATTTCATTTATTTTCAGTCAATCCGCCTGATCCAAGCCTGTGTGGACGTCTTGAGTAGCAACGGATGGCTGTCTCCTGCTCTTGCTGCTATGGAGCTGGCTCAGATGGTCACTCAAGCCATGTGGGGGCGAGATTCCTACCTCCGACAACTGCCTCACTTCACCCAAGAAATCATCGCAAGATGTATCGAGGCTGTAAGTAACTTGTTTCATCTGTGTGTGAGAAATAACATTTTTTGGTGACATAAGCAATTAAGCATCTTTGTGATTGATGTGTAAAAGATACTCTCGACTCCTTATTTAGGTGTTGATCAAAAAGTTCCCTCTGAATTTTACATTTACAGCCAAAGGCTTTGATATAGAATTAGAGTGGACTGTGGAACTGTGAAAATGGCACTTCGTGTATCATCATGCTGATGATTTGTCATGATCAAACCCAATACTTTCAATGTTAATTTGATTGAAGGAGACTTATCCCACTTGTTGGTGAGAGCCAAACGAAAGGATTATGCATCTGATTTTCACTCTAAAATCCGTTATGAGAAGTCAAATGGCTTTCTCTTGATCATGATTAATCAAACGACCTCTATGTTTCCCTTGTTGAAAGTAGAGTAGATGACACTTCATCGGTTGTCATGAGTCACAAAGTACCATTTTCACAGTGGGACGGTCCACTCTAATTCTATATCAAAGTGTTTGGCTGTATTGTTGTGGTGGATATTTCAAATAATCCCATGCATTTTCTTGTGATAGGATAAATTATGAAATTCATTACTCAAATATATCCTGTGAAATTAACTTCTCTTGTCATGGCCAATTTGACCATTTAATTGTTATCAATCCTCAGCTCCTAAGATGCATCATACAAAGAGCCCTCATGCCAAATTGATTCCAATATTATTTCACCAATTCCCTTTTTAGGGCAAAGAGACAATCTTCGACATCATGGAGATGGAGGATGATGAGAGGAACACGCTGCTTCAACTGAACGACCAAGAGATGTCAAAGGTCGCTCACTTCTGCAACAGGTATCCCAACATTGAACTGGCCTATGACGTCCTCAACAAGGAACGCATTTCAAGGTGAGAGATAAATATGTGGACAATATTCTCCTACAATCTCCGACCAATATTACTGCTTTGGTCAAAAATAGAGAAAATGGCTTTAAAGTTATATTAAAATGTCCTGTAAGTACTCCATATAGGATAGCAGTATTCTGCTTGTAACCTCTTGGTGGCAATTTAGGGAAGCTTCAGTAAATTGGTCTAATTTGCCGTTTTTGAGGAAAATATAATTTTTATTGAACAGTGCACTGAACAAAGCTTCAATTTTGGTATTTTTTGTTTCAGTGGAAGTGCTGTTGTTGTCAATGTCAGCATGGAACGTGAAGATGAAATCACGGGACCAGTTATTGCACCGTTCTTCCCTCAGGTTTGTTATTTAATTGTCTTATTATTTCCTCTTGTACTCTGCTTAATTTCAACAATAATGCATTTGAAGACGTAATGCATGACGTCACATTGTCATCGTCAATTATAATTATAATTAGCGGAACTTGGAACTATTATTCTCTGCCAATGGCATCACAGAATCCACCGCCAGCTACCCATGGCCTCCACTAAGTTCACTTGTCCTTGAAAACTAGATTCTCTATGTCACTCATGGCCCACAGACTTATCGTCATTCTAAAGAGAAAGAATGACGACGTAAACAGTGCATAACTCCTCTTGAACATGAGTTCAAGCCTATTTTTAGCTGAGAAGATCAAATTTGTCGCCACACCAGACCACATGACCTATGATGTCATATCCTACCCACAATGCCTCACATCTGCCTCTTTTCTTCTCAGCTCCAAAGGCATCAGACATGTTTTTGGAGCTGCCTGTTTTTGGCTCCGCTCCGGCCGGGCTGTTTGCGTCGCTTTTAGACGCTTTCCGGGGCTCTCCGGACCCCCAGTTTCAATCCCCAGTTACAATCCTTGCTGGATTGGCTTTATGACTACTTTTTTCGTCGTTTTTGGCCCGCCACATCGACGTTTTCGGCCTGGAACGACGACGGTTTTTCGTTCGTCTGGGGCCTGGTCAGGCCGCCCGCTTTGCCTCGCGGCCTGCCACGTGCTTTTCCCACTCCGGCGGGGTTTATTGCTGGCTGTGCCATCCTTGGAGGGGTCTCCTGGACCTCTCCAAGGCGTTATTCCTTTCTGGACGGTCCTGTGGATGGCTATTGTGCCGTTTTTGGCACCGCCAAAAGACTATTTTGGCTTGCAAAGACGTCGTTAGTTACTCTTCGTCTGGTCAACTCGGCCCCTGTCATGGCCGCCCCCGTCGATCACGAGCGTCGAACCTGCCCCGAGCAGGCGTTTTTCGGCGTTTTAGGCTCTTGGATGGGCTCTCCGGATCCCACTTTCGCCATTCCTGCTTCCATCCGGTCCTCCTGGCCGGTGGATTGCCTGATTCCTAGTTTTGGGCCAGATCCTTCCGTGTTCTGGTCCCTTGATGGTGATCTTCTACTGGCTGGCCAACAAGAATCCGTGGATTCCAAGTTGGTCTCCCTCTGCCTCAGTGCTTTTGCACTCAGGGCCTTGGGCCTGGTTTTCTGCCTGCCGGGATCATGGACTCTCCGGAGTCTCCTCTCATCGCCCTCCTTCTCCCCCTGCTGGTCTCTTGAGGGATTGGTTCTTTACTCCTTGTTGCCTGGCTGTTTTGAGCCCGGCAGTTTGGCGGTTCCCAGTTCCCGTACTGGGCACTTTCCTCTGTATTGCCTGTCCCTGTCTGGCCGGGCAAGTTTTTGTGGCTCTCACTTCCCGTTCTAGGGAATTTGGCGGTTGCTCTTGGGGCTCCCAACCTCTCGCGGGTTGGCAGCTTTCCTCCTGGGGGTATCCTTCGCCTGCATGCTCCGGCATTGGTGTTTTCATCCGGCACAGCCTCCCTGCTAGACCGGCCTCCGGGCTGGTTCGGCTGCCCTTCCGTAGGCCTCCAGGGTCTACCTTATCGGGCACTTTCTCGCTACTCCTCTGCGGTCGGCGTTGCTGACTTGGGATCCGCTTGCTCTTGGCTATCTGGTTCTTCAGATACCCTCCACTTGACTTGCCCATCTGGCTTTACTCTTGTCCATCCATCCCGGGCTTCCAGCTTGTTATGGGGTCCCCGGACCCTGTGGCTTCCCTTTGCCATCTCCAGGGTGATGCTCCTGTCTCCGTGCCTCTGGGCTTTGGCCTTGGGGCACTACGCCAGCCTTTTCCGGCCCTTCTGTGGGTTTTTCGGGTCTAGGCTTCCTTGGGCTTCCTGGTTTTGCTGGACCCTTTGTGGAACGACTGGGTCTCCGGACCTCGTGTCTTCACTGGCAGTTTCCTCCTCTGGTCTCCTGCGGTGAGCCGTGTGCGTCTGCACAAGGCTTCTCCCGACATGTGTGGCTTCTTTAGGATCCGACCCTTTTCCCTAGTCTCCGGATTAGGTGCCTTTGCTTCTGCTTCTGGCCGTCTGCCGGCCCTCCGTGGCTCTCCGGCCTCCCCGGGCCATGGTGACTTCTTGGGCCACGCAGCCTTGGTGTGCTGCTTCTGGGTCACTTGACCTTAACTTTCTGTCTGGGTCTCCGGACCTCCACTTTCTGTCGGGGTCTCCGGACCTCATGGGTCTCTGGCCTTTGCCCAGCCCCCCTTCTGTCTGGGGGCTTGGCTGCTCCTTGGTCGTCTCGACTTTCTCCTCCCCGCCGGAGTATCTCGGGCTGTAGGTCCGGCTGGCTGGGTCTCCCGTTTCCTCCCCCTGGTCTTCGGGAATCCGGTCTTGCCTGTAACCAGTCGTCACCTGGGACTCTTGGTAGTTCCGGCTGCTCCTGTCCTGGGTTCTCCAGCCTTTAGCATCTTTCTGCCCTGGCTGCCGTCTCCCTCCTTTCTCCGTCTTGGGCCAGGCTTTGTTCTGCCTCCGCGATTTCCTCCGGTGGTCTTGCACCCCCTCGGGCTCCGGCCCGGGGCTATGCAGTTAGGGAGGCTCCCCGTCCTGACTGCTTTCGACGCAACACTTGCTGGTGGACCGGCTCCTTCCGGTGTGTCTGCACCTGGCGGTTCCCGCCTCCTTTGTGTCTTGCTGTTTCCTCGGGCCGCTTCCGACCCGTCGTATGTTCTCTCTCGGGTGGCTGCTCCGGCACCACCTAGTTGGTTGGCCTGGTTGTCCCTGGTGGGCTCCCCTCCAGGGCTCTGCCGTTTTTTCCCGGGTCCTCTCTGCGGTTCTGTCAGCTCACTGGCTGGTCTGGTGCTGAGGACTCTGGGCCTCTGCCTGTTCAGTCTCCCTATGCGGCTTGTCTGGGTGGCTCTATTTTCTCCTCCAGGAGTTGTTGGCCGGTTGGGTCCTTCGGCTGTCTTCCCACAGCCTCAGCTGTCTGCTTGTCCGGGTCAGCTTCTCCTTGGCTTACCAGCCAGGTTGCCTTGGCTGGTCTTCCTCCCCATGCTCCGGCATGGTTGGTCGTGGCCTCAGCATGTCCCTTTGGCCTTGCTATCGGCTCGGTCTGGGGTTTTCATTGCTGTGTTTCTGGCCTTTCGGGCGTCGTCTCCGCTGCGGCTGTTCAGCTGCTTCCTCCGACTCTTCCTTCCTGGACGTTGTCAGGGACATCACCCTCTCCTCGTCCTGTCTCCCTTGGGCATGCTCCGGCTGCCTTCTGCTTGCGGTGTGTGTGGTCCGCCCGCCTGGACCTTTCACCTATCCACTTCGGATTTGCTGTCTTGGGGCCTCTGCCATCCTTGGCATTATGCCCTGGGCTTGGTTCTACTGGGGTTGCCCGTACCAGTACGGTCGTTCTCCCAGGTGGCCTTTACTCCTGGCCTCCAGCTCTTCCTGCGGGCTGCTCGTCCATTTGGGTCTGCGGTGCGGGCTCAGGCCTTGTGCTTTTGCCCCACCTTTGACCGTCTGGCATGTTTCCAGGGACCTTTCTTTCCTGGAATGTGCCTTTCTGCCTGAGCCGTGCTGCCCCGTCTGTGCCTGCCGCTGCTGGGTCACGCCTCTCTTGCCTCCGGAGCTCGGCCTACCCGTCCTCCTATGGCTCTCTCCTTGGGTGTGGTCCTTAGCTCCAGAATTGGTCTCCGTGGACCACCATCCCGTTGTTCTTACGGGTCCTCGGAAGGCTCCTTCCTTCCTCCTGCGTGCCTTGGTTCATCTCCTGCTGGACCGTCGGCCTCTCCGGTTGGCTGGGCTTGGAGGATCCTGGCTCCTTCCCATCTCCCCTGGCCCTGGTTGTGGCCCTGTGGGAGACTCCTTTGCCTCCTGTTCTTTCTGGCCGGTCCCGGCTCTGAAAAAGGGGGGGGGGAGCGCGCTTGCCTCGCGGCCTCGACTTGGCCGCACCAGTGGGATCTCGGCCAGCCATATCCTGGGGGTCCTGGCAACATTGCCTCCTCACAGGTCCATTTCTGCTTGGCTGGCTGCTTCTCAGCCAATTTGCATCTGGTTTGGCCACAGGCCACCACGGTCTGCCAATGTGGCCCCAGCCAACTTCTTGGGTGGGTGTCTTGCCTGGCGCAAGCACTCCTTGGTTCTTCAACCAGTATTGGTCTCCCATCCGTGGTGACACCACCTGTTTCTTCCTTCTCCGAATCAGTTGGGCGACTCTGTCGGCCTTCCCTTTCACCAGTAGGGGTTCGTCTGCGGGTTCTCTTCTCCCTGGACTGCCCTGCTCCTTGTGTCTTGGGACTGCATCGGGACTCTTCCGCTTGCAATGGCTGTCTTCAGTTCGCCTGTCCCTGGGATTCGGAGCGGGGCTCCCCGCCGATTGGGATCGCTCCGCTGCTCCTTGGGCATCTCTGGATTCCCTATCTGTTCTCCTGCTGTCTGCCCCTCTGCAGCCTGACCAGGATTTTCTCGTTGCCTCCAGCTCTTGCTCCCACAGCTTCCGGGCTTGGGCAGCTGGTCTCTGGCCCTGTGGTCTGTCATAGCACAGCGTGGGGCTCTCTTCTACAGCTACCTCCTTTCCACCCTGCTTGGCGGGGTTTTGAGGTCCTTGGGTACCCGTCTTCCTCGGTTGTACCTCCTCCTGCAGCTTCCATGGCCGTTCCATAGCCTTGGCTCGGCCGGACCACTTCTTCCCCTTTCCAGTCCCACCAGTGGCACTGCTCGGGGTCCTTTCTGTTGCCCACTTCATCTCACCCCTTGTGGGCTCTGAGTTGGTTTTTCTGCTTGGGTATCAGTCATTTGTTCAGCACAAACCGGACCACCATGAGGCCTCCCTAACCAGCAGCGCTTTCGCTCTGTCTGGGGTGTCAATGCCTCCCAGGCATGTGGGTTCCATCCCCACCGCCGTTTTACTACATCTGCACTGTTTACGTCGTCATTCTTTCTCTTTAGAATGACGATAAGTCTGTGGGCCATGAGTGACATAGAGTTGAGGTCCTCCCCTATCGGGATAGGACCAGTCTCTATGAGCTCATGGCCCACAGACTTATACCGTAGTGCTCCCACCCAACCATCCCCGCGATGGAACGTGTCTTTGCGTCTCGCTTCGTAGAAAAGAGGCAGATGTGAGGCATTGTGGGTAGGATATGACATCATAGGTCATGTGGTCTGGTGTGGCGCCAAATTTGATCTTCTCAGCTAAAAATAGGCTTGAACTCATGTTCAAGAGGAGTTATGCACTGTTTACGTCGTCATTCTTTCTCTTTAGAATGACGATAAGTCTGTGGGCCATGAGCTCATAGAGACTGGTCCTATCCCGATAGGGGAGGACCTCAAATTTCAAGTATACCCATGGACTGATTTTTGCACAATTCCTAATCTGTTGATTTTTATTTCCAGAAACGTGAAGAGGGATGGTGGCTGATTATCGGAGATACGAAACCAAATTCGTTACTCAGCATCAAACGTCTAACACTCCAAAAGAAGGCTAAAGTCAGCTTGGACTTTGTAGCGCCCTCTCCTGGAAAACACACATACACACTGTTCTTCATGAGTGACGCTTACATGGGATGTGATCAGGAATACAAGTTCACTATTGATGTCAAAGAAGCCGACAGTGATAGTGACTAAAGTGAAACTGAACTGACAGTGACTTTTAAGAGACTGATAATGACTTCGGAAATATGAGATATCGTTGTTCCGAGAAGATTGTGTGCTGAGGACTCTTTGACTCCCAAGAGGAGCGATTTATTTTTGTTATATTTTGTAATATACTTTGACAGATATTTTGGCATTGATGTGTAATATGTGTGAAAAAAAGCACCATTCAACGGTTAGTTAGTGCCTACATGTATATTAAAAGTTCCAAATTATTATGGAATGGCATGTTAAAAAGACGTCCTTACAATGCTGAAAATGTAAAATAGATTTATTGCAAACTCTTCCAGAAAGATAGAAATAATCAAAAAGTTCAGATTACATTTTTTTTATAAAGTTGATCTCATTGTGAATGAGTATAATTGTAAGGTAATTTGACCTTTATTGAAGTGCTATGGAATCTTTGTGCTTACTTTCTGTACATACTTTTCTTTGTATGAATATTCATGGTGTTAACATTATCATGCCGTGTTTATAAAAAAAAAATATGTATGTAAACCAGTGAGTTGTTTGAACGTCCTGGATAATGATTAAAAATGAGGTAAATACCAAATATATGTTTTTGCACATTTTCTTATTGATTTATTCTCCTGGGATGACAAGTTCTGACAAGAATGAATTCATGGCAAAGGGCACTGATATGAGCAGTGAACCAAATGGTTATCGAAAAAGACTTAGTCTGTGGTTTCTTGGTCTTATGAGTGCAATTAAGTCATATGGTGTCTTGGTCTCTAAATTGCAATTGAGTGATATGTTATAGTTTCTTGGTATTTGGAGTGCAATTGAGTGACTTGCTTTGTTGATCTCTGAATTGCAATTGAGTGATATATTTCATTGGTCTCCCAATTGCAACCAAGTGATATGCTTTCTTGACCTCCAAATTGCAGTGGAGTGATAGTCTCAGTTGTCCTCCCTATTGACGATGATTTCACTTTGCACAGGCTGCCCCAAACTTCCAGTATGAGTCAAATACATCAAATACCACGACATCTCGCCAGGCATAACTTATGAGTGACCTTGACCTACATCTGTGACCTTGGCGGCCATATTTGTGAAAAGCTTGTGTACAATTTCTATTAATTCTGGAATCATGAAACTAGCAGGGATTGTGTATGACAGCAAGACATTGAATGAGTTCTGACATGAGTGACCTTGACCTACTTCTGTGACCTTGGAGGCCATATTTGTGAATATCTTGTTTGCACGATAACTCCTCTTGTATTTACACTAGGATCACCAAACTAACAGGACTTATGTATCATTGTAAGACCTTGAATTAGTTTTGACATCAGTGACCTTGACCTATATCTGTGACCTTGGCAGCCATATTTATGAAAAGCTTATATACACGACAACTCCACTATTATTCTCCATGGGACCACCAAACTCACAGGGATATTGTATCACAGTAACACCTTGAATGAGTTGTAACATGGATGACCTTGAACCATTTCTGTGACCTTGGTGGCCATATTTGTTAAAACTTTACGTAGGCCCTAGATGATGACTCACAAGCAACAGAATCTATGGCGGTGGCCATGGATAGTAGTCGAGGTGGATAGGAGTCGGGGGTGGATAGGAGTCGGAGTTGGATAGGAGTCTGGGCTGCGGACAGGTGTCGGGGGCGGCTGACAGGAGTCTGGGGCAGCTGATAGGAGTAGGGCCGGCGGACAGGAGTCGGGGCCAGCGGACAGGAGTCGGGGGCGGCGAATAGGAGTCGGGGGCGGCGTGGGAGGCATACAGGAGTCGGGGTGCACCGGGGGCGGCAGACAGGATTCGGGGTCCGGTGGATATTTTTTTGGATAGAAACCCCCCCGACCAACCCAACCCACACTCCGTAGGTGTTTATGCCACTTGCACCGCTAGCACAGGTATGTGTGCGTCTCGTGCGCTCATTTCTAGTACACTTTGTGTCACCATCATATCATTTGCATTTATGAATATAATTACGTTTAAGTTTACTTACACTTAAGCTGAAATATATACCGCCATCACCTGTGCTCAGCAAAGCACTCAATGCCATAACTACCGCCCATTGCACACTTGTGTGCCTTCTAGTTTAAAAATGCGCTCCCTTGGTCTTGGAAGTGCAATTGAGTCAAATGGTTTCTCAGTCTTTGGACTACAATAGAGTGATGTCTTTCTTGGTCTTTGGAGTGTAATTGAGTGATATGGTTAATAATGATGTTCTTGAAGACCACTCTCTAGGTCTTTGGAGTTTCACCAGGAAGCACTCCTAATATCAGATTGTGGAAGCTGTTGTTATATGATCTGAGCTCATGGCTACTGCATAGTTCACTTATGACAAGGAGTGGTCAATCTGTTTCTGTGTAATGTCATGGAGATGTGGACACTGATCGAATACCTGAATAGGAATTGCCTGAAAATCCAAACGCCATCGATTATTAGCTTGGAGAGGCATGGGTCTTTACAATTTTGAATATAGACCCGTGGTCCCAATCTGTGGAGCCTCAGTCCGGGCCAATCTCCTAAGTGTAACGTCCGTTAGATAGAAGAGGCAACCATAGGCTTGGGCGGAAGTTGACAACTAGTCTTTATTACGCATGCGTAGAACAGAGACATCTAGCGTATAATACAAACATCACACCTCCTTTACAAGATATATTTTATATCAAACCTTCACCGTAACTTGAACAAACTTTTTTTTTTGGTTTCCTAATCTAGTTCTTATTCCAAACACCTTTGAGTAGTATACTTGATTAATGCTAAGAACCTCTAATACCATAACATGACTAAACATGATTTAATCCATTTTAAGGATCAAACTACTAATCTAATAATAGCATCTTTATAGTATTTTATCAACTCATTTATAATAGAGAAATGCTGATTATTTCTTAGCTCGAGGTTATACAAACAGGAGAGTATATCTGTGTAAATATGACTTAATCATCTACTGTAAAACAATATAAGTATAGTTTTTTTATCCTGGTAACTTTCTATACTACTCTATATCTTCACACATTGGGTAATAAATCACATCTACTTCTTCCCTCTTATAAATGATAATACCATTCTTTCTCGTTCATACTTACCTGACCCCCTTAACAAATGAGATCTCCTACCACCTTCGTCCCCTATTCACTGCCCACAAAATAAAATGGACTCAACCAAGCCCATCATCCTGTGGACCCTCTCCCCAAATCGTCAGTTCCTATTAAGCATGCGACGAGGTCGCATGCATTACGCCTTCGTCAACCTTTTTAACAGTCTTTTTGACTATGATTATGGATAAAATTGAGTGTATTTCGATGAATACACCTTGGATTTACATCCGATGGACGCTGTTGGCGTTCTGGAGTCGTTTTCACGACGTAATTTGACATCGAAGATTTTCGCGCCACTCAGGCTGGTTGTTTACTCCAACTGTCATGGCGCCGGGCACCTCTATTTCTCGGCGACGTCCATCAGAATGGCTAATTACGCATACGGTAAGCGTATCTACATCAATCTTTCGATATATTTTGAGTTTTATGAATGTTTGGGTTGTATTAACGACGTTTGTGAGTCGTTTCTGACCGTTTACCATCGGAAATCGATCGTGGCAGTCGCTTTTGCGACGGGCGATAATGGAGGTTTTTGATCATTTACACTTAGTGAAGTGAATGTTTTCAACTGAAACACATTTTTTAATGACTTTCAGGGTTTGGTGCCCTTACTAAAGTACTTTTTTGAATATTTGGTGATGTTTTCACTTTTGTGTATTGCAGTTCCACCTGTGAGGCCAGAGCAGTCATCTGTCAAGGCAGACCAGGCTCTGATATGACACTACACAGGGGTAACAGGCTGACAGTTCCATGGATGGTTGGAATCTCAACACGAACAGCCCTAACGTGTCACTTTCCTGAAGATGGACGGCAGACACTTGAGTTCTGAGGGGAACTACTGAAGTCTGCTGCTGATGAAGCTACAGTGCATGGTGCAAAGCTAGCTGTCACTTCTTAAATTAATGAATAAATAAACAAACAGGTGTTTATTGTCTCATGAACAAATAAATGATTAAACAGGGATGTTTATCAACAGTTCAGGTATGGTATAATTCATAGGCACTGGTGTTAGTAGGCTCTGAGAAGCCTATCGCTTTACACGTGCCCGAATATTGAGTGGTCACTACCCATCAGCCAGGGAGTGAACTCCTGTCTAGGGGCCAGTTCTGTGGAATGAACTGTGTCACCCTTTGACTTGCGGATACAGACCTAGTTATTGGAGCAATTTGCTACCCACTGGTAGGGAGCAAGCTCTTTGGTTGTCAAGGGTTATGCTCTATGGTCAAGGGCTCAATTACCCATTGACTTTTGGTTGGACACAGGTCGTAATCTGGTAAATATGAAGGGAGTCCAAGAGGGTCTCCCCTGTTTTAATGAAGCCACCAGATTTTATGAAACAGATCTACACCCAGAGTGAGGGAGACTAGAATCTGTGGTAGAGTAAGATATAAGAATGATAAAGAGAAGTCTGCTCCTGCACAGACAGGAGGACTTAACATGTTTTGAAATATTAAAAAGTTTAATTTTTGGCAATTATTTCTTCCTTTTTGGCCTTTAAACTATTTTCATAGTTGTTAATTCAGGCCTGTCATTTGGTACCCATCAAATTATTAACACGGTTGTTCAATCACCATTCACCACCAGTGTTGTGGAATCCCAGAAGGGTTAACAAGTATGTAAGGCTGCATAGGCCTATTGATATTTCAATGGCACGCTACTAGTGTGCAACTAGATAGTGCTTACATCATGGTACAATTAAGGATCCTAAAGGAAGTAGGAAACTTGTTGGGCTAAGTTTCGTAGCTTTATTTGTGCAATACCTCTATCCCTGTACATTGGTAGTCTTGGACAGAGGGCCATGGAGGATGGATTTTAGGAAATCCGTAACCTAATCCTTCAACAGGATACAGTTATCTGCTCTTGGGCTTGCAAGCAGGCAAGACGGTCAGGGTAGATGTGGCTAAGAGATCCCTTAGGCAGGGTTCCTTGTTAGCCTAAACTTGAGCTTAAGTATACTTACAAAATGCGATTGGCATGGACGCTGCACAACATAAGCTGAGTCTAATTATGCATGCTGCTGGGAGTGGCTCCCTGATAGCATAAGATCCTATCTATACTATCTTATAGCCAATGTTGCTGGGTTAGTATCCTCCCAAGAGAGGTCTAACTTGTGATGTTCTTTTTGGCAGAACTATTGTAATCTCACTTTGGACTAGGCGCTTCAGGAGAGATTTGAAGTTGCGAATAGCAACTAAACATTATATATAAACTTATATAAAATTATAGAATTCAGACAGGAGCTGTTTGGTTAAGATGACCAACAATTCCTTCCTGAGGGTCTGGCTGTCTTCTGGGACACCAGGCAATATTTCATGTTTCTGAAATTCAATTTAGTGTCAATGTGACCTTGACTTTCTTTTTGCGAGCTGTCAAAGCTGCACATTGATGCTCCCTTGATGTAGAGTCGAGGTTGAAGGCATCAATAGACCCAATAGGGCTCATGTAAAGGAAATGCGAGGCCTGTGTAAACCAGGGTCTCTCTATTGTCCCCGTTACGTCTTGTCTCAATCAATGTGAGACCTTAGACCAAACCTGTCTAGAATCCATCCAGCTGAGTACAGAGCTAACAAGTCTCTTAGCATTACAATTTGCTTCTGATCTTAATGAATTAATATTAACCATATAAGCATAAGTTCAGGTGAATTTAGCACAATATGGATAAGGGATCAAGGTGATGTCGCATTATTCTGTTGCACTCTCATGTAATGACAAATGAGGCATGTGTCAAGAATTTGAAATAGGCAAGCAAGCCGAGGATGATGACAACATTCTCAGTGGGAGCTTGCACATAAGGTATTTTGGTTGACTGACTTGCTGCAAAGCAAAAGCTCTTTGAAGTAACACCGATACCTACATCGTATTTGGTTATGAAGCAATTGTGTCGAACTCCATCTGCGGCTCAGTTATCGAGCTATGAGGGTACACTTGGTGCTGTAAATAGTTACCACTACACACAACTCTGTAAACAGCTGTAAGTTGGTCAGAATTACTGGAGATTATAACTTCCATGGTTTATATTTCTGATGTCAGTGGCAGGGTTGCCCTGTTGGGACACCAAGTTTTCAATATTGGCACACTCCAGAGTTACTTGGTCTCCGCTCACTTCTGTTGAAAGGGCGAGTGAGGAAAGTTAACATCCAGCGACGGTGGTTCAATGAGACCCCAATTCGCTAGGAAATAACAGATGTGCTGACCAGATAGCCCCATGAAGCGGGTGGTCATTAAGACTGAAGTCATTAAGATTGATTGGAATATGGAAATATGACTGCAGGCATGTGTATTGCAGTCTTAAAAACAATCATCCTTCGGGTCGATGAGGAATTAGTTGCTGAGCACTTTTAAAACAATTCCAGGGAATGGGGCGGATAAACCGTTCCAGAAAAGTAGGACACTGCTGTTACTTATTGCATTTGACTTGCAAAGGAATGTGGCAAGATCCGAACAGTTATATAATATACTTCTGAAAACAGGACTCGGTAGATTTTGTGCCAGTAGTCTCTGTATCTTTTCTCAAAGGGTAAGACGTCCAGCTGTTCGGCTGAAACATCTCATTTGGATGACGAGGGTGCCGATCTTCGGTGCACCTGTGGATAATGATTCCAGGTGCAGGGCAGTAACTGACCGGTCAGAACTGCAAAGCACCAGCTAAATACATTCTCAGGTTGAGCGGCTTGTCATAGGCTCTTGGCGCCGATGAAAGTTCGAAACACATCTTGGGAAATGCTTTCAATTATTTGTTAATTTATGGAATCATAATACTCTTCTTTGAGTTCTGTCTCAGGTTGTCATGACCTTCCCAAAGAACTATTATTCTACATACTGGTTCTCTGAACTGCCAGGTCTATACCAGTTGGACTTACGAGTTGCTGATGGTGGGCAACAGGGACCAGAAACATCCGCCAAGTGCTGAATCATACTAAGTAGCAAGCTGCCCTTGCTATCTCAGTAGCACATAAACTGTTCAGTTTCAAGTTTATTTGGACCAATTAAAACTTACGGCAGGCTGACACCTGAAGGGTGTATTTGCCTTTTTAACCATCAAATCAGGACAATGATTTCAGATTGGAAACTATAATTTGAATATAGTTCCAGGAATTAAATTGGTGTATATGTCGTTCATTTATCGAGCAAACCTGTCGAACTGTAGTTGTATGTTTGCAGTCCAGGTAATACCAGTTTTTCACAACCCCATAAACCAAGTAAGGGCTTTGGTGTGAATATCAGTCACATTGTTCCCAGTTATGCCCAGGATGAAGGAAATCCTGCCCCCAACAAGCGTACTGAACTGGGTTATAAATATATATATATATGCGAAATGAGATACCATTTTTATGTACACATGTACAAATGACAAGAGGTATCTCTAATAGACTAGCTGTTACCTCCCCACTTGTAGTGTGGGATACCTTGCAGATTCTTCTAGCTTGGGCTAGTTATTAATATAAGTATTATCACTATATATGGCTTAGTACTGACCTATGGTACATTCAATAGCCAAATGGCGGAGCCATGAGGCGCAACCCAACTGTGTCGCCTGAATTGCAGATAAAAGGCAGCTGAGGAGTTCTGCTGAAGAGAACAACCAAAACCAGCTGATAATGAGAGCGTGCTACAAACCCAAAACTAATAGTTTGAGAGGGATAAGGCTAGATCCGCAATATTGTGCAATGGTCGTATGCCTACACCGGCACAGATCTAGGCAAGCTCACAGTAATTTTTGACTGGTCTCCTGAGTGATCGCAGTCTGGTGAAATAGCAACGATTGACTCCGTGTGGGAGTTCTGAGAGTCGTGGCTAGAGGCTTGTGAAGCCTCACTTAATACTCCAAGAGTAGATGGTCATCAACAGAGGATGTGATGACAACTCCAGATGTAATTCCACCCTTACTAGTCTCTGTACTCAGGGGTGGCTAACAGTTCAAAGTTCCTGTCAATTATGCATCCATACTTCCTGTAGTCTCTAAAGTAGGCTATTTCATGGAGTCTCTAGACTTAACTGGAGTGCCACCGACTACCTCAACATTTTTTCATTTGACCATGAAGTCATACGATGAACTGGATAGTCCTGTACTCCTCATTTTCCAGTGGTCGTGGTTTCGCAATACGAAACAAATATACAGAGATTAAGCAGTCCTGGCTGGGTGCAGGACAGCAACATTAGATAAAGTACTTAAGGAGGAGTCGATCAGGTCATGCAGGTTAACTGTGTTATGACATGAATCCGGCTTGGACCGGTAAAGAATTGTGTAATATCCCTAATAAGCAGTGAGGTGAGGAACACAAAAATTTTGGACAGCCCATCAAGTTGTGGGCCATATAAGTATTGGGAGTTGTAATACCCACCCGCCTCCCTGAGGTGAGGAACACAAAAATTAGTGTTATTATGGGTTAAAAGTGAGTTAATGAATTGATCATTTCTCCAGGCTAATGTAGCCATCCCACCACAAGGATAGCTCTGGTAGTCTATCTCATTTGTTAAGGGGGTCAGGTAAGTATGAACGAGAAAGAATTCAAGATTACCCGGTAGTCGGGATTCTTGAAGTGAAATACTTACCTGACCCCCAGCCTTTCCCCACCCTTCCACCCATATTTAGCCTGGGATAGCGAAGAATTATTGTTTTTTGCTTAATGCGGAACTGACGATTTGGAGAGAGGGTCCACAGGATGATGGGCTTGGTTGAGTCCATTTTATTTTGTGGGCAGTGAATAGGGGACGAAGGTGGTAGGAGATCTCATTTGTTAAGGGGGTCAGGTAAGTATTTCACTTCAAGAATCCCGACTACCGGGTAATCTTGAATTCTATTCTAAATCTCTGAATACAGTAAACATGCAATACACATTGACATCAATATTTTGAAATACAAATCATTAGTCAAATATTTACTAAATTTGTGATCTGAGGCATGAGAGACAAGTAATAATAAACATCACTTAACTATATATTGATCATAAAATTTGCAATTACAACATAATATTAATGTAAATCAGTTATTGATTAATCTTGTAAGGAATTTCTTTTACAATTATAAACAAATTGATTTTATCATGATAAACAATTGTCACTCGTGGTCACTCCAAAAGGCAGTCTCTTGAACCTGTACCTTCCCCAGGAGGTTTGAAACGTGCACATCTTGGAGCTTGTTGTATCCAATGATATCTGCCAGTATCCTGAGTTAGCATCAAAGGTCGAAAAGTACTTGGCATCTGGCATGTGGGCCTGCACCTCTTCGACAGTCTTAGTTGGATAATGGGCACGCTTAACAGCTTTGTTAAGTTTAGTTGGATCAATACAAATGCGGACCTTCCCATTTGGTTTAGTCACTACAGTCATACTGCTTACCCATGGTGTGGGCTCATTTTCTTTCGTAATCACGTTAAGTTTCTCCATTCGATCCAATTCTTGTTTCACTTTGTCTTGAACTGCATGCGGTATCCTTCTTGGTGGATCCACACTAGGTAAGACACTTTTATCCACACTCAATTTGTAATTGGACTCGATGCAACCGAGTCCTGTGAACACTTCCTTGTATTCCTTTGCAATGTCTTCGAGACTGATTGGCTGTGCCGTCTTCATTTTCTCTTTTGGCTTGTTCGCCTCTTTCTTGCTTTCCTGCTTCTTGTCTGCTTTCGGCTTGCTTTCTTTTGTTTCTTCTTGTAGTGGTTTCACATCCTTCAAGTGGGTTCTCTGAATCAACCCCAGCGATTGGCATGCTTCCTTGCCTAAGATCGACTCGCCTTTCTTGACTACTTGAAATGTCAGTTTCTGGCCTTTTAACTTCAACACATTTTTCCCCAATGGCACCATTCGATCACCATCATAGGCTCGAAGTACCACTGATGTTGGGGTCAATTTGCATTCAGCCGGGACAAGCTTTTCTGGCAGGGTGTTAACTTGACTTCCTGTGTCCAATTTAAAATCAATGTCATTGATACACTCCATCCATGGTTTGTTGGAGATTTCATACACTTCACATTCAAGTTCAATAGAACCTAAGAATAGTTCGTCATCACTGCTTGATGGTTCCTCATCAATTTCGTGTAATTTCCTTGATCTTTGCTTCTTTTTCCCCTTCTGTTTCGAGTAACATAGATCCGTGTAATGGCCTTCCTGTTACATTTGGCACATGTGGAATAATAGGCAGGGCACTTAAATTTGGCATGTGACTTGCCACAGTTCTTGCAATCCGACTCCTGGCTTGAACTAGCTCCATCAAACTTGTAATTGTTGCGTTTCTGAAATGGGCGACCACGTGCGCTTCCGAACCTCCGATTGATGGCTTTTACGTCCACCTGTTCGGATTTTAGGTCAGTGGCATTTAGCTCTGACACACAGCACATGTCGATACATTTTGTCAAAGTCAGTTCATCAGCTTGGAGTAACTTTTCCCTTACATTGTCATCTCTTAATCCACAAATTATGCGGTCAATCATGAGTGAATCTCGTAAGTTTCCATAGTCACAGTGTTCGATTTTGTTCTGTAGGTCAATAAACCACGTGTCGAACGTTTGCCCTTCAGTCTGGTTAGATGTGTTAAATCTGTACCTGGTGACTGTTATATTCTTCTTTCCATCGCAGTGGGCCTTCAGTTTCGCCTTGAGGGGTGCAAGCTTGCCTGTTTCTTGTTCAGTAACCTTGAAAGTCTTTTCTGAGCTGCCGGTCCAGCCACGTGTAGATACACGCCGCATTGGGTGCTTTCTTCCTTCTCAGTAATACCAGCCGCGACGGCGTATATTTTGTACTGGCCGATCCAATCTAAATATTCCTCTTGTAAGTTGCCTGTCAGGACGAGATGCTTAGGGGGTTTTAAGCCTGTAGCCATCGTGGATTCGTCTGATAAATCCCGATTATGACACCATGTAACGATAGAAGAGGCAACCATAGGTTTGGGCGGATGTTGACAACTGGTCTTTATTACGCATGCGCAGAACAGAGACATCTAGCGTATAATACAAACATCACACTAAGCAGCTAGTTGGGCACTTTTTTCGTCTCTATAGAGCATCCTCTTCTCTCTTGTCTATCGCCATGCTTTAATGCTTGCCGATGATTACTTTCTTTAAAAGAGACAGGCGAGTGCTCATGTTGAGTATCTTCAGTTTCCTCATCGCAGAGTCTACATAAGCCACAAGTTGCTTGGCCATACTTTATGAGTCTATCTTAAAGTTGTGATCACGAGTGCTGGAAAGCAGCTTCACTTCCTGTAGTGCAATTGGATGATATGGTTTCTTGGTCTTTGAAGTGCAATTGACTGATATGCTCATCTAAAACGCTACTTTTTTTGTCTTTGTAGTGTAGTTGAGTGATACGGCTTCTTAGTCTGTCTTGAAGTCGTAAGTGCCGGATAACAGCTTCACTTCCCGGTTTCTTCAAGACTGAAGGTTTGTTATCCCCATCAGGTGTGCCTGTCATTTCTCTCATATTACCCCAATTTATTGCTACAATCGACTGCATGTTAATTGAAAGTATTTCACACATATTTTGCAACTTCATTGTTTCCTTTTAACTAATCAAATGACACAATATCAATTTAATACAACAACAAATTTATTCAAGTGATTGTGGAACCTTTCACACAACTACATCATTTTGTAAGTGTTGGTGCTCAAGGCATTTCACCAGAAGCAAATTCTTCACCAGATGCAAATTCTTCACCAGAAGCAAATTCTTCACCAGATGCAAATTCTTCACCAGATGCAAATTCTTCACCAGAAGCAAATTCTTCACCAGATGCTAATTCTTCACCAGAAGTAAATTCTTCGCTAGAAGCAAATACTTCGCCAGAAGCAAATTCTTCTGATGTTTCACCAGATTCCAATTCTCCAGATTCAAATTCACCAGATTCAAATTCACCAGATGGCATTTCCCCAGAAAGAATTTCCCTAGATCCCATCTTCTCTCCTTCCATTCCTCTCATCATTGGTGGTGGTGGTACTCCATTCTTCATGAGAGCCACAACTTTCCTTGCCACCAGACGAGCGAACATGTTGACAGCAGCCATTCTCTGCTTCCTCACATCAACATCTTCTTCATCTCCACTCATTTCTTCCTGCATCTCTTCAATGTACTCCGGATCTATCAACTCTTCTTCAAGGTCACTAGGTTCTGTTGAAACAATATTGACAAAACTTCAATAAATTAAAATTGCATAGAAACCCTGATGTTTGGAGACACCAGGATAAAAAGGTTTTTTAATGTAAAAATAAATGCAGTTTGGTATCAAATAGCTACCCGACTAAGATATGAACATTATATTTTTCATAGCCTTATTGTGCTCTTAAAACATTGATCTATTCTACCCCCATTAAAACTCAACCCAATTTTCAACAAGATTTTGTGTGTCCAGCAAAATAATCATTTCAACATTACCTTCAATGTCCAAGTTCATCAATTCCTCTTCCCCTGATTCAGTCTCATCAAGAATTTCCTCTGATCCACTTTCTCCTGATATCATACCCACTTCATCAGTCATCTCGACGGAGCCTGGTGCTGACATTTCACCTTCCACATGACTGGCATGATGGTGCCTAAAATACCAAGATTCAATTTTTGTTATCTCAAGAAGTCTTAACGACATTTTAAATTGTAATTTGTCAAGGTTCCTATCAGAAGAAGTATCAAGCATTGAACAATATCATAAGTTCATAGATAATATATATAATAATGTTCACAAATATCATTACAGACTGAGAACAGGTATTCAACTGATATCACATTTTTTATGTACTAGAACAATCATATTTTTATATACTAGAATAATAAAATCACAAATGTTAGCATACCTATGGAGAACTGAAGCCGTGGCATAGCCAATGAGCAGGAGAGTGATGATTGCAGTTTTCATTGCTGATGTTGTCGATTTCAAACCAAATGCTGATCTGTCCAATTCATGTTCCCTCTGACTTTTATACAGAAACTGGTCAGAGCAAAATCAATTGGATGATTCGAATAAATTTCAAGAGGTTGACACATCTGTTTGAGTGTTTTAGAAACCATGTGGCAAATAGAAGTTATCCATTTTATATTTTCAGACGGGTGCAAGCATTTGATGTTTTGGTTGAAGTTGCACCCTTGAAGCTGGTATAATCGCAGATTTGTCCAAAATATATGACTTTTTATTATTTTGTGTCCCACTTTGTGAAAGTGATATTTTTCTGTATTTTTGAATGTAATATTAACCCAATTTAATTGTAATGTTTTAATTACTGGATTATTTTATAAATCGAAATAAAGACAAATCTCTCCCTTTCAAAAGTAAAAAAAAAGAAATAAAAATCCATTATGTGTTTACATTTTCAGAAATTCAGGGCTCTCCTGTTAATTTTAAAATTCCATATGGAATGACAATAAACCATTGCTTTTTGTTTACAATGTTAGATCTAACTGATATCTGTCAATAGACTGATTTTCCAATGTTGGTCAAATCTGTGGACATTCAACTTTTATTTTTCGTATGAGCACCCGCCCGGTATGAGTGATGGAGGTAAAAAATTCTTCAATTTTACAGGAATATGAAACAAGAGTTGGATTTTTGTAGTTGTTTGTTTTTTTTTGTTTTGTTTGTTTGTGTTTTATGCCTCTGCAGCACCTTAGTGGGCTATATTGAGGCAGGCGATCGCCGTATGATGATGAGACGAGAAGACTGTGAGTCTGGAACATACCCTATTAATTCAGGGATGCCCAGGGTCTTTCAGTTGCCCCAGCATAGAACACTGGATACAACCCGCCTCCATTTAATGTCCCATGGGCTCGGACTAAAGTGAGTGCCCGGGGTGAGATTTGAACCCACGCCCTCAAAGCCAGTGGACAAGCAGTCTTGACCATTAGGCCACGGGGGAACTCTCGATTGTAGTTGTTTGACATAAACCAAGAATGTAAGAAGGGAAATGTGTGGCGGATAATTATTTTCCCCTACAACATAATAATCAGGCTTGACAATAACTGAGAAGGATATGGGGGGGGGGGGGATGGGGCTTTATAAATGTCCTGTATTTTTGCACTGATTAGGCTTAACAGGACAGGCAGGGAGCATGGCAATGAGGTGGGGTGCAATCTTGGCTCAGGATAAAACTTCAGCCTACCAGCAGTTGCCCGGAACACAAATCCTCAGGGAATAAACCCATAGTCCCCAACCCGTTTGAGCTTGTGAATAAGTGGACGATGCTTCAAATATTGATTCACTTGGTCACTTCTTGTCAATTGTAGAAAAATATTAAAAGTTGTTTTCCATTCACATACATTTTGAAAATATTAATTTTGTTAATAACTACGTCATCAGGCACCTTTCATCAAATTAATATAAAGATCTTTTGAGGTAATAATTTCAAGAATAGCAGAACTGTTTCTTAGGAACTAAAAAGCCAGGTTTTTTTAAGCAGATGAAACCCATGACACAATTATTGAAGGGTCAGTGGTTATCCCCTTTCCCTGTATCAATGCCATCTCATGTTTAGTTAATAGCTACCATAAACTTCCATTCACCCGGAAGCTCAGAACCATTTTACTGTCATATGGTTTCTAGTCTTTGAAATAACCACAGCCAAAATGAAATAATACATAACAGTCATAACACATTGATCAGTGAATATTGCAAAAACAAAACTCTTCAGGGGTGTTACATATGGGGGTTCTAATTTAAATGTCAAGTGCTTGCACCTGTTTGAAAATGATTTTGCCACATGGCTTTCCAAATAGTTAAACACGTGTAAACCTCTTGAACAGTTTGTAAATAATTAGATCAATTATGCTCTGACAACTTTTTGTATAAAAGCCAGAGCAAACATGAATTGGACAGATCAACTTTTGGTTTGAAATCGGCAACATCGGCAATGAAGACAGCAATCATCACTCTCCTGCTAATTGGCTATGCTACGGCTTCAGTTCTCCATAGGTATGTTTGACATTTGTGTATAGTATCCAGTTTTGTTTTTTTAAGTCGTTACTTGAACACCCATTTTCTGTCGCTGAATGGTATTTGTGAATATATCTTTGAGAATTGTGAAAAAATAATTGAGATTTTCTGCATTTACATCTAAATAATTGTAATATTGGTTAAAAATAATGTTGGACCTCAGTCACCTCACGTTCACCGAGCCAAGGTGTTAAGATACAAGAAATTTTGAACTTCAGGCACCATCACGCCAGCCACATCGAAGGGGAAATGTCAGCACCAGGCTCCAATGAGATGACTAATGAATTAGATATAACATCTGGAGAAAGTGGATCCAAGGAAATTCTTGATGAGACTGAATCAGGGGATGAGGAATTGATGAACATGGAAGGTGAGGCTTGTAAAAATAGTTATTTTATCCCCATATGATTCGGTCACATCTAAAGAAAATATGATAATGTGATTCATAACAAAAATTGTAAGAACGTAATTTCCTAAAAGTAGATTTTAAGATTATAACAGGATGATTATTGATTAACAAAGTTTGTATCATTAAGAAAACACTGATATAGATAAATAATATCAAATTTAAGAGGATCCATTTGTTTGTAGTTGCTGATATGAATCATAAATGTAATCTTCATGTGCTGGCAAGTATTCTCCTATTCGTGTACTGGTAAACATTCTCAAAACTTTCTTGATGATTTAATGTAGTCTTGTTAATATTGTTTCAACAGAACCATCTGGCCTTGAAGAGGAGTTGAGAGATCCCGAGTCCATTGAAGAGATGCAGGAAGAAATGAGTGGAGATGAAGAAGATGTTGATGTGAGGAAGCAGAGAATGGCCGCTGTCAACATGTTCGCTCGTCTGGTGGCAAGGAAAGTTGTGGCTCTCATGAAGAATGGAGTGCCACCACCAATGATGAGAGGAATGGAAGGAGAGAGAATGGGATCTGAGGAGATGCTTTCTGGGGAAATGACATCTGAAGAATTAGAATCTGGAGAATTCGAGTCTGGAGAAGAGATCGTTTCTGGTGAAGATTTCAAGTCTGGTGAAGAACTTACATCTGGTGAAGAATTTGCATCCGGTGAAGAATTGGCATCAGGGGAAATGGTTTTTGAAGACATCCCTTCTGAAGAGGAGTTTCCATCTGGCGAGATGCTATCTGAGGGACTTAGGTTGCCTTAGCTTTAGTATTTTTTATTTGATAACTACGGTGTATATTATTTTCAACTTCTTTCTATTGCTGATTTAATGAATCATTCATAGGCAATGTTAATAAAAAATGTGGTTCGAAAGAATAGTCTTATTTATTATATTCAATCTGTTGCTTTCGTAACTCTCTTGACAACAAAATGAAATTCTCTAGCTGCATGGTCAGTGGTCACTTACTAAATAGGGCAACATATAATGTTCCAGACTGCAAATTATAGTTTCTTATTGCTCAGCAAAAACAAACAAGATATACAATTGCACAGAAAATAAATGAAATGCCAAGGGGAACAAGAAGACCTATGGCAATGTTTTCAGAATCTGATAGATATGAAAGAGATGATGGACCACCTGAAAAGAAAGGGATATGCTTAATCAGTCATGTAAATGATTCTGATAGATATGAAGGAGATGCAGGACCACCTGAAAAGAAAGGGATATGCTTAATCAGTCATGTAAATGATTCTGATAGATATGAAAGAGATGAAGGACCACCTGAAAAGAAAGGGATATGCGCGAACATGTTGACAGCAGCCATTCTCTGCTTCCTCACTTCAACATCTTCTTCATCTCCACTCATTTCTTCCTGCATCTCTTCAATGTACTCCGGATCTATCAACTCTTCTTCGAGGCTGGAGGGTTCTGTTGAAACAATACGTATTCCGAAAACTTCAATAAATTAGCATTGCACACAAACCCTGATGTTTGGAGAAGCCAGGATAAAAAAAGTGTCTAACGTAAAAGATAAAATGCAGTTTTGTTATCAAATAACTACTCAATTAAGATATGAATATTATGTTTTTTAATAGCAATATCATTATGCTCTCTTAAACATCGATATGCCCTTGGACAATATCAAGAAATGGGGTATGTTTTGAACGACAGAACCATCTGGCCTTGAAGAAGAGTTGATAGATCCCGAGTACATTGCAGAGATGCAGGAAGAAATGAGTGGAGATGAAGAAGATGTTGATGTGAGGAAGCAGAGAATGGCTGCTGTCAACATGTTCGCTCGTCTGGTAGCAAGGAAAGTTGTGGCTCTCATGAAGAATGGAGTGCCACCACCAATTATAAGAGGAAAAGAAGGAGATAATAACAAAGCATCAAGATGACAACAAGACCACAGCCTAATATTATTCAAGTAATTAAAATTTGGGCCTGGTAAGTCAAACCTCAGGAGAAGAATCGAAAATATTTTCAGTGGCCTTTCAGATTCAAAATCCCAATACAAGTCAAAGCATAAACGGATCACATTAGGCTGCAGAACGGTCAGTGGAATGAAACATGTCACACAAAACAGAGATTGCTTGTGCCTGTGTTTAGATGTTGTTTCAGATGAGATTTTAAAGTAGTGGCCAACAATGCACGCCCTCCTGAAATTGAGTAAGATGATAGAACTTCATTAAAGTGGGACCAATCATCCTACAGTGAAAAAAATTAATTTGTGCAAGCTTATGTAACTGTCCTACAGAGGCAATATCAGGGTAATTCACACTATTTAGGAGACAAAATTGCAGTTTTGCAGATTTGCCAATTTGCAGGAACCACCTGTATTGTTTTGCCTTTTTCACATACTGCAGTGGAGCGTTTGAAAAACGTTAGCGTGAAATGAGTTATACTAATTAACGTTTATTGTCATATCAGGTATTTTCTACAACATGTTATCTTAAACATAAAGCAAATCTAATTTTTTTGCTGCAAACTTTTTTTCACCCATTTTCTTTCCAAATCCCCCTTCAGAAACATGGAAGTGATGTGTTGTCAAGTTGGCTTGGTGAAGAACATCTCCCCAACTTTACTGTAGGATGATTGGTATGGTCAAACTTAATGACAAATCTAAAGCGTCTAATAACTTCCACCTTACAGAGCTTTGACGGTGGGACTCTACCTCGGATAATAGCCAAAAGCTCACAGCGAAAGTGACAAAGAAGAAATAATTTTTGGAAAAGTATAGGTTATTCACCAAAGGAGAGGGAATATGTGATTTATCTTATCACCCGAGGCTTTAGCCCGAGGGGTGATAAACACATATTCCTGATCCCATGGTGAATAACTGGCTTATACCATGAGACAAACAGTCAAACAGTCAAACATGAGAGGATAACTTGACAACAGAGAATATGGGAATTATTTCCCTGATATACTGGCATGTGATTGGCTGACAGAGGTGATGAATGATATAAGCGTACATAGGTTTTGGAATGATCTGGTCTGTCCACAGGCATTAATCCTCTTCAAACATAGAAACTGGGTTATAAAAGATTCATGCAAAATATGCAATCGTTCCAACTTCTTGGAAGACTACGGGCCAATCATATAGTGTACTGGGTCTGCTGCAGAAAACTCCTGGTGTAGTCTTATATGAGAGCCAGACCTGCCATTCATTCACTTCCATCCATTAGTTTTATCATCTTACTTCATTTGAGGAAGGCCTGCATTGTGGGCCACTACTAAAAATAGCTTAAAATATCATCTGAACAACATCCAAATGTGGTTTGAAATGTAAAGAGTCACTGGAAACTATATTTCTCAAAATTTCCGCAGGAATGCTTCTTTTTAGGCCGATTGTGTCATAGGCACTTTTTACTTGGTCATATTATACACCATATGAAGGGTCTCAATTAGCACAATAATTTTGTTGATGCTCAATTGACCTTTGACCTCATTTTAATATTACAAGTGTCATTAATGGGTCGAAAATCACTAATCATTTACCTTTTTTTTTCAACTTGTAAGAAACAAAGTTTCCCTTCTATGTTTTTTTCATAGATTGTACCCCTAAATTCCAATTGCATTCTTTACATGACATTGTGATACAAATTTATGCTAATTTATTAAACATAGGTCACAACAAGGTCAAAGTCACATAACCCAAACATAGCTCCCATGTTTCTCAAAATTTCAGCAGAATCGTATTATGAAAGGAATCAATGGGTACTATAATTTCGTGATGCTCCATTGACCTGTGCTGTGACACTAATCTTTGTTGAATGACAGTATGGTATGAGACCGGCAGCATCCCTAGTCGTTCCTTGCTGAGGATGTCCTGTGATACCTATATCTTCGTTGAATGACAGTGTGGTATGAAACCACTACCGTCCTCGCATACTTAGCTTTGTTGAATGACAGTATTTTCTGAAATGGCACGGTTTGTATTAATCAAGTGCCAGCATTTTGGGTTGTTTATAGTTGACATGACTTTGTGATACATCTTAATTGATTTGATGTCAAATAGCACTGTTTGTTTATTATTCAAGTGCTAGCATATCTTGCACATCTGGTTGCTTATTACTGAGATGTTTTTGTAATACAAATTAAAGCAGCATGAAATGGCACTGTTGTATTATCCAAGTGCCAGCATATCTGGTCGTTCATTGTTGATATAATTTTGTCATACAACTTAGTTGATGTGAATAGCACTGTTTGTTGTGTTATCCCAGTGATAGTATCTGGTTGTTTATTGTTGTAATGATTCGTTGGTAAAAGTTAATGGCGCTGTTTGTTGTATTATCCAATTGCCAGCTTATCTTGCATATCTGATTGTTTGTTATTGATATATTTTTGTGATACAATGAGATAACACGAAATGGCACTGTTGGTTGTTTTATCGAAGTGCCAGAATATATTGGATATCTAGTTGTTTGTTATTAATATATTTTTGCGATACAACTTAACGTGAAATGAAATGGCACTATTATCCAAGTGCTAGATTTGTTGGTTGTCTGTTGCTGAGATGATTTTGTGATGCAACTTGCAGTATTATGATAACTGCAACATATCTGGTCTTTTGTTATTGATATATTTTTGTGATACAACTTAATGTAAAAAGAAATGGCACTGTTCGTTGTATTATCCGAGTGCCAGCATATCTAGCGTATCTGGTTGCTTGGTATCGAAATATTTTTGTGACATAACTTAATGTCACATGAAATAGCACTGTTTGTTGTATTATCCAAGTGCCAGCATGGTTGCCTATTGCTGAGATGTTTTTGTTATACAACTTAATGTAACATCATGTTACTAACATGAAATGGCACTGTTTGTGGTAGTTCCCCCGTGGCCTAATTGGTAAGTGCGCTTGTCAACTGGCTTTGAGGGCGTGGGTTTAAATCTCACCCCAGGAACTCACTTTAGTCCGAGCCCATGGGACATTAACTTGGGCGGGTTGAATCCATTATTCTATGCTGGGGCAACTGAAAGACCCTGGGCATCCCTGAATTAATAGGGTATGTGCCAGACTCACAGTATTCTCATCTCATCATCATACGGCGGTCGCCTGCCTCGATATAGCCCACTAAGGTGCTGCAGAGGCGTAAAACACAAACAAACAAACAAACAAACAAAGAAACACTGTTTGTGGTAGCATATTTGGTTGTACATTGAAGTACCATAGTCCGAAATAGAAAAGATGATGTTATTGTTTTTACTTGATGAGCAACTGAGCATATTACAAAGCCTTGAAGTTAAACTGCTCTTAAATCTGTGAGGAAATCTCAAAAAACAAATTCTGCCTGAAATTTCAGGAAGTATGTGCTGTCTTTGTTTATCGTGTAATAAACTTTTGTAATTATACCATTCGACACCTCTGTCAGCCAATCATGAGCCAGTATTTCACTGCAATAAGACCCATATTCTTTGTTGTCCAGTTATCCTCCCATGGGAGAATAATAAGTGAAGCTGTGAAAAACCCAAAGCAACAAATGAAAAATAAGCATTTCTGTTTAGATTTAGAGAAATACCGGGGTAATTTTTGGGTCATGCGACCTTTGACCTTGGTATGACATATACTGAAAAAATTAGCTAATTTTAGGCGACAACAATATGCGCACAAATCTTAGGTGTAAGATCTATGAAAATAATGTAGCATTCGTGGCTTTTGAAACTTTTATCACTCTTGTAATATGCAAATAATGTCAATTGTCAAATGAGTATATCAAGTAATTATAGAATTTATCTAAACCTTTCTTTTGGTGTACAACAAGTTCGTTCAGAAAATGGATATGGCACAACGGGTCTGAAATATTGCATTCCTGTTCAGATTTAAAGAAAACCAGGAGTTATGGTAACACATGGTCATGCGTCATGAACTGGTCCATTTTGCGTTACAGGTCAAAAATGTCCCATTTTTCAGTTTTGTGATATTTTATCACTAAAACATAACACTACTCAGTGCTTCAAACAGAACTTCGTTATCTTTTATACTTTCCGAAATTTACACCTCATCTGCACTTCTGCTGAAATTTAGATAAATATAGGAGCTATGGTTGTATTATGTGAACTTTGACCTTGTTGTTACCTATGTTGAATAAATTTGCATAGATTTGTATCACAATGACCTGTGATGCATGCACATGAAATTTAGGGCTAAAATCTATCGAAACAACATTCAAAAAGGGAAACTGTGTTTCTTACAAATTGAAAAAAATTGGTAAATAATCAGTGATTTTCGACCAATTTATGACTTCTGTAATATGCAAATGAGGTCAAAGGTCAATTAGGTACCACTAAATTATTGTGCTAATTGAGACCCCTCATATGGTGCATAATATGACCAAGTATGAAATGCCTATGAACCTATGGGCCTGAAATTGTGCGTTTCTGTTGAAATTTTGAGAAAGATGGGAGGTATGTTTGGGTTATGTGACCTTTGAACTTGTTTTGACCTATGTTGAATAAATAGGGAAACTTTCTTTCTTTCCATTTCAAAAAAGTGGCTAATTTTTTTGTGATTTTGACCTATTTATTACTCCTGCAATATGCAAATGAGGTCAAAGGTCAATTGAGTATCACAAAATTATTGTTCTTATTGAGACCCTTCACATGGTGTACAATATGACCAAGTGCAAAATGCCTATGACACAATGGGCCTGAAATAATACATTTCTGCTGAAATTTTGAGCCACATGGGAGCTTTCTTTGAGTTGTGTGACCTTTGACCTTGTTGTTGTGACCTATGGTGAGTAAATTTGCATAAATGTGCATCACAACATCCTGTGATGCATGCACAAGAAATTTAGGGGTTGGACCTATGAAAATAACATAGTAGCGAAACTTTCTTTCTTTCCACTAGAAAAAATTTGGTAATTTTTTGCTGATTTTTGACCTATTTATGACTCCTGCCATATGCAAATGAGGTCAAAGGTCAAGTGGCTGTAATCAGATTATTGAGTTTAATATGACCTTTCAATTGATGTATCATACGCCTCTGTATCTGAAATAGATCACACAGGAGAGCCTGTATAGTGAATTTCATGACTGTGCTTGAAAATTGGCATTTTTCTATAGAGGTCGTGACCTTTGACCCCTGAGACGGCAAAGTGCCACGTTAATTTTTCAACGTCAGACGGGGTTTTTTTAAACTTCGGGTCATAAGGATCGATTTGATATACAATTTGTGAGGTTGCAGAGCGGGGGCAGTAACGACGAAAACTAAGCCACTTTTTGGCCTCCTGCCACTCTGCTATAAGGTGTGTCTCTCAGACTTATTCTTTGCTTCCACTTGTTCGCTAATAACACATATTTTGCATAATTAATATATGGCAGTGCTGAACAATAACCATTCATTTTATTGAAAAAATGTCTTCCTTGAGAACTGATATCTATACATTAGATCAATCATAAAAATTAACTATTCAATTTTTTCACTGTTTATTTGCTTGCATGTGTGGACGCTCCTCTGTTCTTTACTTTTAATTTTTTTCATTGGGGGGCACTTGACAACGAAAATTATATTTTCCTAAAGTGGCCCTCAGACCCTGTTGCTCTTATGATAATTCAGTTTTAATAACAATATAATAATAATATAATACTACTGTACTGGGACAAATAAAGTGATTCTAATTCTGATTCTGATAGGATTATGATTAACAATGATTGTTTCAACCATAACACAATGTAAATTGTTTCAGTGCTAGCTATAGCATGGTGCACCATCGTGGCAGCACTTGGCTGTGATCCTGTGTAAAGTATGATGGGAAAACATGGCTGCTTGAGATCAAACAAGTGAGTTTTGCAAGTTGAAAATAGGCCCTTCTGTCTAAACAAGCTGTAGAAATCATGATCTGCCTCCTGGCAATCATTCCTAATTGGACCAACTAGTCTATGCCACAATGAAAAGAAGAGCACTCACCTCCTAATTGCTTTTATTGCCAATTTTGTTGTCCAGCAGGTAAACATCAAAGGATTGTGAATTGAAATCGGCAATCGGCGGCCTTAAATTGCCGTTAATTGCAATTTTGAAGGTAGTGAAAGCCATAATTACTAGCCTTATTGATCATCCATGACCTTAAGTGCAATCGGAGCACATCAAATGGTCCTGACTTTGGTTCAATTATCCAGAAATCCCATTTTTCAACTTGCAATGTCAGATCTTTTTGCTCAGAGCAGCCATGATTTTCTTCATGCTAGAGTGAGCAAAACACTACAGTGCTGCCACGATGTCGCATCATGTATAGGTAACAAAACAATGAACAATGAACATGTTTCACACCACTTCATTGAACTCCGACAAAATTTATCACTATATCATTGCAATTCAATAACAACTTTTATTCCAGTATTGGTAAAACATATACAATTAAAAAATTCATTCTGTCAATGTTTGCTGCTCAAGGCAATGCAATTTCTTCCCCTGATGTAAATTCTTCATCAGACGTAAATTCTTCACCAGATGCAATTTCTTCACCAGATGCAAATTCCTCACCAGATGCTATTTCTTCACCAGACGTAAATGCTTCACCTGATGCAAATTCTTCACCAGATGCAAATTCTTCTCCTGATTCTTCAGATGTTTCACCAGATTCTAATTCTTCACCGGATACAATCTCTTCACCAGATTCTAATTCACCAGATTCTAATTCTTCGGATTCTAGTTCTCCAGATTCTAATTCACCAGATTCTAATTCTGAAGATTCTAATTCACCAGATTCTAATTCTCCAGATGGCATTTCCTCAGAAAGCATTTCCTCAGATCCCATCTTCTCTCCTTCCATTCCTCTCATCATTGGTGGTGGCACTCCATTCTTCATGAGAGCCACAACTTTCCTTGCCACCAGACGAGCGAACATGTTGACAGCAGCCATTCTCTGCTTCCTCACATCAACATCTTCTTCATCTCCACTCATTTCTTCCTGCATCTCTTCAATGTACTCGGGATCTATCAACTCTTCTTCAAGGCCAGATGGTTCTGTTGAAACAATATTAACAAAATTGCATTAAATCAACAATCCCCGGAAGTTCAGAGAACTTTGAAGAAGCTATACAAACTCTTTAAAAACAAAAATAGATGACTTTCTTGTCAAAAAGCAAGATGATTATGCAAATGCTATTTTCTATATTCCAAATGAATTTCTGTGGACCATAATTATTATCTCAAAACATCCGCCCCTTGAAAAACACAATGCTAATTATTATCAGATTCTGATTTTACTAGCTGTATGTTTGATAAAATAAGTTTTAACGAATCTCACCTTCCATGTCCAAGTTCATTAATTCTTCTTCCCCTGATTTAGCCTCATCAAGAATTTCCTTGGATCCACTTTCTCCAGATGTCATATCTAATTCATTGGTCATCTCAGTGGAGCCTGGTGCTGACATTTTCCCTTCCACATGACTGGCATGATGGTGCCTGAAGTACAGAATTCATTGTATCTTAACACCTTGGCTCGGTGAACGTGGTGACAGTCCAACATTATTTTTACCCAATATTTCAATTATTTATATGCACCAAAATTTGAATTAGTTGTTTACAATTCTCAAAGATATATTCACAAATACCATTCAGCGACAGAAAATGGGTGTTAAACTGACACCTTAAAAAACGAAACTGGAATACTATACACAAATAACGAACATACCTATGGAGAACTGATGCCGTAGCATAGCCAATGAGCAGGAGAGTGATGATTGCTGTCTTCATTGCTGATGTTGTCGATTTCAAACCAAATGCTGATCTGTCCAAATCATGTCTTCTCTGGCTTTTATACAAAAAGTTGTCAGAGTATAATTGATCAAATTATTCACAAAACCGTTCAAGAGGTTTGCACATGTTGGATGATGTTGAAGTCCATGTGGCAAACACAACATTTCCAAGCAGCTGCAAGCACTTGACATTTAGACTTCATTGTACAATAACTACATGTATGTCCCAAACATAACACCCTGAAGAGTTTTGTTATTGCATGACTGATTAATGTGTTATTATACATGTATAAATATGTATTATTTTGGTTGCGGTGCACAATTCCTAGACTGGAAAGTGGAAACCTTTTGACAGTAAAATGGTTCAGAACATCTGTGTGAATGGATGTTTATGGTGAATAAACATAAAATGGCAGGGATACAAGAATAGGGGATAACCAATGCCCCTTCAATATTGGTGCTGTGGGTTTCATCTGCACACACAAAAAAAAAACTGGCAATGTAGTTCCAAAGAAAAATTTCTTCTATTTTTGAAATCGTTACGTCAAAAAATCTTAATACTGTACAACCCAAAATAAAGTACGACTACCCCAGCAGGAAGGAAGAATCAGCCACTACTTTACCCTTTCACACCTTTTGGCTACCTCTGAATCACTTCCTACCTTTACCAACTTGAAACTACCTTTTAAAATTACATTAAAATCACATTTAAACAACACCAATTCAAACTCCATCACCTTTGTGTTTGATATCTTTGATATTGTGCCCTTTAGTAATTGCAATTGCATTTGTAGCTGTCTTAATAGAGTTTTTGATATGAGCTAAGGTTGTTGTAAGGAGTCAAAGGGAGTTGTCAGCAGATTTGGGGTGAGGAGGAGAAAGGAGGGTAAAATAGGTACATGTAAACAGAGGACATCTGACAGAAAATTTTCGCACTTTATTTTGGTTTTACTGTATTAAAATTTGATCAAAATTGCCTGATGAAGTAGCTATTAACAAATATTTTTACAGTTTATGTGAATGGAACACAAATTAGCTCTTCTCTTACTATTAACAAGAAGTGACCAAAGGAATCGTGATATAGGCCTATTGGACACAAGGTCCATTGATTCACAAGCTCATACGGGTAGAGGTTTGACCCCTGGGGGCAGGACATTGGTTGATTCCTGGTCTGGGTAACTCTTGTTAGACTGAAGTTTCATCCTGAGCCAACAGCGCATCTCGCCTCATTACCGTGCACCCAGTCTGTCCTGTTAAGCCTAATCAGTGCAAAAATACAGGATGTAAACCCATATCACCCAGACACCCATCTCATCCCTCAGTCATGGCCTGGCCTGATTATGTTGGAAGGGAAATTTAAAACGATTATCTGCCACATATTTCATGGCATTTTAAACCTGACAGGAGAGCCCTGCATTGCACAAAATGTAAACAGATAATGGATTTTAACAATATACATATACTTTTTTTTTTTTACTTTTGAAAGGGAAAGATTTGTCTTTATTTCGATCTATAAAATAATCCAGTCATTAAAACATTACAATGACATTAGGTTAAAATTACATTCGAGAATACAGTAAAATATCACTTTCACCAAGTGAAGTGGGATGCAAAATAATAAAGTCAAACATTCTGAACAAATCTGCATATATTTGCACCTTCAAGGGTGGTACTTCAACTTATACATCAATTGCTTGCACCTGTCTGAAAATGGAAAACTTCTATTTGCCACATGCCTTCCAAAACACTCAAACAGATGTGTCAACCTCTTGAAATTTATTTGAATCATACTGCTGATTTTGCTCTGACCAGTTTCTGTATAAAAGCCAAAGCTAACATGAGTTAGACAGATCAGCATTTGGTTTGAAATCTACATCAGCAATGAAGACTGCAATCATCACTCTCCTGCTCATTGGCTATGCTACAGCATCAGTTCTCCATAGGTATGTTAACATTTATTGTTCTGCATAAACATACTTTAAAAAATATCAGCATGTATTTCTGCAATAAGTTTAATACACATTTTCAGTCAAACAAAGTTTTTTTTTTTAATGTAAAACTACACTGATGTCACTCCACCATCAATTCTCCATTGGTACATATATAATAGCATTCGTGTCTGCATTATCCTTGCTTCAAAAATAATTACGATATCAGTGGAATACTTTTTTCAGTCACTGAATGATATTTGTGAATGTAACTATAATATTGTTGCTATAGAGACACTTCTAGGTCTTCTAATGAATGCAATTCTTAGAAAATTACAATAATTATTAATGAGACATCTTGAGAAACCATGAATTCTGGATTTTTAGGCACCATCATGCCAGTCACATGGAAGGTGAAATGTCAGCACCAGGCTCCATTGAGATGACTAATGAAGTTGATATGACATCTGGAGAAAGTGGATCAGAGGAAATTCTTGATGAGACTGAATCAGGGGAAGAGGAATTGATGAACTTGGACATGGAAGGTGAGGCTTGATGATACCAATATTTTACCAGACACACAGTATCATATTTAGTTGTTCTGGGCCTGGGCTTCGACTCCTGTTGTGCTGGTATACCACCATATGATGAGATGAGCAGACTGGCAGTCTGGACTCTGGAACATACCATACTAATTCAGGGCTACCCGGGGTTTTCAGTTGCCCCAGCATAGAGTACCTGATTCAACCACACAAGTTCGGACTAAAGCGAGTTCCCGTGTTGAGAGGACAAGTCAAGTGTTCTTAACCATTAGGCCACAGGAGAACTTACAGGGGTAAATGTTTAAGAACACAATGACAGGAATATGTGAAAACGATAGCATTGAAATTCTAGTCAAGTTGTTATTTGATACTAAAACCTTGTTTATTTTTATGTTCAATATACTCTTTCTTGTCCTACATGGCTTCTCCAAACACCACAGTTTGTCACATCGTTAATTAATCCAATTTTTCCAATGTTGTTTCAACAGAACCTAGTGACCTTGAAGAAGAGTTGGTAGATCCCGAGTACATTGAAGAGATGCAGGAAGAAATGAGTGGAGATGAAGAAGATGTTGATGTGAGGAAGCAGAGAATGGCCGCTGTCAACATGTTCGCTCGTCTGGTGGCAAGGAAAGTTGTGGCTCTCATGAAGAATGGAGTGCCACCACCAATGATGAGAGGAATGGAAGGAGAGAAGATGGGATCTGAGGAAATGCTTTCTGAGGAAATGCCATCTGGAGAATTAGAATCTGGTGAATTAGAATCTGGAGAATTAGAATCTGGAGAGTTGGAATCTGGAGAATTGGAATCTGGTGAAGAGATTGTTTCTGGTGAAGAATTAGAATCTGGGGAAACATCTGAAGATACATCTGAAGAATTTGCTTCTGGTGAAGAATTTGCTTCTGGTGAAGAGTTTGCTTCTGGTGAAGAATTTGTATCTGGCGAATAAATTGCAGTGCCTTGAGTGGCACATAGGCTACATGCTAAATGAAATTGTGTACTTGAATAAAATTATTTAATGAAGATGATATTGTTTAATTTTGTCTGTTCGTAATCAAGTTGCAATGTGTATGTCTGTACAGGGTGATATAACATTCTTTTGACGCAGTCGTATCATATTTTGGATAACAAGTTATTGTAACAGTAACTCATTTTCAGTAAAAGAAAAATTGAACATCAGAGAACAACTTTTCTAGAGATGATCTAAACAATCTGAACGCCTTCTGCACTGATGACTCTGCTACAGCGGGCCTATGTAAATGATGCACACATGTTCAAAATGTAAAGTTTTTTTCGCTTTTCACACACTGTAAAATTTGAATTTTGAGTCAGCTTAAATAATTGAGTGAGATGGTTGCACAATTCCTTTGAGCCATCATAGCTTGTTGTTGTAAGTTATAACAACGAAAAGATTATCATAACTCAAAACATCAAGCCATGTTAGCTCAAACAAATTGTGCAACCATCTCACTCAATCATTTGAGCGGACTCAAAATTTCTAAATTTACAGTGCAGGGTGCTGTTTGCACATTCTCTGATAAGCCATTCAAAAGTGTAGTGTCATTGATGAACAGGAGAAGGCTCTATCTTCAAACTAGTTTTGTTTTTGTGTGGCTGTTATCACCAAGAGCAGTTTGCCATTGCTGCAGTTGAGGTCCTTTTCAGGTTTCAGTAGAATTAGACATATTAGGTACTGATGCACTTGATTATTCACAGCTTTCCACGTGGATCTCATCGGTTTGAATCGGATCCATGCTGAAGTTGGAAGCCAATAATGGCTAACGTTATCGACTCATCTTGTCTTCTTTGTCCTTCAGACAGTCGTACAGCAGAGTTTTGAGTTACCTGGAGTTTATTTATCACTTGTTTGGAAGAACCATAGAGCAATCCAATGCCATAGACAAAATAAGGAGTGACTAATGCATTGACAGCTGTTTGGATTGACTCTTTACCCAGTTACTTACAGAATTTTCGAAGGTTTTAATAAACTTTTTGACACATTTTGTTCACTTGTTAGTGCATTGACATGTGTTTATCAAAGGACACACATATATTTTGATAAATTTTAGATGTCAATAAAAGAATATATATGTATATATATTTCTGGCATGATGTGCTGCCTTAAATTAAACATGTTCTACACTGATTGACGACATGTGAAGTTTCTGTAGTTGAAATGGTGAGCCGAGGATCAACTCTTGTCTTTTCACCATTGTTAGAGCTTTTGTGACGAAAATTGCGTATTTCCGAGACGCAATTTTCCATTTTCTTTGTCGCATTTGCCTCTTCAAGAAAAATTGGCCTAAGGGAGAGGATTAGTTGTTCATCATTGGCATATATTTGATTATCAACTTACTTTTGTTCAGTCATTGGAGCAATGTAGGAATTGAATTCGATTGGGCCAAGTTTGATCTTTGAGGAACGCCATATTTTAGAGTCAGTTTGTTTAATTTGGGCCATCAGTTTTTAGTTGATTGAGCCTCTCATTAAGTTTACTACGTTTTTCTTTTAATATTTCCCGATCTGTCTAAATTCCTGTTCATCTCCACTTTCTTTTGCCTTTCTTTCACTAATCATGAGATTCTTGATATCAGCATTTGTGTCTGAAGTGTTACTTGTTTGATCTTTATTGGAGCATGTTTGTTCCTTGCTTTTTTAGTTGAGTTGTATAAAAACACAAGATTGCTTAGTGCTTAGATCATTAGCCATATATGTGGTTGTTGACCATTCTGAGCAAGATGCTGATTAGGGTGTCCCAAAAAAAGTGAAAGTCTGAAATTCATTGGGGCTAACCTCTAAATGTATTCTATAGCCCCTCTCTGACTCCCATGTAAAATTTCAGCTCATTTTAAGTTGTTTTAGATGTTGCTCAAGAGCCCCAAAGATAGATGGGGGTTTAACATTGAATTTTCATGCGGAAATGGCTAATTTAGCTAATAAATTATCAGTTTCAGTCCACCCAAACGCATGATTAGTTGATACAAAGATGGATAAATTATTCTGCACAGTGCACACTGTGGCACCAATTTCATATCTGTACCTTATTTGGTTCTTCTGTAATTGGCAAATGTATACCATTTCACATGTAAAATTGACGCTAAGGCAAAGAACCTTTTAAGATGAACATTAATTGCAGTCTAATTTGGTATTTTAAACATGAGACAATCACAAATTAGTTCCATAATGTGACAGAGACACAAGAACATCAACGAATGCCTTACAATCCATTTGAGACTATTGAAACAATCTTAGAAGTATTTTTTAAATAACAGAAAATCACATAAATAAGTATATCCCGTACAAGTAGATTTTCTCAATATCCAGGCAAGTTAAAAATATGAACTTGGGCAGATTCCACGAAAAGTGCTCTCAGAGGGTACCTTAAACTTTCCAACCCTTTTGTTATCTCTCTGTTGCTTCCTGAATCAAGTAAACCTATTACTCAGTACATCTGTGAGCTAATGAATAAATATCATTAAAATAATCCTCAAAATACGTAGCTTTTTGCTCTTAAAAAGATATTTTTTTATCCTCATGAGGACAATTTTGGACGACCAAACTTACTGGTGATCAGACGTGCTTACTTTGGCATTTTGTGGAATCTGCTAAAACCAATTCAGGAAAATGTAATAATGTGTAATTGATAAAACACATCTTGAAAATTATTTTGGAACCATTTTTAATTGTGTTGGTCATTATAAAACTTGAAAAAAAATAAAAAATAAAAAAAGACTGCTAATGTAACTCGATTCCATCACAGGACACTGAGGTTACATTAGCAACTTTTACATGGGAATTTTTCTGTGTTCTTGCTACTTATGTAAATTTCGAATGTGTAATTCTAAAATTTTATTGAAAAATCTGTCTTATTTGCCTATATACATCACCAAAAACATAAACAGCTCTGTGCAGTAGCTGTTTTTTTATTGCTAATGTAACTGCAATTTCGCATCTGTCCATTTCATAGTGTTACATTAGCAAAATTTGTCTATATAAATTACGTTAAGGAACACATGATTTGATCTCAATTTTTTTCTGAACTGAAAGCCAGGTCTCACAGGAGCAGGCCAGGGGTGGTACTCTGCTGGTGTTTTCATTTATATTGCAGTAGTATCAGCATAAACAAATTCCGTCCTCCATCATTTAACGTTGTTACATTAGCACAAGGCCATATTTTTAGTTGTTCTGAACTTCTGATCTACCAATTCAATAGCAAATAGTGTTTACCCATGATTTTTTTAATGGATTGACACAGTAAAAGATTTAGATTTAATTTTTTTGTCCTGCCAGCTATCCTTAGAAAAAACACCCTGAGAAAATCTGAGAAGCTACGAATCAATTATGTCTGCCCTTATTTGTGCTAATGTAACTACGTCTTGTGGTAAGTCATTTTGCTGCTTTTCGTGGAATCTGCCATTGGTACCATAGTGTGCAGAATAATTGATACATCTTTGTATCAACTAATCATGCGTTTAGGTGGACTGAAACTGATAATTTATGAGCTATTAGCTCAATACTCATTTTCGCATGAAAATTCAATGTTAAACCCCCATCTATCTTTGGGGCTCTTGAGCAACATCTAAAACAACTTAAAATGAGCTGAAATTTTACATGGGAGTCAGAGAGGGGCTATAAAATACATTTAGAGGTTAGCCCCAATGAGTTTCAGACTTTCACTTTTTTTGGGACACCCTAATGCTGGTGGAGAATTGGATATCATTATTAAATTTAGGAATACTGGCCAACTCGATGTGAAAAGGATTGGCGATTGATGATATGTGTTCGTTCCAGGAAAGAAATATTCTCCATTAATCAAAGTCTGTGAAAATGACTACAACAGCTTTACTGTCAGATTTCACACAAATAAAAACTTTTTAAAAGTTGTATGAAAAAATAATTTAAGTTTATTTTCCTGTATTATGTGTCACCATGTCTTAAAGATCCCAGAAAAAAATTCAAGGCAAAAAGTGGATTACAAAAAGATGTTTTATTGCACTGAAGGGCGAATTTGTCAATCACTACATGAAGCATTAAAATCCAAAACTGCTTTTTTGATGTGATATTTCAGTGTAATATAACTCTAAATCTCAATAATTAAATAGTTGCACATGTACATAAAAGTAAAATTGGTTGTCGTATCAGTTGTGATTGTTTTCTCTTCGAAGTTGATGCCAGATATTTAGACACACTATGACAATGAAATTATATCACTGATTTGATACACCAGGAAATTATAAATCAGCCATTCTAATGTTCACATTTCAACAGTAAGTTCCAGATCTCCTGATGGGCTTTCTCCAGATGGTATTTCTTCCATGGCAAGAACTCCAAGAGCAACAATTTCTCCAGATGCTTTCTCTAAATCACCAGATGAAATTTCCCCGTATCCATATTCTGCTGAAGGGCTTTCTTCTGATGGTATTTCTTCCATGGAAAGAAGTCCGAGAGCAACAATTTCTCCAGATCCTTCTTCTAAATCACCAGATGAATTTCCTCAGATCTGTATTCGTAATCCCCAGATGGCATTTCACCAGATGGTGACAGCTCTCCAACTAACAAAATGTCTGCATCTGGCGAATCATCAGAACTCATATATCCAGATGAGAGGATTTCTTGCACTTCTCCTGAGGATAATTCTTTCAATAAAAATGCTGTAGTTTCAACATTATCACCAGATGAAAAACTATCACCAGATGTCATCTCAGTTTCTTCTTCACCACTCATGTCTTCACCGCTCATTTCTTCTTCACTACTCATTTCTTCCCCACTCATTTCTTCACCATTCATTTCTTCGCCACTCATTTTTTCACCATTCATCTGCTCAGCACTCATTTCTTCACCACTCATTTCTTCTTCTTCACTTCTCTCTTCTTCACCACTGACTTCTTCAAGTGGCATAGCTATCTCAGGTATGAAACCCGATCTCAAATATTTGGCCACTCTTCTTGCGATTGAAGTAGCGAAAGAGTTAGCAGCATCGAATCGACGATGTTTCAATTCAATGTCTTCCTCGCTGCTTGTTTCAACCACCTCCTTCATATCGGCTCCAATTTCTTTCTCAAAACCTGACAATTCATCTGAAAAGGAAACGTTGAAATAATAGGTCTAAGATCTAGGAGTACAAAACTAAAATGAAACAAGAACTTGGCAGTTAACAAGAACTTATTCAGTTATTGTGTCAAATACATACATTTATTGCATTGACTAAGAAAAAACAGGGGCGTTTTGCTCCTCAATTATTTCTATTCCATTTGCCCAGTTCAAGTGTCTTAATAATTCACTTGCCTAAGACAGAAAAGCAGTCTTTGAAATAGATTTGTTTTACCTTCTAACTCCGAGCTGCTGAAATCCTCTTCTTCATATGCCTCATTGTCATCAGATGTAAAATCTCCAGATGCATTTTCTTTAATTTCATCAGAAGCTACTGTTGTTTCATCATTATCCGCAGATTTTGATCCTGTGGAGTTATCGGCAGAATCGCCAGATATAGTTTCAATTTCCACAGAATCACCAGATGCAGTTTCGTTTTCAGCAGAGTCAATTTCACCAGACATGGTTTCAATTTCATCAGAATCACCAGACGTAGTTTCAATTTCAGCAGAATCACCAGATGTGGTTTCATTTTCAAATGAATCAGCAGATGTAGTTTTGATTTCATCAGAATCACTGGAAGTTGTTTCTTTTTCATCAGAATCACCAGATGTAGTTTCAATTTCAGCAGAACCACCAGTTTGACATCAGAAAATTCACTTTGGATTAATAGCTATTGATCTTACTTTGGGGATGCGAGAGGCACCCTTATGCCCTCAGGATCCATCATGAAAAGATTTTATTGTTTAAAACAAATAGAAACATTTACAATAATCCACACTTGCTTTGTTAAATATAATAGAATAAATTTTATGACTTAAAATTTTAAATATTCTCAAGTCCTACGTGACACCAGATGTGGTTTCATTTTCAACTGAATCACAAGATGTAGTTTCAATTTCAGCAGAATCACCAGATGTAGTTTCAATTTCAGCAGAATCACAAGATGTAGTTTCATTCGCAACTGGATCATCAGATGTAGTTCCAATTTCAGCAGAATCACCAGATGTAGTTTAAATTTCAGGAGAATCAGATGTAGTTTCAATTTCAGCAGAATCACCAGACATTTTTTTCAATTTCATCAGTATCACTAGAAATTGTTTCAATTTCACCAGAATCACCATATGTAGTTTCAATTTCCACAGAATCGCCAGATGCAGTTTCGCTTTCGGCACAGTCAATTTCACCAGAATCACCAGACATTGTTTCAATTTCACCAGAATCACCAGATGTGGTTTCATTTTCAACTGGATCATCAGATGTAGTTACTATTTCAGCAGAATCACCAGATGTAGTGTCAATTTCAGCAGAACCACCTGACGTTGTTTCAATTTCATCAGAATCACTAGAAGTTGTTTCAATTTCACCAGAATCACAAGATGTAGTTTCAATTTCAGCAGAATCACCAGATGTAGTTTCAATTTCAGCAGAATCACCAGATGAAGTTTCAATTTCAGCAGAATCACCAGATGTAGTTCCAATTTCAGCAGAATCACCAGATGTGGTATCATTTTCAACTGGATCATCAGATGTAGTTTCAATTTCAGTAGAATCACCAGATGTACATAGTTTCAATTTTCACAGAATCACCAGATGCAGTTTAGTTTTCAGCAGAGTCAATTTTACCAAAATCACCAGACATTGTTTCAATTTCATCAGAATCACTAGAAGTTGTTTCAATTTCACCAGAATCACCAGATGTAGTTTCAATTTCAGCAAAATCACCAGATGTGGTTTCAGTTTCAACTGAATCACCAGATGTAGTTTCGATTTCAGCAGAACCACCAGATGTGTTTTCATTTTCAACTGAATCAGCAAATGTAGTTTCATTCTCAACTGAATCACCAGATGAAGTTTCAATTTCAGCAGAATCACCAGATGTAGTTTCAATTTCATCAGAATCATTAGATGTGGTTTAATTATCAGCTGCATCATCAGATGTAGTTTCAATTTCAACAGAATCACCAGATATAGTTTCAATTTTCACAGAATGACCAGACATTGTTTCAATTTCATCAGAATCACTAGAAGTTGTTTCAATTTCAGCAGAATCACTAGAAGATGTTTCTTTTTCATCAGAATCACCAGATGTAGTCTCAATTTCAACTGAATCACCAGATGTAGTTTCATTTTCAAATGAATCACCAGATGCTGTTTCATTTTCAATTGAATCACCAGATGTAGTTTCAATTTCATCAGAATCACCAGACGTAGTTTCAATTTCAGCAGGATCACCAGATGTAGTTTCGATTTCATCAGAATCACGAGACGGTGTTTCAATTTCAGCAGAATCACCAGATGTAGTTTCAATTTTCCCAGAATCACCAGATGCAGTTTCGTTTTCAGCAGAGTCAATTTCACCAGAATCACCAGACGTTGTTTCAATTTCATCAGAATCTCTAGAAGTTGTTTCAATTTCATCAGAATCACTAGAAGTTGTTTCAATTTTTATCAAAATCACCAGATGTAGCTTCAGTTTCGGCAGAATCACCAGATGTGGTTTCATTTTCAACTGAATCACCAGATGTAGTTTCATTTTCCACAGAATCACAATATGTAGTTTCAATTTCATCAGAATCACCAGATGTGTTTCATTTTCAACTGGATCACCAGATGTAGTTTCAATTTCAGCAGAATCACCAGATGTAGTTTCAATTTCAGCAGAATCACCAGATGTAGTTTCAATTTCAGAAGAATCACCAGATGCAGTTTCGTTTTCAGCAGAGTCAATTTCACCAGAATCACCAGACAGTTTTTTCAATTTCATCCGTATCACTAGAAGTTGTTTCAATTTAACCAGAATCACCAGATGTAGTTTCAATTTCCAAGGAATCACCGGATGCAGTTTCTTTTTTTTGGCACAGTCAATATCAAAAGAATCCCCAATCATTGTTTCAATTTCAGCAGAATCACCAGATGTTGTTTCAATTTCACCAGAATCACCTGATGTAGTTTCAATTTCATCAGAATCACCAGATGTAGTTTCAATTTCAGAAGAATCACCAGATGAACTTTCAATTTCATTACAATCACCAGACATTGTTTCAATTTCATCAGAATCATTAGATGTGGTTTAATTATCAGCTGCATCATCAGATGTAGTTTCAATTTCAACAGAATCACCAGATATAGTTTCAATTTTCACAGAATGACCAGACATTGTTTCAATTTCATCAGAATCGTTAGAAGTTGTTTCAATTTCAGGAGAATCACCAGATGTAGTTTCAATTTCCACGGAATCACCAGATGCAGTTTCATTTTCAACTGAATTACCAGATGTAGTTTCAATTTCGGAAGAATCACCAGCTGTAGTTTCAATTTCATCAGAATCAACAGATGTAGTTTCAATTTCATCAGAATCAACAGATGTAGTTTCAATTTCACCAGAATCACCAGAACTTTCAATTTCATCAGAATCACCAGATGTAGTTTCAATTTCCACGGAATCACCAGATGCAGTTTCATTTTCAACTGAATCACCAGATGTAGTTTCAATTTCGGCAGAATCACCAGCTGTAGTTTCAATTTCATCAGAATCAACAGATGTTGTTTCAATTTCAGAAGAATCACCAGATGAATGTCAATTTAATCAGAATCACCAGACTTTATTTCGATTTCATCAGAATCACTAGATGTGGTTTCATTTTCAGCTCGATCGTCAGATGTAGTTTCAATTTCAGCAGAATCACAGATGTAGTTTCAATTTTCACAGAATCACCAGACATTGTTTCAATTTCATCAGAATCACTAGAAGTTGTTTCAATTTCAGCAGAATCACCAGATGAAGTTTCAATTTCACCAAAATCACCAGATGTAGTTTCAATTTCAGTCGGATCATCAGATGTAGTTTCAATTTCATCAGAATCACCAGACATGGTTTCACTTTCAACTGGATCATCAGATGTTGTTTCAATTTCAGCAGAATCACCAGATGAAGTTTCAATTTCACCAGAATCACCAGACGTTGTTTCAATTTCATGAGAATCATCAGATGTTGTTTCATTTTCAACTGGATCATCAGATGTAGTTTCAATTTCAGCAGAATCACCAGATGTAGTTTCAATTTCACCAGAATCATCAGACGTTTCAATTTCATCAGAATCACTAAAAGTTGTTTCAATTTCATCAGAATCACCAGATGTAGTTTCAATTTCAACGGAATCACCAGATGTGGTTTCGTTTTCAACTGAATCACTAGATGTGGTTTCATTTTCAACTGAATCACATATAGTTTCAATTTCAGCACAATCACCAGATGTAGTTTCAATTTCTTCAGAATCACCAGATGTAGTTTCAATTTCATCAGAATCATCAGATGAACTTTCAATTTCATCAGAATCACCAGATGTGGTTCCATTTTCAGCTGGATCATCAGATGTAGTTTCAATTTCAGCATTATCACCAGATGTAGTTTCAATTTCAGCAGACTCACCAGACATGGTTTCAATTTCATCAGAATCACTAGAAGTTGTTTCAATTTCAGCAGAATCACCAGATGAAGTTTCAATTTCACCAGAATCACCAGACGTAGTTTCAATTTCATCAGAATCACTAGAAGTTGTTTCAATTTCAGCAGAATCACCAGATGAAGTTTCAATTTCACCAGAATCACCAGATGAAGTTTCAATTTCACCAGAATCACCAGACGTTGTTTCAATTTCATCAGAATCACCAGATGTGGTTTCATTTTCAACTGGATCATCAGATGTAGTTTCAATTTCAGCAGAATCACCAGATGTAGTTTCAATTTCCACGGAATCACCAGATGCAGTTTCGTTTTCAACTGAATCACCAGATGTAGTTTCAATTTCAGCAGAATCACCAGATGTAGTTTCAATTTCATCAGAATCACCAGATGTGGTTTCATTTTCAACTGGATCATCAGATGTAGTTTCAATTTCAGCAGAATCACCAGATGTAGTTTCAATTTCATCAGAATCAAAAGATGTAGTTTCAATTTCAGAAGAATCACCAGATGTAGTTTCAATTTTCACAGATTCGCCAGACATTGTTTCAAATTCATCAGAATCACTAGAAGTTGTGTCAATTTCAGCAAAATCACCAAATGAAGTGTCAGTTTCACCAGAATCAAAAAAATCCCTAGGTAGTATACAAGCTATAGTGTCCGTATAATCATATGTTTCCACAAATTCACCAGTAATAGGAACTTCCCTTGGTTCAATTTCAAAAGCATTTGAGTTTCTTCTGGTTCAATGTCTTTACTTTTATCAGCAGATGCATGATGGTGATGATGATGATGGTGTCTGGAAAATACAAAATGTTTGAATTCATCTGAACCAATTCATCACAATTCAAATTGAAAAATGGGAACTTAGCAGAGTTATTAAATCTCCTTTTTCAAAAAAATACTTTTCAGAAATTTGCTTTTGACAAAATCTCCTTTTTTTGACAAAACTCTTTATTTTATTATTACTAAAATTTAGTAACTAAATTCTTCTTTTTCCAAACTTTGGTTAAAATTTTATGAAAGTTACATTAGAAATATTACATTCATTTATGGATAAGGTTAAACACTAATTAATAATCTGAAACATAGTAGAATATATACAGCAGTTTCAGTTTAAGTATTATATTTTGTAGGATTCTTTCAAACTTGCTGCAAAGCATTACATTTTGGTTATCATCTACTATGTATCTTAATTTGATTGGTTTGTGAGAAATAAAAGTCAATTAGAGAGAACAGGTTGGATGCGAAATGTAGGATTGATACCTACGAGGGGCGTTCAGAAAGTTCGAGGCTTTTTTTCACACGGATACTTATTTTCAATCTAGAACTATGAATTTTTCACAGGATAAAATTCAGCATATTTGGAATGGATTTCCAAAATTTTTGACAATTTGGACATTTTTAAGTCATTCTGTGGTTGCCATGGAAACTGAAAGTTCAGCTTCTTAGGGCAGATAATACTGAAACCACTAAAGCCAATGAATTTTGGCTGTGAGAGACCTCTCTCTATCACTTGCATTAGTGAGATTGACAATATTTGACACAAGAAATATAATATTAGCCTTAAAAAATACTTCCAAGCTCACCAAAGCATTGATTCATACACCTGACCAATTGAAGTAAATGTTCCTTGAAGTCCTCCAAACAAAGTTCTGTGAAAGAATTTCGGTCATCCAAAGCCTTTTCTCCTCCAGTGCCTGAAACTATAGCCCCCATGGACTAAAGTAAGGGAAAATCAGGACTTATGTAAGGCAGCATATCACAGGAATAGCTAGGATGGATAATGCTGTCCATTTTGGTCTCTTGTTCATACTAGTGAATCCATGCTTTCATAAGTCCTGATTTCGTCAGGGAAACACACCTTTGCCTCCTGAATTTCCCTCGCCAAATCTGGCATGCAGGAGTGCTTTCCTACATGGGTTCAGTGTAAGAATACACACATTTGGTGTGCTTGAAAGCATATTTAGAAATTAATACCATATTTCTTGTGTCAAATATTGTCAATCTCACTAATACAAGTGACAGAGAGAAGTCTGTCACAGTCACAATTTCTTGGCATTCTTGGTTTCAGTGTTACCTGCCCCAAGAAGCTGAACTTTCAGTTTCCATGGCAACCACAGAATGACTTAAAAATGTCCAAATTGTCCAAAATTTTGGAAATCCATTCCTAATATGCTGAATTTTATCCTGTGAAAAATCCATAGTTCCAGATTGAAAATAAGTATCCATATGAAAAAAAAGCCTCAAACTTTCTGAACGCCCCTCCTAGCTTTTTAACTACGAAAAAACAACAACAAAAAACAAAGTCAGTAATGCATCTAACCATATTTTTACAATAAAATTCACCTACCTGTGAATGGTTCCGGCTGCACTGAAGCCAATTAGCAAAATTATTACAACTATCCTCATTTTGATGATGTTGAGGGAATTACAACATTTTAACTTGTTCACCCACTTCACCTTTGCTTTTAAAGGGTTGTGGACCACTTCAAATTTACCAAATACAAAACCTCATTAAAAAAAGAGAAAGGTACTTGACCTAATGTCAAAATCTAAACATCCGGCCAATAGACAATATCTTAAAGCCACATAAAACTATTGTCCAATGTGTGATCAATGATACACTGTGTGTGTAAAGATTTAAAAATAAACACAAGTTTATCATGATGTGGACTAGACCGAGGTCACAGTCTTGTCGTTGCTGTAAACAACGTAGACTGAGGACCAGTGCATGCAAAAGCAAAGTGGCTTTGGTCAGACAATTTGTCTCACATAGGCTGCTTAGATTCAGTCACATGTGGGTCATGTTCACTTCCAGAATTCAGAAAATGTGCAGGTGTGTCCATGTTTTTAATGAAAATTTACATTGAATTACCTGCATAATTTCCATAGTATTAGATACAAATGTTTTACTATTGATAGCAGCAAAATTTTACAAATCAGATAAAAATTTATTCCAGCCTTCCTTTTTTTAAGTAATTATGTGCAGTTATATTGATTTGGCTGAGGAACTGATGTGGCCTATAAAATGAATGAAGCATTGATCTCAAGATATTTTAAATGTACTCTGATTGTACTGCAAAAACACTTCCTGCTAGCAAGAATAGCCACAGGCCAGTATGCTCTTTTTATACTCCCTGCAAGGGAGTATTTTTGGAGCTTATTGATTTCCATATCAAGAGTATAGATAAAGCATAATTTAAATAATTCGAGCACTTCAAATGTGCTCCTTTTGTACTGTAAAGATACTGTGAAAATACTGCAATTGTATTTCAAACGCCAATTTTGCGTGAAAAAAACTCTCGACTATGCAAATCGTCATTTTGCAATGTACTTATTTTGTGCTTCTAATATTCTCCAACACCATGAGATATATTGATTTTATACTTTTTTGTGCTGCAAACGTACTCTTTATTGCTCAGGCTGTTTGTTAATTACTCATATTTTGCACAATATTATTGCAGTGCTGAATAACAATGAACATTTGTTCCATTGAAAAATTTCTTCCTGGAGAACTGATATTGATATGGTTAAAACAATGTTAATGATAGTTGCAACACAATGTCAATTGTATCAGTGCTATCTATAGGCAACTACACAAACACATTTCACACCACTTCATTGAACTATCCCAGCGCAAAAAGGAGTACATTTGAAGCGCTCGAATGATCTAAACTGCCCTACATTTATACTCCCTATATGCAAATCCATATGCTCAAAATACGCTTCCTTGTATAAAGTACAGACATTTTTGCATGACAATCAGAGTACCTTTGGTATTTTAAATAATTCAAGCACTTCAAATGTACATTTCATTGCTCTGGGATGACAAAGGTAAACTACATTGCTTCAATTCAATAACAACTTTTATTCAAGTATTGGAAAAACATTCACAATTGAAATTTTCATTCTCTCAGTGTCTTGCTGCTCAAGGCAATGCAATTTCTTCACCAGAAGCAAACTCCTCCCCAGACACAAATTCTTCACCAGATGCAAATTCTTCACCAGATGCAAATTCTTCACCAGATGCAAATTCTTCACCAGATGCAAATTCTTCTGATGTTTCACCAGATTCTAGTTCCTCACCAGAAACAAGCTCTTCACCAGATTCAAATTCTTCAGATGTTTCACCAGATTCTTCACCCGATTCTAATTCTTCACCCGATTTTAATTCTCCAGATTCTAATTCTCCAGATGGCATTTCTCCTGAAATCATTTCCTCAGATCCCATCTTCTCTCCTTCCATTTCTCTCATCATTGGTGGTGGCACTCCATTCTTCATGAGAGCCACAACTTTCCTTGCCACCAGACGAGCGAACATGTTGACAGCAGCCATTCTCTGCTTCCTCACATCAACATCTTCTTCATCTCCACTCATTTCTTCCTGCGTCTCTGCAATGTACTCCGGATCTGTCAACTCTTCTTCAAGGCCAGATGGTTCTGTTGAAACAATGTTGACAAAACTGCATCAAATTCAACCAAAAAATTGCAGCAAAGTAACCAGCACATAAAGATTTTGTGGTTACTGAGTATGAGTGATTTAGTGATAATAATGATTTGGCTCAAATTATAGAATCGTTTTATTCCTCTGGTCATCATCTTAAAATACACTTTGTTACATTGTCAGTATGAATCATAATATGTAAATGCCAAAGCATGAAGACGGGATCGCCTGAACGCAAAAAATAAATTTTAAAAGACGGATAATTACCTAATTATTTCTCGAAATTCATTTGTGTATTCAGGTTTGTTCAAATAAAAAGTTGCGAGAAAACAATGGGACGAAGAGAAATAGGGTGGAAAGAAATTTTTTTTTTTTTTTAAACTTTTTTGGTAGTCACGCGTGATGAGAGACAAGTGCCAGGATCATATTATGGGATGTCTGGATCACTTTTTTTGATTGAACCATCTAGTTCACTCCTCGCATGTTTGCCATAAGGGACGAGACACCTCGCTTCGCTCGCTGAGCCGGTGGCTCTGTCCCGTCTATTATTATAACATTTCCTTTCCATCTTACTAGTATTATGTAGGGTAAAAGAACCATTTCACCAAATCTCACCTTCCATGTCCAAGTTCGTCAGTTCTTCTTCCCCTGATTCAGTCTGATCAAGAATTTCCTGTGATCCACTTTCTCGCGATGTCATACCCACTTCATCAGTCATCTCAACGGAGCCAGGTGCTGATGGTCCACCTTCGATGTGGCTGGCATGATGGTGCCTGAAGTACAGAATTCATTGTATCCCAAGACAGTTCAGTAACAAGGTTACATGTAGATGTTTTAAAATACATTTCCACAGTATTTAAAAAATTGCATCTATTCTGATAGAAATTGCCTCCATATTCTTGTTACAAGTATCAATCAGCTGAGCATTTCCAGACAGCCAAGTATTTCCAGACAGCCGAGTATTTCCAGACAGCTGAGGATGCCTATGACAGATAGGCGAAAGCTCTGGTGAGTAAAAAATGTAGACCTTTGTGCTATGAAATCATCACAAAATTATCAATTGATGTTTTCAACTGAAATTTTCTATGAAGGTAATATTACCAGGATATGTGTCAGTATTTTTGATATATATATATATATAGAACAATACAAATGTCAAACATACCTATGGAGAACTGATGCCGTAGCATAGCCAATGAGCAGGAGAGTGATGATTGCTGCCTTCATTGCTGATGATGTCGATTTCAAACCAAATGCTGATCTGTCCTAATAATATTTTCTGTGGCTTTTATACAAAAACTTGTTGGTGAATAATTGATCAAATTATTCACAAAACCGTTCAAGAGGTTTGCACATGTTGGATGATGTTGAAGTCCATGTGGCAAACACAACATTTCCAAGCAGCTGCAAGCACTTGACATTTAAGACTATACGGCATATAGCTGCATATGCCACATACATAACACACTGAAGAGTTTTATTATTGCAATATTGACTGATCAATGTGTTATTATACATGTATACATGCATTTAATTTTGGCTGTGGTGCTTAATTCATAGACTGGAAAGTGTATGATAGTAAAAAGGTTCAGAACATCCATGCGAATGGAAGTTCATGGTGAATAAACATGAGGTGGCATTGATGTAGGTTTTATCTGAAAAAAAAAAAAAAACAGGCTTTGAAGTTCTTAAATTTTTTTTTCTTCTATTTTTGAAATTATTACATAAAAAATCTTGATATTAATAATTTGAGGAAAATTGCCTAATGAAGTAGTTATTAACAAATATCTTTACAATTTATGTGAATGAAAAATTAATTTCACCTTTCTTTTACCAAATGAATCGTGAAATAGGCCCATTGGACGCATGCTCCATTGATTCACAAGCTCAACTTGTAGAGGTTTGATCCCCGGGGGCAGGCCATTTGTTGACTCCTGTTCTGGGTAACACTTAAGCTGAAAGTGCACCTGGCCCCATTACACTTATAGTTGTTCCTGCCTGTCCTGTTTTAAATAAGCCTAATCAGTGCAAAAATACAGGATGTAAACCCATATCACCCAGACACCCATCTCATCCCTCAGTCATGGCCTGGCATTATTATGTTGGAGGAGAAAATGATAATCTGCCACATATTCCATGGCATTTTAAACTTAACAGGAGAGTCCTGCATTGCACATAATGTAATCAGATAATATATGGATTTTAACAATAAAATTTTTTAAAAACTTTTGCAAGGGTAAGATTTGTCTTTATTTCGATTTATAAAATAATACAGTCAATTTAAAAAACTTACAATTAAATTAGGTTGATATAACAATATTATGACATTCAAGAATACAGTAAATATCACTTTCACCAAGTGAAGTGGCATGCAAAATAAAGTCAAACATTATGAACAAATCTGCAGATATTTGCACCTTTGAGGGTGGTACTTCAACTTAGGCATCAATTGCTTACACCTGTCTGAAAATAGAAAACTTCTATTTGCCACATGCCTTCGAAAACACTCAAACAGATGTGTCAACCTCTTGAAATTCATTTGAATCATACAATTGATTTTACTCTGACCAGTTTCTGTATAAAAGCCAAAGCTAACATGAGTTTGACAGATCAGCACTTGGTTTGAAATCTCCAACACCAGCAATGAAGACTGCAATCATCACTCTCCTGCTCATTGGCTATGCTACGGCCTCAGTTCTTCATAGGTATGTTAACATTTCTGCATAAACATACTTAAAAAAATATCAACATGTATTTCTGCAATAAGTTGAATACACATTCTTAGTTGAACAAAGTAATTTTTCAACATAAAACTACATTATGGTCACAACAGTGCCAGTCCTCTGTTTGTATAAAAACATTTGTGCCTGCCTTGTTCTTGCTTAAAAATAATTCCGATATCAGTTGAATACCTGTTTTCAGTCATTGAATGATATTTGTGAATGTATCCATGATGACATTGTTGCTATAGAGACATGTGTACATATTCTAATGTAGCTATGCAATTCCTGGAAAATTACAATAATTATAGTTGAGATTTCTTGAGAAATTGAATTCTGAATTTTTAGGCACCATCATGCCAGCCACATGGAAGGAGAGATGTCAGCACCTGGTTCAATTGAGATGACTGGTGAGGTGGGTATGACATCTGGAGAAAGTGGATCAGAGGAAATGTCTGATGAGGCTGAATCAGGGGAAGAGGAATTGTTGATGAACTTGAACATGGAAGGTGAGTATTGTTGATGCAAGTATTTTACCAGACACATAGTATCATATTTGGTTGTTCTGGGCCTGGGCTTCGACTTCTGTTGTGCTGGTATATTGCCATTATGATGATGAGATGAGAAGACTGGGAGTCTGGAGCATACCCTATTAATTCATGGATGCCAAGGGCTTTTCAGTGGTCCTAGCATAGAACACCTGATTCAACCTGCCTCTATATAATGTCCCGTGAGCTTGGACTCTAATGAGTACCCTGGACGAGATTTTAACCCACGCCCTCAAAGCCAGGTGAGAAGTGTTAGGCCATGGGGAAACTTACAGGGGTGGATTTTGAAGTTTAAGAGCAAAATGATAAGACCATGTGAAAACAAAAACATTGACATTCTTGTACAGTTATTTGATACTAAAATTTCCTTTTTTACATTCCATACACCTTTCTTGTCCTGGCTCCTCCAAACACCAGGGTTTGTCACATTGTTAATTTAATTCATTTTCTCCAACTTTGTTTCAACAGAACCCAGTAGCCTTGAAGAAGAGTTGATAGATCCCGAGTACATTGAAGAGATGCAGGAAGAAATGAGTGGAGATGAAGAAGATGTTGATGTGAGGAAGCAGAGAATGGCTGCTGTCAACATGTTCGCTCGTCTGGTGGCAAGGAAAGTTGTGGCTCTCATGAAGAATGGAGTGCCACCACCAATGATGAGAGGAATGGAAGGAGAGAAGATGGGATCTGAGGAAATGCTTTCTGGGGAAATGCCATCTGGTGAATTAGAATCTGGAGAATTTGAATCTGGAGAACTTGAATCTGAAGAACTTGAATCTGGAGAAGAACTTGAATCTGGAGAAGAACTTGAATCTGGAGAAGAACTTGAATCTGGAGAAGAACTTGAATCTGGTGAGAAACTTGAAACTGGGGAAGAGCATGAATCTGGTGAAGAAATTGCTTCTGGTGAAGAATTTGCTTCTGGTGAGGAACTTGCCTCTGGGGAAGAATTTACATCTGGTGAAGAATTTGATTCTGGTGAAGAATTTACATCTGGTGAAGAAATTGCAGTACCTTGAATGGCACCTACCTGCTAAATGAAACTGCGTACTTGAATAAAATTATTTAATGAAGATGATATTTTTTAATTTTGTCTGTTCGTAATGAAGCTGCAATGAGTGTGCGTATACAGGGTGATATAACATTTTGTCACAGACATATCATATTTTGGATAACAAGTCTTTGTAACAGTAACTTATTTTCAATAATAAAACTTGGGGACATCAAAGAAAAACTTTTCTAGGGATGATCTAAACAATCTGAGCGCCTTTTTCACTGATGACTCTTTTACAGTGGGCCTGTGTAAATGATGCACACATGTCAAAAATGTACTTTTTTTTCGCTTTTAACAGGGTGGAGTTTGCACATTTTCTGATAAGCCATTCTAAAGTGTCAGTGATGAATAGAAAAAGGCTCTATCTTCGAACTAGTTTTGATTTTGTGTGGCAGTTATCACCAAGAGCAGTTTGCCATTGCTGCAGTTGAGGTCCTTTTCAGGTTTCAGTAGAATTAGACATATTAGGTACTGATGCACTTGATTATTCACAGCTTTCCACGTGGATCTCATTGGTCTTAATTGGATCTATGCTGAGATTTGAAGCCAATAATGACTAACCTTATCTTGTCTTCTTAGTCCTTCAGACAGTCGTACAGCAGAGTTTTGAGCCACCTGGAGTTTGTTTATTACTTGTTTGGAAGAACCATAGAGCAGTCCAATGCCATAGACAAAATAAGGAGTGACTAATGCATTAACAGCTGTTTGGATTGACTCTTTTCCCAGTTACTTACAGAATTTTCGAAGGTTTTAATAAACTTTTGACACATTTTGTACACTTGTTGGTGCATTCACTGCATTGACATGTGTTTATGAAACAACGCACCTAAATTTCTGGCATGCCTTGAATTCAACAATATCTGCACTGATTGACGACCCATCAAGTTTCTTGAATTGAAATAGTGAGCAATCACTGAGCCAATCAGGATCAACTATTATCTTTTCAACATTGTTACAGAGTTAGCTTTTGAGAAGTTGTGTATTTCTGAGATGCAATTTTCCATTTTCTTTGTTGCATTTGCCTCTTCAAAAATATTAGCCTAAGGGTTAGGATTAGTTGTTCATCATCGGCATATATTTGATTATCACTTACCTTTGTTCAGCCATTGGAGCAGTATAGGAATTGAATTCGAATGGACTAAGTTTGATTCTCGAGGAACGCCATGTTTTAGAGTCAGTTTGTTTAATTTAGGGTAATTAATGTATTGATTATTTTAGCTATGATAGGAAGAAACTCATCAGTGTTACTGTGTATTGCAACAGTAACCATGTCGGTATTTGGTCTAAGTTACAGTGCTTCAAAGGCATGTCAGTGATGATTCTCTTAATTTTACTTAGTTTTTGACCTGAATGGGTCTCAACATCAGTTTCAGTGCTCATGCTGTTTGCATCTAATCTTGATCTTGTTTTCTTGATTTTGTCATCAAGGAATATGTTGAAATCATCTTCCGGATCAGCTTCGTTTTCGACTTTACGTGAATAGGTAGTTCTTGTTTTCAGTGATAAAATTGAGGATCTTAAACAGCCTTAACTTAAAGCCACTAGCATAAATTACCTTTGTTTGTTCATTCTTTGTCTTTTGGCCATCAGTTTGTAGCTGATTGAACCTCTCATTTAGTTTATTACGTTTTTCTTTAAATATCTCCCGATCTGTCTGAAGTCCTTTTCGTCCCCACTTTCTCTCACTGGTCTTGAGATTCTTGATATCAGAATTTGTGTCTGAAGTGTTGCTGGTTTGATCGTTATTGGAGCATGTTTGTTCCTCACTTTTTTGGTCGAGCTGTATAAAAACACAAAACTGCCCAGATCATTAGCCAGATAAGTGGTTGTTGACTATTCTGAACAAGATGCTGATGGGGAATTGGATATCATTCTTGAATCTAGGTATACTGGCCAATTTGATGTTGAAAAGGATTGGTGATTGATGATACGTGTTCGTTCAGGAAAGAAATATTCTCCATCAATAAAAGTCTGTAAAAATGACTATAGCTGCTTTACTTTTAGATTTAACACAATTTTTTTTTTCACAAAACTTAAAATTTTTGAGTTTATTTTCCTGTACCGGTATAATGATTCACCACATCTTAAAGATTCCAGAAAAAAATTCAAGGCGAAATGTGGGATACAAAAAGATGTTTTATTGCACTGAAGGGCAGATTTGTCAATCACTACATGAAGCATTAAAATCCAAAACTGAATTTTTGATGTGATATTCCAGATTTATATAAATCTAAATATCAATAATTAAATAGTTGCACATGTACATAAAAGTAAAACTGGTCGTCTTAGCAGTTGTGATAATTTTCCCTTCGAAGTTGACGCCGGACATCTAGACAAAGTATGAGAATGAAATTATATCACTGATTTGATACACCAGGAAATTACAAATCAGCCAGTCTAATGTTCACATATCAACAGTAAAGTCCAGATCCTCTGATGGGCTTTCTCCAGATGGTATTTCTTCCATGGCAAGAACTCCAAGAGCAACAATTTCTCCAGATGCTTCCTCTAAATCGCCAGATGACATTTCCCCAGATCCATATTCGAGATCTCCTGAAGGGCTTTCTCCAGATGGTATTTCTTCCATGGCAAGAACTCCAAGAGCAACAATTTCTCCAGATGCTTCCTCTAAATCACCAGATGACATTTCCCCGGATCCGTATGATGGCATTTCACCAGATGGTGACAGTTCTCCAACTAACAAAATGTCTGCATCTGGCGAATCATCAGAACTCATATATCCAGATGAAAGGATTTCTTGCACTTCTCCTGAGGATAATTCTTCCAATAAAAATGCTGCAGTTTCAACTTTGTCACCAGATGCAAAATTATCACCACTCATTTCTTCTTCACCACTCATTTCTTCTTCACCACTCATTTCTTCTTCACCACTCATTTCTTCTTCCCCACTCATCTCTTCACCACTGAATTCTTTGCCACTCATCTCTTCACCACTCATTTCTTCACTACTCATCTCTTCCCCACTCATCTCTTCACCACTGAATTCTTTGCCACTCATTTCTTCACCAGCCATTTCTTCTTCACCACTGATTTCTTCACCACAGAATTCTTCACCACTCATTTCTTCTTCACCACTCATTTCTTCTTCCCCACTCATCTCTTCACCACTGAATTCTTTGCCACTCATTTCTTCACCACTCATTTCTTCAACAGTCATTTCTTCTTCACCACTGATTTCTTCTCCTCTCTTTTCTTCACCAATCATTTCTTTAAGTGGCATAGCTATCTCAGGTATAAAACCTGATCTCAAATATTTAGCGACTCTTCTTGCGATTAAAGTAGCGAAAGAGTTAGCAGCATCGAATCGACGATGCTTCATATCAATGTCTTCCTCGCTGGTCGTTTCATCCACCTCTTTAATATCGGCACCAATTTCTTTCTCGAAACCTGACAATTCATCTGCAAAGGAAATGTTGAAATAATTAATTTCAATACATATGCCTAAGATTTACAAGTACAAAAACTAAAATGAAACGAACTGGCGGTAAACAAGAAGTTATTCAGTTATTGTGTAAAATAAATCAAATTTTTGTGTAAATTTCACAATTCTGAAGTTGTGAAAGCTGTACTATTCTGTTAGATTGATAAAGAATTAAAATTACAGTTAAACTCCTCAATTGTTTCTGTTCCACTAACCAAGGTCTGTCATAATAATTTACTCATCACTGACACAAAAACAGTCATGGAATCATAATCATTTTACCTTCTAATTCTAAGCTGTTGAAATCCTCTTCTTCATCAGATTCATTGTCACCAGATGTAAGATCACCAGATGCATTTTCTTCAATTTCATCAGAATCTACTGTTGTTTCATAATTTTCCCCAGATGCAGATCCTGTGGTGCTTTCTGCAGAATCACCAGATATAGTTTCAATTATCACAGAATCACCAGATGCTATTTTGTTTTCAGCAGAGTCAATTTCACCAGAATCACCAGAACTTTCAATTTCATCAGAATCACCAGATGTGGTTTCAATTTCAGCAGAATCACCAGACGTGTTTCATTTTCAACTGGATCACCAGATGTAGTTTCAATTTCAGCAGAATCACCAGATGTGGTTTCATTTTCAACTGAATCACCAGATGTTGTTTCAATTTCACCAGAATCACCAGAACTTTCAATTTCATCAGAATCACCAGATGTGGTTTCAATTTCAGCAGAATCACCAGATGGTGTGCCAGTTTCTACAGCCTGAGCTATGGTGTCCGTAGAATCATCAGACGTTTCCACAAATTCACCAGTTATAGGAACTTCCCTTGGTACAAAATCAATGGTGTTTTCTTCTTGTTTAATTTCTTTGGTTTTATCAGCAGATACATGGTGGTGATGATGATGATGGTGTCTGGAACAAACAAAATTAATGTTTGAATGCATCTGTAGCAATTCATTGCAATTCAAATTGAAAGAAAATAGAAACGTAGTAAGAAATGAATCTCCTTTCTCATTTTTACAAAAAAATACTTTTCAGATAATTATATGCTTTTGACAAAATCTTTGGTTAAATTGTTCCCTCAACTTTATCAAAACATGACATCAGAAATATTTTAGTTTTTTTTAATTATTTTTATTTTTTTTTATTGACGGCAAATATCATATTTGATATAATTGTCATAAAAAATACAAAATCACATAATATTATTATATTCACAGGTTCCAGCCACAGGAGTTAACGAACACAAGAATACATAAAGCTATTAAGAACATTAATTGTAATTATAATCTACATACATTGATTTTATATAAAAATAAACCCCAAACCTATAATAAACAATATCGCATCAACATAAATACACATATCAAAATGGATATTTACAAACACAGATTTACAACTACACTTATGCGAAAGAGACATATTAAAATAATGAAACATTTGGTTTAAAAGACACAATAGCTGTGGTATCACCATGTGTATATTATCAAATTATCATATTCCTGTTCTAGTAATATAGGCCTATCAATAAACACACATTTGTGCAGTTAAAATAGAAAATAATAAGAAAACAGTGGCTGCAGTCAATATATACAGGCATGAGATATTCACAAAATTTTAAGATATATATATATATGTATGTGGGTACATGCATGTATTCATAAACTTCCACAAAACCATGTGTCGATGTAGGATATAGTTTGTTTCAAACATCAGCTCCAAGGAGAAATTTTCCTAGACAACTTAACATTTCGGGTTCTTTGTTTTTCATTATTGATGTAAATTTATCATTATCATTCAAAATCAGAAAATCATTTATTAAGGTTGTTGCTGTCGAAAAAAGGTTAACACGAAGCAACTCATTAGCAGGGCACACTATAAGGCAATGAATTTCATCCTCCACTACATTTAATGTACATTTTTCACATATTCTATTTGCTGCAGGAATTATTGGTTTATGATGCCTTCCAGTTTCAATATGTAGACTGTGTGAACTAGTCCTAAATCTAGCGATTTTGATTAACATTTTTCGACTTTGTCTCAGCTTAAGATATGGTTCAAGTCTACAATCAATTTTAAACAATTTGTATGTCCTAAGTTTTGGCTGCTGTGTACTATCATTTATGGCGATAATAAGTTTTTCCTGCTCAATTTCATACAGCCTCAGTTTCACTGCTCTGTAAACGCCAATCATGCTTAAGTCAGTACGGTTTACAATGTCATTTTCAATATTACAAGAACTTAATATTCTGCTTAATCTTCCGAACCAATTACTTTCATTCACTCTTTTCATATAAATATCTTTCTGAGCTAGCAAGCATTTTTTCAATAGGCTACTATCAGGTGCACCTTCCAATCGTATCCAGTAATTCATCATTCTAAGTTTTTGTCTTACATGCAAAGAAAATCTACCGGTTTCACCATAAATCGCTAAGGATGGAGTTTGTTTTCGTACGCCTAGCATATTTTTTAGAAATCCAAGTTGCAGAGTTTCTAATTCCAATACTGGTTTATCACTAGTCCATATTTCACTATTATATTCCAGAATTGGCAAAACATAAGTATCAAACATTTGTAAAGAGACAGTTGGATCCATTTGTCCCAACACTTGCTTAGAATCAGCTTGTAGGGCAAAAAGTGCTTTATGTCCTTGTGTTGAAAGGTATTCAGTCATTTTGCTATGTATCTTATGCTTATTGGTAAGCATATGACCCAAGTATTTAAAGTTATCTACATTTTCTAGCTCATTACCATTGCAGAAGAAAGAATTAACCGATTTGTTATTAAACTGCATCACTTTGGTTTTCCCTATATTTACAATAAGATGCCATTTTTTGCAAAATTCCTGTACTGAATCAATGCTATTCTGTAGACATTTCGCAGAATCTGATACAAGTACAATATCATCAGCGTACATAATGTGTGTTACAGTAAAATTGTTCAGTGTTATTCCATCTGCCTTATCAAGATACTGGGGTAGATCAGACATGAATTCATTAAATAGTTTGGGGCTAAGAATCCCGCCTTGTAAGACCCCACATATGCTGTCAATATCATCACCAGTATTCCCACTGTGGTGGACTCTGGCTTTTGCTTTGTCAAACATGCTAATTATAATTTTGAGCATTTTTTGACCAATTTTCTGCTGCATTAATTTGAAATACAGTGCATTCCTATTAATATAATCAAATGCTTTTGTAAAATCAATAAAACACAAATAAACTGGTTTTCGCTTTGCTTGCTGATAACTTATAACTGTATCTAGAATGAAAACACAGTCAGTGCAACTGGTTCCAGGAGTGAAACCAAATTGACAAGGGTCATCTAGGTTCAGAGCATCATTTTTGAAATACAACCGACTATTCAGGATAGAATCAAAAATTTTAGCCATTACAACATTAATGGTGATTTTTCTGTAGTTATCAGGATCCGAACGACTTCCCTTTTTATATAAGGCATTGATGAGTCCTTCAGACCACTGAGAGGGATATTCCCCGTTATCAAAAATGTGATTGAATACAGCGCAAAATGGCATTACAAGTTTCTCACTTGCGTACTTATAGAATTCTGCCGGTATGCCATCTATACCCGCTGCTTTATTATTTTTAAGTCTCTTAAAATGCAGGGCAACTTCTTCCTCAGTTATTACATTATCACAAATCTGACGAGCAATGTCATTACAGCAGCTATACTCAGAAGTTTGTACAATATTGTTTACATGAGTCATGTTTTCATTGTCAAAATAATCTCGTTCAGGTGGAAGAGATTGTTTTTTAAAGTAATTGTGAAAATTTTCTAAATCAGGGTAATTAGTTCGGTTTTTCCCCAAAGACTTTAGTTTACTCCAGTACTTCCAGCAATCTGATTGATTTTTACCCATAAGTTTTTGTATCTCTTCTCGATTTTTTTCTTGAAATTGCCGTTTCTTCTTTTGAATTACTCTTTTGTAAGTTTTGAGTAAGTAATAATATTTTGTTTTATTAAAATGTAAAGCTAAGTCATTTTGTTTGGCAAACTCATTCAAAGATTTTCTTAAATTTTTACATTCACTGTCAAACCATTTGTTGGTTGGAAATGTGCATTTTGTGGACCTATATTTCTTCTTCTTAAATATTGGCTGTATTCTATCTCTTACATAATGGTATACAGTATCAACGACAGTGTCTGTATCTACTTTAGACTTAATGTCACAGCCTAACTTATACAATGTTGTTTGGGCATTTTCACTGTCAAAGTTAGAGAGAAACTCATCAATTTTACTGCTGTCAAACACATATTTGAATATTTTATTACGAGATCTATCACCTTCAGTGTAACTATCTTTTTTAGTTATCGTAGGCAATTTAAAAGAGAAACTGAGAGGTGTATGGTCTGACTCCGTAAGTTTATCTGTTATGACAAATTCATGAAGACAATAATACACTGGTTCACTACAAAGCAAATAGTCAACAACACTCTGTCCCATTGGTGTATGACATGTAAATCGATCAGTTCTAATTTCATCAAATAAACCATTCATAATTCTTAAACCACTTGCCCGGCATAGATTAATGAGATCTTTTCCGTAATTGTTTGTCTTTTTGTCTTTTGACTGCCTGGGTTTTCTTGACCAGCTAGTATTTGTTGCCATGGCATCACAATTCCCACGACCGAAGTCAGAGATTTGAGAGTTTTTCCCATGAACTATTTCCTCAAAATCTTTCTTATCACCAGTTCTACTATTGAAATCTCCACAAAGTGACACAAAAGGTGTCCGCTCAAGTAAACAAGCAAGGTCATCCCTTAATTTATTCATTATGTCATAACCATATCTACTATTAAGATAGATTGTGCTATCTTCAGGGGGAATGTAGGCACCACCAATAAACATTTCATGAGTTGATCTCCTAACTTTCAGCCATATAACCCATTCATTGGCTTTTTCAATAGTTAAGGTTTTTGATTCAAATAAATCTGTTTTGATTAGCACTGCAATGCCACCAGAGGGCCTTCTGACTTTAGGATGTTTGTATTTTCTTTGATAATGGAAATAATTGTAACCCTGCATTTGTGGGTCAAAGGAATCCAGCTTCATAGTTTCGTACAAGAAAATGACATCAAAACAGGTTATCATATTTCTTATCTCGTCTAACTCTAATTTACAACCAACACCCTGTATATTCCATGACATCAATTTAAGATTACCTAATCCACCTTCATCACTATCAAACACATTTCTTTGAAAAACCATATTTTTGGGTAAATCAGACAAATCATTTTCATCATATGTGTCTAACTTATTATCAGACCGTTCATGCTCAGTATTAGATAAGGAAACCGATTGACCTTCATAGTCGTACTGAGATGGTTTTGTTTCATTATAGTTACAGTTTACTGACAATGTTTCATTGCAACAAGCTGCGGAAAGTGGCTGAAACCATCTAACAGAAAAACCTTCTTTACATAAAGCGACACATTGAACGAGAGTTTGTTGACAGAGTTACGTGACAGATGTATGTGGTCACGCAATTTAGCTTGTTCATTACAGATAAATTCAAGAAGTCTCTCGTCATTACCTAAAATTTCTAAATGCTGATTCACATCTCTCAAAGTCTCTCGTTGGGTGTGACCTCCAGTTTGAGCAAGACCCGAAATAATTATTCGAGAAAAAGGAAATGCTCGTTTAGCCCCGTCTATCAAGTGTTCGTATCTTGCACATATTGTTGCTGCAGCTAGGCCATCGGCAGCCTCAATGTCTCCAGCCATGAGCATGACGAAGTCTGGGCTCTGGGAGGACGTCATATTACGTATGCGAGAAGTGATGTGGGAAATTGTTCCACCGGGGAACACATAACCACATGCATCGAGACCTCTTTCATTGAGTCCTTCGGAAATTCCACGTGCGTTTGAATTTCCTATAATTACAATCTTTGGACGAGTGTTGTTGATCGTTGCGGATACATGGGCCATGGCAAAGGGGGAGGGAGGAACAGCACTTTGAGGGGCGATTTTCTGTCTTTGACTAGTTGAATTATCGTCAACTGTTTCTGTTGATTTTTGTTTTCCTTTTTGTTCAGTTTGCAGGGGTTTTGGCAGTTCAAGCTGAATGCTCATCCGTAGCTCCTCCAACAGCATCCCCTGAACATTTTGACCCTGAAAGTTATCTCCACAACCCCAGAAACTGTCACTTTCCACATTGTGAATGAGTTTTTTGGAACCAGTCTTCACAAGGGATTTTCTAAATGTAGAGCACTGTTTTGCCTTCTCATTTAGGATTTCTTGCATTATTTCTGTTTTGACTTCATGCCAAGCTTGACACTGGATAATTCCATTTGCAATCTTTTTAATTTGGAAAGGTGATCTTGTTCGAAGAATCTTGATAGCTAGATCCTGTCTGCCATGAAATTGTGCTTTTTTAAACTGATAGGCTTGTTCAGCACTGTTGAACGTTACTCCTTTAATAATCAACTTGTCCAAGAAGAAATTTGAGAGTATTTGATGCCTCCCACTGGCTCTGAAAAGTAGCATTTCATTTTGATCTGGTCTTGTATTACTGATCGGTTGAATACCGGACCTCTTTTTCATTTCTGGCTGTTCAAGGGATAGATGGGCTGTATTTACAGTTTTGTCCAATTTCAATTCATCTATTTCTTTGAGTAAGCATTTGATGCGTTCATTGGCATGCAATAAGTCTGTAACTGTTCTTGTATGTATCGCATCGACATCCTCAGGTGGGACCATTGAAGAAGAGACTAATAATGGAAATTCATCAATTATTCCATTAGTAATAGGAAGAAGAGATGCAGAGTCATTCAGAAAACTATCAGAGGCAAGGCTCGCTTCTTTATTTGTATGTAAAAACATTGAATCCATTGAGTGACTCAATGTTGACACTGTGGGAGTGTTCTGAGTTTCAGGAATTGTTTGTATAAAAGATCCAGAGTCCTCAAAAATAAGAGAATTATCTCCCATTAAAGTTTCCGGTATGTGGATGATGGTATGATTGGGACTGTAAAAATCAGCTAACAGCTGACTTTCATTGATTGTCGAACCAATGATTACAGAGTCACCTTCAAATTTGTCATCATTGTTCAATTGTTCCATTTTTAATAAATTCGCAATTGTACAGATCGGACACTGAACAATGTTATTTCGTAAGGGCCTTTTCTGTCATATTGCTTGCGCTCATTGCTCCTGGATCTTCAACCTCAGCAAAGGTCATTCACCTCTATGAGAGGACATCACGGTAATCCTGGATCTCCAAATTCCGCAAAGGTCATTCAACTCTCAGAGATGACGTCACAATCCCTGAGCTTGGTAGCGTCACAATTTTACAGCCTCTGAGCTTGGTAGCGTCACAAGTTCACAGCCTCCAGCTGCAGCTAAAAATAGACCTCAGTTGACTCTAAAAATAGCTCTGCATGGTTGGTAGCGTCACGACTGGATTCATAACAAAAATCTTTGTCAAAATTGTCAAACTGGCTCCTTGTAGAAAAACTGTTAAATCCAATTGTTACATCATTGTCCTGGTTGTTGGATGATCACCATGTATTCACGGATTTTGTCCAATATTTTAAATTCACGTACATCCCTCATGTCCTCCAAAAATATTTGAAATATAATGTGCTTATTCAACCTTGACTGGTCAAGTTAGCGGCGCCACCTATCCTCTATTTTAGTAATTTATGGATAAGGTTAAACACTTTTAAAAGGATAAGACAGTAATCTGAAACATTGTAGAAAATATACAGCAGTTACATTCTGTAGGATTCTTGTCAAACTGGCTGCAAAGCATTACATTTTGGCTTTTATCTACTATGTATCTTAACTTGATTGGTTTGTGGAGAAATAACAGTCAATTAGAGGAAGCAAGTTGGATGGGAGATCCCATATAATTATAGCCCTGTTATCTGAATGTTTATTTCCAATTTTAGAAATGGTACCTTCCAACAGGTAATACCAAAGCCATGGAAACGTGAAATACAAGATTGTAGTACATTAATATCTGGTTTTTTAAACTTAAAAAAAGAAATAAACTAAGTCAGTAATGCATCTAATCATATTTTACAATAAAATTCACCTACCTGTGAATGGTTCCTGCTGCACTGAAGCCAATCAGCAAAATGATTACAACTATCCTCATTTTGATGATGTGGAGGGAATAACAGACTTAGAACTTCTCCACCCATTTCACATTTTGGATATTTATTGGGTCCTGGACCACTTCAAATTTACCAAATACAAAACCTCCTTTAAAAAAGATACTTGACCAAATGTCAGATTTTGAACATCTGGCCAACAGACAATATTATTAAGCCACGCAAAACTATTGTCTAATTAGTAATCAATTATACACTCTATGTGTAGAGATTAAACATAGGTTGTGTAGCAGCAAACCTTCAGTAAAAAAAACACCATTAAAGGACACCATTGATGTGAACCAAATTGCATGTAGTATTTGATATAGTGGCCCGAGCTTGGTCTGAAATTATGTATATGCCCTACCATATGCCTGCCTGCCTGCTAGGGTATGTTGAACAATGGAAAGGCCTTAGTAGACCGATTTACACATTATTATTGACCAGTTTCATGCATAAACAAGGAATAGGTTTAGACCTATGAGTTGGAATACTTCAAAAATCACTATAACTATCAGCAGACTAACAAAAGGCACTAAAATATTATATAGGTAATGTATATCAAATTTCATCTATGGACATGCAATGATGGCTATAAGGTATTTGTGACATTCTTGACGTCATCTATCTAGTATTGTGGTGACGTAGTTGTGACGTCATTGTCCCTGTTTAAATAAAAGCGAACCTCGAGTCGATACGGGGACTTCGGAATGGAATCCATCGTGTTGGGTCGTGTCTAATAATGGAGCTGCAAGACAGCCCTCAAATAATTTACAATGGCCAAGTTTTGGCCAGATAAAAAAAAATTAGTATTTTTGGTCAATATTTCAAAATGTAGGCCTATAGAATATTGGTGATCCACAAAGGCACAACTTTATCACATAGGTGACAGAGAGAGAGAGAGAGAGAGAGAAATTCTTTATTTACGTGAAATGGGCTCACATTCTAGCCCCCAGCCCTCTTGGGCTTACAATTCACTTCAAAAACAATAATACATCAAAATAACAGAATTTTCGTTGAGTAATACAAATTTGAATTAAATTTGAAATGATTTGTTGATATACATATATACATTAGTCCAATATGTAATAGCAATCCCAAAAAATATAAACTTTGTTCGAGTTATACTAGTAGATATATAATTCAAACTCTTGGAATGTTAATTTTCATTAGGCCTATTTACATATTTACAAATATCATATTGCTAATTTGATGTCGACATATATAATTACAAGTATCGTATTGTTATTGGCAAGTATCGACAATTACGTAAATTAAACTATGTATACAAAGCACTTTGTCTTTTTTCAAAAGCGTTACATATAAAATTAGCTGTTTCTTTAATACAATCATCTTTCATCAGGAATTCAATTTTTCTGTCATCATTTAATAAGTCAAAAAAGAAGTTAATTTGTCTTATCCTGTTGAAGAACTCAAATCTAATATCATTATAAAAGGGACAATGAAAGATAAAGTGCATTTCAGATTCAATGTAGTTGAAGTTACAAAAAAGACAATATCTGTATTCTATTGGAGTGTCTTGAAAACGTCCAGTTTCTATTCTTAATGGTAGAATACCGTATCTAAATTGTGATAAAAGGGCACGCTTTCTCCTGTTTTGAATATTAATTACATGTGTGACAAATTTCATCCATTTACATGCATGTCATGCAATTCTGGCCAAGTTTTGGCCCAGAAATGAATTTTTGTTTTTTTTGTTTTTACATTTTTCTCAATATTTCAATAGGTATAAAATATCTATCACTATCAGTCATACCATCAAAAGGCATAACTAGACCATTTAGGCTACATCTGTAAAAGATTTCATGCACATCAAGTAAAAGGGGCTGAGTTCTAGACCAGACACAAAAAAATTTTTTTTTTACATTTTTGTCAATATTTCAAAAAGTCCATCAATCACACCATCAAAAGGCACAACTAGACCATACAGGCTACATGTGTACTAGATTTTATCCATGTGCATGCAATAGGGCTGAGTTCTAGTCCGGAAACGAAACAAATATTTTTTTCACATCTTTCTCAACATTTCAAGAAGTACAAAATATCCGTCAATCAGACAATAAAAAAGGCACAACAATACCATACAGGCTACCAAATTTCATCCATGTACATGCAATAGGGGCTGAGTCCTGGCCCGGAAACTATCTATCCGCCCACACTTTTGACCAATGTGATAACAATACCTTCTTTAAACTTCGTTCGTTGAAGGTAAAAAAATTAACACAAGTTTATAACGTGTATGATCTGGACTAGACCGAGGTCACAGTCTTGACGTTGTTGTAAGTAACGTAGACATCCTTCTCAGCTACACTGAGAAGTGGGTCTTCCTATCTTGATGTGGACGTTTTAAAAATTTGACATAGAAATCCTGCTGGGAGTTTCTCACTTTGCATTTTTCATTCATTGACTGCGCGTTTTACACAATGTAAGCAGTCCTTTCGATACCTTTTTAATATTAAGGATCGAAAAAATTGGTGAAACCGCCATTGTTTTCATTTAGTCTTTGGATTATTTTTCAGTAGAAACATAGGCTGCGTAGCAGCAAACCTTCAGCGAAAAACACCATTAAAGGATACCATTGCACCATAAAAGTGATGTGAACCAAATTGCACGTAATATTTGCAAAAGTGGCCCGATCTTGATCTGAAATTATCTATATGCCCTGTCATATGCCTGCCTGCCAGCCTGCCAGGGTATATTTACCGATGGAAAGCCTTGCTAGACCAATTTACACATATTATGGGCCAGTTTCATGCACAACAAAGAATAGGTTGTGAGGTATGGGTCGGAATATTTCAAAAAGCATTAAAAATAACTATTTAGCAGACCAACCAAAGGCACTAGAATATTATATAGGTAATTTATATCAAATTTCATCTTTGGACATGCAATAATGGCCAGTTTTTGCCTAGAAAAAAAACAATAATTTTAATATTTTTCAGTCAATTTTTCAAAATGTACAGAATATCCATGAATCACACCCACAAAAGGCACAACTTTATCATATAGGTGACATGTGTAACAAATTTCATGTACATGCAATAGTGGCCAAGTTATGGACCAGAAATGAAAAAAAAAAGGTTGTTTTAAATTTTTCTCAGTATTTCAAAAGGTATAGAATATCTATCAAGCAGACCATCAGAAGGCACAACTAGATTATATAGGCTACATCTATTAAATGGACACGAAAAATTAATTTTTTCATACGTTTCTCAATATTTCAAAAAGTACACAATATTCATCAATCAAACCATCAAAAGGCACGGCTAGACCATACAGACTACAATACATGTGTACCAAATTTCATCCATGTACATGCAATAGGGGCTGAGTCCTGGCCCGGAAACCATCTATCCGCCCGCCGCCCGGACGCCTGACCGCCTGACTGCCCGCCCGGTGGACGGGCAACTTTTGACCAAAGTGATAACAACACCTTCTTCGAACTTCGTTCGTTGAAGGTAAAAATGACATTGACAACAAAACCCTATATATATTCAACTTTTACACAAAACCTTCAAAAGTCAGATGATGGGTACAAAGATGGTCACATATTTTCAAAATGCTATTTTGTACAATTAATGCCCTCTAGTTTAATTTTTAGTGTGTGTAGTACTGTGTACTTGGTAAAACTCTTTGGTTATCTAAACATGACAACATAATAACATAATAAAAAAAAGTCTTCTATTTCCAGCCATGAATGCTCAATTATAACACAGAAAGTTTGCTTTTTGACTTGCCATTCCAAATCTAGAAGGAAGGTGGGCGATACCAGTAATACAACAAAAACTTTACTTCCTGACTGAAAAGTAGGAAACTTTTAGTTGTCATACTTCCACACTTGGCCTAATTTAAGATATTGGAACATAAACTTATATTCAGTCTATTTTATCAAACTCCTATTTCACATTACCTGTCAAACAAATCTAAGTTGGCAAAAATCCATGTGACCCAGTTAAAATTTCGAAAAGTTTGTCCAAGATTTTCTTTCACATAGAACAGGGCTGAAAAACTCAGAGCTCAACAGCTTGAACAAAACAATTTTCAGTTACAATGCATTTTCATGTGTCTTTCAGACAAATCAAAATATCAAAAAAATTGCTGCAGGTTTAAATTTCGGAAATTTTCAGCCGAATTTGTCATTGACATGCTCTTTCAACAAAAATTAGCCTGAAAAAGTCAACGAGTTCAAAAGTCAGAACTAAAATTCCCTCCTTTATTTGAGTTTGCGTAACTCGCTCCCCAATAGTATGGATTAGCATTTGGAGTCACCATCCTTGAGAGTCACTATTTGGGGGGTTCATGCGCCCAAATGCAAAAATGCTCTCTTCTGAAATGGTAAAAGCATATTCTGCAATGGTAATAGCATATTCTACCTGCACCATGCTCTCTCATCCTGACATTGTGAAAGCGCATTCAACCATGATCTTTCATCCTAAATTGCCAAAGCATATTCTACCATGCTCTCTCAGCTGAAATTGTAAAAGCATATTCTGCTATGCTCTCCCATCTTAAATTGTAAGAGCATAATATGCTATCATGCTTGCTCATCTGCTATTTTGAAAGAATAGTCTACTATGCTGTCTCATGTGAAATTGTAAAAGCATATTCTATCATGCTCGCTCATCTGCAATTTTAAAAGAATATTCTGTAATTGAAAAAGCATGTAATTCCACAATGCTCTCTCATCTGAAATTGTATGGGGGTGACCATTTAATTTACACGGGGAGTTTTTCTAGGCAGGAAATTATTTAATTCACGATAACGGCGACAGTAATTATTTAGTTGGGGTGCATGATGCCCCAAAATATTCGTTCTTAAATCAAGCAACACCTTGTTAAGAAATACTCCCACCAGAAATTGATAATTTCAAGTCCGCCTGAAAAGATGGATGGATGTTTGGAGCTTTACGTCCAGTATTTATGCAGGTGGGAGGTTAATTAGGACAAAAGGAGGACACGGCAATGAGGGGACGGATGATTGAAATAGCCGTCCAACATAGGCCCAGGTGACCCGGCAAGAGCTGGATTCGAACCCTGGACCCAGCGATTGGCAGTCCAGCAGTCCAGCACGCTACCACTAGACCAACCCTCCCCCGCCTGAAAAGAATTTTTGACGATGAATAAAAACAAACAAATAAGTTCAAACTAAATGTTTTAACCAACTATCAAGTTAGTAGTAATACAGGTATATAGAAATTTCTTTTTTCATAAGAGAATTTGGCTCTCTCTGCACTCCTTTCTTTATGAATGAGCAGTCGATCCCTTTTTTACTGACTTTCAATGTCACCTAGAAGGTCATATCTTCCTTGTCTTCAGTCCCTTCAGAACACAATGAAGTAAAGCATGCAGCTGGCAATAGGTCACTCAGTTCCAGATGAAAGTCTGTACAACACACTCTAAAAAATGTCGGGACAAAATTGGTTTTTTAGATTCAAAATGGTTTTTTGAAAAACCAAATTTCAATGCAAAACCAACATGGATTTTTTAAAAAATCCATGTTGGTTTTTTGCATTGAAATTTGGTTTTTCAAAAAACCATTTTGAATCTAAAAAACCAATTTTGTCTGAATTTTTTTAGAGTGCACCCAGTATTAAACTCAGACTGTCAATTCATCAAATAGGTCCATATAAGTATTGCCCATGCTAGTGTATACATATTTACTTAGTTGTAAACTCATTTCCCTTCAATCAAAATCGCATTCTTGTGAGCTCATTCCCATACATTGACATTGTCAAAGCACTCATCAGGTCCATGAACATTTGATGAACAACTATCACATCTTGTGGCCACAGCATACACTGTTAATACTGATGCAGTAAATTTTAAATTTTACAGTGTTGCTTTAAATTGTAAACAAACTGTACATGATGTTGAAGGAATTTCTTTCACTTGAGAGAAAACCACTTGAATTCCTTAAACCCAATCTATACTCCAATTTACTATTTTATTGATTAACAAAAAGATTCTAATACAATAAAAGGCAAATGGCTTGAAATTACATACTCATTTTTGTTGGGAAAACTTATTTCCACAGTAATCTATAGCACAGATCACATCAACATTTACAGTGATCTATATTTGGCAATGTGATGAAATCCAATCAGAAGTCCATAAACCTATGATGTCCATATATAGGTAGATTATGCAAATTAGTGTGGCTATGCAAATGAAGTGCTGCCAGTGCAGTGGTCAATTACTGTCACAGAATATGTAATAGACATTCCCCGGAAGCTACTGTCATTAACAACTTAGTGCACGTGCATGATAGATCAGGACAATTTGACATTGAAGTCTCCAGTGATAGACTAGTCTTCAACTCATGAAGACTGCTACAATGTTGGGGGCGACAGTATTACTGGTCGTCCTGTGCGGCTATGGGATTTATGCTGGTCCTAAGAAGGTAGGTTAAACTAAATTAGATTTTTCTGAACTTCTATCACATATTAAAATTTAATGTTTCCCAGTAATTCACTGTTTTTGAGATTAGAAGCAATGTTCGAACTAGAATCTCAGCCAACTGATTCACAATACCCTAATATGCTGGAGAATTATGTTTAAAAAAAAAGTTATGGGAAAACTTTCCAGTCTGAAAACGAAATTGTGTGAAATTTCACTCAGCCTGAGCTGTTAAACTTTTTGAGGTTATAGGTCAATCTTTCAGTTAATTAATGTTAACATGAACGAGGATTGTTCTTTAAACAGAACCAATTCAACAGCAATTGGGTTTGTCTCACTGTGCCCATGTCTCATTGTGCTCTGCTCTCCCCTAACTTTCGAAGAGGATCATATACACCACTCATTTGAGGGGATCATATTTATGTCTTATATCCATCTATGCCTAATACATATCAGACAAGTTATCATAAGTATGAGTCCATCTTTCTCTCCCTGTAACTGATGTAACAAAGTTCTGTAACTTCATGAATTGATCTCGAGTTAGGTTGGTTTTCAAACAGCTTCAAACATTTACTAATGAAAGTGCAGATAAATATGGATACAAAACAAAATGTTAAATCAATTGGAGAAAGTCAAAGGTAAACCACATTGAAAAAAAGGAATACACATTGCACATAGTGGGAATCCATTACTGACTAATTGTTTTGGGGCCTCCAGCAAAGTCACCTTAGAACTACCAGAGGCAATAATACTTTGGCAGGCTGGGAAAAAACACAACACCTGTCCTCCACTTGATTCAGTATCCATTCAATTCGGAACAATGGAGTCTCCTGTGTGTACCTTAGTTAAACTCTTGAGAACATTTCTGGATAATAAAGTTGTATTCTGGATGATGTTAGTTGTTACACGAGGAATTGCTCTATAGGGTAGGAAAAAAGGGCTAGGAAGTTGGGGCTAGGAAGTTGCAAGCCTTTTTGACGAACTTGCAGTGACCAAATTCTTAAGCTTTAGTCATGAACGCACTGGTCATAGAAAGTGAAGAACTAAGTCTTCCCAAAAAAAATATTTTCTCTTTAAATGATCTCTATGATATACAGTACCACCAGTTAGTGACACAGGTGATGTTTTGCCATTGGGTCAATGCTAAACATCCTCAACCAAACTGCTTGTGGAAGCACAAATTCTCATCTGCATCTGATGAAAAATATGTTGGGTCATAAAAGATTATATTTGAGGTACGTGGGATACAAATGATTGCCAGTTTTCTTTGTAGCACTCAGAGATGGTATAATAATATGATAGTAATGCAGTATGATTTTATATAGCGCCCATTCAAGATAAATCTGCTCATCAGCACTCGTCATACTGAACGGCAACCATACTAATCATTGTAGGCTGTCTCTGTTCGGGACTGTCAAGTGGCAGCAGAATGCTGACAGTCCCTGGAAAATCGAATTGGGTCAACAATAATTTGATCTGTTTTGGACAGATCACCAAATCAGGTCGCACAACAGCTGTCCATATTACTACGCCAAACTACTTTCACAAAGCATGGTTGCTGGTAAATATCCAGTCCACTGCTTTGAATGAAAATGTTTGGAAATCATGAGACAAAAGAAAGTTTTTAAACTTTAGCATACACTTTGCCTGTGAAAGGGATGATTTTATTCATCAGAAGTTTGATGGTATTCAATCTACTTATGCCATTTAGTGCATGTTAAATTGTGGTCAGAAAAGGGTCCAAAAAGAATGCATTCTCACTTATTCACATGTCCATACAAAGCCAATGTTTTTGCTTTGTGATATCAAAAATGCTCAATTGTATTATTCTATTACTTTATGGATATTTATTAACTAGGACAACAATATACTTCACAATTTCATAAAAGCTGTGTTACACTCAGTAAAATGTCTTGTCCATGCCACAAGTGGCCCCCTCTATACTGGCAATATATGTGAGCTACAATGTATACATCCTCCATGATAAAAAATAGTTCCAACTTATTTTGGTATTTACAAGCTGTGTGCTTAAAATTGAAGCCAACCAAAGTCAGATTAGACACTAGCAGGGTTTTTGGAAATAAACTAGACCATCACTAAATGATGGAACTGTCCTGGTTTCTTCCACATTTTCCTGGTTTCTTCCAGAGATCGAAATTCTGTTGACCGCTCACAGGAGCTCGCAAATTTTGCACCCTAGGTGGCAGTAAATAGCGGTCAACTTGTAGACAGCATTATAGGCCTAGTGATAACCTCTGGACATGGCAGGAGTGGAGTTCAAACCCACACCCTCATGTATGCAAGGCAGGCATGCTCACCACTGTACCACGGAGCCACGTTACAAGTCGAAGTCTTTGATAAGTAAGTGAAGCATAAAGCCAATGCGATTTCAATGGTGAGGGAGATTCACTTACTTATCAAAGGTTGAACCCACATCTAACTGTTTGAGGAGCAAAGAAAATTGGCAGCCATTTGTATCTGTGTCTCACATGCCTCAAGTATTGTCCTTTATGGCCCCATATGTTTTCTTTGCATCAAATTAGTATCCTTATTTCCACATGCAGTTTGGTTGAGGATGTCAAGCATTGACCTAATGGCAAAACATCACCCGTTTCACTTACTTACAGGTGGAACTGTGGCCCATCCCCACTACGGTATACATAAATCCCAAATTGTAGCATGAAGGTGCTGTAAATCTGAAAACGGAAACCTTCAGATTCTAACAGATAAGAATCAAAGAAAGAAGTTATTATATGATAAATCACCCAAGTGTCATTCACTTAACAAATGAATAATATTGGACTTACCCTACCATATACTCTGAACCCAGCTGACAATGCACGTGAACTTCACGTGATAAACATGGGGGAAAACTGGTGGACATGAAATAACTGAGAGTTGTCACATGTTTTTGTTCATGTGAGAAAAACTCCCACATTTTCACGAGATAACCACGTGATGAATGTCACCAGATTAACGCTTGACCATCTTCATGACATAACTGAGAGTTATCATGTGTTTTTCTTCATGTGGTTAACTGGTGAAGATTGCCCGTAGAAATATAGATGGAGCCACCTGTACTAGAAACACAGCTGTGCACCGAGTTCCGCACTAAGTTGACTTTAACTGAGTTTAAACTAATTAAACAAATGATTATGATTTCTAAATCTGGATTAATGCACAGTATATGGTGGAATGATGCTTATTAGCTCAAAAGGGAGCACATATTGGATATTTATTGGAAATTATTACAAAAGACTAGTCATCCGAAATGTGAATCATGTATGACTGCAATCCTTGATTCTGGTAGCCCTAAAGACCACTGAAAAGAGACTCATCGCATCACACTGGTTGTGACAAATTTTCAGCAAGTTCTTGTGGCTTTTACTTCAGCCCCACAGCTATTGAAAGCCGAAGATAATGCTTGAAACAGTCTAAGTTGACTGGCTTGACAGTCTAAGTTGACTGGCTTGATGAAGAGCCAAGTTAACCGGTTGCAGATTTTGCCTCTTCTCAAATAATTTTAACAGGTGAAGATTGCCCCCCAGAAAATTACATGGTTAACTGGTGAAGATACAAACCAGAAAATCACATGGTCAACTGGTGAAGATTGCCCCAGAAAATCACGTGGTTAACTGGTGAAGATTGTCCCCCAGAAAATCACGTGGTTAACTGGTGAAAATATTCACCAGAAAATCACATGGTCAACTGGTGAAGATTGCCCCCAGAAAATCACGTGGTTAACTGGTGAAAAAATCTGTGTTTGCAAATACATATCTGTTTTCGACGTGATAACTGAGGGGCAATTCACATGATAACTCTCAGTTAACCACCAGTTTTTGTCTGCTGGGAATGGCACAGTTTATAGTGACTTGCTGTTGAAGTTTGTCTACAAAATTGGAAGAACAAGCACGGGTTGAACTGACTTCTGATGTGACATCTAATCAATTCACTTATCCCCTAATTGTTGCTTAAGAAGCTTTAATACTAACTCAGAAAATAGCACAATCAATTTAAACCAGACTCTCAACTGGAACAAACAATAATATTCATAAATCAGTCAGTATAATCCCTTGATTAACATGATGAGTGGTGACGTGACCTGACCAAGAAAAAGCTTAGCCCAGTCTCACTGGCAACCATTAGATAGCGGGAACCGGGGCACATTGGGACGCTTTTAACGTCTACTAATTTTGCTTAATGCTGAAAACACTGAGCAACACAGAAGTTTGCATGAATATCACCAATACCATTGAGCTTAAATCCAAGGCATAATAGATTAGACTGCACCTACCCTTTTGCAGGCAGATAGCAAAATGTGAGTCGTGATCATTACTGTCCCATGTGCCCCGACGGGGCACATTGGTACATCAATTAAAAAATCATTTAACACTCCATGTGCACTAGATATTACATATTATAAGTAGTGCGTAAGACTATATATATACAGTGCATTAACACCTTGCAGTGCCAATAGTTAATAACTTTAAACAGTTTTAAACATTTAACATAAACTGTCCTGGGTGCAGTCATCTATTTAAGTGACACACAGTGTTTTGCGATAAACTTGTTCACAGAGCATGGTAATCTGCTATTCCTCTATTTACTGTAGCCTGAATACCTAATGTGTGCTGTCCCAGGTCATTCAGTTGACTTGGACACTTACATTCTACCATATAAAGTGTGTCCCAACGGGCCCCGTGGGTCGTGTTCACTGTTCAGTGTCACAATGAACCACGATATGACTTTTATGCCAAAATGCTTAATTTCTCAGGCAACAGTGAGTGTGTTTACCAGGATAGCAATTCAGAAACTGTTTGTTACGATGTATCAAATTATAAAAGCATTGAGAAAGCGTCATTGTTCATGGTTTGTCCACAGAATGGTTTGAATTGAACTCCTCTGAATTTATTTTAGTAGTAGGAAAACAAACTTTTCCTCACCATACTTCTGCATGTGGCTGTAATTTGTCAATAAAACAATAGAAGCATCAGGATGTGAAATTACAAGATATGATGGCACTGCCATATCATATATACCTTGCCAGAAACCGAGAAAATCCAACCGTCTCATAGTGCCCCCTGCGGCCCTGTCCCAATGTGCCCCGGTTCCCCCCATCCATTTAAATCAATAATTTCTAGCCAGTTTTTTTGAAAAGATAAAACTTTCCAGGCCGTCTTGAAGTAGAAAAAGCCCATTTGAGGCTGGTGGATTTCTTAATGTACTGTATGATTTAGGAAGAACAACCTTCTTGAACCTTGGTTCGGATTCCTGGTATAAATTTTTTTATTGAAATGCTTCTAATGGAAAATTATTTCATATCTCCACGCAGGGCCAGACAGACTTCCAGCTCACAGGAGAGACTGTGGTTGTGTCAGACAAAGGCGCCATCTTGAGATTGAAGTTCCGCAGTTTGGAACGCATGAACGTCCATTGGAAGAAAGTCGTTGAAGACCCAGAGGATGGAAGGAAATTCTGGATTCCTATTGAAGGTAAAAGATTGTCAACAAACTGAAAACAATTATATTTGATTTATAACAAGAGATATCTAGAGAAAATGATAAAATCATATATGTTTGCTTATTCTCTGGCTATTCAATCCAACGAAAAAACTTCAACCCAATCTCCGACAATTAGTGAATTACAAAAACTAACACATATAAGAACATCAATTTATGTCACATCCTGTCCCAAAGTACTTTTGAGTTTTATATCTTGTCTTAATTGTGTAACATCTATAAATATTGTCATGTCTAACAGTTGATCAGAGGAGTGTTTGGATAACCATGAACAATGCAGTCAAAAAAAGTCTTCACTCATTGCTAAATATCATGCAATGTTACAACAAACCATGGTCATTGACATTTGGATTACATCAAAATGCATTTTTCACATCTATTGTCATTAAGGAGTGTGTCCATAACCATGAGAGTGGATTTTACGACCTAAATGGTCTACTTCTGGAGCTAAGTCATCAAGCCCAGCAGAGGACAGTGAAGATGCAATGAAAAAGGTAGCCTAGGGGAAATAACATGCCTTATATGGGTCCAGTAGCACCTGGGCAGGTTTAAGTGGCCATTCCTTTGTCTGAAACATGCTAAGTCACTATTGTTGAACAAGTTATGATGATTAAGTGACTTGCAATGATTAGCATTCCTTCCATACCTCTCACTTCCTCTCCTATAAGACAGTTTAATGGTACAGGTTATGTCTTGCATACACCATCTTTCCAAAATAGGTTGAAGAGGTCATTCAGAGTCAGGATCCTGCCAGAACCATATTGGCATTGGAGATCTCAACAAAAAACTGCTTTTGAAATTTAAAGACCCAGGAAAATCAAAGTTAGTTTATAAATTTCAACACTTAGCCAACAAAGTTAGCTTTGTCATTTCAACACCTGTTTAGCAAGAACTTAGATCATGCAGCAGATGGAAACCATGTCAGAGCAGAGTCCAGTTGGCTTTCAAAACCCAGCCAACAAAGTTGATGTGGTTATTTCAACACCAGTCACCAGATGAGAACTGAGCTTGTTCAGAAATTCCAATACCAAAGAACCGGGTGACTTTGAACACTGTTCTGAAAAAGATTGATCCTCTGTGAATGCAAAATTAAATAAGATACTGGCAGCTTATATACCTTACAAGGGTAGTTTATTTTATTTTGCATTCAGAGGATCAATCTTTTTCAGAAAAGCGTTCAAAGTCACCCCGGACTGTTCAAAGTCACCCCGTTCTACGCTATTCAATCAGAGCCAAATTGGTTAAGAAAACCCAATACCCAGCCAACTAAATCAGGTTTGAATATTTCAATAGCAAGTCTGAAAAGTTGGCCAGGAAATTTCAACAGCCAGTCACAATCAACAGCTAGTCACAGTCAAGTTGTTGAGAAATTCATAGTCTACTCTTTGCTGAATGATTCAATGAATTCCACTGTAATTTGCCAGTCGATGTTTTGTGGTTGGGACAGTTGGTAGTTTATGAAGTGATAGTTGGTCTAACAGAGTTCACACATGGTTCATGATGGGTCATTCAAATCACAATAAACATCACTCAGCTCCCAAGTCATGTCATCAATGAGCAGATGATGAGTTTACACATAATTATGTCTGTCATCATGTCTGTGGTGTAATTGCAATGTAAGGGATGGACTCCCACTTTGACTGGATGGGATGGTTTTGTGATGTGGATGAAAACTGGAATGCGGATCTCTACCAGACTGTACGAGACTCATAGATAAATCGGTAGCAAAAATTGTAATGAAATAGATGGCTTTATTATTAGACGCTCTTTATAATTTTGAGTTGTGGGTTGGAGCCGGAGGGTCAGCTTAGATGTAGCTTGCTGGGCTGCCAATCGCTGGGTCCCGGGTTCGAATCCCGCTCTTGCACCTGGAGTCATGGACCCATCTTGGTGGGCAGGTTCAATCATCCTTCCTCATCGCAGTGTCCTTCTCCTGTCCGAATTAGCCTACCAAGTACATAAATACAGGACGTAAAGCCCCCAATCATCGATCCGATATTGAATTGTTGACGACACAGTGCACATTTCAACTTTGAATCACTATGACCAAGTTCTGCCATCTTTTAGCTAATTCCCCCCATGTAAGGTTAACGCACGTATCTTTGTGAGAGGTAGCTAATTGAGTAGATGGACTCGTTGCCGGGGATCCTGCGGGAGACACCTTAGCACTTGCCACCGCGAAACACCTACTCAAGAAATACCAGAGGCTCGACAGTTTAGTTTCACGTATCCATTTAATACACAATTCATAGACAGTTACATTAAGAGTCATTCAAAGAACCGATGGTAACCAACTTATCAATACATTAAACAGCGATCTTAACGAATTACATATATCATTAACTAATGCCATCTCAATCAACCATGACCTGAGGTTCCTTTAAGAGTAACCCTTGATCATACCTCTAACAACAATACCCTTACCTGACGAATCGTCACCCCGTCAGGGAGACAGGTAGCCCTCCTGCTGCCTCAGCGGGAAGCGGGGTCTGTTCTGCCTGGGCAAACAAGCTTGCCCCCAGAGATTGCTACTAGGGTGTTCTGCGGCTGCGCAGAAACACCAGGGTAACTGTTGCCATGGAAACATGGGGTGAGTTCTACCCCGTTGCTATCATTGAATCTCATTACACAATAATATAATATATCACATTACTTCTATACAATAATAATACAAATGATATTACAGAATTAAGGTCTTGAGGTTCATGGCGATTTGAGGAAAGTTCCTATAAGAGGAAAGAATGAAGACACCTCTGAAGCTAAAAGCTCAGCGGTGACATCCCGACCGATCGAGGATTTTTTTATAAGATAGTTTTTCTCCGGTTTGAAGAAAACATTATTTTAAACTTACAATCGAATACGGATTACATTCACGTAATAACGAATTAATATACACTGTGACTAATAACGTAACTATTCATTAAAAGCAAAGGTATTTCCTTTCAAAGATAGAAGCCTGAATGCTTCATGCTGATTAACAGAACGATGTAAAACTCGTAAATAGATTTGTGTAACTATTGAGAGGGTTGTTAATCGACTTTGTACATGATACCAATTTATGTACGGGCAGAGGAAACGCGTCTCATTGCACCTGAATTTTGTGAGTGCTTTAATGAAAGTTGTGGTGACATCAGGATGATGTAACCACTACCACCGGGCAGGCGGAAGGGGGGGAAAAATATTAAGATAAAATCGGGCGTGTGCAATATGCCCATGAAAGACAATTCGGAAAAAGGAAAAATTTTGAAAGGGAGGCAAGAATATGACTTGCATCCGTGAAAGGAGAGGAACTGAATGACAGTTCTTTTAATGGTGTCAATGAGATGCTGAAAGGGGAGCTCAGATAGGAAAGTGAAAGCTAAATTTTAATGATTGACAGAAAAGGACAAGTTATTCTTATGACCTATTTGCCAAATTTTTCAATTTTTATGAATCGTTGGTTCGTCGGCCAACGTTATTTTTGGAAATAGAGCCGCTAATTACATGGCTCCTCAGCAAAAGAGACTCAAGCACCAGGCGAGTCAAGTAGCCGTTTTTATCAAGGGCAGTTACGGGTATCATCCCTTGCGTGTCATTGGATATGCATAGAGCTAAACCAAAAGCATGAAGTGCATTAAGACAGGACAGCCTTATAATTTTAGATGGGCTGGTATGTCCGATACCCTAAACTACAAAAGTAAGCAAGTAAAATGACATATAAGCGATAAGCAATTTTAAAAGCAACAATTAAATCATAAACGAAGTGCAGTCGAATCACGAATATCAACAATAACATGGATCAAAGCGACAATTATTAATTTAAAAGCGACAAGTAGCGGAATAATAATCAAAATGATGAAACAACAGTCCAGTATGGAGGTAAAGAAGTCAATAGTGGACTATGGTTTCGTAGAACTTGTTACGTACACTCTAAACAATCCGAGTGAACTGTAGGCATAAGGCGTACAGAAAATGAAAACAATGCGAAAATAGGTAAACAGTATACTGGTGCAGTGGAGCAATAGTGAAAACATAGGTACATTTTAATACACCTGAGAAAACTTGTATAAGAAGGCTGGCATGCATAATGCATAGACCAGAATAATTAGCAAATAAGATTAAAGCATAAATCTATTTGATGTTAAGCTTATAAGAAATGAGATCAGATGTTTACAGAGAAAGTTCAGTGCAAGAGTTGACTTGTGATAACTGTTCGTGGACACGTTGAGACATAACCTAGTGGCAAAGGTTTGAGTACTGAATTAATCAATTTCAATGAAAATTTGGAATATATCATCTAAGTTAATTGTAATGTGTTGGTTGATGCATAAATGTCTAATCAGGGATGCGCTTTACACAATACTAGTCAAGAGTCAATACATGATGTCAAAGATAACATGATCTGTATACGTGTAGACGAGAAGATTGGAAGAATCATTGATTGAAGGAGTCAGTTATATAAGTCATTGATGTAGGGCGAAGGAGGCAACACCGACGCACGGTGCGTGGTGCAGAGGGTGAGACGTTGGCAGCGAGTGGCTTGTCAAGTTGACATGAGATGTGTTTGTCAGGGGCAAACGAGGTGTCGACAGCGATGTGTTTCTCAGGGTCGAACGGGGTGTTCGACCTGGCAACGTGAAAGATGCCGGACGTCGTGGACCTAACGGACGAGCTGCGAGAGTTCAAGGTCCTATTACCATCCACCCAAAACGATGAGTGGGTTGTTACTGTTCTAACAGATACAGAACAACAATGTCAACCTGGATGAGTGGTCCTTCCACCATTCTCAGCTGTACCGAAGTGGCGAAGTGAATGGAAGCCATGAGAGACTACCATTACACGTCGGTCAGTGTCATTTCGGAGGAATATTGTTTCTGTGAATGGAGCACAGGCGAGGTGCGAACCGGAGTGGTGGAAATAGCTTGATGTGGTGCCATAGGCACGACAACTTTAGCGGGGACAGGAAATGTTCTGAGCGAGTAACTGGTATTTTGGTGATTATGCTGAAGACTTCGAGGGACTGATATAGCTGCAGTACTGCGAAGATTTGCCAGTCCGGCCTCGTTGCGTGACTAACCCAGGTTAGGGTCAGGCGGAGAAGGAGGTGGACTGATCTACATCTTGAACTGTTATTCACACCTTATGTTGGGGTCTGGCGAAGGAGGACGTGACTCGTTCGACACGACCTTCATGTTTTCATTCAGACAATCCCAATATCGGGTGGACCTTGATGGGTCATGGAGAAGAAGACGTCGTCATGAGTCTTTCGTGTATGCACTTTCTGAGATCACAATGTTTATTATGTGTTATGTGCGAGCACAACTTTGTGCGAGAACGCTGGGGAATGCGTGGTGAGGAGACTCTTCTGAACTAGACACAATCCATATTAGTGTCTGTCGACGGTAACTGATAGCAGGGGCAATCCGTGTTAGCCACCTGAATAAAGTAGTTACCCAGAGGAAAAGAGTGTCATTAAGAAGATGCAGGCCGGGAGGTAGTTGAGACAATCCATATTAGTCACTAACTAAAATGAGGCCATGCTCTTCAAGCACAAGTGTTCGTTGATGCTTGCTGCAGAAACAGAGGCAATCCAGATTAGCCGACTGTTAAGAAGCCAAGCAGGAGATGACATCACCATATCATCATACAATGTGAGCTCGGTTGTGAATGGTGACATGTGCGACGAAGACTGCACAATGCCAAGCCAGACACAAAAGTTCAAAGAAAGTTCTGCAGTAATGTAGCCCCATGTTGGAACCAGGTCAAGGCAACGATATGCTTGCCGTGGTTACGACGAAAATGGAGTGTAACGGAATGTTCACACTAGTGGTCGCCCCGAAATGGTGCCCTCTTCATATTGCCATGGGATGACGACAGGAATACGGCCAACTCGAAGTAGTCGCATGTGCTGTCGGAACGTGATCCCATACGCAAGCATGGTGCCCAAGGAGGTGGTGCTCCAATCGACTGACTTTCGGATGTTGAATCGGATGTGTCTCTTGATAGGGTGCCCGTGACAGTAGAAGTCACAGTGGAAGCACAGGCTCTGTAACGACTGACTCAGATCAAAGATTAGAGAACATATGCATCGAATGTGTCTCTGATCGTAGGTGCCCACAGCAAGTCTTGCACTGATGTTTGACGACCAGCCCGACCAGCAACTCGTGATCAAAGAGACATTCCCGCAAATTATGTGACAACACAGCATTAAAATGGTATGCAATAGTCATACTGAAATTACTTTAAGAAACAGGCTAGGAGCTCAACCAATAAGGTTACTGCAAACAACATGTAAGAAAAGGCACGTGATATATATATATAAAATATAAATAATTTAAATAAGAGATAATAAAAGGAATATCATAATTGGTTTAGATAAATAATCTGAATCCCAGCAAGATGCTGGTCGTTAAGTGTGTATAATTAAAAGGTAAAAGAGATGTTTAAATGTAGATAGAAAGGTAGCAAATCACGGCAAAATTTGATGCATCATCATGGTGATCAGCTCCCCAAGATCAAAATGAATCACATCAATAAAGGAAGAAGATCACTCTGCAACGTGAGTATAAGATTATGAAATTGTAGGATGAGAAAGTGTTGCGTAGGGTTGATGCACAGAATATATGCATACCTTCAAGCATATGTCAGTAAAATGTTACCCATACAATCGAACCAACAAGGTGTGATTCTTCACAGACTGACTAAAATATAAGGGCATGCAAGCGTGAGTATGAAAGGGTTAAAATGCAACAATACACATACAGATAGAAAAGGGAAAAGGAAATGCAGTCAGAATGCAGTTGTACAGGAAAAGTTATTGTACGAAAGTGCAGTGCAAAGATAAGTAATCATAATCATGCAGTAAAATAGAATCAGACGCTGGTACTGGTATCGTCAGGAGAGGGGGGTGGTGGAAGGGGAGGGGGGAAAGTTGGGCGGAGCAACAGTGACGTAGGACGAGTGGGGCGTGGTTCCAACTCGATATCAACTACTGAGCGATTAGGGGGGGTATCAACTCGGGTACCCATGCGAGGGGCCGATGGTTGCCGGGGTGAGGTGGACCGGCGAGGCGGGGTAGTCCGCCGTGGTGGGGTTGTACGGCTCGGTATGCGAGTAGGGGGGTCATTTTCTTTGATGCGGCCAGGCCAGAAGTGGTGGCATAAGGTTTTATCTGTACTGAATGGGTAGTATCCGGTTCCATAACATTGGTGGACCGAAATTCCATCTCCCTTTGACGAAGTTCTTTAATTAGAGCTGAGTAAGGATTAAGCTCTTGAGTATTAATAACTTCTTGCATGTTATGACCCAATTTGTAAAGGTGAACTGAGTCAGATGCGAGCATGGTCACCGCAAACTGTCCTTGCATAATTTGCTGTAACTTTTTCTGCTTGTATAATGGAACATTAATGAGTCTAGGGAGTTCTACGTTAAGTGAATCAATCTGCAAAGAGCATAGTGCAGTATCCCAGTTGGGTTTGAGGATACTGTATAATCTATGATGGTCGCACTTGAAACTATTAGGACAAATGACACCTTTAAGAGAAAGTGAAGAAAGGTGGGACTTAATAGAAAGAACATATAGAAGTAAGCGCTGGTGTCCACTATTCAATTCCATGAATATTTCGATCTGTGGAAATTTGCGGGTTTCAGGTGAGCGATGCATCACTCTGAAATCCCTACAACATTTATGTAGACAACGCTTAGCCAAGCTCACTACCATGTAAAAGACACAAATAGTAAGAAGGTGAAGGGTAGTGATATGTATAAGACTGACAGGACTTATAGAAACAGGGTAAATTACATAGCTGACTGAATCACAATGCAGAGGACGTCCTGGAATGACTGGGTTGGCGTGGGATGGTTTAAAATGAGTAGCCATAACCATAGAGGATAAAAGGCCACTAAGGTATCTACCACGACAATACATAAATATTACCAAAATTAGAGACAAATATCCAGCTATGGAACCGATGAAGGCAAATCCACGGATCCAATGGCGAAGGCTGAACCAAGCTGAAAGATAGAAAGAAGCTTCCAGCTCGGCCCATTTAAGCATAAAATCGTCACCCTTTTGTTGAATAAGGCGACTAAGTTCCTTAAGCTTAATGATGCCATGTGTCATATTTGCAAGTGAGGTATTTGCTATTCTGGCAGCCACTGCAAATTTAGGCAAGGTGAAATTTGGCATGCCATAAGATTCATATGGTGGTAGACTTGTGAAGTTGAATTCACGTTCAAAAGAATGCATCGCAATTGCGTTAATCGTATAGTTGATTAAGAAAGGTTTATATTGATTATTTTCGGATGCGGGGCATCCTGTAATACGCCTGGGAATGAAACCTGAAGGGGAGGAGAATTCGCAAAAACAAAACTGGCCACGCTGAAGCACAGCGTAAAGGCTACCAGGAACGGGACGTGCCACACGATCATTGGAGCAACGTCGAGTCCATGGGAGTGATAAGCCAGTAACTAAAAGCTGGTTACCTGCGTCTATTACACGAGGTGCTGCACGAAAGGGTTCAAAGAAGTAATCGACTTGACAGAGTTCAGAAATGACGTCTGCGGTAGCATTCGTGTATATTGCAGTGTTGCAGGATAATTGCGAGCTATCGATTTGGATTGTTGATTCTGTGCAAAGAAATTGATCGTCAATGTTGAGACATTCCTGGAGCTCTTCAAGACTGAGTTCCAAGAAGGAATCGTGCTGCACTCCTAGAAAAGGTTTTGGGATAGAGATACGAGTGTAATCATGGTTAGACTCGCGGTCTTGGAAAGCAGGAGTAGCTACCACAGGTACATGGAGTGACTCTGTGTGATACAAAGTGTAGGGTTTTGAATTCTTAGGTTGGATTGGCCATAGGAGTTGGAGTAAGAAACCATGTCTAGTAGGCATAAAGATTGGTTGTGATTTCTGATAGATATGAGCCAAATCCGTAAAAGCTAATTGGTAACTGTTGTGCCATGAATATAATACCGTTGATACTTTGTGAACTAATTTATGGACATATGAGGCTGGAAGGACATGTGGAGAGATTTTACCTGCAGCCAGGTCGTGGAAGGCTGTAATTAATTTATCAGCTTCATTTAAGAGGATATGAAGTTGCTGTATTTGTTGGGACCAAAGCCTGAGATATTTAGAGGTCAGCAAGCTAAGGATCCTTGTGGCTTGAATCTTACGTTGTAATGCGTTGATAGCGTTACTAACCACAGCAAATTGGGAAATAATTTCCTGATTGGTTTCATTTAAAAGTGTATGAATTAGTTTAATGTTTCTGGAGGTGTTGGTGAAGGTACTGGCTATGACGTCAATGGTGAGAACTAAATCAGAACGCATTTCAAGGAAAGCGTCCCTCATAAGATTCTGACGTGCAGACATAGACTCAATAGTATTTACAAAAATTTGATCTCTCTGTCGTCTAATATTAGCAGACATACCTGCTCCGGCTTGTGGGATAGTAACTGAAAGCCAGAAAGCGGTACTGTCTTCGGATTGCCAATCCTGGGTATTAATATTGACACGAAAAGTTTCATTAGTAGATTGCATTAATTGTTTAGTGGTATTAGATGTATCATCGGTATTAGGTAAGGCAAGGGGATCTCGAGGTGTTGGTGTACGACCCGCTCGTTTAGGACGACTGGGTGGCGAGTATTGATCAAAGAAGGGGGGCATGGTAGGTGGAGGGGAATATGAGAATGTGGGATGCGCAAAAGGTGGATCGGGAGCTGCCCTCTTAGCATGATGGTGGACTGCTGAAAGAGGAGGGGGGACAATGGGGGTAGAATGAGTTGGAGGAGGTCGACGATATTCTTCAAAATGTTGTTGAGTGAAGATAGTCGATATGTGTGCTAGTTTAGCCTTTAAAGCTGTTTTATAAGAATCAACTTTATCGATAGTATTCTTTAAGAGTGGAGCGAAATCAGAACATATTGCAGCGATTAAATCATCAGGGGATTGACACATGTCTTCAAACATTGTGAGGTCCCAAGTGAATGTGGGAATATGGAAATCGGGATAGAAAATATTAGCATTGATGATAAAGAATTCAACACTGGGAAAAATTTGTCCTCGATAACTATAGCCAACGCCATAGTCTGGGCGGAGAAGCTGTGCGGGTGCAGAGCTCCAACGTGAAGCTGCGTCTGGCGGGAAAAGGCCAGAGCTGCTTGTGAGTGGGCGAGCATCCTTGTGATTGACAGATGCGAGAAGCTGCATATGACGTAATTGGTCTCTAAGGGAACGGGATGAACGGAGTAAGGGAATGGAATCACATGCTTCGAACGTCATATTTTGAATTGGGAAAGACACGTTACTTTGACAAGTACCAGAAATCCTAGTGGTATCAGGCAACGTGTTCAGGAAGACTGCCAAATCGCAATTACAATTAAGGGGGTTAGATGTTAGGTCAAGTTCTTTCATTTCGGGTGAAGGAAAGTAAATTTGTTTGTTAACGCCATCTAAATACTGCAGATTGTTACGTTGCAAAAATATATATTCCAGATGGTCTCTAATAAAGAAAGGACCAGAAATTCTATACAGGGAGTTGTAACTAAGATCTATTACAGCTAATTGACGGATATCTCTATGTCTAATTTCAAAGGTATGAAGGTTATTATAGGATAAATTTAAGTAGTAAAGTTGATCGACATATCTAAAATATGCTCTGGAAATATGTGTTAGCTTAGAATGAGTTAGTTCGAAAGTGCGCAGATTGGGCGTGTTTGTTAATGGGTCTCTTAATGATCTTGAAGTAGTAATATTTCTGAGTCTAAGTACTCTAAGAGATGTTGGATAATGAAGATTCTGTATTCCGCCAATACAGTCTAGTATAACTATTTTAGCTAAATTTAAGGCATTAAATTGTTGCGTTTTCTGAAAATAGAAACCCTGAAGAATAAGTGTTTGGAGAAATGGTTTTGGTCGTGTAAAATTAAAAGATTGATGTGCTGATAGATTGGGCAAGAGGTTGGAAACTTCGAAAGGAACATTAGAAGCTTGTAATTTTAATTGTTGTATATTATTGAAAGGCATAGAAGATGGGAGGCGGGTCATATCTGGTAGATGGAGTCTAAGAGATATCAGTTTACTTTGTGAAACGCCGAGATGGTTCCACTGAAAGGATGTTGAACCGTGTATGGTAAGGTCTAAATGAGTTAATTGAGCTTGTGGTAATAAAGGTAGGGCAGGAGACGATAAATCCCTAAGTAAGGTAAGTTGTATACGTCTTAAACGATAAAGGGAAGACCATGGAGCGAAGACTGAGGCGTCATCAAGGACTAAATTAGTAATAGCATGTAACTGTGAACGTGCTTGGACGTATTGTACATGAGTAACTTGAGTGTTTGGCAGATCTAAAAAATTGATCTCGGGAAATGAGTCAATGACGTCAGGAAACCTTACTGCAGAAGTAAGATTTTGTAAAGTGAGATATCTCATGAAAGGCATAGTGGTGAAGAAAGAGATAATGTCCTTAGTAAGTGCGCCAGAGGAAAGAATCAGTTTTGTGATACGAGGTGAATCGGGAGGCCATACACATGGAGGTGTAGAAAAATTGGCTCCCAAATCACATGTAAATATGTCTCGTTTGCGAGAACACCATTCACCAAACATAGAAACTCTACAAGAAGCCATAGGTTGATCTTGTGTTTGAAGCAAAGTACGCTTGGCCCAAACGGCGGCCGTGTTTGGATTAATGGTAAATCCAAAATTCTTATAAAGAAAAGCGTCTTGCTCAGCAATTCGTTGCAAATCAGATGGAGGTGGTGATTGAGCTGGAACCAAGGGAAGGAGGAGGAAGGGAAAAAGGACAATTAGCGTCATTGTAATGTTTATAATGAGGTAGCAAGGTATATAATTGGCTAAAAGGTTTTAGCATCACTAGTAAAATCAGGTATTACTATAACTATTAACCAATAAGGTGGTGAGAAAGACATGATTAACTGAATGTAGGCATGCACATAAACGAAGATAACAGGTAAAAGAAGTTCATCCACAAAGAGACATAATGGTAATGATTAGCATACTAAGCGTGCAAAATTCATCAATCAGGTCGACATATCCTATGTAAAACGAATACGACTATCAATACACAAATAATTATCAACGGAAATAAGTATTCATAACAATTAGGCAAGACGAGTTTTCCAACTACTTTGCCTATCATATGAAAGAATGCTGTGTATGTCGACAGAAAATGCAAGAGATGTACTCTAAGATCATACTGAATTACTGAAATCGAGAGTCTCGACCAGACCTGAAAATATAACAATTGTCGTCAAAGAACAAAGAAATATAAGTTAATAAAGTACCTTCCCACGATTACACGCGTGTAAGAAAAATTGGGAGTATAATTACTGTGAACTTATCTCAATATAACACAACTTGAAACTTCATCAACAATACTCAATGCCTACAGAAATTCCCGGTTTACTAATTAGTAAACGTATATGCAGGTTAGTGGTCCTAAATGACCGGTAAATGACTCTATGAAAAGGGTGTACTTACATAATGTTGCAAGCTGTATGTAGGACTGCTGCCTCTCTACAGGTGTAAAGATTAGAGCAGGTAAGCTAAGGTTTTACTGGCTCCGCAAGAGCTGGGCCCTGTGGGCTGAGCCGAAAATTTTACAGCAGGTAGCGTGCCATATAAGGTGCAAGGGTGCTACCAAAGCAACAAGAAACTGCTTCCCACGGCAGTCTCGGTGAAGCCATGGCAACACAGAAAGCGCCCCCTGCCGGGCTATGTTGTGATGCCATACCATATAATGAACTATGGAAAAGGAATTAGCTAGCTAGCTATAATTTGTATATAATGAGTTGGTCATTTACAAAAAAAAATTTTTCTTTCCCCAAAATGCGAAGCGATGCTACAATCACTGGGTGAGCAAAATCCACAGAAACGCATTTAAAATTATGTGCTAAGATTAAACTCACGACCACATTGTCGGAACATATTAACATAACTACATCGGCATGAGCCGGAACACATGAAATAGCACAAGATATCCCCAAATTATGGTCGGGCTCCCAGTCCGACAGGCAGAGAACTTGCAACATACTGAGATACTTACTCAACGTAATATGTTGCACAATAATTATAAGAAAGGATGCTCAAAGATAATACTGTATCAGAGCAGTTATAGTAATGCTCAATCAAAGTAGTACCGACATGTCACGATGGAAAAGGTAGTGGATAATTTGTAAGAAAACAGTCCATCAATAATGGCATATAATCACTTCTCAATTGGCAAGATATTTGACGGCTAATATCTGCAATAAACGACACTCACAACATGAGCAGGAAATGCAGAAAAGAAACATATTCCATGTTTGAATATTACTGACTATCTACAAAATGCAGAATGGAATATGTACAAAATGCTAATGATACGAACGCGGTAAGCTAATGGATGAGAAGAGGAGAAGACTCCCCTCACGTGTATCAAGTAGTATTCGAGAGGTGCAAATAATAGACAAAAACCTTATCGGTGGCATGCAAAATATCATCGTAAAAAATATTAAGAGGCTGTGCAGTTCATCTTCTGTATCACCTGTGTCACATTTGTCACATTTTCTAAGTTCTACAGGAGTTTTAGGTATTTTCAATATCTGTCATATGTCAACCAGATTTACTAAGAAAGGATCGTGATGGATCTCTGTGGAGAGTCTCTGTCTCTGAAATATGCGTACCAAATAATGGTGTTTACCGAGGATAAAATGATAAGCCAATAAAGTACTATATCAAGAAGGCAATCAAATGCAAAGAACAAGGGAATACGTGGTCAATGCTGCGAGGAGACAGTGGCCAACGTATGGAAATACTATCGATTGGTCACAAGGAACACAGTGATAAGAGATGGAAAACAATTCTCAACGAAGAATGGCAGGGTTTAAGAGCGTTGTTGGTGGGCTCAAAGCAGATGAATAAACCGGCTGAATGCTTGTGAGCTACAGAAAAGACTTAACGGTGGATAACCGTATTGGTCTGGGAACGAAATGAAGGGACTACACCCTCCTGGTGGCATGTAAGCAAAAAGTTGGCGACGCAACAAATGCAAGATATCATCGCACATGTATTAAAATGTGCGGGTCGAGAACTCTTGTTGAGGTTTAAGGCCTGTTAAGATGTGCTAATGCAAATATTTGAAGACTATTTGGTTATGAAGAATGGACGAAGAATATAATTCGGTAAAATTTGTAAATTTAATGAATAGGTGTATAAATCAGCATTGTAGGTAACACAAAGGTCAGTGATATAGCATTCACATTATATAGCGTAATTGTTCGATTAATTGGGAGAAAGGCTTAGAATGGGTCAATAAGGTCAAGACTTCATACCGATTACATATCATCTAGCATTTTCTTTCCAATGTATGCGGAAACTCTGGAAACATACAGCTACTCCTTTTATATATTAAGCCCAAGTAATATCATTTAAATCATTTAAGCATTCAAAAGCAATAGGGAGAAAGGCATTCGATGGGTCAAACTGTTTCTTGGTACATTGAAGTCTATATTTTTAAAGAAGTAAATAGATTTGAATGAGTCCATTAGTTCGTAAGGTTAAAGGAAAACCTGATTACTGTTGTTGTAGAGTCGACTTCAATTCGGTTTGTTGGTCGTCTGCGTCATTGAAATCTTCGGGTAATTCCTGTATGTAATGGAGACGCTGAGAAAGCATCAACAGTGGGGGTGATGACACCGGAGTTGACGTATACATCGGCAGTGATGGAACCATGCGTACTTCCTGTTCATTGTCAAAGAAATGACGATGGTGAAAAGGCTTTGGACGCAATGGTGGCAAAAAATGTGTAGGCTGAGCAGCTGCTTCGGCTGACATGGTATAGCCCGGGAGATCTTCGTCTGTTGACCATGATGAGTCCGGTGTCGGTGTAGGACTAGGACAATCCGAGTCCCATCCATTGACTAGAGGTTTCTGTTGAGCGTAAGTGCAAGCCACATAATTGGCTGCAGAGCGAAAAGCATCAATATCGAGGGTTGGAGGTGAATGAAAGATGCATGTAGCCTCGGTCTGAGTAGCAACAGAAACCGTGTGCTTAGGTCCCTGGAACTGAGGAAGTTGCTGCAGCTGAGCAACATTCACACTAGTTGCTGTAGACCATTCCATATTACTGTGTGAAGGAGGGTATGACATTCGCCTTCGATGCATTGTTGCAAATATACTGAGGAACAGTAGTTGAGTCAACGGAAGACAAATACCAAATGATGGAGGGGCCATAAACAAGGGGTAGAGTATCACTGAGGGGAGGGGGGGGGGTATAAGTGAGGAATCGCAGATGGTGTGAAGATAGATCTGACTAATTTAGGTGTAAGTGATTACACATGTGTTCGGGTTATGTAATCAGGATGAAACTGCTTGAATGTTGTTGGAAAGCTGTGTTTTTCACCTTTGTGTGTGAACGTCACTGCTTGCTGGCAGCTCGGTTGGAGTGATGAATTCATATGTCATGAATTCATGTGTCTCATTAAGCCATATGAAATCTTAAAGGCAAGTACAAGTCTGCATAACAGAGGAGAATGATAACCAATTTTGTCCATGAGAAACGCATGAAGTATCACACAGACACATGTGGCATGAATATGTGCGAAAGAGGAATACGGCATAAGGAGAAAGTTATTCATAAGTGATTATTAAACTAATTATTAGCTTAAGAGAAGACTGATAAGGTGCGGGAAACTGATGTTGGGCTCCCATGGGTTCATGGGTGATAGCTAATATACTGAAATGATAACGTTTAGATGTTAAAGAAACATTCATTCAACGAGAACGGAAGTTATCAGTCCACAGTCAACTGAAATAAGTCCAACTATTTTTGGACAGAAAAGCTTGTGAAATTATGTGGGATATTAAATTAAATATCTGTTATTTATTTGAGATGAGTTGTGAGGCAGGATGTCGACGAAACAGGACATTGCAAAGGAACCAAACGTCGAAAGGATGCACAGGATGGTGAGCCACAATCGAATTTAGTAATGTAGCAGGTTAAGACAATGCCAATAACGACACACTCCGCTACTTCTTGACGGAAGAGATTTTGAGGAAAACATGTCCTAAAGGAAGGAGATGATCCTATGATAGGAGACAATCTCTGAGAGATCTTTGAGAGATATGTGCGTCTCAAGAGGAAGGCTTGGAGCAAGGAAACTTAGCATTATTTGTAATGACATTTATATGGAATACTCGGTATATTGTGTATAAAAGATTATCATGGAATATATGTAAATATGAAATCGAGAGACTAGGCATTTTGGTATAGCCAATATGCTAAGTGCGGACGACCCTTTAAATTGTGTATGAACAAAATATAAAGGTTAGGACTATTGAAGCAAGACACTGTCAGTATGACACTTACTGATGATACTTTCCAGTGAGGTGGAAATAGACCACGAGCAGGTGATCCCTTCAGTTGTTATTTGGCGATAATAAGCAACCCATGCATGATTTTGCTGACATACAGGTATGCACTATACAAAGGTAGCATCCATAATTCAGATTAGTGGACTTGTAATTATTTTTCTTATTCATGTTGACCTAAGGTCAGTATTGTGCAGAAGAGAGTAGGCATCAAAGTACCAAAATAAGACACTGATGTCATAGGATTGTGTTTCAATGGTATTTGGAGTACCTAGGATCATCTTGAAGTAACTCAAGGAAAATTAAATTGAGTCTTGTGTCTACCGATTTATTGACATGTCTATAATAACTGAAATTCCAATCGAACTATTGAAGATATGCATGTGGATATACCATATGCAAATGGACATAATTGCCAAAGTGACAACTGTTCAAGAATTGTGCTATTCAGGAGGGGTCGATTGCTTTATGAAGTGACCTCGGTCATTTTCTATTTAGCAAAATGACCTGAGCCGACTAGCTTAGACAGTGCCTAAGGTGGACATCATTGCCAGAGCTACAACACTTAACAACAAAAGAGCCAGGAGGTTTTCCTGTAGATTCCCCTGTATCTTTATTATTTTCAAGAGAATATTCTTCTCTATGGAACTGCTTTACTTGTATAATGGAAGAAGCTTAAATGCAAACAAATGTGTTACACGAGAGAAAGTGAAGGAAATGAAAGAAGGAAACCTTCTGTCATATTGTCACTGAAATAAACAAGACACAATAATGAACACAAAAGCCTGGTTCGGACTTTGGAGGATAGGAGGTGTTTATCTTCAAGCGTAACTCACTGAGCCATTGCTTGTGTGAATGTGGATGTAATTTTCTTTATGTCTGATATTCCAGAAGAGCTCTGGAAATTAGCTATACAGAACCTGACTAAGTATCTGGACATGTCCCCGACGGGATTCGAAGCGACGAAGTTCAACTTCGTCATGCGTGAGTCCTAGTCACACAATTCGCACGTGATGACTTTACCTCTAGACCAAGGCCGAACCGGCCAACAGCATATTTTTAAGACTTCTAGTGACCGATGTATGCTGCTGAGCTGGCGGAGAGCCTCGTTTTCATTTCAGATTGAGAGAGTGATCTAAAAATAGACACTGAAGATAGCGAGTAATGATTCATGCACGTGGCCAAAATAAATGTGCTGTAACAATCTAAATATTAAATTTGTATGAAAAGAGAGGAAGTTAATGCAATCAGGTTGGACGATATGATATTAAAAGAGCTAAGAAGATACGATAAACTTCGTGCATTTGTCAGCTTATGACAACACTGAATGTGGAAGAAAAGATGAAATTAATTTGATGCAATTATAAGAGCTACAAATCAGTGGACTCGGTGGCGACATTGGCAGCGCGTCCGGACACTAACGTTAAGGTTTTGATTTTGTAGGAAGAAAGGGTATGTGCGAGGTCGCGAGTTCGAATCGCAGGGACACTGCAATGAACTTCATATAAAGAATGACTTGTAATTGGAATTGGAATATAATGTATTTATTGGATGGTAAGAGATAAGATGTACCTCATGTACAATGGTAACACGATGGTCAGCCTTGTAACGAAAGGAAAGAATACCTGAATATTGTTCTTGTATGCTGGTAACCATGAACATTTGTGAATGGTCAGCACAAAAGAAAACTTGTGAAATTTGAGGGAAAGTGCTTACGTGGAGACTTCACTTTTACTGCCATACATTCGTTGTATGATGCATAGATTCCAGAGTAAGACCATGAAGGTTAAGTTAACACTGTTATTGTACAGTTCTGTTATCATTATGTCGATATAGCACTGTCCGTATATTGAGTACTGTATTTCAATTAATTTCTCTTCGAATCTAGAATTGAAGATCCTAAACATGATCTTGAATTATATCGGTGGAGAGCTGTATACTTGTTTTGTTGGGAACTTGGAAGCATTCGATTCAAAAGGAGAGTGAATCTGTATTCCAATCAGAACAAGGACAATACCGAAAAGGATGAAACGGTGTGATTGCCCAAAGGACTCGTCAGGCACTCCAATCACTGATTGAACATAGTCGGATCCAATCTCACTACTATTATCAAATTGGCAAAAGACAAGATGAAGGTACTGTAGGATGACTGCCGCCCTGTCTGGCAGGTCCAAAAGGAAATCATTGTCAGAGATCTCTAAATGGAAAACTATGGAAGAATGCTATAGTGAAGCTTTATGAAGAGGATATTTTACTTGATGAAGCTTGGAGGCTGAGGTCTTGTTAGTAGTGCACAAGAAATTTTTGGACGATGACCAAGCCAAGCGTGGCTGAAGGAAATCCAGACGATGACAATGCATTACGTACTCAAAAGCTGAAACAAGGAAGGAGGAGTGCATCGTATAAGCCTTGAGAAAACAAGAAAGAATAGCCCAATGCATCCATGGTTTTATGATGCGACTTTTAGGAGATCGTTGTTGTGTGCAAATGACTCATTTGTTCAGCGTTGATGCTTAAGAAGTTATCATTCATTATCATTAATTATCATATTTAATAACGACGACGGAGGCAGTGGTATATGTGTAGTGTGGTGGACATCGTCATTGGAGGATTACATATGAGTCAGTGGTTGTTACTGATATTTTGGTGGTCATAATGGACTTTGTGCACCTAGGCATGTGCGGTGGCAACTGTGCGTATTGATATGCGTCTATGGTGATTGAATTCGCCATATGGCTTGATATGTCCCAAGGAAAGATCAGTTGCAAACAGACCAGGAAAGTGATGCAAGCGCCTGTTCATTAGGCAAAGTTGAGGTTGCATCAGACCGCGTAGCGTTACTTAGGTATTATTGCAAAATGAAAGCCTGGGGGACCATGACATAAGTTATAGATAAGGAATTATGGAAGAAATGTTGGACGTTTATGAGACCATATGTGGCAGCATGTGGAAACATGCAGAAATGGCAATTAAAAACTTTACTGGAGACAACAGTTATTGCAGCCATTTAGCATTGATGAGACATAAAGCAATTTATAGTCGTTATTTTATCTTGAAAACTTACTTTGATATTTTTGACTTTTGATGTCTAAGTCAGGGTTTGTAATTGTGCAATTACTCTTAGGGATGTGTAATTCCAACACAAGGTGGCATCGCAAATAACAACGACTATAGTTGACTATGCAAGGAATGTTGACTGAGGAGTCTGACTGGTGTGTTATTCACATACCGCGGAGGTGACTGGTGAGACACTATAAAGTGTGTGTCTGTAGCCGATATGTGTTCTGGAAGGAATAATGTGTCATGTGGGATAAACACATGGAGGAGGTAAAATGCAAGACATGAAGTATCGTCTGGCAAATGGACAAACGAAACTACAGTAAGTTTAGCTTAAGTAAACATGAGGAATGGGGGAAGACGTTTCTCAAGTAGGTTTGGCTAGGAAAACGTTTTAGCTTACTAAATCTGATAAATAGAAAGTAACTTTGGAAGGAGGGGTGAATAAACTTGTTTAGGGTGTGCCGTTCCTGTGAAAGGAGAGCAATGGAAACGTTTTAGAGCACTACCTGGAGTGGTGTTTTTACTTACGTAAGCAGATTCTGAAAAGTCTGCAAATTCCTTGCTAAAAGGTTATAGAGTAGTTCTAGGTATGTTCATGACTTACAGGAAGGAAGAAAGGTCACTATCCTTCTCCAATTTTTGACTTTGCTATAAATCTGAGCTATGGTATAATAGGATAAAGGTTATATTGAAAATGAGACTTAATTGTTCAGAGATTATTATACAATATGGTACCACAATAAATTGTCAGCATAAAGGTATTACAGAAAAATATATATATTAGATGGATGTGTAGGGAAAAAATTCAACACGATGATTGCCGTGTTTAATAAAATTAGCAATTGGTCAATAGGGGAGGTATCAGGTGGGATAAGAGAGTCTTAGGGTCTCGGTCACCTCCACAGCCAAGCAAAGAAGAGAAGATTATTCAACGGCTACACCATCAATAGCCAATTAATAGAGACTAAATCATATATCGGTGGCATTCAAGCTCATCTTCACCATGGTCAAATAACTTAGTTCATAGGGAAAAAGGGTCGGCCTGTAGGTCGCAAGTTCGAAATGCAGTCGAACAATGGAAACAGACCATATTCCTGAAACACAAAATGCCAAGCAGATATACATGATATCTGAGATGGGTAGTTGATATATACTTGGAGATGACCGTCACGCCAACGGGCTGATGTTATCGTTGAGGTGACTGTACTGTCATCATCGAGAATACAGGGCCATTCATGAAGTGCAGACCCAGGGCCTGGTTGAGTATCATCTTGCCGAGTTTTAAAATATAAAAGAAGAGCATCAGGGTTAGGAATTGACATACTATAAGAAGGCTGGGGTAATTGATGCGAAGGGTGGGAAAGGTCACGGGAATCAAGCGATGATTGGGACAAAGAGCCAGGGTTGACCTGTGAAGATGGGGTAGAGACTTGTAATGGAGGCCCTCGAGATTCGTCGCTGTGTAATTGCATAGTGGCTGCAGCCACATCATCAATCTTGAGATTTTCGGACAGAACTTGAATGCGCAATTGTTGCTGGTTATAAATTGGTGAACCATTCTTAGAACGAACCATACAATGCTTCAATCTACCTATGTGAAATAGACCTGGTAAAGTACGGTCGTCAATTGTCTTGAGCAAAAATTGATTCAAAAGTGGCTCTGATGCAATATACAATGGGCCAATAAGCTTAATGCTTAATTTGGTAGAGTATTGCACCCCAGTATATTTAGGTGCCAGTAATAAGACGAGGTCTCCTTCCTTAAATGAATGTAGTTTTGGCATACGTTTTGCGTGTTGCTGGGTCTGTCTAATCTTAATTTTATTATGAGAAACTACAGCTTGTTGTCTGACAAACCGCAATTTCTCTCTAATCGAAGATACATACTGATCGTAAGAAGTAGCAACCACAGAAAGTGCCTCGGGATTAATATCCACGAGATTGCGGTCTTCTCTAAGGAAAACAAGGAAATTAGGGGAATACTTGGTAACTGCGTGAGGCAAAGAATTATAGGTTTTACAAGCATATGGAATAAGGGAAGGCCATTGAGAATACTTATATTCTATCATAGTTAACAATAGGTTGGAAACAGATTGAATAGCCCTTTCAGCCATATTGCTTGAATGTATCATTGTAGGGACAAGGTGAACCTGAACATTCAACGATTTAAACACTGCTGTCATAATTTTACCGACGAAAGAAGCTTCTTTATCACAAGTAACCCTATGAGGTATCATGTATGGTAAACAAAAATGCTCAATAAATTTCTTAGCAATCTCATCAGCTTTTCTACTGCGTAACGGAATGGCTACGACATAACGGGAGAAAACATCTTGTAGGATGAGACAATGGATAATTTGAGCAGTAGCATGGGGAAAGGTTTTGATATCAAAATGTATATGCACAAAGGGAGTACAATCAGTAAGCAATCTAGGAACGAATTCCCTTTGCTTATTTGTTTCAATAACCTGAGACGAGCGCTGGCAAATCAAACATGTTCTGGCATAATCCAAAATGTATTTCATGAGATTCTTAATGTGAAAGTTTGATGTAATGACATCATACAATTTATTAGACTTTACGTGAGCACCTAAATTTAAGTGAAAGAATTCAATGATGTCGAAAATATAGATGTTAGGGATGGCCAATTTAAGAATGACGTCATGCCTTTTAGGACTAGATTGAACATAGAATAAAAGTGAATCGATTAAAGCAAAATGATTAGATAATACAACTGCTTGATTTGCCACTTGCTTACTAGTTGGTAACGTGCTATATGCTATGAAGTTATAAACCGGTCCCAAATACAAATCCTGCTTTTGGGCGTTTATAAGCTGGACTCTATCATGAGGTATCTTGACGTAATGAAATGCATCTGTGATGTATTTACGAATAGCTGGTTCTAAGTCAGCTTGATGAGGCATTTTAGTCAAGATAGTAGGTTGATTACTATCGATGGTCTTGTATTTCATTTCGGTAATAGGTAAGACTGGTCCAGTGGTATGGGTACATTCACTGGTAAGATGTGACAGCGGTTTGATAGGCTTTGTGGGCTGTGGGGTAGGGTGGGAGATACCATTATCTGAGTGTTCCTTGGCCTGTGCCCTTGTTGTAACACAAAATAGAGAATAACCCGAAAAGTTAGCATAGAGATTTTCATAGTAAGTTTGACGAGATGTCAAAAGGGGATGAGTAGTGGTATCCAGGAAATTATAATAAGAATGTTGCTCTTCGTCATTAATGCTCCTATCCTTATCAGCCACTGCTATTGGAATAATGGGTTCAGCATCTGCTGGCCATTGGGTGTTATGATGACGAGATAACATATCAACCAATTTCAACTCAGTAGTGGTTGGTTTTACATAATAAATTCGATAAGGGTAATCTTGTAATTTCCAATAGAATTTTGCTATGCGAGGTGTTACAAAATGACTGGAAGATTTAAGAATTTGAGCAATAGGGGCGTGGTCCGTCAGGATCGTAAACCTACCACGTCCAGCTAAAAAATATTTAAATGATTGGACAGCAAAGTAAATTGCCATCATTTCCAATTCCGAAATGCTGTAATTATGGGTAGCAATATTACCATGTAATCGACTAGCATAACCTAACAAAACTTTTTTAGGTGTATCATCAATTCCATTAGTTTGTAACTGATAAAGAGCTGCACCGGAGGCGGTTCTGGATGCGTCAGACACCAGAATCATTTCACCTTCAGGTCTTGGGAATGACAAAATAGGTGGTGATGTAAGAATTTTCTTAATGGCATCCCAGGCAACTTGTTGTTCATTGGTCCAGAGAAATTCGTTAGCCTTGCGCAACAGGCGCGTCAAAGGTTCAGCTGTCTTTTGATAAGATGGTATAAACGAAGAAATGAATTGAATTGAGCCTAAGAATGATTTAATCTGTTTCCTATTTTGAGGAATCTGCAAGTTCATAATAGCATCAATTCTAGACTGTCTGATACGCAAGGTAGGTCCATTAGGTCCCTGTAAATCAACATCAAAGCCAAGAAATTGAAAGGTAGAATTAGAGGCAAAAGAACACTTAGCCAAGTTAAGAACCAGGCCGTGTTTATGAAAAAGAGCAAGAACAGCATCGATGAGAGCGAGGTGCTCCTCAGAGGATTCACTAAGAAGCAAATAATCATCATAGTAGTTGTAAACGCATTCTGCATAAATTCGTGGCAATTCTTCAGTAATTAAAGTCATTATTTCAGCGAATAGCGCTCCCGAATTGATATACCCCATCGGTAATCTAGTATAGGTTATGGACTCTGCATTATAGAATGTAACGACGCCGAGGTACTGACGAGACTGAGGAGTTACTTGACATGCAAAAAATGCCTGTTTTAAGTCAATGGCCGTAGCGAAACGAAAAGGACGACTGCCCATTTGTTGCTTAAAGGAATCAATATTAGCACAAGGCCTCTGCAAAAGCTGAAAGGCTTTGTTGACAGAACGCATATCTCCGACCAGGCGGGGATTTTCGTCCGTGCGTGATTTGCGGACTAAGAATAGTGCACTGGTAGCTTGTGTGAGTTCCTTTTTGAAAATTCCCAGTTGCAAAAGCTTCTGTACCTGTTTACGTACGTAGGCGATATCTGCTTGGGAAGTGATATAAGGGCGAGCTTTAAAAGAACAATCAGTGATAAGCTGTTGGGTGATATCACAAACGTATCGGGTGATTGTTCCTATCTGACCATATAAACTAAAAGCTGGAGTGTGCGATAAAATGATCTCACGAAGCTTATCTACTTCGTTAGGCTGAAGTGCACACTTATCGAGCTTCAATTGCTGATTAACTATATCGAATTCAGTCATGCGTATAGTTGGATCGTCAGGTTGAAGCCATGGATAATTGCGTAGTCTAGTCTGAGCACGAGTGTCAGGATCCATAGCATCATAATCTGGGTATGAAAGCTGTGAAATAGCATTAGGGCCATTATCGATGATGACGTAATTAGTGTTATCAAGTAAATCATCATCGACAGATTTGGTATCAGGCTGTTGGACCACAGAAGGTGCTGTTGTAAATGGGATATCCATAACTAGTGCTCCTAGAATTATATCAGCAGGCAAATGTATATCTTCAGAATCTACATTATTAATTCTGATTGAACCAAAGCCACTGCGCAAATCGACAAGTGCCTTGTAGTTCTTTTCAGAAACAATGCGAGATATGTTAACCTCAAATGGACCATTAAAGTATTGTGCCAAATGATTTACACGAACTGGCACATCGCAAGATGTATTAGGTGTTATAGTGGTCGACTTATGTACGACAAGTAAAATTTGGTCGACAGAAATATCCATGCGTGATTCTGCTGAGCGAAAAACACATTTGTATCTAATTTGAGCGTCCAAGCCCATAACACAATCAATTGGTGAAGCCACATCTATAATAAAGGTCTTAATAGGAACTTTACACTCGCCAAACTGAATGACAAAATAGATAAATTGAGAAATGGAAATAGAAGAACCATTGCCGACCATAAGCTTGATTGGATCTGCATCAACACGAGGAAGGCCCTGCAAAAAGGGACTACGTTTGATAAGAGACGTGCTAACTAAATTGTGTGAGCTACCAGTATCAAACAAGGTAAAGAATTTGGTGCCATCGGGCAAAAGTGATGGAATAAAGTTGCAATCATGAATTTTAATAGATAAAGGAGTAAGAGGAGTAGGAGGCTGAAGTACTGCATATAAGATGTCAGGGAAGTCATCCCTAACAATAGTATCGGAATGAGAAAAATCATGAAAAGGAGAAGTCTGCACAGAAGTATTAAAAGTTTGGGAAGGAGCAGAGTTGGTAAGGTAATTAGATTCGATAGGAGACGAGTGGTGAGAATCGGAAGAAATGGCAGGTGTTGAGTTAGGACGAGACACGGCCGTGTCTGTGCACAGTCAGAATGATCCATTATGTCGTGGTTGCTGATGTGGTGGTCCCTGTGAACGATTTTGAGGTGGAGGTCGTTGATTACGAAGGAAAGGGCCAGCGCTCTGGGAGCGGTAAGCAGTTCTAATGCCATTAGGGTGCTGAACACGTGAGTTATTAGGGGCATTACTGTTGTACTGCTGCTGCGCGAGATTTGCATTGTCATGCTGCCGATTATTGAAGTTTTGGTTATTCTGGGAGAATGGCCTATTGTTACCAGATCTGTTTGAATTAGCAAATCCATTTGCTGGAAGGTTCCTGTTCGAATTACCGAACCTATTAGGAAAGGGTCTGCTAGGTCGATTATATCGTTGATTGAAGGCATCATTTGTAGAATTGTCACGATTGTATGAACGTCCGGCAGGCTGGTAATCAGAAGATGTTGGTAGACTATATGGCTGATTGGGAATGAATCGACGACAATGAGTAACTATATGACCTCGGAGTCCACAACGGAAGCAAGTAAGACCAGAAAAAGAAGATTGACCATAAGGCATTTGCTGAGAGACATATTGGGGTTGAGTGTCATCCATGGGAACATCGCGAGGTGCAAGCATTTGAGGCAGTTGCTGCAGGGATTGATTCAAAGCGCCCATGGATTCCTGTAAAGTGAGCAAAGTTGACTGCGAATTACCTGTGTCAAATTTTGAACTAGGGATTTTAGTGACGTCAACGTGCTGGGCGATGACTTCGCGCTCCATAATGCTTTGGACTATTGGAATTAATTCATCAAGAGGTTTGTTATCATCGATTAACTGAAGAGAATGCTGCAAGGTCAAGGGTAGGCCTTTACGGAAGTATAAAGCCACAACCGATTCAGGTAGACCTAAACGTGACACCAATTCCTTAATCTCATCCAAGTATTTGCCAACGCTATCACCATAGGTGATACGTTTCTGAGACAAAGCATCGAGGATAGATGCTCGACTCCTAAGCAATGAAAATTTATCTAAGAACAACTTCTCAAGTTTAGCCAAAGTCATAGGCTTCAAAGCATTACACCAATTGCGAGCATGTCCTTCAGTGAACAGCTGCAGGCGATGCAATATCTGCTGGTCATTTAGATTATGTAATTGGACATGATCCTTGAATTTGGTGATCCATGCCTGTGGTGTCAAACTATCAGATTCTCCATTAAATACTGGAGGTTTCATCTCTGAAAAATTAAGAGGCTTAGTTCTAGGCTGTGTTTCAGGCATTTGGGTGTTAAATGCTGCTGCAGAAAAAGAAGAAGGCAGGGAACCTGAACGAGACGTAGAAATTGGACCGTGAATAGATTGAGTAGCTCGGTAAGACGCATCTCTGGAATCCTGATAGGAAGGTGGGCAGGGCAGGGATGTGCGCAAGCCAGTAAGGTCTTGTGGCTGAGATCGAGCCTGGGAATTAAGATTATTAAAAGTAGGATCAAAGTTAGGGAGATCTTGAAAAGTTTGATTGGTTGAAGCGGCTTGAGACTGGGTAACCTGTTGAGAAAAATGTGAAGGCTGATTAGCATGTTCGAATAATAATTGATCACCAGTGCGAGATGCAGGTGTATGAGAAAAAGCGCCCGATGTAGCATTGTAATTAGAAGGAGTGGTCACACCCGGGTTGTGATTATTGGAAGCCATATTGGAGCCAGAGGGAGATTGAGCAGAGAGGCGATGCAAAAGTGTTTGATGGCTGGGATCAGTGTAACCTATAACTGGCTTACGACTAGAATGAGGAGTGTGAGAAGGGAACAGTACTTGAGTGGTTGTATTAGTTGCACGTGGTCTAGTGACAGTATTTACAGTATATGAGATTGTAGCAGACTGAACTGTATTCGTAAGAGAAGTCTGTGCAGAAGTGAAAGATACGGGCTGGCTTCCCTGAGTAGATGTATGAGATGGGAGGGGGGGTACAGAGAAAGCAGAGGGTCCTGGAGCAGGCCGGGTGGTGCTGGGCGACGTGCCAGTCCGCGGGGAAGGTTGTTGTGCGTGGCCCGGGGGAGACGATGGGGGGTGTTGTTGAGATGGAGGCTCCTGATAAGAGTGATTAAATTGAAAGTTATTAAGAGACTGGTCGAATTCCTGGTTTTGATAGGCGTTGTTGGAAACGTTATCAATCACAGAAGGGTCCTCGGGATGAGGGACTTGATGCTGTTGACGGAGACCTCCCAATGAAGGAATTTGGTCGTCGCTCAAATCTGATCCAGGTTCACGTGGAGGGGTCTGATGGCGGGGGGAAGATCGTGGACTGTCGTCTGGGGTGCGATGGTGATGATTATCAGAGCCGTGTAAAGAATGACTAGGAGAAACAGGAGGTAATTGGGGGTGTTCACTGCTGTTGACAGTAGACGTAACGGGAGGGGTTTGTGCAGTAGCACCAGGCTGTGAAACAGGCGTTTGTTGACCAGTATTATCAAATGATGATGCACCAGGTTGCTGAGAATCTAATTGATATATAAGAGAGGCGTCAGACTGACCAGCCTGAGAAGCAGAATTATCCTCACCTGTTTCGGCGTTATTGGAATTTGCAGGAATGCCAGCAATATTAGATGGATGTTCCTGACTTCCAGAATCAGAAAGAGCTGGAGATCTATTTCTACCAAAAGACAGTTTATCAGCGTTATCACTATGAAAAGTATGGCCAGCAGAAATATTTTTATCGGAATTATCAAGCTTATCCCTAGCAGTCTTGAGAGCAAGATGTGAATGGTCTTCGTCAGAATCAGAATCGTGTCGGCCAGGTGATTCCTCACGAGATTTTAAGCTATCATGAGAAGGTGTGGAAACACGGGACCCGTCAGTAATATCCCCAACTTTTACATGTAAAGGAACAGTCAATGAAGAATTATCTGGTTGTTGGGCAATGTGTTGGCCCGAGGTATTAGGCTGTTCACTTGAAAGCGATGTGTCAGTGTAAACGTCAGTTACATCGAGGTGTCCCTTATCGCCCTGACTTGTACTAGCAGAGGATGAGTCAATTTCTGACATCATGAGGGTAAGAGGGTAAAGCCATACATTGGTAGGTTTTCTCAAATACGTTTTATAACGAGCAAAAGAAGCCTCACGAAACAGAGCAAGTTCTGGTAAGGGAAGAGACAAATAACCTAGCTGATCTAGTATCGACTCATAGACATGCCATTGAGTGTTCTTATCATTAGCAGCCAACAATAACCATTTATTAAAGAGAATAGTAGGGGTGTGATGTTTGATATAACGAGAAGCACGAGCAGACAAATATCCCTTATCAACCGCTGTCTGAGCTTCCAAACGGAACTTAAGTAACCACTGCTGAAGTGTCAACTGTGTCAACGGGACAGACATTCAGAGCAAAAATAGATGTAAGAAAAGCAAGCGTGCCGTGCATACTAGCACTTACTAGAGCAAAAATATAACTAATTTGAGGGAGATTACGTATAAAAAGAGAGCCTAAAATCAAAATAAGGGTAAAGGCTACAAAATGTGCCACAGCGATTCCTTGCAATAAACGTGGATGTAACTCATAACACATATCAACCGACGACCCGAAGAATAAGGGAATGAAGACATAACTTGAAAACCATATATCAGTAATAATGAAATAAGTAATCACTTATCTTGCTTTAAATACATATATATAAAATGCAGGATTAACTGTAGCACGTCACCATACATGAAGAAAAAATGTCGACTTGTCCCTTCAAGTCAATAAGAAACTAAAATAACTAACTTTGGCTAGCTAAAAGTAGAACAATAGACCTGACACAACAAAATACAACACGATACACTATCAATGATCAATGCGCACAACGGCAATAAATGAATGGAAACATGCATAAATGAAGAAGAGCATGCTGTTACTCAAGAAAACAATGATGGGATGACAATCAGTATGTGATAATCAAAATCTCCAGAGTGTTCGTTGGACGGGCAATAGCGAATTTGTAATTTTAAAAGTAATGAAATGTGACATATTTAAGTTGCAGAGTGAGGAAAAAGGAAGGCAGAATAGCGTGGCCATGGGACCAGGCTATTAGACCTTAAGTGCCGTGTATATAAAATCTAAATAGTATGCTATGTGTTTGGAAACAGACAGACATATTGGTAATGTAACGTTAAAATGCAAAAATTAAAGTATAAGAGGAGATGACAGATAGCCTAAGAAAACATAATAAATTAAGGAAATAAGAATCAAGTGCCTTTCCTATTAATGTTTGCAAAATGAGCTCCTACCGTATTGGAAGATGTGCTGTGTTGCCAGGAAGGCCTGATGATGCGAGAGATGCCCCAGAGACTTGAGTGCGCTGTCTGGTCCGGGTCTGGATGAGGTGTGTAGGTAAAATTGTGAGAAGTGTGGAAGATGAGAGGCAGGCATATCGAAGCTGAACATGAGCTAGTAGGTAACCAAATAAAGATATGGGCGAAGCCCCTGAGCTACCTGATAAGAAAATCGTGCCCCCTATACTAGTAGGTGAATTAAGGTGGGATAACATGGCTCTGTAAAACTTCATGAATTTAATTTTAGGCTTTGGGCTCTGCATGTTTAGTAGAGCATATTAATCAATTTAATTAACGATATAGCAGAACAATAGCTAATTAGGAGACCAAAACAGCGACTAATGGCATGGCGTTGAACCAATGCTCTCTAGCCATAGCTGGCGAACCCGCTATGCATGATATGAAGTTGTGACATAATCGAATTTCCACATCAAGGAAGTGGACTTTCTTCATGCGAAGAAACCGTAGGCCCATAGCCCATAGCATTGCAAGGCTAGTGTTTCGGGAAGAAACGTCACTAAATGTGAATCTTACATCGTACGAACATCAAACATTGAGCTGCTATGTATGATCATTTACAGATATAAAGAATTATTCCTATGCTATCTCAGAGAGTTCTGCTTCTACAGTTCGACGTGTGTTGTCGATGCCTACGTTACCGTTGATAAGTCAATACATGTAATGGTACAAGAACTGAATATGTTTGCTATTCCTTAAATTTGAAAAACGTAGTAAATCAAGAGACAGTGTGACACAGCAGACAAGCGCCAAGAAGCCGCAGACCGGTATTCTCTCACCATGCCATCTTTTAGCTAATTCCCCCCATGTAAGGTTAACGCACGTATCTTTGTGAGAGGTAGCTAATTGAGTAGATGGACTCGTTGCCGGGGATCCTGCGGGAGACACCTTAGCACTTGCCACCGCGAAACACCTACTCAAGAAATACCAGAGGCTCGACAGTTTAGTTTCACGTATCCATTTAATACACAATTCATAGACAGTTACATTAAGAGTCATTCAAAGAACCGATGGTAACCAACTTATCAATACATTAAACAGCGATCTTAACGAATTACATATATCATTAACTAATGCCATCTCAATCAACCATGACCTGAGGTTCCTTTAAGAGTAACCCTTGATCATACCTCTAACAACAATACCCTTACCTGACGAATCGTCACCCCGTCAGGGAGACAGGTAGCCCTCCTGCTGCCTCAGCGGGAAGCGGGGTCTGTTCTGCCTGGGCAAACAAGCTTGCCCCCAGAGATTGCTACTAGGGTGTTCTGCGGCTGCGCAGAAACACCAGGGTAACTGTTGCCATGGAAACATGGGGTGAGTTCTACCCCGTTGCTATCATTGAATCTCATTACACAATAATATAATATATCACATTACTTCTATACAATAATAATACAAATGATATTACAGAATTAAGGTCTTGAGGTTCATGGCGATTTGAGGAAAGTTCCTATAAGAGGAAAGAATGAAGACACCTCTGAAGCTAAAAGCTCAGCGGTGACAGTTCCACATGAAAAATATAGTGTCTCATATGAAATTCTGAAGAGTTATAGTGTTCAGAGAGCAATTAAACAAAATGCTTTATCAAACAATAAAACAACCCCATTTTCATTTCTATTTCAGGGAACTCCAAAGTTGGATACGTCCGCAACAAGTTGAAGAAGACGAAAGATGCTTACGAGGGAATTGCTCTCTTGCGTCTCCGCCACGAGGAATATACCCCTGACATCATCGCAACTTTCTACAACGAGGAGGGCAATGTGTTGTTTGAGTACATTCCCAATGCTAAGAAAGCCCAGAAGGCCGCTGATGTGAAGAACCAACTTCAAGAAGGAAAAGGTTTCAACGATAATTTCAACGGAGTTGAGTTAGTTGAGCATCCTCCAATTGTTCACGCAGTCGATGAAGGAGGCAACGCAAAGGCAACGTGCGTCTTCCGCATTCCCAAAGATGCCGACGCCAGGGTAGAATGGGTGAAGGTGAACTACCACAATGTCAACGGCACCAAGTTCTTCAGCAAAGAGGTTGATGTCCTCAAATCGGAAGACGAGTGGTTCATGGATCACGTCGCTACAGAAAAAGATCTCTTCGTTTCGATCGATCGTAAAGACGAAGCTGATGCTGGCACTTTGATCACCACTGCTCTGAAGATTAATAATATGAAACCTGAGTTTGAGGGTGTGTACACATGCCATTTGGTCGAGCAGAAGATCACTCCTTACACTTACGTGTCGGCGTTCACAGAGATCTTACCGAGTGGTCGAGCCTCCATGTTGGAAACGAAGAGTGTCTACTTGAAGCTCTTCCTTTGTCAAGACATGTACGAGGTCATCCCACAGCCAGCTTACACAATCAAGGAAGGTTTAGCTAACTGCTTTTCTTGCGGAGGTTACGGCTACCCTCGTCCAAAGATGGTCCTGTTCAAGAACGGTGACCTCATCAAGAACACCGACCCTCGCGTCAAGGTCATGAACATGGGTCGCGACGTCCAGGTGCTCATGTTCTCTCTGACCAACCCCACGGAGGAAGACAGTGGAACCTACTCTTGCCGAGCTGAGAGAGCCGATGACACAGCAGAGTGGGAGTTTGAGTTATCCGTCGGTGAATTGGCCGAACATGATCTTGATCCAGAAGATGAAACAAAACCAGAAATTAACAGCCCAGAATCGATTGAGGAATCTGTAGAGGAGTTGAATGATGTCGCTGAGGATGTCACTGAGTCTACTACACTGGCTCCCACCACTCAATCTACAGTTTAAGAAAATCATTAAATCAAACTAGATGATATTACAGCAGAAGTCATAAGCGTTGACTCAGAAATGACTAAGCGTGTGGTGCTTTACATGTACAACACTTGTGTATAGCATGGTGACACAATCAACCACTTCTGAAGCAATGCTTATGACTTCCACTGTAAGAGAAGTAAACATAACGAAAAATTATGCATTCTGACCACCAGATGGCACAAGAGAGGAAAGAATCACAACTTCCTTCAAGCTTCAATGAAGATAAATTAAATTGGCAAATAAAGAGGAATCAGTAAATAACCATTCAAAGTAAGTACATTTAGAGCGAATATCGATAATGGTCATCAGAAAATGATTTTAGAGATGAACAATGTCACCGTCTCAATCTCATCATTCCTATGAATGTAGTGACCAAAGCTTTAGAACAACTTTTTATCTTAAAATGGTTGTTTCTCCATAACATTTCTGTTATGATTTTACATGTTACATGTGTTTGAATTTTTATGACTTTTTACCTGAATCATTTGCTCAACAATCCAGAGCACAAAATGATAGGCAAACCCAAAGGCAACCTTTTGAACGGACATTAATATATACTCACATATCGTTATTTATCTCCTAGTATTAAATAGACAGATTAGATTATATTATTTTTGTTTGAATTGTAATATGGCAGGCCCATGTTATAGGGTTCATAATAAAATTTATCAAAATTATGCCTCACTTTATTTCTATTCCATATTTTATCATATACTGTACTTGAGGGTATTATCAGCACTTTAAGCAAAAGGAGGTCAGGGAAATACCAAAACTTGGTCAAATGCCACCATACAAGCACTCTGGGAACTAGCATAACCATTTTGCAAAATCACACCAGACAATAGTCACAGTCAGTCTAGTTCCAGTACCGGTGGGGACCTAAATGTAGATGCAGTTATTGGAGGGTATTATCAGCATAGTGAGGGTATTATCAGCACATGGATGGTATTTTAAACAGTTTTGTGCTTAGTAGCATTGTTAAAAGTGTCAGATAGTGCAGCCAATGGACCCATTTTGGATAGAATAATTTTCTCACCTAGTGGGGCCCTCTGTCACCCATTCCTTGTAACATTACAACTCAGGCCATAGGTCTGATTGTGCTGCTAATAAGACAGAAATGTGGAATTAATTCAAGTAAAACTGAATATATGGTGTAATGTACTAGTGGGAATCTAATGCAGTTGTAAGGTGTAAGATATCAAAATGCTAATACTATTCCAATGCATTTGCCATATATACTCAAATAAAGGACCCCCCTCGAATAGAGGCCCCCCTCGAATAGAGGCCTGGGTAGGTGCTGATAATACCCTCCATTCTACTTTCACGGGTTACCTCTTCAACCCGCCTCCCCCATTTGGACAGTGCAATGCGTAATTTCTCAAAAATGGGCCTAATGCCTTGAAAGGGATAGGACCTAATGTTTGGGAGCCATTTCCAGAGCCCTACTTCCTGTTTCAGCTGATTGGGACGGTCAACACAACATAACGTTCTTTTATCTCGGGAGTTAAAAATAACGATTTAAAAGTGAGGCATTATTTCTTGTGCAGAAACATGTGACCTGAGGCCAGTTAGGCCCTTAGTTAGGTTGTAACGACCACTAAAATACTGTAAGAATTACCTGATGAACATTAAGGAGTTTTTGCATCAAGACATGTGCGCTTGAATAAGCTGCAAACAAGCAAAAACTTCCAGGGGTGCTGATAATACCCCTCCTGCTGATAATGCCCTCAAGTACGGTAATTGTTTTACCGCTCTACACATATGGAGAAAGGAGCACTCCTGAGATATTTGACTTCATAACTCTGCAGGCTCACTATGAAAAGTACGCATATCAGGGGAATTGGACAGCTACAGTGACGCCTGTAAGTAAGTGAATTCATGAAATGGTGCCATTGCATCAATGCTAAACATCAAGTCAGTTCGGCTAAAGTCAAAATTCGGCAACGCTGCTTCATACAGCATCCCCCGATGCCATTTTCGGCAACCGTTGCCTCATACGGCATCTGGGAGATGCCGAATTCGGCATCTCCGCAGTTCAGACGTTGCCCGGCAGGTGGCGCAAATGATCGGGGATGACTTAAGTGCTGCCACCTTGAGTTAATATATATTTCTTTAAATCTATCCAAGGAAAAGATTAATCTATCCAAGCATTTTTGATAATTTGGCTCTTCTTTAGAAGCTACTTAATTAACTCAGAAATGAGACTGCTAATTTAGGTTTCTGACTCATTAATTACATTGTGCACCAACACTAGGGTGGGCTGGAAAAAACTTTTTTTGGAATTTCAGTATGCCAGTGGTATAGAAACTTGGTTATGGCCAAAAAATGATAATTGGTGTAAAAAAAAAATCTGTGGCATGCAACTTGTGCTGTGCCACTCTGGCTTTTATGAAATTGCATATTTTCAGCCATTTCGCATGCTTTTTTAGACCATTTTTTGGCCTGAGATACAAGATACAAAGATACAAGTCAGCTTCCTTGGTTTCAGAAGGCTCAATGGCATACTTAAATCTTGTTTGAAGACCATTTTGGATATGAAACACCAAAACAGGTGGCTTATATTTAAGATATAGCCATTTCTGGGTAAATGTTAGGAAACAGAATTTGGCTTTTTTTGCTAAAAATTGCCCCAAAAAATTGAAAATATTGGAATTTACCCCACAAAAAATGATTCCAAGGTAATTGTAGTTACCCCGAGTCCTCCCCAAAGCCCTAAAAAAACATTTCCCGGGTTGAACAGCCTGCCCCTCCTTGCCCCCCCCCCTAAATTAAATCCTGGTGACGCCACTGGGGCTAGTGCTCAGTGTGCGCCTCCTCTGTTTGTTGTGCATTCTCCCTGTCTACTTCACCCCCCCTACCCCACCTGTTTGCTGCTCATAATAACACTTGCCTCCTCGGTCTCTGTCTTTGTCTTATCCCTTTCTTATCTATATCACCCCAGGGTTTTCCTCCTCACTATTCCTCTTTCCTCCTATTCCCGTTAGCTTTTTCTCTTCTGCCTTGCACCGATTTCCAGGGCGGACTGGCAGATTGGCATGCAAGGTGCCAAATAATGTAAAAAAAATAATAAAAAGAAAAACAAAATTTCTTTATTTGCGACTGAAAACTTTTAGATCAGGGCCCCCATGGGAGAGGGCTCTGTATAGAAAAGGGCCATTCCAGCTAGGTACAAATGGGGTTGTGCCGAAAATAGGAATGTGGGGGCCCATTGCAGGGCCGTAGGCTGGGCTGAATCCCAGGGGGGAGGCAGTACCTGATCCAAAGGCATGCACACCCCATGCAGGAAAACTCAGAAAATTAAAAAATTTACATGTAATGCACCTTTTTTTTGGCAAAATTCTAGGGGGGCAGCTGCTCCCTTGCCCCCCTGCAGGCTACGGCCCTGCATTGTCTTATTTTGCCACAGTGCCCAAAATGCCGCCAGTCTGCCCCTGCTGATTTCTTCTCCTGATCTCCGCCTTCTCACATCCTCAGTTCCAGCTAGTAGCTTGCAAGGGTGCCTTCTCACAAAAGCTCTTGCCTCCTTCTCTGTCTACTCCCTCTCTGTCTCCCTCTAACGATTATCTCCTAATAGCCCTTGCCTTTCCCATCTTTACTTTTTTCCTTAGTTTCTTCCTATATGTGTACTTACTCTGCATTACCGTAGAACAGGGTAAAGTTGGCAATCCGGGGTAAAGTTGGCTATTTTGACCCACTTAATGGAAGAAATGCCAACTTTCCTCACTGACACAGGTATCTTTGGCACAATTGCCATACATGTCAGTGAGGAAAGTTGGCATTTCTTCCATTAAGTGGGTCAAAATAGCATGCCAACTTTACCCCGGATTGCCAACTTTACCCGTTTTTATAATACGGTATGCATTTCTTTGGCTATAGTCACCCAAAAGCAAACTGGCCTACGTATTTTTTTTTTACAACTCTCTGAGAAATGGAAACTAAGGCCATCTTTGTTCCGATGACCAAAATGTTTGAATATTACATTTTTTGTCTTTTTCCTAGCCATGGAATGGCTCATTTTTCAACGATACCTATATTGTCAACATGGCCCTGTTAAATTAGAATAATGTGCAAAAAATTAATTCGAGTTTCGAGGCACATACACTGAAAGACAAAAGTTATGCATATGCTCTGAATTCAAGAACCTCATCTGTGTGCTTAATATAAGGTTCTACCAAACACATGCTTTACTTAAAATAAACCATAAAGTCTAAAGATAATGGTCTTGGGGTTCATTCGAAGGTTGTGATTTCCTCTCATCTGTAGCATCCCCTACAACATCCAGAAACATGCCTTCATTACAATGGAGGGTATCTTGAGTTCCGGTTGTTTTTCAGGGTTCAACACCTCTTTGTTTATTCCTTGTCTACCCTACCTCCCTGTAACAGGCAGCTTTCTTTGATACACTTGACGGATGAACATCTTACACTCTACAACATTAAGCTGGGTTTTCACACCTGCACCATTCCAATAGTTTCATCCCCGTCATATTCTGTAATTGGGGACACAATACATTCAGTTGTAAAAGAATTGTGTGCTTGTATGTTTAAGGATTCATTTGAGCTCACATGAAACCTCATGCCTGCAAATGGTATTGGTCAACAGCAAAAACTGTGTTTTCTGAAAACTCCCCTTTTATTTGTCAGCCATTTTTAAAAACAAATATGTTTCCCGGTTCAGTGATTTATTTTCGGGTGTCTTACACCATGGAACCATCATATTGACCATAACCCTTGAACATCTTGCCCTCCCAACATATGCATAACTTTTGTCTTTCAGTGTATATTATTTGAAAGAAATAGTTTTTTCCTTCATGTGTATTGAATCGATTATTATCAGAAGCTTCCCATGGTACAAAATATGCCCTTCAGAAGTGACTTTAGCCATTAAGGTCTTAGCTTTTGGCTGAAAATATACTATATATGGGCCTAGTGATGTTTATGACCATCTAAAATACACAGTTTGTACAATGTTAAGACCACGATTATCTGCCCTTTGGATCTTGAATTGGCCTTCATTGCTCGTGTCGATACATGACCTTTGGTGCTGCATGCACCACGATACGGGGGCTGATGTGTGACATATGTACCATCTGATAACATATATAATTTTAAAAGTGGTTAGGGTATAGCAACTTATATATACACAACAATTTTTTTAAATGTATATATGTCCTCTTAAATTTCAATGTTTTAACTGCTCCTTGAAGCTGGAATTGTGAGCTTAGATGCCTGAGCATCATTAACATCTGTGGAGTACCATTAATTTAAAAGTACAATTGACTTATCCTGCACATGGCAGGCTGGTAGTATTAGCCAAAATGTGAAAAAATACTAACCCACTCAAGAGGTACCCAAACTTTCACACCCCACCATATAATATGTGTGGTGCATCACACTTTTACAGCACTGAAAAGAACATAAAACAGTAACAGCTGCCTTTAACAGCATCGGGGATGCCTCAAACGGCAGCGGGATGCCTCACACGGCAGCGGGGATGCCTTAAACGGCAACGTTGCCGAATTTTGACTTTTGCCGAACTGAAGTGAACTACCCTTCCTATGAAATAACATTGGGCCTGTGTTTCACTTACTTATCAATACTTTGACCCATACCTAACTCCAACTACAGCAAAGAAAATTGGCTGTCATTGTTATCCCACATGCCTCACATATCAGCCTTTATGACCCAATATGTTTTCCTCTCATCAGATGAGAATTCATGCTTCCAAAAGCAGTTTGGTTGAGGATGTTTAGTATTGATGCAATGGCACCATTTCATGTGTTCACTGTTCATCTCAACTTTAGAGACTCACTATGCCAAGCATAAATATGAGGAGACAATGGACATCTTAACTTTAGAGACTCACCATGCCAAGAATGAATATGAGAAGACATTTGACATCTTAACTTGGGAGACTCACCATGCCAAGAATGAATATGAGAAGACATTGGACATCTTAACTTTAGAGACTCACCATGCCAAGAATGAATATGAGAAGACATTGGACATCTTAACTTGGGAGACTCACCATGCCAAGCATGAATATGAGAAGACATTGGACATCTTAACTTTGGAGACTCACTCTGCCAAACATGAATATGAGGGGGCATTGGACATCTTAACTTGGGAGACTCACTCTGCCAAGCATGAATATGAGAAGACATTGGACATCTTAACTTTAGAGACTCACCATGCCAAGAATGAATATGAGGAGACATTTGGACATCTTAACTTGGGAGACTCACCATGCCAAGCATGAATATGAGAAGACATTGGACATCTTAACTTTAGAGACTCACCATGCCAAGAATGAATATGAGAAGACATTGGACATCTTAACTTGGGAGACTCACCATGCCAAGAATGAATATGAGAAGACATTGGACATCTTAACTTGGGAGACTCACCATGCCAAGAATGTATATGAGAAGACATTGGACATCTTAACTTGGGAGACTCACCATGCCAAGAATGAATATGAGAAGACATTGGACATCTTAACTTGGGAGACTCACCATGCCAAGAATGAATATGAGAAGACATTGGACATCTTAACTTGGGAGACTCGCTATGCCCAGCATGAATATGAGAAGACATTGGACATCTTAACTTTAGAGACTCACTTTGCCAAGAATGAATATGAGAAGACATTGGACATCTTAACTTGGGAGACTCACCATGCCAAGAATGAATATGAGAAGACATTGGACATCTTAACTTGGGAGACTCGCTATGCCCAGCATGAATATGAGGAGACATTGGACATCTTAACTGTAGAGACTCACTAAGCCAAGCATGAATACGAGAAGACATTGGACATCTTATCTTTAGACTCACTCTGCCAAGCATGATTATGAGGGGGCATTGGACCTCTTAACTTTAGAGACTCACTATACCAAGCATGAATATGAGGGACATTGGACATCTTAACTTTAGAGACTCACTCTGCCAAACATGAATATGAGGGGGCATTGGACATCTTAACTTTAGAGACTCACTATGCCAAGCATGAATATGAGGAGACATTGGACATCTTAACTTTAGAGACTCACTCTGCCAAACATGAATATGAGGGGACATTGGACATCTTAACTTTAGAGACTCACTTTGCCAAACATGAATATGAGGAGACATTGGACATCTTAACTTTAGAGACTCACTCTGCCAAGCATGAATATGAGGAGACATTGGACATCTTAACTTTAGACTCACTCTGCCAAGCATGAATATGAGGAGACATTGGACATCTTAACTTTAGAGACTCACTCTGCCAAACATGAGTATGAGGAGACATTGGACATCTTAACTTTAGACTCACTATGTTAAGTGTGAATATGAGGAGACATTGGACATCTTAACTTTAGAGACTCACTATGCCAAACATGAATATGAGGGGACATTTGACATCATAACTTAAGACAGTCGCTTTGCCAAACATGAATATGAGGAGACATTGGACATCTTAACTTTGGAAACTCACTATGCCAAGCATGAATATGAGGAGACATAGGACATCTTAACTTTAGAGACTAGCTATACCAAACATGAATATGAGGAGACATTGAACATCTTAACTGTAGAGACTCGCTATGCCAAGCATGATTATGAGGGGGCATTGGACCTCTTAACTTTAGAGACTCACTATACCAAGCATGAATATGAGGGACATTGGACATCTTAACTTTAGAGACTCACTCTGCCAAGCATGATTATGAGGGGGCATTGGACCTCTTAACTTTAGAGACTCACTATGCCAAGCATGAATATGAGAAGACATTGGACATCTTAACTTTAGAGACTCACTCTGCCAAGCATGATTATGAGGGGGCATTGGACATCTTAACTATGAGACTCGCTTTACCAAGCATGAATATGAGGAGACATTGGACATCTTAACTTTGGAGACTCACTCTGCCAAACATGAATATGAGGGGGCATTGGACATCTTAACTTTAGAGACTCACTCTGCCAAGCATGAATATGAGGAGACATTGGACATCTTAACTTTAGAGACTCACTATGCCAAACATGAATATGAGGGGGCATTGGACATCATAACTTTAGAGACTCACTCTGCCAAGCATGAATATGAGGGGACATTGGACATCTTAACTTTAGAGACTCACTCTGCCAAGCATGAATATGAGGAGACATTGGACATCTTAACTTTAGACTCACTCTGCCAAGCATGAATATGAGGAGACATTGGACATCTTAACTTTAGAGACTCACTCTGCCAAACATGAGTATGAGGGGACATTGGACATCTTAACTTTAGACTCAATATGTTAAGCATGAATATAAGGAGACATTGGACTCTTAACTTTAGAGACTCACTTAACAAACATGAATATGAGGGGACATTGGACATCATAACTTAAGACAGTCACTTTGCCAAACATGAATATGAGGAGACATTGGACATCGTAACTTTGGAGACTCACTCTGCCAAACATGAATATGAGGAGACATTGGACATGTTAACTTTGGAGACTCACTCTGCCAAGCATGAATATGAGGAGACATTGTACATCTTAACTTTAGAGACTCACTCTGCCAAGCATGAATATGAGGAGACATTGTACATCTTAACTTTAGAGACTCACTCTGCCAAGCATGAATATGAGGAGACATTGTACATCTTAACTTCGGAGACTCACTATGCCAAACACGAATATGAGGAGACATTGGACATCGTAACTTTGGAGACTCACTCTGCCAAACATGAATATGAGGGGGCATTGGACATCTTAACTTTAGAGACTCACTCTGCCAAGCATGAATATGAGAAGACATTGGACATCTTAACTTTAGAGACTCACTCTGCCAAGCATGAATATGAGGAGACATTGGACATCTTAACTTTAGAGACTCACTCTGCCAAGCATGAATATGAGGAGACATTGGACATCTTAACTTTGGAGACTCACTCTGCCAAGCATGAATATGAGGAGACATTGGACATCTTAACTTTAGCGACTCACTCTGCCAAGCATGAATATGGGGAGACATTGGACATCTTAACTTAAGAGACTCACTCTGCCAAGCATGAATATGAGGAGACATTGTACATCTTAACTTTGGAGACTCACTATGCCAAGCATGAATATGAGGAGACATTGTACATCTTAACTTTGGAGACTCACTATGCCAAGCGTGAACAAGAGGAGACATTGGATCTCTTAACTTTAGAGACTAGCTACTATGCCAAGCATGAATATGAGTCCTGAGACATTGAACATCTTAACTTTAGACTCTCTTTGCCAAGCATGAACATGAGGCGACATTTGACCTCTTAACTTTGGACAATTGCCATGCAAAGCATGAATATGAGGAGACATTGGACCTCCTGACTTGGGTCACACACTGTGCCGAGCATGAATATCCTAACTTTGCAGACACACTATGGCAATGTAATCAGGTGGGGAAATTTTTCTCCTCATGCCACTTTTAACTTCGGAGGTTTGCTAATTAAGTTTGTGCCACTGGTTGCACGATCTTATTATATCAGCAGTCTACAATGGGAACCAGTGCCAGTAGAGGTTTATATTTTTTCAGCAAATAAGATAGCAAGCATTTTTTGCTCCTTCAGATGTGAACCCTACTGTCCAACATGTTATCAGACTAAGGCACCTTTACAACAAAGACAAGCTGCCTAAAAATACTGATCTAAGAAAATGTCCAGTCACTCCCACACATGGAATGATATATGACGGAATAAGAGAGAACAAGAAACCGAAAATCTCAGACATATAACGTGGAAGACATAAGTTACTGGGCTTATAAACACTCGTCCAGTTGATGGCAAGTGATGCCCCAGAAATGCATAATGATGATATGATACCCGTTAGATGAAATTCACATGCCGTGTCAAGGTGGCATTTTACACTATGATTTAATATATAAAGATATTATAATTCAAAAATGGTTCATTATAGAACCAGTGTGGAAAATTATTTTCCATTGATCTCGTGGCATACCAAGAAAAATTTGAAGAAACGTAAAATCACAAACATGTAGACACTGAAAACCATACTGTATTACACACCTCTTCACAGTTCAAGCAGATTAAATGTGGCTTAACCAATAGCCTTCTTTGCACCAAAATCTCAAGTGCCAGCGCCGCTTAGCGAAGAGTGAAGCACATGTTGAATTGTTGATTGATGAAAATACATAAAGCCAGCTACTATATAGCCACTTGATAAGATATTTATGAATTTTTAATCATGACAAACACATGATTTAGTTCAATATGTTTAGATTTTATTTCATATAAAAGTTACAATAGTTAATATTCCATATTCATTTACATGATAAGCATTAATACTTATTTTAAAACCATGCAAATTATATCATTATTCACATTATAAGCAAAAATGTAAAAAAATACTGGTGCTGAGTGCCGCAAAGTCATAAATTAAAGTCAAGTTCAGCCTAAATATTTGTCTAAAATTATAATAACCTAAAACGTGTAGTGTAATGTATTTGTATAAAGTGTTTTGTAAAATTTCTAAATGTATGTCCCGCATCATAAATATATTTACAATTTTAAAACTCATCTAATTTTTTCTAAGACCTAATGACCATAATACGTTTGACTAAAGGGGTGCAAAATAATCACTTTACCTTTACGCATACTCTTTCACATTCACTCATAACTTCTCAAGCAATAATTTTCTAGTGAACTACTGTGCATTTATCTATTCAGTTTAAAACAGTCACCAATTTCATCACATAAAGCGGTAAAATTAAATTTTTCTAAACTAATATACTTTTTACAAGGTACAAAGTAAGACTTGTGTTATTATAAAATAAGGAAATTAGGTTATATATAAATGCAAAGTTGAAATGAACACATTAGTGGACTACGTCATTTGATCACTTGTCACAATGACTCACATTGCAAATAATTTGGCGTGTTGGGTTTTAAAATGTATCGTACCCAGATGACAGATATTTTCAGTCTAGATGAAAAACTATCTACTACAAAAGAGAAATCGTGGCAGCTTTACAACTGAGTGTTTGACACAACTTGGTCCAATAAATCCAGTGTTAATCCACTGCATGTCAAATACACAGGAGACAAGTCATGAAGACGTTGAGGGAAACTAGATCTATTAATTATATTAGCATCAGAAGGCATTACCAATAGGATCAATCAGGCTACTATATACATACGCAAGATGCAATAAATGCAAAGTTCCAAAGACATAACAAACTTTTTTCAACAATCACACTCATAGATCTCTACAACGAATCTCTTGAGAGTTTTTGATAGTTTTTCATGATTTTTGATTGTTTTTTCATTGATTGCTTGTTCTTAGAGGCAGTTTACTCTTATCTGAAGGAGTGTTTTGTCCTTTAGAACCGACTTTGCTTGAAGGTGTCTTGTTTATGCTGCTGTTCGATCCTTTGAAACTGCCACCCGTGGTACTCCGAGAGTGATTGCCTGATGATTTTCCGGAGGTTTTCGTCTTGCCGATGCCATTAATAGACGGTGGTCCCATTATGTTTTCTTTGCCGTCTGTGCGCACTCCCTAAAAAAAAAAGAAAAACAAAATTAGGTACATTCTTGTATTCAAGATGTTTCTTATTTATAGATATCTGGATTTTACAATTCCTAACCTGTCAAAGCAGATAATAAATTAGATTTTTATAGAGATTATAATTAGGACCGACAACAGAATACGGAAAATAGAATTTCAACTGATATGCAGTAGGTCTCTGCATCTAGAGATTGACACTTGTAAATGAGTTAGTACAGCCAATCGTCAGCCATGTTCAAAGTTTACACTCACATCAACTAATGAAGAAGTCCTGGAACATGTGCTAATAGCCGAGTCGGAAGATTTGTTCAACTCTGCTGTTTCTTCTTCAAGAGATTCAGCATCGTCCAAGTCGAGGGGAATTTCTGACGCCTGCAAAACAAAAGTTTACAAATAAATATTGGGGTATATTTCTCATTTCAAAATCTTATAAACACAGCACTATGGAAGAGGAAACACAATGTGCTAGATTGAAGCAAGAAGCACTACAGTCCCCTTCTAATTCTAAAATCATATAGGCTATATTTCCAGGCTATCAAATAGAAATACAACGTACCTGAGAAGAAAAGGAATCGTCGGGAATTGGAACGTTCATGGCCTCCTGGAGGTTGTAGTTCCGACGGAACTCTTCCAGAATGAGGCTGTGTCTGTCCGTCTTGGCCAGCTTCTTCGGATATCTGATGTCTCGTCTCTGGGGAGTGTGTCCTGAGAAGAAAACAATGTTTAGTGAGATGCACGGTACAAAATGCAACATCTGAATTCAACCAAGTACTATTTCTCAGCATTTCTTCATGAACGTTTACTCGTAAACTTTGATTTCATTTATATGCCGCATTTAGTCTGTTTGATGCCACAAACTGCTTATTTATTATAGCACTATTGATACACGGACACCTATAAAATTTATTTTCCATGTCACATATCCAACCAAAAAAATTAGAGACCATTTAAACTGGTCCCTATGAGATCTATTGCGTTATCTTATATCAAATGACTGTAGTCAATACAATCTGCCAGATAACCCTCCCATCGTTCTGAGCAAGAGATAATACACCCACAAAAGACGGCAAGAGTTGCCGTCTTAAAACACCCAAGCCCACTTCACTGATTAGAAATCACTAAAACACATTTTTATCACTACTCACCAGTAACCATAGTCCTCCTGACGCCATCTTCAGCCAAATCAACAACCTCTCTATCTCTCTTCTCAAATTGTTCCTTCATAGCCACAGCCCAGTCCGCTACCCCTTGTTTATTTTCTTCAATGCTTGCACATTCTTCAGCTCCCCATTCGCCCAATTCTCCTTGGTGGTTGGTCTCTCGTTCGGATATGGTCTTTGTAGCCAGGCCGCATTCTGATGTCATGTTCTGAAAATTAAGCATATGGATTACTGTCAGGACATCGTAAAATAAGATAAAAGGACAGATGGCGGCTAGGACTTGAAATTGGCATACTATTATTAAAATCTCAGAGCGCTGGTGAGCAATATTATTGAAACTAGCGCTATACAAATATCTATATTATTTATTATTATTATTTACGAACTCTGGTAGGCAAGTAAAGACAAGAGGACACAGCAATGAGGTTAAGGATTCAAATTATTGCCAAGTATTTTGTTTTAATATATATAATTAGCAATGAACTGAACTCAATTTAATTTAATTTAGAAATTGCTTAACCACAATAAAATCCACATGAAGCATTTATGACAAACTATACTATAGGAAACATACCTGGAGTGCTGTGTTGCAACTGCTGTTGGCTTCTTCCAAACTCTCTTCATGGAAAGTGATCAAGTCTGTCAACTCTTCAGTCTCCTTTGTTCTTGTCTAGAAAGATCAAACAAGAAAGAAAGAAATAAGCCCATATTTGAATCACCCAGATGTCTAACGACAAAATGTTGCAAAAATTTGTAGAAATGGCAGCTAATAGCGGCATATGATGCATGCAAATCTATATCTATAGCTCTACATTTGGTTGTGTGTATGCATACATTTTATCAATTGCATATAACTTTTAACAATAAAAGGCAAATGCAACAAAATCTCAATTACCAGCAAGAGAATCAAAGCACACATACCTCAATACACAATTTAGAGAAGTCAGCGACCAGTTTCTGCTCTTCGCCAGATGTGGTTGAGATCTCCACCAGTCTCTTTGAAGACATTTCTTCGATAGTTTGCAAGTTTCTTGTTGAATTGCAAGATGTGATATTTTCCAGCTCTGCTTGTTGCTTTTCGACAGCTTCAGAGTGTTCGTCAAATCGTCTGCAAATGAAAAAATAATTGTTTAAATAAACCTACCTTGGTGGACAGTAGGCCTAATTTAAAAGGAAGATTCCACACTTGTTTCTTTATAATTTGCATCCATTACAAAACCGATTTTAGAGATCCGAGAAAGTACTTGAGTACATGGCAAAATATCAGTTATCCTTTTTATAAATTTTTGCAAGAGTCTAAGTAAATCAGATTCTCACCTTTTAGTTTCGGAACTGAATTCTGTGGCTTTGAGAAGCATGGCATCAGTTGATTGCTCGACCTAAAACAGAAAATTAATCACAATCTTAGAAGACAAATGAACTGCAGAACTACAATAAAGTCATTAAGAACAAAAATCTCATGATAAGTCGCACCTGTCCAGTCTCCTTGTCTTGGAGGTCTCCAGTCTCCGTGACCATCATATTCACCATCTCAATCAACTTCTCTGCAAAACTTTTCTGCATCTTTCTGTTTGCGGCATCCATTTCCGATCTCGAGGACTTCTGGGCATTGAGTCGAGTCGTCAAGTCTTCAGTAAATGTGGATAACAAGGATTGTTGGTTCGACAGCAGGTCTAAGCAAATCTCAGCATTCTGGACGATCAGTTTTCTCTGTTCCTCAGCCTTAAAAAAGTGAAAGAATTGCTTGCAACTGTCCCTTTATGTTACACATTTATTGTAGAGTGATTGTAGAATATATGGTTGATACGGACTTTACGTCCTATACTCAAGCACTTTTCAAGGCCAACGTGGACCGGAAGACGACACAGCGATGAAGCGAAGTTAAAATTGAAACTGGTGTTCAACATAGACCTGTCCAAGTGACCTAGCAGAGTTGGAATCAAAGCCAGAGTCCAGCGAGTGCTTACAACTGAGTTCTTGAACCCTCCCCCAATGTATAATTTTGAAGTATTTTTTTAGAGTTTAAGCAATATAAGGCAATACACAGTTAAAGTCCCAATACGCATATAAACAACGATAAGACCTTTATTCAATATCTCCAGAACTCTGTAAGAGTTCATTGCTATACATTTAAAACAGATTTATGATAATATTTTCTAAGGCTCACCTGCTGCTGAATAACCTGTGTGAACTCCTCCAAAGCTTTCTTGTGATTGTTCAACTGTTCGTCGAGGCGCTTCGTGACACTTGAGAACTCTCCGCTCATGAAAGTCTCATGTCTCTTCACGTCATCTCCCTGAAATCAATTAATAATTTATCAAATCATTTTTCAACCACTTGAGTTTCATGAGATCCGTCAGGCAACGTGGTCGTTTAAACCAGGCCAAATATTTTTGACTGTGAGCTTGATCCTCAACATACAACTTAAAGAAGTGACATCTTGGTAAATGCATAAGTTAGGGAGGCCACTTGATCTTACCTGTCTGGTCTGAGTGATAGTCTTAGCATCTGATGTCCATTGCTTGTGTTTGTCGTGATGGTCGTTCATTGATGATGAAATTCCTTTGCTTCTCTCCGTCACTAATGCTTGGAGATTTCCAACATCTTCCAGGAGTTCTTTGACTTCTCCTTGTCTCTTCTCTATCATTTGACCTGGAAATAATAAATGGTGTTTTGAGTGAAATGCTATCGGAAGTCATCTGACGTTATTTTAGGCATTCGGAGCAAAGTAAATGAAAGTAACAGACTCCTCTTTTCTGAAGTTTTCATAAATGCATTGCAATAGGGCAATCGCATTCAACAAATTAAACCAACATGGTAGTTTTACAGGACATTCCTGAGGAATACTGGAGTTTAAGAAGTTTTTAAGGACTCTTCAAGGAGTTAATAGAAAGAGTCAAAAATAAGTGGTCCTGGATTTCTTTTTTTATCTTCTAAGGACTTTATGAATCTTCAAGGACAGTGGGAACCCTATTATAACAATACAGATTCAGTGATTCCCCAGCACCAAAATAAGATTTAATTTCTACTCACCAAGACTAACAGTCAGATTGTTATTGACCATAATCTGTCCCTCCGTGAACTGAGCAAGACTGGCTTGCATGGCACCAATGTTGTCTCTGAAGCAATCTTTGAATTCTTCAACAGTTGTCATGTTGTGTTTCTCCGTGTCTTTAGTCCTGTCAACTTTGCTGTGTAATTTGTGGACGTCGTCGGTGACTGAATCAGCTGTTTTCAAGAGCTGAAAGAAGGAGACAGTAAGATCATGAATTTGGAGCTAAGTGTGTCCGGGAAATAAATCAGAAGAAACATTTCGGTGGTCATAGATTGGTGCTCATTGTTGGTGGTCATTGATTGCACTCATTATTCAACAGTTTGATGCATAACTAATGTGGATAATGACAATTTAATTATTAACTAGGACCACAAGTTATCTAGAGATGCTGCTGTTCTAGATGTCACAGGTTGCCAAAGCTGTGGGAAAATATCAACAGAAACAAGTTTTCATCACAGTAGTCCAAAATAATATATATCCAAATTTTCATACGGAATTTGTCGCCCTATCGCAACACAATACATTACCGTCCTTTGACTAGCATTTTATAATATAAAGTAACACAACTAAACATGTACCGGTCATCATCAAAACACAAGATAGTTCTTTACCTCATCTGCTTGGCCTCCCAAAGCAGTCTCAGTCTCCTGCTGGCGGCCGACCAGATGCTTCTGCTCATCTCGTTCTCTGACAGTGACCCGCAGGTGGCGCTGCGTGTTGGTCAAGGTCTCTTTCGTGTCTTGGAGTTCTTCTGTCCTTTCTTGCAGTTCCTCTTTTGTTTCTGTGAACAATTCTTGCACCTGTAACCAACACCATATTTTTATCAATAATTCAAAGTACCTCATCATGACATGGAGTCTTGAAGACTGTGAATCTTGATTCCCCTGACTAGTTGAAAACTGATTCCGGACTCATAACTCCTGCAAATTATGTAATTTAACTGGACACATCCCTGGGAACCCGCAGCCACTTTCCCACCATTTGAACTTTATTACAGCTTGCTTGTCACAGAGCCAAGTACCAATTTATGTGACATTTTTTCTCAGATTCCTGACTCCTCAAAAACCCTATGAACCTGACTTCAGACTCTCTTAGCTTCAAAGTCCTGCTTTCCCAAAATATACATAACTAATATTCTCTGAAGTCAGGAGTCATAAGGATATATCCTTGACTCCAGCTAGTCTGTAATTGGACTCAGAAATCAAGACTCCAGCACTCCACTCATAATCCCCTGACTCCACACTTACCCTCAACATCTCAAGATTAACGGCAGCAATCCTCTCCTCCAGATCTTTGATGGCTCCTTTCTGTTGCAATATCTCTGTATTCATGGCATCGTAGTTCTCTTGTGCCAAGAATATTCCATTCTTATCCCTGGCTGCTTGCAGATCTCTTCTCAGCCTTTCGATCTCTTCTGTGTATTCCTGGAAAAAATCAGAAGTCATCATTTAATCATTTAATACAAAGCAAGCAAATACTTATGAATATTTGTGCAAAACGCATATCATTTTCATTGCAGAATCTTGAAATAAATTAATGCAATAACTTGAATAAGAACAATGTTCAGCAATTCATGCATTAAAGCTCGTCTTTACGCAAAGCTCCTAACAGAAAGGTTCAACTCAAAAACTTTATAAAATCAGCCTGTTTCTAAGAAGTTGTTTTGAAAATATATGTTTACTGCATCTAAAAACTCGATCAAAAATAGCAATTTTAAGAACTAAATCTAAACTTTCTTAAACTAATCAATTTTCAAAATGCAGAAAAAAAAGTTGTGCAAAGCTTACCTTCAACAATGCCTTCTTAGTGAGCCTCTGGTTGACTTCTGGTTTGTTCTGAATATTTTTGGCTCTATGGGCATAATCCAGGGTACTCAGGGTTTCCTAAAAATAGATCAACAAATATTTTGCAATTAATAAGGTTCGAAATAACTTAAAAGTGACCAAACTTGCACCAACAGCAGTAAGTGATTACTACTTCGGAATTAACAGTTCCACCTGTCTGACTGAATCTAACAAGACAACAGATCATCCATGACTTTAATGTATGAAATCACAATTTATTTGAGATATTTAGAATCAAAGTAAAACCAATAAACCCTGTCACAACTAAGAAATTCATGGAGTAATGTCAACGGACCACTTACGTCAAAGTTTACAGAAGCTGGAGAAATGGTGGCAATAATAGAAGTCTTGGTTCTGCCTCCAAGAGAATCTTGCAGGAGACGGGTCAGTTTACTTTCTCTGTAGGGAATGTGAGGGGCGTGCTCCACCAGGGCTGTGATCACACGTCCGAGGGTCAGCAAGCTCTGGTTGATATTGCCTGTAAAAAGAGAACATTTCTAAATGAAAATATGAAAGGAAATATAGATTTTGGGAAATTATACTACAACAGACAAATCCTTGATAATATTTAATAAAATTTCATGTTACAGTATCTACGCTTTCTCAGTCTAAAAATTTATGTTGACAAATAAGGGGTTCTCCATAATTCTTCTTTTCCAGTAATTCTTATAACATTTGGTCGAACATATAAATATAAATTGCTGAATTTAAATAATGACCTTAGGTTTGTCAAAAAACTTATTTTACCAGCTATGCAAATTATTAGCGATCACAAAAAAATTCTTACCAGCTTCCCTAGCTCTTTTGTCAACAGCACCAGAACGTCCAACACATTCACTTCCAGCCAAATCAACCTAGAAAGATCCAAGGAAATTAAATCAATGCCAATCAAAGCATAAACTAAAATTTTTTTATGTACCAAATCATATGTACATGGAAAAGACCAGTACCGAAAAGACTTAGGAATCTCATTATAGTTTCCAAGCTTAAACAAAACTTACCAAGTTAAGTTTTCCCGTCTTCAACATTTCTTCGCCGTTCACTGAGCTCTCCTTGATGTGTATTGTCACCATGAAAAGTGTGTGAGAACGACTGAAAGAACATCCGGAAATGAACATTAAAATATGGAACAATACTACAATTTCGAGGAATGCAAGGAGTAGAGGTTGATGGTGTTTAAAATTTCATCGATCGATAGAAGGTAATCTCCTAATTTTGTCAAGGATTTTTTTCTTTACAAATAAACTCCTTTATATCCATTTGATGGTATTTGTTACTGCAGAAACAACGAAAGCTGCATTTTAAATTATGTCTTAATTTCAGCACCCCCTGGTGGACTGCTGCAAAGGACCCCTGGTGGAATTTCCTGCATCACTAACCTGGAGTGGTCGTTCATCAGGGTTGCGGCGGTCTGTCTCCTCTGTCTTCCCATTTCAAGGATGGTGTACACCTCCGCCCTATCTCGCACCAACACTTCCTCGAGGCCTTGGATCACACAGGAGCCCTAAGATATAAGAAAAGTGTCATTCAACACAAAAGCATGATATTCATCCAGAAAAATACAGCATTTACAATTCATGAAACCAGCCAAAAGAAAAGCAGGAAAACGGACAACAAAATTTGGTCCGATAATCATCGATTTAATGTCCAATTAAACCCAACTTTTAAATCAGGCCTGATTTTTCAAACAAACATTTTACAACCATTACCAAACAATCAATTGATGTAGTAAATTCTTATTTAGCGCTGTTTAGTTTGAGAACAAATCAATTTCAAACAGGGTAAACAATTCAACAAAAAGTTGTAAACTGAGGATTCAATAGTCACCATGACAGGCTCTTTCTTGTTACGGAACTGCAGAAAAATTTGTATAGATCGAGGCTTTCAGATATTGAAATATTTTCAACGACATTCATAAACCATAACACAAATTCCAAATAAACAATAAATCTAAACAGTAACTGTTTAACAAAATTGGGCATTAAATCAGGCCACAATATTTATAACTTTGAAAACTAGATTGCTCAATAACATCTGACCATTAATGCATACCTTCTTAGTTGCGTCCTCGTAAATCTTCAACCTTGGATTTTCCACAGACTCAGCCCCAAGGAGATCGTTCAGTTCTTCATTGTAAATTTCCAAGTAGGACACCCTCACTGTGTACTCAACGTTCTGTAAATTTGAAACATGAAACTAGTTAAAATGTACTTTGAAGAGATATGAATCTTTAAATATTATTGATCCAGTTCAATACAATCAGAGGCTTTCTTGATAAATTTTAACAACAACTGCTCTTTAACAAATACAAAGATACATTAACTCAATCCAATGATATGATTTACCTGAGACTGCAACCTCTCAAAGAGATTGTGCATGGCCCTGGGGATGATACCGGCTTTAGGGTCATCCTGCCAAGACAGAGTTGGGTCGTCTGTTCTATCTCCTTCCATTGTGTATGTCTTTCCTGTACCAGTCTGTCCATACCTGAAAAATTTTTTAAATGAAAATTAAATGTATGGTCAAAGTGGTGTTCATAAAATCTTTTTCAAGTTAAGATAAATTATTTTACAAGACATAAGAAGAGCTCAGCAATAAATTTTTATAGGCCTTCAAAACTCTCTATCCATGGCCACTCAATATTTTGTAACATACTGAGATTTTAAAATTTTATCTGAGAAATGACGTCACAACAGGTACAATAACACTGCTGTAAATCAAAATCCCATTTGTGCTCCAAGAACGCACAATGTACAACAGATATGGTTATTGCATGTGGAATGACCTGGATAGAGTAATCATTACAAGTTTGAAATGGTTTATTTCACTAGTCATTAAAGAATATTAAAGCAGCATTATAAGATAAAGAAATGCAAATAGAACTTTGTTTCACACTTACGCAAATATGGTGCAGTTGTATCCCATCAAGACTTCATCCAGGAGGGGAGAAACAACAGACTTGTAGACCTCGATCTGCTTCGACTGTGTGCCAAAGACTTTGTCGTATGTAAATGTCTTTAGAGATGAGGTTGGAAGAGGTCGCTCCTTGATGGAGACCTCCCTCATTTCTGGGTTGCATTCTAAGATGCTGTGAGAGCCCTGCCGCTTCTCTGAGGAATTCAGGGGACTGAAAAAAGAAAAGCTCAGAGTATTTAAAAAAGACAAGACCACTCTCTGAATTGACTGACAATAGATTAGGTTCGAATGATAGTAGATCGTATCCTGACTGACAATATTCTGCAATAAAGTTGTCAATCTATGAGCGCGACTAGTTGAACAGCAACGCATATTAAACTTAGAAAACAACTGGAATGTTTATTGGTAGGCCGACACTGACAGCATATTTTTGTAGGGGGCCTAAAATCTGCTTCCGTTTATTACAAGAACAGCCAGTCATTCAATGATTTTCTGATTCAATTCAGTTGGAAAACCCCCGATAATGTGATAATGATACCAATTGGTTTAATCTTACAGCACCATGCACTGCCACTGCTGAATGACCTGGTTGAGACAACGCAGTGAATGATCATTGCATGCAATTTTGGATTGGATCATCATCCATAGACATTTTCTCTATACGAGTTGGAAAAGTTGGGAGTGCAGAATCCAACTTTTAGAACTGCACTTACAGTGGCAGATCCAGACAAGGCATTTGCGGGCCCGCGTCGTTCATATTTTCTTCAAAATACCATTATTAATTATCAGTGCTCTAGGGGGGGGGCAGGACCCCTAGGCCCACCCCCCCTCCTGTATCCGCCACTGACTTATCTCAGAAATTCGAGGAACACTACACTCACCGCTCACACTTAAAATTAAATACATGTGAAGACTGTAAAAGTTAGCATAAACTGATTGATAGCCTACACCCAGGGTACCAACGTCCAGTAATTACTTGTAATTTAAAGTTTCTACTTGAAAAATCCTCAAATCAATGTCAAAGTGTTGATAGAATTTGAAATGAATGCGTTTTCCTTGCAACTTTTCAGATTGATCGGTGGTGTTCACTGTTCAATTAACTTCGCCGCCTGTTTTTACCTTTCACAACCTGTTTACCGCAGTCTCTTCTCTTTTTCTTATTCCAGATTCACTTACCGACATCTTACAACCACTTGAATGTGCTGATTTTTCCCTTGTTTTGAAGAAGGAGGCATTTTCGGTTCTTTCCACTTGCTCATTCAACTGGTTTTGCTTTCCCTTCAAAATTTGAACGTGCCGGCTTCAGCAGCCAATCAGCGCGCAGATAACAAATCGCGGAGACGGTCAAATGGCAACTGCGCGCTGATTGGTCAAAATGCAAATCTCTGATTGGCTAATGGAAACTGTACAAAACACCTGTTTTAGCCCAAAATACATCCCAGCAAATCGGTGCACACCTGGTGTCAAATTTATATAAGGATTTCTTCTTGGGTTCTAATCTATTTATTGATTGTACAGATCTAGGCAACTTTTTTTTTTCCCAATTATTGTTAATTACAAAGACTTCAAACAATTTTGACATTTACATTTTAAGCTGTATTTTTCTGTAAGATCTGGATATACTGGTAGAGGTCTAAGGACCTGAGTCCAGTAATGCTACTAAACTAAACTAAGGGGCCGACAAAACGATAGTTGGGGGGGGGGGGGGGGTATGGATTTTACCCTCGGGACAACCATTTTTTTCGTTCGCGAGGCGTTGACAATTTTCTTTTTTCAAATGCAGACAAGCGAAAAACTTTCCTTTCAGCAATTTTAACATTATGGTCACAGAGGTACAATTATCCATGCTGCCATGCCCCCCCCTAAATACGCCATTGGATCAAGGAGGGGCCTGGAGGGCCCAAACTTTGTGGAAATATAAGAGATCGAATTTCCAGTTACGCTCAAATTTCATACCCCGCATGTGCCTATACCCAGGTGAAAGAAGAGTACATTTGAAGTGATCAAATTATTTAAATTACCAAATGTACTCCGAATGTACTGCAAAAATGCCTATACTTTCTACAAGGGAGCGCATTTGGAGCGTATGAATTTGCATATTAGGAGTATAAATGAATCATAATTTAAATAATTGAACGCTTCAAATGTACTATTTTTTCACCTGGGTAGATCATGTACATTTAACAAACTTTCTTTTTGGAATTATGCATCTACTGTACACATGCTTATAAATATAGAAACAGAACAACCATTAACACTTTAAAAGTTGGTTTGGATGCATAATTTTTTTACAAATAAATATTGTTAGCCAGCACCCCCCCCCCAAAATTAAGAAACAAACTTCTTATAAGGATTTTTCTTACTGTTTATTAATTTTTTCATTTGCCAAAATTTTTTTCATTGACATTAAAATATTTTCTTTACTTGGTGCAACGCAATATTTTTATTTGCTAGAATTTTTCCTTTGCGCCCTTTTTTTAATCAGGGGTTTTTTCCCTGTAATTTTCAGTACATTTAAATTTCTTCCTGCAATTCTGCAATTCTGCAATGAATTCTGCAGTTTGGGAGTGAAACTGCAGAATTCTGCAATTCTGCAATAAATTCTGCAGTTTGGAAGGAAATTGCAGAATTCTGCAGTTCTGCAATAAATTCTGCAGTTTGGCAGGAAACTGCAGAATTCTGCAATTCTGCAATGAATTCTGCAGTTTGGGAGGAAATTGCACAATTCTGCAATTCTGCAATAAATTCTGCAGTTTGGCAGGAAACTTCAGAATTCTGCAATTCTGCAATAAATTCTGCAGTTCTGCAGCTCCATGCAGTATTTGTGAACCTCTGGTATTTAATCCAGCTTATCAATTGCAATGCATCTGCTAAGTTCAGACCTCTTCGACAAGGGTCTTGCCACTACCCACACTGAAAAAAAGGTTTGTCTGAGACAGACAAAACGAACGTTAGCTGGTGTCCGTCCAAAATTTTGTGTAAATTTAGACAAAAGGTTTGTGTATTTTAGACATTTCATTGTCAATCTTGATCAAAATTTTGTGTGATTTGATCAATGAAATGTCAAAAATACACATACCTTTTGTCTGAATTTACACAAAATTTTGGACGGACACCAGCTAACGTTCATTTTGTCTGTTTCACACAAACCTTTTTTTCAGTGCAGGAAACGTTGGTTGTGGGGGGGGGGGGGGAGTAGCGGTTTGGGGGTCGGGTGGGAGGTCTGGGGTTTTGATGCTCATTCAAAGTGAACTCCTATGGACTTCTTCTTCTTCTTCTTCTTCTTTTGGTGTCCATTCTCCCAGGTCGCCACTCTTGTGGGGAGCAGCACTTGCATGTTTTGTTTTCTTGTGGATTAGTCATCGTTCTACCACTCTGCTCGGCCAATTCTCAATCAAATTTCACTCTGAAAAAAGTTGCTGGTACCCTGCAACCAGGTCTATTGACTGAAGTTGACAGTGTTTGTCTGTTGTTGTTTCTTTTTTCCGTACGACACGTTTTTCGGCGATCGGTCAGCTCGAAAAATTACATTTTTGTGAGCTTACCGATCGCCGAAAAAAGTGCCGTTCGGCAAAAAGAAACAACGACGGACAAAGACTGATAACTGTAGTAAATAGACCTGATTGCAGGCTATCCACCACTTTTTTCAGAGTGAAATTTGGTTGAGAATTGGCCGAGCAGAGTGGCAAAATGTCCTAGAGGTTTATTTTGATGCAGCAGTTTGTAAAATGACATTTTTGCGAGCTTACCGATCGCCGAAAAAAGTGCCGTACGGCAAAAAGAAACAACGACAGACAAAGACTGACAACTGTAGTAAATATACCTGGTTGCAGGGTATCCACCACTTTTTTCAGAGTGAAATTTGGTTGAGAATTGGCCGAGCAGAGTGTCAAAACGTCCATAGAGGCATAGAGGTTTATTTTGAAGCAGCCCACCCCCCCAACTCGACCCCAGAACTGCTACCCCCCCAACCAACGTTTCCTGGGTAATGACAAGTCCCTTGTACCAGAGGTTCACAAATACTGCATGAATTCTGCAATAAATTTGTTCTGCAGAATTTATTGCAGAATTGCAGAATTCTGCAGTTTCCTGCCAAACTGCAGAATTTATTGCAGAACTGCAGAATTCTGCAGTTTCCTTCCAAACTGCAGAATTTATTGCAGAATTGCAGAATTCTGCAGGTTTATTTGAAACTGCAGAATATGCAGCTTCCTACCTGCAGAAGTGCATAAAACCTCCCAGGCTGCAGAATTCCTACAGAACTACAGATTCTGCTGCAGAAACTTTTCAGAGAGGCTGCAGGGACAGACGAGCATCAAAACCCTAGACCTCCCACCCGACCCCCGAACAGCTACTCCTCCCCCCCCCCCAACCAACGTTTCCTGGGTAGTGGCAAGACCCTTGTCGAAGAAGTCAGAACTTAGCAGATGCATTACAATCGATAAGCTAGATAAAATACCAGAGGTTCACAAAAAATACTGCATGGAGCTGCAAAACTACAGAATTTATTGCAGAATTCTGCAGTTTCCTGCCAAACTGCAGAATTTATTGCAGAATTGCAGAATTCTGCAATTTCCTCCAAAACTGCAAAATTTATTGCAGAATTGCAGAATTCTTCAATTTCACTCCCAAACTGCAGAATTTATTGCAGAATTGCAGAATTCTGCAATTTCACTCCCAAACTGCAGAATTTATTGCAGAATTGCAGAATTCTGCAATTTCCTCCCAAACTGCAGAATTTATTGCAGAATTGCAGAATTCTGCAGTTTCCTCCCAAACTGCAGAATTTATTGCAGAATTGCAGAATTCTTCAATTACACTCCCAAACTGCAGAATTTATTGCAGAATTGCAGAATTCTGCAATTTCAATCCCAGACTGCAGAATTTGCAGAATATGCAGGTGGAGGAAGAAATTTAAATGTACTGTTTTTTTTTCAGAACTGCAGAATTCTGCAATTTTTTTTGCAGAACTGCAGAATTCTGCATTTTTTTTGCCGAATTCTGCAATTCCTTTGGAAACTGCAGAATTCTGCAGTTTTTTTGCAGAACTGGAGAATTCTTCACTTTTTTTGGAAACTGCAGAATTCTGCGGTTTTTTTCTGCAGAACTGCAGAAAGAAATTATACACTCCTCGTAATTTTTGCCTGAAGTATTTTCTCATCAAATTAAAATGTTTTCCTTTTTGTGTGCATTCTGAATTCAAACATTTTATCAATTTGTCATGAATATTTTCATTTGCAAAAATATTTTAATTTACCAGAAAAAATATATTTTTTTAATGAGCGAAGTCTCCGAATATTAATATTCATCCAGAGTCACGCAACACCTTGTTAAGAAATACCCCGAACCAGAAATTCATTTCAAGATTGCTCAGAAAGATTTATTTATTCCATCAAAACTGAGCCATAAATTATTTATTAACATTTTAACACTCCAAGCCCCCTCACAAGTCACACTAATTTTATCACTTTCAAAATAGGAGTAACTGCAAAAAAGACAATTAAAACTGATAGAAATAAGATTATGAAAGTTTAAACAACAATCTTTCCTTACACTATAGGTCATGAAAGGTGTTTTTCACTGTTATTGTATTATCTTACAGTTTGCTGTTGTTTCACACTTGAGATTTGTGGAACGCATTGGAATTTTCTATACAATTCAGCAGCAGCCACTTCAAAAAAAAAAAATTACTGGCAAGTGAAGTCTACATTTCAACATAAGTTTAACACAGGATGGCAGAACTTGGAATGGGAATGTAAGTTTATTCAAGATTTCTAAAAGTTTTGTTACAACAGCCTATTACATAATATGTTGAATTATTTTTCACTAAGACTTACTTTTAGTTGACAACATAATTATGACGTTTCATAGAGGTCTTATTGTTTACAAGTCTCAGTGAACAATATTTCAACATATATCATGATTCATGTATATACCTGGGGCCAAGAATAACTTATTCTCCATAAACTATTACATAGTCTACATGAAGTTACAGTCTGTCACTTTGACATAGAAAAAATTAGGACCAGTTCACTGTAAAAATTCACTTTGTGACTCACAACAGCGGATGAAGTGTCATCTTTTCTACTTTCAACATGGGAAACATAGAGGCTGATTGATAAGTCATGATCAAGAGAAGGCCTTTTGATTTGTCATAAATTTTAGAATGAAAATCAGATGCATAATCCTTTCGTTTGCTGTCACCAACAAGTGGGATAAGCCTCCTTTAATCAAATTAACTTAGGAAGTATTGGGAGCTATTGGGTATGATCATGACAAATCATCAGTATGATGACACACAAAGTGCCATTTTCACAGTGCAACAGTCCACTCCCTTTCTATATCAAAGCAACAGAATGCAATTAGAAATACATTTTTATTCTCCAAAACATGTGTTTTTTCTTTGTGTCAAATTGTGAAGGAGTATACATGTGGTCTTGAATGACGTTTCGTTTCATAAAAGATTACAGGAAAAGCTAGTGTTACGCATAGATAGACACTAATTTTTCTTGACACTGTGGGAAATTCGTATGTCAGAAAAAAAATTGTTCAATAAATTTTGAAAGGTTAAGGCATCCATTTAATTGCTCCAACTAACAGATTTTACGATTTTACACAGCCTACTTTGTACACTTCAGCAAAGATTCTAAGGCCCAATTTGGTGCTGATCGGACGTTTAAAAAAATTCACTCACTTGCCGAATTGAGATATTTTTTCACCAAAGCCTTCTTAAAAATTTGTTTTTTCAAAACCCTTTAGAGTGAAATTTAATTTTTAAGCTGACTGGCGCAGATCTGTGTAAATGTTCGTTATTTTGCTAACATCTATATTGTTAAAAGTCAAATTTTTGAAGGTTATTGCAATTTTTATCACTAATGAAGATCATTGATTTCTGACAGAAATATGTGAAAGGCATGGAATATTTTGTACCAAAACAGGTTGGGCTGGTACATTGGTTTTCCAATAAGTTGAAAAAGTGACATTTACACATTTCTGAAACGGTATATATATTTTTTTGCTGCTTTAAAAATTAAAGCAGAAACACTTATTTTATGAAATTCTGAAAGATGTATATTAGGAGAGAATCTTCTTCATTCTGCCAATATGAGTTGTCCCCAATTTCACCAGAGAGACTCGGTCTGACTGGCTGATTGCTTGGTGTGCGAAAGCGTGACATGAATTATATACCGTAATATGGGGTGAATCGGGACAGAATTGGCCGTTTTTCTGTCATAGGATGGACAAAAATCAATCTAGAAATCAAAATTTGGTGTCAAATTGTGTCTGGACACAAGGGCTAAGTACCCCTTGGAGCTTGGTACGATATCTCAATTTCCCAATGCTCAAGGCCCAGAAAACCACTGTCCCAATTCACCCCACACTTTGGGGTGAATCGGGACACTCCCTTATTTCCACAATTAATACTTCATACCTTCCCTAAGTGATTGCATCTTGTGAGTAAACATTAGAAAACATGTTCAATATGCAAACAAAATTGTTTTGAAAAAAATCTGAAATCAATTTCATCTATAATATGCAGATTTTTAAAAATGTGATAAATGACAAAAAAATAGGGAAGACTATTGTTTTCTGTTCATTTTGCTGGTGATTGTGAATTCTGGACTAAATCCACTATAAATGATACCAAGTTCAATAATATTTATCCAAAGACCGTAATAGTACATTCAAATGAAAATTGGTAAGGTACATTTTGATTATTCCCGAAACTTTGCCAATGACCTGAATCTGAACCCATGACCAAACCAAAATAATCCCACATCTGGTCTACTATTCTGGTCCCCTGAAACCATTTCAAAATGAAAAATATGTTCCTGTGAGATATTATGGCTCTGGTATTTAGACTTTTTATAGTACAAGCAAAGTTTTGACCACTTTCCGAAAATGTTAATTCTGCGGGAGCAACTTAAAAGTATTGCAGCTCCGTAGTGCTTATAAGTAGAAGTGTAAAAATCCATCACGATATTCACTAGAATGTATTCTAATAGTGTGCCAAAAATCAAATCCCTAACGCAAGTAGAAGTTGGTGTTTTTTGGAGGAATATAATGCTTGTCTGTTCTGTCCCGATTCACCCCAGTGTCCCGATTCACCCCATATTACGGTACTGCATATTAAATCTGCATAATTATAATTTTGAGAGCTGCTCACTGTTACATTTTGAGGGGGAAGGTTGGTCTAGCGGTAGCTTGCTGGGCTGCCAATCGCTGGGTCCAGGGTTCGAATCCAGCTAGCTCTTGCCGGGTCACCCAAACCAATGTTGGATGGCTGTTTCAATCATCCTTCACCTCATTGGCGCGTCCTCCTCCTGTTCCAGTTAGCCTACCAAGTGCATAAATGCACTGCAGGTCAGGATGTAAAGCCCGCATCATCCATCCGTCAATACAAAACTGTCACAATGTCATGTTGGGGGATCTTACTCCTGTATTTTGGTTTTTATTGCAGGTCAAGCACGCCTGTTTCACCAGAACAGTGTTATGAATGCTGGAAGGAGATGGTGGTAAAGGAAGATAGCATGGGTAAGAAGAACTTTCTTTAAATTTACTAATTCCTTGTTAATCAAAAGGTGATGGGTTGCATACAGATTTCTATAATAGATCGAAAGAAATTTGTGGCTGGCTCAAAAATTAATCACCATGACTGCATGCACTAATGGTGGCTCATGGCTGGTGTTTCGGGGTCATATCTTTTAATCTTCTTTCCCTTGAACGAGAGATCTTATAAGGAGAGTGCATGGGGTGAGTTGAATCAAATTTTTGCCCCACTCGAGATTTCCCCGAAAGTTTCGATGTGAATATGTTTCTTTGGATCTATGTGTAAATCTGTTTATATTAACATGACTAGCAGAAATCAAGGAGAAATGCAATGTCCACAAAGCAATGCATGCCAATCTTGAAAAGCTGATTGTTATGACCACAGTAGGACGGGTCTAATGTTTTCATTCGCATATGTCTGTCCATTCAGCATCCGTCCAGTTGTCTAGCTGTCTATCTTTCAACATGATTGTGGAAAAACATCGGCATGGATTCTACTGAAACTTTCCGAGATTTTCTATTTACGACTACTTGAACTTGAACTTTATTTGTACCAAAATGAATACATAAATATAATATAATCATAAGGCACAGCAGGGCCAATAGTTTTGACAAAAACTGCGAGTGACTCCTGCTTAGTACTACAAAACAGCATCTAATTAAGCTTTTAGATAATTACAATCTTATAACACTGATTACATTCTCTGATTACATGACCATACATTTAAAACACTAGAAAAAAATAGAAATTTTATCTATCATAAATCTAAAAATAGAAAAAGACAATTTACGTGGATATACAATCTTGTGACAAGGATTACATTTTCTGAGTACATGACCATACAATTAATACATTAGATAAGAATTAAAATTTTATCTATCATAAATCTAAAAATAGAAGTAGACAATTTGCGTAGAATGCTGATGGAGGTAATAGAGTCAGTTACGGCATAAATCGATTGCAAATGTAACAGTTCCTTATGGTACATGGCAAGGAATATTTATTGATGAAAAAGGTTTTGAATTTAGATGTAAAGATATGAATAGAGGCTGTACGATGAGACTTAATGTCCTCAGGTACATGTAAGCTGTTCCAGGATTGAGCAATTTTGTAGTTTAGGCTTTGTTTACCAATTTGGGATTGAACTGAGTTTATGTGGATGTTTGCTCTTCCACGGGTGGAATGATAATGAGCTGTTTCGTTTGCTTTCAAAGTATCTTTAAAATATGACGGTAAGTAATTGTTCAGGGCTCTGTAATATAAAAGACAAGATCGGAACTGGTATAAGTCGGCTAGTTTTAAGCTTTTGTATTTATGAAATGAATGAGTGGTGTGAGAATTGTATCTCTTTTTGTCAATGATTCTCATGACCTTTTTTTGTAAAACTTGGATTCTATTAATTGTTGAGTTAGGTGAATTTCCCCAAGCTATTAAGCTGTAGTTTAAATACGGTACCACCAGTGAGTTGTAAATAGTGAATAATATATTGGAAGGAAGTTCATGTTTAAGTTTATTCATAATGCCAGCTATCCGAGAAATTTTATTGGCTGTTCCATCAATATGGTTTTAGTTTAGCGTGTCAGTAAGAATAACTCCAAGAAATTTAATTTGGTGAACTCTTTCAATTTGAGATCCATTAAGGTAAAAGTCTAAATTAGCCTCATTTACTGAGCTCCTTGGTGTATGAAAGATCATGAATTTAGTTTTCGAGACATTGATAGATAATTTGTTTGCGGAGAACCAGTCACTTATTTCTTTAAGTTGATCATTGATATTCTGGTTAATGGAGGGAGTTATGGTTTTTTCGAAGGGAAATATAATGTTCGTATCATCTGCAAATATTATAAATTGCGCATTGGATGCTGTTTGAGCGATATCATTGATATATAATATAAACAATAGCGGTCCCAGTATGGAGCCCTGCGGTACTCCAGTGGAAATGTGTAGTGTATCAGATCTAATCTGTTTAAAATAAGTGAATTGTTTTTTGCCATATAAGTAACTTGAAAACCATTTGTGGGCTATTCCACGAATTCCATAGTGATATAACTTGTCTAGAAGTGTATGGTGATTTAACGTGTCAAACGCCTTACTTACGACTACGAAGAACTAATTAGATTTGCTTGAGATCCATGGATCGGATAGCCATTAGATACTGTCCTTTTGTATGCACATGGTTAGACCCTCTGTTACTAACGCGGCTCTCCTGTGTATGTTTCATGCATGAGTGAGCCCTTATCTAGGAGGAAGAGCTTCCCAAATTTGACACTAGTCGCAAATGTGCTCCACAGAGTACTATCACCTTGTTATGCATATTTTTGCTAAGTAAAGTAAAGTAAAAGTATTTATTGAATATATTTACATATATGTACAATGCTATTTACATTTTCCATCACCAAAATGCAATATATATGGCAGGCTGACGCCAATGCAGGCGTATTTGCCTTTATCAGTAAATATATGTAAAGTGAATATCATATTAATCAAGCACAAAATATAACCAGTGAAGCATTATCCAATATTTTTATCACAATATTTACAGAATATATCAATTTATACAGTAACTAGAAATACATCTGATTAACAAATTGAGAGCCAGCATTATTGTTAGGTCCTGCCTCTGGCTGCTCCGCATTTGAGGCTGACAAATCACGTGTTCCACCCCTCAGGGTGGATGGGGAAATCTGACAAGACAGCCCCGCAAAGGCAACCAGAGACAGCTGTGTAGCATCTGTTCTTTCATAATTAGAGACAGACTGACGCATTGAAATATTTCTACTTGTGTATGTTTCACTATCTTAAATCGAAATTATTCATAAGATAATCTTTCAGCCGTTCCTTGTAAGTGCAAATGATACAATTTGTATAATACCTAGCAGCTAGTTTAGATCTATAAAAATGATGAATTCAAAATTATTGGTAAAATGTAGTATTGCATTTTCTGATATTATTGGCACTGTATATTGATAAAATAGTGCATTTGAAGCGATCAATTGTACATCGATCGTACTGCAAAAATGCTTATACTTTTCCCAGGGAGCGTGTTTGGAGTGTATGGATTTGCATGTATTGGGAGCTTTTAAAAATATTTAAATAATTCGAGCGCTTCTAATGTTATCTTTTTTCCTCTGGGAAAATAAAATATTGTTTGCACAATTTTCAGGTAAAGAATGTTGGGAGAAATGTAGAGAAGTTCGAAAAGGAAAGGGTGGAGGAAAGATAATAACGGAACGACACATTTTCAGGAAAGAGATCTATCTAAAAAAAGATGGCAAAGCAGGGACACGCCATGACAACGATCCCAACCACCTCTGTCACCACGACAACCCATCTGCACCTCTCGGCATCTGTAATGATCAAAATATTCCACCTCTCGCAATCGGTTTCCATGGCATCGATGACTTCCACAAGGATAACCACTGGGATGATCATAAAGATCGTCATGAACCAACCAGGTATCGTTCTCACTCAGTTTGTATCATACTATTAATTCACAGACAACTTAGGGCCAACCATTAGGTCTCTTGGGGAGGGGGGCTTTTTTAAAATTAATGATTGCTTGCCTTCTTTTGGTGAAAAACATTCCTTCTGCCTTTTACAAGCTCCATAGCAGTCCATGCATCGTCCTAACATTAACTTAGTAATTTTACAAGAGCCATGCATTGGCCTTGCATTTTTAACCAGTGGTGGATACAGGGGCAAGGCCCCCCCTCCCAGACCACTGAGATTAATAATAGTATTTTGAAGAAAATTCGCTACGATGCGGGCCGCGAATGCCCGAAACACCCCCCCCTAGATTATCCCCAAACCTGTGACCCTTCGCTGTGTCCAGCTGGATTTTGTTCGGATGAGACGTTAAATTGGCGGCCCCTCACATGGGGTAAATGTGTAACATGTTGAGGACTCCCGCTCTCTCTCCCATCTCATCAATCAACCCTCGTGAGCGCCAAGAACTGGGCTTAGAGGGCTGTACTTACCATATCTATCTATCTATCTGTCTATCTATCTGTCTATCAGCCCATTCTCCACCCCAGAATGAAATACGTACTTTATGGACTTTTTACACCTACTTATAAACACCAGTCTTCATTCTGAAGGAACAAAAAGGACGTCCTTCATTCTCATGTATAGATGACACTACTGTTGAAAATGAACACCGGCCTTAATTTCTACACATTTCTCACAAAATAAAAGTTGGTATTCATTTTCGCAAAACCAGGATGAAAATAAAGGATGGTCTTTATTGTGAAAGCAAATTAAATACTGCATTTTATTATTTAACCCATTGAAGAAAATGAAGGACAGTCTTCATATCCAGTCAATTAGTTATTATTCAATAATCAATATATTCTAAATGAATATCACTCTTAGTTAGTTCCTTCTTGCATGCACAAATGACAGGCCACATTTTGGTAAATTTATTTTTCAGTAAACATAAATGTTGAGCCCTCATTTCCGAAATTTGGATTGGTTTGTTAGTATGAAGTCAATCCAGGGGGTTTGATCCCGATTTTTTAGTTGGGTGAAGCATGGCAGTTCCTTCAGCATTGAAAAATGATTTTGGCTGAAGAGAAGAATGAAGCTCACAGCAGATTTGGGGGGGGGGGGGTGGTGATGTGCCCCCACCCCTCGCCTCTGCCCCTGCAGTCAAACTTACTAATTAAAACTCATCTAGTATTTAGTCAATATTTTCAATTATTTTGCTCACCAGGTACTTCCATTATAGCACCATACTTTTGAAAGGGGGGGGGGCGGTGGTTATTACTTTTAATAACCCAACCCCCCCCCCACCACTGTTTTTGCAGGTTTGGTACTCCCTTGAAGTAACCAGGACTGAGTTACTCCAAGGTACTCCATGACTGCTTTATGTAGTGGGGGTGGGGGGGGGGGGGCGGTATGAGAGGGGGAGCTTCACTTGATCCATAAATGTTATTTTTAATGTTGAAGATCTGAAAATTGTATGACTTATAAAATAACATTTCATTAATATTATTATTTTTTTTAACATAGTTTCAATTTTTAAAAAAGATAAGTTAACTATAATTTTAAAGGGGTTTCAATTACCCTTTACTAATTATCTAACCTCAGAGCTGGCCATTGAATGCATCATTGCTCAGGTCATTATTATAGGGGTGGTGTCTTATCTCATTATCATTTCTTGCACCCCTTCCATTGTAATACATGTATAATAGCATTTATTAGATAATAATAGCTGACCTATTTACATATTTGTGAGTTATATTCAATGTTGATAGATTGTATTATTTTAAATAATACAGACTTGTTTCTAACGAAGTTTATTAAGTTGGTTTTGTCATATTTGAATTATTACCAAAACTCAAACTTTTTCCAGTTAGCAATAATCCAAATTTGATTCTACTTTACTTAAAAGGTGTACTAATCATATACCAATAATTGTTATTTTTTCCATTTTGTAAGTATACAATGCTTAATCATAACCTCTGTTATTTGGGCATATGCCTATAAATTCTTAATTATCATTTGGATAAAAACAGGCATTTAGACCTATTCCCATTTTTGACTTCATTGGCCTGGGGATATTTTTCCTTACTTAAACCTGTTAGGTCTGCCTATTCAGAAGTCTTGTCTATTGTTGTTAACTTTTAGTGATGTTGCTATCAACCCCCCCCCCCCTAAAAAAAACAAGATTTTTTTCTTAAAAAGCAAGCAATCCACACACTTTGTGGCAATCTATATTATGCTTTCCTGCGGTAATAAAACCTATAGCTCACTTAATAATGAAAAACACGCAAATATAGACACCCCCCCCTCAAATAGAGGCTCTGTATAAATGTCTTCTAAAAATGTGTAAAGGGGGGGGGGTCTAATCCAGTAAATTTGGTAGACATTTCTGTGGAGGAGGGGAGGATGGATGAAGGGAGAAAAGGAGAAGGGAGGAAAGGAGAAGGGGGGAAAGGAAAAGGGAGGAAAGGAGAAGGGAGCTAGGAAAGGAGAAGGGAGGAAAGGAGAAAAGTGGAAAGGAGAATGGAGGAAAGGAGAAGGGAGGAAAGGAGAAGAGAGGAAGGAGGGGGAAAGGTGGGATGGGGGGGGGGAGGGGAGGACCAGGAAAGTTGGGTGGGGGAGGAAGCTATATTGTGCAATTTGATAACTAAAAGCTTAAATGCTTGCACATTTGACCAAAATCTGTCTATTGATATATTTCAAGTATAGGCCTATCTAACATTTTCTGACCAAAAGTATTGATTTATCATTGTTCTAGATCTGAATTAAAGTGCTGAAGGCTTCCCATTAGAGCCCTACAATGTAAAATGTAAATATTTCGCAGCATTAAATATGAGAAATTTCATCCAAGAATACAATAAAATGGCCATTCAATTATGTGAAGTTCAACACAAATCTGCTGACATTCCAGCTTCGATAGGTATGAAAGCTCCTGTGTCTCATCATACATAAAAGGTTGCATAAGTGCATGATTTGTATTAAAGGATGGTCAAAGAGGCATATATTCATCAGAAAGCAGCTCCATTTTGGCAATTACCTTTACCATAGGCTATCTACATGTACATGTATATCAGAAAATGAATGACATTCTTTATCTTGTACATGTTCCTTCAGCATTAAATACACCCTTCATTCTCAGGTGACAAAAGTCCATTAAGTACGTATTTCATTATATGTGGAGAATGTGTTGCTGTCTATCTATCTATCTATCTATCTATCTATCTATCTATCTATCTATCTATCTATCTATCTATCTATCTATCTATCTATCTATCTATCCTTGAGTTTGTGACAAACCTGTCCACTTTTGTCATTTTCCTTTTGTATATTCACTTCAGTAAGGGGAAGCCCAAAAAATACATTTATTTTCAAATTGGGATCTTCACACTAAGGTCAGGATACCCTAGTATTTCTTAATCTCTGACCTATCCATTATCTGTTTATTTCAGACACCACGCTGAACCCATGCAGGCTCCGGCGGATGATCTTTGGTTTCGCTTCTTCAAAGACGCTAATCGTGATAGGGAGGTCAGTGTTTTATATTATACTATACTAGAAAAGTGCATTGGCACACAATCAGTCAAATTTAGGACGAAAAAATATTCAGAAAAAAATGATTAGGGGGGGGGGGAAAATGGGCCAGAAAAATTAAAAAAAATAGGGGACAAAAAAAAAAAAAGAATACATTTGTGAAAATAAAAATTTGAAATTAAAAAATAAAAAAATTGGAAAAAAATGTTGGGGGGAAAATTTTTTTGGAAATTGGAAAAAAAAAAGTAATCCAGTAGCCTAAGTTTGACAATGTAAGTTCTCTGGCGGAATTTTGAAAAAAATTGGTTATTGGAAAAAAGAAATACCAGCCTTTGCCCCTAAGTATAAGAATGTAAATTCATTGTGCACATTTGGTGGTCGTGCGTCCCCCAGAATCCTTGTGAGGGGTAACAAACAAAACCACAAAATTTGCCCCTTATAACAAATAGCATTATACCCGTTCTACGAACGGGGGGTTTGAGAGTTAAGGCATAAGGTATGGCTTGATGGCATAAGTTGACACCCCTACCCCATAACTGAAGTGTGGCTAGGAGTCTTGAAACATGTACACCCATTGGCAAACATGTACACCCATTGGCAAACATGTACACCCATTGGCAAACATTTACACCCATTGGCAAACATTTACACCCATTGGCAAACATTTACACCCATTGGCAAACATTTACACCCATTGGCAAACATTTACACCCATTGGCAAACATTTACACCCATTGGCAAACATTTACACCCATTGGCAAACATTTACACCAATCGGCAAACATTTACACCCATCGGCAAACATTTGCACCCATTGGCAAACATTTACACCCATTGGCAAACATTTACACCCATTGGCAAACATTTACACCAATTGTTTGTTTACGGTGATTGGCAAACATTTACACCCAATGGCAAACATTTACACCCATTGGCAAACATTTACATTTAAACCCATTGGCAAGCATTTAAACCCATCAGCCAACATTTATACCATTACACCCATTGGCAAACAGTTGCACCCATCGGCAAACAGTTGCACCCATTGGCAAACAGTTACACCCATTGCCAAACAGTTGCACCCATTGGCAATTAGTTGCACCCATTGGCAAACAGTTACACCCATTGGCAAACAGTTGCACCCATTGGCAAACATTTACACCCATTGGCAAACATTTACACCCATTGGCAAACATTTACACCCATTGGCAAACATTTACACCCATTGGCAAACATTTACACCAATTGGCAAACATTTACATCCATTGGCAAACATTCACACCCATTGTTTGTTTACGTCGATTGGCAAACATTTACACCCATTGGCAAACATAATGAACATGTACACCCACTGGCAAACAGTAACACCCATTGGCAAATGTTTACACCCATTGGCAAACATTTATGGCTAGTTCTCACGGAGACGTAACAGAGGGTTTAAGCGACGGCGTTTCTTATATTTCCAGGAAGGGGCAAAGATTTGAGCATGTTCGCCGTCAATTTTGGCTTTACGGCGCAACAGGAACAGCATGCGCCGTTTTAAGAGGTCTTTCTACGCAATTCCTAGAAATTTGACGATGCAGGAAAAAAAGATTCAACCGGTTGAATCTTTGCGAGGAAAGAAGTGGTGAAGCAAGAACAAGCGTAAAAAGAAATCAGTGCGCGCCGCAGATTTTTAAAGTTGCGACGCACAAAGAAGAGCTTCGACGCAGAAACAGCAGTGTAGCAGAAAGCTCTTGCTTCATGTCACATGTTTCAGACACGCGTCGCGGAAAGTCACATGTGCGACGCACGTGAGAGGGTGCGCGCCGCGTCTTATGGACCCCCAATGCAGCAGACAGAGTGGCGCCTGAGTGCATGCGTTGTTCTATTTTTAGCATCAACCCTTTGTCTGCGTGTCACCCTCTTTTTGCGCAGCGGCTGGGGCAGCAGCAGCGAAGCAGGGGGGGCGAAGGAGGGGAAAAGAGGCGGTCCGCACCCTGCATATATATAGAGGGGGCCAGATTAGAGCACCATACCCACTCAGACCTTCGACCAGAACACACCTAGAATCCACGACACTATCAACTGCTACATTTGCTGCTACTTTTGTTGCTACAATTGTACTTTTGCTGCTACAACATGGGACCAAAGAGGAGAAAGGGCACCGTCGTCACCAGGGCACCAACCAAGCTCAGCACCAGGTCAACACTTCACACTCCTGGGAGCACTCCAGTGACAACTCCAGCTACAACTCCAGCTGCAACTCCTCTCCATGAACCTTCAGATGCTGCAGTGACTGCCTTCTTCACAACAGCCATGGCAGACATCTCTCTACCTGGGCTCTACACCTCCACTACAGCTGGCAGCCAGACGAAGACCACCACTTCAACCAGCAGAGCCACTGTCGTCAGCGAGACCATCTTCGAGGGCCGGCCAGAAGACAGCACAGACGAAGATTCATCTGTTGAATTGTTTGAAGAGGATGGAGACAAGCCTGCTGACAAGCCTTCCAAGTCTGCTGACAAGCCTGCTGCCAAGTCTGCTGACAAGCCTGCTGCCAAGCCTGCTGCCAAGCCTGCTGACAAGCCTGCTGACAAGCCTGCTGCCAAGTCTTCCACGGGTCTTCCAGAGCCTACTGCCAAGTCTACTCCAAAGAAGACTCCAAAGAAGACTCCAAAGAAGACTCATCAGACTCCAAAGAAGACTCAGACTCCGAAGAAGACTCCGAAGAAAACACAAGAGAGCCAGCCTGTTCTTGCTCTAGATAGAGTGACCATACATGAGGACACCTTCGAGGAGGAAGAAGACTCTGCTGATGAGACCCCTGCAGCTGCTGAAGCCAAGTCCAAGGGCAAGAAGGGCAAAGGGAAGGCCCCCAAGAAAAACATCAGGAACAACCTGGGCATCACATCTGACCAAGAAGACGACCTCATCAACTGGTTCAGAGAGCATCCTGTCCTCTACATGAAGGGCTCCAGAGGATACAAGGGCAACGAGAAGCTGCTGCTGGACACAGAAAAAGCCAAGGAGCTGGGACCCAAGTACACCTCCCAGGACATCTTCAACTGGAGGAAGACAGTCCGCACCCGCTACTCCAGACTCGTCAGGCCTGAAGCTTCAGGATCCGGCAGGAAGGAGACTCTGACAGACAGGGACCAGTACATCCTAACCAACTGTCGGTTCCTGAAGGACTCCATCGTCCACAAGCCAGGCAAGGAGCTGTCCGCCATCTCTCAACTGTCTGCCAACCGGCCAGCCTCAGACTCCGAGGACAGCTACGACCCTGAGGATTCCCTGCCAGCTTCCTATGACATGCCGGACCTGCCACCTGAACAGCCAGCACAGGACAGACCTGACAGCCAGCAGTCCCAAGTCTTCCCTGGAGCACCAAAGCCTGGAGCCGCTGCCAAGGGAACCAAGAGGAAGGCCCCAGCAGATGAAGCCATGCACTCCGCCATGAACGTCATCGCAGGCAGCATGCAAGCCATGTCCTCCGCCAAGAAGATCCTGAAAGGCTCTGGCTGCAATATGTGCCCCGACCACTAGGAGTTGACACCCGATCAGGAGTACTGGAGGATGAAGTGCCAGGACCTCTACCACGTGGGATGTCACGCCAGCCCTGAAATCAGAAGGAAAATGGTGAGGGCCATTGCAGAGGCCGCCTTCTACTGGGACAAGGAGAGTGAGATGGATGAGGCCAGCCGCCAGTCAAGACATCATCAGGAGCAGACCTTCCAGCCTCCTCATCCTCCTCAGCGCCTGCAGATGCCACCTCCTCCTCCTCCTCCTCCTTCTTCGACGTATGTGCCATCCCACCACCAGCAGCACCACCACGCTTCCAGCAGCAGCCATCACTACCACCACCACCAGCCCAGGGAAGGAGGATCCTCCAGGCAGACTCCCAGCTACACCGTGATGCAGCCCAGCCCATCCTCCATGACACTGATGATGGATGCTCAGGAGAGCCCCGAGAAGTACGGCTACCCCCCTGGACCCAGCTTTGGTCAACCGGCCGCCCATCACCAGCACCAGCCTTCCCCTTCGCCCAGTTGGACTGAGAGTCTCCTTTCTCCACGAAAGTAGAAGACCAGATGCAGCAAAGACAACAAAAAACCTTGGCCCTTTTAAGGGCCACCAAATCCTCCCAAAAGGGCAGGCCACGTACACATCTTATGTTGACAAAAAAAAAGAGCTTGTGTTGACCGAAAAGAGCCAAAAAAGAGCAAAAAAAACGTTGACAATCCCCCAAAAAAAAAGTCCCCCAAAAGAAAAGTCCGGTCCTGGCCTTCATTAAAAGTAATCACCTTCATAAAAGCAAGGTGCTAGTTCCCCCTTTCTTTGCCCCAAAACATACCAAGTGCAGCACTAGTACAAGTGCTGCATTCTTTGGTATAAACATATTTTTATTGCACTAGTACAAGTGCATGAATTTCTTAATTAAAATGTAATGCACTAGTACAAGTGCTTTGGTTTTAAAACTTGTGTTGGTTGGTTGCACTAGTACAAGTGCATCACTTTGTAATTTCACTTGTCTAGGGCAAGTGGCAGGTAGATAGCTAGATAGCTAGCTAGATAGATAGATAGATAGCTTGATAGATAGCTAGATAGATAGATAGATAGATAGATAGATAGATAGCTTGATAGATGGAACACAATGCTCGTTACATATATACACTGCAGCAAAAGAAAAGCAGTTGTCGTCACTTTGCAGGAATTGGACTTGGATAGATAGATAGATAGCTCGATAGATAGCTAGATAGATAGCTAGATAGATAGATAGATAGCTTGATAGATGGAACACAATGCTCGTTACATATATACACTGCAGCAAAAGAAAAGCAGTTGTCGTCACTTTGCAGGAATTGGACTTGGATAGATAGATAGATAGATAGATAGATAGATAGATAGATAGATAGATAGATAGATAGATAGATAGATAGATAGATGGAGGGATTGATTGATTGATTGATTTTCGGGCTTGTTTTGTCAACATAGGATGTGTACATGGCCAGCTCAATTGGGAGGATTTGGTGGCCCTTAAAAGGGCCTGGGGTTTGTTGTTTTGAATGCATCTTCTTCAGATTTTCTCCAACTGCCAAGGGACACTTCCTGCCGGACTGTTGACCCAGTCACGTAGGTAGTCTCGAGCAGCCTTGGCATCTCTGGAGGCATTTCCGTGTCGAAGTGGTTCTCCTAGGTCATGCAATTGACGGTCTCCCCTCCAAACTCCTTCAGCGACGTCATGTGTCTGTGGATCTTCTCTGTCCATCACTTCATTGTCACGGGCATGGTGGACGCCTACTCTGTCTCGCAGAATGTTGTGTAGAACACAAGCAGCCATTGTGATGTATGTCACTCTTGTAGGTCGTTGGGGCATAGTGGTCAGGAAGCATCTGAACCTGTGTGACAGCAGACCGAAGGCATTCTCCACCACTCTCCTGGCTCTTGAAATCCTGTAATTGTAGACTCTGGAAGCAATGTCAAGGTTCCTTCTTGGCACTGGTTTGAGCAGCCATGTCTTCAGGGGAAATGCCTCGTCACCCACGATGTAATATGGGAAAGGATTGTCTTCTGTGCCAGGTAGAGGTTCTGGAGGTGGTAGGCCTAGATCTTCCTCGTCCAGGAGTTGTCGAAGTACTGTGTCCCTGAAGACGCCGCCATCAGATGCACTTCCTTGACAGCCAGCCTGCACATAGATGAACTTGTAGTCGGCATCAACGAGGGCCATCAGGACAATGGAGTGAAATCCCTTGTAGTTGTAGAACAAGGAGCCTGCAGCCTTGGGACATCGGATTGCGACGTGCTTGCCATCCAGAGCTCCAATGCAGTTGGGCAAGTTCCATTTCGTCTCAAAAGCCTTGGCTATCTCCTTCCATCTTTCAGGCTGTGTGGGTAGTGCCAGCTGTCTTTCGAAGGCATGAACGATGGCAAGGCAGACCTCAGGGAAGAAGTTGCAGATGGTGTTGGGTGCCACACAGAAAGCATAAGCTAGGGACTTGTAGCTGTTTCCTGTTGCCATGTACCGCAGGGTGATAGCCAACTTCAGACCAGGTTCCAAAGCCCTCCTCATGTTGGTGTCTTGCTTAGCGATGAGTGGTCCAACAGCTTCCAGGATTTCAGCAAAGATGGCAGGGGGCATTCTAGTGTAGTTGTAGTAGCCGGACACGTCACGCACTTGCAGTTCAGGCAGCAGTTGATGGAAGTGACCATGTTGTTCCCTCTGCAGCAACCAGTTGCGAATCCACCACCTTTTCTGTCTCCTGGCCCTCCTCCTCCTGTGTCTCAAATAGACAGCTCCGATAGCAACAGCAGCAGCACCAGCCACAACAATAATTTCTTCTTCATTCATCATGCATATGTTCAGTAGGCAGTCGTTGTGTTCTCATTGAAGGGCAATCAGCAAATGAAGCAAGGAGGTCCTCTGTGTCCCTTTTTATAATGACCAAAAGTGACTCCTGCAGCAGCCAAACACACTTTGCCGCAGCGCTGCAACAACAGACGTTCGTCGATGCTTAAGAGACCTTCGTCGCTGCTTAAGGCAAGGACGACGAAGAAGGTCAGCATCGACGCGCCTGTAATGTCCTCGGCGCTTTATGAATGCATGTGCGACGATGAACCATCAAGTTACGCAGTAACAAGTCCCTAAATGCGGCGTTGCATCGTTACAGTCGTCGGCGAGGCTGTCATTTTCAGCGGCGCATCTTACCTCGGGTGTACGCCGAAGGTTTCCTGATGCGTCGCAGGTCGCCAATTTCAGACGTAGCTGCCTCACAACCATCAGCGGCGTAAGAGGAAACAACATTGGGCGAAGTAAAAGCAGCCTCGCCGAATTCCAAAACAAAGTGCGACGAGTCTGTTTGGAACTGCGCTGAGGAAAGAGAGGCGGAACGCGGCGAAGAAAGCTTAAGCAGCGCCGCGGACACCTCAAGACTCACCGCGGCTACTAACTTTAAGCGTCGCACATGACACTAATTGATTACGTAACGTGCCAAAACCAACGTTCTACGCCACAACTTTCCAAGAAATGACTTCTCTTGATGCGTCGCTCTCAAATCGCCGTCGTGAGAACCAGGCATTACACTCATTGGCAAACATTTACCATTGGCAAACATTTTCACCATTGGCAAACATTCACACCCATGGAGTCCAGGGAAAACAGAACTACTAACTGGAGGAAAGTGAAATGTTTGGATCGTTGCTAGGGACTTCATTTTGAGCTGTTGGTGGTTTGAGCATTTAAATGATTAATCAGACCCCAGAGGAACCAATTAGGGGAATAGTTTGTGAGAATGACGGGCAAAGCAAGGTTTCTAAACTGAAGATGGGAACAGTAAAGAGGAACATAGCTGCTTAGCTCTGCTTGACTCTTTGGCCCTGTTGCTGACCAACGTGAATTATATATAGAGAAGATGTAGTAAGATATATTTATTCGTTAAAATCTTGTAATGCTCATATGATTGGCAAGACCAATGGGATATAAGCTGAACTGAAAAGCCACTGTCGGTAATCCTAATTGAATCAAACTATCATTACGTTAATTGTAAGGAGTTTGCCGGATGGTTTTTCACATTTATATAACTCTTTTCATTTTTCAGCCATTTATACAGCGGTGCAGAATTGCTGGGAGGATGCCCAAAATGTGAATCTATTTGTATGCCTGGCAATTGTGTGAATGTAAATATATTCGTTTTTATTGCTTGTTTTTGTTTAACAGTTGCAAATATATATATATATAACAGAATCTCTATCAATTTGTCTGTTTTTATTGAAACCCAAGCACATAATTATGACACTTGACAATAGCTTAAAATAGAAAAACTTCTCACATAGGCCTATATGCACTGTAAAATCAACATTTTCTTTTTGCTTGTCATTTTGAAAATGGTTTTTTGGTGACATCAATTATTGTCTTGATTCCGTTCTAAACACACAGGCCTATAATTTGCTGTATAATTGTGCCAAAAAAGAAAATCTTCTGCGACAGTTTGCTGTTACCTCATGCCTTGCTTCTCATATTCGAGCGAAAAAAAAATGACAAAAAATTGGCTTTATATTACCTAATAGTTGGAGAACACTTACTGTACGACAAATGAGCATTTGACAAATTTTCAGATACCATGGAAATGATTAATTTTACTGCACTCTGAATTGAGACATTTAAAAAAAAGTTCTCGCAAGACAGATTTATCAGAAGTGCCGATAAATTTCGGCATATAAATTACTATTCTCTGGAATGTCTATTCAGGCATCGTCTTTGCAGGGTAATCTTAACAAATTTTTGTTTTGTTCAATTTCCTCAGATATATGAATGTGAACCATGAAACCACAAATTTTCACGGTTTTAATTAGATGGCTTCCAGCCATCTTATGTTGAGAAAAAACAATGTGGATGGCAATTAGCCTACACACAACACGTAGGTCTATAGAAGCAACATATAGAGCAGGCTAAAATCCTTCATGGATCTAAAATGAATAGTGATGGATTATGGGTCAGAAAATGTGAACAATAAATTTGATTTATAATTCTAAAAATTATAATTAATTAATTCAGAAAATTATAAAATTGATATATAATTGCTGTCTTATAAACTGCGAATTGAATAATTGGAAATCAATTTGCATTGTAATTTTCTATGAATTTCATTTAGATATAGTTTTTATGGTAAATAAAATAATTCAGTAAATTTGTAATTTGTAAATTTTGTGACCAAATGTGTGTATTATTACACTGAACCCATGAAGGAAATCACTCCTGCATGTCAGGTGTGGCAAGGGAAATTCAGGCAGGAAGGTTGTGTCTCCTTGACTACATCATGACTTGTGACAAGGCATGGATTCACTGGTAAGAACAAGAGCCCTAAATTGAAGGTGTTGTCCATCCCAGCTATTCCTGTGAAGCTCTGTGACAAGTTGCTTCAGGAATTTAGTCCTAGTTTTCCCTTACTTTAGTCTATGTAATGGGGGCTATAGTTTCAAGCACCAGAGAAGAAAAAGCTTTGGATGACTGAAACGGAAATGCTTTCACAGAACTGTGTCTTGAGGACGTCAAGGAACATTTTCTTCAACAGGTCAGGTGTGTGAATTAATGCTTTTGGTGTGCTTGGGAGTATTTTTAAAAGCTAATTATATTTCTTTCATCAATTATTGTTAATCTCACTAATACAAGTGATACAGCGAGGTGTCTCTCAGCCACAATTAATTGGCTTTTTTGATCTCAGTATTACTTGGACCTCCAAACTTTTTTCTGTTTCAGTGGCAAACACAGAATGACTTAAAAATGTCCGAATTGTCAAAAATTTTGGAAATCCATCTCATAACTGCTGAATATTGTCCTGTGAAAAATTCATAGTTGTACATTGAAAAAAGTGTCCTAAAAAAAAAGCCTCAAACTTTCTGAACGCCTCTCCTGGACCATATATGTGGGCTATGTGAATATGTGTGCCAAATTTTAAGCATATAGGGGAGGGCGGGGCATGATGGGCCCCCGGGGCATGATGGGTTTGGGCTTTTTAAAACTCAAAAGTTTAATACTAGAGGAAGCTGATGTTTGTTGTTTAGAATACCTTTTGCTAACCTTTATTGAAGAAAAAATTGCATGGTTCAGATACCAAACTTTAGCAGATATTGCCCTTTCTAGGATTTTGAAACCATAACAACCATCATGCCCCATGTGAACTATTAATATGTATTTCTTGCAATATAATAGTTGAAGATTGGCGAGAATGGACAATACTGCCAGTTTCAATATCTATTTGTATTATCTTACTTACTATATAAAGTATAGAATTAAGAACCTAATTTATGTGCCAAATAAACTTTTATGATGTTAAATTTACGTTTTTGGATTGTTACCTGCATTTTTAGGATGAAAAAGTGATTATGGTTTGCTGAGTTGGTTCAATAACTACCATTTATCGTGTAATGCAAGTTTTTTTATTAAGAATGTCTGAATTATTTAACTTTTACAACTATAATGCCGTAAGTATTGACCAACACTTGAAGCTGCCAATCATGCCCCAACAAGGTGCCCATCATGCCCCACCCTTGCGGGGCATGATGGACACCTGTCGAAAAATTAAAAGTGCTTATAACTCAAACACTATTTCATTGAGAGAAACAAGATTTTCTATGCTAAAGTAGAACCTAATGCAAAACCAGTCAGCAACAAATAGTAATTTGTGTTGGCATAGTGGACCTTCAAAGTTAAGGTGCCCACCATGCCCCGGAAACGGAAAAAACTATTATAATCTTCCTCAATATTTCAAAAGGTATAGAATATTCTTTAATCAGACCTTCCAAAGGCACAACTAGACCGTATAGGCGATATATGGTCGCTTGATCATCAGACGGACAACATTTGACCAAAGTGATTACAATACCTCCTTCGAACTAGCTAAAGTTCACTGAAGGTAAAAAGCTGCTAGATTGTGACTGTTAACAACAATCATCCCTTACGTTGGCCACGAAAGGTGTTTTCACTGTTTTGTCACTGTTGTGTTATTGTACAGTTTGTTGTTGTTTCACACTTGAGATTATTGGAATGCATTGACAATTTCCTTCCAAGGCAACAGTTGCTCTGAAGAAACACTGCTGACAAGTCATTCTGCAATATTCCAGCACAATTGCAACTCAAGATGGCAGAAATTGGTTTTGGAATGTAAGTTGTTTATTTCAATATTTCCAAATTCCAGGAAATTTGTTGTATAAACTATTAGATAGTCTACTATCAAGTTCATGTTTGCTCTATATATGAGAACTAGCAAAATGTAAACAAAAAATTCCTTAATTAGGTAACTTGGTGAGTACTACACAGTAGGGTGGGACTAGCGCCCCACATTTTGGAAATATTAGGCGGATCAAACCTGACTTTTTTTTGCAAGTGAGGTTGGCATATAAGAGTGTGTGTGTAAAATTTCAGGTCATTCTATTAATATTTAGAGGTGGCACATTTCACTTGAAGTTTATAATGTAAATCCCCATTGGCGAGACCTGAAAAAACGTGAAAAAAGCATGATTTTCCAAAAATGAGACTTAGAATCAATATTTTTCGACCATTCAAAGACTATGGGGGAGGGTTTTGGGAGGGCACTTCAGAACAGGTGTCCATTTTGCTATAACATATATTGTTTGGCCACTATGAGGAGCTAAAATCTCAAAATTTAGGCGTTTTTGAGTCATTTTCGTCATATTCAGCTGATATTGGACATTACATTGTGCAGAGATGAAGCATGGAAAATGCAAAATTATGGGGGTTAGGAACTGCCCTCCCAAAACCCTCCCCCGTAGTTTTTGAATGGTCGAAAAATATTGATTCTAAGTCTCATTTTTGGAAAATCATGCTTTTTTCAGGTTTTTTCAGGTCTCGCCAATGGGAATTTACATTATAAACTTCAAGTGAAATGTGCCACCTCTAAATATTAATAGAATGAGCTGAAATTTTACATACATGCTCTCATATGCCAACCTCACTTGCAAAAAAAAGTCAGGTTTGATCCGCAAACATTGGGGCGCCAGTCCCACCCTAGTACACTGTGCAAAGAAACTTGGTCTCATTGGCTTATTGCTTCAGTGTAGGAAAACTAAGGTTGAGGACATTACTTCAGAATATTATCAGAACTCCTTCCTAGAGATGAACCTAGTTGTTTTTGTTATAACATCTTTACCACTAACTATGTGGACCCTCTGGAGTTATTCTATTCCTGTTGTTCGATTACAATTACAGGTCCAGCACACCTATGTCACCAGAACAGTGCTTCGAATGCTGGAAGGAGATGGTGGAAAAGGAAGATGACATGGGTAAAGCAACTTTTTATAAAATCATTAATTCCCAGCTTACAAAAGTCGTGGTCAAGTGATAGTTATCACATAAATTTACCTCTCAGTGACTTAACCACTTAATTTTCTGGGGGTAATCTTCACCATTTAACCATGTAATTTTCTGGGGATATCTTCACCACTTATTCAAATGATTTTCTGGGGGGTACTCTTCACCACTTAACTACGTGATTTTCTGGGATGTTTTGTCAACAGAAAATCACATGGTTTTGTGGTGATAAAATCACATGGTTGAGGTTTTTGCTTATCGGTTTTCCCCCAAGATGTTCTCCAGGTAAAATTATCTGAGATGCCATTTTTCTGCACCAAAATAACTCTTGTGCTGAAAAAAAAAGCGTCAGTGGTGCTGTGATGGTGCTATTTTTGGTGCCAATGCCATTTTATGGCATCATTGTCATATTGGCACAGAGGGGGCGGGTGGGTATAGTGGTAGTGTGCTGGACTGCCAATTGCTAGGTCCAGGGTTCGAATCCAGCTCTTGCCAGTCACCTGGACCTATGTTGGATGGCTGTTTCAATCATCCTTCGCCTCATTGCCGTGTCCTCCCCCTGTCCTAATTAGTCTACCAAGTGCATAAATACAGGACGTAAAGCCGCCATCATCCATCCATCATATTGGCACAGCATGAAGGAATACATTAGTAATTTTAAATCCAAAAATAAATAGAGAAATTTTAGTAATGCAGTATTGCATATTCTGATATATAAAATTCAAACATTAAGTCTTTGCACAATTTTCAGGTAAAGAGAGGTGGGAGAAATATAGAGCAGTTCAAAAAGGAAAGGATGGACAAAAAATAACTGTGGAACGACACGTTTTCAGGAAGGAGATCTTTGCGAAAAAAGGAGACGACAAAGACAAAGTGGAGATATGCCACGACAACGATCAGAACATCCCACCTCTCGGAATTGGTTTCGATCAGCACCATGAAAATAGCAAAATTCCAGCCCTCTGTTACCATAACAATGACTTCCAGAAGGATAGCAAGTGGGTATAGTGTTCACTCTGTTTGTATCACACTAAGTATAATTCACAGACAACATAGATAATTCACAGACGCCATAGATCTTCGTTGGGGGGGGGGGGGAAATTGGAGCCTTTTTTACATAAATAATTGCTTGCCTAGGTTTGGTGAAATACATTCTTTCTGGGAAGTCTGGAAACAAATTCTGAAGGGGGTATTTCTTAACGCGATATTGTTTGATTTAGAAAAAAGTATTTCCAGACATCTTGTGCTTGAAATGAACAATTATTTCTGGCAATTCTATGAAATTAATTATCTCCCCCCCCATTGAAAGTTCAAAGCTCCCCTCTAACCATACAAAATGGCACATTGCATGAGAGTGAGGCAAATGTTACAAAATTGAGAATTTTCAATATCAGTATATTAAAGAAACTGAAGAAGGTTTTTTGTATAATTGCATTGGCAATCTTTTATGCTGAAGTGTGTCAGTTATAGTTATTCTCGATCTCTTACCTTTCATGCTTGTATTTCAGTCGCCACATGCCATTTCACGCTGCAAGAGCCATGTTTGAAAGGCCGAATGATAAGGTCGGTGTTTTATTAATGTGCTTCAATTTAGGGCAAGTTGCCCTTTCCCTGACAGCATTTTTGTGGAAAAATGGGGGAAAATGAGGGAAAACATTGGGAAATCGGAAGCGAAACTGAAACAGAGCAGGGGAAGAAGAGAAAAGGCAACGGATTTGTTTTGAGACACTATTTGAAGCTTGGAAGTATGACTACATACAGTTTTCAGAAATGTCTGGCTCATGAGCTTAACAAAGCAACAAAGGGGGAGCCACCACTATGAAAACTGTCCTTATCATTCATGGTAAAATTTGATCCATTATCACCCAAAAGTGAGCTACATAACGTTCACTGATCAGACCCACACCAAAAAATTCCTTACAAAATTTAGATAAATATGAGCCTTGTCTGATGAGTGAACCCCATGTAGCTTGCAGTGAAAACTGGCCTTGAAAGTTTGAATCAGGGAAATTTCAAAATGGCCACCATTTGTTATTGCTCTCTGCACATGCTCAATAGGTCTGAGCATGCTCAGTGGAATCAGGTCACTTCCGGGCATGCTCAGTGCCAAATTAGGTCAGAGCAAATTTTCCATTGCATTTCTATAGTGGCCACTACATTATTTCACCGCATACACATAATGCACGACATTAGAAAAGTGTGGGGCTTCTTCTTCTCTTCTTCTTCTTCTTCTTTTTAGTTTCCTGCCTCTGCTAGGTAAACCTCCTCTTCGGAGTAGCTTTAAAATCCGGGGCAAGTGCTTCTGGGAACTGGCATCATCATTAACACCGAATAGTATCTAGATTACTTACGCAGCAAGCGAAAAAAGGACACGAATCCTTGCTTCTCCTGACGACAGGCCTATGCACTCTGCCGAGTTCTACCACCTTGTTTAAAAAGAGATATGTTAAATCAGGATTTCTGCTATTTCACTTTTTTACAATTGAAGACCATAATAATAGGTCTTACTCTATACGATAAGTAACCTCTGGTGAAAATATTAGTCATGTCGGTGCCATAACTGATATTGGTCTCCGCACAATGCAATATCAGTTTAATTCGATACAATCAATATACACTCACCAGCAAAAGAAACGCAACACTTGATTTTGGCTTATGATTTTGCAAAGAATTTTTTTTGACAAAACAGATAATATGGCATTGATCCTTAGATCAACTAGTGTCTTTGTGCCAAAAATCATTCAGCTGTGACCATTTCCTGTCTGCCTTTTTACTGGTTTATCACATTTCAGTTTTTGTAATAAAATATGACATTACCAACAAGTTTTAAATAATGCCTGAAGAGATGATAAAAGCTGAAAAATTAGCACAGCAACTCTACTTTTGAATTTTACAGGACAATTTGAAATTCAGAGTTTTGCACATCTCAAAATGTAGCAGACAAAATGTCCATGGTTCGGGCCCTTAGAATTGAGCTTTGTAATTAAAATTTTCAGACAATTTTGTTATGTTGTCTACGAATTGCCACATCTTTTTCAAAAGTAAAATTCAGAGTTTAAAACAATTTTTTGCGACGACAAAGGCAATATTCTTAAAATCACGTTAACATGACTCGTATGCAGTTTTTAAATTAAAAAAAAACAATATGGATCAAAGCGCAGGATGTTCCAGATTATTGAGTTCAGACACGGACTAAACAGATATGCCAGTAAAAAAGTTCCAGGTCCATACTTCCAAGTAAAGTTTCTCATTTCAGAACTCAAGTGTCATTCTGAAAAGTTCCTACAGGGGGGGGGGGGGCTTTAGTCTAGGACTCCAATAATTCCAGCAATTTTGCCAATATTATTTATGTCTGTGTAAAAATGTTATTAGCCCACCAAAATAGGCAGAACATGTTGTAAGCCAACCAAAATAGGCAGAAAAATGTTTTCCCTGGCTAATAACATTCATGCAGAGAAAGAAATGATAATGCAAAAATTGCTGGAATTATTGGAGTCATAGACTAAAGCTCTCCCTGTAGGAACTTTTCAGAATGACACTTCAGTTCTGAAACGAGAAACTTTACTTGGAACTGTGGACCTGGAACTCTTTTACTGGCGTATCTGTTTAGTCCGTGTCTGGACTCAATAATCTGGAACATCTCGCGCTTTGATCCACATTGTTTTTTTTATTTTAAAATTGCACACGAGTCATGTTAATGTGATTTTAAGAATATTGCCTTTGTCGCCGCAAAAAAAGTTTTAAACTGAGAATTTTACATTTTTTAAAAATGTGGCAATTCTCAGACAACATAGCAAAATTGTCTGAAAATTTTATTTACAAAGCTCTATTCTAAGGGCCCGAACCATGGAGAATTTGTCTGCTACATTTTGAGATGTGCAAAACTCCAAATTTCAAATTGTCCTGTAAAATTCAACAATGGAGTTGCTGTGCTAATTTTTCGGCTTTTATTGTCTCTTCAGGCATTATTCAAAATGGCACCTTTATTTTTGGTGCAACTTGTTGACAAGGTCACATTTTTATACAAAAACTGAAATGTGATAAACAAGTCAAAAGGCAGACAGGAAATGTCACAGCTAAATGATTTTTGGCAAAAAGACACTAGTTGATCTAAGGATCAACACCATAATTATTATAATTAGTTTTGTCCAAAAAAATTTCTTTGCAAAATTATAATCCAAAATCAAGTGTTGCGTTTCTTTTGCTGGTTAGTGTATATAGCTCTTGGCCTAAATGTAAATATTGTTAAATTAATTGTACAGATTATGTTGATTGGTTTCTCACAATTACTCCTTTTACTTTTCAGCCGGTTCAACTGAAGTTGTGCTGTGGCAAGAAGTGACAGTTCCGTCACTGGGAAATATTTGGACGTTTGCCCGGAATTATGAAATTTGTCAAAATTTGTGTGAATGTGTATTTATTTGTTTCTTGTCATGTGGAAGCATTGCAAATATATAGATATAGATATATATATCATATCATGTTTCCTTTTTCCGTTCGCTACACTTTTCTTTTCATTGACACCCACAAGTTTGTTCTTTTAGAATACATTAAAGTGGAAGCAATTGTCATATTAACTGAGCCAAACTAAAAAAAGCGAAACTACACTCATCAGCAAAAGAAATCCAACACTTGATTTTAGCTTAAATTTTTTGCAAATTAATTTTTTTTACTTTTTTGGGCGAACCAAATAGATGGAATTGATTTCATCGTCAACAAGCACAATTGAAGGCCAAAAATCATTCAACTGTAACCACTTCTGCCACTTCTGTCTTTCTTTGGTCCATTTTATCAAAATTTGAAATTTTTCAAAAAATGAAGACCTTCCCCACAAGTTACAACTAAAAGCAGGGCCGGATTAAGGTTGCATGAGGCCCTAGGCTGAACCTCAATGTGAGGCCCCTTGCTGGACTGACATAGCTCTGGGACCCATGCGTAGGGTCGTCCCATTCAAAATCTTGAGATTTTGACATGACATCAGGAGAATTGGTCTATATTGAACAATTCTTATCCTTATACCATTCGACACCTCTGTCAGCCAATCACATGCCAGTATTACAGGGAAATAATTCCCATATTCTTTGTTGTCCAGTTATCCTCTCATGTTTGAGTGTTTGAGCATTTGTCTCACGGTTTAAGCCAGTTATTCACCATGGGATCAGGAATATGTGTTTATCACACCTCGGCCTAAAGACCTCGGGTGATAAATCACATATTCCCTCTCCCGTGGTGAATAACCTTTACATGTTGTTTAAGCCAATCTTTGCACAAAATTGTTGTTTTAGAGACACGGGGTTATTCACGACCAAACTCGGGATGTAGTTTTCAACGTTTTATTTAAAATCCTCAAAAACTCTGTAGAAAAACAGAAAAATACAAAATCAGTAAAACATGTAAAAAAGACTAAATTAATAATGACTATAATTTAGAAATAATTATTTTTAATTAACAAAACCAAATACCTGACATATGAATGACCTATTATGGCTTTCTGCACATGGCCTTCTTTAGGCTTAGTTCACCCTGCAATTCACCTGCACAAGATGCATTCACTTTACTCGCATGTCAAAGTCAAAAATGTTACAATTTAATTATACATGAAACTGTTATTAATTATACAACATTTTACATAAACTGTTCTTAATTATACACCATATATATTTTATCATTATACACCATTTATATACAATAAACCTTTGTACCAAATAACCAAAGAGAAACTTAACTTTTCTATCACTGATGGAACAAGCATGGCTGGGAGCACATGGCATGACATTGCAATTTTATATTTTGCAATTCTAACAAAATTTATCTAGCAGGTAAAATTGGAGAACTGTCAGACAGATTAGACCAACAAGCTGTTGACTCCTCAAAGTTTTCTTCTAATCTGACCTCCCACAATGATTCACTCAACCAGAAACTCACTTAAGGTTTAAATTTAAGGATTGATAATTTAATTAAGCAGTAGAGGGCACTTTTGTCATTGATGACAATAAAGTGCTGCCTCTCTTGTACATTCTTATCAGATTCATAAATAAAATAGAAAAGTACCTCTTACAGTACATCCCAGCTTCATGAAAAGATGTCCTCAGCTTTAGTATACCCAAAAATAACAAACACCAAAAAAGCTTCCAAAAAAAGTTAGTTTATTTGTTACTTAACGACTTCTGTACAGTTTGTGTTAACATTTGACTCACTCAAGATAGCTTGTGTGTATGTTTGCAACACATCATCCGACGCAGCTCCTGAAGGCAGTGAGACTTTAATATCCTCTCGAATAGCAGACTTGGGTAATCGATGAGGGTTGCTGTGCTTACCAGCTGTAGCCCTTGCCGATCTACGAGGTTCCCGTGTGTCTTGTTGAGGGGGTCTTCTATCTGAAACATCCTCTTCCCCTGAAGAATGAAGATCTGCTGGAGATTCGTGAATCGAGGTCACGAGTCGAGGTCACGAAAGGTCACGAGTCGGGGTCACGAAAGGTCACGAGTCGGAATGATCCTCAGGGCCTCAGAGTTTTGACGAAGTCATGCATCCATGTATAGTCGAACCACTACTGACACCAATTCTAAACATTACCCACGAATGTGGGCGTGGGTTCAAATCCCACTTCTGACACCAATTCTAAGACACGGGGTTATTCACGACCAAACTCGGGATGTAGTTTTCAACGTTTTATTTAAAATCCTCAAAAACTCTGTAGAAAAACAGAAAAATACAAAATCAGTAAAACATGTAAAAATGACTAAATTAATAATGACTATAATTTAGAAATAATTATTTTTAATTAACAAAACCAAATACCTGACATATGAATGCCCTATTATGGCTTTCTGCACATGGCCTTCTTTAGGCTTAGTTCACCCAGCAATTCACCTGCACAAGATGCATTCACTTTACTCACATGTCAAAGTCAAAAATGTTACAATTTAATTATACTTGAAACTGTTATTAATTATACAACATTTTACATAAACTGTTCTTAATTATACACCATATATATTTTATCATTATACACCATTTATATACAATAAACCTTTGTACCAAATAACCAAAGAGAAACTTAACTTTTCTATCACTGATGGAACAAGCATGGCTGGGAGCACATGGCATGACATTGCAATTTTATATTTTGCAATTCTAACAAAATGTATCTAAAATATTTTTATACAAATACTGTATTTCTTTACAATATTTAATTTACTACACTATTTTAACTATGCATTTACAAAGAGTTATAAAGAAATGATGTTTAACTCACCAGAAGCACATGTAGTGCAAAGCAGGTAAAATTGGAGAACTGTCAGACAGATTAGACCAACAAGCTGTTGACTCCTCAAAGTTTTCTTCTAATCTGACCTCCCACAATGATTCACTCAACCAGAAACTCACTTAAGGTTTAAATTTAAGGATTGATAATTTAATTAAGCAGTAGAGGGCACTTTTGTCATTGATGACCATAAAGTGCTGCCTCTCTTGTACATTCTTATCAGATTCATAAATAAAATAGAAAAGTACCTCTTACAAATTTATGAAATTTGAAAACTTTTTTTTCATGTAAAATGAAATTTAAGAAAATATTGATCACTCAATTTTCTTCAGACCCACCATGTTGCCATTCAAATGAAAGGTCTTTTTGTGGCCATTTCAAAAATGGTAGTTAGAAATTAACAATTTTTTGCTGTTTTGGCTAAAATTTCAGGCTTCTTTAGCTCCCACTTCTATTTAACTTAGGAGTGCAAAATTTTACATGGGTGCATTATTTGGCAAATGGAAAAAAATAGGGGGTGTCTTGCCCTCTATGGTTAAATTGATGTTTTTCGAACCACCCTACTGGTCAATGGCATTGCTCATTTCGTGATTAAATTGTTTTTCCCCGTCATGTTGAAATAAACTTTTATTTTTTTGACGAAAATCCCACAGCAGGTTCTAAAAGCCCCAGTAAACTTTGAGTATAAAGAAAGTTTTACACTAACTTCTGGACTAAAGTTGCTGCTAAGTGTGCCAGTATTGGATTTTTGTGAGGGGGTGACCATTTTATTTCCGGGGGGGGGGGGGGGGGGGGGGCGGTTGAGTTTTCCTCGACAGGAAATTGTTTATTAAACGATAACCGCAGCTGTATTTATTTGTTTCAAGTGAATGAAGTTCCTGAATAATATTCATTCCTAAATCAAGCAAAGTCTTTTCGAGAAATACCCCGGGAGCACTGCGGCGGGCAGAAATTAATTATTTCAAAACTGCAAAAAAGTAATTTATCAATTTTCCCAAACTGAGCCAGGAATTATTTATTGAAAAGGTCCAATCTCCTCCCCCCCCCCAAAATGATATTAAGTGGTTCCAACCTTCACTTGTGGACCACAATCAGAAATAAGAGGAAAGTTTCAGGATGCCAAGTATTTATTAATTCAATTCGCAATGGCAACATCTTCCAGCAGAATCCTCTGGTTTGATGCGTTACTTGTAGTAAGATGAATAGTAGTAGGAGCTGGAGGGGCTCGCATAGTAGCCGGATGAGTAGTAGGAGCTTGAGGGGCTTGGGTAGTAGCCGGATGAGTAGTAGGAGCTTGAGGGGCTTGGGTAGTAGCTGGATGAGTAGTAGGAGCTTGAGGGGCTTGGGTAGTAGCTGGATGAGTAGTAGTAGCTTGAGGAGCTTGGGTAGTAGCTGGATGAGTAGTAGGAGCTTGAGGAGCTTGAGTAGTAGCCGGATGAGTAGTAGGAGCTTGAGGGGCTTGAGTAGTAGCTGGATGAGTAGTAATAGCTTGAGGAGCTTGGATAGTAGCTGGATGAGTAGTAATAGCTTGAGGAGCTTGGGTAGTAGCTGGATGAGTAGTAGGAGCTTGAGGGGCTTGAGTAGTAGCTGGATGAGTAGTAGGAGCTTGAGGAGCTTGAGTAGTAGCTGGATGAGTAGTAGGAGCTTGAGGAGCTTGAGTAGTAGCCGGATGAGTAGTAGCTGGATGAGTAGTAGGAGCTTGAGGAGCTTGAGTAGTAGCCGGATGAGTAGTAGGAGCTTGAGGGGCTTGGGTAGTAGCCGGATGAGTAGTAGTAGCTTGAGGAGCTTGGATAGTAGCTGGATTAGTAGTAGTAGCTTGAGGAGCTTGGGTAGTAGCTGGATGAGTAGTAGTAGCTTGAGGAACTTGGGTAGTAGCTGGATGAGTAGTAATAGCTTGAGGAGCTTGGGTAGTAGCTGGATGAGTAGTAGGAGCTTGAGGGGCTTGAGTAGTAGCCGGATGAGTAGTAGCTGGATGAGTAGTAGGAGCTTGAGGAGCTTGAGTAGTAGCCGGATGAGTAGTAGGAGCTTGAGGAGCTTGGGTAGTACCTGGATGAATAGTAGTAGCTTGAGGAGCTTGGGTAGTAGCTGGATGAGTAGTAGGAGCTTGAGGAGCTTGAGTAGTAGCCGGATGAGTAGTAGTAGCTAGAGGAACTTGGGTAGTAGCTGGATGAGTAGTAGTAGCTTGAGGAACTTGGGTAGTAGCTGGATGAGTAGTAGGAGCTTGAGGGGCTTGAGTAGTAGCCGGATGAGTAGTAGTAGCTTGAGGAGCTTGGGTAGAAGCTGGATGAGTAGTAGTAGCTTGAGGAACTTGGGTAGTAGCTGGATGAGTAGTAGGAGCTTGAGGGGCTTGGGTAGTAGCCGGATGAGTAGTAGGAGCTTGAGGGGCTTGGGTAGTAGCTGGAATAGTAGTAGGAGCTTGAGGGGCTTGGGTAGTAGCTTGGGTAGTAGCTGGGGTAGTAGCTTGGGTAGTAGCTGGAGTATGATGAGTAGCTTGGATAGTAACTAGAGTAAGATGGGTAGCTTGGCTGATAAGGATATGGGACTGGAAAGCAGACGAAGTATTGCGAAGGTTGGTAATGGCTGTAGAATGGAGGCATGTATGTGTAACTGGAGGAAGATTCACAGCCAGGTTTATTGCTGGAGTAGCTTGGGTAGTAGCTGGAGTAGCTTGGGTAGTAGCTGGAGTAGCTTGGGTAGTAGCTTGAGTAGCTTGAGTAGTAGCTAGAGTAGCTCGAGTAGTAGCTAGAGTAGCTAGAGTAGCTAGAGTAGCTGGAGTAGCTTGGGTAGTAGCTGGAGTAGCTTGGGTAGTAGCTTGAGTAGCTTGAGTAGTAGCTAGAGTAGCTCGAGTAGTAGCTAGAGTAGCTTGGGTTGTAATTGGAGTATGATGAGTAGCTGTTGCTATAGCTGTAGGAGTAGTCTGGGGTTGTGTAGTGATACCTGGAGTGAGAGTAGCTGTTGCTGTAGCCGTTGCTATAGCTGTTGCTGTAGCTGTTGGTGTAGCTGTTGCTGTAGCTGTAGCTATTACTGTAGCTGTTGCTGTAGATGTTGCTATGGCTGTAGCTGTAGCTGTTGCTGTAGCTGTTGATGTAGCTGGTGCCATAGTTGTCTCTATAGCTGTTGCTGTAGCTGTTGGTGTAGCTGTTGCTGTAGCTGTAGCTATTACTGTAGCTGTTGCTGTAGATGTTGCTATGGCTGTAGCTGTAGCTGTTGCTGTAGCTGTTGATGTAGCTGTTGCTGTAGCTGTAGCTGTAGCTGGTGCCATAGTTGTCTCTGTAGCTGTTGCTATAGCTGTTGCTATAGCTGTTGCTGCAACTGCTGCTATAGCTATTTCTGTAGCTGTTGCTATAGCTGTTGCTGTAGCTGTTGCTGTAGCTGCTGCTATAGCTGTTGCTATAGCTGTTGATGTAGCTGTTGCTGTAGCTGTTGCTGTAGCTGGTGCCATAGTTGTCTCTGTAGCTGTTGCTATAGCTGTAGCTATAGCTGTTGCTGTAACTGCTGCTATAGCTATTTCTGTAGCTATTGCTGTAGCTGTTGCTGTAGCTGTTGATGTAGCTGTTGCTGTAGCTGTAGCTGTTGCTATAGCTGTTGCTATTATAGCTGTAGGAGTAGCCTGGAGTGGTGGTGTATGAATCCGAACTCAGGTCATAGCCAGAGTATGAATCATAGTTTGAGTCGTATGACTCATCACTCAAACCGTAGCTGGAGTAGGAGTCATCATCGCTTCGGTAGCTGGAGTAATCTGAATCATCACTCAGGTTGTCGCTGGAATACAGCGAATTGTAGCTGTAACTAGACAGAGTGGCAGCCCATGTCTGAATAAAAAAAATTACAATTTCTCAATAACTCAATAAACAAACTTGGTTCCTAAAATCTTACTTTTCAGCAATTCTCTGTTTTTAGATATATTTTTACATCTCTCAAGGGTCGATTTGAGTGGATGGGTCAAATATGACCAATGGGAAAAATATGGATGCTCACATGACAGAACTTTCAAGCTAGCCTGATTTCAGCAACATAGTTGAGACCAGGTTAAGGTTAAGCCTACTCTAATTCCTACTCTATTCTGTTACTGACATATATGTTAGTGATAAACAGTGGCTTCCCTACAGAGGGCACGGAGGGCACGGAGGGCACATGCCCCCTCCCCCCCCATATTGGACCTGTGCCCCTGGTGCCCCCCGTACAAGAATTTTCCAAGTCTGGCTAAAATATACACATTAGTACGTAGAGTGGATGCCACCCCCCAGAATATTGTGTGCCCCCCAGGCTAGGGTGGGCTGAAAAAAACTTTTTTTAGAATTTCAATATGCCAGTGGTATAGAAAGTTGGTTATGGCCAAAAAATGAAAATTTGTGCAAAAAAAATTTTGTGGCATGCGACGTGTGCCGGGCCACTCCGGCTTTTATGAAAATGCATATTTTCATCCATTTCGCATGCCTTTTTAGACCATTTTTTGGCCTGAGTCAGCTTCCTTGGTTTCAGAAGGCTCAATGGCATACTTAAATCTTCTATGAAGACCATTTTGGATATGAAATGCCATAAACAGGTCCCTGATATTTAAGATATAGCCATTTCTGGGTAAATAATGGGGAACAGAATTAGGCTTTTTTTTTGCTAAAAATTGCACGAAAATATTAAAAATATCGGAATAGACTGCACAAAAAATGATTCTAATCAAATTGCAATTACTCCGTGTCCTCCCTAATGCCCTAAAAAAACACTTCCAGCGCATTACCTGCATCAATTTGTGGTTTCAGTTTCCAGAATAGGGGCAATTCCGTAAAGTCAGATTTACAGATTTGACACTTTAGCAGCTTGTGTAGCCCTACCATTACACCTCAGTTATTTCATTGTTAAATAGGGATGAGGCCAGGTAATAGGGGTATCAGACAAGCCATCAACCAAAGCTCCAAGTGCGATAGGAGCTGAGCTACATGGCGAAATGTCATTGTGTCGAACGTACAGTGTGTGAGTACGTCTGACAAGATGACATTTCGCCATGTAGCTCAGCTCCTATTGCACTTGGAGCTTTGGTAGATGGCTTGTCTGATACCCCTATTACCTGGCCTCATCCCTATTAAACAATGAAATAACTGAGGTGTAATGGTAGGGCTATACAAGCTGCCAAAGTGTCAAATCTGTAAATCTGACTTTACGGAATTGCCCCTATTCTGGAAACTGAAACCACAAATTGATGCAGGTAATGCGCTGAAAGTGTTTTTTTAGGGCATTAGGGAGGACACGGGGTAATTACAATTCACTTGGAATCATTTTTTGTGCAGTCAATTCCGATATTTTCAATATTTTCGTGCAATTTTTAGCAAAAAAAGCAAAATTCTGTTCCCCAACATTTACCCAGAAATGGCTATATCTTAAATATCAGGGACCTGTTTATGGCATTTCATATCCAAAATGGTCTTCATAGAAGATTTCAGTATGCCATAGAGCCTTCTGAAACCAAGGAAGCTGACTCAGGCCAAAAAATGGTCTAAAAAGGCATGCGAAATGGATGAAAAAATGCCTTTTTCATAAAAGTCGGAGTGGCCCGGCACACGTCGCGTGCCACAAAATTTTTTTTTCACAAATTTTCATTTTTTGGCCATAGCCAACTTTCTATACCACTGGCATATTGAAATTCCAAAAAAAGTTTTTTTCAGCCCACCCTACCCCCAGGCGCCCCCCCCACTTGAGACCCCTCAGTTACGCCACTGGTGATAAATATAGGAAAAACGTTTAATCAGGTCTAAGGTAATAACATTTGCTTAAATTGGGTCGAAACTCTGCTAGACCCCATGGCTAACTATGATACATTTTCCTTTGGAACAGTCGGATCGGGTTATTTTCTTGCAAAACTAAGTACACCCTCTCTTCCGATCCTTCAGCTTCGCGCTTACTTTTGCAAGATTATTACCCATATCTAGCATAAAAACCCCTTGTACAAATTCAATGGCGATGTAAATGTAGTAGGAAACCTCAATAGTATGATACAGGCTTCGTTTCAAGTATTCATGCAATATCAGTGAATTCAGTGATGTTATAGCCAATACCATGAGACAACTTCAACATTGTCTTCAACCATCAATGACAAATCATTGAAGGGTGTACTTACTTTTAAGAGCAACTGTATTCAAATGCATATAAATATATACTACCTGGGTTGTAGCTGCCAAGCACAGCAAGAGCACCGCAAAGTTCAGCTTCATGGTCTGTTTTGAAGTTGTTCCGGCTTGTGAACCAAGCTACTGAGACAACAAATTCTGCTTGTTATATACCATCCATGGCGGAACTCCCTGTTTACTATCGGGCAGCTGTATAATATTAATGAAAGTTTTTGGAGATTAAACTCATTGGTCAAAAGCAACTAGGGGATGCAGCAAGAGTGAATGATATTTAATTTTCTACAAGTCTGGTCTCCTCCCATATGAATTTATGTTGTATGTTTTGCTTCTTACCGAATATGACAAATTTAGGTTCAGAACCATATTCGGGCTCAATCAAAAATCATAAAAAGCTGATATTTGATGCCCGAATTTTTGCTTCCATTGTATAGTAATCATGGGCCTGGGATATTATTCATGGATATTGTGCACTCTAAAAAATGTCGGGACAAAATTAAAAAAATCCATGTTGGTTTTTTGCATTGAAATTTGGTTTTTCAAAAAAACATTTTGAATCTAAAAAACCAATTTTGTCTGAATTTTTTTAGAGTGTATTGTGAGGAACAGATTTTTCAAGCAGCTTTTCCATTTCTTTTGTGAGTATGTGAGTTGACTCCTGCGAAACTACTCAATTGATCTAGATTTCTTTTGGCATGAAGTGTTTAAATGCCCTACACAATACCTGATTAAATTTTGGTAGCTGTCAGACATTTTAGTGGACTACAAATAGTCGCTTCTCGAAACCAAATCGAGGATCAGAAATATGCCGATGATTAACAACTTATGTCATTTAAGCCAAACATCACAGATCAAGAAATAGCAATTGAGAAAAGCATTGTGGAAATTAGAAAATTTCTCCACGAAAACAAGCTTTCATATAATGGTGACAAAATAGAACTTCTCTTGATTGGCACACCACACCAGCTGAATAAACTCCAAGTGTCATCCATCAAAAATGATGATTTTTCAATCAAAACGGCAAAGAATGTCAGAAATTTAGGTGTGACCATGGACAAAAACGTGACGAGGGAGAAGCAAGTTAACAAAATGTGCCGAAATGCCTACTTTACTCTGCAAAATATTTCTACACTCGGAAAGTCTATGAACAAAGACAGAGTCAAAACGGAGTAAATGCTTTGGTCAGACCTCACCTGGTCTATGGAAATGGCCTTTTGTATGGCATATCTCAGCATTTAGTGAAAAAACTTCAGGTGGCCCAAAACTCAGCGGTTCGTCTCATAGAGAGATTAAAACAGCATAATCATGTGGGACCACACAGAATGCAACTTCATTGGCTGCCCATTTCTGCCAGAATGTAGTGTAAATTGATGACCACAACCTGGAAGGCATTAAAGAGCCAAGCTCCACTGTACATTCAGCAACTCATCTAACTGAAACCCAACCAAGATCACAACCTGAGGAGCAACAGTAAAATTTCATTGACAGAATCAGCTTCAGACAGCCACAATAAATTTGGAGATAGAGTCTTCTCTTTTGCACCAAAACTGTGGAACAAGTTGCCAGGAAGTTGAAGACTCTGGATTCTTTCAATAGAAAACTAAAAACCCACTTGTTTAAGGCATTTTACAAATAACAGCCAACTCACACAAGAGCTTTTGTGCAGTTTACTAGAAAATGTTCTATATAGCTATATAAATTACTATTATATTTATATTTAATATTACAAAAAAAAAGAAAAAGAAAATAGGCCACTACCGGTATATAGATAGAATCAATTTGTCTCTTTGCAATTACTGCAATTACATAAATGGGACTAATATCAACAAATTATTACTTTCTTTTATTTGTCTGAAAAATTAATTGTCTGATAAATATGCAGAATCTCAGGAGAACAGGTCCTCCCTGGATATTTAATGGTCCCCTTAATAGGAATCTGGCTTATAAAAAGAAGACAGAAGTGGGACCACAGTTTACTATGCCCAAATAAATCGTAGTCATTTGGGAATATTAATGGATATTTGTTGATACCATGCATTGGCAATAGGCAATGCCCGATTGTGTGGCATTCAGACATAATATCCATTTAACAATTCACTCATTATCACTCCCTGCTCTAAATGTTGACCTATGCACAATGAGCGGTAAAATTATATTTGGAAAATATATTGAGCCCAATTCACTCATTATCACTCACTTTGCCAAAAACTAGTACAGACCAGAGGATAGAAACCTTGAAAAAAAGCTGCAATAGTTAGAATGAGTGATAATGAGTGATTTGGGCTTGTGCCAAAAGGACTTATATTTTGCCCGAAGGACTCTTCGATATTTAAAAAAGAATAAGTGATCACTTTGGGAAACTCATGGCCAAAGGAGTCGTAATGCCAAAAGAAATCACTCAGTTAAGACAGTCCTTGAAGCCAATATAAAGCCCCAAATGATTTTTTTACAAAAAATGCACCCATACACAATGCCGCAACTGGTAAAGTGTTACAGCCGGTAAACGTGATATGCAAAAAATGAGTGTTGCTTCACACAGGTTTTTGCATTCCATGTTCGTGAGTCATAATAGCCGATAAAGTGTCATATTCTGATTCTTCTCTACATTCAACATGGGAAATATAGAGGCTATTTGATTAGTCATGATCAAGAGAAGGCCATTTGAATTGTCATAATTGATTTTAGAGCAAAAATCAGATGCACCAACAGGCGGGATTAGCCTCACTGTAATTGTAGTTCCTCCGTGGCCTAATGGTTAAGAGTGCTTGTTTGCACAACCACTGGCTCTGAGGGCGTGGGTTCGAATCCCACCCCGGAACTCAATTTAGTCCGAGCCCATGGGACATTAAATGGAGGTGGGTTGTATCCAGTGTTCTATGCTGGGGCAACTGAAAGACCCTGGGCATCCCTGAATTAATAGGGTATGTACCAGACTCACAGTCTTCTCATCTCATCATCATACAGCGATCGCCTGCCTCGATATATCCCAGCCCACTAAGGTGCTGCTGAGGCGTAAAACACAAACAAACAAAAAGCCTCACTGTAAAGTCAACCCCACCCTATGATGAGAATTATTGAGCAACTCCCCAAGTGAAGGCTTGCTGTTGTGCAAACTTTGTTATGCAATCAATATTAAACTAAATAAATAATTTATGATAACCTGTTTAAATATTTACTGGACATCAGATCTTCCCTGGTCAAACAGGAATTATCTGAACTAATACTAGTAATTGGACACCTGTCCCTATTTAATTGATATGCTTATTTTGTTGTTTATGTCTTTCTCTTTATTCTTTTTTTTATTATCAGTTAAGTTATTGTTTGAAATATCACAAAATTTCAAAAAGGTTTACATCTCCTTCACCATTTATGAGCTAGATCTGCATGATGAATGACTTTCAGACAGATTGATTCCTTTATACAGTAGACAAAGAACGAGTGCTTACAGAATAGGACTGAAATGTTCCTTGTAAGGTCACAACCCTTTCCATGCCATGTTACCTACTATGACCACTATGACTCTATGAGTCATAAGCAATTTAAGGGGGAGGTCATAGCCTATACTTCCAATGCAGTCTAAACAAGTGACCAACTGACTATCAATGAGGTCACAAGTTGCTCAATGACAAGTTTTTAAAAGGCTTATTACAAAGTGTTTGATAGGGCTTATTGTAAGGTCATTGATGGCCACCAGCAGCGTTTCTGTAAGCACTCGTTTTTGGTCTACTGTAAGTGACAAGGTAAGGTAATAGGCCGCTGTCAAGAAGATGTATAAAAACTAGAATTTGGTTAAGTAAGCATTTGAGTTATGCGGCAAAAAAGGGCTTGACCAGAGCAATCCATCAGACAACAACCATGAGTGAAGTCACTGATAGACATTGGCCTGTAATGGTACATAATTATCAAGAGTGTGAAACTAGGAATGTAAGCAAAAGGCCTTTGGATTGACCATTATATTTGACAGTGATTTAACAAATTTTTCCACAATACCTGTGGCGTTTCATTATCTTTTCAGTCATCCCTCACCATCTAGCACACTAGTTGGAGCTCACTCATCAGTAGTCCCATAAAATCCATGAATGTTTACAGGTAGTTCCATTATCGATAGTGATGGGCCTCAATCAGGGTCACTGGTTTACAACCGGGTCAAGGCCTCACACTAGTCATTTGACTATCAAGTTTTAAAATTACCAAGGAGGTCTTGTCAGGCAATTGACAAGTGCTGCCCTATCTTGTACCAGTGACCCTGATTGAGGCCCATCACTATACACAATACAACTACCTGTACAAATTCATGGATTTTATGGAACTACTGATGTGTCAGCTCCAACCAGTGTGCTAGATGGTGAGGGATGACTGCAAGGATTATGAAACACTGCAGGTAGTGTGCAAAACATGGTTAAAACATCATGTTCAGTCCTCAGAAGTCCTTTTGTTTACTTTTTTTAATGGAGTTGTTTCTGACTCTTATTTTGGATAGAACTAGAACTCATATCGCGAAGCGAAATGAAAGAGGTCGCCCTTCAACTTGGATGGCACTATTTATCTTTATTTATAGACAGACAGACAGACAGACAAATTCTTTATTGACCTGTGTAAAAAATATACACCCAGCCCTATATGGGCTTACAAGTCATCAAAATAATTCAAAAGTAACTTTAACAACAAATTTTCTGGAAACTACAATATTAAAACATTTACAATCACATATTTACAATATCAAAACATTTACAATCACATATTTACATTATTTAAACAACAAACTTCTTCTTCTATGGAAAGCTTTAAACAAATATTCTGCAGTAAATTTAACTAAATCCTTGGACATCAACAACTTAAATTTTTCTTGCAATGATAAAAAGTAAAAATCTACACAATAATCTAAAACACGAGTTAAAAGTAAATTACGTAAATCGTTATAAGTATTACAATGGAACAAAAAATGATTTTCATCTTCTAGAACATGATGGGAACAAAACTCACAAACTCTATATTCTAATGGTATATCATTGTAACGTCCTGTCTCTATTGCTAATGGTAAAACACCGAACCTAAATTGTGAAAGAACAGACAAATGACCTCTATCATAAATTTTATATACATAATCCTCAGTACCAAATGTAGTTTTAAATTCTCTGTAAGTTCTTAATTTTGGCATGTTAGTTACTTGATTTTTCCAGTTGGTTTTATAAATTTCCATCAGTTGACGTTGTGCATTTTCTAGGTTAATAGGTAAATTTTCTACAAAATTTTGAGTAAGATTCAATTTAGTGAATATTTGTAAAACCTCATTACTCCAATTTCTCTTGTTAATTTGTTTATCAACTTCAAACACTTGCTTTGTCAGTCTGTTTTCATCCATGTAAACAAGTCTATTCCAAAGACGTAGTATTTCAATATGACGTCTAGTTTTTGAATCAATCCATCCCATATCGCCTTTAAAAGCATGTTTCGGGGTAAAACTATTCACACCTAGAAAAAATCGTATTGCCCTATTTTGTATTGCTTCAGGTTTAGAAAAGTCTTTGTAGCCCCAAACTCCCGAACAATAATCCATATAGGTCTACTCATGAATGCAGCTAAAACAGCCTTGACATGAAATGGTGCCTTTACCAACAGCCACATTTTTCATAATTGTTCAAATAACTTAAGTCACATAAGAGGATTTTGCTCCAAAATAGAAAATTTCCGTCTTCAGTGTCAAATCAGCGGTCTGTGCAAACCAAATGAATAGGCCTACCTGAAAGTCGCTTTGTTGCTCTAGAAATTTGGAAAGAGTGAGAGACTTGGAGAGATGTTCACTCGTGGGGAAGGGAAGGGGGTTAGATTCAGACTGCCATCTTGATGGCCCTCTGCCAGGGATAGTGCCGTGATACTGTCTACAAGTGGACTGCTCTTGCATTGCCACAGAACATAGGCTGTCTTGTGTTGCCACCTAGTGAATAGTGTGCCATTCAGCGAGCTCCTGCGAGCAGTCCACCAACTTTCGACCAGAAGAACACACACAATTTTGTCTGGAAGACACCGGGGCTGTTTCTGAGTGTGCTGATGGCCTTGTCTACTTCCGTAGAGAATGTGATTGCCGAGTCTGACTCTGGTATACATCAATGTTGGATAGAAATTTTGTGAATGTGCAATGAAATTGGAACTATTTCTTGGGACAGCAATGCTCTAGCATAGGAAATCAACTTTTGTGCCAGGTGGCAGCAGCATGCAGTTCTCAGTTTCACCAGACTGGCTGTGATAAGTATTGAATCCCTCAACCTCAGGCAATACCCTAGCATAGTAGAATTGCTCTCCGGTTGGCAACTTTGTTGCGTCAAATATTGTAAACTTATTTGCACATACTTTGCAGGAATGATCGTCTTGCACGGTTTGTGGACATCATTAAAATGATTAGAAATAATTACGAAACCAATGAGCAACAATGGAAATGGTGATTGATGGGTATGGCTTAAGTTAGTTAAGTAAACTTAATCATTTAATCAATATGATTTACCACAAGTTTGGTTTCATTATCTTTGTTCGATGGTCTTTTTTAAATAAAGAAACTTTACTGCTATTAAAAACACATACATTAGCAAGCGAGTTGACCAAGGAACGACAGACATAATTGCAAAATCGACAAATAATTCCGTGTTTTGGATTTTAGACTGTAATTGTTGGAATAACTCATACGTTATTACCTGTGTGATGCGAAGCATCAACATTTCATTGCTTTCGAAACCAAACTAGTTGTCATTTCCATTTCGTGATATCACCAGGAGTTTTCACTCATTGTTTCTCCCTTCCCAGCCCCATTAATTTGGAGAAATTCTTTCAATGGATATATATTATTTTTCATTTTATGCAAATTTGTGAACAGCACATAATTGACATTAGCTGAATCATAGTTGTAAATATTACATCAGTTTAATAAGCCAAAAAAAAAAGCACAAGTTCATCACAGATTCAACTCGGAGATACTTTTAAAGCAGTTGCCAAAACAATGCCACGGAGCAGCCTAATTCTTTTGGATATTTGTACATGTTATTTTATATGTTTGACTTTCCAGCAATATTGTATGGCAGGTAAGAGGGCAACCATTACTCATCAGGTATTTAGGGGGAGGGGAGGCTGTTAGTTTCCTTCACAGGAATTTACACCTCTGCTCATAAATATGGAATACTTTTTTGGAAAAAAGTGTCAAATAAAAGTAAATTTCAGAGTGTGAATGCAAGCTAGGTCCATTGTAAAGGTCAAGTCATTTTCTCTAATCACTCTTTGAAAGCCTCAACTACATTTTTTGCAAGAATTATAAATTTTTGGTTGAATGCACTTCACCCTAAATAATCCCCTGAACTTCCATCTTTCGTGCTTCAGTAACTGGAACTTTTCCTGGGGTTAACGCTGCAGCATGCGTTTTAAAGAACAGCATGTTCTTCCCTTTAGTGGTCATTGGACGTAGTTACAATTGAGTCAGACCATCATGTGCTCCAGCAAGAAGTTGCTAAATTTGTCAATTTCAATGGAGAATGTTGAAGTATTCCATATTTATGAGCAATGGCGTATTAATTTCACATGAACATCAGATTTGATCATTTCTCTCAAGCATGTGATATCCAAAGAGATTCCTTTCCAAATCAAAGAATATTTTCAGGAAAGAATTTTTAAAAAACTATTTCAAGACTTACTGGAGAGAATTACTTATTTTTTAAAAACAAAAACTACACTGTAGGCAAGCTATTTATTCCTAAATCTCCCAGAAAGACCTATTATTTTCTTAACTAAAACAAAGCAAGCTTTTTGTTTCCTTTCCGGAAAAAAATAAAAAAATAAATTGATTTTACAGGTCATAGGGGCCTTGGGCCCAAAATGACACTATCATCATCATTAATTTTACCAAACTAGGCAAAACATTGTTTATTAAAGAAAAACTCCAAGCCTCCCACCCTTGATATCCCTGTTAGCGTAGCAAAATTATTTCATGAGTTAAGGCAATGCATTTTAATCAGTTTGAATATGCAATTTTGCAATATTTTTGATTAAATAAACAATTCAACATCATTAACCAAATTTACACAAATGTCTTTCAGGCGAACATATCAGCAGTGTCCAAGGTGATATTTTCAAACTTCTTGACTTCAACGCAAGGGAGACGCCCATCATCATCTTCTGGGCAAAAGGCCCCAGCGACGTCAAAATTTATTTCTCCTCCACATCTCAAGAAGGTTGGAACCATCCTCACGCCTGGATTACTCTAGGTGGTGCCAATAATACCCGGACATGGATATCGCTGAATTATGCATCAAATCAATCATATATAAACCCAACCTCAGTTTTGAGCAGTTTCGAGTATCGTCCATTTTGGACGAGTTGGAAGAATCGCCTTATTCGTGTGGGACAAGGTGTACAGGTTGGAAATAATACATTGACTTCTTTTAAAGTAAGCTTTGATGTGAAGTACCTCTATATCAGTTCCTTTGCATCGATTCAGATATACTTCAAGTTCTACAATGGTAAGCTGAATTTACATGTAAATGTACCATGACCGGCCAGCATGGCATTGTTCTGATGGATTAATATGAATATATATAGTGTAAAGTACTTATAATTTCTTATCGTTTTCAATTCTCTACTTCAAAATATACCCTCCCACAATGTTGGAGTTCTCGAGGCTGGCCTCGTTCTCAAAGCTGGCCTCAGGGCCATATTTTGATGGTCTGGGCCTTGGTATAGTAGTAGATGCCCAATCCTTGGCCTTGGCTTGGTCTTGGGTGTCTTTGGGCCTTTGTTGGAGGCCTCGAAACTGGCTTTTCTTCGAGGCTGGCTTAGAGGCCACATTTCGATGGCCTTGGTTCTGGCCTCGGAGGCTCATGCCACAGAGGAGATGAAACACTAATCAGAAGTTTGATTCTGTGCCCGGGATTCTGTGAAAGTACTTCTTCCTGCTGCAATGCATTCTGGACAACTTATTCTGTGACATCACAGATCATACTGTCATAGGTTGCAATTTGGTGTCATATATGGTGATGTCACCTGGTGTGAAGCCTGCACCAATCACAAAGCAGTAAAATGTAAACAGAAAGCACCTAGTGTATGAAATGAGAATTCTCGGAGCCTTGTTGCAGCTTCTCTTAGTATATATACTATAGTACCTTCAAGCACATGGGGTCTTCGTGGCTCATGCCTCGGTCTTCGCCTCAGTATCCGCCTTGGATGTCCTGGCCTCGACTACAAGTAGTCTACAACACTGCCCTCCTGCCACCAGAAAAACAAACACTATAGGGTGAAAGCACAGTAAGCGCCTCAATATTTGGCCCCTATGACCTAAGAATTATTTTCATCAGAAGTGCAAGTGTAGTACATCAATTTGAAGCTACTAATGTATAGAATACAGAATTATGTTTGTCTGATAAATCAAGACAGGTATTTGCTGGGCTGCTATGTACTACATTATGAAAGTTCCATGAAAATCTAGGTTTTTCTGCTGAAATGGACCATTGGCTTTTCGACCGTTTTCGCTGATGTGATATGGACAGTTTGCATATACTGTGACAAATTCAACTTTTGAGCCTTGTCAGCATTCACTAAAATAATCGAAATTTGTCACTAAACATGGTATCCCTGCTTTATTTGTGACATACCAGACCACCAAACATCAGTCCTCAGACTAATCTGAACACTTTTGTGGACGTAATGGACGGACATTTACACTTTTTAGCCTGGTGTCCAGTGTATTAGTTAAATTCATTGTGTTTTTAAATTTTTTCATTGCATACATAGGTAGAGAGAGATAGACATGCATTTCCATGCCAGTTGATGTGTTACCTGGTCTTTAATTCATTTAAATTACCAAAAAATGGGTTGTGGACGTAATGGACGGACATCGATTTTAGCCATTAAAGCTTCTTGTATCTTACAATCATCAGTGGCCATTGGAATTTTTTTCCTGAAATTCATTAAACCAATATCATATCTAGGCAAAAGCACCAAATTCAGCTAATTATTGCATAAAAATACCCTCCAGCCAGCCTTTTGAACCCCTGACTGTAAATTTGCAAAAATATGGTTACAAGCAGACCTTTCCTTTGGACGTCATGGCTGCCATAATCATCACATTGAAAAGTCAGCCAATGGTCCCTACAGGAGGCCAGGGAGGTACAGTAAACAGATAATGTCACCGGCAGTATGTGAACTAAATATTAGGCTACAGCATTGCTGCAATAGACAGTGCTTCAGAAAAAGGGCCACTGGTTACATGCCAATATTGACAGATTATACCCACTTTAAAGGTCTGCCCAGAGCATGGTTTTAGTTGTATGCTCATGAAAAATGCCTAAATTTCTCAGATTTACTTGTTTATCAAGCTTAAATACTGCATTGTTTCTTCTTTATGCCAGAAATTGGTTTCTAGGACCCTAGATTTACTTTTATCTGATCAAAACGCAATTGAGGCCTTTACTGTGCTTTCACCCTATAATGAACTAACTACACAAGAAAAGAGTTTGTCAGTTTGATTTAATATTTTTCCTTTTTCTGCTGTTGAGTTATATTATTACTACAGGTTTGGATTGCCTTTTTCAGCTCAATCTCAGGAATGTGGACCAGGAGATGGATGTGATTTTGGAAGCCAATTTCCGATACTCAAAATGACCGATGCGGACCATAAAGCAATCAATGATGAAGATCCCGACTCATGTGTCATTGTAAGCTTGCTGAAAATACTTCTCATTGCTTAGTGAATATTGCATGACCAAGCTTTTAAATGTAATTGCACAGAAAGACAAGAGATTTAAGTAAATATAATGGCTCGTAATCAACGGTAAACAGAGATGATTGCGGTATTACCATAAAATGACACAGTTGTCAAGTTTTTTGAAGTTGTTAGTCATGCCATTATGTGCATTATGCTATTATTTTCAATTACAATCTTGCTCATAAATATGGAATACATGTACTTTAGCAGTCTCCACTGAAATTGTTAACTTTGGCAACTTCTGCCGGATCACGGTCCGTTACAATCGTGATTACTTCCAATGGCCGTTGTAGGGCAGAAAATGTCACCATTAAAGGTTCATGTAACAGACAAGTTTGGAGGCCTAGAAAGGTGGGGAACAGCCTACCAAAAATTTTGAATTCTTGCTAAGATAGCAGGGAGGATAACAATAGACATTTACAGAGGATCTGGCTATCATAAAAACTCCAATATTTACTTTTATTTGGTACTTAAAAAAATCGATATACCCTATATGAGCAAGAGTGTACTTTTTTCTCATATTAAGGATTATAAGTTGTTTTAATGCATTCATCGATGCTTTTCTTTAAATATTCAGGTGACACACTCTGACCCAATTTTGCTTCTGCCGCTGCTGATCCAGAACTTCACTGCCCCGCTGAAAATCAAGCTGATGCTGAAGTCAGTGCCCTCTTGTGAGAACTCCAACATTGTTTTCTTTGATTTCTCGATGCACGAATGTCAACTGGTCAGTGAGGATGCTCAGGACGGAGCTGTCGCCTGTGTCTACAGTTGCACAGACACTTGTTCAACGAGGGTCACTGTTGGATTTGGGAAGCCATGGAACTAGATCAGCAGAGCAGAGCTCAGTATCCATCCAACCTTTCCTTGTGCAATTGCTGCGTCAATGACGCAGCACGCTCTGGAGGGCTTAATATCGGACGCAGCACCTTCTAACTGGTACCAATGTTTAGGAAATTTAATTTCCTACATTTTGAGCTAAGTTTCGGCTCTGTACGACCATTCTTTCTATGTCAAAAGTGCGTCCGAAGCACACGAAGTCAATGTCCGAATTTTTGTTGACATGTTCTTTTTCCTGGCATTTCTAAAAAAATCGGCCCGATAAAAATATTTCAACTATTCAACATGTTTTCTGATGGTAAAATCTAGATGTTTCCATTTTTTTTAGATTTTTCAAAGCCTCAAATCACCCCAAAACCATGCCCTGAAGATTCTGTTATTTCACCCAAGGAAAGATGGCGATGGCCCAGACCTGAGTATCCAGACCTACCATGGAACAGGCCTGCTGAATGGACTCTCTGCGATATCGTCCTCATCTGAAATACTCCCAGTGGAGTTTAATATATGACAGTAAAACCATTACTTCTATGGCAGTTGCCGTTAAAACAACGATGCCCACCGTTAAAACAATTTTTTGTATAATTCATGATTCATGGTTGCTGTAGTCCAAGAGACTCAGCTGGTTTTGCTGTGTGGGCAGGCAGTGGCGTCCCTATTGGGGGGGGGGGGGCACGGGGGGGTGCATGCCCCCAATATTGGACATGTGCCCCCCAGGTGCCCCCCTATGAACCTCTCAACCTTGGCTAAAATATACAATTAGTGTTATTGGTGCCCCCAAGAGAATCGCGTGCCCCCCAGGTGCCAGCCCCCCCCCGCGCGAGACCTCCTAGTTACGCTACTGGATGCAGGAGAGAGGAGGGATGGGGATACATCCCCCCACCATCTGAAATGTTTTACAATTTTAAGTTAATTATATGAGCACAGCATCGTGTTTTTTTGAGGGATATGCGTTCCATGATGCGATAATCCAATAGACCCCAACCCCCACCGGAACTTTCCGGTTCACCCATGATATGTAAATAGATTTTGATAGATATACATATATAACATACATGTATATAATTATGTATATATTGTCGTATTGCCGTGACGGTGACAGTGTTGGTAGATTGTAGATTCTACCATCTATGAGAACTGGCCTGGGGTGTTTGCAACAATCTTAGAGTGGGTCGGGGCAAGAAGCCCGGGTTAGGTGAGAGGCCCCCACAGGGTTATATCTAAACTTACATTTTTGGTGCTTTTTCTTATTGATAGGATTGAAGCTAGAGGCTCTTTAGACGTCACAAATTTTCAGGGCAAACAGCACCAAACGATAGAAGTAATTAAAAAAACAAAAAAAGTGCATGGTTTTTGTAACTTTGATTAATTCTTTGAAAGTGGTTTTCAGATATAACTTTGGAAATTTTTAAAAGAATAATGGATATCTGCATTGCTTCACTTTATGACCATTACATAAATATGATTTGGATCATATTTTTTGCATTTTAGCTCAAAATATAGAGGTCAAATTAAAATATGTGACTTTTGGGCGAGAGGCCCCACATGGTATGGTTCATGAGGCCCCCCTTCACTGGGGCCTTGAAGCTGCTTCAGGAACCATTTCATAATGTGTACTTTACCTTAAATCTTGATAGAATAGCTAATTGAAATTGAAAAAAATTTGGCCAAAATTAAAACGCTCAAAAAATATTAAAAAATAAATGTATGAACAGAAAAATTCTGAAATTCAGAAAAAGTTAATATAATGCCTGAAAAATGGCAGAAGAACCCCAACAAACTTTCAAGCTGAATGCGTTCGCAAAAAAATTGCCATAGGATTATAATAGGGGGGCTTATTGCCCGATGGGTGGGGTGAGAAAGCCATTTTACATTTTTTACATAAAGGGCCGTAACTCCTTTATTAAAAGTGGTAGACATTTGTTTCACTAGTTATAAGTAGAGTCAAGTGATCCCTTCCTGACAACACAAGTATTTAAATAATCGACCACAAGAAGTAGGAAGTTAAGGGGGGGGGGCTGCTCTATGCATTGCCTGAGTGTGGTTGTTTAGAATATTTTACCATATCAATAATCTTAATTGAGAATATTAATATTGTTTTTTTAAAGTGATAATGATCATTGTAACTTTGACTTTCCCACTTTTCACCGAAAATTACAAAACGGGTGTTACTTTCGATTTTTTTTATTGAAATAATGATGTGCACTTATTAGAAGTATCTGTCCATATCATGTGAACTTCATTAAAATATAAAAATTTAAAGCGCAGTGAAACGAATAATTTCTGTTATCTTGACTGGAAAGTGTTCTGGTAAGTTTCAGAAATAAAGGTATATTTACAATTGTCAGGTTTACAGGATTCTATCCAGAGGGATTCTATCTATCACACTGACATCTTCTTGTCTCATAAAATGACACCCTGCCTGTTCATGCGTGACGGGAGTTAGGTCATAAACACATATTATATATGTGATCAACAAGACCAAAGCTAAACAGGATTTTTATTTTATTTTAATTTACATAAAAATCAAACGTTGTATTTCTTTTTGGTGAGGGTAGTGTGAAATTAATTACCATTGAACACTCCAGTTAAAGTGAAGAAACGGTTCATGTGCATTTCCTTGTTATAACATATGAAAAAAAGCATGTTATTTGTAAGTGGATGAAGGGTAACTTGAATCATATATAGATCCGTAAATAATATCTTTTAGATGTACTAAGAACGAATTTTGTAAATATATAAATTTAACTTTTCTTTTCTTATTTATATGCTTGCTATATTGATAAATTTAATAACTATATTGGTTAAAATATAATTATTGTTTAAATATATTTTTGTGTTTGAATCGTTGTATCTGAAATGTGTATTTACGACAAATAGGGCTTTTCTGACCTGTCATTATATTAATAAAATTCATTTATTCATTAAAGCCAACACCTACCATGTAAAGATTTCGGTAATTACACGAATATTTATAAGGCCAGACATAATTGATCTTTGCTTCTCGGATTTTCCTTAGGCACTTTTTCAAGGCTCAGTCGGTAGGACAAAAAAAAGAAGCTGTAATCTCAATTTTTCATAATGTCAATTTGATGAAAACTGTGGGTAAACTCAATTATTCACTCTAAAAAATTTCAGACAAAATCCTTTTTTTAGATTCTACATGGTTTTTTGAAAAACCAAATTTCAATGCAAAAAACCAACATGGATTTAAAAAAGAGCCAACATGGATTTTTTAAAAAAATTCATGTTGTTTGCATTGAAATTTGGTTTTTCAAAAAACCATTTTGAATCTAAAAAACCAATTTTGTCCCGACATTTTTTAGAGTGTTATATATACCTTGGCAGAAAATCTGTAGGGTTGATCGATCAGAGAATCTAAAAATTTCACGTGTCTGCCTTAATTAATGTAAAGCGTCCAATGAATGTCTCAAAGAATAGACCTACAAATGATTATTATGCAGGCTGCATGAAAAGCTATATCAATGTTGTGCTAATTGATTGGTGGCAAGCGCATCACTGCCGACTGACATATGGAATGGATCTTCTGAGGATGAAAGCGCAAATGTTTCAGCTGAAGGAAATTAATTTCTTAGCTTGGTTTGCATCCAATATCTGCAGTGGAGGTAGGTTTTACTTTTAAAAATGCTGTGTCCATATTCACTATTAGTATCAGGGCATAGCTATAAACTACAGCTTGTTTCCCAAGCAAAAGGAATGTATTGATGTTCCTTCATCATCTTCCTTGTAGGGGCTTATCATTTATAAGCGTATATACAGGATGACATGGATCATTATGGTTATGTGACCATTGACCTCAGTGTTACTTTTAAAAGGAATGGTAGCTAGATCAGATAGATTTTAAAAATTGTGCGCATACACTCTATAGATCTATGGGATCTGTGCTTTCTAAAAGTGAAAAATATAATAGGTTTTTGTTGCCAAGATTAGGGGGCCCATTTAATCTGAAGGGGGGGGGGGGGCTTGGAGTTTTTTTAAATAAATAATTTCTTGCTCAGTTTTGGTGAAATAAATAAATTCTTGAAACAAGTAATTTATGGTGGGTTTTTTTCTTAACAAGGGGTTGCTTGATTTAAGATTGAATATTTGGGGACTTCACGCTCTTGAAATACACAACTTCTGCTGCCATCACCATGAAATAAATAAATTCCCGCCTAGGACTCCAAGCTCCCCCCTGGATATTTTATGGTCCATTCATGAAGTCATGTCTCCAAAATTTTGGTAACTACAGGCTACTGAAGAAAGTATCACATGCATTAGCCACCAAAACCAGCAGAACACCTTTCTGTGTGCGTGTACAACACAGATTTTTTTTTTTTCAAAGGAATCAGCCACTGAGATTTTTTTAGCTTGCATGACACATCAGCAGGTCGCATTACTTCAAATAGGTCAAAATAAAAATATTCTGAGTAATTTTTTTTTCAACTGCCACCTCATCCTGCCATTATAAACAGGAAAATTACCCTTAAAAAGTATACTATATCGATCTTAACATGAACCTGAGGCTATGTGGCAGGTAATAAAAGGTTTTAATGTCTTAAAGTAGGCATTTCTATGAAATAAACACCCTTAGAAAAACTCCAAAGCCCCTCTCCTTGTTTCATGAAAATATTACATAGACAAGGATGTGTAAAAAAAAATAAATTCTGTTATGTAAAACTACCTGTTTGGATATTAGTATGTTAATTGCTACATGCATAGTGTGCATAGTGTGCATAGTGTACATGACAACATGTTTTAAAGTACTAATGGTGTGTGATGTCAGACCTGAAAAATACTCCTCCCCCCACAAAAAAAAAAAAAAATCATGAATCTGCCACTGGTTTGCTGTGTTCACTTGAACTTTGCATCATTGCAGCGTAATGTGCCGAAGAGGTTTTTGCGAAGTTAATATTGCAAATAGAGCAAAATGAATAAGTGAATTGAATTCGGAGGAGTTTAATTGATATATGCAGGTTTTTAAATTTTGAAAATCGGATGTTTATTAAGGTTTTTAGGCCAAGTTTTGCATTGAAAATGATGTACACAATCTTTGGTGACGTTTTACACGCAAACAATTTCGCCAGAGAAATTCCTTATCTTGTAGAATCGATGAACTGTTAAGAATACTTATATATAAGTTTTTTATAGGTTAAGACATCGATACAAAAAAACAGGCAATTAAGAACACCTTTGCGGAAAAATCAATCTGAAAATGTTCTAATTGGACAAGGAATTCACCTTGCAGAAGACTTCATGCATCATCAAATAAAAAAATACCATGCAAAAGCATGTAAACCTATGGCTGGGGAATTAACAGACATCATAAGAAATTAATTTAATGTTTTAAAATAATATCAGTCTGTAATTAAAACCAAAGATGCACACATACACACAGAAAGGTGCTTGGTACACTGAGGATGGAACACGAGGGCAGGGATCTATATTGTGGTTCTGGAGCCCAAATTTGTTTTAACCAGAAAAATTGATTGTAATGTACAAGTCTGTGGTTTCAGAACCTTGTTGATTAGATTATTAAAAGCAACCAAATTTGAAACAGAATCATCTCTCAGGAGTGCCAATACACCCAGAAACAACTACAAGCCATGAGAAAATATATTATAAAGACTTCCATGCGTTTTCACACGAGGATCTTCGCCAGTGAAATTTTACCATAGGTAATTAAAACTTCAGTAAAGATATTTGGACGTTATGCTATTCTGCGCCACTTCAATGAAATTCACATGCCAAATGATAGAGGTTGACATTTTCATTTAATTAGGTTATGCACAATTATAAACAGTTTGTCAAAAGAGATGGGACTCAGAACCAGAGATGCAAGAGATAGGGCTCCACAGAATGGCCAAATCAAACACACTGAATCAAAATCGCTGAATGACATATTTCAGACCTTTTCCAATTTATAAATTGACTTTATATAAGCCCATTCGATTTTGACACCCAAGATTGGATGAAATTCACATGCTATTTATTGTTGGTAAACATTTTCATATCCTCACAAAAATAAAAAACACAGAATTCAATAAATCAGATTCAGTTTACTATAATTTTAATCAATGGCTGCACACTTAAGAGCTCTCATGACTAACTGATTAATCGATGTTGGTTTGATTTCAGTTGAAAATCGTATGAAATTGAGATCCTCGTCGTAAGTTCCAGAAAAATCGGGGCACAGAGTTTTCTTTTTAGCTAAGGACAATGGCTTGATCTGAGTTATCTCAGTAAAATGACATTCACTGACAGTTGACAATGACATGTAGTAATCATGAAAACATGACAATAATTTCACAAAACATGGTCACAAATGACAAAGACATTTAAATGACAGGTGAAAATAACTTTCAAATAAAATAGTTTGTGAAAACTCAAATAGTTCATGACAAAATCAATCAATGACAGATCCAATCACAAAACATAAATTTCAAAATGGCAGGTAACGACAATCAACATCAAAAGTTCATGAAATAGACAGTCAATAACAACAGAAATTGACAGTCAATAACAACAAATGACAGTTCATAAATTTGACAAAATTTTGTCATATAGCACTGTTGTAGAAATTTGCGGATTGCGAATCCACAAAGTGAAAGTCATCTTGTAGAAAATTTTGACGATTGGCGAGCATAAGTTAACGTAAACAAATGCATTGCAGAACTGTCAAATCCTTTTGACAGGTAAACGTGACCTTGAGCGGCACATGAATTTCTTCATGACAATTGTTCGTTTGTAGAATCGTTGAACAGATTAACTGGCATTTTAAATTGTAGCATCGTAGAAATATTCGACATCAAATTGTAGCAGTTGACAGACAACTGACAGCTCCTGACGAGCGTGCATGCTGAGCACAGTCCATGTGGTGTATCAACATGAGCAATAAAATTGTGATTTGAAATTGTCTCCAAAATACACAAAAACGACGGTAGAAACGTAGAATACACATCTGCGTAGTATATACATCGTAATAGATCAAAAGTTTGACTGTTGACACACTTTGACAGCTCCAGGCGACTTGCCGGTTGCATGACAATCACTGTCAAATTTCACAAATAAGAACGAATTTTTCGTTGACAGAAACGAAGCACATACCGGTACCAGATATTCTCGACGAGAGTTCGTACGTAGAATAGACATCATAATAAATCGTAGAATGGTGAACATGTACGTTGAATATTTTTTTATTGACAGATTTCGTTCAAGGAGGGCGTCTCTGATGGTACGGAGCACCTCTCTGAAAATAGAATGTACTTTGTTAATGATTGTTAACATACTGACAGAAGATACATGTTCAGATCTTGACCTGCAATTTTTTGCAGCAAATCAATGTTTTTTGGATAAGTTTTTCGGTGATGATAAGAAGACATTTTTGCTTAGCTGTTAAGGTTTGTTTCACATTAGTGCTATTACCTAATTATACATGTTACATTTCACTGAAGATTATGGTAATTATCTAAATTGAATGATAAATACCTGTAGTCTCTTGCTCTCTTCGCAGACATCAAGATTAAGACGCAAGGCACCTGCTTTATCTTTCCGTCACTGCTCAGAAACTTATGGTTCGAATACAGTTGTGTGAAAGGGGGCTTCGCAACTCTGAAGGTGCCGTCAAGATACCCGTAAGCACAAAAACAAAGAAAACTATTATAATTATTTCAGCGTATGTTCAAATTATTTATACAGTAGGACAAGTACTTTATTTACCTCATATTATATTTTCGAATAATATAGCTAAAAAAATCTCATTACATGTTCATACAGGATAATCATTATTTTTTTAATATTATTTCCTTACCAGGTCTTAGCCTGAGCTAAACACTCCAACTGTGTCTCGGTAGCCAATATGAGATGTCTTTTCTGGTCCACTCTCAGGTCCGATACCAAGAAGTTCTCAGGCAAGTGCGATTCATTCAGCTGGAAGACAAAAGACGCAATTATAGTCCAAGTTTTACTTTTTACCAAAGACTTCTTTGACATGTAGCACATGTATGTAAAACTTAATGATATATTTACGAGTAATGTACACAAGTTATATTAAGTTATCAGGCTTATTCACAAGTAATACTTACCACAAAGTCTAGGTCGACCGGATGTTTGGGTCTCAGGTTCTCTCTTGCTCCGTTTGCAGCCCGGGTGGTACCAAGTAGAGAAGGAAGGTTGGCTTCGGCATTGGTTTCTTTGATCAGCTTTTTCACAATATCCCCAGCAGACTTGTGCACCTGAAATAATCATTTTTATGCATGAAATAACAGTATATATTGGTCAATGTTTAATTGGCAAAAACACAGGTTTATTCACTGAATATTTATGCATCATTCTGTTATTATAATAAAGTATAAATTTATTTACTGTATGTTTAATTCAAGTTTTCAGGTTTATTCACTGAATATTTATGCATCATTCTGTTATTATAATAAAGTATAAATTTACACCATGTTGTTGAAATTACTTACATTTTCTCTGGCAAACGTCTTTGCCTTTGCTGTCACTTTCACTTTTAGGTCTATGCCGTCCTGCCTCTGGTGGATGTGCTCGGTACGTCCTTTGGTGAATGTATCGCTTTTCTGGATGACGGTTGCCGGACAAACCTGAGTCTTGTTTCTAACGCTGCATCGCCAATATGTAGTGTTGCCGCTTGCGTTCTGCCGGTTGTATACATAACTGAAGCTGAAAAACAATATATATCAAATTACTGCTCTGAACTTTTAAGATTTAAGTAAATTATTTGACCTATGGATTTTACATGACAGATTAACTTTTAAGAAAGTTAAATAACAGTAAAGTAACATTATTAACCCAAGTCAACCCAAAAAATCTGGTATAATTTACGTGACAGATAAACTTTTAGAGAAAGTTAATAACAGTAAAGTAACATTATTAACCCAAGTCAATCCAAAAGACTAATTTACATGACAGATGAACTGTTAGAGAAAGTCCGAGTTAAATGCAGTAACACTTACCCAAGTCCATCCAAGAGTTTCTTCTTCCTTTTCTGTGAACCGCCAGCTACGATGGTCCATGACGGTTCGTCCGAAGGGATATCTTCATCGTCGCTTAAGTCGTTGGCTGAGGTAGGATGCTATCTTCTTCCTCATCCGACGGTGACGGATTCGACAATGGGCGGAAGATGCTCCCATTCTGAGTCGTACTCCAGGGGCATTGGTGTAGGCGGATCCTCCAAGGAGATCTCTGCCCTACAAAGATAAATAAAAGAACAATCAGAATTTGATAAATCTCCAATTCTCTCAGTTTCCATTTATGTAGAACAATCAGAATTTGATAAACATAACAGTTTAACCTTTACTTATATATAACAATCAGCATTTAATAAGCAAACTATCTCCAATTGTCTCAAGTTGCAAGTCCGGCTCAAATTTACATAGAGTTAGTTTAAATTTTACTTGTTCAGTAACTTTTTTTTAAACTGAAAACGTAAACATCATTATAAATTATAGCCTTATAATCAATTACCTGGTCGGACTGACTTGACATCCGAGGTCTGTATCGTTGTCAGAGGGGATAGGAGTTGGTGGATTATCGAACGACATATCCTCCCTTTAAAGAGAAAAAAAAAAAAAGTAATATCTAGACATTGTTGTTCTAAAATTAATGTAATTATTACTCTCAATAATATTCATGTCATTATTGCTCTCAATAATGTTCATGTCCTTATAATTATTACTCTTAATAATCCATAAAATGAACTGTATTATAAACCAATGTAATTACCTGGATGGACTGTCAAAACATTCAAAGTCTATGTGGTCCACAGGAATCGGAGTTGGTGGATTCTCAAACGACATGTGCTCATCACTGCAAAGAGAATTTATTTGAATTCAACAGACAATTTAGACAACAATTAATTAAAAATATTTTTGGACAAAAACTCTTGTTTTGTGGAATATTTATGTGAAAATCTACCTGTCCTCATCACTGCAAAGAGATTTAGTTTGAATTCAGAAAATTTAGACAACAATTAATTTAACAATTTTTGGGAAAAAAAAACAATTTAGACAACAATTAATTTAACAATTTTTGTTGAATATTGATGTAAACATCTACCTGAAAATATATATAGAAATAGAGCATGTTTAAATCATACACAGTGTGACAACCTGCCCCTATGACAACCAGACCCGGTCTCCCCTACTTATTAAGTATGTTTAATACATTTTTTGTTACTTTGTAGTAAATTGTAGCAAATAAACGCAACATTTGTTGCTCTCATCTAAAATCTTATTTTGTAGCTATAACTATGGAAGGCACCAAAAAATGTATTATTTGATTGAGTAAAGCTCAGAAATGATTGTTAACTCTCAGTAATTAATTGTACAAATCAAATATTGCTGCACTAATCAAATACTCTAGCCGTTTTCTAGTAGATAACATTGTCTTAGCTTTTTTTTAAAAACACATTTTAATATGTTTTTGCACAAAATCTAGTTGCAATTAATAGCAAATTATTATTTCTGTTCATATAAGAGGCGCAGGATTGTAATTAATTGCTGTTGGTTTCGTTCATTAAGGATCACAGATGTGCATATATGACACTTGCTTGACACTTCAATTGAAATCAGTTTAACTAATTTATCAAATGTTAAAAGCACAAACAAAATTTGATATTGATACAATCTGACAATAGCTTTATTAAACTATGCAAGAAAAACCCCAAACTAAATGACTGAAATCATGGTTTTGGCCGTCCTAGCGATTGGCCATCCCCCATGGTGGCCGCCATTGGAAGTGGCCGTCGTGGGTAATTGGCCATCTTGATTTTGGCCGTTTGGCCATCCCCCTGACAATCCACCATGTCCATGAGCGCCGTCAACATTCAACAACAGTGCAATACGGTGATCAGTCAAAACGCCTACAAACAAAAACACCTACTGACAAAAACGCCTACAGTTTTTTTTGCATTATCAAAAACGCCTACAGTTAAATTTCCTTTTGCATGACAGTGAAAAAACGGCTATTGGCCATTACAAAAACGGCAACTGCACTCTACAAAAACGGCAATTTCTGGAATGACCAAAATGCCTCCACCATAAACAGATCGATTCACAGGGGTTAAGTCTGAATGTCAACATTTCATCCAACTGCTAATTGTCATCATGTATAGCAACACACAGATCTATGATAATTGCTATTTATTTCTTCAAAGGCTCTCTGATGTTGAAGCTAATTGGTTTTTCATTCACACCTATTAATTAACTGCTTAATATTTGACAATTGACCTGAACATTTTTTGACAAGCTTGATCAACATTAAAACTTAAGCAGGCCTAATACTGTAAATACATGTGGACGTTTTGGTATATTCAAGCCTGTAAATCTCACAAGATATTGATGGTAAGTGAAAACACAGTTGTTCCTTTATAAACAGTATAAGCGTTTTTGACAACACAGTTGTTCCTTTATCCACAGTAGGTGTTTTTGTTAAGTGGTATAGCCGTTTTGGTATAGAATTGTAGGCGTTTTTGACATCTATTAGTAGGCGTTTTTGCGTTGCCATTTTTGCATTGTCAGAAATCACAGTAGGCGTTTTTGTCTGTAGGCGCTTTGACTGCTAATCGCTGCATACCTTCAACGGTGAATTAAGAGACCAATTCTCACCCGATTTTCTTCATTTTTTGGATCATTAGACTCGTACATAAACATACTTTCATCAGTGTTATGCCATTTATAGACATTAAAAATCATAAAAGTACTTTTAAACCCCATTTGAAGGGGATGGACGGATTTACAATCACCAAGTAAAGCCAGATTTAAAAATAATGATGGTAATTCCGTCCACATTTATTTCCATTGTATCACCTGTCCAGGTATTGAAATTAAGTTGTTTAACAAACCCTGCAAGAAAAATAAAATTCTACTTCTAATTCAAAACTTTTTTTTATCCTTAAAACGTTTCTGTTGATTGAAATATAGGCAACAAGATGCCAACAAGTAATTCACAAAATGGTTGTGATGACGTCACAGAATTTCATTGTATTTTTTGTTCTGTTATTAAATAGACCTGAAATATCATTAACAGTAAGGGAAATTATCACCAGCTGATGACAATCAATGTCCTCAGCCCCACATGACAATGACCCTAGCACTGTCATCACCCTCCCATGACACTCTCACAGTGTCATGGCCTAGCCATGACTTTGGCAGTGCTCAAAATCATCTTTGACTGGCTATTTAAAAAGAACTACTGCAACTATCACTTCCAAACTTGGTATAAAGTTGTATCACTGTGTCAACTAACTCTATGAATTTTGGCAGACCTATCCATTACATAATGAGGAAAAGAACCCGAAGGCTCCAGAGAAATTAGGAAATTGTCATCAGCTGCTGACGACTTTGCAGTATTTCGTGAAATTGGATTGAATTAAGTCCCGCAACTGACATGCTGCTGTGTGGTGAGGATGGCTGCAAAGAGATCAGACTTTCTTCTGAGATGCAACTGATCAACCCCACACTCTCAATCATCCTGTCAGGGCAAGGACTTGGCTGGAATTGCAATTGTCCTCATATGCTGGTAATTTCCCTGACTGATTAAGATGATGTTAACATGATAAACACAGCAGAATGAAAAACAAGTTTATCTAGTATTTAAGACTCACACACCTGTAACAAATGAAATTTTATGCCTGTATTAGGGGTGGACGGTATTACCCTCCTGGATGGATTTGCCATCCCTGACTCTACAATCTTTCAAAATCTGAAATTGCGAATAAAATGACAAATACTCAATGTACAAACATCATACTTCACCCGAACGTTCTATACTTGATAAATTATCGTTTGTAATAAATAGATTGACTCAATTTTAATGCTAAATAACTTAAATTAATGTCTGAAACCGCGAATGGAGTCTGAGCGTCACATTTCCGCCATAGAAAGCAAAACTGGAATCACAAAAATGCTTCTCCTGCCTTCAATTTTAAAGATACAGAAATAATATTTTGTACACCTCTAAACCGCTATCAAAGGCATCTTATTTTATCAAATTTGTAATTTTAAATGCAAGTTAATTTTTAATAAATTTACTAGGCCTACCAACCAATCAGCAGCCTCCTTTCATACCAAATTCACGGAAATGCACGAATTACGTCGGAAATCTTTGTTGACCAATCAGCAAGCTCGTCTTATAGCAAAATCGTTCAGTTTGGTCAAACAAATAGGTGGGGCTGCAGCCAGTGGCGTAGCTAGGAAATTTTCCAGGGGGGGCAAAATATTCAAGTCAGCGATAGAAATGGAACATTTTTGTCTGGGGAGCTATTATCGCTGTCGCGGCAGAGGCGCGCCATCGTCAAAATGCAACTTTTGATGACAATGTAATCATTACTTTCCTGGTCAGGATGGAGCCAGGGGGGGCGACCGCCCCCCCCTGCCCCCCCTGTAGCTACGCCACTGGCTGCAGCCCCACCAAAAATGGAAATTCTGATTTTGACAGTTTCAATAAATACAGATGTCAAGACAACAAATGCAACTGAAATTACGCAAAAATTCCTATTATAACCCTGTAAACCACCTTGCCGATCTTACCTTTACAGTTAAAATTATTAAGAGTTTATTTCCTTTTTTTGCCATTTTCCAAAAACTACGAATTTTAGTGACTTTGAGTGCTTACAAAAAATTAATCTCAAAAACCGCTGAAGGCATCATAATGAATTTTGGCATACTGCTTACTGACAAGTTCGCTTCCGCAATAAGGCTATTTTCAGAACTTTATTTAGATTAAAGGCCGAGGGACAGCGATTCAAACCTGAAAGATTGTCAATTAGCTCCATAGTCCCATGTTCGCGAACCCAGAAAAACCCTATAAAAACATATTTTTAGTCTGAAAATAGTCTTATTGCAGATCCAAATACCTCAAATTATGAAAATAAATGATTTCTGATTATTCTGATACCTCAGTCTTGAGATGAATTTTTTGTAAGGCTGAATACTTAAAAATATGTAAAATTCTTTGTTGCCATGGCAACCGTAACCATGGCAACTTAAAATTTCACGGAGGGTCATAATTTGATGCCCTGAATACCTGTGTAAAATTTCACAGCTCTAGCTGTAACAGTTTCTTCTGGACAGCATACACACATTTTTCGACCAGCATGTGCCCTTAATTTTATGTAGAATCGGCTGACTTACTAGCTTTAACTTCAAATTGAAGTTTACATAAAATAAGCAGATTTAATAACTTTAATAGAATTATCGATTATGGGCGACAATGAGATCGTAACTCAGATATTTTAATGTGACAAGCAATTATTTGTTTTTAAAAGCTTAGTTCTCACACATATACATTTAAAGATGTCTGTGCCCAGAAAACTACATCCACATCCAGGTAATTGGGTAATTACTTGTTAAATTGTCTTAATTAATATTTGTTAAATTGGCAATAAAAAACACAATTTTCATTTGGCACTTACTTATCTTGTCTGCAATTCATCACCAAAGAGTAGCATTCTCAGAGATTTCAAATCAGGTAGAACCGTCAAGCAGCAAGCACAACTAACTTTTGTCTGAAAATAAACACAGCCATAAATTAAATCACTACTAGATGAAATCTACTTATTTGAAAGACAACTGTGCAATGTAACAATGAGGTTGAATAAACTGTTTATTTCGCAGTTGTTCAACTTAGAAGGAAAAAATGAGAATCCACAAGATATGAAATCTACGTATTTTTGTAAGAACAATAAATGACTGGTAAACATCGGCAGAACGCTAGACTTGTGTATAATATATATCTAAGTTCTAAAAAGCAATACTTTACACATAAAAATTTAAGTAATAACATGCATGAAACATGTTCAGCATTGTATAAACGGGCTTTAGAGTCGGGAGTCGGAGTCGAGGAGTCTGAGGTTTTTGGGTGGAGTCGGAGTGGGCAGTCTGAGTCAAACTTTAGTTGTCAGGAGGAGTCGGAGTCGGAAATCAAATTGGTGACTCCTGACTCCTAAAAATAATTAATATAATTTCCAAAACACAGTTACAAAAATATGAAATGAATCCCAAATTTTACATAAAATTTCCTAAACAAGTATTAATGTACATAATCCTATGAAAAGTTTCAAGAATTCCTTTTCTCCAGTGAAAACTTATGTGCAATAATGCCGATAAGTGGAGTCGGAGTTGTAATTTAGGAGAACCAAGGAGTCGGACTCGCTTTTCAGAAAGTCAAAGGAGTAGGGAGTCGGAGTTACTTATTACCTGACTCCAAAGCCCTGATTGTATTTGACCAAAGAAACTACTAGTCGAATGTTTCCATTGCTTTTAATTTTTTTCGGAGACCAACAGGAGCGAGGCACGGCAATAATCTTTGCCTGGTTCATCTGAAAGTGAAAAATAATTAATTTGGTTTATCAATCAAAATGTGCTTCCACATACATGTATGATCTAGAGCCATGTTAAATCTTCATCAACTTATGTACTGTAATTTTAAATTTTTGCACCAGATACAAGTAGGCCAATGATCCTTATAATTTTTCATAATTATGCAGTTATATGGGATAAACATAACTGAATGATCAGTATGTAAATATGAATCTGTAGTAAGAACTACACCAAAAGCTCAACTACTGTGGCAAATATCAATTCTTAATAATGATACAAGAGTTGTGGAAACCCCGGGCAATTCTTGGGAAAGTGTTAACAAACATATTATACAATTTTAAAAAAATTCTAACAATTCATGAACTAGGTTGATTTAACAAGTTTCTGTAAATCTTATCTTCTGAAAAAAAAAAATTCTTAAATATTTCAGACAAAGTTCTTCTAAATTAAGTTTTCCATAAAATGTAAAGAAAATTCCATAAAAACTTCATGCCACTTTAAACTGCAATTCCTAACATTTCGAAAACCAATTCATGCAGAAAACTTTAACAGTAAATCAACATTTTTTCATTTTTCCAGAGAATTTTAGGTCCTAGAGTTTCCCCATTTCAGCATAACCTGATGGATGTTCCAAACTTCAAAAACTATCAACAAGATTTCACTAATTTCTGAATTTACACAATTTAAAAATGTTGATTCCTTTTTTCTCACAGAATTCTCTTGCCAAATTAGAGAATTTTTTAAAGAAATGTTATTATTTGCAAGGTATCTCTCTGGAAAACATATTTGGCAGAAATTATCAATTCACCCTGTATAGTTGCAGTAACCAAGTCTGATCAGTGATAAATGTTTACATGAAGCAATCAAACATTTTGGGCACTCAAAAGAGCCTTCAAAAATTATAGAAATGTATCATCAATTTTAATTCCATTAAATTTAACAATTACTTGAGCTTGGTGATGAGTGAGTCAGTGTTTTACAACCCATCAGCACTGCTGTGGGCCATTTAGAGGTTGAGTTTGGTGATATTTTTAATCTTAACTTTTGGATGCCCAATTTCAAGTAAATTGTGGGAATTTTAGGGATTGGTTTCAGCAAAAAAACAAGAATCCGCGGATTCAAAACCGACCTAATGCAGTTTTAGGTGCCATTGCTCTAACCACTGAGCAACTGATATTTTGAAGAAGTGAGAGATTGCTTGGTGATCTTGGACTGGAAGTATAGTTGCATGGAACAGTCACAGAAGTGAAGGCGCATTAGAAAATTATGTAACTCAAAGAGAGGACATAGTTTTTAAGAATTTATTGGAAAATGTTTAGTCGTGAATGACATGACAGAATTGTGTCAGGGTTTGTAGTGTTGGACTGGTGCGGTCATTGTGTTAACAGTCAGTGGTATGTGAGCGAGTGCTCTGTGAAGAATAACGGGATTTGTGTTCTTTACGGATGAAATCAGTGTTTGCACTGTAAGGGGGTTTGTGGGAATTTTCAGTCGTTTGATATACTCCTGCGGATTCCTGAGATTGGGTGGGGTTTCGAAATGAAGAATGGGCTGTTTACTTTGATGGCAGTGACGACGGATTATTCTGTAGTAATGTTGAAGAGGGAAGCCTGAAATGACAGAATATGAAAACATGAGTGGCTGTATTGCATGGGTGAGAAAGACAAACTTGAGCTACAAAAAGTATGTGGGAAACGTGAGCTACACGAATCATGTGGATATGATGATGGATTATTAAAATAATGAGGTATTCAACTGCATCAATGAAATTGTGCATTGCTTTTGTTTTCTAACTTACCTGATTTGTGTGTAGTAGAAGAGCTTGATTATTGTGAGATGCTTATCCATGAAGGGATATATCACATTCATACTAGTGTCCCTCACAGCAGTTTTGAAGACAACAAGATGACTGTTTGGTTGTACATGTTCCTTGCAGTGTAATGTTTATCTGTTCTGGGGATGGTTTTCATGGTTATCTGTGACGGCAAGATACATTCTGTACATTCTGTACTTATGATATTGTTATAGTTATTTGAGGAAAAGTGTTTTTAACTGTTGCTTACCTTGAGAGGTAACCCATGTCCGGGCTCTGTTCAGATCCTTTAAGTGCAGTCCAAGCATGCAGGGTGTGGATTTTTGAAAAAGGAATTTCTGGAATTGTTTGACATATCAATCTCCTGAGAGATGTGTATAGGATGTTCCTGTGAAAGGAAAAGAAAGACTTCAATAGGCAATTGCAGATTGCTGAAGGAGTACTTTAACGAATGGATAATTCAACAAAAACACGCAAAATATTGTCCGTGTTGTGACTCTATCTACATGCTCTATTATTACCTAAGTTTTTTGTTACTTTGTAGCAAATGAACTAACATATTGTTGTTTCATTTCACATGTTACAATGTAGCTAAAAGTATGCAGAATAACAAGAAAACGTAACTAAATGAACAATGTGATTACCAGAATAACGAAGGATAACAAAATTCACTAAAACAATCAACTAAAGTCAAGTCATTTTATTCTGGCAGTAAGTTTTTAGCTGATAATGCAATCCATGATTAAGTTTGTGCTTAAATTTTTGAATTAATAGGGTAAATACACCATGACCAACCATGATTTAGACTAAATTGATATCCAGCAACCCCCTAGCTTTAACTTGCAGGCATTTCCAATGATAAACTGCAACTATTCTCCTTCATTTGGAGTCTATTTTTAGCCTTAATTAGTGACGTCATCACCTGTGACATCATAACAGCAGTGGTGACGTCACAATTGCATCACTAGAAAAAGTGGAAGAAAATGGCTTCCAGAGCAGTTTTGACAGCAAGGAAATTTCACGCAGGAAATGTGTTTGTGCGGGACTGGCATCAGTCTGAGTCATGCTGCCTCAGATGGTGGTTGCTTTTCAGTATTGGGAAGATTTTTTCTTGTTTTACAGGGATTACTGCGCGACTTCCACACCTTCCACTTGCTATCATGTCTGATCTTTCTTCCCTGATCCTGTTGGCAGACTTTCATCACCATTTTTGGCGGTTTGATGGCCTAAATTTGTCTGTGATTTCAGACCACATGTATGGAACAGCATCCTCACCTTGTGACTTGCACCCAGACCACCATCATCAGGCCTCCTACTCAGGCTCAACCATGAGTTCTCCCGTGCACCACTGGAACTGGACAATCACCTCTCACACATCCTTGGATCTTTATTTCCATGATTTCACCAGGATTTATTCTTTTCTGCCAGTGCCAGCTGGAATATTTGACCTATTTTTGTTCCTGTTTCTTCCTACCTACTGTCAACCCCTAGGTGGCAGCACAAGCCTTTGCCTATATTTTAATGCCCCCTGGTGGTTTTCTTGTCAATCTATCCTGTGCCACAGGGCTCTCCATGGACTTCCTCCCCCCTGGACCTGGAACATCTTTTCCCCACCACTTTCTCTTCTTTGTAACTTATTTCTTTCATTGCAGACACTCTGTCCACACAACAAGAGTGCTTACAAAATTATACCACATGAACAAGGGCAAGATACAGTCCCAGTATGCAGACAGTATCCTCACAGATGCATGCAACTTCATGTCTTTACTCTCAATTTTTTATTTCAATTTCTGTGCCATGCTCATCTATGGACTTTTAATTTTTGCACTATTTATCAATTTAATAGGGATTTATGCATTATGCTAAAACTGATTTTCTGCCATGCCTATTTCAGCTAATGATTTGATGTGCATTTTTTCAATCATTTCCCTATCAATTCTTACTGGCACTATTATGATTTTGTTCCTTTCAGTTTTCCCACCCGTTTCCAGCCCCTTTTTTGTATCCAGCCAATCATTCCCTACTGTAGGCCTATGTGTTGTCACCTATCCCAATCTATTTACAGGTAGCTTGGTGAGCTCCTTCCTTACTGATTTTATACCAATGTTTTTGTACCCCACATTTGTCTTTCACCTTTGCAGATTATCCCACACCTGCCTTAACTCTTCTGCTCCTTCTTCCCGACTGGGCTATTTTTGCCCACTGTCTTTACTTACATATCTCTTCATTTTCGGTTGGTGCTTCCTTGTGGGACCAGTGCCCCAGAGCTTGTCTCTGTGTATTAATTTTGGCCACTTGTCAGCTGCTTCTGGGTTGTGCTTCAGGGCTCCAGGCCCTCTGCCTCCCACCATGGCTCATGCCTGCGCTGACCTATTTGTTTGCCAGCTTTTGCTGTGCTTTTGGCCTTTATCTGTGTATGCCTGGCTCCCCCTTTTGTTGCCCAACCATTCCTTTTCTTCTTCTCTCCCCCTCTTTCTTTCTAATTGCCTCACCACCTATTTTTTGGGCCTTTGCATGTATTTTCCTTCGGCCCTATTTACCCATGAACCCGGTTGCATGGTGCTTACTCAGGGGATCAGTGCCCTACGGCTCGTTCCTGTGTATTTAGCCCCTTGTATGTTTAGCCAGCCTTGCTGTGCCTTTTGGCCTTTACCTGTGTTTGCCTGGCTCCCCTGTGCCGGCCCAACCTCCTGGAATTTTTATTCTCTCCTCAGATGCCACCTGCCCCCTTTTCCACCCAGTTTATGATTCCATATTTATTATAGGGCTATGTTAATTGCAGCTTGGCTCAGCACACCAGCCTTAATATTTTTTATTCCAAACCATAATTCATCTTTTTTCCAGTGCACGGTTTTATTCCAAACCACAATCATTTCTCTCCAGCGCAACATTCATCACCCTCACGGCTTTCAGCAGGTGCTGGGCCCCCAATGGGTGCTTTTTTCTCCTAATCACTCTGATTTCCACTCCCTCAACCATTCGAAGGCTCTTTGGCCTCATAATCCTAAGGCTAGAGGTCAATCCCTGCCCCATTTTCCTAACTAGGGTTTTTTCAGCTGGCCAGCTTCTTTCAACATGCCACTAAAATCATCTGCCAATGGATTCCTGCATCACCTATTACGTTTTAGCCGCTGTTGGACCACAGGATATATCCTACACCCGTGTGCGTTCAGCTGGTGCTGCGTCACATATTTGGGCGTTCAGCTGGTGCTGTGCCCACCGTCCCTGACAGCTAGGTCTTCCAGCTGGGGCTGGGGCTTAGGTCTTGTCTGCTGCTGCTGGGCTTTCAGCTGGTGCTGGGCCTGCCCTTCTAGGTTTTCAGCAGGGCTGGTCCTAGAAATATCACTAAGCTTTCAGCTGGTGCTGGGCTTACCTGCGGGCTCTGCCCCTCCCTCCATATGATGCCGTCGATGGACCTACAATGGACTGAACTTCACCCTCAGTTGGCGTCTGACCCTCCGCTATGGATCCCTGCACCATCTATTAAGTGGCCCTGCTATTTACTGATCAACGGAAATTTATAACAGGCAAGTTATCCTTCCTTTTCTACTAAATATGGGGCCCCCTTTCATGCTATTTCCCATGTATCATATTTCCCTTGTATGTCTATACATATATATAATTTTAATGATCTTTCCAGCTGTCATAAATTAATATTCCTGATGTCAGAACCTAGTCTAGTTACAACTGTTCCTAAACCCTGTCCTAATATATGGGATTTTAGATCTTCAATGGTCCTATCATAAGGTTTTTCATGGTTTTTACCTTAACTTTTATTAATTGTTTTTATAGTCTCTCATAATCCCAATAGAATGGTCTGTTTTTATTGAACGGTTTGACTATTGTACCATATATGTTTACAGAGTGGGAGTTTAATAAATAAATAAACTAAACTAAACTAAACTATGTACGACTGTACAAGTAAAAGTTAACTATTTCACTCAACAACGTTTTATATGTATGACTTTTTCAGCTACTAAGTATATTTATATTTCAGTCTCCACTCATCAGCTAGTGGGGTTTTCCATTTTTTTGTTTTTTCTTTTATGAATTTTTATTTCCCTTCCTTTTTTATGAGGCCTGTTACAAATTATCTGGCATTTTCCAATTTGCAGTGCCTGGCCTGTCTGGCCATCCTGCCTTCATTTAATCAATATTTTTTAATGTTTTTCTATTACCGGGCTCCCATCAGTTCCAGTGCTAGAGTGTTTTCTGCAGTGTCAGGCTTTGTGCCATCCTGCCTTTCCCAGCCTCATCTGATCTGGAGTTTCCCCAGTGTGTTCCAGTTTGTCCTGGGCTCCCATCAGTTTTGAGTGCTTGTTTTATTTTTGCAGTGTCAGGCTTCGTGCCATCCTGCCTCCTCTGCCTGGACTGATCTGGAGATTTTCCGGTTTTGTATTGTCTATCTGGAGTTTTTCCAGTCCTTATATTTCTGTCTGGGCTCCCATCACGTCTGAGTGCTTGAAATGTTCTGGCAGTGTCAGGCTTCATGCCATCCTGCTCCTACGCCTCGTCTGATTTGGAGTTCCCAGTTTGTTATAAATAATTGTATTTTTTCATTTCATTAAATAATTACATATCTTTTACCTATTTAATATGTTGGTCAGTATCGGTCACATTTCATTCCTGACATTGTTTTTTACTGGCCAAACTCGTTTTTTCCTCCATTTTTGCCTCTCATGCATTATCCCTTTTTCCAGTGCCACACCTAATATAATTGTTTCCCAGTGCCACACTTAACATAGCTGCTTCTCCGTTTTTTAATTTCAGGTGTCATATCGATATTATTATGTCAACAAATTAAGTTCACGCGCATGCTATTGACCTGTTTTCCAACTTTATTTGCTAATTCCTGACCCATTTTTCTCTCTCTGTTTGTCTACTTATTTCTTTGTGTTATTATTTACATATTTTTTGTCAATTACAAATTTCTGTTTTACCTACTTGGTGGTTTCTTAAGCCTTCAAGACGTCATTTTCCTTTCTTTTAGGTATCGGTCTAATTGTTTCACTGTCAATAAACAAGTTCCAGTGTCAACTTGCCCATTTCAATCCAGTGATTATTATGGGGCCTTATTCCTGAGTCATCTCTTCTTTCCATGATTTTTAAATACGACTTTTTGCCAATTTTTGGCATGTGTATTACAGTAAATTTATCCTGTTGCCATTACAGCTTATTTTTCTCGGCCTCCTATGTGGCCTACTACACTGATCCCTGGTAATATTCACTTCACCTTATGGTGCCATTTTCCTATATGTGTACTTTGCCTCATTTTTTGCGGTTTTCCCCTGTTTGTCAGTTTCTGCTTGCAGGTGATTTCCAACCTATTCCCAGGTATGTGCTGTCGTAGACACACTTGTTCCGGCACACTACATCGCGGAGTCCGTCACCTAGCCATAGGGAACTTTGGATACCGGCACTATTTCCGGAGCTTTCAGCAGGGCTGGGCTCACTGGACCTGTTCATGGACAGCCTCGGACCTTCCTAACGGAGCCTTCCCTTGGTACTGGCTGCACCGCATTCTCTAGTGTCCTACGAAGGGAGTTTTCAGCTTGTGCTGGGCTCCCTTTTTCTCTCCCCTCTCTGCCTCCTGTGTTCCTGTTGGGTGGGGGCGTTCTTCGAACGGTGGCGCCTGTTGCCCCCACCTTTGTCTGACAACTAACTGTTGTTAATCTTCATCTGACGTCATAATAAAACTTATGACATTTACTACAACACAACGCGTTTGTTGTCAGCCAAACCGAGCTTCCAGGAACACAAGCCAGTATCAAGCACAAAGGAAATTTCACGCAGGAAATGTGTTTGTGCGGGACTGGCATCAGTCTGAGTCATGCTGCCTCAGATGGTGGTTGCTTTTCAGTATTGGGAAGATTTTTTCCCACCCACCCTCCCGCTTTTACACCAACCTGGACTTCTTCTGTGGACTTTTTGGGACAATTATATACAAGTTGTTACATTTCATGTTCATTTGCCGCTGTATTATATTCGATATTTACTTTTTGTTATATTTCATTTGTACCCATTTTTGTGGTGGCGCCTGTTGCCCCCACCTTTGTCTGACAACTAACTGTTGTTAATCTTCATCTGACGTCATAATAAAACTTATGACATTTACTACAACACAACGCGTTTGTTGTCAGCCAAACCGAGCTTCCAGGAACACAAGCCAGTATCAAGCACAAATGTTATTCCAATGGGAAAGGCCCAAAACAGGTGCTACAACATTGCTAATGCTTTCAAATACTGATGGAACTGTTTGGTCATGATGTCAGGATTATGTGGAAACAAGAATTATTGACAAGAATCATAAGATTTTAATTATCAGCTGAAAACTTACTGCCAAAAAAAAATGACTTGACTATAAGTTATCCTTTCCAATCACTTTAATAACCAAATTATGAAATTAACTGGCGGTGAAACGTCTCACACTGCCGACGGTGAAACGTCCCAACGGTGAAACGTCCTGCTACCGAACCAAAACTGCTGTCACTCTCTTGACTGTGCCAGAATGGTGATCAGTCAAAACGGCAACAAACAAAAACGGCAACAGACAATAACGCCTACGGTTTTTTGAGCATTGTCAAAAACGCCTACAGCTTATTTTTCTTTTGCATAACAGTACAAAAACGGCTATTGGCGATTACAAAAACGGCAACTGCACTCTACAAAAACGGCTATTACTGATTGTTCTGTCATCATTTCACTTCTGAAAAGATTCCTTTTTAAACTACAGAATCACCACAGGCAGTCACCAGAACTGACAGCTTGTACTGTCTGTATTAAGTTACTATTTTTCTTACTGAATATCACCTAATACTGGAGAGTGCCTGTGGAGTCACGATTGCAATACTACCTGGGTTGAAAGTTTGACTGTCAATATTTAATCCAAACTCCTAATTGTCATCAAGTCACATACCTGCACACAGATTCATACAAATGATAATTGCAATTTTGCTCTTCAAAGGCTGTCAGATGTTGGAGTTAATTGGTTTTTATTCACACCTACTAATGAACTGCTTAATTTCTGACAGTTGACCTGAATATTTTTTGACAAGCATACAAATGTTGATTACCAACAGCAGTGTCCGCATTGGGCACTCGCCCGGTCGCCAATTATGACCAAAAATGTGTCTGGGCGAGTAGGGCATTGCCTGCAGTGGTCCGTGCTGGCGAGTAGCTTTCAGCATGCCTATTATCGCCCGTATCTACTAGCGTCATTCACGGGCATAGATAGAGAGCAATTAGCAATGCTTGCAAGTCTTAAGTGGTCAGAATAGCAATCAATTCATCTGATTGCAATTCAGACTGTTCTGGCTTCCTTTTGACACCTTCAAACATGCTTAAGATCCTATTTTACCCCATGCAGACTGAATCAGTCAAGTGCTATTGAGATGACCATTGAAAGCTGACTCTGGCAGTTTAAGTGCTATTTAGCAATCAGCAAGCCTCAAAATGCCTTGCTTGTACTTCAATCCAAGTAACATGATTTATTATAATGGATCAAATGGTCACTCACCAAAAACAGAATATTTAAAACCATGACTTTCTCAACTTTGCAGCAGCAGTTTACAGGACTATGATAGCCTGTACATTAATTAACATGATTAAGTGAAAGTCACTTGGTGAAGAACGATTATTGTGTGTTGTTTGTTAGAGAGACTTGATTGAGTAAGCTATTCTCAGGCACATAAATTTATAATTATGACATTTTGAGGAAAAAAAATTATAACTTTCGACGTGTCGAAAATATGACTTAAATTATTTGGACCAGCCAGAATATACCCGGACCAGTAGGTCATCAGACCTACTGGTCCGTTTGGACCACTAGCAAATTCAACGAAGCGCAGACACTGCAACAGTAGGCGTTTTTGTAAAGTAGTGTAGCCGTTTTGGTATGGACTTGTAGGCGTTTTTGACATCTATTAGTAGGCGTTTTTGTGTTGCCGTTCTTGCATTGTCAGAAATCGCAGTAGGCGTTTTTGTCAGTAGGCGTTTTGACTGCTAATCGCCAGAATTTGTTCAACAAACACAAGTACACAAACTTACAATTACATCGAAATGCGTTAACTTGACAAACACAGTAGCTCTTCAAATGCCTACCTTGACAATATTCAACTTGTACAATCGTCTAGACCCTTCCAAATCGCTTTTTTTTCAAGATATCGATGTCACATTTCAGCAATGGCATCCTTCTTGTTCACTCGAGCGAAGATTTCTACGCGCATGCGCCGCGAGAAACTACTTCCGGTCAGCGAGAAATACGGCGAATCGGCAAGAATAACCGTTTTTAGAGGTTCTGGCCTTCAAAACCGATTAAAACACAATAAATACATCAAATTCCTTCGGTTCTGTCGTTTTTATGCCAAATTACTTTAAAAAAATTGGTGTTTTCAACGCGCATGCGCCGCGAGGAACTACTTCCGGTCAGTGAAATTTTCGACAAAACGGCAAAAATAACACTTTCTAGCAGGTTTTATGCATTCTACAACTATTATAACATCACAAATACATCAAATTAACTCGATTCCGTCGTTCTTATACGAAATTAATTGAAAAAACAACGAATTTTCTACGCGCATGCGCCGCATGCGAACAACTTCCGGTCAGACGAAAACACGACCACGGCCCAAAATAAAAGTTGAAAGAAGGTATTTCAGTTAAATAGCCATTATAACACCCTAAATACACGATCTGAACAAAGTGACACTTCCATTGCTTTATTTCATATTCGATCATTGCTCGAAATCATCGTAATCGTCCGGAAAACTTCGTCTGTCATTCACTGGTTTGTGGTTGCTGGTTCGTTTTTGCTGGTTCGTTTTTGCTGGTTCGTGGTTGCACTTTATGGTTTTGCCAGATTCGTTTTAGAGGTCCTGGAAAAACCGACGTTAGGTCGGTTAAAAACAGATGACAATTTCAAATCTGCAGATTGCTATCAATAGATGTGCTACGCAACTCAAAAACATCAGGTTTTTTTAATAATGTGATTTGTTACAGTGTAATAATTACCCATATGACAGACTTCTGACATGAATGACTTCCAAGGGTCCAACCAAGACACTTCTTGATACATGCTTTCAGGACAGCTCGCCAAACCTTATTGCCTCCAGAAGTTTGTCACACATTTCAGAGCAGACACGCTGTCTGCCAGACGGCAGCATTCATTCTTGTTCGTGGAAATGTTGATCAAACATGAAGTTTTTCTGGAAATCAGACAGTCTTGAATCATCAGGATGTATAACAAAAGAATATAACATTTGGGGATACTTAAAAAACTATTTAATTAATTTTCAAAGAAACTGAATAATACGTATATCGATATGAAAATTAGAAAGGATAATTTGCAATTGAAGTGGTGAATCAGGGGCGTAACTAGAATAGCCTGAGGGTGAATTGGGTGAATATGCAGCGCTCCGCGGCGTTTCCTATCTCTTTCATGTTAATTGTTGGCCTGGGGGGGCCATGGCCCAATGTCCCCCCTCCCTAAATACGCCACTGTGGTGAATCAATGTCATTGAAGAGAAGTTAGAATTTTGAGAACTGGTTCATATGACAATCAATCAGATCAGTGGCGTATTTGAGGCAGGGGGGGGGGGGCCATGGTGCCATACCCCCCCCCCCCATGCCCAAAATTAACATGGAACAGATAGGAAGAGCCTCGGAACGTGGTATCGCTAGCTGCCTCTCAACAGAAAAATGTGATTACAAATGCTAATGCTACAGTCTCACGGCACGTTACAGAGATTTTTTTACCGCTGAGGGATAGCTTGAGATGAATTTTTGGAAAAAATGACCAACCCGGCGACATACAACGTTTATAAAACGATTATATAATTAATTAAAAGCATATCACGGCGGGATAAGATCGTAAATCGGCGGGATAAGATCGTAAATCGGCGGAGACAAGATCATATCCCTGTGGGAAAGATCTAAATGCCTGTGGGGATGTCAAAAATCGTCGGCGGGATGTCAAAAACTGCCGGCAAGGCTGGAAATGTCCCGCAGGGGAGTAAAAATATCCCGCAGGGGCAGGAGAGGTTCCCGCAGGGGCAGGAGAGGTCCCCGCAGGGCCAGGAGAGGTCCCCTCAGGGGCAGGGGATGTCCTAATATCCCGCCGGAGATGTTTTTGAGTCGTTCTCACTGAAAAAATCCCCGCCGGACATCCAAAAATCAAGAAAATTTTGGGCTCTGTTCCGCTGTCATGGAAAAAAAGTTTCAACGTGTTGAATCTTTTTTGACATCCACGGCGCAGTTTTTCCATTTCTAGGAACCCCTGAGGGCCTGAGGTAGGGTGGTTCATAATTTAGAAACTTTTGAAAGTTGATCGTGGGTGTATTCCATGTTGTGACAAATATATATAGGAACATGCACAGCGATTTTCAGGAAAAAATATTGATGTCTGAAGGGTGCTCAAATGCGTTAAAGTAATTAACATCTTTTTTACGCTGAAAAAGTACATTTTCCCAAATAACTCAAAAACTACTCATCCTAGGTCATAATAATGTATTAAAGTTGAATATAAAAGTGACCATTCTGGACATTTTGACACTATTTGCAAGTCTCTATCTGTTATCGTTCTCAAGATATGGCATATTTGCCTCAATTTATATGAATTTTTGATGTTTTCAGATATTGCTGTGACACTGAATGGATAATGTAATTCATAAGTAATAAACATGAGTTGTTAAAGGCATGGGCAACTAGTTTCAACCCCACTTAAAGGGATACACTTCAAAATATTCTGGTATGAAATATTTACAAATGGTAAATTTATCAGAATAATGCTTAATACTGCTTATCTACAATTGTATGTCAGTAATTTTATTGACGACTGTCATGATAATAAATAGAAATGTGTGACCTGTGAGTTCAGCTAAAGGAAATACTAGCAAAATTAAAACACACTCTCGATAGGATTTATCAGTGGTACCTACATTGTAAGACCCCCTGTTGTAAGACCGACTTGCCTTATGTGACCGCCTTCCTCCCGCACTAACTAGTATTTTTAGTGCATTTTGCCCCCGGCCAGAGACTGTACCTCCAAGTGAGACTACTTCATGACTGCAGAAGGGGCGGTGTTATAATGCACTATTAATGCAGGGACCACTGTATTGATATTCAACAGTTTCAATTAAGTTTTTAATGCATTTGGTCATTGTCTAATTTCTATTCGAGAGCATTTAGTTTCATAGTTTCAGTTACGCAGTGACCAAGCCAATTCATCTAGGCCCCAACCGAGTATCTCGTTCTAAATTTGGTAATATTGTTTTACTGGGAAAGTACAAACATATATATATATATATATATGCATATTATGAAATTTCAGGAAAAGACTCGAGCCTATTCACTATATTTCTCTTCTCCTCTTGGTTTGTTCTCGCTGAGAAACGGGAAAAAACCCACCTGCTGTATGAGATACCAAGTTTTTCTGAATGACTACGCAAATTAATGCACATTTTCGGGTTATGCATAATTTGATGATGTTTTAATAAAAAGCACAAGTTGTTGGTAGATGTAAAAACCACCCATAATTTTATCCCAATGCCATAAGATCAGCCATCAGTGATTCTCATCATCCACAATAACAGACCACAACAATGTCATGGCAAAAATTGTTGCACCACCGTGCAAGATCCATGGCACAGTCCTCTCATGGAGAGAGAATGTATGTGCCAAATGCCCGGGGCCAAATGGTACGTATATATATGTATGCGGAGGCTGACCAAGTACAGAATTCTGAGACATTTTTCAACATCAAAGTATGTCCAAAACCCTTCGTCTTGCCTATACAAGCATTGCTTGGAGCAGTTTGATCCAGGCACTAAAGAATGACTTGATCTTCATCAGAAACGTTCTTGAATCCCTGGGAAGTTGCACAATATGCACAGTATGTCATGCATACAGGCAATTGACAATAGAAGCTATAAGTTACTCCATATTCTTCACCCCTCTACAGTTAGGCAGATAGTTTTTAAAGGAAAGAGGAAAAGAAAATTGCCAAGGTGTTGCCTATATCTTGTACTGCTTCTTGGTAAGAAGTTAAAGCATCAGAACAACAGTTTGTAAGTGTGATATCTTTGCCACTGTGCTAGGGATATAATAGTTTTTGACGTACGTATTCTTGACAAGAGAAAATTTAGCATCTGTTATTTTTCCAAAGTTGTATCTTCCTGCTCATACCATATTTTCTATATTAAAAGCACAACCCTTAATAAAAGTCCACCTCCCTCCATAAAGAACCAATTTTAATCAAAATTTCATCAAAATATGACTTTATCAACATTTTTTAATGCAAAAAACTATTAATCACTCATCTCATTACATGTGCCAACCAGGTGCCTAATGCAGTACTGCAAAATTATAAATAAAACAATGAGATAAACTATATGGTTAGCGAAGAAATATGTCGCTTTTAGTCCTTGTTCCTAAATAGAAACTGAAAGGCTCAAATAGAGGAAACTAAATGTTCTTAAAACAGAATTTGATGAAACCAAATGATCTTGAACAGAAACTACACAATGACTGCCTTAAAGCAGAATAATTATGGTGTCATGTGGTAAAGGGGGTGCATGATTGCTGATATATCTTAATATTTAATCACATGACAACTCATATTGTATTATATCGTCCAATTAGTATCACAGCAATATCTGAAAACATCAAATTTTAATATAAATTGAGGTAAATATGCCATATCTCGAGAACTATAAAAGATAGAGACTTGCAAATAGTGTCAAAATGACCAGAATGGTCACTTTTATATTCAACTTTAATACAATATTATGACCTAGGATGAGTAGTTTTTGAGTTATATGGGAAAATGTACTTTTTCGGCGTAAAAAAGATGTTAATTACTTTAACGCGTTTGAGCACCCTTCAGATATCAATATTTTTTCCTGAAAATCGCTGTGCATGTTCCTATATATATTTGTCACAACATGGAATACACCCACGATCAACTTTCAAAAGTTTCTAAATTATGAACCACCCTAGCCTGAGGGAAACAAAAACTACCCCTGAGGGATGTGAAAAGTCGACGGCGGATCACCCAAATTCATCCAAATTACCAGGAATACCATCCCGCCGACGCCTAAAGTGCTCCGTAACGTGCCGTGAGAATGGGGCATTAGTTGTTTTAAATATTATGTGCATTATTTTCAACATGCATGACAGTTAAGAAAATACATTTATAAGACTACCATACCTTTCCTCGTTGTGCTCACTCAGATAAGAGCCAACATGTGCTCATTTCTGGAGTTTCAGGGCAAAATAGTATTTTCTGAAACACAAAACTGCCATGTATTAAAAAAATTCCCACAAAAATACAGTTTAGCATTGTTTAGGGACACCTGAGAATAAAACTGCATTCATTTTTTAAGCAGAAAGACTATTCAAGTGGTTCATTGATCAGAATCAAACACATGAGGCTAAATTAAAGTTTTAAAAAGAAACGGTCCAGTTATTTTAGTTGGGCTGACAGGCTTTCTGTAATCAGGTAATCACTTGATTTCCGTAATTGAAACATATAGACACAGCTAATTACAATCCACAAGGTTTCATTGAGCTTAATTGCTACTGTGTATTGGTGTGCAAAGATTGCCAAAGACGATTACAATCTGCAACAACATCCAAGTTCAAGTGCTCTCTGAGTTGCAATAATCTCTGCATGTTTCTGGGATTCACAAAGCTTGTACAAGGCAGTAATGAGTTGTTTTAAATCATTTTAGATCGGCGGTGAAACGTCTCAAATTGTATTTTTTGGCGGTGAAACGTCCCACTATTGCTGGCGGTGAAACGTCCGAGCGGTGAAACGTCCTATAATCGAACTGCAGAGTCATTCAACATGACAGATAGTCGACTTGACAATTGACAATCGAGCAGTGTTGTCAGTAACTCTTGAGCACTTGGTCACCCACTGGGCGACTAAGTGGAGGAACTTGGTCGCCCAAACCATCAATTTGGTCGCCCATATTTGGTAAGTCGCATTGACAAATTCAGCGCACTTCATACAGACCATGAAATCATAAAATACGTGCCAACAACTTAAAGTAGTCCTAACTATCTACATCTCTTTTAAATTCTTATGATATTAGTGAAACAATTTACTTATATGTTTGTTGTATCTCACATTATGCTGCACAGGTCAAAATTATTTCAGCAAGCACAGACACAATCTGGTCAAATAATAATTAATCCAAGTAATTGGTAGCTGTTGTGTGGAAGCAGGTAAGCAACACACAGCTTCCAGTTTTCCACAATGACAACAGTTACGTGCAGCTTAATTAGAATACACTGTATGAGAAATTCAATTACAGCCCTGGATCATACACAAAAAGACTGGTGAATGCGTGATTGAACATTATAAAGTCTGATTTTACAAGTTGGATATAAAGATTATTGCAAAGTTGGATTATAATCTAACCAAGAGGAAATTAGAAACGACATCTTGTAATAGATCTCATTCTTCTCTTTAAAATGAGACCAAAACGATTTCTGTGAAGCAAATATTCATTAAGTTATGCTCCTTTACACTTTGTCGCCACCTGGGCGACCAAAGTGCGTGATTTTGGTCGCCCAGACAGAAATTTGGTCGCCTGGGGGGGGGGGGGGGGGGACAGTCAATTTCTCAGGCGGCCACCAGGGAGGACGGCCAATTACTAAGACGGCCCCCACCCAAAACGGCCAAACTTATATTAAGTGCAGTTCTGTTTATTTGCTTGACATTTTTTATTACTTTGAATTTGCTTCTGAAAATTTTGCTGAATTTTTATTGAATAGTCACATGTATACTTGTCAGTCGTCCTTGCTTGTCATTTTGCACTTCAAAATAGTAAATAAAATAATTCAATACACCCTTTTGTTAGTCATCTTGCATGATTTTTGCATTTAAAAAGAGAAAGACCCGAGTTCAATTAATTAATCACATTTTGGGTTTATGGGCCGAAATATGGATTTTAATTGGACAACAAGATCTGCAGGTACATGTAGGATGTTCTTTTTTTTTTTTTTGGCCGCACTGTTTTGTATAGTATTTTGCAAGCTCTTAAATGTCTTATGCATGATTTTTGTATAGGCCTACTTCACTGTTGATATTTCTATAACCAATTTAGGCCTATATTTTTTTTCAGTTAATTTTAAAAGGAAAAAATACTATAGTGTGCATAAAATAAAAAAAGTAGATAACTGAAGATCAAAAATACCCAGCAGCTGTTATTTTTAATTTCATCTAAATTTTATTCATCTTTCTTGCTTATTTGAATTCTTGACTGGTGACAGACAGTCTGGATTAATTGTGTTCTTTTTCATTGTTCTTAGAAAGCTGTGAAGTTTAATTGCACTTCAGGGTACTGCTGTGCATGTTGGTTTAATTGAACAATTAATTGCATAATTAAAGAAAAGGTGTCAAGTAATCTCATATTACTGATTAACATGCTTGTTCAGTAATTAGGAAATTATGAAAAATTAATTAAAGAATAATATGAATTTAATTGTATGCCAAAGAATTTCCCATCTTGGACAATAAAGTTTTAACTATCTTCAATCTATCCATTAGTATCCAATTCATGATTCAGTTCTAAATTCTTATCTGTGATTTGAGTCTGTGAAAATTAGTAAGGCCAAACATACTTAATTTTCAGCTTCTCAGATTAACAGACCGAAAAGACTTTCTACTCAGGAAAAAAAAGGTGCTGAACAATCAGTTTATTTTTGAGAGATTTTTACCGCCTTCCACTGACCTTGAAAGGCTTTCAGAAGATTATTAGCACTACAATTAGCTATGGGAAATACATGATATATACCAAGAATATCTGAAAATCTAATGAATTAAGTTCTCAACACAAACCTCTCAACTCACCCAGAGAGCTCTGTCAACTCTTTCCGTCTGGGAGCACCCAAAGAAGAATCCTAAAGGTCAAAAGCATTCCATCTTGAAGCAATTGCTACAGCTGTACATGTTTCTGTGAAAGGCATATATCTGTGTTTTAGTCCTCTAACTCCAAACAAAAGTCTGCTCACTGCAAGAAAAAGAAATGTTAATTAAATCAAATTATCTGAATAAAAACAAAAATCCGGAGATTCAAAGCTTGCCGTTTTGGTATTATATGGAGTGGGTGATAGTGATATCCATGTATAATAGTCATCAATACTTAGTACTTACTGGATTCATGTTAAGCATAATTTTGGATAGTAGGAAAAATACAAGAAATTCACAAAAAATGTTTTTGAAAAAGATAATGCAACATGTAGGTAACGCCTTTTGTCACAGGCCCACCCCTGTATTAGTCAAAGGATATTCAGTATAATTTTAAACAGACTTAAAGTCAGTCCAGGCGACTGCCTGTGCTTTTGTAATCAAGGAAATGACAATGCTACTTGACATGCATATATTGCCAGAGTAAATGCCACAAAAACATCAAATTCTGAAAAGTCTGACAGAGTCAAGAAACATCAAGAACCTGATTCAGTGATTGTTTCAAATATATTGAAATAAAACCAGACAAGAAATTTCGCTGAGTGTAACACAGCTTCTGTAAAATTGTAAATTATATTGTTGTCCTACTTAATAAATCTCCATAAAGTAACAGAATCAATACAAATGAGTATTTTTGATATCACAAAGCAAAAACATTGGCTTTTGTATGGACATGCGAATAAGTGAGAGAGCATTCTTTTTGGACCCTTTTCTGACTGCGATTTACCATGCGCTAAATGGCATAAGTAGATTGAATAGGTTACCATAATCTTCTGATGAGGAAAATCATCCCTTTCACAGGCAAAAGTTTCAAAACTTTCTTTTGTCTGATGATTTCCAAACATTTTCATGTAAAGCAGTGTACTGGATCTTTGCCAGCAACCATGCTTTGTGAAAGTAGTTTGGCGTAGTAATATGGACAGCTGTTGTGCGACCTGATCTTGTGATCTGTCCAACACAGATCGAATTGATGTTGACCCAATTCGATTTTCCGGGGACTGTCAGCATTCTGCTGCCACTTGTCAGTCTCGAACAGAGACAGAGGCCTATAAGTAACTTCCCAAAATGATTAAGTAAATATTTGTTGAAGTTTACCAATTTAGTGTAAATATTTGTTGAAGTTTACCAATTTATTGTTTATTGTTAACCATTAATTTTTGAGAAACCAAAATTTGAGAAATACATCATAAATCCTCATTTTTCCCAGTTTTTTGGTTTTTATGAAAATGTCACAAGATAGGCCCTCCAAATGAGTTTAGTCATTTAAAAAGATATAACTTAGACACCTAAATGCAAAATTCCACAGTGTAACTCCAAAATTAACGGAATCATGGAGCATTGAAAAAATAACACTTTTTCACTTTTTTTGCCGAATTTACTGTTTATTTACCTTGTACTGGTCTTCAAGATGCAAAGGGGGAATCGATGCTTGAAGGCAGCATATCCATTAATGTTATTTTTACTCTCCACCTGAAACAGTGAAAGATGAATGATTGTTAATTAAGTGTATGAACTTTCCTTCAACTAATTTTATGAACTATACTATAAGGCAGCACAATTGCAATTGATAGAAAATGTATTGTTTATCAAGATATCAAGTAATGCAATAAAATTATCACAGAAAGTGCAATTAATTATTTTAGATAATTTTCACTAGTTTTGACAAACAGTTTGGTCATCCTGACCACCTGAAAAAAGCTTTGGACCAGTGAAATTCTACTGAAAAATGAATAATCAACATGTTAATTAGTGTGCCATCCAAGTTCGGACAAGGGCGTTCTGAAAGCCATTCCTCATGCTGCATATAACGCTGCTAGTGCTGCTTTAAATCACTTATCATGCAGCACAACCTCAGTATAACACACAAGTAATTTTCATTTGTCTCTAACTGATCAGTACAGTACTTTAAAAATAATTTATTTCATTTACTGAAAAGATTAAAGCCTTCATGTAATTTTGTTTTGACATACCATGAAAATGTCTAGTGCAATGTCTTGTAGTTAGCGTTATACATCAGTTTTAAACCTGCTTGCACATACGCATGCATGTCATCCGGCTTTACCATCGAGTTCTGCTGCTGTCTTGCTGAAAAGAAAGTAAAAACGATAGGCAATTTAAATCAAGGTTTAAATGATGATTTTAAGCAGGGTCCCAGATTTGTTGCCAGATTTTGGGCGTACTTCACCACATGCAGGGAGCCCAGCTTGTCATTTTATTGTAAAATCCTGGCAAATCTTGGTCGTCCTTCTCAAAATCTGGGTGTCTCAGGCGATAGGACGACCAGGAATCCAGGACCCTGATTTCAAGGCACTGAAATCATGACGCATTTTATTTAAACAGATTTATTTGATTTAAGGAGATTCATTTGATTAAGATTATGAAAAAAACACTTGAAAACAATTACCAACCTTGAAAAAAAGAAGCAAAATAACATCGCCGTCATCTGTTGATAGCATCATTTAAACATTTTGGCTGTCACAGTTATATTTTATCACAAAATGATATGGTCATGCAATTCAATTCAATTCAAGTCATTTATTGCTCACCATATATGCAGATTCAGTATACCAGGCTGTCATATTTGACAAGTGTAAATAATTGTTATTCCATATTTAATTTTTGGGTCTGCCGCCCCCAATTACATTTTAAAAAGATTTAATGAAAACGTCACTATAACTTACTCGTTTTTCATGATTTTTTTTACGTTTTTATCGGCCCGCATGCCTAGGAAAAGGTCAGAGTGAGTTTTAAAGGCTGCGCTGTACTAAATTTTACCCCATTTGTCAAACAGCTTTATTTAGCGAAAATTACCTACATTTCGTCTCAGCTCCAGGTAACCTGGTGAGTTGGGGGACTGGCGGGAAATGGGTCAAGTCCACTGGTGAGTAGTCCACTGGCGAGAATTCCCCTGGCGAGTTGTCCACAGACCTAAAGGATAACAAATAGTAAGTATGACAGTTCTAACCGAGTTGTTTTTTAAATCAATCACAGTATAAACCACTACGGAAACTGCTACTATCATTCATTTGATGAAATGAAAATGTGGACATTATGTATTATTCGGGAAGATCTATTCTGAATAAGAAAAAATATATAGAAACTATCAAAGGTATAAATAAATTGATTTAAATCAAGCAAATCTATCTAAATTAAATAAATCAAAAAATAAAAGGTCGTGACAAACGGTCACAAACCAACTGGTAGACAACCAACTAGTAGACAACAGGTACTATGATTAGCAGTCAAAACGTCTACAAACAAGAACGCCTACTGTGATTTCTGAAAATGCGAAAACAGCAACGCCAAAAACGCCTACTAATAGATGTCAAAATGGCTACAAGTCAACACCAAAATGGCTAGATACCACTTTACAAAAGCGCCTAGTGTTTATACAGGAACTACTGTCAATGGTGTCCAATGAATATCCCAAGGAGCAATTGTCTTTTTTTCTATAGTCAGAAATAAGCAGCAAGTGTATTCCAGTAGAGACAAAGCTTGAGTGCTCATTTTGATCCAGTTTATATAGTTTTTTTACACTGGTAATTCAAATTAATAAATGCCATGGGAACAAAAGCATTATTTTGTAATACATTAGTAGAAGAAAGAATTTATAAGTTTTAATGGTAATCAACATTTCTATGCTTGTGAAAAAATCTTCAGGTCAAGTGTCAAAAATTCATTAGTAGGTGTGACAGAAAACCCAACTAGCTTCAACATCTGACAGCCTTTGAAGGGCTAAATAGCAACTATCATTTATACAGATCTGTGTGTTGGTATACATGTGACGATTAGCAGTCAAAACGCCTACAGACAAAAACGCCTACTGCGATTTCTGACAATGCAAGAACGGCAACGCAAAAACGCCTACTAATAGATGTCAAAAACGCATACAAGTCTATACCAAAATGGCTATACCACTTTACAAAAACGCCTACTGTTTATAAAGGAACAACTGTGTTGTCAATTACCATCTTGTGAGATTTACCGGCATGAATATACCAAAACATTAGTAGATGTGAATGAAAAACCAATTAGCTTCAGCATCAGGCAGCCTTTGAAGAAATAAATAGCAATTTATAGTGTAGGCGTTTTTGTAGAGTGCAGTTGCCGTTTTTGCAATGGCCAATAGCCGTTCTTACACTGTCATGCAAAAAGAAAATTAACTGTAGGCGTTTTTGATAATGCAAAAAATACTGTAGGCGTTTTTGTCAGTAGGCGTTTTTGTTTGTAGGCGTTTTGACTGATCACCCTTGTGACATGAAAATGTGACATTATGACAATTAGCAATTGGATCAAATATTGCAATCATGATTCTGTATTCATTTTTTGACAGATTGACAGTTCAACTTCAAGATAGTCCAAAATTTCATTTCTCAACTTTGAAGTGACCAAAATAATATGAAAACTCAACGTAGAACAACAAAACTGACATCAAAATGTTCAGAAAAATGCCTGTTTTTCTACTAACATACTCAAAATGTGATTGAGCGACCGTATATCACGGCGAGCTAATTTCCACGACATAAATTGGGTGATAATCCAGTGTCAAAACATCATTTCAACTTTGCAATTTCAAATCGCTCAGGGATCGCTTTAAACGCACGTAGAAGAGTCCAATTTATAACAAAATGATCCTCAAGAATCCCTCTATTCAATCAATAACATTCCCAGAGCGAAACAACCACTTCAGTGATCGAGACAACCATTTTCGGCAAGCCACAGCACAGTTGACATGCAGTGATTTTCCCCAGCCTCTGTCAAAAAAATGACAACAGGAAGTTAATTTCCGCATATAAATTCCGACACATTTCGGACGATTAAACAGCCTACAGAGCAGTTAGAAACCTTCGAATTAGTGCAAAAGTCTTCTGAAATTATTTGCAAGATGATTAAACAGGTAACAGACAGTAAAACCACCAAAAACAGTCCGAAAAAAGCCATTTTGTGCACGAAAAAAAACATCGCGATTTGGCAACTTTTCAACAACTTTCAACAAAGTTCGACAGCACATCGATTCCCGGAGAAAAACAGCATCAGTGGCGAACTATTTCAGTCACTGTGACCAACTGTCAATGTCAATAAATACTGAAATATCCACTCACCGTAATGACATGTCGCCATGTGCGAATTTCGTGCGTCAACTTTGAGATCGTCTGACGGACACAGAAACTTCCCAAGTGCATCCAGAACATTTCCAGACGAAGCACTACATCCAGGGTGAAGTAATCCAACCACAATTGATCACTGTTAATGTCCGTAAGGTACTTTATTCCGAACAATTAGATGGATCCAATGAACGATTTTCTTCAGCTGCTGTCAAAAAATGACAACCGGAAGTTAATTTCCGCATATTTTCCCATTCAACGGACATTGCTGAGGCCAATTCTCGTCCGATTTTCATGATTTTTGACTGTTAGATTCAGAATTGAATACTCTATAAACCCATTGACTAACCTTGACCATTCCAGCAATTTAAACAGTCCGTTCGACCCCCGAAAGATCGTGGGCCAAATCAACAAAAAGGTCAAAATGACAGCTTGAGACGAACTCGAAAATCACTGTCAAAATTCACAGAAGCGAAACACACACCTGGTACAGTGTATTTGCGTGGACTGGACATCGTGATTGCATCGTAGAAACATTAATCCAAGTCGTATTTTGCTAAATAGCATAAAATCCAAGGAGACGAAATCAATCCATCCTGCCCGCCCGAAAGTTGGCGCCAGAATGGCATTGGTGCGCGGTCACATGATCAACTTTTGTGTGACGTCACGGTTGTGTTTTGATTGACGCCGTGATAAAATGGTTTTTTATCGGTTTTTGGAGGACGCCGCAAAAAGATCACGAAGCGAGTCGGCAAATAGAACAAAGAGGCATCTCCGATGGACGATATATAACCGGACATCATTGTCGGGTAAAAATAAAAGGGTAGGTCAAATTTTGATGGTATGTTTGGCAGATTAAAAGAGATACGTCGAGCGATAGGATTAGGGAAATTCATTTTGGATTACAATAACCTTGGGCTAGAGGTCTAGCCAAAGGTTAAAAAACCGCATGTCTTTAGCTTTCTTATGTAACACAATTGCTACTGAAAGTCTATTTTCCAAAAATATTGAATATATCCTGCTCAGTAGAAGCACTCAGCAGCACAGGCGCATAATTATCTTAGGCATAGGCCTATATAAACTTTAAACATTTGACATAAACTGTGCTGGGTGTGGTCATCAATGTAAGTAACACTCAGTCATGCGCGGAAGTACCAGTCATTGATAGCTTGTAAATCGCTTTAATCCATCCATATACTAGTATATGACAAGTCCAAGAAATGCCCTGTACATGCATGTTTTGATGTATTTGTCACAGATTCTATCCAATTTGACGGTTGGCTATGAAAAAAATGTTCTCAAAAATTGACAGTTAGTTCGATAGGGGAGAGCGGGGCCAGTTGAATCAAATTTTTGAAATTGCTCTCCTGTGTGCGTACCTTTACAGCTTTCAAGAAGAACAAAGATGGAAAAGTTAGTTTGAAAATACTATAAAAGAAAAAATACTTTGCATGCCAGAACACTATCAAAATAAGTGTGATGTACAAGGTCAACTATTGCATTTGCACCATATCTATGTGTTATTTGCAAAATGGCTCTGCTCCTGGAATCTCAGAATTCGAATTGCATACGCTTGTATGGTCTACAGAGTATTACTGGTATACATGCGCGTGCACTCTGTGCTTTGCTATAAATTTGTCCACAAAGCATGGTAGTCCACTAAGCCACAATTCACTGTGCCTGTATACCTAAATATTATTGTGTGCTGTCCAAGGTCATTCAGTCGACTTGGACATTCTGCCATATAATGTGCGTCCCAATGTGCCTCATTTTCAATGTCCCAAGGAGTCGACATAACAGTTACAAATTTAGTTGAGTTGTAGGAAAATAAAGTTTTTCTCACCATACCTCTGCATGTGGCTGAAAATAAAATTGCCTACAAAACAAGAGAAACATGTATTAGGTTGGTTATGTACAAGATTTGATGGCATCACCATATCATATACCTTGTCAGGAACCAAGAAAAGCCGCATCCTATAGTTTCCCGTGTCCCAATGTGCCCTGGTTCCCCATACAATACTAGAACATGTTTATGTTCAATCTGACATAGCCCATTTAAATGTAAGCAAAATAGGCCCTATACCTTCATAACTTCTTAAAACTTCATCAGGATCCATTTACTTTATGACACGTGTTTGCCTGTGACCTTATTGTGAATATCGGAATTTTTTGGATGCACTGCTGATAACATCCAAGATGGTATTGATATTTCTATGGAAGTCCTACCTTTAGTTATAAGGAACTCCGAAGACTGCCATTGGAAAGTTAATTGGACCACAGATAAGAAAGAGGATATTGAAAACTGTATTGATGTGATGTCAAATATTTATAATATTTATAATAATATACGCTGGTAATTACATTGTAAGCCTTTCAGAAAAATTTGGACATTTCGAAGCCATTAAAATTCATAATTGGAATAAGTTTTCTTGAAAAAGGCTTGGAACAAGACAAAAAGACTTGTTGTTTTCCTCAGAGTTGCTTCAACCTTACTGGGGCAATCTTGGCCATTTCTTCTCTTCTTCTGTTCATCATCAATGTACACTCACAAGCAGAAAAGACACAACATTTTATTTCAGCATATATTTTTGCAAATAATTTTTTTGAGCATGAGTACATGCAAATAAAACTTTTTGTCATAATAGACACATTTCTTCCATATACCGTATATACTCGCGTATAAGACGCACTATTGATACCCAGAATTTTGTAGGACAGACTGGGTGCGTCTTATACGTGGAATATACTAAATTAGCAAAGTTACTTGGTCAAAACGACCAAATTCTGAATTTCCTTCACTCTTGTCCGCCATTTTAAAACAAACCCCGTCAACTTCGCTAAGTTCTCGCTTTTGCGAGATCTCGAGAGATGACGTGATGAAGACGGCCAAGATGGCGTCGCATAGATGTAAACAAAATGGATTCGAGTTGATTTCTTGCAAATTTAGCTGATAATGAAGGTAAATTTACCCAAATAAGCATTGTATTTCACGGGAATCAAGCATTCATTCATCCGCCATGTAGTGTTTTAGCGCACATCATTTCTAATGCAACTTATATACAGGTTTCACTGGGAGGGGGGTTTTCTGGGTCTCAAGAAAGGATGCGTCTTTTACGCAGGGGCGACTTATACCCTAGTATATACGGTAGATTGACTTTTTAAAATAAAGAACATTGAACTTTTGAAAGAGCGAGGATGGCTTGGAATCAAAGCTCTAGAATATTAATTTTAGTTTCATTTATTTCCCTCAAATTATGATCTTATTTTTCATAATCATGATAATCGAGTTGCTTTTGCATTACATTTTTTTCTTTTGAAGCTAATATAATATACTCACTACGACTAGTCGACTACGAGTACTTTAGCAATGTACTCAAGTAAAGTACTGTACTCATGATTCGCCATTAGTACTGAGAACATGTGAGTACTTGGAAAAATGTTCTTCTGCCATCCTTGGTCTTTCAAAAGACCAATGTTCTTTGTTTAAAAAAGTCATCCTTTATGGAGGAAATGTGTCTATTAAGACAAAATGGTTAATTTGCACATACTCATGCCCATATAGCTGTTCTCTGGTTCACTTCATTTACACCGTTATGGAATACTTCAACATTCTCCATTGTAATTGACAACTTTAGCAACTTCTGGAGCACATGATGGTCTGATTCAATGATAACTATTTCCAATGAATGTCAAAGGGAAGAACATGCGGTACTTTAAGACGCATGCTGCAGCGTTAACCCCAGGAAAAGTTACAGCAGCACGAAATATGGAAATTCGGGGGGTTTTTTGGGGTGAGGCGAATTAAGCCAAAAATGAAAAACATGAAAATCATCGGTGTTTGCAAATCTTGCTGTAACAGCGTATTATTTTGATCAAGTGACCTTTTTTCTATTATGTCCAGGATGACCAATCCAGTCCTGATATTCTTTCGCAAAGAACCTATTGATTGGATTCCTTAATATCAATAGTGCTAAAAATAAATATATATGTGCATGGAGGAAGTGTTCCAGTCTAATTTACTGGACTATTTTAGTTCTTGGAATCTAAATTGACTCTTCATTTCCAAGTTCACAGTTCAAGCCCAAAGACTTTGATATCATCAGAGAAATTGTAGTGACACCAGTGGTGGTATCATCAGTTATGTACGAAATGACATTCCTCGCATTCGTAAGCCTGAGCACGAGGTTACTGATGACTGTATCAATGTAAACTGTACACGTTGAAACACATTGTCGAACGCCAAGAGAGCTGAAAACTTTTAAGCATGTTCAAAAATCTCTGACGTACACCAATGTGTGGCTAGTAAGGAGTGGATAAGTTATAGGAACGTTGGAAGATTGTTAGAGAAAATTATGATTTTTTTTCATACGTTTTCCAAACGTTTTCCACGTTTTTCACACGTTTGTTACATGCCCAGAATGTTCCACATTCAGTAAATTTAGAAAAATTCAATAAATTTGTCCCAAGCCAGGCCTACATAATCTACACGCCTTGTGCACGTTATCTACAAGTTTTGTACTCGTTTTTTAGTAAGTTATGAACACTTTTTATGCACGTTTTCACTCCTTTTCCGTTCGTAGAGGCCAGGTTGAAAAACAACAATGTATAACCTATATATATGCAAATGTAGTTTTCAATAACAGTCCTTCTTTTTCTTTTTTTTTATAGTTCAGCCATTACACCCTGGAGAAGTGATGGGCTGTTATGGTGGTGTGTTTTCGTCAATGGTTCGGCTGGATGACAACACAACAAGGATCATAAATGACGATGATGCATCTACCTGCCTCAACGTTGGTTGCCTCTTTTTCTGATTTAAAAAAAAAAACAGCAGTGCAGTTACCATATCAGACATGTTAAAATACACTGAACAAAGAAAGAAACGTCCTCCTTAATTTTTGCTCATAAATTGCAAGATAATTTTTTTTGGCCAAAACCAATTATACAGTATTATTCCTGTTATAAACAAGTGTCATTGTGCAGAAAATCAGCTAAGTGCAATCCTGTTTGCATTTAGGCTTGTTTATCACATCAGGGTATTTAAAACAAAAAAAACCTTACCCACATCTAACCAGACAAATCAGGGTGTCATTTCGATGTGTCTGACATGCAGATCAAAACGGCGAAAAATTCTGCACTATGGCTTTATTTTGAAAGCTTCAGAGCACTCTCCAGATGTGCACTTTGCACAGCAAGGGAAATAATTAAGTTTTACTGTGCTTTGAAAGAAGTACGAATGCTTTTTTCAAATCAAAATATCGAACAGAACACCCATTTTTGAATTTTTTGGTGCAAAAATTAAAATGTTAAATTCGTAATAGTTAAACACATCCATGATAAGCAAAATTAACAAAATTGATTGTGTGAAATTTCCTTAATTGCCAAACATAGGCATTATTTGACCACATATTCAGGTAAGACAATCCAGGCCCGTTAAGTTGTAAAACTTTCGATGACAATGAAAAATCACTCCCAACATTTTTTCCTGTTGATGGCAGTTAACAATGAAAGTTCCTGATACTGAAGGTTAAACAACATGAGATCAACATGAATTCAACTCCAGGGCTTTACTGCCTCCTAGTGGAAAACATTTGAAGTGATTTGTTCGGCTCTCATAAAAAAACTAATGAGTTTGTCAACTTGGATCATAATATTCAAATATCTGGCCAAATAATGCTGAAGGATATATTTTTAAGCCACTGCAAATTAAAAAATTTACTTTTTTCGCAAAAATTAAAATTGGGTGTTACGTTCAACATTTTGATTTGAAAAAAACATTAGCACTTCTGAGACATCTCTGGTCATGTCATGCAAACTTTCAAAAATATATCTCAATTCAAAGCACAATAAAAATTAATTATATTCCCTCTCTGTGCAAAACGCACATCTGGAAAGTGCTCTGTAGCTTTCAAAAATAAAGCTTTAGCACAAACTTTTTCGCTCTTTTGGTCTGCATGTCACACACATCGAAATGACACCCTGATTTCTTTGTTGAGATGTGAGAAAGCTTTTATTAATACCCTTATGTGATAAACAAGACTAAAGGCAAACAGGAAATGGTCGCACTTATTTTCGGCACAATGACACTTGTTTGTAAAAGTAATAATACTGTATAATTGTTTTAGCAAAAAAATAATTATCTTGCGAATTATGTACAAAAATGAAGGAGGACGTTTCTTCTTTGTTCAGTATAGCATATTCTCATGTTATGAAATGCCTATATCAGAAAACAATTTACCTTATCAGAGGATGTTATGCTTTAGGCAATGAGTCATATGACTCATTTTCGTTTAATTCAAAGCACCTTGACAATCAACAGTTTTTTTTCTGCTGTATAGTGCATAGTGTACATGTATAGCTAGGTGTATTTATGATGATCTGTTCTTACTGTTGCATTCCTAGGTTTCAGCTGCGATCAGCTTTCTGCCACTGCTTATTCAGCAGAATTCTCCAGTGAAGATCAAGTTACTCCTGATCTTAGTGCCCTCTTGTGAGAATTCCAACATCGTAGTGTTCACTTCCTCGGTGCAAGAATGTCTGCTGATCAGCAGTGGTGTAGAGAATGGGGATTTGCCTGTGTCTATAAATGTGTGAACTCTTGTTCGAAACATATTTCAGTTGGGTGAGAGACCTTGGAATAGACCATCGCGCTGGTTGCTGTGCGATGTGACCCCTGTCTAGGTCTATTTTTGCAAATTGGATCAGGTTTTTTTGATTCAGAAAGATAGATATTGTAATTGCATATTTGTATTTGTTTTGATATGAAGTGCATCATTAAAAATTATGTATACATGTTTATACTGCCACCAAAAAGTTTGAAAACACTTAGACTCATCTGGATTTTGAGCAAATTCTGAAGTCATCTTCACTTTTCATAAGATAAATCATCTGTTAGTCTTTTTTTAGATTATTGACAGAGCAAATCAAAATAGACATTAGTGATAATTATCATATTGCACATCGAAGTAGAGGTTCTCCAGGAAATTATTTGTTTTCTAATATAGAATAGACAAGTGTACTTAAAGCTTTGTTGCATAAACCGAAAGAATTGGAAGTTTATCCTTTCAAATAGTAATCGAAATGTTGGAATTTTCCCGCTAGAGGGAGCATATTGTTGAAGAGGCATTTTGTTGCATATGGTATTAACAGTTGTAAAGTGCTCTGCACCCATTAACGAGATGCAAGTTTTACTGCCTGCTTGAAAAGCTGCAGTAAATGTTGAGCTAATTGATTGATGGCAGGCACATTACTGCCGACAGAGAGACAACATGGATGAACAGAAAAGGAAAATGCAAACGTTTCAGCTAAAGGAAATTTGTTTCATAACTTTGATTGCCTTGGATATCTGCAGTGGAGGTAGGTCACAGGTCTGACTTTTTTTTTTTTTGCAGTATATACAGGCCAAGCTAAAACTGTAAATTGTCCACACATTCTTCTCACTTTACTTTGCGATGTCCACATGCATAATTTTTATTGCATGCTCTATACTAGGGTGATGCAGATTGCGCACAAAAAAATAAACTTTTGAATTTTCAATGGGCACTCTGCAAATATGTTCCAATACATGAAGAAAAATTTCAGTAAAAATGTGAGACAATTTGGACAAATTTTAGAGGGTACTACCGCAATTTGAAATATAACATTGTATTTCAATGGGCGAAATGCCAGTTTTATGGGGGATGGGTGAAGGAAGTTGTCGTGCGACTCGTGCCACTAGAGTGAGGGTCATTTTTTTCTTATTTAAGCTTTCCGCTATTCGCATCACAAATCCATTCATATTTTGTTAATATTCGGTCATTTCAGGCCACAGGCCACTCCTAAAGCAACAAATTTTGCCCAATTTTTTTACAGCATTAAGGTTAGACGCGATATTTAATAACATAACCAGGAATATAGCTACACTGTAAAATTGGAGGCACTGTTTCAGCTCAATTGATTGAGTGAGATGGTTGCACAAGTTGATTGAGCTAACATAGATTAATGTTTTAAGCTGAGATAGCTCAAAATACTAAGCTATGTTGACTAAGGTATTCAAGCTGAGAAAACTCAAACCAATGAGCTGTGTTGACTTACAACTCAAAATTTTGAGTTTTGTTGAGTTAATGATCCAAGCTGACACAACTCAAAATTTTGAGCTTTGTTGACTTATTTTTAGTTGCTTTTGATTTATATTTATGTGACCTGTCTTATAAAGTTATTTATGCATGAGGGCTGTAATCCCAAAATATTGTTAGATCGCTCAAGGGGATCCACCTGGTCCGGTGTGATCCATTTTAGCACATCATGGACAGGCCCAAGATGCATTCAACACAGACCATTGCATCACAAGGAGATTTAAAAATGAATTTCTTATGAATAAATCCCAATGGCCTGTGGCTCATCTGAGTTGGTATACAGTGCTAGAAGCCTATATTTGAACACACTCTGACTTGGAAATGTTGGTTGGCATGTGTGAAAGCATGCATCTAATTACTCCCACAAATTAATTTAAGAGAGATACAAATAAAAAAGTGACCAGCTGAAATGGTGTGCTACTCAGTTTTCCCTGGGATAGTGTAATATAAATGTTCTTTTTTCTTTTAAGTAAATAATTATCTAAAACTAAATGCAGTGTTATGAGAAGTGCTTGTTATAGATGGCGCTATATGTGGCATGACTGAGATGTCAAGCTATCTGCAACAACTGAAGCTTTCATGTTTTCACAGCTTAATGTTACGATTCCTTTGGACAACTTACAGCATTGAGCTATCATACCTTGACAACTTATAGGATTGAGCTGTCTTCATTACAATGGAGGGCATCTTGAGTTCCGGTTGTTTTTCTGGGTCCAACACCTCTTTGTTTATTCCTTGTTTACCCTGCCTCCCTGTAACAGGCAGCTATCTTTGATACACTTGACATATGAACATCATACACTCTACAACATTAAGCCGGGTTTTCACACCTGCACCATTCCAATAGTTTCATCCCCGTCATATTCTGTAGTTTGGGACACAATAACTTCAGAACTTTGTAAAAGAATTGTGTGCTTGAATGTTTAAGGCTTCATTTACGTGGGTCAAAAGCAAAAACTGTGTTTTCTGAAAACTCCCCTTTGTCGGCCTTTTTTTAAAACGAAAATGTTTCCCGGTTCAGTGATTGATTGTTTGTGATCCTGTTTTCGAGTGACCTACACCATGGAACCATCATATTGACAATAACCCTCGAACATCTTTCCCTCCCAACATATGCATAACTTGGGAGTTATGCCATATAATGTTTTGGGGTGTTCCCAATCATTATGCAAATTCTTGGAAAAGCATCCATGGCCACTCAAAATGACCTAAACTAATCTGAAGATGCCATCAACATATACCCCATAACACAAAAGAAAAAGTATAACCATAATTTCAAACATAGATGCATTCATAGCCAAGAAATTCATGTTATTCGCCTGCATTGAAATAGCATTGAAATTAAAGTTTTATTGCAATAAAAAGCCTCTCTTAACCAGACAAAATGAAAAATCATTACCTAAGTCATTTTCCACTTTCCTTAGGTTTAGAACTCTCCTGTATACCAATGACAATTAAGTTGCACCACTGTATTTGAGAAATATCTTGAAAAGAATTGAACACATCTAATTGACAATGCTATTCCAATGGGAAACAGAAGTGTGAGTTTTTGATTTGGTGTCATACAGTACAAATTTCTAAAAGTGGCTCGTGATTTAAAATCTAACCTTAGCTATCTACCCATAGCCATTTCAAGCTAGTTTAGCTACACTTATCCATAGCTAGCCATAGCTACGGTATCGTCAATTACTATTGTTTAAACAAGGGGCAAAGAGATTCCAGTGTATACAAAAGAATGGAAATGGATAGTAATGGAATAGCTATAGACAGCTAAGTTGAGCCACATTTAGAAATTTGTACTGTATTTTGCAGAGATACCAAATTTGGTGTTTCATCGCACAGTATGACCGCAGTGTGCTATAGATATATTCTAAGCTGGAATTTTATTGATATTAATTTTTTTAAGAGCATGGGAGGTTTCTTTATTGAGAAGAAAGCCAATTTCAATGGTTTTTCAATGCATTTGTATTATTTTGATTTCTTGGTCATGAAGGCATCCACGTTTAAAATGATGAATCCATTTTTTATTTCGTTTTATGAGGTATATTCTAATGTCAATTCATAATCAACTTTGCTGATTTTGGGTGGCAATGGACGCTTTTCCAAGAATTTGCATAATAATTGGGAACACCCCAAAACATCATTATTAGTCCAGTAGCATTAGCTCCATATTGGCATGTACCCGGAACAAATTAGTAACAAGCTGAAATTTTCAGGAAACGTTCAGAAAATTGTCTAGAATAACATACTAAAAGTCCTCGAAAATCCTCCTATTGGCACCTTGGGAATTCAAGATGGCGTCCAAGATGGCTGACTTGAGCGATTATACCATTTTTTGGGTCAAAATACTCTACAAATGCAATCAAAGTGTCATGGATTTGATTCTCAAGACCATAGAATGAACTAGAAGAAGTTATTATGTAATCAGAAATTCAACATGGTATCCAAGATGGCCGACTTTATGTTTCTGTTATAGTCAGGTAGCCAGAGGGTTATACCCTGCACCGACGTTTTTTTCTCAATGGATTTAGGGTCCTTAGATCCTCCGTAAAACATAAATGGCGGGAAACGAGAGCGTATCCTTGAGCGTTTTGGGAAAATGGCCGAATTCAAAATGGTTGCCAAAACGTGCATCGGTCAGCCTAACTTTCTTAATTTTGGGTCTAGAAAGATGTGAAATACCTCTATTTCAGGTAAAATAGACATGGAGAACTCATTTGTCAGGTTTTTAGGTGGTTAAGATCAACCTATTGGATATTATTCGGAAAATATAATTTTCATCTCTCAAATTTACAATCATTTCCGTGTAAGTTGTAGTTTATAAATTATTAGGTTTTTAATGCAAGTGCATGTCAAATTGTTTTTGACACTTATATATTTCTGTAAGATATATTTTCAGTGGATTATCAAATAGTGTTATTCTGGATAATGCTGATACATTTAAGGTTATAACATTGACTAACATGTGATTTAAGAATGAATTGGCATATAGACATTGTCACAATAATCGCTGACACAATTTGCATTCTTTGACTTGCAAATGGCTGTTTCAGTTTATACAGACTTCAATCTGTCAAGGAAAAAGGCCCAATGTAATCAAAAACATAAAACACATGGGTATGCTCTGCATAAGAAACTACTTGACATAAATTACATTGAAATAATGGTTCTTCATACCAGATAAGATACCACAAATTCGCATTTTCATCAAGAAAAGAACTGCTGAGATGAGATTTTTCTCCTGCACTTAAAACAGGACTATCTTTGTAGTGGAACTATAAATTTACTCACAATGTAATTTGACTCGAAGAGCTTTCAGAGACCATCCAGTCTCCTTCCTCAGTTCTAAGTGTGGATGTTGTTGTCACATGATGAGGTTTTGTAGTTGTAATGTAACAAGGTGTTGTTGTTGTCACATGATGAGGTGTCACGTGACATAAGGAGCCCCCAGTATATTACCGGGAGGGTGTGACTATCCTTTGTGTTGGTCCTCCCTTTGACTTAATATTTAAGTCAATGAAAGGGTTTTGCTTTTGCCAAACTGCCAATCCATTGCATCTTTGGTCATTGCAAACCCGCACATTTGATCAACGAAACTGAAAAAGGAACTTAAAGTTGGAAATGGGTTTGCAACAAATCAAGGAAAAATGCAATGATAGGAATGACTATTAGGTTGGAAGAGCGCAAGAGCAACTGAACATGTTAATAGTCCAGACAGCAAGTCTCCATGCAACACATCATTTATAGTACCACAAATGGTATTATTCCAGATTCTTCAGTGATTTGGCAGATACATAGATTCGCATGCAGAATGTTTCTGAATCTGAGAGCAGTGTTAAGAAAGGCATGAGATCCTCAATGAGAACAAGCAAGTGCGATAGCACAAGAAATGGGACTTCGTCCAGTTGAAAGAATGGTACTTTGAACTTAGAGGTAGAGGAATGAGATGGTTATCTTCCAAAACATTTTGAATTAGTTTTGTGACTCCAGGATTTGGATATTTTTCTAGCACCACCTATTGCTCCATTATTTTCTTCACAGAAGGACTCAATTTTTGAAAGGAGGAGAACATATGTCTGGGAGAGGCCATGGCGATCATAAATACTATAATTGCTTTTTTATGGCATCTGAGGAATTGGTGGCCAGAAAGCAACCATTATTGGGATCACACAACGATGTCAAGGGATGTTCCTGGTTCATGTTGGACGAAAAGTTCCACATAATGATGATGGAATTCAGAGCAAAATTTCAATTTAAACAAACACTTGACATTATTTAATTCATAGTGTACAATTTTGGTGCAGATCCCACCTGCTGTGGAACCGTTTTCCATCATGTTACGGCTGTTACTGAGTCACTGCAGTGGTCCATCTGACCAGCAGAAGCAGTTCCATGGCAGAGGCTCCACAAGAATATAAAAAGATGAAATATCAATGAAGAAGTTTGGTTGCGGACTATGATACTTTGATTTACAAACAATTTCATCAGCTGTTGCAGCCATTGGTTACTGCTGTTTGAACTGCATATCTTCACACCTAAAACCTTGTCACAAAAATAGTGATGCCTCTTCCCATTGGCAGGTATGAAGAGATTGTTCGGACAGGAGAATCGGTTCTTCGGAAGATATTCAACATCATTTGGGACTTCATCATACAAATGATTGTTTTCAAGCCATAAGGGCTCCCTTCTTATCTGTCTGACAGCAAAATCTGTTGTTGTAGTCTCCAGACTCTCCTCTTAATATTCATTGTTTATATTTAGGGTAACATTAGAGCTTTCTGTGAACAAAATAATGGAGCAGATACCCTCTCATTAACTCTCTCAATCTGCGCTATTACAGAAGAATCCGGAATAGCATAGTTTGTGGTACCACAAATCGGTTACTTGGAGATGGACTGTTATTATGTCCAGTATCTTGCACTCCTCCAGCCTCCTCCAGCCTAATTGTCATTCCTTTCATTGCATTTTCCTCGATTTGTTGCAAGGCCATTTCCAACTTCTACTTTGTTTCTCAGTTTTGTGGATCAAATATTCTGGTTTGCAATGAACGAAAATGCAACGGATTGGCAGATTTGGCAAAAGCAAAAACAGTTGTACACATTGACATTAGGTGCAGGAGAACTTCTTCATCTTATTTGTGGTACCTGATATGGTATGAAGAACCATTATTTCACTTTAATTAATTTTATACTTCTTAATGCAGAGCATTGCCATGTTTTTATGTTTATGATTCAATTGGACCTTTTGCCTTGACAGATTGATGTATGTTTGAACTTAAACAGTCATTTGCAAGTCAAAGAATGTAAATTGCGTCAGCAATTATTGTGACAATGTCTGTACGCCAATTCAATCTTAAATCACATGTTTGTCATTATACCCTTAAATGCATAGGCGGCATCCAGAATAACACCTGCCCATATACCTATGTTATAGAAATGTACAAGTGTAAAAAACATGTTGACATGCATTTACATTAATAAACCTAATAATTTATAAAACTATGACTTACACTGGAAATGATTGCAAATTTGAGGGATAAAATTATATTTTTCCACATAATATCCAATATATTGGTTTTAACTACAAATGTGTCTGAAAACCTGAAAAATGAGTTCCCCGTGTCTATTTACCTGAAATAGATGTATTGTACATCTTTCTAGACCCAAAATTAAGAAAGTTAGGCTGACCGAAACTCGTTTTGGCGGCCATTTTGAATCCGACCATTTTCTCACAAGGCTCAAGGATACGCTCTTGTTACCCGCCATTTATGTTTTATGGAGGGTCTAAGGACTACAAATCCATTGAGAAAAAAACCTAATCTGTCGGTGCAGGGTTCAGGTAAAAAAATCAAGTTTGGCTGCCTGACTACATAAATTCCGCCATCTTGGATACGTTCTTGAATTCCAAATTACATAATACATGCTTCTAGTCAATTCTCTAGCTTTGAATATTAATTTCCAACACTTTGATAAAATTTGTAGCATATTTTGAGCCAAAGAAGCAACAAAAACGCTCAAGTCAGCCATCTTGGACGCCATCTTGAATTCCCAAGGTGCCAATAAGAGGATTTTCGAGGACTTTTAGTATGTTATTCTAGACAATTTTCTGAACGTTTCCTGAAAATTTCAGCTTGTTACTAATTTGTTCCGGGTTAAATCTAATGCTCCTGGACTATATATGGCATAACTCCCAACTGAGTCAATGGAATTGGGCAAAATTGGCAGGATATTAGCTCCATGGTACACTTATCATTATGTGAAAAGAATATTCAAATAGTGTTATTTCTTTTTGAGATAATGCAAAAAAGCATAGTTGCATAATAATTGGGAACGCGGCGTAGAAAGGAATATTGACAAAATATTGAAATAGAGAGGAATATTAACAACCTACTGACTAGACCTCATGTTGACCTTAACTGATGGCTCAAATTATGCATAATTCATTCATAGTTTTTTAGTTCCTCATTAAGCCTTCCTCTATATAATGTCAATTTATGCATTTTGAGAAGATCAATACAATGTAGGGCCTAACTAATGTACTCACATAGAACAATGAGGTGGGAGTTTCAATGCTAACGGAGTTCCATTTGCTTGGCCACTTTTGGGCATGTCTATCACCAGATGGCTCCCTGACAGTACCTAAATTTAGCTTTCAAGTACTGCCATGCAGCAGAATCGAACCCTGGACCTCAAAATTACAAAGCCAGCATGCAATGCACTCAGCCACTGAGGCACATAGCTTTACTGTGTGAAAAAAAATCATCACACTAATGGGGATCATAACATTATGGAATCTTTAATCAAGATTTAAGAGCAGGGCAGGGAATGGACACACATAGAGTAACTTGATTAACTTGATTTTGCACATTTTAGAACAGCTGAAGAAGGTGGAATGTTCTCTTGAGGTGTCCGTTTCCTGCCCTGCCTGATATCAGTCATTTGACAAAGTGGCCAATCAGAGACTTTTACGGTTACAAGTAAAATGTGGATTCCCAGATGCAGGCCAGCATAGAAATCCCACAGAACGTTGTCCTGCTACCCAAATTGGTTTTTTAAAATTTTTTTTATCCAGAAGGTGGCGCACAAGGCTAGCTCCAAAAAATCATTTTTTCCACACCAGGGACCTGATTTTTTTGCACCATTGCTTGTTTCTATGTGGTACTATACCTTTTGTTCCAAGGCGAGATGAGGCCATTATAAGGGGGCGACAATTAGATGTTTAGAGACTTTGCCAGGTCAGGTTCTGGAATCTCAACACTATGTAATGCACCAGAAATTTGTTATATTGTTTCTTTTCTTGTGTAACATTATATATATGTAATAAACTTCATTTATTTTATTACTGTTTTTTTTTATTCTTTCAAAGTAAGGTTTTTCTTAAATTTCGAACCAATATTATATATGGTATCCTATGCTAAAGTGAATAATCACATCCAGCGTTTCCATAAGATAAATAATGTCTGAGGAAAACTCCCAGTCCCCCCGTAGAGGAAGTAAACCAAAACAAACCAGACCCAGCACAAAAAGGAACACATTTGAAATGCTCAAATTATTTAAATTAGGCCTACCCTTCATTTATACTCCTTATATGCAAATCCATACACTCCAAATACACTCCCTTGAATAAAGTATAGGCAGTTTTGCTGTACAATCGGAGTACATTTGATAGTTTAAATAATCTGAGCGTTTCAAATGTACTTTTCTTTGCTCTTGGGAGTCAGTTGTAAGGAGGTGTGAGACTTGAGAGTTGAGACTCAGATGTGATGTCTTAAAAGGCCTTTAAGGACGTCCAACCTTCCATCTCCTACACAAGACCCTGGAATGGAAATCTAGAACTAGAGCTTCTGGTTATATATATATATCTGACTGTCACAAAATGAGTACGACATGTCATCACCTGAAGAGGAATCTCTTCTTTAATGTATGTTACTTTTACACAATGAAGCAAGTGCACGATTGCCCATCCTCCCCACGCATACGCAAGCCCTGCTAAAATGGACAGGGTTTTCTGCTATTTCCAACCTCTTCTGTGATTGGCTGCTTATTGAGGTCATAAGCATTTTGCAGGCAGATTTAGTCCGATTATGGACACTTAGAGGATTACTGGCAACTGAGAAAAACATTGTAAAACAAGCAAACTTTCAAACAGGTTCATTTCAGAACTGTGAAAATACATAATTCAATGGAATTTCCGGAACTGTAATAGCTTCATTCAACAATACACAACTTCTCCATTTGTAACAGTGTGAAACAGAAGCAACAATTTCAAACTGTGAGCCAAAACTGGGTCAGTTAATTAAGTATTCATGAATTAGCAAAGGTTATATTATGGGCCATTTTGTCATGGTATGACTTGGGATGATGACGATTGCCTAGCAAGGTCAGCAAAACATTTTGGGACAAAAAAGAAATTTGATGACTGTTTTGAGAAATGAGAATTTTTTTTTGTATCAAAATGTTTTCCTAATCTTGCTTCATAAACTGGTGGACAAAAATAAGTTATCACTTTTCAATTTGAAATAATTTAAAGAAAACAATAATTTTCAAACTTATTTGTTGTGTCTTAATGTTTTAGACATTAACAATGATCAATTTTTCACGTTTACATTCTTGTCACAGGTCATTGCCTCTGCACTGTTACATGTCATGAAATGCAGTGTTTAGGCTAATCCTTAAGATCTGTTGCCCAAAACTGCACAAAAAGCACTCAGAAAATTTCCTTGATCCTTCCTGAGTTGAGACACGCAAAAAAAAACTTCCATTGGGTCGGCTCTTCATTGAGCAAAGAGACCCAGCAGTTGGGGTGCTACCGGCTGGCATGTCCCAGAAGGAGGTTGCACGTCAAAGGGGCTGCTCTAAGCCAGCAATCAACAAGCTCATGACCAAGTTTGGTTTAACAGGCTAGATTAAGGACCTCCCAAAGCCAGGTAGACCTGCAGTCAAGACACATGATCAAGGCAGGTGCAACATCCATCAGAATCTGGATTACCCGTACAAGACGGTTTCAAGACCTCCACATCCACAGCGGCTAAAATTCCAAGCACTCACAAGCGAAGAGTGCCAAAACAGTTATGAGACGGCTCGCTAAACAAGCCTGGCAGCCAGACATCTATGCAAAGGGCCTAATTTGACAGATATGAATTCTGTTTGCCAACCTCTTGATGTTTATTCATTATTGCAGTGAAATGGGTCACCCCAAACCTTGTTTGATCTGATTTGGTGAAAAAATAATGAATTACAAACTGTTTTCATGTGCCATCAAGGTATTTTTCCTCTAGGACTTCATACTACATTCTCCTAAAGAAGCGATAACTTATTTTTGTCCTTCAGTTTACAATCATACACTTTAAGATTTTCGGCTTCATTAAGAAATACTGCACTATTTTAAAGGGACATTGGGTTTACTGAATTGCAGGTGAAGTGAATGTCACGGTTTCTGGCATCAACTTCGTAGACATTTCTTACAACGCAAAAGAAACATCCCACATAACATTTAGACTGAGAGGACCAGGAAATAGTCACATCGGTCTTGTTTCTGATCTGAACATCAATTATGGAAATGGCAACTACTATCAAGTCATCCTCGCTGGTGCTGGAAACAGAGAATGTGGCCTCAGAACCAATGCTGGTACAGCACCTGTACTTTTAACACCTCAGATAACTACAGGCTTTATCAGCGACCAAGAATATCGATGGTTCTGGATTTCCTGGGCTAACTACAACATTTCACTTGGACGTGGAAAGAAAGTCGGAGAGAGTGTGATATTTTCATATGACGCAAGAGCTACACCCATGGCAGTAAACTATGTGGCACTTTGTGCACATCACAGTGTAACCCTGCACTACTTAGTTTACACTGGTAGGAAATTTCCAAACTCTATTTCTTTGGTTATGTATACTCTTTATAGATTCGAGAGGTTTTTCTACACGTAAACGGGTTCCATGAACGTGGGAGTTGCCATGACGACAATATTATTAAATAGCACATGTACATGTGACACGTCATATGTAATGTGTAGCAAAACACTCTATTAGCAATTTACAGTATCATGTAAAAATGTTAATTTTTGAAAGAGAACATGTTGTACATGTACCATCTATCTGAAAACGAATTTAGTCTATGACAGAGTTTCAAAAAGAATATCCTGAATCCAAAAGGAATATAGAACAGATATTGCAGATGAATGATTATAAAACATGCAGGTAACTTGATTATTGATAAAAACATGTTCTGGTTCTGTGAGTTTGTTGCAAGCACTGGAGTACATTCAGGCCTATTACTTTAAGATATGGAACAAGACATTTTCCAATATAAAGATCCAAGAGTGTTATCATTTTGCGTAGGACACTGTAAACCATATCAATACAGTAAAAGCGCTTAAACAATGACACAAGACTCAGCTGCTAGAAAAAACATACAAATATATCAATATACTTTTTTCTGTCACATACAAATAATGTTCTTTGTACTGTCCCTTTTTTTAAACAGTTCAACCATTGTACCCCGAAGAAGCGAAGGGTTGCTATGGTGATAAATTTTCGTCAATGGTTCCGCTGGATGACAACACGGATGAGATCATAAATGACAACGACATACCTACTTGCCTCAATGTAGGTTGCTTAAATTTCTTAACGACCCATCATGAAGGGTTCCCGTGTTGGACTGCCTGATTAGTGGAGAATTTACCGTTATCGCGATATCAGATAATAATAGTGTGAAAATGATATCTTGGAAAGATATGATTATAAAAATAATAATTTCAAGCATTTTTTTATGTAAAAAGTCCATCTACTGTCATGAAGAAACAGATTTTAACTGGAATTTACAGATTTTGATTTAATTTGTCGCATCATTTATTGACATTACGATATGACACATATTTATTGTGTATCGCATCTCGACCTATTATCGTACCCTATTCCCAGGAATACAATTATCATTCAGTTTTGTGTTACTGGCATATGAACACCACATGGTGAAGTAGATGAACAAACTACCGGTGCTACCAATTTTCCATAGTTTTAGTTTTCCAGCAGGTTGAAACAGAGAACGTGAGGTTCATAAAAAAAGAGAATATTTATATTGACAGGAATAAACATATTACTTTCTCATTGTACACTTTTCAAACATTTCTGGAGAAACGTACATTGTAGATTACGGCAAATTTCTAATTTAAGATTTAAAGTTGCTGTTTGGACCATGAGCATTTGAATCTATCGATCGTGACACTACGGGTCATTAGTATTACATAAGAGTATGAAACTCTTTTCACTATTTTCAAGGGTATTCCCCAACTTCAAGAGACTTTTACATCTGTGCAGAGTGCAGACAGATCCAAATGCTCTTGGTTTCGACAATTATTAAAGGAATAGCCTCATCATTTGAAATGCACTGAATGTGTGAAATTATAACGATATGACAACTCTTAGATCATTTTGTCAATCGCATTATTTCCCTTGCTGTAATTATATACATTTATATTAACCTTTCTTCCATTAAATTTCTAGGTTTCGGTTGGTACCAGTTTTCTGCCCGTGCTTATTCATCAGAAGGATCCAGTGGTGAAAATCAAGTTACTCCTGAAGTCAGTGCCCTCTTGTGAGAATTCAAATGTTGTAGTCTTCACTTCCTTTAAGCAAGAGTGTCAGCTCACCAACAGTGGTGTGGAGAACGGAGGATTCGCATGTATCTATAAATGTGCAAACTCTTGTTCAACACAAATCTCAATCGGCTTCATGAAGCCTTGGGACAGACCACCACACTGGTTGCTGTGTCAAGTAACCCCTGTTTAAACCCTATTTTTACTGTTAGATCTGGATTCGGATGCTATGTTTCACTCCCACACTAGTAGAGGAACGTGCCATAGGTTCCGTGACCAATTTCTCCGACTCAATTTTTCGATGCATATTCTGTTAGATGGGTTCAAAATAAGAAAATTTAGTGAGGGTACACCTCTCAAAAGTTCAGGCTAACTCCACCGGCGGCCATTTTCCAAAATGCCCGCCAAAATACAAAATTTGTCATAAATCCACTTCTATTTGGCCTACAAATTCAAATTTTGGGTCTAAATATAGGTTTTAAGGGTCAGGCAATCCAATTAACATATTCCCAAAGGTGTCTGCCCAACCCTAGTGGTCATAATCCAATATGGCAGCCAAAATGGCCGACGAAAATGGCTAACTCACCATTACCGTATCATATGGTCAAAATATGGAGTTGGAGCTTCATACAATATGTTGACAGGCCTCAGAAAAGTCATATAGTGTGATTAATGATTTGTGTATTCAATCCTTGTGGTACCATATCCAATATGGCCACCAAAACGACTGTTAAAAATGCCCCAAATATCACTTTTATCATCATGTTGCCAGTATTTGGTCTTTTAATTTTGTTAAGATATCAATATTTGTACTTTAATGGTCCAAACAAATCAGTTATAACAATTCATAAGATGTACACATAGATCTGTTTTTCTAAGTCCAATGCGGCTGCCAAAATGGCCGCCCAAAATGCAGAAAATAACACAATTTTACATAAATAGTTGTAATCTTTGCATTGTTATAAATGTTTTAACCGTCAAGGAGTTCTCTTATCAGTATCTGACAATTGCACACACAACCCTGTTGTACGGAATCCAATTAGGGTGCCAAGGGGCCTCCCAGAGGGTTCAAATGTGAATTTTAACACAATTTATTATTGTCATTTTGTATTATTGTACAACGTTTTTAGTTCAGATTTGTGAGGAAGATCTCTTTTCTGGCTATATGACTGCTGTACCAATTGGAGAAAAATAAAAATCGTTGAAATAATAATCAAATATCAATTGCCAGACTTGACTTTTGGTCCCCAGGAGCCCGTTGTATTAACATAGTTGTAAAACCACTATAAAACAGAAAGTTAGGACTTAGTAACAAGAGCTGATTCTTTCTATTACTCTTCAGCGATTATCACATCTGATACATAATAGCAACCTGATAATGTAAATTATAAGCAACCAATAACCACGTGGTTACTGAGTACAGGATAGACTGGAATTCCTGCAATGTTGCTAGAAACGTGTGACATACATTTTCAGGTTTTGATAAGTATTTCTGTAATGAGGGTTTACAATATTTAACACTAAAGAGCTCTTGGTCAAACATGAGTTTAAATTTGAGAAAAACTCAATTTGATATAAAATCAACTGTTTTTTCTCTCTCCAATTGGTGCATCAGTCACATGTCCAGAGAAAAGAGCTTTTCTTCCCAAATTTGAAATTTTTAACTGTGATATTTACCTCAAATTATTCATCTTTTTATTCAGTGTGCCATCATAATATAAGTTGGAAGAGTGTCAAGATTTTAAAATAGGGCACTGCCGTTCTCTGAAAATAGCAACCTCAGTAATTTTTATAATTTTTTAACTTCAAAATGTCATTTGAAGCAATGATTGAGGGAGTTATATGCCAGGTTGGAGCTAATTACACAGTGCCCCTGAGCAAACTTCAAGATTAAAAAAATCCACCCAGAAAACGAATAGTGCACGAATGTAGAGCTGGGTCAGGAGATCATTTTAAGACAAAAACGAAAAAAATCTGTTGGGAAATTTTTGAGTTATATCAATTTTAAGTTTTTGGTTTATCACACACCATTTTTTAGACTGAAATGAGGGTCATAGAACGAGCTAAAACCGTTTCAATAACTTAAAAAGGCAATTGCGGAAGGATGGCACTATTTGTTTGTTTCTATGATCATCAATGTATTTTGTATACCATATTTTGTCTATAAATAGTATGCACAGTGTGATAAACTCACTTGCCTCCATATTTATCTAATTACTGTATTTTTTTAGCCCAGCTAAATTTACTCTTATGTTTGTTTTGAATGTTTTCCTGTTTTTGGCTCGATTTGGATATAGGTTAGCCTTTCCTTTGACGAAATCTAGTCTCAGAGGCCATGATATCTTAAATAGCTTGATAATTCATACTAAAATGTGATGTGACATTGAAAGATGCTTGTAATGTTATGTGTGTTAATTATAGGACAGTATTGGCAACCATTATAGCAATATTTGGAGAACCGAACACTCCCATGATATTGAATAAAAATAATTTATTGTTGCAGAATATTATGTTCTCTCATCCTCTGAACCTGCAGCCTTTGAGGATGTTTATGCATGAAACATCACTGATATGATACATAATGAAACAGAGAAAATGAACATTTTGTGATGTCTTTGTTATAAGGCGTTCATGAAACAGTCATAGTATAGATCTAATATTGTAGAAAAATAACCTATATGAAGTTAACATGCACAAACACTACCGCTGATTACAAGGGAAACATCAGAAGACTACAACTACTTACTGACTACTGTCCTACTAGTCTGTAGCAATATTTTGACACTCTTTTGACACTGTCAAGAAATTTCAAACAGATGGTGAACAAGTCCAGTCCAAATGATCAACCTACAATTAGTATAGAGTTCACTTTTCAATTGGTGCACTCTACTGACCTGAGGTTCGAGAAAGGTGATTGCAACTAATAGTCAGGAGCCATTTTCAGGAATTCAAAGTGGTTGAGGCATTTTAGAGTAGAAATGGGCATCCACTTTGAATAAGTCAATTTGAGTATGCTGATTTCGAATTTTGAGGATGCCCGCTCGTATCTCCATTATTAAGCTCTCAAAATGGCCGAAAACAATATGACCACCAAAATTACTACCTTCAAGTATAACTTAGCCCCTAATTGCACTAGAGAGGTGGTCTTTGAGTCTTTTTCTATGTTTTAGCACATGAGGAATCTAATAAGAATGTTTCCAAATGTCCCAGAGCAATATTTCATTAATAATCACACCTTATAATGACCAAAAACAATATGGCCGCCAAAATTACTTCATTCAAGCATAACTTGGCCCCTAATTGCTCTAGAGAGGTGATCTTTGAGTCTTTTTCTATGTTTTGGCACATGAGGAATCTAATAAGAATGTTTCCAAATGCATTAGAACAATATTTTATTAATAATCAGACCATAAAATTACCAAAAACAAGATGGTCGCCAAAAATTGTTAAGCAAGATAATCCAGCCTGCCATTTTGTAACAGGGCCCTTAAAACACTGTCAGAACATAAGAATGAGTGGCCTAGCCAGGGACTATAATTGCCTGATAATTAATAATTGGTAAATTTGAGCATCAATTTATCCACATGGAATTGTTTGTGTACTATAACTATATTGCATTGAAGAACTCTTAAGTGGAATGTGCAAACCCACTGATTCACATGTAGTGGTTTTGTCCAAAGGACATATCATATAAGTGCCATTCAATATGCTTTGAAGGACATGAAAGGGGATTAGATAGCTTTTTGAAAATCCATTTCAAGTTATATAGTTAGTTATAGCCTATATATTATTCTCTAATTTTTGCTTTTTGAGTTATCTGACCATAAAGTTCTGCCTTGAGCAGACGCTCTCTGCTAGACAAGGGGGGGGAGACGAAGCAGCATGCTGAGCGTCTTGTGACAAAAGTTCGGCGTGCGAGTCGGCTGTCTCTGTGGTAACCAAAAATCTTTCCATAAACTTGAATAAATATCTCAGTTTACATTAAACTATTTAGTTACATAGATAAATATGTTCTTTGAAGTGAACATGGCCATGTTTAATCGTGAATTAGGAAAAAGTTCAGTCTATTTTTAGCCACAACTTCCAGTCAAAACAGAACCACGTGGATTTCGTGTCTGCCTTCCAACGACATTTTCGAGATTCTGCAGTGACAAAATCAGTGCATATGTGTCTAGGATGGATAATCTAATGACACAGTTTAAATGTTGTGCTTGCTGGATAATGACATTGGAGATAACTTTGGAAAACAGCAGTTGAAAGTAGAAATTCATTTGGCGGACTACCACACAATTCAACAGGGGCGTGATTCATGTCAAAAATATAGTTCCATGAAAAATCGTTTGTGGAGAAGTGTCGAGAGACCTCTCACTGCAACTGGTTTCTTGTGTGTTGCAGATTGACATAATAGATACATAGGTGGCTTGAAAAGCATAGGCAATGTGTTGAACTGTTCCTCGACACTTTGCACTAAATGACACAAGTTGTGCGACATCATTTGTCACAAGACGCTCGGCATTCTGCCATCGCCCCCCCCCCCCTTCCACGTTCAAAGAGCGCCTGCTCAAGACTGCATAAAGTTCAATGTAAAATTTGCCTTTACATCCTTTACATATCATGTTAGTTTCTTAATTAAGTTGTGAGCATAAATAAGGAAAAGGTGGTTATAAATGTTTAACTGGCTACAAAATTATTTTGTTAACTAACTGCACGTTGACTAGCCAGTATGCTGCAGCTCTATTCTATGGGTAAAATACACTCACCAGCAAAAGAAACGCAACACTTGATTTTAGCTCATATTTTTGCAAATACATTTTTTTTGGCCAAAACCAAATTGATGTAATTGACGAAAATAATAAAAAAGAAATAATCGATGAAGAAGAACTAAAAAAAAAGTCGGGGAAGACTCGAAGGAGGAAAACAAATAATTCAGAAAATTTATTAAACATTAGTAGAAATGAGAAACAAAATAAATTCAGTATGGTGAATAGAATAGAATAGACACAGGCAAAAGCAATATGTGTCTTGTGTGCGCGCGTGTATCTGTTCCCCTTGCACTGACCATTCTGGTGGCACCTCTCTATTGTTTATGTTAGAAAGGTATGACAGCTTTACCTGAGCAGTGAGCTGGGCTGAAAATTCCAGCATGGCTTTCTGCTTGATAGGTGAAATAAACTGAATAAAATTTCCATGTGCAGTACAAATGAGCTATTTTTTATCATTTTGCTGTGTTTTTAAAGTATGTTTTTACTGACTTCTGAAGACACAAGGGCAAATCCATTACTTAATATCACAAATCATCCATTCCACATCCATATGTCCGGAAATTGCCTTATATGGAAATGCCACCTGGCCGATTTTACAAAAAGCATATAGCTTTCAAGCAGCATCAGGATTGGCCAGTCATTTCACGACACCTTTTCAGTGTTTTGTCATGAGAAACTGAGATCCAGTCTTTTCCCAAGAGCTGCCTCTAACATCTGGTGAAGTGCTAGAAGGTGCTGCCACCTACTAATTGGTGCGTGGCAGGTATGACCAGTCCGTGGTCATGTCCAAATATGGTATATCCTTAAGGAAATTAACAGTAGGAATATATCTTTGCCATTATGAGAAAATTTATGATTATGCAATGGTGAAAAAGAAATTTTCACACTGGGTACCCCCAGGGTTATGTGACAGGGAAATTCAGGGAATGGATAAAACTGCCTATCTTTTAAGAAGCTAATGGCTTATCTGGGGATTTAAGATTAAGGCATTATTATATTAAATGCCAGGAATATTGTTCCACTTTTGGTGGTGCGAGTGTTGGAGTTAATGAGAATAAAGCACCAACCTGGGCATACTTAATCAAGTGACCGGATTAAAACTGTTTCTCGTGATATTTTGTAGACAATTGAGGACTTTTTTCTTGACATTTTCACAGGTAAGGTTCCTTGGGTGGAATTAGCAATAATTACTCTGCCTGTAGGCGGAGCATTGTGATGGTGTACAGTTTCTGGAATTTCTGCTTGTGGCTTTGTGTGTTTGTTGATCAACTCCTGCCAAAAATACTCAATGGATTTAGATTTCCTTTGGCAAGATGTGTTTATGTGCACTGCACAATACCTGATTAAATTTTGGTGAATATTCCAAAATAGGCTTCTACCGCACTGCAGTATACACATCATTTTTGCACTAGCAGCCCAAGAGAGTGTATATATTGCTACCGTCTGTTCAGTATTTGTGAATTAATTACAGAATTCTATCTATTGCCATTGCTTCTTGATCCCCATTGGTCTTTTATTTTTACCTTCAGCGAACAAAGTTCGAAGAAGGTATTGTAATCACTTGGGTAAAAATGCTGTCCGTCCGCCGGGCGGGCGGGCGGGCGGGTGGGCGGTCGGGCGGCGGGCGGATAGATCGTTTCCGGCCCAGCACTCGGTTGTCTATTGAATGTACGTGGATGAAATTTGGTACACATCTAGCCTGTATGGTCTAGTTGTGCCTTTTGATGATCTTGTGAATAGATCTTAAATACTTTTTGAAATAATTAACAAAATATAAAAATTATTATTTTTTGTTTCCGGGCCAAGGCTCGGTCAATATTGCATGCGCTTGGATGAAATTTAGTACACATGTGGCCTATATGGTCTAGTTGTGCCTTTTGATGGTCTCATTGACAGATATTCTATACTTTCTGAAAAAAAATGAGAAAATATATATATATATATAAAAACATATTTTTTTTGTTTTTTTGGGCTAAGACTCGGTCACTATTGCATGTACATGGATAAAGTTTGGTACACATATGGTCAATATGGTCTAGTTGTGCCCTTTGAAAGGTCTGACAGAGAATATTACATACTTTTTGAAATATTGAAGAAAAATTAAAAATTTATTTTTTGTTTCTGGCCCAACATCCTGTCACTATTCCTTATACATGGATGAAGTTTGGTACACATATAGCTCATATGGTCTAGTTGTGCCTTTTCATGGTCTGACAGATGGCTATTCTATAGTTTTCGTAATATTGATAAAAAATATTTAAAAGGATTTTTTTTATATTGGAGCCAAAACTTGCTCACTATTGCATATAGTAATGCAATTTTGTAAAAAAATCAACTATGCAACGTAGCAGTGCTTTTTGATGCTTATAACATTTTATGAATCATTGCAGAAAATTATAACAGCATTATATTTTTTGGTTTTCAACCGACACCTCATAACCTGTACTTTGTACATGCATGAAACTATACCATAATATGCGTAAATTAGTCTAATAAGGCCTTTCCCTGATTTTACAAATCCTGGCAAGCAGATGGGAAGATGGCAGGGCAGCGGGCAAATAGAGATAATTGAAGGCCACTACTCGACCGCTATTGCATATCTATAAGCAATTTTGTAAACGCACCAATTTTATGATATTATTGTAATCTTCTAAAGGTGTTATTTTGCTGAAGGTTTGCTGCTGCGCAGCCTATGTTTTTATTTGTCAACAGACATATCAATCGCATAGAAACTACATTCTCAGTTGAAGGTAATTTTTCTTATGGCATGAATCATGCTCTCAAGAAAAAATGACAAATTATCCTTTAAAAAATATTTTTAAAAACCTGACGCATGGTTATTTTATTACTTTCTGTCCTCCTAATTTGTTGAGCTGGTATGACAACCCGGTCAAAACTGCCCAGAATAAAGCTTGAGGAGAATGCTCACTGCTCAACCACTGTTATTATATTGATCAGATGCTGTAGTTTAGCCTTGAATCTAATAACTACAGGAAGTGCATTGTAAAACCATTTAAACTGGATGTTTTGGCTATAATTGCGTTATTCTCAATACAGAAAATTTGTTAATTAGGACCCCGATTTTTTTGTGAAAACCCTCTAAAAAGAATGCGGAACCCATGGAACCGACGTTCCTGAGGTTGGGAGGTCTGAAACTACTTGATTATTGATAACAGATATCATGAATTAGAAAGTTGTGTTCAGTCTGAGTCTTAATTTTAAGGCAGGCAGAGGCAGTGCATCTTCTACTGGATTGGTGCTCCTGGTCTTCGGAATAATCCAGGTATTCTGTCATGTCTGGAGTAAATCTGACTCAATTAGGCAAGCTAGCATGTGCATGATAATCGGCAAATTGCCTTTTCTTATATTTAGCAAAACATCTTGGTATTGGCAATGTTGATTGGGCATGATTATGTCTATATTTCCGATTTTAATTTACAGTCAGGGGCTTTTCAAATTTTCGCCAGTTTTCCCGTCTGATGGGGACCCTATTTTTTTTTCATTAAAATGTGTACTTCCAGAGCAGCTCATTTTAATGTAGATGCAATCATAAGCTATATCCAGACTCTCCAGAGCCTACAGTTTTCCATTTATTATTGATCAATGAACAGTTCTTACAGTGAAACACTTTGATATAGAATTACAGCCAAACACTTTGATATAGAATTAGAGTGGACTGTGGCACTGTGAAAATGGCACTTCGTGTGTCATCATGCTGATGATTTGTCATGATCAAACCCAATACTTTCAATGTTAATTTGATTGAAGGAGACTTATCCCACTTGTTGGTGACAGCCGAACAAAAGGATTAAGCATCTGATTTTCACTCTAAAATCCGTTATGAGAAGTCAAATGGCTTTTTCTTGATCGTGACTAATCAAACAGCCTCTATGTTTCCCATGTTGAAAGTAGAGAAGATGACACTTCATCGGCCATCATGAGTCACAAAGTGCCATTTTCACAGTGCCACAGTCCACTCTAATTCTATATCAAAGTGTTTGGCTGTAAAGTGGACTGTGGCACTGTGAAAATGGCACTTCGTTCGTCATCATGCTGATGATTTGTCATGATCAAACCCAATACTTCCAATGTTAATTTGATTGAAGGAGACTTATCCCACTTGTTGGTGACAGCCAAACGAAAGGCTTAATATGCATCTGATTTTCACTCTAAAATTTGTTATGAGAAGTCAAATGGCTTACTCTTGAATCTTGATCATGACTAATCAAACAGCCTCTATGTTTCCCATGTTGAAAGTAGAGAAGGTGACACTTCATCAGCTATCATGAGTCACAAAGTGCCATTTCACAGTGCCACAGTCCACTTTAAATCTATATCAAAGTGTTTCGCTGTAATACTCTCTCCTTTGCAAAACTTGATTGCCTCTTGCTACATTCATTAAGAAAAAAGAAAAAAGACCAAGCTAAAAAAATAATAATAAAGCTAAAACAGATTATGAGCCCCATATAGGCGGCAATGATAGGCCTAATATCAACTAACATCGCTCCAGTGCATCTTCTTGCATTTTGCCAGCAAAATGAGTTCTACTGGAGTTTCAGCACCGCACCTTAAATGGAAAATTTATTTTTGGAAAATCTAAAACTTAAATTTTTTTTTCAAAGATGGGTATGTTTACTCCCGGTCTGCTTGCGCAGACAAAAATGAAGCAATCAAGCTACAAATACACAGACACAATGTCAATATGTACTTATACTATGTAGGCCAACAATCTGCTCAACCTTCATTGAAATCAGAAAGGAGGTCTTTGAGATATTCAAGTTTTTGGGAAGGGGGACCCTGGCCGATGTCAGCAGCCATGATCAGCAGCTGGCTGTACTCTACTCTGGACCATCCTCCCCACGCAAGCCCTGCTAAAATGGACAGGGCTTTCTGCTATTTCCAATCTCTTCTGTGATTAGTTGCTTATTTAGGTCATAAGCATTTGGCATTCAGATTTAGTCAGATTATGGACACTTAGAGGATTACTGGCAACTAAGAAAAACAGTGTAAAACAAGCAAACTTTCAAACAGTTTCATTTCAGAACTGTGAAAACACATAATTCAATGGAATTTTCGGAACTGTGATAGCATCTTTCAACAATAAACAATTTCTCCATTTGTAACTGTGTGAAACAGAAGCAACAATGTCAAACTGTGATTAAGTTAATTAAGTATTCATGAATTAGCAAAGGTTATGGGCCATTTTGTCATGGTATGACTTGGGATGATGCTCTGGACTGAAGGTCCCAGCTCTCTCAAAATCAGTGGTGCGTGAATAGAACTTGGCTCAAGACCAAATGTCTAATAGCTGTAACAGGTCTTGTAATTGGATGATGCAATGACGTCTCCTTGATTCCGTATCAGTACGATTGGAATTGAAGAATTGGAAGTAAAATTGGAGCTAAAATGTTGGTTTCATCAAATGTCATAGATCTAACAAAGTTATGCCTATCTTTAGAATATGCGTATCTGAGTGTGTAACACTCAGTATCTACCCTGAATGACATTTTGAAGTATGCAATTTTGTTGGGGAATACTGCCTGGGTCATCGCGATTTCCAAATGTAAACAAACCAGCTGTCATACCTTTTTTAGATAATGAGTGAGTGGACAGGCCTGACTGACCAAAATGCACACCACACATTGTTTATGCCTGTGCTTGTACCCATGCACTCCCAGCAAAAAGAAGGGAAATAAAAACTCAGACATCAAGCATTTCTTTATTAATTCCGAATGTTATCTCAACATGCAGGTAAGACATTTTACACTAACTTCTGGACTAAAGTTGCTGCCCCATCTGCCAGTATTGAATTTTTTTGACATTTCTTAACTGTTTGACCTCAATCACAAATAAGAGAAAACTTTCAGGATGCTAAGTATTTATTAATTTAATTTGCAATGGCAACAATTTCCAACAGAATCTTCCCATTGGATCTGTTGTTTGCAGTAAGACAAGTAGCTTGGGTAGTAGCTCAATTAGTAGCCGTAGCTGGAGTAGTAGCTGGATGAGTAGGAGGAGCTTGACTAGTAGGAGCTTGGGTTGTAGCTGGACCAGTAGTTGTCGCTGGATGAGTAGGAGGAGCTTGGGTTGTCGCTGGATGAGTAGGAGGAGCTTGGGTTGTAGCTGGACCAGTTGTTGTCGCCCATGAGTTGGAGGAGCTTGGGTTGTCGCTGGATGAGTAGGAGGAGCTTGGGTTGTAGCTGGACCAGTAGTTGTCGCCCCATGAGTTGGAGGAGCTTGGGTTGTCGCTGGATGAGTAGGAGGAGCTTGGGTTGTCGGTGGACCAGTATTTGTCGCCCCATGAGTTGGAGGAGCTTGGGTTGTCGCTGGATGAGTAGGAGGAGCTTGAGTAATCTGAATCATCACTCATATTGTTGCTGGAATACAGCGAATCGTAGCTGTAACTGGACAGTGTGGCAGCCCATGTCTGAAAAAAAAAATTACAACGTCTCAATATCTCAATCAACAAAATTGGCTAAAAATTTACTTTTCAGCAATTATCCATGTTTTTAAAAATATTTTTACGTCTTTCAAGTTCATCTGAGTGGATGGGTTGGCCAGATATGACCGATAGAAAAATATTGATGAAATTTGCCTAAATGCACTATGTGGAAGCAAGGGTGCTCGCATGACAGAACTTTCAAGTTGGCCTGATTTCAGCAACATAGTTTAGACCAGGTTTTAAAGGTTAAGCCTACTCTATTTCCTACTGTATTCTGTTGCTGACGTATGTTAGTGATAAATATAGGAACAACATTAAATCAGGTCTAAGGTAGTAAGGCTTAAATTGGGTCAAAACTCTGCTAGATCTCATGGCTCACTGTGATACATTTACCATTGGAACAGCCGGATCTAACTGACCCATTTTGCATGTTAACGCCCTGCTGAGAAATGCTCTAAAAGGGTCAAGTTAAAGAAGCATATATATGAGATCTAAGTCAGTTACACACCTCATTAACATACATTTTTTGATATCAAAAAGCCAATTTTCCACTTGTAAAATCTAATTTGCTCAGTCACGAGCTTCCATGACACTTCACACAGGACCCTCAACACAGCACCGTCACCATATTGCACAAATGCACCATGTGCGTACCATATCAAAAGTTTTAAATACACAGTTGCTTTCAGAAGTAAGTACACCCTTCAATGATTTGCATTGAACTCCATGTTGAACTTGTCGTGCGGTAATGGCTATAGCAGCACTTGTATTAACTGCAGCATCAATATATACCATTGAGGTTTTCTACCATTTCTACTGGCATGGTCATTGCATTTTTTAAGGGATCTTTATACCAGATAGGGGTCATAATCTTGCAAGATTACAAACCCTATCTAGCATTAAGACCCCTTGTGCAAATTCAACGGCAATTTGAGTAAATGTAGTAGGAAACCTCCATGGTATTATACAGGCTTCATTGCAATTATTCATGCAATATCAGTGACGTAAAGGCCAATACCATGACACAACTTTAAGTTTTCAACATTGTCTTCAACCATCAATGACAAATCATTGAAGGGTGTACTTACTTTTAAGAGCAACTGTATTCAAATGCATATAAATATATACTACCTGGGTTGTAGCTGCCAAGCACAGCAAGAGCACCGCAAAGTTCAGCTTCATGGTCTGTTTTGAAGTTGTTCCGGCTTGTGAACCAAGCTACTGAGACAACAAATTCTGCTTGTTATATACCATCCATGGCGGAACTCCCTGTTTACTATCGGGCAGCTGTATAATAGTTATGAAAGTTTTTTGAGATTAAGCTCATTGGTCAAAAACAGCTAGGGGATGCAGCAAAAATGAATGATATTAATTTTCAACAAGATCTCAAATCATGTCTTCGGAGAAATGAGGCAATTGGTTCAAAATGTGTTGCTACGAAAAAATCAGCTTCCGAAACAGGCAAAATATAGGAAAAAAGGCCAAAATTACAAAAATATAGGAAATATAATATCTCATTCACAAATATAGGAAATATAGGAACCGCTTGAAAGCCTGGTCAATGCAAAACATCCTCAGCCAAACTGCTTGTGGAATGTGGAACCAAGGATACTCATCTGATGTTATCTGATTAGCAGTGTTCGAGGCCTCGGGGCCATATTTTGATGGCCTCAGCCTTGGCTCGGTCTCGGACACCAAATTGTCGGCCTTGCCTTGGTCTCGGGTATCTTTGGGCCAGTGTTGTAGGCGGCAGGACAAGCCTCCTCCTCTCCGCCGCATTGGTCTCGGAGGCTGATGCCGCGGTCGCGAATGTCCTAGCCTCGACTTCATCACTAAGGGTTCAGGTCATAAAGGATGATATTTGAATCCTGTGGGTTAGAAATGACAGCCAATTTTCTGCTCCACAAACATTGAACTGGGCAAAGGAAATTTGTGTTCCAAAATATAATATTATGGCTCATTACATATAGCTTAATGTTCAGCGGAGTGGGTAATATAATGAGTGAATTGTTCAATAGATATTTTGTGCCTGAATGCCATATAATCGCTTTTTAACTATTGCTTATATCCACAAATATCCATTTTAAATATCTGCAAAGGCCTATGAATGATTTGGGCAAGTATTTTTACCTTCAGCGAACGAAGTTCGAAGAAGGTATTGTTATCACTTTGGTAAAATGTTGTCCGTCCGCCGGGCGGGCGGTCGGGCGTCCGGGCGGTCGGGCGTCCGGGCGGTCGGGCGTCCGGGCGGTCGGGCGTCCGGGCGGTCGGGCGTCCGGGCGGTCGGGCGTCCGGGCGGCGGGCGGATAGATAGTTTCCGGGCCAGAACTCGAGCCCTATTGCATGTACATAGATGAAATTTGGTACACATATAGCCCATATGGTCTTATTGTGCCTTTTGATGGTCTGAAAAAGATAAAACTTTTTTTTTTTCGTTTCCGGAACAAGACTCAGTCACTATTGCATGTACATGGATGAAATTTGGTACACATACAGCCTATATGGTCCAGTTGTGCCTTTTGATGGTTTGATTGATGGGTATTTTATAGTTTTTCAAATATTAAGGAAAAATAATAAAAACATCTTTCTCTCATTTCTTGCCCAAAACTTGCCCAGTATTGCATGTACATGGATGACATTTCATACACATATCACCTATATGATGCTGTTGTGCCTTTTGATGGTGTGATTCATGGTCATTCTATACTTTTTGAAATATTGACAAAATATATTGCAAATTATAATTTTTTGTTTCTGGCCCAAAACTTAGCCTCTCTTGCATGTACCTGGATAAAAATTCATCCACATATTGCCTATAAAGATCTTTCACTGGTCTCATTGATAGGTAGTTTTAACACTTTTTAAATATTTAGAAAAAAAATTGAAAAATATAAATTAATATACTTCTTGGTTTTCGACCCACAGCTCATAACCTATTCCTTGTACATGTATGAAACTGCACCATAATATGTGTAAATTTGTCTAGTTCAGCCTTTCCATGGTTTTACATACGCTGGCAGGCAGGCGGGCAGATGGTAGGGCAGTGGGTATATAGATAATTTCAGGTCAAGATTTGGCCACGATTGCATTATACCAATTTTGTCAACATCAGATGTCTTTCGTTGAAGGTTTGCTGCTGCGCAGCCTATGTTTGTTACTGTAGGTACCTTATTGCGGTCCCACTCCTATCTTATTTTAAAGAGAGAGTCCTATCAGGACCTGTTCTCCTGAGATTCTGCATATTTCTGAAACAAAGAAAATATGTTTCTTATTAACACTGCACAGATCATAGCCTGCAGGGGCTTCTATCCCGCCTTGGGCAATGAAGCATATCCCCCCCCCCGGCACCTCTGCGACCCATTACGGACACATGCATTAAAAGACCACTTTCACAGCTTTTCAACCATTCAGCAAGTCAAAAATTATCATTAATTTTCCGAAATAATAGATACATTTTCACTATATCAGTATTGCGCTTATGATACTGCAATAGCAATACACTCTTGCTCTGAGTCACAAATATGGAATTACTTTTTCGGCTTATAAACATATAAAAATACTATAAAGGTCTGGTTATGGTCCATTGTACCTCTTTGAAGGCGTCATCAGTACTCTATAATGTTGAATTTTTGGTCGGAGGAGCGCCACCTTCTTAAACACCCTGATTGGCCCTGAATTTCAATATTTTACCCAATTGTAGTTCTACCTGGGGTTAATATTGTAACATGGGTTTTCAACAGTGACATGTTTCTCCCTAAACCGGTCATTGGAAGTGGTGACTTTGGACCATCAGGTGCTCAAGTGGAAGTTGTCAAAGTTATCAGTATCTCAGGCCAATGCTGATGTATTCCATATTTTATGAACGACAGTGTATTTTAAATATATAGTGCAGCCCATCTTTTTGCACAAGCTTGCCCCGATTTAAATCAGTAAATAATCGTCCCCCCCTCTCAAAGATTTTGAAAGTAACTCCTTCCCCCTTTAGTTGCAGAATTTCAAGGGTGACGGGATTTCTTTCTCTCTAAATTAAAATTTTAGGGGGATTTTCAATGCATCAATTAGTGGAACTATAGGATTTTTTTCGCCCCGTTTAGCTGTTGATTTTCAGGGGGGGATTTAGTTGTGACCATTAGTCTTAATATACATATATAATTAAGACTCATATAATGGTCTTGTTTATGTGAAATTTGATATATTTTGACTGGTGGCCCCTTGGTATCGGCTCTTGGGAGCTTTAGAGGGTCTCCAATGTTCTTATTTTGTATGATGAGACAAATAAATTATCTGAATTTGAATCTGAATCGGTTGTATAATTTCAGGGGGTGATTCCGTCACTGCCTATATAGTTGCAGAATTGCAAGGGGGGATTTCTTTCTCCCGCCATTTTTTTGTTGAATTTCAGGGGGGGGGGGGGTTTATTCTCCCCCCATTTAGTTGTAAAGTTTCAGGGGGGAGGATTTCTTTCACTTCCTGTTTAAGTTGTAGGATTTCAGGGGGGATTTCTTTCTCTACTCATTTAGTTGTAGAATATCACAGGGAGATCACCGTTTACTTGTGTCATTTCAGGGAGGGGTGGATTTCTTTCTCTCACCATATAGTTATGGAATTTCAAGGGTGGCGTTTCTTTCACCCGCCATTTTTTTGTTGAATTTCAGGGGGGGGAAGTAGATTCTCTCACTGTTTAGTTGTATAATTTCAGGGAGGGGGATATTTTTCTCTCCCCAGTCCACATTCTGTTGTGGAATTTCAAGGGGGAGATTTCTTTCTCCCGCAATTTTTTCTTGTTGAATTTTTTTTGGGGGGGGGGATTTCCTTCTCTCCCTATATATAGTTGTGGAATTTCAAGTGGGGGATTTCTTTCTCCCACAATTTTTTGTTGAACTTCAGGGGGGTTTGTTCTCCCTCCTTTTAGTTGTGGAATTTCAGGGGGGGGGATTCCTTCCTCCCTCTGTTTAGTTCTGAAATTTAAGTTTTTGGTGGAATTTCAGGGGGGGATTTCTTTCCCTCTTGACTTCTCATTGAAGTGAACCGCTTCCACCAACCTTTCTGTAGTAGTCCCTCAATCACAAGCGTACGGCGAGTGCGATTTTGGGGGGGGGGTAAGCGACCTTTACCCACCCATAGAATCTGCTGAAGTGCATTTGCCCAAATTTCAAGGTCTAGATTTAATACCATTTCAATTGAAATTGCCTGGAAATCATTATATTAATTTTCAATATTTTTTATTTAATCATTTGCCCAAATTTTTCAGCCTTTTGCTCAAATCTTATTGTTTCCCAAACTTTTGGGGAGGCGACCGCCCATACACGATGCCACAACTTGGTAAAGCGTTACAGCCTGTAAACTTGATATGCAAAAAATCGGTGTTGCTTCACACTGGTTTTTGCACTGCTTGAGTCATAATAGCCAATGAAGTGTCATCTTCTCTACATTAAACATGGGATACATAGAGGCTATTTCATTAGACATGATCAAAGAAGGTCATTTGATTTGTCATCACTGACTTTAGGGTAAAACCCAGATGCACGACCCTTTCATTTGCCTGTCACCAATAAGCGGGATTAGTCTCCTTGAATTAAATTAACAAGTATTGGGTATGATCATGACAAATCATCAGTATTATGATTCACGAAGTGCCATTTTTACAATGCAACAGTCCACTCTGTTTGCATATCAAGTTTACAGGCTGTAAGGTTTCTGACTAATACAGTACTGCAAACCAAAGCAAGAAGTTTGCTTTGATTTTTTTTTAAATAAGTAATTTCTTGCTCAGTTTTGGCATTATATTTTAATTCTTTTTGGGCAGTCTTGAAATGAATTTCTGCAAGAGGTTCATTTGTATTTCTTAACAAGGTGTTGCTTGACGTAGGAAAGAATATTCATGGACTGCACATGGCGTGGTCCAAATACATAATTGCTACTGTTGTTACCGTGAAATAAATGATTTCCCGCCGAGGAAAATGCCAAGCTCTCCTGGAAATCACTGAGTGAGAGCACAAATTATGTTATCAAATCGATAATAAATATAATTATGATAAGATTTTTAAATATTTACTGGACATCAGATCTTCCCTGGTCAAACAGGAATTATCTGAACTAATACTAGTAATTGGACACCTGTCCCTATTTAATTGATATGCTTATTTTGTTGTTTATGTCTTTCTCTTTATTCTTTTTTTTATTATCAGTTAAGTTATTGTTTGAAATATCACAAAATTTCAAAAAGGTTTACATCTCCTTCACCATTTATGAGCTAACTAGATATGGTAAACGACTGGCATACTAACTGATTCCTTTCTTACAGTAGACGAAAAACGAGTGCTTACAGAATAGCTGTTGGTGGCCATCAATGACCTCACAACAAGCCCTATCAAACACATTGAAATAAGCCGTCAACTTGTCATTGAGCAACTTGTGAGTCGTGACCTCATTGATACTCAGTTAGTCACTCGTTTTGATAGCATTGCAAGTATAGGCTATGACCTCATAAATTTTTTATGACTCCTTGTGGTCATTGCATGGCATGGATAGGGCTGTGATGCCATCTTTGTATGTTTGTGCACCGTTCTTAATGTGCATTACTGAGTAGATGGACTCATTACCGGGGATCCTGCGGGAGACACCCTAGCACTTGCCACCACGAAACACCTACTCAAGAAATACCAGAGGCTCGACAATTTAGGTCCACTTGTTTAATATCCAATTCATAGACAATTACATCATGAGTAACAGAAGCTATTCAAGTCTTCAATACATCAAAGGAGAACCTCAACGAATTACATACACTATTAACAAAATACCTTCTCAATCAACCATGACCTATAGCTCCTTTATGAGGAACTCTAATCATACCTCTCACAACGATACCCTACCTGACGATCCATCACTGCGCCAGGGAGACAGAGACCCAGCTGCCACCTTGGCAGAGGCTAGCTCTCTTCTGTCTGCGGCCACCAAGTCTGCCCCCTGAGATTGACACTAGGGTGCTCTGCAGCTGCGCAGAGGCACCAGGGTAACCGTTGCCATGGAAACATGGGGCGAGTTTTACCCCGTTGCTATTATTCTAGTTCTTTACACAATAATATAATATATTACGCTGTTTTATACAATAATAATATAAATGACATTACAAGATTAAGGATTTAAGGTTCATGGTGATTTGAGGGACATTCCTCTGACCTCAAAGAATGAAGACACCTCTGAAGCTAAAAGCTCAGCGGTGACATCCCGGCCAATCAAGGATTTTTTATAAGATCGGTTCTCTCCCGATTTTAAGAAAACAACAGACAATCTTATGTAAGATTATTATAGAGTATAGATTACATTCCTTGGAAACGAATTAACATATACTGTGCCTGATAATCTAACTTTTTACTTAAGAGTCATTATGAGAAAGGAAACATACTTTTAAAGATGGGAAGCTCGGTCGCTTCATACTTACTAGTGGAAACAATTAAAAGGATCAGTGATTGATTCCATTCTTGATACCAATTTAGGTACAAATAGAGGAAACGCGTCTCATTGCACCTGATCTTTGTGAATGCTTTAATAAAAGGTACAAATAGAGGAAACGCGTCTCATTGCACCTGATCTTTGTGAATGCTTTAATAAAAGTTGTGGTGACATCAGCGTGATGTAACCACTACCACCGGGCAGGCGGAAGGGGGGGAAAAAATTAAGATGAAAATCGGGCGTGTGCAATATGCCCATGAAAGACAATTTGGAAAAAGGGAAAATTTTCGAGAAGAAGCAAGAGAAGGACTTGCATCAATGATATAAAAGAAAGGAGCTGAATGACAGTCCTTTAATGGCGTCAATGAGATGCTAGAGGGGAGCTCAGATAGAAAAAATGGAACCTAGGTTTTAATGATTGACAAGAAAGGACAAGTTATTCTTATGACCTTGTCGTCAAATTTTGCAATTTTTTGTGAATCGTTGGGTGCGTAAACCAACGTTTTTTTGGAAGTAGAGCCGCTAATTACATGGCTCCTCAGCAGAAGAGACTCAAGCACCAGGCGAGTCAAATAGCCGTTTTTATCAAGGGCAGTTACGGGTATCATCCCTAGCGTGTCATTTGATATGCACGAAGCTTAACCAAAATGGTAAGTTAAAAGCACTAATTGCATTGAGACAGGACAGCCTTATAAATTTAAATGGGCTGGTATGTCCGATACCCTAAACTACAAAAGTAAGTAAATGACATATAAGCGATAAGCAATTAAAAGCAACAATTAAAATCATGAACAGAACATAATCAAAACGCAAATATCAGTAATAGCAGGGATCAAAGCGACAATTAGCAAAATGATAAGCAAAATGATAAAACAATAGTCCAATATGGAGAACAATAAATCAATAGTGGACTATAGTTTCGTAAAACTTGTTACACACACACTAAACATCTCCAATAAACTGTAGGCATAGGGCGTACAGAGAATTAAAACAATGCTAAAATAAGTGAACAATACGTCGATAAAGTTAAGCAATACCAAAAGTAAAGTACACATTAATACACCTGAGAAAAACTTGCATTGGAGGCTGGCAGAGATAATGCATAAACCAAAGAAATATTTAAGAGGATTAAGATACTAGAACGTTAGTTTAAAAGAAAACATTAGCTTAAAACAAGATACAAATGTGTGAAGCGAGATCAGGTGTTACAGAAATAGTTCAGTGCAAGAGTTGACTTGTGACAACAGTTCGTGAACATGTCGAGACATAGCTAATAATGAACAGTGCATATTGATTTTGTTGATGTATAAATGTCTAATCAGCGATGCATATTACACAATACGAGTGAGAGTCAGTACATGATGTGAAAGATAACATTATTCATACATATGTGGACAATAAGATTGGAGGAATCATTGATTCGAGGAGTCAATAATATAAGTCATTGATTTAGGGCGAAGGAAGCGACAGGAGACGACCATTCCACTTCTGTAAATGTCAGTGCGGACGAACATTGTCGCTGTGAGCGGAGCACAGGCGAGGTGCAAACCGGGGTGGAGGAAATAGCGAGGTGCTGTGCCATGTGCACAACAACTATGGCGGAGACAGAGGAAAGTTCGGAGCGAGTAACTGGTATTTTGATGATCATACTGAAGACCCGAAGGACTGATATATCTGCAATACCGTGGAGACTTGCCAGACCGGCTTCGTTGCGTGACTGACCCAGGTTAGGGCCAGGCAGAAGAGGTGGTGACTCATTTGTCACAACTTTTATGTGTGTATGCAGACAGTCCCGATATTGGGTGGACCCGGGTGGGTCATGGAGATGAAGACGTCGTCATGAGTCTCTGTTCATGCACTTCCTGAGATCACAAAGTTCTTTTACGAGCACAACCTTGTGTGAGATCGCTAGAGAATGCATGGTGAAGAAACTCTTCTGAACTTGACACAATCCAGATTAGCGCCTGGCGACGGTAACCAATAGCAGGGGCAATCCATGTTAGCCACCTGAATAAGCTAGTTACCCAGAGGAAAGGAGTTTCGCTGAGAAGATGCATGCCAGAAGCGAGCTGGGACAATCCATATTAGCCACAACTGAAAATGAGGCAATGCTCTTTCAAAGCACGATTGTTCGCTGATACTGCTTAATAAACAGAGGCAATCCATGTTAGCCATCTGTTGAGGAGTTAAGCAGGAGATGACATCATTCATATCATCATACAATGTGAGCTTGGTTGCGAATGGTGACATGTGCGACGAAGACTGCACAATGCCAAGCCAGACACAAAAGTTCAAGGAAAGTTCTGCAATGATGTTGCCCCATGTTGAACCCAGGTCAGAGCAATGATATGCTTGCCGTGGTTACAACGGAAATGGAGTGAAACGGAATGTTCACACTAGTGGTCGCCCCGAAATGGTGCCCTCTTCATATTGCCATGAGAAGATTACAGGAACATGGCCGACTCGGAGTGGTCGCGCGTCCTGTTGAAGCGTGGTCCCATGCGCAATCGTGGTGCCCAATTAGAGGTGGTGCCCAATCAACTGACTTTCGGATGTCCACCATGTGTGTCTCTTGATAGGATGCCCATGACAGTAGAAGTCATAATGGAAGGCACAGGAACTGTAAAGACTCTCTCAGATCAAAGGTTAGAGAACATATGCATCGAATGTCTCTCTGATCACAGGTTGCCACAAGCAATCTCGCACTGATGATGGTTGTCCAGTTGGACCAACGACTCATGATCAAAGAGACATTCCCGCAAATTATGTGACAACACAGCATTAATGTAATTTGAATAATGATATTAAAGTTCGCAAGAAAACGGGCAAGGAGCTCTCGACTTATAAATTTGGCAAACTGCTCGTGAGGAAAGGCATTTAGTAAACGATAAATTATACTTATGAATAATGAAAACAGAGCTGCAGTAGAGCAGCAGTAAATGAACTAATATAGAAAAGGGTAAAAGGCAATAAGGTAAGATGCAAAGATAAAATAATGAGTATAAATCGCTTGATGTATCATCAATGCTGAATGGCTCCCCGACAAGCACATTGAATCACATCAACTTCGAGACATAGATGCAACAGTTTGGCATAGATAATGACTGCCATTAAAGAAATAATTTGATACTAGAAATGATTTGATACTAGAGAATTTGGGTCAGCTTTTCCATCAACCTTTCCTCTTCAATTCCATGCTTCATTTAATAACATTGGATGATACTAGAGCATACATTTGTCAGTGCCAATAGTTCATTAATATAAGAAAATATAGGTGTGGTAGTAAAGTATATAAATGACTAAAAGGTTGTAGCGTCATTAGGTAAAATCAGGTAATACTATAACTATCAACCAATAAGGTGGTGAGAAAGACGTGATAAAAGAAATGTAGACATGCGCCTAAACAAAATATGAGAGGTAGGAAAACTTCATAAGCAAAGTTACATGGTGTTAATGATTTAGCATATATAGAGTGTGCAAAATTTATCAATCAGGTCGACATACTCTATGCAAAACGAATATAATTATCAGTACGCAAATAATTACCAATGGAAATAAGTATTCATAACACCTAGGCAACACGAGTTTTCCAACCACCCTGCCTATCATATGAAAGAATGCCGTGTATGTTAATACAAAATGCAAGAGATGTATACTAAAATCATGAATAATCACTGAAATCGATAGGATCGACCAGACCTGAAAACCGTCAAAGAATGTAAGTCACTGAAACACTTTCCCTCCAAATTACACGCGTGTAAGAAAAATTGGGAGTATCGTAATTGTGAACTTCTTCAACACAAAACAACTTCTGAACTTCATCAACAACACTCAATGCCTAACAAATTCCCAGTTTACTAGTTAGTAAACGCATATGCGGATTGGTGGTCCTAATGACCGGTAAATGACTCGACTGAAAAAGGTAGTTACAAAATATTGTAAGCTGTATGTAGGGCTGCCGCCTCTCTACAGGTGTAAAGATTAGAGCAGGTAAGGTAAGGTTTTACTGGCTCCGTAGAAGCTTGGCCCAGTGGGATGGGCGAAAGTTTTGCGGCAGGGGTTGCGCCATAATAGTTGCTGACAAACAACAAGAAACTACTTCCCACAGCAGCATCAATGAAGTTGGCAACAAGGTGAGGCGCCACCTGCCAGGCCATCGCGGTGTCATACCTATCTATGGACATTAAGTTGTCGGCCGACCGGATTAAGGTAAAAGGGAGTCATTTACAAAAAAAAAAAATTCTCTTTCCCCGAAATGCGAAGCGATGCTATAATCACAGGGTGAGCAAGGTCCTCAGAAACGCATGAAAATTGTGCTAAGCTGAAACACACGGCATTGTGCCGGACAAATTGAAGTAACCACAACGGCATGAGCCGGACCAAATGAAAAATCACAACGGCATAAGCCGGACCAAATGAAGTAGCACAAGATATCCCCAAATCATGATCGGGCTCCCAGTCCGATAGGCAGAGAACTTGCAACATATTGAGATACGTACTCAAATAATATGCTGCACAATAATTATAAGAAAAATGCTCAAGGTAACACTCGATCAGAGCAGTACAAGAATGCTCAATCGAAGCAGTACCTACACGGCATGACGGCAAAGTGGTGGACAAGTCATAAGAAAATACGATAGCAATAAATGTATATAAAACTTCTCAACTGGCAAGATATTTGACGGCCAATATCTGCAATTAACGACCCTCATGACATAAGCAGAAATGCAAAAAGAGAAACCAGTCAGTAAAATTCAGGTGAAAATGGAATATCTACAAAATGCAGAATGGAATATGTACAAAATGCTAGTGATACGAACGTAGTAAAATTAACAAAATCAACGCAACAAGTGTTGCCCAGTGTCAGAATGACGTTATCCAAAGGAAAAATAATGTCACCATGAAACAATCCCATCATAAAATAGTCTCATTATAAAATAGTCTCACCATAACATAGTCTCATCATAAAAGTAGCTGCGTAACTCAAAAGTGATCAAGAAACAACCAGAAATAGTCATCAAATAACAGAAAAGACGATTTAATGCTTAAAAGACAATTGGATTTACTAAGGAAAGATCATGATGGATCTTTGTCGAGATACTTTCTCTCTGAAATATGCGTACTAAATAATGGTGTTTGCTGAGGATAAAATGATAAGCCCCTAAAGTATCACATGAAGGAGGTAAACAAATCCAAAGAATTGCTGTCAGGCAGTTGAAGAAACCAAAATCAACAATCATTAAACTGTTTCCATAAAGAATTCCGGCTTGACCCATTGGCAGAAAATACTGTAAAACTGTATTATAGCAGGTTGCAATTGGCACACTGTGATAACTTTCCAATGACATAACTAGTTTTGTCAAATAGTGCATTTTGCATAGAGAGAGAGAGAGAGAGAGAAATTCTTTATTTACGTGAAATGGGCTCACATTCTAGCCCCCAGCCCTCTTGGGCTTACAATTCACTTCAAAAACAATAATACATCAAAATAACAGAATTTTCGTTGAATAATACAAATTTGAATTAAATTTGAAATGATTTGTTGATATACATATATACATTAGTCCAATATGTAATAGCAATCCCAAAAAATATAAACTTTGTTCGAGTTATACTAGTAGATATATAATTCAAACTCTTGAAATGTTAATTTTCATTAGGCCTATTTACATATTTACAAATATCATATTGCTTATTTGATGTCGACATATATAATTACAAGTATCGTATTGTTATTGGCAAGTATCGACAATTACGTAAATTAAGCTATGTATACAAAGCACTTTGTCTTTTTTCAAAAGCGTTACATATAAAATTAGCTGTTTCTTTAATACAATCATCTTTCATCAGGAATTCAATTTTTCTGTCATCATTTAATAAGTCAAAAAAGAAATTAATTTGTCTTATCCTGTTGAAGAACTCAAATCTAATATCATTATAAAAGGGACAATGAAAGATAAAGTGCATTTCAGATTCAATGTAGTTGAAGTTACAAAAAAGACAATATCTGTATTCTATTGGAGTGTCTTGAAAACGTCCAGTTTCTATTCTTAATGGTAGAATACCGTATCTAAATTGTGATAAAAGGGCACGCTTTCTCCTGTTTTGAATATTAATTACAAAATTTACTACATTATAGCTCTTTTTAAAAATACTATAAAAGCGTAATTTTGGTACAACAGTGATTACATTTCGCCATCTCTCACAATAATTTCTGTGTAGAATTTCTTTGGCATTCTGTACATTGATAAAAGTGTTATTTTCAAAATTTGTCAACATACTGATTTCTTCACAAATTAATTTGATTTCTTATATCCAATTTTTGCATATTGACTTATCCCATACAAATATTTTCTTAACTATTCTATCATTCTCAATGTTCAATAATCTGTTCCATAATCGCAACATTTTCTTCACAAATTAATTTGATTTCTTTACTCCAATTTTTGCATATTGACTTATCCCATACAAATATTTTCTTAACTATTCTATCATTCTCAATGTTCAATAATCTGTTCCATAATCGCAACATTTCTAACTTATGACGTGTAATACAAGAAATCCATCCCATGTCCCCATTAATAGCTAAATTTGATGCAAATCTGTGAACTCCTAAAAAGAATCTTATGGCTCTGTTCTGGACAATTTCACTTCTTTTAGAAACATTAAAACCCCAAACTCCAGCTGCATAATCTAAAATTGGAACAATTCCTGAATCATATAATTTAGTATAAGTCTTATATCCAAAACCATTGTTTGCTTTGAATTTTGTACATAAACTTCCTAGTGCTCTGTTAGCTGAATTTGCCAGTGAATCAGCTGTTAATTCGAAGTTTAGATGGGTATCTAGAATTGTGCCTAAATACTTGTATTTTTCCACGTAACAAACTTCATCATCACCATAAACAAATTTGTAGTCTGATTTAGTTTGAGTCTTATTTCTGAAATGCATTATTTTTGATTTATCAATGTTAACTTTCATTTTCCATTTGCAACACCAGTTTTCAAGTTTACATATCATATTCTGTAAATCAGTCTCAGTCTCACTTATTAACACTATATCATCAGCATATAACAAACATTTCAAATTTGTGTCTCCAATTTTAACACCAATGCAATCATTGAACTCGTCCACAATATCATTTATAAATAAACCAAACAGAGTTGCTGACAAAGAATCACCTTGTCTTACTCCTTGATTAACTTCAAACCAATTGCTAATATATCCATTAACACAAACACCTGCATTTGCATCAGCATAAATACATTTCAATATATCAAGAAATTTACCAGATACACCATAATTCAGTAATTTGTGAAATAGCAAATTTCTATTTACTCTGTCAAAAGCTTTTTCAAAATCAACAAAACAAACAAATGTAGGTAATTTTTTAATTTTCCTATTTCTAATAATGGATGTTATACTGAAAATATGTTCTAAACATGACCTTTTCCTTCTGAAACCATTTTGTTCGTCTTTATACACCTTTTCATTCTCTGCAACATTTATAAGTCGATTGTTCAATAAACCAGTAAAAATCTTATAAGTGGTGAAATAAAGGCGTTGGTGGTACATGTATATGTATTGAGCTATGCAGTGGGACGGCTATTGTACGATGTTTTATTCATTTAAGTATTAGGTTTATATGAATTGAGCCAAAATTATGCAGCTGTCTTACAAGGCATGATGCTACTAAACATTAAATATTATTCCTGAAGCCAATGCGCTGTACACACATTTTCCATATTGCATAGGAAATTTTGTTGGCGTTGAAATGGAGCTGGTATGTACATGCAAGGTGTTAAAATTTGCATCATACTTAGTCTTAGGAAAGATATAGAGCGAGTGCAAATAATCCCTCAAGATGATACCATGAATACATTATCATATTGGATTAACAGAGTATATTATATCTAAATCCAAGCTTTCCGAAGTATATATATATATAGATTTCTATAATTCAAGAATGTTGAGTGATATCCAATTTAATAGACTGTGGTTGATATGATGATGCTCTCTGGTATATATATATAAAGATAATGTGATATTATTAAAAATAGTTATTATCAGTAGATATAGTAGTAGTGTGTTAGTAGTAGGACTTGTTCCCGTTTTACGTGGACCATGGTCTCCATGAAGTGGGCTTTATATTTCACTAAACTTATTGAAATATTACCATTTCCAAGCAACGTTACCAATATCATTTCACATCGAAAGTACTGAGCCATGAAGTGTCAATACGACTTCCCAAATTAAACAACTGGGTCGAAAGCGTAGCCTTTGTTAACATGTAGGCTTTTCAATTATCCCTACACTATATCATTTCTGCATAATGGGCTGCAGTTGCTAGAACTTTTTATCGAGCAACATAGAACACATCAGTCCCAATGATAGACAATCGACATTACAGGTCCATGAGCAATCCTCATTAATGTAAATGTCAATGAAACAACATGAGACAATCAATAAATGTGTATTGGTAGCTTATTGGTTGGGAATTTGGAATTATGATCAAATATTTCAAATCGTTGAAGAACAATTAGTGGTTGGTATGCTAGTAGGACAAAGACAATACCGTGTGGTAATGCGGTGTGGCACCGAAGAGAAAACCGGACACCCCGAACACTGTTCGAACAGAGCCAGTTCCGATCGCACTACAATATGCAAATTGACGAAGGTCAAATGCAAAAAAAAAAAAGGAAAAAGTAGAAAGACCGCTGTCCTGCCCGGCAGTTTCAGGATGGTGTCATTGTCATATGCCAACTAGTAAGCTGCTACCAGGAATGATCAAAATAACATTACCAAGGAAGTCACAACACCAAAAGTCCTGTTAATTGAAATGGCTGGGAAAGTGATAAAAAAAAAGGTTCCAGAAATGAAATGAGGCACATCCAGTCAGATGAGACGAAGTCACTTTTGATAGGAGACTCTGCTTTACAAGACATTGACATACAGAGGTGAAAGAAGCAGAGGTGAAACGTTAAAAGGAAAAACAAAAAGGAGACAGTAGTGCATTTAAATTATCTTCAAGGCATAAAATAGCATGATGGCAAAGATGAATCAATTACAGTATTTGTTAGAACACAGGACTGTGCATCCCTGTATGTTGACTTTTCGCAATAAAATAATTATGACAAGTATCATTTCTAGAACTATAACATTGTTAATCTAGAGGTGGTTAATAATGATACATATGCCACATGATAGTGTCTGATATTTAGCATATAAGAGATATAGAAACATGTACAGCAAGTTAAGGAGAAAGGCAAAATTACAGTATAGGCATGATCTTATTACAAATGGTAAAAATGATTCTAAGAAAATTTGGGAAGTTTTAAATAGAATAACAGGAAGAAGTTGTGTTACTGACGGAAGTATCAAAATCGTGTTTAGAGGAGTTCTATCTGAAAAAATATGAAGTTAAATTTGGAACACCCCATGCAGGGTTGTGTGTTAGGTCCTTCACTTTACATAATCCGTTGTAATGGTAGGCCAAGGTCTTTAAAATTTAGTAAAACCGTTATGGCCTCAGATGATACCACCATTTATGCGACTGGAAACAATGTTATATTCCTATACAGAAAAATTAATGAAAAGTGTGAAGTTGTACGGTAAGTAACTGAGACAAAGTTCCTTGGAGTTTGTAATGACAAACATTCAAAGTGGCCCTAGGAAGGTTTTTGTTAAATGTAAGTTGGCTCAAGCTATAAATAACTTAAATCAGCAATAACTTAAGTTTTGATGGTAGTTATAACATCCTCATAATTGTGATGGATTTGATTTACGATATGTTATTATGTAATGTAAATGTTGACCTTGGATGTCTTTCGACCACATTTGACTCTAGCTATTGTTTAAAGAAATTTTATTAAAATGGATTGTACGCTTTGTTTGTTGCAAATAAAACTTCATCCAGTTACTAAAATTTGAATTGACTGTCTGAGACGGGCGAAGATGGCTCCCTGAAACAGTTATGTAAGTGGCTTGAATCAAAGAGCACTGTCTGCCAGACACTCCGTCGAAAATAAACAGGTGAGGCGAAAGTCTGAAGTGGTTCGTGGAAGAATGCTTTTAGGTATAGAGAAAACAGAAAGCAAAAATAGGAGCATTGCAAAGAAAAATTTTTGTGAACTTTGCAAGGTGTGCCCCACAGGTGTTGCACAGAGTACAGAAAGGAGGGTAAAGAGACACTCAAGAGGATGATAACGTCTGGGAGTGTTTCTCGAAAAGGTGCATTAAGCTTACATGGAAAAGCTTTCACAGGAAACTGACAATTCTGCATATTTTACTGAGCTTCGTCTGCAAGGGATATTGGAGATACCATATCTTTATAAATTTATGGCGACTATATAATCTTAAAATCTCTTAAATTAATATTTGCCACAATATAATGAACTATAGAAAAACTATGGATGGACTGTTGTCTTGAGACATATAAGACACTAACTTGCCATTGAAATGCAATGACTGCCTTCATGGTATGTAAATATCAGCATCGAACATATCACATGTTGCTGCCATTCTGGGTTGCCATGTGACTACTTGGAAGTCAGCAAGCAAAAGGTCAATATAGCTTGCTTGCCGTAAGGTTTGTCAATATGTTTACCCAAAATAGCAACATCTGTACATTTGTACATTACAAAGCTGAAATTGTTAAAGATGTCATTTATCGTTGCCAAGAATAGAAAGCTTGAAATTTTCAATGAAGTTTTAGAGGACCATCAGCCTGGAATCAGTTTGCTGATGACATACAACCAATATATCTTCAATATAAGATATATGTAACATATTTGAACTTTTTGTCAATAGGTGATAAGGCCATTGAGAGCGTTAGTTAAATGGGCCTAGAAGTATGAGAGATGGTGCCATGCTGAACGGTGCAGGCCAAGTAACATGTCTGTCTTTCAAGATTACTACTCACATCTTTATATTGAATATAGAAGAAAGTAAACACAGCGCAATTAGATAAAACAACTATAAACCAGTTAGCCTGTTAACTATAAAATCTAAAATTGGTGAAGGAATATTTTGTGATCACGTTAACACTGCTAACCTGAACTATTGTAAGTCAGTTTACCATTTTGTAATGTGAATTAAGCTAGAAAACTAGAGAAGATTGCAGAAGGTGCTTTGAAATATGCTTATCATGATTTTAAGTGAAGTTATAAAGAATTACTTAGGGTCAGAAATATTATGGTAAATGTCTAAAGGATAGTAAGTAAAGCACGTGGAGCATGTTTATCCAGCAAGCAAGCAATAGGAGACACTCGTTTATAAAACGGGAGCAGTAGACTGGGTGTTGTCCTAAATAAAGATAGTCTAAGCAGGGTAAATGTTATAGTCTTGGAAGTGCTGGTATAAGAATTGTTTAAAGGTTAAAAAAAAAAAAAAAGGTTATAAGGGATATGGTGATCATATGTCCAATATTATGTGAGATATTGCCCCATGCTGTAGAATACTTTGACCAACAATACATGGATGAAATCAAATCAAAAGTTATTAATGAGGATATTGCACAACCAAATGCAATGACTGATTAAATATGCAATGCTGTAATTAGTAAAGATGAGGTTGAATTGCATCTGAAGAAACTCAAAAAACAATAAAACAAGCAGAAATGATGGTATGTTTATGAGAATTTCTGAAGTATGCCGTTGGTAAAATTTTAGAATCAATTCTAAACAAAAGACTTGTTTTCAAAATAGTATGTTAGAGAATGATGACTGTCATCAATTTGGTTGGAAAGAGGATGTAGCACTGTGGATAGCATATTCGTGCTTAATTCTATGATTGCATTACAAAAAAAAGGAGGAACAAAAATGTGTGGGTGTGTTTTGTAGATTTTACCAAAGCTTTTGATTATGTCAACCGCAATGCATTGTATTATAAGTTAGGTCAAAGAGGTTTATCAGGTAAAATCAAAACGCAATCCTGAAATTACTAATAGATATGTATGGCAAAGGAAAATGTCGTGTAAAATGGAAAGGTAAAGTAGGCAAAGAAAATAGAAAGTTACTATGGAGTTTTACCAGGGGGTATAATGAGTCCTAATCTCTTCACTGAATATCTAACTGATCTCAACAAGTACTTAGATGTTAGTCAAGGAATGACAATAGGCGACAATATTGTAACTCATCTGCTATATTCAGGTTCAGAGTCAGCAAAGGGGTTACAGATATTAATAAATAGTTTATATACGTTTTGTTTTCAAGTAGGGGGGCAATGTTTAAGAACAATGTTTCACATTTAAATGAAAAGGCCGGAAATGCAGAATTTGCACTTAGTATGTTTTGTGGGATACTTGCAACCCGTACTGGCATTCAAAATGTTTGATGTTCAAGTATCTCCTATCTTGGAGTATGGCTCTGAAGTTTTTCAGCTTAATTTGCTCAACTCTAGAAAATTCATCTCAGCTATATTAAAAGGACATTGAGAGTTAAACAGTTTACATCTACTGTAGCGCTGTATAGTGAGACAGGGAGGTTTCCATTATTGTGAAAAAAAATGAAAGTAAGATTGATTAGTAATGTGTGTACTGTGATTTGGGTGAAATTCAAGATGAGAAACATTTCTTACTAAATTGTAGACTGTATGAAACAGAGAGAACAATTACTTTGCAAAAATTAAAGATACCGTGCCTAATTTGGACGGTTTAGGAACAGCAGAGAGGTTTAGATTAAGTATGATGAATAGGGATGGCGTGGTCACAGGTGTCGTAGGTAAATATGTTCATGATTGCATTAAAAAAAATTACAATTGATGCAATGTGAATTATTGATGTTACATTTGTAGTTAAGTTGTTGGCATTTCCATACAGACACTCAGGTGAAATAAACAGGTGAGACGAAAATGTTGAGTGTTTGGTGGAAATAAACAGGTGGGACGAAAATGTTAAGTGGTTGATGGAAAGGTGCATTAAGGTACAAAGAAAATAGTGTAAACTGGGAAGGTGTGCCCCTCAGATTTTGCACAGAAAGCAGAAATGGAAGTGAAGGTGTGGTGGCTCACTCGACTCGTGCCGTCTCAGGGTGTCGTTCACATAAGCATATGGCTAAACACTTAAGAAATGTTGGCACAGAATAGTGGCTTAGACTAAACACAGACCGAAAGGATAAACACGAGAAGGAAGTAATGGAGCAGAGAACATTCCAAAATAAATGAAACAGTAGCAGTTTATGCGTGATATTCCTAAGATCAGTATTCTCTAAAATGTTATGATTCTAATATCTGAGTTATATCTGTGATGGTTTTGAATGTTTAAATGATTTACATGATTTTACTTGGGCTGGTTATGACCGATAAATAGCAGTCATGCCCTTCCAAAAGATAAAATACTGAAGAAAAACAGTGTAGCTTAATGTAATTTCAAATTAAGAAAAACAGAATTTAAAATACTCCCTTCCTTTAATAATAAGCCAGAAAAATGCTAACCAAAAACTCAGAAAAGCCAAGATTGCAGAAGAGATTACATGTATACTTTAGTGTTAATATAATATATACTAGCCCTTTTAGCTTGTTTAAATATTTCTCATCACATTGATAGTCACATAGACATATTTAATAGGCAAAACCATTTCTATTTGGCGTGCCGTTTAGAATGGGTCAATAAGGTCGAGAATTCATACTGATTAAACATCATTTAGCATTTTCTTTCCTATAGTATACTGAAACTTCGGAAACATAGAGCTACTTTCTTTATATTATAAAGAAAGTAGCTGTATGTTTCCAAAGTTTCAGTATACTATAGGAAAGAAAATGCTAAATGATGTTTAATCAGTATGAATTCTCGACCTTATTGACCCATTCTAAACGGCACGCCAAATAGAAATGGTTTTGCCTATTAAATATGTCTATGTGACTATCAATGTGATGAGAAATATTTAAACAAGCTAAAAGGGCTAGTAGAATTATAGAACAGATACCTGATCTATGGTATTGCACGATAAAGAGATCACTCTCGTTGCTATGACAACATGAGCAACGTGGAAGGCCACTTGTTTGTCGATTACAAGTACTTGTGCTAATGTTATCCTGTTTTATATTTGACTCGACGTTAAATAAAGTTTGACTTACTTACTTACTTACTTAGTTAGTGCAATAGCAAACATATTTAGCTCCTGTAACATTGAATGTGAAGAATTAACAATACTAACTTAGGCATTTGACAGCATATGTAGAACTGTAAAATCAAAACTCTATTAAACAGAACAGGAACAATTATTCATATCTATAAATGATAATACACAGCAACTAAAACTTGGAAAATATAAGTCCTTTAAAACTGATTGGAGATTAGAGACATATATAAATAAGCTATTTCTAACAGAAAATGAACTATTCAGTATAGCAATATAGCGTATGTAATTTGATGCATGTTTTTGTAAATAATGATCAAAATGAAATATCAAGCATGTATTAATTAATCTATAAATTTGTTAACTGGGATGTCTGTTGCATATTAATTAATCTATGAATTTGTTAAGTTGTATGTCTTTGGATTATGTCTTATATATCTTTGGATTATGTCTTGTATATATATATTTACTCATAATTTTCTTAATAAGCTGAAATGGCTATTTATTTGTGATCAGTATAAGTGGTGTGTTTATTTCATTGACTGTTATCTATATTAATTGGTGTGTAACGTCAACTTTATTTTATAACTATTTGGATGGCTGGAACCTAATTTGCATTTGTGTTAATCTTTTGCTGAGTGCTCTCCTTAATCCTAAAATACCATTACTGGTATACGTTTGTAACAATATGCTCACCTGATTTTAGCTACTGATAACATGTGTATAATCAATTTTATGTATATAGTTAGTGGTGTATATAATTGATACTATTTTTATATATATTATTTAACTTTTTCCATTACAAATGACATATGTATCAATTGTGATAGAGCCAACACAATTAAGTTATAGCTCTTATATGAAGTGGATATAGTAACACCAACAGTTGCCCTCAGCCTGCGTAACAAAATCGATGGTACTTCAAAACTGCAGACTGGGTGGCGACATTGTTAGCACACCTGGTCTGTAAACGAAACATTGCCTGAAAATGAGGAGGCCAGTTCCAAGGTCACGGGGTCAGATCTCGACTAAAGAGCACCCCAATGTAACAAACCAATACTGGATATTATAGCAATATTACTTTTAAGTGTTGGTGTTACGTTGAAAGTTTCGGTAATACATGTGATCTTAGTTGTTTATGATTGCATAAATATTAACTCTCTCTTACCATTTAAAAAATAGCTTTTAATTTCATTGCTCTTTAATGGCTGAATTCCAAAAAAAATACATTTGGATTCATAGTTTAATTTCTGTAATTAAGGTGTGACCGTGTGTTTTGGTTGATAATAACGCACTCCATAATCACTAGAATAAGCCTGGAGAAAGTGCCTCTGAATTCTTGAGACATAAAGCAAGGGTGTAGCAGACAGCTGTCCAGGAACTTAAGTGGCGAGAGAGGTTGCGAGTGTTAACGTTATGAGTGGAAGCGATGTTGAGCAATTTCATTGTGCGAAATAGTACTTTCTTCCCTAACTAGCAGTTATCACTGGTCAATGCCAGTTCCTAAAATAAGAGCTAATGTTAATGCGAAATGGAAAGAAAACTTGTGATACCAACAAGTGATCATAACATTGGAAACAGAAATGACCCAATGAAATAAAACAACTCGTTGACATGCCCAGTCCAAACAACCTAACGTTTAGATAAAGAAATCTGAGAATCCTAACACAGATCCATGGAGGTTCTAAGGACTCGCGAAAATGGCACAAACATTAAACTGGAAATAACAAAACTTGAACAGAGCAAGCAAATAAAAGGATGGATGATTGGAGCTTTACGTGAGATATTTATGTATTTGTTAGGCTGCTATAGGCAGGAGAAAGTAAGAAATGATAAATACCTTATTTGAGATGTTTAAATGTAAGCTTAACATGTAATATGATTAATAAAATACCACTTCATGGACATTGACAGGGACAATCTGCCTAGGACTCATCCATTGCATCATCACTATTAGATCTAATTAGCTGTATTGACTCATAATTAGTACTTTTTTAAAGGTAGTATTTGATGAATTGCAGCCTATATTAAAATTGATCTGAATCAAAGCGTATCCCTTACCGTATGACAACAAAATCAGATCCACAACCCAAAATTAACATGGAATTTTGAAAATATTCCCTGCTTTCGGTGAATTGCAACATGTTACAAGAAATTATGTTGGCTCCCTACAAAGGGTTATATATGAATGTAATTTTACCCGTCTAAATGATGTTATATTAAATTTCAACATTAATTTCAGGTATGTACAGGAATTATGCAGTTGGTCTTTGTTACAGTAAAGTCTGTGTAACACGCCTCAGACTTTTACATATAAATTCAATTGGATGCCTATTGAAATGGCACACAAATGTGTCTTTTAGTCCAAACATATGGATAAAAACATTTTGTGAGAAGTGAGTCTTAAATAATGCTCTACATTGGCAAGTGTGCACATCAATGTCCTGTAGAATAATTATGATTGTATTAATGTACAGGAATAGATCTTGTTGCTAATATGCATGTTATGAATGTTAGACAACGAAGAGATTATTTTGTATCTTTGTTAATGTTTAAAAGTATTTACGGTTTGGCACCAGACTGTTTAGTTAATGATATTGTTATGGCTTTAGAGGTGTTCAGAAAGAATGATTTGGTTGTTCCAGTTACAAATGTTGAAATTACAAAGCATGCTTCGTCTTACCAGGGTCCAGTTATATGGAATAAATTGCCAAAGGGTGTGAAGGAGTATTTGAATGCAAAGCCAGGGCTCACCCTTTATCCGTGTAATTATGGTTTTATTTATTGTTTTATAACTGTTTATTGACGGGAGGCACCACACAGAATGAGCTGTCCCTGTGCTGGTGAGCTTCGCTCATGTAATAAGTCTGAAGAAAGAGCAGACAGGGTCTGAGAGAGGTGTCTAGACGTTTAAGTGGGAAGAGAGTTGGAAGTCTAAATATTTTAAGTGGGAGGACTAAACAGCCACAGAAGAAGTCGTCTTGCATTAGCAAATAACAAAACTTTGAAACAGACCAAGAAAATGAAAGGGTGGATGACTGTGGCTGTACGTGAAACATTTATGCATCTATTAGGCTGGTATGGGCAGTAGATAGGAAGAAGGTAGCAATAAGCAACAGGTATTAAATCAGCTGCCGCACACAGAGAGGATCAACCCTTTAGGCTGACGTAGAAAAGTATTATATAAATTCTAACTTGTCTTTTTCCTATCCACAAAATATGCAGACTGATATTACTGTCATCTACCGCTAGTTAATATGTTCAAAAAATGAAGATTGTGTGTCACACTGATCCAAAATATGCTAGCCACAGGAAACAAGACAACAAGTCAACAGAAAACGAAATAACAAGTCAACATAAAAGAGAAACGGGGCTTAAATGAATAGCAGCTGGTAACATATAACTGGTGTCTTTTGAATGGTGAAGACATGTGACTGCAGGTCAAGGGAGGCCATCAATGCAGTGTGTGCAGATTTTAATTAACCAGGAAACAGAAGGATGTACCTATATAAAGAATGGTCCTGTAAGGCTACAGTCTGGAGTAAAGGGGGGGGGGAGGACAAGCAAAGTTGGCTGGCTATGATTGTCTTGGGCAGGCTAGCTACCCGGCCTAGCTGCCTGTGTCATGGCCCCCTTTCCCAGAGTAACAACCAATGTACTTTTACTGGATATATTGGAAATTGACATCATGATACAAGGACACAGCTTGTCAAATTTGGTTATTTAGTTAAAATGAGAGAAACACCTGTGATTTAAGACTTAATAGAAAAAGGGTTAATTGATATAGGACATGTTGAATGGCATGAATTTCTATTATTAAAACCAAAGTTAAGAACATATATGAAGTTTAAAGATTAATTGTTATATGAAGAATATGTTTATATAAGAAATAGAAAACAAAGATCATTAATTACACAAATTAGATTAGGAATTCTCCCTATAAATATAGATTTTACGCATATGACAGATTTTGAAAAAATCTATACGTATCATGATAAATGAACAATATAAAGTTACCACATTTATTATTAGCGCTTAGGAATCAAGAAATGACAGAATGACATTGGCATTTTATACAATACTTATTTTGATGTATCTACTTTATGAAATTATGTATTAAGAAAAACGTTCATGTGTTGTGACTAAAATTATTGAAGTTCCAGTTATATGATATTGTAATTGAGTGTAATTTTGTAATATCTGTACATTTAAAGTTTACTTGTTTATTTGGAAAGAAAGTTGTAATTGTTACATTTAATAATTCAATATTTTGTGACAATTATGTAATTGTAATTTGTAACCCTCTGGTAAATTTAAATATTAAGTGGTTTATAGTGACAAATACGCAGGGGCGTAGCCAAGGGGGGGGATATAGGGGTCAGAACCCCCCCCTTTGGCCCAAAACTAAAGTCACATTTACCAGACTTTTAAAAGTAAGTCCTCAAAAGTGCCAAAAGTATGTGAATTTGATGCAAAAATACAATTATAGAATTATATTTTTCATCACAAAAGTTTGTTCAAGGGCTATTCCTCGACTTCGGACCCATATTTACGCGACAATGAGCGCGGATTTTACAAAAATTTGACATATTTCTTTGAAATAAAAGTCGATGGGCCCCAACCATAACAGGTTACATGTTTGCCAAAATTTTGGAGAATGTTGCTCATTTTAAAGCCACAAGTCTGTGACAACGTTTTAAAATCAATGGATTTAGATCCCAGAAGTATATAAATATTGTACATGTATTTAGAAATGGGGCTGATGTATTTATAATGGACATAAATTTATGTTATTCGTATAGTAATCTCCAGTGCTGTCTCTGATTATGCTAATAACCCAAGGATGAGAGTTTATATTCACACACTCCCTTGCAACTTGACAAATATCCCAATCCAATCCAAAGCACAAAACATAATTTTTAAAAAACACATTATTGGACACTTTTGTCGTATCCTGATCATTGCGGTAAGGAGGGATTCTCAAATAGTTTGTATTATGACAACTTACAGAAAAGTTTTTTTAAAAACCAGCATTTTTAGCTTTTTATACTAGACCTTCAATGAAAGAATAATAGCCTCATAATTGCTCAGAATCAATATCCAGCAATATAAAAACCGTTGGCCTCGCCAATCTGGGACAAAACCCCCCCCTAACCTGGTTTCTGGCTACGCCCCTGCAGATAAGCCCCCGGAAAGCTTGGTACCACAGGTCGTTTATGTTGTTAAAGAATAGTTAAACTATGCACTCAGAATAGCTCACCACTGAAGGAGTGTCATAAGATATGTTTCTTTGAATGACTCATTTCTGGAAATTGGATTAACTGCTAATTGCCCCTGGCCATTACTGCAATGGTCAGCACTAAAGCACAAATAACTGATGTCACTGAGATCCAGGGATGGACAAGACACAGTCAATCAACAGGCCAGATTTGAATGTCTGGAGCAGCAACAGCTAAACCCCAACATCACTGCCAATGAAACGATGCACATGGCACAATGTACGTGTTGTGTATAAACATTTCAAATCAACTCCAGCCCTGCACTCTAGCATAACTTTGGCCTATGCTATTGAAAGCGAAAGAATGTAAAAAATAAAATTTTGCAAGAAACTACAAAATTTGCTGTAGCAATATAGCACGTCAGGTGTGGCAAGTGCATATGGGAGAAAGGGAAAAGTAGAGTGCTCTATATAAATGCCATTACAAATAATGAATTCAACCAATACTTCATTAATGCTGGATATAACCCTGCATTAAAATGGATATTCCAAAAGGTGGATGTTTTAAAAGCTATCTCCAAAATCTAATCCAAAATTCCCCTGAATTTCAAATGGTTAATGCTGATGGTATTTTAAAAGTAATAGATGACCTTAAACCAAAATCAAGTCAGGGCCTTGATAATGCAAGTAACAAAGGGCTGAAGTACATAAAACTTGAAACTGCACTGCCTCTAACAAACTGTATGAATGCTATTTTAAAAGAAGATGCAACCCTAGAAGTATTAGATAGGATACAGCCAATATACTTTAGACCATGATATACTGATCAAAAGCTGCACTTCCATGGCATAAAAGAGAAGGCCCTCAATCTATCAAAAGTTGTTTAAGTAACAGAAAACAACCTGTAATATATAAAGAGTGATCCTCGAGCAAACTGACAATAAAATGTGGAGTGCCACAGGGATCAATTCCTGGCCCCTTGCTAGTCATTACACACATGAAGGATAGACAATGTAATCACTAAATTTGTGAATAAAATCCGCAGAACTCTAATGTCAAAATTAAAATACACTGTCCCCTGTAGCGTGGTGTTGGCACTGTATAATTCTGTGATATAACCACATGTAAATTATGGACTTATAATATGTGGTCATAAGTCCCAGAGACTACTCCTGCTTCAAAATTGCCACACTACCTTTTACATAATTTAAAACCTTACCACTGCACAAACAATTCATATACCACAAGACAATGAAATAAAATTAGATTACCTCTTCTGGATCACGCCCTTGCAAAACACTGCCCAACAAATAGATCACCCATCATCCATAATAATATGCCAGACAATTTTGAAAGTAAAACTGCTACACACAGTTTCAATGGCATCAAGAAATATATAAAATTATTACCATAAACACCTATGACCGTGAATGCAATATAAAAACTGCCACAAAGATAATAGAATAAAAGGAAAGGGGAGTTGAGGACATTTGAGCAATATGCGAGTTCCAATGAAATAGAAATATTTAGATGCAACAGATTCCATGCTATTGAAAGGCGGATAAAATTACTGGTCAGGCTGGGGTTAACCACACCGAAACAGCTACCAATGTTGTAGTCAATCACAAAATAAACTACCCCTTAACATGATAATACGGCAGGAGGCATGAAATATTAGCTGAGCAAAGAGACGGTTAGTTAATAGTAAACATGCTGCCAGACAAGTGAAATATATCAAAACAATATAGAAATCTCAAAATTTTTTTGAAAAATTAATTAATTAAGGTGCATCATAGTCACGTTAAGTTGCATCATAGTCACGAAGGAAAGTCAAACAATGTGGTCAGAAAAGGACCAGATTGCCGAACTTTAAATCAGTGCAAAGAAAAGGAAATGACAGGAATTACATGAAAATTACATGAAAAGATCCTAGTAAGTAATTAAAATAATCGAATGCCTTTCTCACTATCAATCTGCCAATAAGAGAGCCCTTACCCGAAATGAAAAATTAAAGATGTGCTGTGTTGAAGCGAATGCCTGAAGATGCGAGAGATGCCCAGAGACTTGAGTGCGCCGTTGAGTCCAGGTCTGGATGAGACTCCGATGAGTTGTGAGGTAAAGTTGTGAGAAGTGTGGAGGATGAGATACAGGTATATCGATACTTAAGAAAATAATTAATCGGACTATGTTTGTAGTTATCTACTAAGGAATTTTACTACAAATAGCAAAGAAAGTTTCCGAAATCTGGTATCACTAAAATTTTGAATAAGCATGGTAAATCAAGAGACAGTGTGACACGACAGACAAGCGCCAAGAAGCCGCAGACCGGACTCTCCTCCATGCCATCTTTGTATGTTTCCGCACCGTTCTTAATGTGCGTTACTGAGTAGATGGACTCATTACCGGGGATCCTGCGGGAGACACCCTAGCACTTGCCACCACGAAACACCTACTCAAGAAATACCAGAGGCTCGACAATTTAGGTCCACTTGTTTAATATCCAATTCATAGACAATTACATCATGAGTAACAGAAGCTATTCAAGTCTTCAATACATCAAAGGAGAACCTCAACGAATTACATACACTATTAACAAAATACCTTCTCAATCAACCATGACCTATAGCTCCTTTATGAGGAACTCTAATCATACCTCTCACAACGATACCCTACCTGACGATCCATCACTGCGCCAGGGAGACAGAGACCCAGCTGCCACCTTGGCAGAGGCTAGCTCTCTTCTGTCTGCGGCCACCAAGTCTGCCCCCTGAGATTGACACTAGGGTGCTCTGCAGCTGCGCAGAGGCACCAGGGTAACCGTTGCCATGGAAACATGGGGCGAGTTTTACCCCGTTGCTATTATTCTAGTTCCTTACACAATAATATAATATATTACGCTGTTTTATACAATAATAATATAAATGACATTACAAGATTAAGGATTTAAGGTTCATGGTGATTTGAGGGACATTCCTCTGACCTCAAAGAATGAAGACACCTCTGAAGCTAAAAGCTCAGCGGTGACAGTGACCTTACAAGGAATATGTCAGTCCTATTCTGTAAGCGCTCGTTTTTTGTCTACTGTAAGAAAGGAATCAGCTAGTCTGGTCAATTTCTGGGAAAAACCCCAATTCAAAAAGAAGTCTCCATTCAAACTTCTTCACTCTGCCTTATAATAGGGATGATTCAAGTTATTTTCCATAGAGCACTCAATGTAAAACAATGTTGCTTGTCGGAGGTGGATTTGTCTGTTGAAACATAGAAATGTAAGGGAGAAATTACATAATTGACCGAAGGTTCCTTATGAGGTCACAGCCCTATCCATGCCATGTTATTCTCTATGACTACAATGAATCATGAGCCATGTAGGAGGTCATAGCCTATACTTGCAATGCTACCAAACCGACTGACCGAGTGAGTATCAATGGGGTCACAAGTTGCTCTATGACAAGTTGATGGCTTGTTTCTATGTGTTTGATAGGGCTAGTTGTGAAGTCATTGATGGCCACCAACAGCTATTCTATTGGCACTCGTTTTTTGTCTACTGTAAGTGACAAGGGAAGGTTAAAGGTCGCTGTCAGGAAAATGTATGCAAATTAATGGGCAGTTAGAATATAGGTTGGGTATGGCATACAGTGTTTCGTGTACATACATGCTGCACAGTGATGTGAAATGGTAACTGAGATTTCCACTAATTAATTTGACTAGCATAGTACCCGTGATAATGGAGTCCAGGGAAAACAGAACAACTACCATTACATTGCTGAAGATAGATGGTCATGCTAAAATGACATATAAGTGCACTGGTAGGCCTATAATATGAAGAGTTTGAGGAACCACACTCACCTATGGTTGCTGTAAGACGTGAAATAATGTTGCTTACAAATTTGTAGTTGTTGGCATTGAGTAGTTTGGGAGGAGTAGCGTAAAGCATCCACGAATTAAGGGTATGATGATAAATAATAAATCATATAAGTCAATCCGGATAAATTCATGATTTTTTTACAATATTTCGGCTTTATTCAGCCATCCTCAGGTATGAAATGACAACATTATTGGAAATGGAGAGTTGCGTGACAAACAACACACAACAGCATGAAAACTGTTGGAAACATAGACAATGAAAAAGTTACCTTTTCATACTGTTGTTTGTTGTTTGTCATGTAACTCTCCATTTCCTATAACATTGTCATTTCATACCTGAAGATGGCTGAATAAAGACGAAATATAAAAAAAGAAAATGTTCTGATTGACTTCTATGATTTATTATATCAAATTATGAATTCATCTCACGACAAAATTCAAGAATTTGAAATGCATTGCCAAAATATTTGTCAATTTGGACATTTCGAAACCATTAAAATTCATAATTGATATAAGCTTCAATAAAAAAGGCTTGGAAAATTCTGCCATTGTTTTTCCAAAAGTTGCTTATTTATTTATTTACATAAACTTATAAAGCACCTTATTCATACATAATGCTCTAGGGTGCTGTACAAAAGTAGCATAGAAAATGTAAATGTAAAGATGAAATCCACCTTACTGTGTGGAATCTTGGCCATTTCTTCTCTTCTTCTGTTTATCATCAATGTACACTCACAAGCAAAAGAAACACAACACTTAATTTAAGCTCATATCTTTGCGGCCAAAACCAAATAGATGAAATTGATTTCATCCTCAATAAGCATAATCGTGCCAAAAATCTTTCAATTGCAACCATTTCCTGTCTTTCTTTGGTCCATATTATCAAATTTGAGATTATGCACCAAAACAACCTTCCCTGCATCTTACAGCCAAAAGGAAATGCCATTTGAAAGCCTGCCTAATAGATGATGAAAAGCCAAAAAATTACTTCAGCAACTTCATTTTAAGATTCCACACATGCTTTGAAAATTTGCATTTCACCAATTTTGGAACACACTGACGAAAATGATGGAGTTCATTCTTTTGGATTGTGCTATTTCTGTGAAATTTTCTCAGGATGAGTCCAGTATGTCTCAGAGGTGTGACAAAAAAATTCAAATCAAAATATTGATAGGAAAAAATCTTGCATTGGAAGGCCAAATTTTAGAAGTGAAAGTGACCATCCCTACAAAAAACATTAGAATCCAAAAGCGGAATTATGATTTTGTGAGATGTTTCAGATAAATCTGCCTTGACAGGGACTGAACTGATATTCCAGTAATAAAGTACTAGGTCTATAATTTAAATTAATTAATTATTTTTGGTACAATTTTGCTTGTTGATGATGAAATCAATTCCATCTACTTGGTTTTGGCAAAAAAACAATCATTTGCAAAAATATGAGCTAAAATAAGGTGTTGCGTTTCTTTTACTGATGAGTGTATTATAACTGAAGTGAACCAGAGAACAGGTTTTGGCATGAATACATGCAAATAAACCATTTTGTCATAATAGACACATTTCTTCTATAAAGGTTGACTTTTTAAAATAAAGAACATCGGACTTTTGAAAGAGCAAGGATGGCTTGGAATCAAAGCTCTAGACTATTAATTTTGTCAAATTATGAATTTATTTTTCATACTATCTAGTTGCTTTAGCATTACATTTTGTTTTGAAGCTTCAATTGTACTTGCGATATATTCACTACGAGTACGAGTACTTTAGCAATGTACTCAAGTACAAGTACTGTACTCATGATGTGGCTTTTAATGGTACTGAGAACATGTGAGTACTTGCAAAAATTTTTTCGCCAGCCATCCTTGCTCCTTCAAAAGTCCAACGTTCTTTTAAAAAAAATTCAACCTAAATGGAAGAAATGCATTTGGTATTTACAGTTGTAAAGTGCTCTACGCCCATTAACGAGATGCAAGTTTGACTGCCTGCTTGAAAAGCTGCAGTAAATGTTGAGCTAATTGATTGATGGCAGGCACATTACTGCCGACAGAGAGACAACATGGATGAACAGAAAAGGAAAATGCAAACGTTTCAGCTAAAGGAAATTTGTTTCATAACTTTGATTGCCTTGGATATCTGCAGTGGAGGTAGGTCACAGGTCTGACTTTTTTTTTTTTTGCAGTATATACAGGCCAAGCTAAAACTGTAAATTGTCCACACATTCTTCTCACTTTACTTTGCGATGTCCACATGCATAATTTTTATTGCATGCTCTATACTAGGGTGATGCAGATTGCGCACAAAAAAATAAACTTTTGAATTTTCAATGGGCACTCTGCAAATATGTTCCAATACATGAAGAAAAATTTCAGTAAAAATGTGAGCCAATTTGGACAAATTTTAGAGGGTACTACTACTACCACAATTTGAAATATAACATTGTATTGCAATGGGCGAATTTCAAGTTTTATGGGGGATGGGTGAAGGAAGTTGTCGTGCGACTCGTGCCACTAGAGTGAGGGTCATTTTTTTCTTATTTAAGCTTTCCGCTATTCGCATCACAAATCCATTCATATTTTGTTAATATTCGGTCATTTCAGGCCACAGGCCACTCCTAAAGCAACAAATTTTGCCCAAATTTTTTACAGCATTAAGGTTAGACGCGATATTTAATAACATAACCAGGAATATAGCTACACTGTAAAATTGGAGGCACTGTTTCAGCTCAATTGATTGAGTGAGATGGTTGCACAAGTTGATTGAGCTAACATAGATTAATGTTTTAAGCTACCAAGCTGAGATAGCTCAAAATACTAAGCTATGTTGACTAAGGTATTCAAGCTGAGAAAACTCAAAATAATGAGCTGTGTTGACTTACAACTCAAAATATTGAGTTTTGTTGAGTTTATGATCCAAGCTGACACAACTCAAAATTTTGAGCTTTGTTGACTTATTTTTAGTTGCTTTTGATTTATATTTATGTGACCTGTCTTATAAAGTTATTTATGCATGAGGGCTGTAATCCCAAAATATTGTTAGATTGCTCAAGGGGATCCACCTGATCCGGTGTGATCCATTTTAGCACGTCATGGACAGGCCCAAGATGCATTCAACTCAGGCCATTGCATCACAAGGAGAATATTGAATTTCTTGTGAATAAATCCCAATGGCCTGTGGCTCATCTGAGTTGGTATACAGTGCTAGAAGCCTATATTTGAACACACTCTGACTTGGAAATGTTGGTTGGCATGTGTGAAAGCATGCATCTAATTACTCCCACAAATTAATTTAAGAGAGATACAAATAAAAAAGTGACCAGCTGAAATGGTGTGCTACTCAGTTTTCTCTGGGATAGTGTAATATAAATGTTCTTTTTTCTTTTAAGTAAATAATTATCTAAAACTAAATGCAGTGTTATGAGAAGTGCTTGTTATAGATGGCGCTATATGTGGCATGACTGAGATGTCAAGCTATCTGCAACAACTGAAGCTTTCATGTTTTCACAGCTTAATGTTACGATTCGTTTGGACAACTTACAGCATTGAGCTATCATACCTTGACAACTTATAGGATTGAGCTGTCTTCATTACAATGGAGGGCATCTTGAGTTCCGGTTGTTTTTCTGGGTCCAACACCTCTTTGTTTATTCCTTGTTTACCCTGCCTCCCTGTAACAGGCAGCTATCTTTGATACACTTGACAGATGAACATCATACACTCTACAACATTAAGCCGGGTTTTCACACCTGCACCATTCCAATAGTTTCATCCCCGTCATATTCTGTAGTTTGGGACACAATAAATTCAGTTGTAAAAAGAATTGTGTGCTTGAATGTTTAAGGCTTCATTTACGTGGGTCAAAAGCAAAAACTGTGTTTTCTGAAAACTCCCCTTTGTCGGCCTTTTTTTAAAACGAAAATGTTTCCCGGTTCAGTGATTGATTGTTTGTGACCCTGTTTTCGAGTGACCTACACCATGGAACCATCATATTGACAATAACCCTCGAACATCTTTCCCTCCCAACATATGCATAACTTGGGAGTTATGCCATATAATAAGGTTTTGGGGTGTTCCCAATCATTATGCAAATTCTTGGAAAAGCATCCATGGCCACTCAAAATGACCTAAACTAATCTGAAGATGCCATCAACATATACCCCATAACACAAAAGAAAAAGTATAACCATAATTTCAAACATAGATGCATTCATAGCCAAGAAATTCATGTTATTCGCCTGCATTGAAATAGCATTGAAATTACAGTTTTATTGCAATAAAAAGCCTCTGTTAGCCAGACAAAATGAAAAATCATTACCTAAGTCATTTTCCACTTTCCGTAGGTTTAGAACTCTCCTGTATACCAATGACAATTAAGTTGCACCACTGTATTTGAGAAATATCTTGAAAAGAATTGAACACATCTAATTGACAATGCTATTCCAATGGGAAACAGAAGTGTGAGTTTTTGATTTGGTGTCATACAGTACAAATTCCTAAAAGTGGCTCGTGATTTAAAATCTAGCCTTAGCTATCTACCCATAGCCATTTCAAGCTAATTTAGCTACACTTATCCATAGCTAGCCATAGCTACGGTATCGTCAATTACTATTGTTTAAACAAGGGGCAAAGAGATTCCAGTGTATACAAAAGAACAGAAATGGATAAGACTAGTAATGAATAGCTATAGACAGCTAAGTTGAGCCACATTTAGAAATTTGTACTGTATTTTGCAGAGATACCAAATTTGGTGTTTCATCGCACAGTATGACCGCAGTGTGCTATAGATATATTCTAAGCTGGAATTTTATTGATATTAATTTTTTTAAGAGCATGGGAGGTTTCTTTATTGAGAAGAAAGCCAATTTCAATGGTTTTTCAATGCATTTGTATTATTTTGATTTCTTGGTCATGAAGGCATCCACGTTTAAAATGATGAATCCATTTTTTATTTAGTGTTATGAGGTATATTCTAATGTCAATTCATAATCAACTTTGTTGATTTTGGGTGGCAATGGACGCTTTTCCAAGAATTTGCATAATAATTGGGAACACCCCAAAACATCATTATATGGCATAACTCCCAACTGAGTCAATGGAATTGGGCAAAATTGGCAGGATATTAGCTCCATGGTACACTTATCATTATGTGAAAAGAATATTCAAATAGTGTTATTTCTTTTTGAGATAATGCAAAAAAGCATAGTTGCATAATAATTGGGAACGCGGTGTAGAAAGGAATATTGACAAAATATTGAAATAGAGAGGAATATTAACAACCTACTGACTAGACCTCATGTTGACCTTAACTGATGGCTCAAATTATGAATAATTCATTCATAGTTTTTTAGTTCCTCATTAAGCCTTCCTCTATATAATGTCAATTTATGCATTTTGAGAAGATCAATACAATGTGCTATACCTTGTGTTCAAAGGCGAGATGAGGCCATTATAAGGGGGCGACAATTAGATGTTTAGAGACTTTGCCAGGTCAGGTTCTTGGATCTCAACACTATGTAATGCACCAGGAAATTTGTTATATTGTTTCTTTTCTTGTGTAACATTATATATATGTAATAAACTTCATTTATTTTATTACTGTTTATTTTTATTCTTTCAAAGTAAGGTTTTTCTTAAATTTCGAACCAATATTATATATGGTATCCTATGCTAAAGTGAATAATCACATCCAGCGTTTCCATAAGATAAATAATGTCTGAGGAAAACTCCCAGTCCCCCCGTAGAGGAAGTAAACCAAAACAAACCAGACCCAGCACAAAAAGGAACACATTTGAAATGCTCAAATTATTTAAATTAGGCCTACCCTTCATTTATACTCCTTATATGCAAATCCATACACTCCAAATACACTCCCTTGAATAAAGTATAGGCAGTTTTGCTGTACAATCGGAGTACATTTGATAGTTTAAATAATCTGAGCGTTTCAAATGTACTTTTCTTTGCTCTTGGGAGTCAGTTGTAAGGAGGTGTGAGACTTGAGAGTTGAGACTCAGATGTGATGTTAAGGCCTTTAAGGACGTCCAACCTTCCATCTCCTCTGACACAAGACCCTGGAATGGAAATCTAGAACTAGAGCTTCTGGTTATATATATATATCTGACTGTCACAAAATGAGTACGACATGTCATCACCTGAAGAGGAATCTCTTCTTTAATGTATGTTACTTTTACACAATGAAGCAAGTGCACGATTGCCCATCCTCCCCACGCAAGCCCTGCTAAAATGGACAGGGTTTTCTGCTATTTCCAACCTCTTCTGTGATTGGCTGCTTATTGAGGTCATAAGCATTTTGCAGGCAGATTTAGTCCGATTGTGGACACTTAGAGGATTACTGGCAACTGAGAAAAACATTGTAAAACAAGCAAACTTTCAAACAGGTTCATTTCAGAACTGTGAAAATACATAATTCAATGGAATTTCCGGAACTGTAATAGCTTCATTCAACAATACACAACTTCTCCATTTGTAACAGTGTGAAACAGAAGCAACAATTTCAAACTGTGAGCCAAAACTGGGTCAGTTAATTAAGTATTCATGAATTAGCAAAGGTTATATGGGCCATTTTGTCATGGTATGACTTGGGATGATGACGATTGCCTAGCAAGGTCAGCAAAACATTTTGGGACAAAAAAGAAATTTGATGACTGTTTTGAGAAATGAGAATTTTTTTTTGTATCAAAATGTTTTCCTAATCTTGCTTCATAAACTGGTGGACAAAAATAAGTTATCACTTTTCAATTTGAAATAATTTAAAGAAAACAATAATTTTCAAACTTATTTGTTGTGTCTTAATGTTTTAGACATTAACAACGATCCATTATTCATGTTTACATATTCTTGTCATGAGTCATTGCCTCTGCACTGATACAGATCATGAAATGCAGTATTTAGGCTAATCTTTAAGATCTGTTGCCCTCAACTGCGCAAAAAGCACTCAGAAAATTTCCTTGATCCTTCCTGAGTTGAGACACGCAAAAAAAAACTTCCATTGGGTCGGCTCTTCATTGAGCAAAGAGACCCAGCAGTTGGGGTGCTACCGGCTGGCATGTCCCAGAAGGAGGTTGCACGTCAAAGGGGCTGCTCTAAGCCAGCAATCAACAAGCTCATGACCAAGTTTGGTTTAACAGGCTAGATTAAGGACCTCCCAAAGCCAGGTAGACCTGCAGTCAAGACACATGATCAAGGCAGGTGCAACATCCATCAGAATCTGGATTACCCGTACAAGACGGTTTCAAGACCTCCACATCCACAGCGGCTAAAATTCCAAGCACTCACAAGCGAAGAGTGCCAAAACAGTTATGAGACGGGTCGCTAAGCAGGCCTGGCAGCCAGACATCCATGCAAAGGGCCTATTTTGACAGATGTGAATTCTGTTTTCCAACCTCTTGATGTTTATTCATTATTGCAGTGAAATGGGTCACCCCAAACCTTGTTTGATCTGATTTGGTGAAAAAATAATGAATTACAAACTGTTTTCATGTGCCATCAAGGTATTTTTCCTCTAGGACTTCATACTACATTCTCCTAAAGAAGCGATAACTTATTTTTGTCCTTCAGTTTACAATCATACACTTTAAGATTTTCGGCTTCATTAAGAAATACTGCACTATTTTAAAGGGACATTGGGTTTACTGAATTGCAGGTGAAGTGAATGTCACGGTTTCTGGCATCAACTTCGTAGACATATCTTACAACACAAAGGAGACATCCCATATAACATTCAGAGTGAAAGGAGCAAGAGATAGTCACATTGGTCTTGTCTCGGACCTCAACATCAATTATGGAAATGGCAACTACTATCAAGTCATCCTCGCTGGTGCTGGAAACAGAGAATGTGGCCTCAGAACCAATGCTGGTACAGCACCTGTACTTTTAACACCTCAGATAACTACAGGCTTTATCAGCGACCAAGAATATCGATGGTTCTGGATTTCCTGGGCTAACTACAACATTTCACTTGGACGTGGAAAGAAAGTCGGAGAGAGTGTGATATTTTCATATGACGCAAGAGCTACACCCATGGCAGTAAACTATGTGGCACTTTGTGCACATCACAGTGTAACCCTGCACTACTTAGTTTACACTGGTAGGAAATTTCCAAACTCTATTTCTTTGGTTATATAAATCCATACTTTGTATAGATTAGAGAGGTTTTCCCACACATTAGCTCCAAAGAACTGGCTCGACCGCTGCAAGGCGGGAGCCAGTTCTAAGTCTTACCATGTTGATATCAAGTAGTTCACATTAAAGTCACTGAATGTGACCTTTAAACTTGCCTATTTGAGCTGACAACATACCTGGACAATCCCTGACCCATGCACCTGAAAAACGCAACATAATCGCGATGAAGCGCCCATTCATTGTTTCATAACTTGGCATTTTCTAAATTCTGTTTCATTTCTTCTGTTGACATTCGGGTCGCCATTACCGCAGATCTCATTACACATGCATGAATTGCAATTAGGCTCCTCCCCTCTCCCAGCTGCCTCTCCATTAATTTTTGGCGCCAAAAAGAGATCCAAGTGACTGATAGTACAAGGAAGCTAGAGGCCACATTTTAGCACACATGTAACTAAATATAACAAATAACTTAAGCCTGAACTTAAATTAATACATAGTATACGTGTATTGACCAAACTTTATATCACTGTAGGCTTGAATGGTTTCCTATAAATCAGTAGCCAACATATAGGGATGCCACCCTTTAGCTCAAATTAATAAAGGATCAAATCACTTTGTAATTAATACTTCATTACTCAATGGCAATTAATGTTCACACATGCTCAGCCACACTAAAGGGTGTTTCTTAAAGATTATTAATTGATAATTATTGGCCAACACTGTTATTTTAACTAATGGCAATCAAATGGACCATTGTTTAAGTTCTAATGGGCCCCTTTTAAATAATCCTTTTCATCAATAACAGGTTATCTTAGCTGTTAAAAGAATATGCGCGTTTTATGAAATGTGCATATAGGAAAAAATCAATAAAATTTTTGTTTTGGGAGCATAGGCCTAAATCACAGCAATATAATCGACAGCTATACACTTTTAGTAAAGTTATAGGGTATTTATATAATTGACAATCGACAACTTGGAAGTGTCCTTATGAAGGGCCACATTGGCCTCAGTGGCGGAGGATCACATTATCCCACTGATTCGATTGAATTTATGCTTTCATGCACCAGGAGGTGCCTCCACCTGGCGGATGGAATACTTTGGTTAGGCGAGTGGGGCCATGGCATGCTGCATGATATACAATTACAAATGTCACATACTTCTGTAAATTCATTCTAACTGATGTCATTTATTAGATCGACAATCCGCAAAATCTTACCCCAAATATAATTTTCATTTACTTAAATCTAGCCTGGAGCAGTTGTCAAGGTGTTTTTATTGGAACAATAGTCCCTTCATAATTTTTACCAGAGGGACATTCTGCCTAGATTTTTCTTCCTTTTGCCCGATTTTTATGTCAATTGAAAATGCTCACAATTTTAGGATGCAGTGCCCCAGCACATGCCTGCTGGCTTTCTGCATCTATGGAGACCGGGGGTCTGGGACCTATCAAACCATAATTTATTCGCTGAGGTCATGCAAACTGGGTTTTTTAAAATTAATAATTGCAATTTGCAGTTAATGTGTGGGACCAAATTTTTCACAAGAGTCAATTATTTAATTTTTCCAACAGGTTTGATTAAGCAATCATTGAAAAAATTTTGAGCTAGGCCCGTTAAAGAAATAAAAATGAGATTTAAAAAATTTCATCAAACTATTTTCTCACAGTAAATTCTGTTTACATTGATCCCTAGAAATAGCGAATTGAACTCTATGCACATGTACATAGCCCAACCAAGCAATTCATAACTGCAATCGGATTTTGACACTTTAGCCATGTGCATTTGTTTACAAATCATGAAGCATTGGACCATGATTGCACTTGATTGGCTGTGAAGTTGCACATGCTCCTCAGCATGAAAACAGGACGCCATTTGCACTGATTAGAGAGCTCTGAAAGACAGAAATGGCCCAACTTCCAGTTTAAAACGGTAAATAATGCTTCTATACTATAGCGTTTTTGTGCATGATGCTATTATAAATGTCCATGCCAAATTCTGGGGGCAGAGAAGTTCTTTTAGCTGTGCTTGAGAAGTCTATGTGTCAAGCTACCTAAAATTAGTATAGAAGTACTTCAGTCTGCGTCGCAAGCTTGCTCACGACGCCGACTGTTCGGTTTACCCACACATAAACGGGTTCCATGAACGTGGGAGTTGCCATGACGACAATATTATTAAATAGCACTTGTACATGTACATGTCATATGTAATGTGTAGCAAAACACTCTATTAGCAATTTACAGTATCAGTAATTTTTGAAAGAGAACATGTTGTACATGTACCATCTATCTGAAAACGAATTTAGTCTATGACAGAGTTTCAAAAAGAATATCCTGAATCCAAAAGGAATATAGCACAGATGTTGCAGATGAATGATTATAAACATGCAGGTAACATGATTATTAATAAAACATGTTCTGGTTCTGTGAGTTTGTTGCAAGCACTGGAGTACATTCAGGCCTATTACTTTAAGATATGGAACAAGACATTTTCCAATATAAAGATCCAAGAGTGTTATCATTTTGCGTAGGACACTGTAAACCATATCAATACAGTAAAAGCGCTTAAACAATGACACAAGACTCAGCTGCTAGAAAAAACATACAAATATATCAATATACTTTTTTCTGTCACATACAAATAATGTTCTTTGTACTGTCCCTTTTTTTAAACAGTTCAACCATTGTACCCCGAAGAAGCGAAGGGTTGCTATGGTGATAAATTTTCGTCAATGGTTCCGCTGGATGACAACACGGATGAGATCATAAATGACAACGACATACCTACTTGCCTCAATGTAGGTTGCTTAAATTTCTTAACGACCCATCATGAAGGGTTCCCGTGTTGGACTGCCTGATTAGTGGAGAATTTACCGTTATCGCGATATCAGATAATAATAGTGTGAAAATGATATCTTGGAAAGATATGATTATAAAAATAATAATTTCAAGCATTTTTTTATGTAAAAAGTCCATCTACTGTCATGAAGAAACAGATTTTAACTGGAATTTACAGATTTTGATTTAATTTGTCGCATCATTTATTGACATTGCTATATGACACATATTTATTGTGTATCGCATCTCGACCTATTATCGTACCCTATTCCCAGGAATACAATTATCATTCAGTTTTGTGTTACTGGCATATGAACACCACATGGTGAAGTAGATGAACAAACTACCGGTGCTACCAATTTTCCATAGTTTTAGTTTTCCAGCAGGTTGAAACAGAGAATGTGAGGTTCATAAAAAAAGAGAATATTTATATTGACAGGAATAAACATATTACTTTCTCATTGTACACTTTTCAAACATTTCTGGAGAAACGTACATTGTAGATTACGGCAAATTTCTAATTTAAGATTTAAAGTTGCTGTTTGGACCATGAGCATTTGAATCTATCGATCGTGACACTACGGGTCATTAGTATTACATAAGAGTATGAAACTCTTTTCACTATTTTCAAGGGTATTCCCCAACTTCAAGAGACTTTTACATCTGTGCAGAGTGCAGACAGATCCAAATGCTCTTGGTTTCGACAATTATTAAAGGAATAGCCTCATCATTTGAAATGCACTGAATGTGTGAAATTATAACGATATGACAACTCTTAGATCATTTTGTCAATCGCATTATTTCCCTTGCTGTAATTATATACATTTATATTAACCTTTCTTCCATTAAATTTCTAGGTTTCGGTTGGTACCAGTTTTCTGCCCGTGCTTATTCATCAGAAGGATCCAGTGGTGAAAATCAAGTTACTCCTGAAGTCAGTGCCCTCTTGTGAGAATTCAAATGTTGTAGTCTTCACTTCCTTTAAGCAAGAGTGTCAGCTCACCAACAGTGGTGTGGAGAACGGAGGATTCGCATGTATCTATAAATGTGCAAACTCTTGTTCAACACAAATCTCAATCGGCTTCATGAAGCCTTGGGACAGACCACCACACTGGTTGCTGTGTCAAGTAACCCCTGTTTAAACCCTATTTTTACTGTTAGATCTGGATTCGGATGCTATGTTTCACTCCCACACTAGTAGAGGAACGTGCCATAGGTTCCGTGACCAATTTCTCCGACTCAATTTTTCGATGCATATTCTGTTAGATGGGTTCAAAATAAGAAAATTTAGTGAGGGTACACCTCTCAAAAGTTCAGGCTAACTCCACCGGCGGCCATTTTCCAAAATGCCCGCCAAAATACAAAATTTGTCATAAATCCACTTCTATTTGGCCTACAAATTCAAATTTTGGGTCTAAATATAGGTTTTAAGGGTCAGGCAATCCAATTAACATATTCCCAAAGGTGTCTGCCCAACCCTAGTGGTCATAATCCAATATGGCAGCCAAAATGGCCGACGAAAATGGCTAACTCACCATTACCGTATCATATGGTCAAAATATGGAGTTGGAGCTTCATACAATATGTTGACAGGCCTCAGAAAAGTCATATAGTGTGATTAATGATTTGTGTATTCAATCCTTGTGGTACCATATCCAATATGGCCACCAAAACGACTGTTAAAAATGCCCCAAATATCACTTTTATCATCATGTTGCCAGTATTTGGTTTTTTAATTTTGTTAAGATATCAATATTTGTACTTTAATGGTCCAAACAAATCAGTTATAACAATTCATAAGATGTACACATAGATCTGTTTTTCTAAGTCCAATGCGGCTGCCAAAATGGCCGCCCAAAATGCAGAAAATAACACAATTTTACATAAATAGTTGTAATCTTTGCATTGTTATAAATGTTTTAACCGTCAAGGAGTTCTCTTATCAGTATCTGACAATTGCACACACAACCCTGTTGTACCGAATCCAATTAGGGTGCCAAGGGGCATCCTAGAGGGTTCAAATGTGAATTTTAACACAATTTAGTATTGTCATTTTGTATTATTGTACAACGTTTTTAGTTCAGATTTGTGAGGAAGATCTCTTTTCTGGCTATATGACTGCTGTACCAAGTGGAGAAAAAAAAAATTGGTGAAATTATAATCAAATATCAATTGCCAGACTTGACTTTTGGTCCCCAGGAGCCCGTTGTATTAACATAGTTGTAAAACCACTATAAAACAGAAAGTTAGGACTTAGTAACAAGAGCTGATTCTTTCTATGACTCTTCAGCGATTATCACATCTGATACATAATAGCAACCTGATAATGTAAATTATAAGCAACCAATAACCACGTGGTTACTGAGTACAGGATAGACTGGAATTCCTGCAATGTTGCTAGAAACGTGTGACATACATTTTCAGGTTTTGATAAGTATTTCTGTAATGAGGGTTTACAATATTTAACACTAAAGAGCTCTTGGTCAAACATGAGTTTAAATTTGAGAAAAACTCAATTTGATATAAAATCAACTGTTTTTTCTCTCTCCAATTGGTGCATCAGTCACATGTCCAGAGAAAAGAGCTTTTCTTCCCAAATTTGAAATTTTTAACTGCGATATTTACCTCAAATTATTCATTCATCGTTTTAGTCAATGTGCCATCATGATATAAGTTGGGAGAGTATCAAGATTTTAAAATAGGGCACTGCCGTTTTCTGAAAATAGCAACCTCAGTAATTTTTGATAATTTTTTAACTTCAAAATGTCATTTGCAGCAATGATTGAGGGAGTTATATGCCAGGTTGGAGCTAATTACACAGTGCCCCTGAGCAAACTTCAAGATTAAAAAAATTCACCCAGAAAACGAACAGTGCACGCCCGTAGAGCTGGGTCAGGAGAACATTTTAAGACAAAAACGAAAAAAATCTGTTGGGAAATTTTTGAGTTATATCAATTTTAAGTTTTTGGTTTATCACACACCATTTTTTAGACTGAAATGAGGGTCATAGAACGAGCTAAAACCGTTTCAATAACTTAAAAAGGCAATTGCGGAAGGAAGGCACTATTTGTTTGTTTCTATGATCATCTATGTATTTTGTATACCATATTTTGTCTATAAATAGTATGCACAGTGTGATAAACTCACTTGCCTCCATATTTATCTAATTACTGTATTTTTTTAGCCCAGCTAAATTTACTCTTATGTTTGTTTTGAATGTTTTCCTGCTTTTGGCTCGATTTGGATATAGGTTAGCCTTTCCTTTGACGAAATCTAGTCTCAGAGGCCATGATATCTTAAATAGCCTGATAATTTATACTAAAATGTGATGTGACATTGAAAGATGCTTGTAATGTTATGTGTGTTAATTATAGGACAGTATTGGCAACCATTATAGCAATATTTGGAGAACCGAACACTCCCATGATATTGAATAAAAATAATTTATTTTTGCAGAATATTATGTTCTCTCATCCTCTGAACCTGCAGCCTTTGAGGATGTTTATGCATGAAACATCACTGATATGATACATAATGAAACAGAGAAAATGAACATTTTGTGATGTCTTTGTTATAAGGCGTTCATGAAACAGTCATAGTATAGATCTAATATTGTAGAAAAATAACCTATATGAAGTTAACATGCACAAACACTACCGCTGATTACAAGGGAAACATCAGAAGACTACAACTACTTACTGACTACTGTCCTACTAGTCTGTAGCAATATTTTGACACTCTTTTGACACTGTCAAGAAATTTCAAACAGATGGTGAACAAGTCCAGTCCAAATGATCAACCTACAATTAGTATAGAGTTCACTTTTCAATTGGTGCACTCTACTGACCTGAGGTTCGAGAAAGGTGATTGCAACTAATAGTCAGGAGCCATTTTCAGGAATTCAAAGTGGTTGAGGCATTTTAGAGTAGAAATGGGCATCCACTTTGAATAAGTCAATTTGAGTATGCTGATTTCGAATTTTGAGGATGCCCGCTCGTATCTCCATTATTAAGCTCTCAAAATGGCCGAAAACAATATGGCCGCCAAAATTACTTCATTCAAGTATAACTTGGCCCCTAATTGCACTAGAGAGGTGATCTTTGAGTCTTTTTCTATGTTTTAGCACATGAGGAATCTAATAAGAATGTTTGCAAATGCCCCAGAGCAATATTTCATTAATAATCACACCTTATAATGACCAAAAACAATATGGCCGCCAAAATTACTTCATTCAAGCATAACTTGGCCCCTAATTGCTCTAGAGAGGTGATCTTTGAGTCTTTTTCTATGTTTTGGCACATGAGGAATCTAATAAGAATGTTTCCAAATGCATTAGAACAATATTTTATTAATAATCAGACCTTAAAATTACCAAAAACAAGATGGTCGCCAAATATTGTTAAGCAAGATAATCCAGCCTGCCATTTTGTAACAGGGCCCTTAAAACACTGTCAGAACATAAGAATGAGTGGCCTAGCCAGGGACTATAATTGCCTGATAATTTATAATTGGTAAATTTGAGCATCAATTTATCCACATGGAATTGTTTGTGTACTATAACTATATTGCATTGAAGAACTCTTAAGTGGAATGTGCAAACCCACTGATTCACATGTAGTGGTTTTGTCCAAAGGACATATCATATAAGTGCCATTCAATATGCTTTGAAGGACATGAAAGGGGATTAGATAGCTTTTTGAAAATCCATTTCAAGTTATATAGTTAGTTATAGCCTATATATTATTCTCTAATTTTTGCTTTTTGAGTTATCTGACCATAAAGTTCTGCCTTGAGCAGACGCTCTCTGCTAGACAAGGGGGGGGGAGACGAAGCAGCATGCTGAGCGTCTTGTGACAAATGTTCGGCGTGCGAGTCGGCTGTCTCCGTGGTAACCAAAAATCTTTCCATAAACTTAAATAAATAGCTCAGTTTACATTAAAATATTTAGTTACATAGATAAATATGTTCTTTGAAGTGAACATAGCCATGTTTAATCGTGAATTAGGAAAAAGTTCAGTCTATTTTTAGCCACAACTTCCAGTCAAAACAGAACCACGTGGATTTCGTGTCTGCCTTCCAACGACATTTTCGAGATTCTGCAGTGACAAAATCAGTGCATATGTGTCTAGGATGGATAATCTAATGACACAGTTTAAATGTTGTGCTTGCTGGATAATGACATTGGAGATAACTTTGGAAAACAGCAGTTGAAAGTAGAAATTCATTTGGCGGACTACCACACAATTCAACAGGGGCGTGATTCATGTCAAAAATATAGTTCCATGAAAAATCGTTTGTGGAGAAGTGTCGAGAGGCCTCTCACTGCAACTGGTTTCTTGTGTGTTGCAGATTGACATAATAGATACATAGGTGGCTTGAAAAGCATAGGCAATGTGTTGAACTGTTCCTCGACACTTTGCACTAAATGACACAAGTTGTGCGACATCATTTGTCACAAGACGCTCGGCATACTGCCATCGACCCCCCCCTTCCACGTTCAAAGAGCGTCTGCTCAAGACTGCATAAAGTTCAATGTAAAATTTGCCTTTACATCCTTTACATATCATGTTAGTTTCTTAATTAAGTTGTGAGCATAAATAAGGAAAAGGTGGTTATAAATGTTTAACTGGCTACAAAATTATTTTGTTAACTGACTGCACGTTGACTAGCCAGTATGCTGCAGCTCTATTCTATGGGTAAAATACACTCACCAGCAAAAGAAACGCAACACTTGATTTTAGCTCATATTTTTGCAAATACATTTATTTTGGTCAAAACCAAATTGATGTAATTGACGAAAATAATAAAAAAGAAATAATCGATGAAGAAGAACTAAAAAAAAAGTCGGGGAAGACTCGAAGGAGGAAAAAAAAAATTCAGAAAATATATTAAACTTGATTAGAAATGAGAAACAAAATAAATTCAGTATGGTGAATAACATAGAATAGACACAGGCAAAAGCAATATGTGTCTTGTGTGCGCGCGTGTATCTGTTCCCCTTGCACTGACCATTCTGGTGGCACCTCTCTATTGTTTATGTTAGAAAGGTATGACAGCTTTACCTGAGCAGTGAGCTGGGCTGAAAATTCCAGCATGGCTTTCTGCTTGATAGGTGAAATAAACTGAATAAAATTTCCATGTGCAGTACAAATGAGCTATTTTTTATCATTTTGCTGTGTTTTTAAAGTATGTCTTTACTGACTTCTGAAGACACAAGGGCAAATCCATAACTTAATATCACAAATCATCCATTCCACATCCATATGTCCGGAAATTGCCTTATATGGAAATGCCACCTGGCCGATTTTACAAAAAGCATATAGCTTTCAAGCAGCATCAGGATTGGCCAGTCATTTCACGACACCTTTTCAGTGTTTTGTCATGAGAAACTGAGATCCAGTCTTTTCCCAAGAGCTGCCTCTAACATCTGGTGAAGTGCTAGAAGGTGCTGCCACCTATTAATTGGTGCGTGGCAGGTATGACCAGTCCGTGGTCATGTCCAAATATGGTATATCCTTAAGGAAATTAACAGTAGGAATATATCTTCGCCATTATGAGAAAATTTATGATTATGCAATGGTGAAAAAGAAATTTTCACACTGGGTACCCCCAGGGTTATGTGACAGGGAAATTCAGGGAATGGATAAAACTGCCTATCTTTTAAGAAGCTAATGGCTTATCTGGGGATTTAAGATTAAGGCATTATTATATTAAATACCTGGAATATTTTTCCACTTTTGGTGGTGCGAGTGTTGGAGTTAATGAGAATAAAGCACCAACCTGGGCATACTTAATCAAGTGACCGGATTAAAACTGTTTCTCGTGATATTTTGTAGACAATTGAGGACTTTTTTTATGACATTTTCACAAGTAAGGTTCCTTGGGTGGAATTAGCAATAATTACTCTGCCTGTAGGCGGAGCATTGTGATGGTGTACAGTTTCTGGAATTTCTGCTTGTGGCTTTGTGTGTTTGTTGATCAACTCCTGCCAAAAATACTCAATGGATTTAGATTTCCTTTGGCAAGATGTGTTTATGTGCACTGCACAATACCTGATTAAATTTTGGTGAATATTCCAAAATAGGCTTCTACCGCGCTGCAGTATACACATCATTTTTGCACTAGCAGCCCAAGAGAGTGTATATATTGCTACCGTCTGTTCAGTATTTGTGAATTAATTACAGAATTCTATCTATTGCCATTGCTTCTTGATCCCCATTGGTCTTTTATTTTTACCTTCAGCGAACGAAGTTCGAAGAAGGTATTGTAATCATTTGGGTAAAAATGCTGTCCGTCCGCCGGGCGGGCGGGCGGGCGGTTGGGCGGTCGGGCGGCGGGCGGATAGATCGTTTCCGGCCCAGCACTCGGCCTTTATTGAATGTACGTGGATGAAATTCGGTACACATCTAGCCTGTATGGTCTAGTTGTGCCTTTTGATGATCTTGTGAATAGATCTTAAATACTTTTTGAAATAATTAACAAAATATAAAAATTATTATTTTTTGTTTCCGGGCCAAGGCTCGGTCAATATTGCATGCGCTTGGATGAAATTTAGTACACATGTGGCCTATATGGTCTAGTTGTGCCTTTTGATGGTCTCATTGACAGATATTCTATACTTTCTGAAAAAAAATGATAAAAAAGATAAAATCATATTTTTTTGGTTTTTTTGGCTAAGACTCGGTCACTATTGCATGTACAAGGATAAAGTTTGGTACACATATGGTCAATATGGTCTAGTTGTGCCCTTTGAAAGGTCTGACAGAGAATATTACATACTTTTTGAAATATTGAAGAAAAATTAAAAATTTATTTTTTGTTTCTGGCCCAACATCCTGTCACTATTCCTTATACATGGATGAAGTTTGGTACACATATAGCTCATATGGTCTAGTTGTGCCTTTTCATGGTCTGACAGATGGCTATTCTATAGTTTTCGTAATATTGATAAAAAATATTTAAAAGGATTTTTTTTATATTGGAGCCAAAACTTGCCCACTATTGCATATATAGTAATGCAATTTTCTAAACAAATTACCTATGCAATGTAGCAGTACTTTTTGATGCTTATAACATTTTATGAATCATTGCAGAAAATTATAACAGCATTATATTTTTTGGTTTTCAACCGACACCTCATAACCTGTACTTTGTACATGCATGAAACTATACCATAATATGCGTAAATTAGTCTAATAAGGCCTTTCCCTGATTTAACAAATCCTGGCAAGCAGATGGGAAGATGGCAGGGCAGCGGGCAAATAGAGATAATTGAAGGCCACTACTCGACCGCTATTGCATATCTATAAGCAATTTTGTAAACGCACCAATTTTATGATATTATTGTAATCTTCTAAAGGTGTTATTTCGCTGAAGGTTTGCTGCTGCGCAGCCTATGTTTTTATTTGTCAACAGACATATCAATCGCATAGAAACTACATTCTCAGTTGAAGGTAATTTTTCTTATGGCATGAATCATGCTCTCAAGAAAAAATGACAAATTATCCTTTAAAAAATATTTTTAAAAACCTGACGCATGGTTATTTTATTACTTTCTGTCCTCCTAATTTGTTGAGCTGGTATGACAACCCGGTCAAAACTGCCCAGAATAAAGCTTGAGGAGAATGCTCACTGCTCAACCACTGTTATTATATTGATCAGATGCTGTAGTTTAGCCTTGAATCTAATAACTACAGGAAGTGCATTGTAAAACCATTTAAACTGGATGTTTTGGCTATAATTGCGTTATTCTCAATACAGAAAATTTGTTGATTAGGACCCCGATTTTTTTGTGAAAACCCTCTAAAAAGAATGCGGAACCCTGCAACAGAGGTTCCTAAGGTTGGGAGGTCTGAAACTACTTGATTATTGATAACAGATATCAAGAATTAGAAAGTTGTGTTCAGTCTGAGTCTTAATTTTAAGGCAGGCAGAGGCAGTGCATCTTCTACTGGATTGGTGCTCCTGGTCTTCGGAATAATCCAGGTATTCTGTCATGTCTGGAGTAAATCTGACTCAATTAGGCAAGCTAGCATGTGCATGAAATTCAGCAAATTCCCTTTCTTATATTTAGAAAAACATATGCGTAGTGGCAATGTTGATTGGGCATGATTATGTCTATATTTCTGATTTAATTTACAGTCGGGAGCTTTTTTAATTTTCACCAGTGGTCCCTGTCTGATGGGAACCCTTTTTTTTCATTAAAATGTGTACTTCTAGAGCAGCTCATTTTAATGTAGATGCAATCATAAGCTATATCCAGACTCTCCAGAGCCTACAGTTTTCCATTTATTATTGATCCATGAACACACTGCAAAAAATTCCCTTTAAATTTTACAGTTAAATTAACTGGCAACTTTGTTCCAGGTCTAAGAACTGTAAAAGTACTAATAAACCTGAACAGGACAATTAACCGTAAAATGCAGATTGGTACATTGAACTGTAATTTTGCAGATTCAACAAAGTGATATTACGGTATAATGTACATATATAAAACAGTTTATTTAAAGTATATTTTACAGTTATATCAACTGTCAATCATAGAATGTAAAGAATGCAAGGAGCTGTATAATTTACTGTAAAAATACGGATATTATCTGTTATTCTTACTTATTGCACAAGTGTGAAACAACAGACTAAGCATGTGATTTAACTGTCGCATAGCTGTAGGGATGTACCGAAGCTGGAATCAGCTGAGAGAGTGAGAGAGCCACTGACTCCAGGCTCGGTCTTGCTCATCTCTTGCTTGACAGCAGGGAAGTAAGCCCATCAATTATACCCAGCAATTAATTCGCTCACACTTGCTCACAAACCATAAAATCGATGGACATTTTCCAAGAGAACCAGGTGTCAAGTTTATCGAAGTATGTTGTATTGATGCAGACTGCGCCTGGGTTATTTTGGTTTTAATAGTGTCATTCTTTAGATCACATCATAAGACTCACACAAATGTCAATGTCATATATAAATATATCAACTTTTGCATAATGACAGCATCTTTAAGATCATATGAATGAGGATAATCCCTTACCTTCAGATAAGTTATAAATTAAGTTTGATTAACAGCTGTGTAAAGCATATGTTATAGATGGCACCACATGCTCCGTGGTTGAAGTCCATGCAATCTCTTGTTTATAGTTCCTAATCTGACCAGGTGTATTGATTGTTTGGCCAATTCAAATGTTTTGTCTGCATATTACAAGTTACCAGTAAATTAACGGTTGAAGTAATTGTTCATTAACGTGAACTGAATGTTAAATGACATGATGCAGTAAATTTATCTTGGAGCCATTTTGTAACAGACAAAGAACTGTAAATTCACAGACAAAGTCTGTTTTAAAAAAATACTGATAAAATAACAATAAATTTACGGTTCTTTTAGCTAGAAAAACACGGTCATTTCTTACAGTGCAGTTCTTACAGTGAAACACTTTGATATAGAATTACAGCCAAACACTTTGATATAGAATTAGAGTGGACTGTGGCACTGTGAAAATGGCACTTCGTGTGTCATCATGCTGATGATTTGTCATGATCAAACCCAATACTTTCAATGTTGATTTGATTGAAGGAGACTTATCCCACTTGTTGGTGACAGCCGAACAAAAGGATTAAGCATCTGATTTTCACTCTAAAATCCCTTATGACAAGCCAAATGGCTATTTCTTGATCGTGACTAATCAAACAGCCTCTATGTTTCCCATGTTGAAAGTAGAGAAGATGACACTTCATCGGCTATCATGAGTCACAAGTGCCTTTTCCACAGTGCCCCGGTCAAATCTTATTCTATATCAAAGTGTTTGGCTGTAAAGTGGACTGTGGCACTGTGAAAATTGCACTTCGTTTGTCATCATGCTGATGATTTGTCATGATCAAACCCAATACTTTCAATGTTAATTTGATTGAAGGAGACTTATCCCACTTGCTGGTGACAGCCAAACGAAAGGATTTTCACTCTAAAATTTGTTATGAGAAGTCAAATGGCTTACTCTTGATCATGACTAATCAAACAGCCTCTATGTTTCCCATGTTGAAAGTAGAGAAGGTGACACTTCATCAGCTATCATGAGTCACAAAGTGCCATTTCACAGTGCCACAGTCCACTTTAAATCTATATCAAAGTGTTTCGCTGTAATACTCTCTCCTTTGCAAAACTTGATTGCCTCTTGCTACATTCATTAAGAAAAAAGAAAAAAGACCAAGCTAAAAAAAATAAAAGAGATTATGAGCCCCATACAGGCGGCAATGATAGGCCTAGTATCAACTAACATCGCTCCAGTGCATCTTCTTGCATTTTGCCAGCAAAATGAGTTCTACTGGAGTTTCAGCACCGCACCTTAAATGGAAAATTTATTTTTGGAAAATCTAAAACTTAAATTTTTTTTTCAAAGATGGGTATGTTTACTCCCGGTCTGCTTGCGCAGACAAAAATGAAGCAATCAAGCTACAAATACACAGACACAATGTCAATATGTACTTATACTATGTAGGCCAACAATCTGCTCAACCTTCATTGAAATCAGAAAGGAGGTCTTTGAGATATTCAAGTTTTTTTGTAAAGGGGCACTCATGTCAGCTGCCATGATCAGCAGCTGGCTGTACACTACTCTGGACCATCCTCCCCACGCAAGCCCTGCTAAAATGGACAGGGCTTTCTGCTATTTCCAATCTCTTCTGTGATTGGTTGCTTATTTAGGTCATAATAACAGTGTAAAACAAGCAAACTTTCAAACAGTTTCATTTCAGAACTGTGAAAATACATAATTCAATGGAATTTTCGGAACTGTGATAGCACCTTTCAACAATAAACAATTTCTCCATTTGTAACTGTGTGAAACAGAAGCAACAATGTCAAACTGTGATTAAGTTAATTAAGTATTCGTGAATTAGCAAATGTTATGAGCCATTTTGTCATGGTATGACTTGGGATGATGCTCTGGACTGAAGGTCCCAGCTCTCTCAAAATCAGTGGTGCGTGAATAGAACTTGGCTCAAGACCAAATGTCTAATAGCTGTAACAGGTCTTGTAATTGGATGATGCAATGACGTCTCCTTGATTCCGTATCAGTACGATTGGAATTGAAGAATTGGAAGTAAAATTGGAGCTAAAATGTTGGTTTCATCAAATGTCATAGATCTAACAAAGTTATGCCTAGCTTTAAGAGTATGCGTATCTGAGTGTGTAACACTCAGTTTTTACCCTGAATGACATTTTGAAGTATGCAATTTTGTTGGGGAATACTGCCTGGGTCATCGCGATTTCCAAATGTAAACAAACCAGCTGTCATAACTTGTTTAGATAATGAGTGAGTGGACAGGCCTGACTGACCAAAATGCACACCACACATTGTTTATGCCTGTGCTTGTACCCATGCACTCCCAGCTAAAAGAAGGGAAATAAAAACTCAGACATCAAGCATTTCTTCATTAATTCCGAATGTTATCTCAACATGCAAGTAAGACATTTTACACTAACTTCTGGACTAAAGTTGCTGCTCCATCTGCCAGTATTGAATTTTTTTGACATTTCTTAACTGTTTGACCTCAATCACAAATAAGAGAAAACTTTCAGGATGCTAAGTATTTATTAATTTAATTTGCAATGGCAACAATTTCCAACAGAATCTTCCCATTGGATCTGTTGTTTGCAGTAAGACAAGTAGCTTGGGTAGTAGCTCAATTAGTAGCCGTAGCTGGAGTAGTAGCTGGATGAGTAGGAGGAGCTTGACTAGTAGGAGCTTGGGTTGTAGCTGGACCAGTAGTTGTCGCTGGATGAGTAGGAGGAGCTTGGGTTGTCGCTGGATGAGTAGGAGGAGCTTGGGTTGTAGCTGGACCAGTTGTTGTCGCCCATGAGTTGGAGGAGCTTGGGTTGTCGCTGGATGAGTAGGAGGAGCTTGGGTTGTAGCTGGACCAGTAGTTGTCGCCCCATGAGTTGGAGGAGCTTGGGTTGTCGCTGGATGAGTAGGAGGAGCTTGGGTTGTCGGTGGACCAGTATTTGTCGCCCCATGAGTTGGAGGAGCTTGGGTTGTCGCTGGATGAGTAGGAGGAGCTTGAGTAATCTGAATCATCACTCATATTGTTGCTGGAATACAGCGAATCGTAGCTGTAACTGGACAGCGTGGCAGCCCATGTCTGAAAAAAAAAATTACAACGTCTCAATATCTCAATCAACAAAATTGGCTAAAAATTTACTTTTCAGCAATTATCCATGTTTTTAAAAATATTTTTACGTCTTTCAAGTTCATCTGAGTGGATGGGTTGGCCAGATATGACCGATAGAAAAATATTGATGAAATTTGCCTAAATGCACTATGTGGAAGCAAGGGTGCTCGCATGACAGAACTTTCAAGTTGGCCTGATTTCAGAAACATAGTTTAGACCAGGTTTTAAAGGTTAAGCCTACTCTATTTCCTACTGTATTCTGTTGCTGACGTATGTTAGTGATAAATATAGGAACAACGTTAAATCAGGTCAAAGGTAGTAAGGCTTAAATTGGGTCAAAACTCTGCTAGATCTCATGGCTCACTGTGATACATTTACCATTGGAACAGCCGGATCTAACTGACCCATTTTGCATGTTAACGCCCTGCTGAGAAATGCTCTAAAAGGGTCAAGTTAAAGAAGCATATATATGAGATCTAAGTCAGTTACACACCTCATTAACATACATTTTTGGATATCAAAAAGCCAATTTTCCACTTGTAAAATCTAATTTGCTCAGTCACGAGCTTCCATGACACTTCACACAGGACCCTCAACACAGCACCGTCACCATATTGCACAAATGCACCATGTGCATACCATATCAAAAGTTTTAAATACACAGTTGCTTTCAGAAGTAAGTACACCCTTCAATGATTTGCATTGAACTCCATGTTGAACTTGTCGTGCGGTAATGGCTATAGCAGCACTTGTATTAACTGCAGCATCAATATATACCATTGAGGTTTTCTACCATTTCTACTGGCATGGTCATTGCATTTTTTAAGGGATCTTTATACCAGATAGGGGTCATAATCTTGCTAGATTACGACCGCTATCTAGCATAAAGACGTCTTGTGCAAGTTCAATCGCGATGTCAGTAAATCTAGTAGGAAGCCTCAATGGTACGATAAAGGCTTCGTTTCAAGTATTCATGCAATATCAGTGACGTAAAGGCCAATACCATGAGACAACTTTAAGTTTTCAACATTGTCTTCAACCATCAATGACAAATCATTGAAGGGTGTACTTACTTTTAAGAGCAACTGTATACAAATGCATATAAGTATATACTACCTGGGTTGTAGCTGCCAAGCACAGCAAGAATGCAGGAAAGTTCAGCTTCATGGTCTGTTTCGAAGTTGTTCAGGCTCGGGAACCAAGGTACTGAGATAACAAATTCTGCTTGTTATATACCATCCATGGCGAACTCCCTGTTTACTGCCGGGCAGCTGTATAATAGTTATGAAAGTTTTTTTAGATTAAACTCATTGGTCAAAAACAACTAGGGGATGCAACAAAAATGAATGATATTAATTTTCAACAAGATCTCAAATCATGTCTTCGAAGAAATTAGGCAATTGGTTCAAAATGTGCTGCTACGAAAAAAATTAGTTTCTGAAACAGGCAAAATATAGGAAAATATAGGGAAAAAGTCCAAAAATTACAAAAATATAGGAAATATATATCATCTCTTTCACAAATATAGGAAATATAGGAACCACTTGAAAGCCTGGTCAATGCAAAACATCCTCAGCCAAACTGCTTGTGGAATGTGGAACCAAGGATACTAAACTGATGTTATCTGATTAGCAGTGTTAGAGGCCTCGGGCCATATTTTGATGGCCTCAGCCTTGCAGTGGCGGAGCTATGGGGGGGCCTGGGGGGGCCAGGGCCCCCCCAACTGGATAAGTGGCCCCCCCACTGGCCCCCCCATTTCAGATTTGAAAAATTTGAAAAAATTATTGGACCAGCAACAGTCACTGGAACACATCCGTCTAAAGTCGTTACCTTCGCTGGCCCTAACTTATACCCAATTTTCTCGAGAATTACAGTTGCCTTTTGAAAAGTTGTGAGGCATCTGATAATTTTTGATTTCCTTATTTGAATATATCTAGCAATATGTGTACCATGCTCAAACCTTTCAGGAGGTGAACGACATTTACCCGAATTTCAGGATGTACATTTAATAATATTCCAAAAGAAATCACTTCGAAACTATTGATTGTTATTTATGTTTATTTAATTATCTGCTCGAATTGTTTTGCCTTTTTGCCTGAATCTTAGTATTTCCCAATTTTTTTTTCGGGGGAGGGTGACTACTCCCCCTTCCAGTATGCCTATGCATCTGGTGATTCCATACAACACTTAAAATCAGGGTGTTTTGGAAAAATCTTTCCGTCGCAATTGCTCAGTTAAAGAAGTAATGCTCCTTTGAATTGTTTCTTATTAAACAGATCTGATTTACCAGAGTAATTTGTACAAACTATTCAATTCTTCATGTGTCCATGGTATTTCCCTACATTTTTGGCATTTGTGTCATTTGCACAAATTGCTACTACCTTTTAGGCCTATTTGAGCAGTTGGGTAGATTTTTATCAAAAGGACTTTCATTAATTTTCGATTTTAAAAGACCTATGAAATCAGAAATAGGGCATTCTGAGCATGAACATACTGAAAATTGCAAAGCAGTTAATATGACCAAAAAACAAAAAAACAAGAGGACCATTTCACTGCAAAAGATACTCTTTGTGACTCATGGTAATTGATGAGGTGTCATTGTCAATTTGTCATACTTTTTCTATCGGTCCATTGGATCAGTGGCGTAGCCAGAAATCCATGAGTGGGGGGGCCAAGGGGGGGCCAGGGTCTGAACTAGGGGGGCCAACCTTTCGCGGAATTTTTGCGACATTTTTGCGGCATTATATGGATAAAAATTGACACAGTGTTACGAGTCTTCTTTACGAACGACTTAGCAATATTGACTGTCTTATCTTTTGTGACTGATAAACAAACTGACCATACATCTCATACTTGCACTAGCGAAAATCAAAAAATAATGAAACAGATCAAATGGACCGATAGAAAAAGTATGACAAATTGACAATGACACCTCATCAATTACCATGAGTCACAAAGAGTATCTTTTGCAGTGAAATGTTGTTGTTTTTTTGTCATATTACCTGCTTTGCACTTTTCAGTATGTTCATGCTCAGAATGCCCTATTTCTGATTTCATAGGTCTTTTAAAATCGAAAATTAATGAAAGTCCTTTTGATAAAAATCTACCCAACTGCTCAAATAGGCCTAAAAGGTAGTAGCAATTTGTGCAAATGACACAAATGCCAAAAATATAGGGAAATACCATGGACACATGAAAAATTGAATAGTTTGTACAAATTACTCTGGTAAATCAGATCTGTTTAATAAGAAATAATTCAAAGGAGCATTACTTCTTTAACTGAGCAATTGCGACGGAAAGATTTTTCCAAAACACCCTGATTTTAAGTGTTGTATGGAATCACCAGATGCATAGGCATACTGGAAGGGGGAGTAGTCACCCTCCCCCGAAAAAAAATTGGGAAATACTAAGATTCAGGCAAAAAGGCAAAACAATTCGAGCAGATAATTAAATAAACATAAATAACAATCAATAGTTTCGAAGTGATTTCTTTTGGAATATTATTAAATGTACATCCTGAAATTCGGGTAAATGTCGTTCACCTCCTGAAAGGTTTGAGCATGGTACACATATTGCTAGATATATTCAAATAAGGAAATCAAAAATTATCAGATGCCTCACAACTTTTCGAAGGGCAACTGTCATTCTCGAGAAAATTGGGTATAAGTTAGGGCCAGCGAAGGTAACGACTTTAGACGGATGTGTTCCAGTGACTGTTGCTGGTCCAATAATTTTTTCAAATTTTTCAAATCTGAAATGGGGGGGCCAGTGGGGGGGCCAGTGGGGGGGCCACTTATCCATTTGGGGGGGCCCTGGCCCCCCCAGGCCCCCCCATAGCTCCGCCACTGCATTGGATCTGTTTCATTATTTTTTTTATTTTCGCTAGTGCAAGTATGAGATGTATGGTCAGTTTGTTTATCAGTCACAAAAGATAAGACAGTCAATATTACTAAGTCGTTCGTAAAGAAGACTCGTAACACTGTGTCAATTTTTATCCATATAATGCCGCAAAAATGTCGCAAAAATTCCGCGAAAGGTTGGCCCCCCTAGTTCAGACCCTGGCCCCCCCTTGGCCCCCCCACTCATGGATTTCTGGCTACGCCACTGCAGCCTTGGCTCGGTCTCGGACACCAAATCTTTGGCCTTGCCTTGATCGCGGGTGTCTTTGGGCCTGTGTTGGTGGCCTCAGGACCGGCCTCCTCCTCTCCGCCGCATTGGTCTCGCAGGCTGATGCCGCGGTCGGGAATGTCCTAGCCTCGACTTCATCACTAAGGGTTCAGGTCATAAAGGATGATATTTGAATCCTATGGGTTAGAAATGACAGCCAATTTTCTGCTCAACAAACATTGAACTGGGCAAAGGAAATTTGTGTTCCAAAATATAATATTATGGCTCATTACATATAGCTTAATGTTCAGGGGAGTGGGTAATATAATGAGTGAATTGTTCAATAGATATTTTGTGCCTGAATGCCATATAATCGCTTTTTAACTATTGCTTATATCCAAAAATATCCATTTTAAATATCTGCAAAGGCCTATGAATGATTTGGGCAAGTATTTTTGTTACTGTAGGTACCTTATTGTGGTCCAACTCCTATCTTATTTTAAAGAGAGAGTCCTATCAGGACCTATTCTCCTGAGATTCTGCATATTTCTGAAACAAAGAAAATATGTTTCTTATTAACACTGCACAGATCATAGCCTGCAGGGGCTTCTATCCCCCCTGAGGCAAGGAAGCGTATCCCCCCCGGCACCTCTGCGACCCATTACGGACACATGCATTAAAAGACCACTTTCACAGCTTTTCAATCATTCAGCAAGTCAAAAATGTATCATTAAATTTCCGAAATAATAAAATACATTTTCACTATATCAGTATTGTGCTTATGATACTGCAATAACAATACACTCTTGCTCTGGGTCATAAATATGGAATTACTTTTTCGGCTTATAAACATAAAAAAATACTATAAAGGTCTGGTTATGGTCCCTTGTACCTCTTTGAAGGCATCATCAGTATTTTAGAATGTTGAATTTTTTGTCGGAGGCGCGCCACCTTCTTAAACACCCTGATTGGCCCTGAATTTCAATATTTTATCCAATTGTAGTTTACCTGGGGTTAATATTGTAACATGGGTTTTCAACAGTGACATGTTTCTCCCTTAGCCGGTCATTGGAAGTAATTTTGGACCATCAGCTGCTCCGGTGGAAGTTGCGAAAGTTATTACTATCTCATGCAAATGCTGATGTATTCATATTTATGAACAGGAGTGTACGTATTTTAAATATATTGTGTAGGCCTTCTTTTTGCACAGGCTTGTAAATACTCTCTGTCATGTACTGCAATGCAGGCACGAAATTCGTGGTGAGCCTTCCACAATGATACAGCTCAGGGCAGCCATAGAACGGCGCCCATGGGCAGAGACTAGAGGAACATTGCCCAAGGTTCCCATGCCGTAGCACTCTCCAGTGTTGGTGATTGCCGCGTGATTATGATTGATGAGAAGACTGTGAGTCTGGCACATACCCTATTAATTCAGGGATGCCCAGGATTTTTCAGTTGCCCCAGCACAGAACACTGGATACAACCCACCTCCATTTAATGTCCCATGGGCTCGGACCAAATTGAGTTCCAGGAGTGGCAGTCGAACCCACAACCTCAAAGCCAGACTGATAGCACAAACAGACACCTTAAACCATTAGGCCACGGAGAAGCTTGCCCTGATTTAAATCAGTGAATAATCCCCCCCTCCAAAGACTTAGAAAGTAACTCATTCCCCATTTAGTTGCAGAATTTCTAGGGTGACGGGATTTCTTTCTCTCTAAATTAAAATTTTAGGGGGATTTTCAATGCATCAATTAGTGGAACTTTAGGATTTTTTTCGCCCCGTTTAGCTGTTGATTTTCAGGGGGGGATTTAGTTGTGACCATTAGTCTTAATATACATATATAATTAAGACTCATATAATGGTCTTGTTTATGTGAAATTTGAAATATTTTGACTGGTGGCCCCTTGGTAGCGGCTCTTGGGAGCCTTAGAGGGTCTCCAATGTTCTTATTTTGTATGATGAGACAAATAAATTATCTGAATCTGAATCTGAATCTGTTGTATAATTTCAGGGGGTGATTCCGTCACTCCCTATATAGTTGCAGAATTGCAAGGGGGGATTTCTTTCTCCCGCCATTTTTTTGTTGAATTTCAGGGGGGGGGGATTTATTCTCCTCCCATTTAATTGTAGAGTTTCAGGGGGGAGGATTTCTTTCACCTCCTGTTTAGTTGTAGGATTTCAGGGGGGATTTCTTTCTCTGCTCATGTAGTTGTAGAATATCACAGGGAGATCACCGTTTACTTGTATCATTTCAAGGAGGGGTGGATTTCTTTCTCTCACCACATACTTATGGAATTTCAAGGGAGGCATTTCTTTCTCCCGCCATTTTTTTGTTGAATTTCAGGGGGGGGAGGTGGATTCTCTCACTGTTTAGTTGTGTAATTTCAGGGAGGGGGATATTTTTCTCTCCCCAGTCCCCATTCTGTTGTGGAATTTCAAGGGGGAGATTTCTTTCTCCCGCAATTTTTTCTTGTTGAATTTGGGGGGGGGGGGGGATTTCCTTCTCTCCCTATATATAGTTGTGGAATTTCAAGTGGGGGATTTCTTTCTCCCACAATTTTTTGTTGAGCTTCAGGGGGGGTTTGTTCTCCCTCCTTTTAGTTGTGGAATTTCAGGCGGGGATTCCTTCCTCCCTCTGTTTAGTTCTGAAATTTAAGTTTTTGGTGGAATTTCAGGGGGGGATTTCTTTCCCTCTTGACTTCTCATTGAAGCGAACCGCTTCCACCAGCCTTTCTGTAGTAGTCCCTCAATCACAAGCGTACGGCGAGTGCGATTTTTGGGGGGGGGGGCAAGCGACCTTTACCCACCCATAGAATCTGCTGAAGTGCATTTGCCCAAATTTCAAGGTCTAGATTTAATACCATTTCAATTGAAATTGCCTGGAAATCATTATATTAATTTTCAATATTTTTTATTTAATCATTTGCCCAAATTTTTCAGCCTTTTGCTCGAATCTTATTGTTTCCCAAACTTTTGGGGAGGCGACCGCCCATACACAATGCCGCAACTGGTAAAGTGTTACAGCCGGTAAACGTGATATGCAAAAAATGAGTGTTGCTTCACACAGGTTTTTGCATTCCATGTTCGTGAGTCATAATAGCCAATGAAGTGTCATCTTCTCTACATTAAACATGGGAAACATAGAGGCTATTTCATTAGACATGATCAAGAGAAGGTCATTTGATTTGTCATTACTGATTTTAGAGTAAAAACTAGATGCATTTATAACCCTTTCATTTGCCTGTCACCAACAAGCGGGATTTGTCTCCTTAAATTAAATTGACATTGAAAGTATTGGTTATGATTGTGACAAATCATGAGTATTATGATTCACGAAGTGCCATTTTTACAATGCAACAGTCCACTCTGTTTGCATATCAAGTTTACAGGCTGTAAGGTTTCTGACTAATACAGTACTGCAAACCAAAGCAAGAAGTTTGCTTTGATTTTTTTTTAAATAAGTAATTTCTTGCTCAGTTTTGGCATTATATTTTAATTCTTTTTGGGCAGTCTTGAAATGAATAATTTCTGCTAGAAGTTCATTTGTATTTCTTAACAAGGTGTTGCTTGATGTAGGAAAGAATATTCAGGGATTTCGCAGGGTCAAAATAAATAATTGCTGCTGCTGTCACCGTGAAATAAATGATTTCCCGCCGAGGAAAATGCCAAGCTCTCCTGGAAATCTCTGAGTGAGAGCACAAATTATGTTATCAAATCGATATTAAATATAATTATGATAAGATTTTTAAATATTTAATGTCAGATCTTCCCTGGTCAAACAGGAATTATCTGAACTAATACTAGTAATTGGACACCTGTCCCTATTTAATTGATATGCTTATTTTGTTGTTTATGTCTTTCTCTTTATTCTTTTTTTTATTATCAGTTAAGTTATTGTTTGAAATATCACAAAATTTCAAAAAGGTTTACATCTCCTTCACCATTTATGAGCTAACTAGATATTGTAAACGACTGGCAGACTAACTGATTCCTTTCTTACAGTAGAAGAAAAACGAGTGCTTACAGAATAGCTCTTGGTGGCCATCAATGACCTTACAATAAGCCCTATCAAACACTTTGTAATAAGCCTTTTAAAAACTTGTCATTGAGCAACTTGTGACATCATTTATACTCAGCCAGTCACTCGTTTTGATAGCATTGCAAGTATAGGCTATGACCTCCCAAGTTGTTTATGACTCATTGTGGTCATTGCATGGCAAGCGCTAATGAGCAGTTTACTGGAATTAGCGCTATACAAGTAACTAATATATTATTATTTATTAGCGTTATACAAGTAACTAATATATTATTATTTATTATTATAGGGTTGTGACCTTACAAGGAACATTTCAGTCCTATTCTGTAAGCACTCGTTTTTCGTCTACTGTAAGAAAGGAATCAGTTAGTCTGGTCAATTTCTGGGAAAAACCCCAACTCAAAAAGAAGTCTCCATTCAAACTTCTTCACTCTGCCTTATAATAGGGATGATTCAAGTTATTTTCCATAGATCACACAATGTAAAACAATGTTGCTTGTCGGAGGTGGATTTGTCTGTTGAAACATAGAAATGTAAGGGAGAAATTACATAATTGACCGAAGGTTCCTTGTTAGGTCACAGCCCTATCCATGCCATGTTATTGTCTATGACTAGTTGACTACAATGAATCATAAGCCATGTAGGAGGTCATAGCCTATACTTGCAATGCTACAAAACCGAGTGACAGACTGAGTATCAATGGGGTCACAAGTTGCTCTATGACAAGTTGACAGCTTGTTTCAATGTGTTTGATAGGGCTTGTTGTGAGGTCATTGATGGCCACCAACAGCTTTTCTGTTGGCACTCGTTTTTTGTCTACTGTAAGTGACAAGGTAAGGTGATGTGAAATGGTAACTGAGATTTCCACTAATTAATTTGAAAAATAATAAATCATAAAAGTCAATCCGAATGAATTCATCTCACAACAAAATTCAAGAATTTGAAATGCATTGCCAAAATATTTGTCAATTTGGACATTTCCGAGCCATTAAAATTCATAATTGAAATAAGCTTCAATAAAAAAGGCTTGGAAAATTCTGCCATTGTTTTTCCAGAAGTTACTTATTTAGTTATTTATTTATTTACATAAACTTATAAAGCACCTTATTCATACACAATGCTCTAGGGTGCTGTACAAAAGTAGCATAGAAAATATAAATTTAAAGATGAAATCCACCTTACTGGGGCAATCTTGGCCATTTCTTCTGTTCTTCTGTTTATCATCAATGTACACTCACAAGCAAAAGAAACACAACACTTAATTTAAGCTCATATCTTTGCAAATCTTTTTTTTGTGGCCAAAACCAAATAGATGAAATTGATTTCATCCTCAATAAGCATAATCGTGCCAAAAATCTTTCAATTGCAACCATTTCCTGTCTTTCTTTGGTCCATATTATCAAATTTGAGATTATGCACCAAAAACGACGTTCCCTGCTTGTTACAACCAAAAGGAAATGTCATTTGAAAGCCTGCCTAATAGACAATAAAAAACCAAAAAAATTACTTCAGCAACTTTATTTTTAGATTCCACACATACTTTGAAAATTTTGCATTTCACCAATTTTGGAAAACAGTGACGAAAATGATGGAGTTCATTCTTTTGGATTGTGCTATTTCTGTGAAATTTTCTCAGGATGAGTCCAGTATGTCTCAGAGGTGTGACAAAAAAATTCAAATCAAAATATTGATAGGAAAAGATCTTGCATTGGAAGGCCAAATTTTAGAAGTGAAAGTGACCATCGCTACACTGTAAAATCGGAGGCACTGATTCAGCTCAATTGATTGAGTGAGATGGTTGCACAAGTTGATTGAGCTAACATAGATTAATGTTTTAAGCTGAGATAACTCAAAATACCGAGCTGAGATAGCTCAAAATAGTAAGCTATGTTGACTAAGGTATTCAAGCTGAGAAAACTCAAAACAATGAGCTGTGTTGACTTACAGCTCAAAATATTGAGTTTTGTTGACTTATTGATCCTAGCTGACACAACTCAAAATTTTGAGCTGTGTTGACTTATTTTTAGTTGTTTTTCATTTATATTTGTGTGACCTGTCTTATAAAGTTATTTATGAATATGGGCTGTAATCCCGAAAAATTGTTTGATCTCTCAAGGGGATCCACCTGATCCAGTATGCTTCATTTCAGCACATCATGGACAGGCCCAAGATGCATTCAACAAAGACCATTGCATCACAAGGAGATTTAAAAATTAATTTCTTGTGAATAAATCCCAATGGCCTGTGGCTCATCTCAGTTGGTATACAGTGCTAGAAGCCTATATTTGAACACACTCTGACTTGGAAATGTTGGTTGACGTGTGAAAGCATGCATCTAATTACTCCCACAAATTAATTTAAGAGAGATAAAAATAAAAAAGTAACCAGGTAAAGTGGTGTGCTACTAATTTTTTCTCTGGGATAGTGTAATATAAATGCTATTTTTTCTTGTAAGTAAATAATTATTTAAAACTAAATGCAGTCTTATGAGAAGTGCTTGTTGTAGATGGCGCTATAAGTGGCATGACTGAGATGTCAAGCTATCTGCAACAACTGAAGCTTTCATGTTTTCACAGCTTAATGTTATGATTCGTTTGGACAACTTACAGCATTGAGCTATCATACCTTGACAACTTGTAGGATTGAGCTATCATAGCTTGAAAATTATTAACATTCTCAGATAGCTAAAATTATTGCATCAACTCAGTTTTCAAATTTTACAGTGTACAAAAAACATTAGAATCCAAAAGCGGAATTATGATTTTGTGAGATGTTTCAGATAAATCTGCCTTGACAGGGACTGAACTGATATTCCAGTAATAAAGTACTAGGTCTATGATTTAAATTAATTAATTATTTTTGGTACAAGTTTGCTTGTTGATGATGAAATCAATTCCATCTACTTGGTTTTGGCCAAAAAACAATCATTTGCAAAAATATGAGCTAAAATAAGGTGTCGCGTTTCTTTTACTGATGAGTGTATTATAACTGAAGTGAACCAGAGAACAGGTTTTGGCATGAATACATGCAAATAAACCATTTTGTCATAATAGACACATTTCTTCTATAAAGGTTGACTTTTTAAAATAAAGAAGATCGGACTTTTGAAAGAGCAAGGATGGCTTGGAATCAAAGCTCTAGACTATTAATTTTGTCAAATTATTAATTTATTTTTCATACTATCTAGTTGCTTTAGCATTACATTTTGTTTTGAAGCTTCAATTGTACTTGCGATATATTCACTACGAGTACGAGTACTTTAGCAATGTACTCAAGTACAAGTACTGTACTCATGATGTGGCTTTTAATGGTAGGGGGAACGGGGGCACATTGGGACGCGGGGCACTGTGGGACGGTGGGGTTTTCTTGGATCCTGGCATGGTATAGGATATGGTAGTGCCATCATATCTTGTAATTTCACATCCTGATGTTTCCATGGTTTTATAGACAAATTACAGCCACATGCAGAAGTATGGCGAGCAAAAGTTTGTTTTCCTACCACAAAAGTAAATATGGAAGGGTTCAATGCGAACCATTCTGTGGACAAACCATGAACAATGAGGCTTTCTCAGTGCTTGTATGAATTTTATATAATGTAATTAACACATATGAATTGCTATCACGATAAACCCACTCACTGGTGTCCGAGAAATTAGCATTTTGGTGTAAAAGTCATATCGGGGCTCATTGGGACAGTGAATTTTGGGCACATTGGGACGCCCTTAATATGGCAGAATTTAAGTGTCCAAGGCAACTGAATGACCTGGGACAGCACACAACAGGTATTCAGGCCACAGGGAATAGAGGCATAGTGGATTACCATGCTCTGTGAACAAATTTGTCGCAAAGCACTGTGTGTTACTTACATAAATGTCCGCACCCAGGACAGTTTATGTTAAATATTTAAAACTGTTTAAAGTTATGAACTATTGGCACTACAAAGTGTTAAAGCACTGTATATTATCTTACACACTACTTATATGTGATATCTATTGCACGTGGAGTGTTAAAATGATTTTTTAATTGATGTCCCAATGTGCCCCGGCTGTTTTAGCCGGGGCACATTGGGACAGTCATTTTTAGGACTCTCTGGCTGCAAAAGGGTAGGTGCAGTCTAGTTTATTATACCTTGCATTCAAGCTCAATAGTATTGGTGATATTCATGCAAACTTCTGAGTTCATCAGTGCTTTCAGCATTGAGCAAAATTAGTAGACGTTAAAAGCGTCCCAATGTGCCCCCGTTCCCCCTACTGAGAACATGTGAGTACTAGCAAAAATTTTTTCGCCAGCCATCCTTGCTCCTTCAAAAGTCCAACGTTCTTTTAAAAAAAAATTCAACCTAAATGGAAGAAATGCATTTGGTATTTACAGTTGTAAAGTGCTCTACGCCCATTAACAAGATGCAAGTTTGACTGCCTGCATGAAAAGCTGTGTAAATGTTGAGCAAATTGATTGGTGGCAAGCACATCACTGCCGACAGAGAGACAACATGGATCAACAGAGAAGGAAAATTCAAATGTCTAGGCTGAAGGAAATTTGTTTCTTAACTTTGCTTGCCTTTGATGTCTGCAGTGGAGGTATGTCGCAGGTCTGACTTTTTTTACAGTATATAAGCCTATCTAAAGCTGCACATTGTACACATACATTTTTACACCTTTTTTTACGATGTCCACATGCATCTTTTTATTGTAAGCTCTTGAGATTGCATACTCTATTCAATGTTTTGAAAAAAGTTATCTTGAATCTTGAGATTTTTTCAAAGTGCTGAGACAATTGTTAATTTGTGTATATATCCAAATTTCTTGCACTTGTAAGTGTATTTTCACCCAGTTTGTCCGATTTACGGGATACTAAGTTAAGAGATGCCTGTCTGTGCAGGTATCTCATATTATTGGAAATTGCCAGGTGCATTCTAAAAAATGGCGGGACAAAATTGGTTTTTTAGATTCAAAATGTATTTTTTTGAAAAACCAAATTTCAATGCAAAACCAACATGGATTTAAAAAAAAACTAACACAACATCTGATTTTAGCTCATATCTATGCAAATAAATTTTTTGGCCAAAACCAAACAGACAGAATCAGGCAGGCTCTCAAATGACATCTTCCTTTTAGTGTAAGGAAGGTCCTTTTTGTGAAAAAAAGAAAGAGGCTCTGGATGGGGTTTGTGTCCCCCTGTCCCTTGGCCATCTTACTTTTGAATTCCCTGTCCGTTTACAATTTTACTAATTAATGGTACTTTTGATTTCCCTGTCCCTCAACGCTGAATGGAGTTTTATGTCCCCCCGTCCCTTGGCTATTTTACTTTTGTATTCCTTGTCCCTTGATCATTTTACTTTTGAGTTCCCGTCCCCCGTATCCCCCAATCCAGAGCCTCACAAATCTCAAGTTTGGTAAAACGGACCGAAGCAAGACAGGAAATGGTTGCAATTGAATGCTTTTGGGCACAATTATGCTTGTTGAGGATGAAATCAATTCCATCAATTTAATTTTGGCCAAAAAGAAAAAATATTTACAAAAATATGAGCTTAAATTAAGTGTTGCGTTTCTATTGGTTGTGAGTGTGAATTGATGATAAACAGATTAAGAGAAGAAATAACCAAAATTCCTCACAGTAAGGCTGTATTAACTTTGGGGGAAAACAATGGCATAATGTTCCAAGCCTTTTTTTAATGAAAACTTATTTTAATTACAAATTTTAATTGCCTCGAAATTTCCAGATTGACAAATATTTTGACAATGCATTCCAAATTATTGAATTCTGTCGTGAGACGAATTAATAATACTCAATCAAAATTTTCAGCGCAGAGTTTTCCTGAAAGGCTTACAATGTAAGTATCAGCGTTTTGCATGGCACATGTCAAAATATGATCGAACAAAATGAAATACAATATTTATAATGTTCTGAAATATTTCAACTCATATCAATATGATCCATTGCCAAATATTTTATATCAATAGTTTTCAATGTCCTCTTTCTTAAATCTGGTCCAATTAACCTTCCAATGGCAGTCTATGGAGTTCCTAATAACTAAAGGCATGCAGGGTTCCCATAGAAATATCAATACCATCTGAGATGTGATCAGATATTCGCATCGTAAATATTTTCAAAATTGGGTCACAGGCAAAACACGTGTCATTTAGTAAATTTGGTTCCTGATGAAGTTAAAGAAGTTATGAAGATTATATTCCGTTTTTATTTTAGGACATGTTGGATACATCTTGAAAAAAATTCACAGAAATAGGCTATCTTTTCCAAATAATTTTTAATCAATAAAAAACTGTTATTCATGTTAAATGTGAGGAGTGAAGGGTTGTGCTTTTTAAGAACAAAACAACTTATAGTGAAATATGGGGGTGCCTTTTAGGCAACATAGGGGGTGTGCTTTTTAAGATAGGGGTCCCTAAAGAGCACCTTCTTCCCCCAAAACAATTTCATCCTGTAAAAAGACAAAACACTGCATTATTTCGTATCCTAGGCATATTTTGATAGAAAATGTATTAATGCACAATCTAGTAGCTAACTCATACATTTATTAGTAAACATCATCCTGATATTCAAGATCTCCTTTATGCTAAGATCTCACGGCACGTTACGGAGAACTTTAGGCGTCGGCGGGATGGTATTTCCTGGAAATTTGGATGAATTTGGGTGATCCGCCGTCGACTTTTCACATCCCCCAGGGGTAATTTTTGTTCCCCCCAGGGGTTCCTAGAAATGGAAAAACTGCGCCGTGGATGTAAAAAAAGATTCAACAGGTTCAAACTTTTTTTTCATGACGGCGGAACAGAGCCCAAAATTTTCTTGATTTTTGGATATCCGGCGGGGATTTTTTCAGTGAGAACGTCTCAAAAACATCTCCGGCAGGATATTAGGACATCCCCTGCCCCTGAGGGGACCTCTCCTGCCCCTGGGGAAACATTTGCAGCCTCGCCGGCAGTTTTTGACATCCCGCCGACGGTCTTTTGACATCCCGCCGACGATCTTTGACATCCCACAGGCATTTAGATCTTGACCCCCAGGCATTTAGATCTTTCCCACAGGGATATGATGTTATCCCGCCGATTTACGATCTTATCCCGCCGATTTACGATCTTATCCCGCCGAGATATGCTTTTAATTAATTATATAATCGTTTTATAAACATTGTATGTGGCCAGGATGGTCATTTTTTTCCTAGAATTCAACTGAAGCTACCCCTCAGTGGTAAAAAAGTTCTCCGTAACGTGCCGTGAGATCTTAGCATTAGGGGGTGCGTTTTGGGGCACTCTCCCCTACCAATAAGGGGGCAGCGTTATTTTTGTCTTTGGGGAAGCCCACCAAATGACATTTATTATTATTTTTTACTAACTTTACGTTCACTAGCCAGGTTGCTGCAGCTGCCATTCTATGGGTAAAATACAAACATCAAGGACCTATACAGTTGCCTTCCAGGGCATGCAAGAGTTTTTCTGATAGTGATTTTTTGGAACAGTCTTATATGCCACACTGCCAATGCTCTTGGTGACTATAATATTAAAGAACCGTTTATCTAGATTATGTAGATAGAGTCACTGCCAAAAAATGTCTTAAGAAATAATCGGTAAAGAAGAACTAAAAAAAAGATGGAGAAGCCTCGAAGGAGGAAAACAAATAATTCAGAAAATTTATTAAACATTAGTAGAAATGAGAAACAAAATAAATTCAGTATGGTGAATAGAATAGAATAGAATAGAATAGAATACACTTTTATTTGTCCATTCGTAGTTATATAAACAGAAACTTGATGACGATTTTGAGCCTACACACAATACATTCATACAGACGTATACACAAATAAGTTAATAGGTTTTAAATACATTATGAAGAGTTGAATGATAGAATATAAATATAATAAATAATGAAATGATAACAATTAAATGAAATAATTTACAGTCAGAGTACATTACTTTGACTTAGATGACACATGATTATATAAGTTAATGCTCCTTGGTACAAATGTGTTTTTATAACGAGATGTTCGATCAACTGGCAAGGATAACATTTTGCCTGATGGTAATAAAAGTTTATAACAGTTACGTAGCGGATGCACTCTGTCCAACATGATCGTCTCAGCCACATTTGCAGGAATTCGCGTTGAAGTAGACTTTCTGATTTTCATTGTCGTGATCTTCAGCAAAATTAGTTTTTTCAATACTGGACTAAAACTTTTCAGTAAAATCTCATAATTTTAGGCCTGGTAATAGGGCATATTAATTTAGACACAATACCCACTAAGCACTGGGTTCAAGACTGGAAAATAAATGAGTAATTGCAAATAGAAATATTTATTACATGACGTATGGAAGCCAACATGACGTGTGGTAGAAACACTGTACATTTCAATAATCAATTTCAACTGTTGTATACAGATTTCAACAAATCAAGCTGTCAACCAAACTGAGAAAACAAGTGTCAAAGACAAAGTATTAGTGTGAAATGAAATCCTTTCTGATCTTGGTGTTGATCATAATTGGTCAATGATATAATGATATGCACATTTTGATTAGAAACTTGAATGGTCAAACTATTCCATATTTGAACGTTGCAGACCGCATTTGGTGGAGCTTTTAGAAAATTGTAATAAAAATATATCCATATGGACAGATAGAAAATAAATAGAAATAGACAGAAATATATCCATATTTAGAAATAGATAGATATAGAAATAGATAGACCGACAGCTACACAGATAGATAGATGGCTAGAAAGATAGATATATAGAAAGAAAGAAAGAAAGAAAGAAAGAAAGAAAGAAAGAAAGAAAGAAAGAAAGAAAGAAAGAAAGAAAGAAAGAAAGAAAGAAAGAAAGAAAGAAAGAAAGAAAGAAAGAAAGAAAGAAAGAAAGAAAGATAGATAGATAGATAGATAGATAGATAGATAGATAGATAGATAGATAGATAGATAGATAGATAGATTAATTGATTGATTGATTGATTGATTGACTGATTGACTGACTGACTGACTGACTTACTGATTGATTGATTGATCGATTGATTGATTGACAAATCGATAGGTGGAGAGATAGAATGATATCGATTGATTGATTAATTGATTGACTGCAGATAGATGGATAGATAGATAGATAGATAGATAGATAGATAGATAGATAGATAGATAGATAGATAGATAGATCGATAGATCGATAGATCGATAGATCGATAGATAGTCCGCCTAGCATGATGTTTAGCTTAACCAATTGCACAGATACTATGAGATAGATAGATAGATAGATAGATAGATGATAGATAGATAGATAGATAGATAGATAGATAGATAGATAGATGATTAATTAATTGATTGACAGATTGATTGATTGGCTGATGATTGACAGATTGATTCATTGATTGATGGATTCTTTTTTGACAGTCACAAAATTCGGTTTGACATGAATAAATATGGGCTTGGTCAACCACTGCTCATGCAAGGTGATTAATTTGGAGGCCAAACTTGGGCAGCACAAGTTTTAGAGGTGTGATGTACAGAATTTCACAATTTCCAATTGTTTAGACTTCCTGAACTAAACACATAACTGATAGAAACAATTTTCTTTCCACAGCTTCTTTGTGTGCACAAAAATGACTGGATATTAGGCACACATGAGTAGCTGTCTACAAGTTGACCGCTATTTACTGCCACCTAGGGTGCAAAATTCGCGAGCTCCTGTGAGCGGTCAACAGAATTTCGATCTCTGGAAGAAACGAGGACAGTGAGGAAGAAACCAGGACAGTTTCATCATTTAGTGATAGTCTAGTTTATTTCCAAAAAATCTGCAAGTGTCTAATCTGACTTTGGTTGGCTTCAATTTTAAGCAGACAGCTTGTAAATACCAAAATAAGTCGGAACTATTTTTATCATGGAGGATGCATACATTGTAGCTCACATATATTGCCAGTATAGAGGGGGCCACTTGTGGCATGGGCAAGACATTTTGCTGAGTGTGACACAGCTTATATGAAATTGTGAATTATATTAATGTCCTAATTAATAAATCTCCATAAAGTAACAGAATAAATACAATTGAGCATTTTTGATATCACAAAGCAAAAACATTGGCTTTGTATGGACACGTGAATAAGTGAGAAGGCATTCTTTTTGGACCCTTTTCTGACCACAATTTAACATGCACTAAATGACATAAGTAGATTGAATACCACCAAACTGCTGATGAGTAAAATCATCAATTTCACAGACAAAGTGAATGCTAAAGTTTCAAACCTTTCTTTTTTGTCTCATGATTTCCAAACATTTTCATTCAAAGCAGTGGACTGGATATTTGCCAGCAACCATGCTTTGTGAAAGTAGTTTGGCGTAGTAATATGGACAGCTGTTGGGCAACCTGATCTGGTGATCTGTCCAAAACAGATCAAATTATGGTTGACCCAATTTGATTTTCCACTGTCAGCATTCTGCTGCCACTTGACAGTCCCGAACAGAGACAGCATGAATAGCTTTCTACCATACGTCACATAGAGCTCAAATTGCTTGGTTCTTGGCTCGAAAAGTCTACTGCTACGCAAATTCCTGTAACACATGTTTGCCCTACAATACATTCAAACTAGAGCGGGCACTCGGAGAGCACATGGCTCCGCCAACCCGAAAGCTACTTCGTTTTGACAATTTGTCAGATGTAACTAGAATTGTGTCCCAAAGGGACGAAATGGCGCCGCTTTTGCACTGATATACAAGCTCAAAAAATGGGTTTGTTAGGGGCCAGGACTCTGAGCCAGGACTGTGAATCGTGACTCACAGTCCTGACTCACAGTCCTGACTCACAGTCCTGACTCACAGTCCTGACTCACAGTCCTGACTCACAGTCCTGACTCATAGTCCTGACTCACAGTCCTGACTCACAGTCCTGACTCACAGTCCTGACTCACAGTCCTGACTCACAGTCCTGACTCACAGTCAGGTCAAAGTTGAAATCCAGGACTCTGAGCTGCGGCCTTAAGCCTGGTCTCTGAGCCTGGCCTCTGAGCCAGGCCTCTGAGCTGGGACCGTTGTTAAATAAGAACATACAATTTGTCATGTAATCTTGTGGAAAAGGGTGGGATAAAAGTTTACTCATTGCAAAGTTACAGGATCTGTCATCAAGAGTCGTCTGGATAAGGGGTAAATCCACACTTTTAAGGTCACTTGAGGTTATCTGGAGTATTTTTCAGAAACCCATGCAGCATCACTCAACTGGATTGAAAACAGCTGGCATGTTGAAATACAGGCCCTTTTTAAAAAAGAGGTAATCAATCCTGTCATCAATGCTACCATAGTATTGGTCTGTGCTGCTGATGTAGTTGACCATAAAAATAAATTTGGCTTGGCCTTACAACCATTGGCTTGGCCTGGCGATTTGTAATTACTATGTTTTTGGCACTTCTAATTCACAAATTGGAGCCAAAATAGAAAAGAGCAGTCATTTGGTGATTAGAAAACATGGTACCAAAGGACAACTTTATACGATCTTGAATTTTGTCAGGAAGTTGTACACAGCGTTACAGAGGAATGTGGGCCTGACTCGTTACATAGGCTCTCGCCCAGGGGCGGAGCCAATGAGTGACCACAATGCCAAGTTTCCTTGCACATCTCACAATCTTAGATAGTTTCTGTTCGTCTTTACCTGTAATATCACCAAACCAGACAGTAATCGAGAAACACAGGACAGACTCAACAATTGATTTGTAAAACTAGACATGTACTAATCACAGAGTGATGAGTGAAGCACTGCGCTAGTGAATAACATTCATGAGGCTATTGGGAGTCTTGAGTCTGTAGCACAGTAGTAAAATTATATAAAATAATTATAATTATATATATATATATATATATATATATGTATAATTTATTCACAATCTACCTTTCTTTCTACCTTTCTTTCTTTCTATCTCTTTCTATCTTTCTTTCTATCTTTCTTTCTATCTTTCTTTCTATCTTTCTTTCTATCTTTCTTTCTATCTTTCTTTCTATCTTTCTTCCTATCTTCCGTTTTATCTTTCTTTCTATCTTTCTTTCTACCTATCTTTCTATCTTTCTTACCTTTCTTTCTACCTTTCTTTCTATCTTTCTTTCTATCTTTCTTTCTTTTCTCATATCTATTTTCTGTCTGTCTAACCAACTATTAGTCTCACTATCTATTAACTATATATCTATCTATTATCTATCTTTTTTCTGTCAATCAATCTCTTTCTTTCTCACATGTATCACAAGTTATAAAGGAAATCCAAATATTGTTTCTCTGATTTACCTTGCATGCATGCATACAGGGCCTGTCTTTTATTGACATGAAATAACTATGGTAGTATGGAGCACAATTTCTAATTTTATGTAACAGGTTCTGAATGACTGAGTGAACTTCAACCGGTATCCTTTACATGTATGTTCTCTATATACCTTGAAGTTTTTTGTAGACATTCCCCTCCTCCCTGACTTTTCTCCAGGGTTGTCAGTTGACGAATTCTGACACGGACGAAAACAAGGCACTGCTAGCCACCTAGCGGTGACCGGCGCAGTGCAATAATGAGAGAACAGCGTCTTTTAAAGGGATTGTTCTAAAAATGCGAAGATGAATTCTCTGCATACATTTGTTGTACACCTTTTTAGTGTACGGCGAACCTTTAAGCTTCTCATCAATGACAATTCCCAAATATTTGTACTCGTTGGCCTTTTCGACCAATGGTAATTAAGCAATAATGGGAAAGCTAAATTTATAAAAGTTGTCTCCAGGGCAACAACCACACTGCTGAAAGTTCAATGGTTGTAAATACATTGAGGAATCTGCAGAGACATCTTCCATAATTTTAATTGGCATCTATACAACGTACATAGTCCTTCCGCATTCCTTAAAATAAAAATGAAGACATTTCTGACTTGGCGTAACAGACTAAGTTAACTTCGACTTTCACATCAGAAAATCTGAAATTTTCCAATATCATGGGGCTTTACATCCTGTATCATGCACTTGGTAGGCTAATTAGGACAGGAGGAGGACACAACAAATAGGCGATGTATGATTAAACATGTGTCTAGGTGAACCGGCAAGAGCTGGATTTGAATCCTGGACCCAGCGATTGGCAACCTAACACATTACTACTAGACGAACCCTCCCCCTTGTCATTGGGAATTTGGGAGACACCATGACCTCACTAACATTGAAAGCCTTGGACATGACCTCATTTGATGGACAGTGGACAGGTGTTTTCAGGTTCATCATGGCCAGATATATATATGTCCTGTAGCAAAAGAAATCATTTTAAAAGTGCAATTCAAATTGCAGTCATAGATGATTATTACGAGGGGTGTTCAGAAAGTTTGAGGCTTTTTTTCATATGAATATTTATTTTCAATCTAGAACTATGAATTTTTCACAGGATAAAATTCAGCATATTTGAAATGGATTTCCAAAATTTTGGACAATTTGGACATTTTTAAGTCATTCTGTGGTTGCCATGGAAACTGAAAGTTCAGCTTCTTGGGGCAGGTAACACTGAAACCAAGAATGCCAAGAAATTGTGACTGTGAGAGACTTCTCTCTGTCACTTGTATTAGTGAGATGGACAATATTTGACACAAGAAATATGGTATTAGCTTATAAATATGCATTCAAGCACACCAAATGTGTATATTCTTACACTGAACCCATGTAGGAAAGCACTCCTGCATGCCAGATTTGGTGAGGGAAATTCAGGAGCTGTGTTTCCCTGACTACATGAGGACTTGTGAAAGCATGGGTCCACTAGTATGAACAAGAGACCAAAATGGACTGCATTATCCATCCTAGCTATTCCTGTGACATGCTGCTTTACATAAGTCCTGGTTTTCCCTTACTTTAGTCCATGGGGGCTATAGTTTCAGGCACTGGAGGAGAAAAGGCTTTGGATGACCGAAATTCTTTCACAGAACTTTGTTTGGAGGACTTCAAGAAACATTTACTTCAATTGGTCAGGTGTATGAATCAATGCTTTTGGTGAGCTTGGGAGTATTTTTTAAGGCTAATATTATATTTCTTGTGTCAAATATTGTCCATCTCACTAATGCAAGTGATAGAGAGAGGTCTCTCACAGCCAAAATTCATTGGCATTAGTGGTTTCAGTATTATCTGCCCCAAGAAGCTGAACTTTCAGTTTCCATGGCAACCACAGAATGACTTTAAAATGTTCAAATTGTCCAAAATTTTTGAAATCCATTCCAGATATGCTGAATTTTATCCTGTGAAAAATTCATAATTCTAGATTGAAAATAAGTGTCTATATAAAACATAGGCTGCGCGGCAGCATACCCTTGGCTACTCAGCTATTCTCCAGGCAGTGGGATACATTGAGGGAGGACCCCACTGGGTACTCTAATATCCTCATGAAAATGAAATTCCAGTTGAAAAACTTGCATTGAATGGCCAAGAACTGTGAGCAAAATACCATAAAAAGTTTCCTGTCGGACATTTTGTATTGGGGGGAATCAAAATCCACTTGCAATCAGCTTGCGTGATGGGTCCCCCCCCCCAAAAAAAAAGAAAAAGAGGGGAAACAGTTAAAATATGGGCAAGGAGTTGGTAAGTTTGGCACAAGATCAAATGAACGGAAGATCAATGGCCAGCAATTAGCAAGACATTACTCTAGAAGTGGTATAATTTGGTATAATCTGGATAATGAAATTCAGGAAAGTATGCCTATTGGTGGCCTGTGGCAAAATCTGTGCTTTTCATGAAAGAGCAATTTGAGAAATAAAATTAAAAAATTAATTCAAGAAGATTGGCTTCGGTGACAATATTAAGAATAATATTACCCAGCATGGATTACCCACAGTAATTTGTCCCCTCTTCCACTACCATTTTAGAAAGTTGGTTTTTTACTAAAATTATTTTTGTCTGAATGTAAAATACAGTGGTGATAGACAGGAAAATAAAGCAATGCATTGCGCAATAGACAGTTAATGACTTTATAAAGACAGCTAGAATGGACAATAATTGAGATAAAGACAGCCAGAAAACGATCAGGACATGTAGGGGACTGCTAAGACAGATAGATAGATAGATAGATAAATTGATTGATTTTTGATTGTTTGATCAATCCTATTATCAGTTATGCTATTAAAATGTTTCATAATTTCTACAGAAAAGATAGAATGACAATTTCATGAAACTGCATACAACTGAGACTATATAATAATTATATAGGCAGTTTAAGTTGTTTACAAATTGACTGAAAAACGTTACCCATCTTAGTGTCATCTGATAATATTTTCTAATATGGAATAACTCAATATATTTTCATGAATGTTAACTGCAATTCTAGCACTAGCCATTGTCTTTAAAAATGCACTCCAAACACAGGCCATGCATTGTCTATTGTAAGCAATTGGGCATTGCAATAAGGGTAGCTATTGTTTGAACAATAAATTAGACATCTATCAGTTCAATAAAGTTCTGTCTGTAAATCTTAATCAAACAGTTTCATTGACTTCAGTTCTACATCATCTTGATCCTGAGTACATTTTAGAATTTAGCCAAGTAAATTATTGATGTTGTAACAGTTTCAGTTAAATTACAACATTTTACAAATTACCCTTGCAGACATTCTTAAAGGGGCTTCATTATTCCCCCTCCTCAGCTGCTTAACACCCAAACCAATTGGCTATTGTCTGCTGTACCCCAGATATGTTAATCACCTTATGCAATGATGTTATGTAACCTGACAAAAGAATGGAGGGTGGCATACTTCACACATCTCAGAAGTGTGCCCCTGTGATAGGAGGGGGGGGGGTCCAATGAAACATCACTGAAAATCAATGGTTACCAAGAGATTAAACTTAAAATGATATATCTACTAGTCTAAATGGAATTGGGATCAAGTAATTCGGGCAAGTAGGCCTATGGCTGATTTTGTGCATTTTGTAAAAAGAATAATTTGAGAAAAAAAGAAGAATTCCAGTTGATGATTGGATTTGGTGTTATATTCATGTATAGGAATCTTGAATCATTGTAAAGCTTTAAAAATTGTACAGGATTAAAATTGGTTTTATAATGATATTGTAAATCTAGGTTTTTATTTAAGAATGAAGACTTAATGTTTTCATCAGAAATTAAGGTTTTTATTGTTTTGTGTGCCAACTTGGGACAAATCTATCTATCTATCTATCTATCTATCTATCTATCTATCTATCTATCTATCTATCTATCTATCTATCTATCTATCTATCTATCTATATTTATGTCTATCTATCTATATTTATATCTATCTATCTATCTAGCTAGCTAGCTAGCTAGCTAGCTACCTAGCTAGCTACCTATCTCTCTTTATTTACCCAGTTACCTAACAGGTCATCTATAAAGCATGAAACTCTTCATTTATTGCTGATTTTTTTCATACAGCAATTTTTGTTTTTTCTATGAAACCTTGAGCAGTAGGAGTACCAATAAATAACTTGTCACAAAGAGATGTTTATGAGATGGTCAATAGCCCTGATCTTTGTCATAGCTATATAAAATTATGCACATTTGTGAGCTGGCACCAGTGAATTACTTTACTGTTTCAAAGCATTATTGTGCCTGTTGAATTATCCCTTGCTTCTACTTTGCTGTTTTTTCATTATTCAAATTGAAAATTGTAACTAAATGAAGAAATTACAACATCAGTTTCCTTAAGTACACTTTAAGAAAATGTATTGAAAAGTTTCATTTTTAGGGGAAAGTTGAAGATGTTATGTAACACCCAGACTCAGACAGAAGCCACTGCAATTGTGGGAGGAGCATTGCATAATCTGATGTCATAAAGAGAAGTGTTGCTTGGATATTTTCTCAGAAAGCCCAGCTTTGTGAATCAAAGTGGAAAATTTAATTTTATATTCAAATTATAAAAAGTAAGGTGGAATCAATGCAGTGTGAACAGCTTTTCAGAAACAACACAACAAAATTTTGTTTGAAGGTTGAGCAGAGTGTGTTGTGTAACTGATTGCAGCCCCCTCTTGACTTTGGTCATGGGAGAGGATCAGCAGGGCAGACAATATCTCTGACACAATCTTATGTAATACTGTACCCCCTAACCAAAGGAGATATCTGTTCCCTTCAAAATGCTAAAATATCATTGGGATGAGTTTTGAAATTAATTAAAAGACACATTTATCCAATAATATCTTAAGATGTGAAATTACACAATGAAATATACAAAACTAGGGTTCTGTAACATGCCAAGCAAATTATTTAATAACCCTGTATTCAGTGGCCTAATTCCTTAGCTAATCGGTCTGATTTGTTCATATTTAATTTTCATGCAAAAATCTAAATAAAAGGAGGCATCACTGAGGTTAGATTTAAGCCATAAAGTTATAATTGGGAGTTCAAGATTTCTTGTCAATATTTTTAAACAAGCAAATGCATGTTTCTTAATATGCTTACTGCTGTCAAGGTCCAAATTATATATTTACAATCGATAATATTTTATGAAGAGAGGCACAAAAAGTAAATATTCTTTCATAGTATGTTAACTATAATATGCTGTAAATGTTAATAATCCAACCATTATCATCTTGGCATTTTAGACAGAGAAGTCGGAAAATTTGCATAAATCCGTATTTTTTCTAGTTTTTTGCTTTTCCTACAAAATTTATAGAATCAACATTCCAACTGAGTTGAGATGTTTAAAAATCTTTAATTTAGACACCTAACAGGAAAATTTCACAGATGTAAACGCAAAATAGACTGAATCACATAGTTTTGAAAAAATAGTAATTTTACACATTTTTGTGAAGTTTTGTCAGCCCTTTTTTTTCTCAGAGCATTTAGACCCCACAAAGCCATATCTTGGTATTTAATGCACACTATTTGCAGATTTCAGTGCCCTAAGTATAACAGGTCTTGAGTTCTACTCTGGAAATAGAAAAAATTATATTTTTACAATTTTTCAATAATTGTGAGAAAAGTTATAATGTCATGTGGATTAGACCCCTAAAAGGGACAACTAGGGTACAAGATACAATAATTTACAAAAAATGAAAACTATAAAAGCCACAGTTTTAGCACACTGCCCAATACACAAAAAAATATTTTTTCACATTTTTAGATAATTGTGAGAAAAGTATTAATGCCATGTGGATTAGACCCCTAAAAGGCACACCTAGGATAAAAGATACAATAATGTACCAAAAATGAGAAATATACATGTCATAGTTTTGGAGTACTGCCCAATACACAAGTGGGACGCCCGTTATCCGGACGCCCGCCCGCCCGCCCGCCCGCCCGCCTGCCGGACGGACAAATTTTCCCAAAGTAACTACAATACCCGTCGGCAATGTATACATTGCCGAGGGTAAAAAGCCACAAACTTTCTAAACGCCCCTCGTACTGTACTTGCTTGGCCTCTGATCAGCACTACTTAGTTTTTGTACTTGTTTATTATATAAATAAATTTCATATTTTGGGAAATGACCTTTATGAGAGGCATAATAATCACACATAAATTTAGTCCTACACAATCATTAAGTGCTCAACGCCCATTAAGGAAACGAAGTGTTACAGCCTGCATTAAAAGCTGCTGTAAATGTTGAGCTAATTGATTGGTGGCAAACACACCACTGCCAACAGAGAGACAGCATGGATCCGCAGAGGAGGAAAGTGCACATGTTTCAGCTGAAGGAAATTTGTATCTTAACTTTGATTGCAGCTGATATGTGCAATGGAGGTAGGTCTGACTTAATGTTGTATACATGTTAAACAAAAGCCTATATATATATGAATTTACATTGTAGGCCTATATAGTGTACACACTACTAAACACACATTATAATGGATATTTTTTACGCTTTATTTACCCTTCTGTATATATCAATTTTTCCAAATTTTCCAAATATCCATTTTAATTTTAATTTTTTTTAGACTTAATTTTAATTTTTTTTAGACTTATTCACTTATATGAATTGATATTTTCCCTGAAGTAATATTACAAAGCATCATATATACAGTGAAAAGAAAGTTTGTATAAAACAGACAAAACAAAAGTTAGCTGGTGTCCATTCGAACTCTTTGTGCAAAATCAGACAAAAGCTATGTTTATTCTTGACTTTTCATTTTTCATATTATTTGCACAACAATTTGGACAAGTTCCTTGGTTCTTTGACATCAAAAGTTTGCCTGCTATATATACAAAAATTTGTACGGACACCAGCTAACACCTGTTTTGTCTGTTTTAAGCAAACCTATTTTAGATTATAGACTGTATAGAGAGCTACATCATCATCATCATCATCATCATACTATAAATTAATACTATTAATTCATGGATGCTTTACTCTACTCCACCCAGACTACTGATTTCCCATAACTAAAAAATTGCAAGCAACATTATTTCAAGTCTTACAACAACCATAAGTGGGTGTCGTTTCTCAAACTGTTCATATTATACCAGTGCACTTATTAGTCATTTCTGCCTGAATAGCGATATCTGCAGTGTTTAATTCCTAATCCATTTCACTGTTTTATCTCAAGGTGTCGCTCCTGCATGCTGTGTTTCTCAAGTAATCACAGAATGTATGTTCAATCACAATTTATCCATTATCCTTTTCTTATTCCTCTTTCATGGGTACTATGCTAGTATTAGAAAAAGGCCAAGGAAGTTCCTCTTCATAATCACTTTGTCAATTCCATACCCGCAATGTAGTACACAGTGTCTCTTTGAAAAGTTTAGGATTTTCGAAATGAAGTCAGAAAACTAAAGCTTTGGATCAAATTGTGCACTTCTAGTTATCAGGTTTCATTTGTGAGATGTAATGTTTTGAATGTAGACTATAAAAATAGCATGCAATGCATGCACCGTGTCCTCGAGCAATTTAATAACCCTTATAACTCAATGGGATATGATCATTACATTTACGCATCTCTATAAATTGTTAAAAGTTGCATTCTATCTATAGATCTATCAATCTACCTACATGTCTATCTATGTGTCTATCTGTCTATCTTTTGTAATTGGCTGAAGCATAAATCTCAGGTTGTGGTGCACCCCACTTTGTCTCAGGGCGGAAGGGCCAAAGGGAAGAAGAAGAAGATGCTACTCAGAAATCGTCTGCTGAGCAAGGAGGAATTTGGGGGATTAAAGTTAACTATTTAGAGCAGTGAGACATAAGATTAAAGCCAGGGCATCTAGTGCAACAGTGTAAACACTGGGCATCATAATGGCATCATAACTTTGGGCTGTTCTTGCATCTGTGAAATGCTTTTCGATCCACACCAACTTTGATATGACAATCCCATTGATGACGACAAAGGGCCCGAGGCCCTGCTCTCGGACACAAAAACCAATCACCCCAGTGACTTATCTTAGGTGGGGGGGGGGGGCATTGGCAGTGGACAGAAAGGATGTGGTACATCAAATAAATCGACAAAGTAATGAAAAAATGTGCCAAGATATCAATTCAAGTGTATATTGTAATGAGTCATGCAAGGACTCATTAAAAACGTTCAATATTTAGCTCATCAGGAGGAAAATGTACATTCGATTTTGTTATGTCAGATTCAGTGACGATCGAATCCCATTGATTTGGTATGGGTGACTGGACATCATTGGCCTATGTCATAATAGATATCATAAATGACAATTTGTTCTCAGGGGCTGACCAGATGATCTTTTGGGAGGGGGTAGGGGGGGGGGGGTTAATTTTAGGTAAAAAAAAAATTTTGTTTCCCAATTGACTGTTGATACTGGAAAAAAGTTTTTTCAGCAAACCTTCAGCGAAATAAAAAATAACCATTAAAGGACACAATTACACCATGAAAGTTATGTGAACCAAAATGCATGTTAGTATATGCAATAGTACTCAGTCTTGGCCTAGAGGTGTAAGGCCTAACTGGACTAATTTACACATATTACGGAGCACTTTCATGCATATACAATGAATAGAAATGTGAGCTGTGGGTCGGAAACGAAAAAATAGATTTATTTGTATTTTTGTAGGGGGAACGGGGGCACATTGGGACGCTTTTAACGTCTACTAATTTTGCTCAATGCTGAAAGCACTGAAGAACTCAGAAGTTTGCATGAATATCACCAATACCATTGAGCTTAAATGCAAGGCATAATAAACTAGACTTCACACACCCTTTTGCAGCCAGAGAGCAAAATGTGAGTTGCAAAAATGACGGGGCACATTGGGACATCAATTAAAAATCATTTTAACACTCCCTGTGCAATAGATATCACATATAAGTAGTGCGTAAGACAATATACAGTGCATTAACACCTTGTAGTGCCAATAGTTCATAACTTTAAACAGTTTTAAAATTTAACATAAAATGTCCTGGGTGCGGACATCTATGTAAGTAACACACAGTGCTTTGCGACAAATTTGTTCACAGAGCATGGTAATCCACTATACCTCTATTCACTGTGGCCTGAACACCTGTTGTGTGCTGTCCCAGGTCATTCAGTTGCCTTGGACACTTAAATTCTGCCATATTAAGTGCGTCCCAATGTGCCCCAAATTCACTGTCCCAATGAGCCCCGATATGACTTTTACACAAAAATGCTAATTTCTCGGACACCAGTGAGTGTGTTTATACGGATAGCAATTCATAACTGTTCGTTAGGATATATAAATTCATACAAGCACTGAGAAAGCTTCATTGTTCATGGTTTGTCCACAGAATGGTTTGAATTGAACCTGTCCATATTTACTTCAGTAGTAGCAAAAACAAACTTTTGCTCGCCATACTTCTGCATGTGGCTGTAATTTGTCTATAAAACCATGGAAACATCAGGATGTGAAATTAAAAGATATGATGGCACTACCATATCATATACCTTGCCAGGATCCAAGAAAACCCCACTGTCCCACAGTGCCCCTCGTCCCAATGTGCCCCCGTTCCCCCTACATTTTTTTCAATATTCCCAAAAGCCTTAAAAATGCCTATTAATCAAACCATCAGAAGGCACTTAAGCAAAGTAAAGCATTATATAGGTAATTTGAATAAAATTTCATCTATGAACGTGGCCTGGAAACAAAAAATAATAATTTATATATTTTTTGCCAATATTTTAAAAAAGTAAAGAATATCCATGAATCACACACACAAAAGGAACAATTATATCATATAGGTGACATGTGTAACAAATTTCATCCAAGAAGATGCAATAGCGGCCAAGTTTTGGCCCATTATTGAAAACAATTTTTTTAAAAACATTTTTCTGAATATTCGAAAATCTATCCATCAATATTAAAAAAGGCTATCAGATATCCATCAATCAGACCATCAAATGACACAACTGGACTATATAGGCTAAATGTGTACCAAATTTCATCCATGCACATGGCATAGGGACTAAGTCCTGGTCCAGAAACGAAAAAAAAAAATTTTTATATTTTTTCTCAATATTTCAAAAAGTATGGAATATCCATCAAGCAGACCATCAAAAGGTACAACTGGATCATAAAAGCTATATGTGTACCAAATTTCATCCATGTACATGCAGCAGGGCCTGAGTCCTGGCCCGGAAACTATCTATCAGCTCGCTACCGACTGCCCGGACGCCTGACCGCCGGACGTCCGCCAGGCGAACGGACAACATTTTACGAAAGTGATAACAATACCTTCTTCAAACTTTGTTCGCTGAAGGTAAAAAAGAAGTTTGTTTGCACCTGTAGCTGGGGTACCATAATGTTAAAATAGTGCAAAAAAAGTTAGTTGCTCTACTGCATGCGAAAAAAATGTTTGCCACTGCTTCGCACACAAAAAGAGGTTCATTTCAGGGGCAAAATCCATGGCCCCCAGCTATCGTGGGGCCCTTAAATAGACAAATGCATGGGAGATGCAGAGTTACACTTCAGATATTACAGGAATTCGCGTTGAAGTAGACTTTCTGATTTTCATTGTCGTGATCTTCAGCAAAATTAGTTTTTTCAATACTGGACTAAAACCATTCAGTAAAATCTCATAATTTTAGGCCTGGTAATAGGGCATATTAATTTAGACACAATACCCACCAAGCACTGGGTTCGAGACTGGAAAATAAATGAGTAATTGCAAATAGAAATATTTATTACATGACGTATGGAAGCCAACATGACGTGTGGTAGAAACACTGTACATTTCAATAATCAATTTCAACTGTTGTATACAGATTTCAACAAATCAAGCTGTCAACCAAACTGAGAAAAAAAGTGTCAAAGACAAAGTATTAGTGTGAAATGAAATCCTTTCTGATCTTGGTGTTGATCATAATTGGTCAATGATATAATGATATGCACATTTTGATTAGAAACTTGAATGGTCAAACTATTCCATATTTGAACGTTGCAGACCGCATTTGGTGGAGCTTTTAGAAAATTGTAATAAAAATATATCCATATGGACAGATAGAAAATAAATAGAAATAGACAGAAATATATAAATATTTAGAAATAGATAGATATAGAAATAGATAGACAGACAGCTACACAGATAGCTAGATAGCTAGATAGATATATATATAGATAGAAAGAAAGATAGATAGATAGATAGATAGATAGATTGATTGATTGATTGCTTGATTGATTGATTGATTGATTGATTGATTGACTGATTGACTTACTGATTGATTGACTTACTGATTGATTGATTGATTGATTGATTAATTGATAGATTGATCATTCATTGATTGACAAATCGATAGGTGGAGAGATAGAATGATATTGATTGATTGATTAATTGATTGACTGCAGATAGATGGATAGATAGATAGATAGATAGATAGATAGATCGATAGATAGTCCGCCTAGCATGATGTTTAGCTTAACCAATTGCACAGATACTATGAGATAGATAGATAGATAGATAGATGATAGATAGATAGATAGATAGATAGATAGATAGATAGATAGATAGATAGATAGATAGATAGATAGATGATTAATTAATTGATTGACAGATTGATTGATTGGCTGATGATTGACAGATTGATTCATTGATTTATGGATTCTTTTTTGACAGTCACAAAATGCGGTTTGATATGAATAAATATGGGCTTGGTCAGTCACTGCTCATGCAAGGTGATTAATTAGGAGGCCAAACTTGAGTTGCACAAGAGGTGTGATGTACAGAATTTCACAATTTCCGATTGTTTAGACTTCCTGAACTAAACAAATAACTGATAGAAACAATTTTATTTTCACAGCTTCTTTGTGTGCACAAAAATGACTGGATATTAGGCACACATGAGTAGCTTTCTACCATACGTCACGTAGAGTCCAAATTGCTTGGTTCTTGGCTCAAAAAGTCTACTGCTACGCGAATTCCTGTAATTGGAATTCAATTCATGTCACTGAGTTGCCCATGCAGTTAACCAGAAACCAGTCAGTAATATGAATCAAACAAGGTTTAAAACCGGATCTTTTGCAACTCTTCATTATTGGCATATGTCATAAAAGGTATCATAAATGACAACTTGATCAAGATACAGGGGTTCTAAGAGGCCGACCCTGGTGGAGATGATCTTCGGGTGGGGGGAGGGGGAATTTTTTGGTGAAAAAAAAAAAATTGTTTCTCACTTGACTGTTGATGTTGGAAAAAGTTTCTTTACCACATATACAATGAATAGAAATTTGAGCTGTGGGTCGGAACTAAAAAAAAATAGATTTATTTGTATTTTTCTCAATATTCCCAAAATGCCAATAAATTAAACCATTAGAAGGAACTAAAGCATTATATATGTCATTTGAATAAAATTTCATCTATGGATGTGCAATATTGGCCAAGTTTTGGCCTGGAAACAAAAATAATAATAATATTTTTTGAAAATATTGCAAAAATTGAAGAATATCCATGAATCACACCCCCAAAAGGGACAACTATATCATATGGGTGACAAATGTAACAAATTCCATCCATGTACATGCAATAGTGGCCAAGGTTTGGGCCATAAATGAAAAAATTTTTTTTTTTAAATTTTCTCAATATTTGCCGAGCTATCAGATATCCATCAATCAGACCATCAAAAGGCACAACTGGAATATGCCGAAGGGACTGAGTCCTGGTCCGGAAACAAAAACAATGTATTTTTTTATTTTTTCTAAATATTTCAAAAAGTATTGAATATCTATCAATCAGACTAGCAAAAGGCACAACTGGACTATAAAAGCTATTATGTGTATCAAACTTCATCCATATACGTGCAATAGGACCTGAGTCCTGGCCTCGAAACTATCTTTCGGCCCGCCGCCCGGACGCCTGACCGCCCAGATGTCCGGACGCCCGGATGCCCCCGGTGGACGGACAACATTTTTGAAAGTGATAACAATATAACTTCTCCGAATTTTGTTCGCTGAAGGTAAAAACGAAAGAATATGCAGAGTGACACTTCATGTATTAGAGCTGTTTGTGGATTAGCGGCCACAACAGTTTCAAAATTATTATTCAACCTGGCCCGTGTTCCTCCGTGGCCTAATGGTTAAGAGTGCTTGTTTGCACAACCACTGGCTTTGAGGGCGTGGGTTCGAATCCCACCCCGGAACTCAGTTTAGTCCGAGCCCATGGGACATTAAATGGAGGCGGGTTGTATCCAGTGTTTTATGCTGGGGCAACTGAAAGACCCTGGGCATCCCTGAATTAATAGGGTATGTGCCAGACTCACAGTCTTCTCATCTCATCACCATACGGCGATCGCCTGCCTTGATATAGCCCACTAAGGTGCTGCAGAGGCGTAAAACACAAACAAACAAACAAAATTCAACTTGGTCGCATGATGTCACTTGCTCTAAAATGTTTTGTTTGTTTCAGTTATGGTTAATCAGTTCAGTGCTTGTCATATCTTGCAGCATAGGTGACAATACAACAAACTAATTAAATTACTTGAGGTACTACATGTTCAAAATAAGAAGATTGGGAGACCAACAGAAAACTGTCCTTTATGTAGAAAAAGCCAGTTTGCAAATTGAAAGTCAGAACAATTAAAATCAAGAATGATTGCTCTACAATTTGTAAGAAACTATAAAAATGTTCAAGAAGCCTATTTATGAAGCATCATGCTTATATGTATGGCAACGGCAGTGCTTGTATTTTAGACATCACCAAGATACTTATACAAATGGAAAAACCGGTAGCCTATCTTACTAACAATTTTGCATGTTAGTACCCTGCTAAGGATGAACAGTATGTTAACAACAGTAAACGCACAACCAGATTACTGTTTATTTTACAAAAATTATAAGTTAAAACATATAATAGAAGAAGCATATGATGTCTAAGTCAGTTAGACACCTCTTTGTCGGGTTCTTACACGCATTTTTTGTCTCAGATGCAGTGGCGTATTTAGGGGGGGGCATTGGGACATGCCCCCCCCCTCACGCCCAAAATTAACATGGAAGAGATAGGAAAAGCCGTGGAGCGCCCCGTATTCACCCCATGGAATCGCCCCCCTTAGGGCAGATTTCACGAAAAGTGCTCTTAAAAGGTACCTCAAACTTTCCAACCCTTTTGTTATCTCTCCGTTGCTTCCTGAAGCAAGTAAACCTATTACTAAGTATATCTGTGAGGTAAGGAATAAATGTCAGTAAAATATTCCTCAAATATGTAGCTTTTTCCTCTTAAAAAGATATTTTTTTATGCCTCATGAGGACAATTTTGGACGACCAAACTTACTGGTGATCAGACATGCTTACTTTGGCACTCTGTGGAATCTGCTAAAACCAATTCAGGAAAATGTAATGGTATGTGATTGATAAAAAACATCTTGAAAATTATTTTGGAACCATTTTTAATAGTCTTGGTCACTATAAAACTTGAAAAAAATGAAAAATAAAAAAAGACTGCTAGTGTAACTCGATTCCGTCTCAGGACACTGAGGTTACATTAGCAACTTTTACATGGAAATTTTTCTGTGTTCTCGCTACTTATGACAATTTCAAACATGAAATTATAATATTTTATTGAAAAACGTGTCTTATTTGCCTATTTACATCACCAAAAACATAAACGACTGGGTGTGGTACCTGTTTCTTTATTGCTAATGTAACTTCAATTTTGCATCCGTCCATTTCATAGTGTTACATTAGCAAAATGTGTACATAAAAATTACGTTAAAAAACACATGATTAGATCTCAAATTTTTTCTGAACTGAAAGCCAGGTCTCCCAAGAGCAGGTCAGGGGTGGTAACCTGCTGGTTACTTCATTTATATTGCAGTAGGATCAGCATAAAAAATTCCGTCCTACACCATTCATCGTTGTTACATTAGCACAAGGCCATATTTTTAGCTACTCTGACCTACCAATCCAACAGAAAAGATTGTTTACCCATGATTTTATTTAATGGATTGACGCAATAAAAGATTTAGATTTCAGCCTTTTTTTGTCCTGCCAGCTATCCTCAGAAGAAGCACCCTTAGAAAATCTGAGAATCTACGAATCGATTATGTCTGGCCTTATCAGTATTGTGCTAATGTAACTTGTGGACAAGTTGTGGTAAGTCATTTTGCAGCTTTTTCGTGAAATCTGCCTTAGGCCATTTTTAGATACGCCCCTGGTTAGATGCCTCCCTCCTGTCGGGATCTGACAAAAATGCATGTTAGAACCCTCCAAATCGATGTCTAACTAATGCTTACAACCAGAAACCAGTCATCAACATGGTTCAAAGAGGTTTTAAAAAACCAAAGCTTTTGCAACTCTTCGCCATTTAAATTATGCATGGGGTTGTACTTCCAGCAAATTCACATCTCCTGTACTTCACAGAAAATTAATTAGTGCTTCCAGGAAGTAGATTTTCCACAGCCGTAAAGGGCAGAGAAGCAATTAAGTGATACTAAAGAGACGTCAGCAGCAGCAAACCGAGTACACTTGTAAACACACTATGCTTAATTTGGATCTCGATGGGCCAGACTGGGTTTACCTGCACTTAATTTCTGAAAGAATCATTATATCACAGTTTACACATGACTTTATAATTATAGACACTGAGATTGGATAAGAATTTTTTTCCAGTCTATAGGGAAAAGTGGTATTGAAAAATCATGATATCACTTTTCCCTATAGCAGAAGATGTCCTAGCTAGAACAAGACAATTTTTCCAAAAAAAAAAAATAGAGGCAATTTCTAAAACAAATTCAGCTTGTTCTACATATTTGACCCCATCCGCATTTAATTACGGTCGATCCGGCACAAAGAGTCATGTTCCGCGACTGTGAATCCGCGTTTTATTATGAAATCCCTCAGCTCGCTGTTCCGCAAATTTGGCCCATCCGTATTTTATTACGCAAAACGCTAATCCCTGATCTGGTGACGATTCAACACCGACTGATTTTCCAGATTTGGCCTCTGGCCTCCTTGTCGAGGCCTGTGCTCAACTATACAGAGGCGAATGGCGCCAAATAGAGTCACTTAGTTTATATCAGCGAGGGGCTGATGCGTCGCCTAAAAAAATGTCACATTCAGTGTCAGTGTCTACAATTATGAAATCATCTGCAAAGCCATGAACATCGTGCAACACAAAAGAGAAGATGATTTCTTTTTATTTTGTTGGAAAATAGGTTGTTTAAAGTCAGAAAAATTATATTATTTAGACGATGTTCACTTCTGAAAGGCAGGGGAGTCTGTGGTGTAAATAGGGGCTCTCAAACAGGAGGCATTTTTAAAGCTTTTATTGTGTTCAATACATTTATGTATTTCGATCTATATTGATTACAAAACACACATAAAATGTATGAATAATTCAGGGATTATAACCAATGTTATTGATGATTGTCACACATTGAATTATTTGATGGATGTGTAGTGTATTATAACTTTATTAGTTTTGGAGACAAGATCAATATTCCTTTAACACTATTAACAAATTTGAATATATTTTTATGTAACTGTACCAGCGTACCTCTCTTTATGATTCCACTTTCCATTTCTCTTCCTCACCATAAACATGAATAATTAACCAAGGATAAGGCATAGGTGAGAATCCAATTAAGTAAGAAAGGAATATTGATCTATAAACCTTTAACCATGCAGTGGCGTAACAACAGTTTGTCTCGTCAAGCAGAGGACAGACGAATGGCCAGAAATCTCCCCAACCAGAAATCCCACAGTAGAAGTACATGAATACCTGCATGTGTGTGTAGCTTAGCTTTGTTGCAATACAAAAATCACAATGTCTTGATGCTGTTTGAACCTGGAGGTAGGTATGCACTGCACCTTTTGTATATACTGCTAATTTAGCAACAAAATGCGTGGGTTGGGACCTGTGTTTTTCTTTAAAATTGTTTAAAAGTGAATATTTATATTTGTATTTTCCTTGGTATAAGATGAACCTGGCATGGGTAAGTTATATATTTGGGATAATTTTGTATCAAATTAGGGTAATTTAGAAGAAAGCTGTTTCTGGAACACCATACGCTGGGATCACCCTCGCCCTCCAAAAGGTGTAACTGCCTGAAGGGAAAGGGCACTGAATTTTTTATCGCGCCACCTTATCCTGGTTTGACAACCCATGCCACTTCTGGTTGGTCGTAAAGCCTAATGAGGCCTGTCTAATGACCTTTGCTGTATACTTACTTTAGTTGTTGTCAAGTAACAACTGATAATATCATAATTTATTCGCACTTTCTCCATGTCCCATGCACATAGAAAACTACCCTGTAACAAAAAATTACTTTATTGAGCTAGGCTTGTGCACTGTGCACCAACTTCTGGGGAAAAACGAATTTGGGTAGCAGGACAGAGTTCTGTTGGATTTATATGCTGACCTGCAACTAAGTATCAACATTTTACTTATTATGATGCAAGTCCCTGATTGGCCACTTTGTTAAAAGAATCATAGCAGGCATGACAGGAAATGGAGGCCTCAAGAGAACTTTCCACTTACTTCTGCTGTTCTAAAATGTGCATAATAAAGTAACTTTATATATATACCTCCAACTCCTGTACTGCTCTTAAATCTTCATTAAAGATTCCCTAATGTTATGATGCACATCGGTGTGAAGATTTATTTTTCACATTGCAATGTCATGTACCTCAGTGGCAGAGTGGATTGCATGCTGACCTTGTAATTTTGAGGTCCAGGGTTTGATTCCACTGCATGGCAATATTTGAAAGCAAAATTTAGATACTGGTTGAGACGCCATCTGCATTCATGGTGATAGACATGCTGCTAAGTGGCCAAGCAAATGGAACTTGGTTAGCATTGCAACTCATCATTATAAGTTATTACCCTGTAGAAAATCTGACCTGACTTGATATCACCTGACGTCAGGATAACGTCTCTGACATCACACTGTCATCCCCCTGATATCAAAATAGGTCAAATTGCCTACAGAGTAGGGATGACCAGAAGATATATAGTTGTAGTGCTGAGGCATACATGCTGTTGAGATGGATTAACATCGGCTGGAATCTGACCCAGTTTAGAATGACATCACAGCTTGTAGTTATTTTACATAGCTAAGCAGTTCAATGTTCGTATTTATAGCTTCATTGCTTAATTTTTGTCTGAGCCAGCACAACCCGAGTGCACGCATCCATATTTTCAAAAATTAAAAAGTTTTGGCTTTTCCAAGAAAATTTTACCGATAGGTGTTTAAATGCCACTCAAATTATTTGTTATTGCATCTAAACTGTAAAACGGTTACAAAAGAAGTCCTTAGTTATCTTCTAAATAGGATTGAGAAGCAAATTTTCTCCAGACACATGAAGAAGTATATCCAGCTGGTGGCTCCTCCGATGGTGAAATTGTTCATATCCATTGGAAAACCCATAGATTTTTGAAAACAGGGGTAGGATCACCCGAAGGCTGCTGGCTCAGTCAGGAATAATCCCACTGAGCTATAAATACACACTTCTAATAGTGTGGGGCTATAATTCAGCCAACTCAGCTGTCATATGAATCAGTGGAGGATCTTTGAGATATGCTAGTTTATCCGAAGGGGCACTTATTTTTGTTGAACTGTTTATATTGCAATGCCTGAGAATAGAGATGCCAGGTTCGATACTGAGTCATTTCTGACATCACACTTCAACAGCTTAGAAAAGAATTTGGGATTTCATGTAAATATTTATGACAAGGATAGCAACATCATTGTGTTACATGCAGCTATACTTTGAATACAGAATGAAAAATATTGTCAGCATGTTTGTGGAAAATATTAGGCGTTGTTTAAAATACCAAGACCTTTTTTAAGAAAAATAGAATGTTCCATAGTAAAGAAATAAAAATGATAATTTGCTGTGATAGCAATTTAACAATGACTGCATTGACTGGAAAAACATTAGGTCGCCCAGTTACTATTTATATATATATAAACTTTTATTCGACAACGTAATATCATGAAGATACATGTGTATATATGTTACAAAGAATGCTGCAACTGTCAATTATCCTCCATTTCAAAAATTGCCGGATAGCACAAGTGTCTGAATCGATAATGTCCATTGCTCAGCATTATCATGGTGCTGCATGGTCACGAAGTTAATAATAATGACAGCTGAAGGAAAGGTGCGACATTTCACACGAGAAAACCTAGAGGCCTCATGACAGTATACACGGTACATCCCCGCGCTCCCTTTTCAAAGTTTCCACATTCCCGTGATATTAGTTAACCTCATTTTACCCCCGTCTTCCACCTGCTTCCCTCCTTTCCCCCACTTATCCCCCCACTAGCCCTCACTTCCCTCCACATGCTCATGTTTCCCTCTTATAACAGAGTGACACTTCAGATATTAATCAGATATTAATTGCAATTCAATTCATGTCACTGAGTTTCCCATACAGTTAACCAGAAACCAGTCAATAACATGCATGGATCAAATGAGGTTTAAAATGGAACTTTTGCAACTCTTCGTCTATTAAATTGTGCATTGGGTTGTACATGTACTTCTAACAAGTTCACATCTCCTGTATACTTCACAGAAAATTAATTAGTGCTTCCAGGAAGTAGATTTTCCACAGCCACGCTGTAGAGGGCAGAGAAGCAATTAAGTGATACTAAACAGACGTCAGTAGCAAACCGAGTGAACTTGTGAACACACTATGCTTGATTTGGATGTTGACAAGCCAGACCGACTTAATGCATGTGTACTAATTTTCTGGATGCATCGTATCACAGTTCACAGACAATTTCATAATAGCAGACAATGAGATTGAATATGAATTTTTTCCGGACTATAGGAAAAGTGGCTTTGAAACAAAATTCACATTCAGTGTCAATGTCTACAATTATGAAATAATCTGCAAAGCCATGAACATGGTGCTACACAAAAGAGGGCTATTATCCTGAATTGCGTATGATTTCTTTTTTGTTGTTGTAGGAAAATAGGTTGTTTAAAGTCAGAAGCAATTATTTAGATGACGTTCACCTCTGAAAAGCAGGGGATTCCGTGGCGTAAATATGGGCTCTCAAGCAGGAGGCATTTTTTAAAGCTTTAATTGTGTTCAATACATTTATGTATTTCGATCTATATTGATGACAAAGCACACATAAAATGTATGAATAATTCAGGGATTATCACCAACAATGTTGTTGACAATTATCATTAAGTGATTTGACAGATGGAAAAATGTATTAGCTATGATTTTATTAGTTTTGGAGATCAATATTCCTTTTACAGTATTAACAAATTTGAATATATTTTTATGTAGCGGTACCAGTGTGCCTCTCATTGTGATTCCATTTTCCATTTCTCTTCCTCACCATAAACATGAATAATTAACCAAGGATAAGGGATAGGTGAGAGTCCAATTAAGTCAGAAAGGAATATTGATAAACCTTTGGCCATGCAGTGGCATAACTACAGTTAGTTTCATCAAGCAGAGGACAGGCAATTGGCCAGAAATCTCAGCAACCAAAAGTCCTACAATATAAATACACCTACCAGCTTTGTTGTTATATGAAAATCACATTTTTGTGATGTCTTGATGCTGTTTTTGTCAGATTTTGGCTGATTTATGACAACATTAGTCCAATTTTGCACAATGTTGACATTTGTGACGCAACCAATATAATAACACAAAAAAAAATAAAGATCCAAAAGACAACATGGTTGACATCTAGACTTCATTTCAGTGGCAGGACCTCAGCAGGCAAATGGAGCTCAGTTAGCATTGAAACTTCTACCTCATTGTTCTACAGTGTATGTGTTATGCAATTTCCAAAACTTGTCCTAAACAACGTCAAATCAGTTATATCCGGTATTCAATATGGGCTTACTTAACGTCACCTGACGTCAGAATAACGTCTCTGACATCACGCTGACACCCCCTAGCAGACATCAAAATAGGTCAGGGTAGGGACGACCAGAACATAGTTGTAGTGCTGACACTGCCGAGGCATATACATAGTTTAGATGGCTTCACATTGGCAAGAATATGACCCGGTTTTGAATGACATCACAGCTTGTAGTTATTTACATAAACAGTTCATTGTGTGTATTTATAGCTTTATTACTTATTTTTTGTCTGAGCCTGCACACCCTGAGTGCACGTATCCCTTTTTCCAAAAATTAAAGTTTTGGCTTTTCCAAAAATTGTTTACCGAAAGGTGTTTAAACTCCACTCAAATTATTTGTTATTGCTTCTAAGGAATCTAAACTGTAAAACTGTTACAAAAGAAGTCCTTAGTTATCTTCTAAATAGGATTGATAAATAAATTTTCTCCAGACACATGATGAAGTTTAACCAGCTGAATGGTGGCTCCTTCGCATGGTGAAATTGTTCATATCCATTGGAAAACCCATAGATTTTTGAAAACAGGGGTAGGATCACCCGAAGGCTGCTGGCTCAGTCAGGAATAATCCCACTGAGCTATAAATACACACTTTCTAAGGTCAATAGGAGGGGCTATAATTCAGCCAACTCAGCTGTCATATGAATCAGTGGAGGATCTTTGAGATATGCTAGTTTATCCGAAGGGGCACTTATTTTTGTTGAACTGTTTATATTGCTATGCTTGAGAATAGAGATGCTAGCTCTGACACTGCGTCATTTCTGACGTCACACTTCAGCTTAGAAAAGAATTTGGGATCTCACATAAATATTTATTAAAAGGACAGTAACATCATTGTGTTACATGCAGCTATATTTTGAATGAAGGATACTGTCGGCACATGTTTGTGGAAAATATGAGGCTTTGTTTAAAATACGACCAAGACCTATTTAAAGCAAAAAAAAAAATTCAATAGTAAAGAAATAAAAATAATAATTCGCTGTGCCAGCAATTCAGAAATGACTGCATTGATTGAGAAAACATACGGTCGCCCAGTTACTATGTTGCAAAAAATGCTGCAACTGTCAATTATCCTTCATTTCAAAAATTGCCAGATAACACAAGTGACTGAAACGATAATGTCCAACTGCTCAACAAATATCATGGTGCTGCAGGGTCTAGACGTTCACCTGATAATAATGAAAGTTGAAGGAAAGGTATACAGATTTGTGACTTTTCACACGAGAAAAACCTTGAGGCCTCATGACAGGATACACCCTATGCTCCCTTTTCTTATTCCCATAATATTCAGTGGTGGATCCAGACACGAAAGTCTAGTGTTTTGGCATTCGTGGACCTGCGTTATCGCAATTTTTCTTCAAAATGTTACTATTAATCTTGGTTGTTTAGGGGGCCCGGGCCCCCTAGCCCTCCTGTATCCGCCACTGATATTGGTCACCCCCATTTTACCCCTGTCTTCCACCTGCTTCCCTATTTTCCCCCACTTACACTGTACCCTCCACTTGCACTCACTTCCTCCCACTTGCTCCTGCTCTAGATGCTCACATTTCCCTCTTATAACCTCCTCGTTCCCCCCAATTCCCCTGCCTTTCCCCCTAAATACCCCCAATATCATTTTCTCATGTTTGTGTTATCCCATATTATATGGTGGGGGCAGGGCCGTATTAGCGCATTTCTGGGCCCGGGGCAAACTGTATCTGATGGGCCCCCCTCGTGCCCCGAAAACGCTCTAAATTCTGAAAAGTACATTCTCGCGGCAGTTACTCGACGGCGGCCCGACGCACTTTCTTTACCGTCGCAACTCTTTTCAGCTTCATCATGGGCCCCCCTGAGGTCATGGGCCTGGGGCAATTGCCCCGTTTGCCCATAGGTTAATACAGCCCTGGGTGGGGGTGTATCCTGTAATTAGGGCTGTCTGGCAGTAATAAAACAAATCCAGAAGTAGATGGGTAATAATCACATGTGCACTTGATGATTTTGCATCATACTTGTTGACATGCACTTGGATCAATATGATAAACAATATAATTGGATTTTACTGAACAATTGTGCATACATAATTAATTAAGAACAAAAATCTGGTATTGTCTTTCTTTTGCTATTGATTTATTGATTGTATGTATGCATTATAAAAACATTGACTTAACTTACTAATTTTCATTTGTACTCAACTACTTAGCAATTTCCTTTTGTTGTATGCTATAATTTGTTAGAAGAAAGCCGAGAGCTTGTGTTCATATTTTTAATGATGTTTATTATTATTGGTAAGTTTCGCATTACTTTTCAGATGATTTCATATTTGTAAACAGTACTCTACAGGGAAAAATGACATCACAAAACTTATGACATCACTTTTACCCATAGGATACCATGTCCTAGAAAAAAAAATAACATTCAGTGCTTGTGTCTTTAAATATGAAATCATATGTAAAAGAATATAAAAAAGAGAGAAAAAATAAATATCAATGCAACACTCACCAGCAAAAGCAACAATTACAGATGATTTCATATTTGTAGACACCAGTGGTAGAAAATACATCATATTTCCTGCAATTTTCATTGGTTAAGATAAGGTATGACAGCACTCCCTCCTTGAAAGTGACATAGCGTTTTACATGGATGAACATGGCAATCTAATCCATTGATCTCCTCAATGGAACTGACTCTAGCTGTTTAAAGTGAGAGTTTCTGTTTGTGTATCACACATTTTTAGTGCATGTACACATTCTCAAAGCCAATACTATGCATTCAGATCATTGGGATCAGATGATCCACACAATGATTATTTTTACAGAAAACAAACAAACACAGCTACCAATCGCTTGGTCCCTAATTTGATTCTGACTATGATTTTCTTATGAATGTTGGCCACATCACTGGATCCTTTATCATCCTCCAGTCCAAAGGGACCATTGAGGGGGAGTATTGATGGAACTTTCTGTTGAATGTGACACCTCCCTTTGGTTTCACGAATATTTGTGGTACCTCCATTTTCTTTTGTTAAAATTTCATGTTGTGAAAAATAAGTACCCCCCCCCTTGAAACATGCGTGAAAAATGTACCCTATCGAGGAAAAAATTTCCATTGACCCAAGTCATAAGAAGCATACGCAAAGTAAATAAAAAAAAACAAAAAAAACCCAGTGGTAAATTTTATTCTGAATAGTTATAACAGACAATGCTTTTGGTCAAGTCATGACAATTTAGCTTAAAGAGATGTGAAGCCATTCAGAGTCGGCTTGAGTCTGATTTTTAATATCAACTGTAGCAGTCAACAGTTACACAGGAGTGTGAAATACAACTGTTCATGAGGAAATGTAAGAGTTGATGTGGACTAAAATGGACAGGGCTTTCTGCTATTTCCAACCTCTTCTGTGATTGGCTGCTTATTTAGGTCATAAGCATTTTGCAGGCAGATTTAGTCCGATTATGGACACTTAGAGGATTACTGGCAACTAAGAAAAAACAGTGTAAAACAAGCAAACTTTCAAACAGTTTCATTTCAGAACTGTGAAAATACATAATTCAATGGAATTTTCGGAACTGTGATAGCACCTTTCAACAGTGAGGTTTATTCACGATTGACCATATGGTCAAGACGCAGATTCACAGCTTCAGGTGTTATCAACTGCCAGTTCACTTCACAGCTTCAATTCTTCTTTTGTATTTGACCACTTCTGGCTCAGTTTCGTTTCAGTCACAGAACAATGACAAACAACAAATTTCTTACAATGGGATGGTGGGCATTGATTAGAATTGAGCTGAACATCCAGATTTTCAGGGGGGGAGGGCCTTGGAATTTTTCCTCAATGGGAAATTATATTTTATTTTGTGGTGACAGCAACATTAATTATTTATTTTTCAAGCATCCCACTTCCCAAATTTTCATTTCTAAATCTAGCAACACCCCATTAAAAACACCACCAGAAATATTTATTTTAAGAATGACGAGAAAGAGTTTATTCATTTTTTATAAAATAAAATAAAAAACCAAACCAGAGCTTGTCACAAAAAAAAAAAAATCATATGAACTGACTCTCCTTTCATAATCACAAATCATTATACAGTAGTCAACTTTCGAAGGTGATCAAGAATTTACATCGTAGCAATTCTGAAATCAGTTGTTATTGCTGCATAATCTTACTTGAAATGTTAACTTTGATATCTTGATAATGTGCTTGAACGAGATTGTTAGGCTTCAGTGACTTTGATGGTCACCAGACACAATTGTTTGAAGCAAGGTGCAAAATGACTTGTCACACACTAGTGAATACACTGTAGAAGCACCAAAATAGAGTGGTGATTTCAGAGCCTTGGTCACTAAAACAATGTCGAATTGGACCGAAGGAACCTAAACTGTGAAAATGTTAAAAAAAGAAGTCCTCAATTGTCTACTGAATATGATTGAAAAACAAATTTTCTCCAGTCACTTGATGAAGTATGCCCCAGCCGGTGGCTCCCCCGCTTGGTGAAATTGTTCATATCCATTGGAAAAGCCACAGATTTTTGAAAACAGTGAATGTGGAACGTCAAATCAAAAGTTGAGCTCAATTGAGTTAACAAAACAATGCCTGGTTTATTGCACAGTTACAAAAGAAATGACAACCTGTTTTCAATTAAGGTCGCCATTGCTTATTAGTGTTACAGACCATTTCGCACCTTGTGACAAACAATCATCGTTTTGAAGGGTAAAAGATTAGTGAAGCATGAAGTTTTGTCGGCCAAAACATTGCCAAGATATCACAAAAACACACTGCACTAAGATCATTTACTCATATTTTTTTGTGTTAACATAAATTATATGAAAAATCCTGATCCACTTCATAAGTTGACTACTGTATATTTTCATTCAGTAGCAACCTGCATGAATGCTGGGACTTGCCAAAAATTACCCATAGTTCATGTGAGGCAAAATGAACAATTTTTAAAATTAAATTTTCTCATATTATGCCCTGTATGTTAGAAACAATTAAGAGACCTCATGGTAGGATAGGCCTACACTGCCACACACTCACCAATCCACAAATTCCCTAACCTTAACCCCTCTTATCCTCACCTAGCCTCAAATTCCCTCATCTTATCTTAAATTCCCTCACCTGGCCTCAAATACCATCAACTAGTCCCTCACTCAACTAAATTCAGCTCTACTCAACTACCCCCACCTTTACCCTCTGTATCCGTCAACGACCGTTGGTTACCCAATCATCACAGTGGTTACCCTGTTATGCCCAATGCACACTAGAATCGCATGCGATCCCATCGGATGCGATGCTGTTGCAACCCAGGATTGCAAGTTGGTGCACACTGTATTACCTGCCTACCAACTTGTGGCAACCCCTAATTAAAAATGGGGTAAAATCAAGCCCTCCTAGTTGTTTCAACCCCTTTTTGGTCTGCCACAGTATTGCAACTCAATGCACACTCAGAAAACCCGAGAAAAGTAATAAAAAGTCCATTAAAACCTGCGACGGCAAGTCAATTAAATAGCATCACAAGTTGGTGCACACTGAGGTAGTTGGGGTTGCAACAGCCTAGCATACGATGCCATCACAAAATAATAGCAGTGTGCATTGGGCATTAGACTATGTCGGCACAAGGGTGAATCCTGCCAGGAGGGCTGTTGAGAGGGGATGGGGTAGGATGGATGATAGACTGATAGGCCGTGACATCCGATGATCCAGCACTACTTGATTTTATTGGAACAGCAGGGTGCAGTACACAGTAGTAAGATGTTATGTACCACTCTTGGTACCGACGAAACATTTATAGATCCATCATTGGTTGTCCCGACAGGACACAAAAACTGAACAGAAAGTATTTATTTATTTTAAAAAAAACACTCCCAAGCCCCCCCACCCTTGATATGAAATGTGCTCCCTGAATGTTGAATAAAAGCAAAGTTCTAATCCTTGAGGTTTGGCAATCATACAAATCTGGGCTGTTATTCACGCTGTGTCTTGGTTATATCTTTAAAGTAACCAGGCATGAATGTTCACCAAACTGCTAGTGGTCAAAAATAAAAGAGAGTTTTCAAACAGTGGTCAAATACAATGAAATTGCAATAACTGTGACACAACTCAAAAAGGTGTCTGGCCATATGGTCAATCGTGAATAAACCTCAATACACAATTTCTCCATTTGTAACTGTGTGAAACAGAAGCAACAATTTCAAACTGTGATGTAGCAGTCCCTGATTGGCTGAGCCAAAACCGGGTCAGTTAATTAAGTATTCATGAATTAGCAAAGGTTATGGGCCATTTTGTCATGGTATGACTTAGAATGATGGTGGATTGCAGTTCGACACGTGTGAACAATTGCCACAATACCAAGTTGGCCTTTAAAGCAGTCCATTGGTTGAAATTATGACATAATTTTTCCAGCCAACATCACTTGCTTGAAGCCAACTGAAAAAAAGTGGCACGCGATATGCAGCATGACCAATCACCTGGCAGGATTTTCTGATGTCAGACCAAAAATTATGCAAACATTTTTGTTATTTGATCAAAGTCTACAAATATGAAATCTTCTGTAAAACACTTGATTTTAGCTCATATTTTTGCAAATAATTTTTTTGACTGAAACCAAATTGATTCCACCGTTAAAGAGCATAATGGCACCAACAATCATGCAACTGCGACAATTTCCTGTCTTTCCTTGGTCCGTTGTACCAAATTTAATGGAAATGGTTTTAGTTAAATGATTTTAGTGTCCGAGAGCAGGGCCTCGGGCCCTTTGTCGTCATCAATGGGATTGTCATATCAAAAGTTGGTGTGGATCGAAAAGCATTTCACAGATGCAAGAACCACCCAAAGTTATGATGCCATTATGATGCCCAGTGTTTACACTGTTGCACAGGATGCCCTGGCTTTAATCTTATGTCTCACTGCTCTAAATAGTTAACTTTAATCCCCCAAATTCCTCCTTGCTCAGCAGACGATTTCTGAGAAGCATCTTCTTCTTCTTCCCTTTGGCCCTTCCGCCCTGAGACAAAGTGGGGTGCACCACAACCAGAGATTTATGCTTCAGCCAATTACTAAAGATAGACAGACAGATAGACACATAGACACATAGATAGACTGATAGATAGATTGATAGGTAGATTGATAGATCAATAGATAGAATGCAACTTTTAACAATTTATAGAGATGTTATAATGTAATGATCATATCCCACTGAGTTATATATAATTGCTCGAGGACACGGTGCATGCATTGCATGCTATTTTTGGCTCTGTTATGTTCATTCACAAAGTAGCTCATTCTATCAATTTTTTTTTTTGCACAAATATGAGTTAAAATCAAGTGTTATGTTTCTTTTGCCTGTGAGTCAGCATGATTGTGAGACCAGCAAATGAAGTTCCCTCTTTACACTTCATTGCAGGTGAAGTAGCTGTCACCACTGTTGGCTTCAACTTCGTAGACATTTCTTACAACACAAAGGAGACATCCCATATAACATTCAGAGTGAAAGGAGCAAGAGATAGTCACATTGGTCTCGTCTCGGACCTCAACATCAATTATGAAAATGGCAACTACTATCAAATCATCCTTGCTGGTGGGGGAAACCGAGAATGCGGCCTCAGAACCACGGCTGGTACAACACCTGTACTTTTAACACCCCAGATAACTACAGGCTTCATAAGCGACCAAGAATATCGATGGTTCTGGATCTCATGGGCCAACTACAATATTTCACTCGGAAGTGGAAAGAAAGTTGGAGAGAGTGTGATATTTTCCTATGACGCAAGAGCTACACCTATGGCAGTCAACTATGTGACGCTGGGTTCATGGCATCATGTAACCATGCACTACCTAGTTTACACTGGTATGAAGTTTCAAAGATAAATGTGTTTATTTTGGTGAACAGTGCCATGCAAAAATTATGGTTTTTGTTAAAGTATAGCTAGATTACCGCCGCTGTAACAAGTTAAAGCCCAACCCTCCCAAAAGTTGTGAATTGAGTCCAGAAGACTTCCTGTGAAATATCAGGCAAACTGAAGATGTCCTTATGCCGGTTCACCTTCTAATTTTGATTTGACACTCAAAAGAGTGGTTAGTTTGGATATTTCGGACTGTATCTTAAGAACTATTGAAGCTAGGGAGCTGCAAATACACTTAATATTTCTTGGCCTGGAATTTTACGGCAATTCGTCTGGACTCTGTTCACAACTTTTAGGAGAGATTGTCGGAGTTATTGACTTTGTTGAGATTTTGGTAAGATCTGCTGTAAATACACTGTATGAATTACAAATACCATGGAAATGTACATATCTATAAAATGTATAATCACACAAAATCCATTTTTTAAAACAGTTCAACCATTATACCCCAACGAAGCGAAGGGTTGTTACGGTGGTAAATTTTCATCAATGGTTCCGCTGGATGACAATACGGATGTGATCTTAAATGACAATGCCACATCTGCTTGCCTCAATGTAAGTAGCTTCATTGTCTGTATTTACCAATCTAGTTCCTGTCTGTGATTCTACAGACAAGCAGGGAGTACTTGTTTATGCGCTCTGATTGGTCGAAATAACAATCAAAGTGACGTCACCAATTGAAAAAAGTTTTGTGACATAACTCAGTAGGTGCCTATTAGCAGCCTAAGGTCATAAATGACCGTGGAGCCCAGATTGGTATTTACAGCAGTTTTATTATATCTGGTGCAAAAGAAGACGTTTTCAAGATGAAAGTTTCCCTTTTTTATGAGTCACAATGTGATGTTTCATGATCATAGCTTCAGTTGGAGGAGACTGATGGTTTTCAATGACCCAATTCCATGCATGAGTAAATCCACTTATTTCCTTTGTAAAATCTGCCTTTGTTTTTGACACTTGTATTACTGAGAGCTTGAAATCAAACAATGTTATACAGACAGCTTTGAGTAAATCGTTGTGTGTACTTTTAACACTAATGTTTCCGACACCTTAACCCAAAACACAATGTTGTATAAACCACCTGTAAGTATCTGTTCCAACAACCAGCTGAGAAAGATTGTTAATCTCATAACATTGCTTGCTTTCTTATAACGTTGCTTGCTTTCTCATAATGTCGCTTTCTGCATCTGAATTCTGGCAGAGTCTTTCTTGGCTTACGCCGCTCAGAAGTAGGTCAAGAAATTGGGTAGCATACACACAGAGGATGTCAGGTTACTGTGACCGTAGATATTGAAAGATTTAGTAAATTTTATGCAGACCTGCATTAATTAGATTCATATTGTAAAATATATTATACATTCTGTTTGCAGAGTGGTACCGTGGTTAAACTTGTGCTTCCTCCTCTGTGCTAAGGAGGATCTATATATCTTTTTTCCCCTCACATTTGTAGATTTCAGTGGGTACCAGCTTTCTGCCAGTGCTTTTCCATCAGAAGGATCCAGTGGTGAACATCAAGTTGCTGGTGAAGTCAGTGCCCTCTTGTGAGAATTCCAATATAGTCGTCTTCACTTCATCGATGGAGAAATGTCCGCTGGTCAGCAGTGCCATAGAAAATGGAGCATTTGCCTGTGTATATAAATGTTCGAACTTGTGTTCGAAACAAATCTCAATTGGGTTTGAGAAACCTTGGGATAGAGTACCACATTGGTTGCTGTGTGAAGTGAGCCCTGTTTAAGCTTTACTTTGGATTGTAGATGATGTTTCTGATTCTATATACACTCTTGCTCATAAATATGGACAATTGTTTAGTATTGGCAGATAAAGTGAGTCAAAATTTGGAAACACCATTTCAAGATTTGGGCTTCAAAAAAACGTTCAACAATTTTTTAAGATAGATAATTATCACAACCACTAACCCGGTTAGAAGATGCAGGATTTAACTACTTCAGGATAATATATATATATATGTTAAGCGTTCATACAATCAAGTACTGATGATCATTTTGACTCATCTACTGACTTACACTGACAAAATGAATTAACATTAAAAGCAAAGGACATGATCTCACTTACTGGACATGTGTACACTGTAAAAAACTTCAGACAAAATTGGTTTTTTAGATTCAAAATGGTTTTTTGAAAAACCAAATTTCAATGCAAAAAACCAACAATTTGGGTTTACATTGAAATTTGGTTTTTCAAACCAATTTCGTCCCGACATTTTTTAGAGTGTATTCAAGTACACTCAGCAGCAAAAGAAATGCAACATTTGATTTCACTTCATATTTTTGCAAATAAATGGTTTTGCCCAAATTCAAATTGATGGAATTGATTCTTTGGCCTTCCCGTGCTGTGTTTCTTTTTCCGTTGAGTGTATATTATGGCACGATGTGCAAGTCTTATGGGAAAAAATTAATTTTACAATTATGTACAAATTGCAGCCATAAATGTGTTTTACGTACTTTCTGGTTAATAAATAAATTTCATATCCAGGGATATGACCATATATTTAAAGAGACATTTTGTCGCATTTTGTGATCACTAATGTTTAGGCCTAAACAGTCATAAAGTCTTCTACGTCCATAAAGGATATGCAAGTTTTACAGCCTGCATGAAAAGCTGTATAAATTATGTTCAGCTAATTGATTGACAGCAAGCATATCAAAGCTAACAGAGAGATGACATGGATCCACAGCAGAGGAAAGTGCAAATGTTTCGTCTGAAAGAAATTTGTTTCCTAACTTTGATTGCATCTGATATATGCAGTGGAGGTAAGTCTGATTTAAATGCTGTATTTCACACCGGAAAAGGCGGTGAAAAAAAACCAAAGATTTATTTTTTCTTACTTTTTTGGGGTTTTTACCTATTTTCACTGTACCAGTGCATAACAGTACAGAATCTTGACAACCTCTAGACTTGTTTCTTGGGACTGGGGTGGTCCTGTACTGAAGAGGTGGTTGTATTGGACTGTTCCGGTCTAAAGCGGTCTGGTATGCTGCACTATGACAGATGCAAAATGATGCTTCAGTATCAATTTCCAATTCAATCAATGTTATTGTGTCGGAATGACATAAATGAATGTCTAAATTTACCCGCCAGAGCTCTCAATAACCAAGGAAACACAATCTGTTAAGGAAGCTTCTTATTTTGGCCTTCTCATTACAGTTCAGGATACCCAATTACACAATAAATTATATGACAAAAAGGATGACTTAAACTTCAAGATTGTCAACTATCCGTATCCTGTTGCATCTAATCCAGAAAAGCCAGCGTATACCAGTGTCTATGCCTCTGGCATCATCAGTTTGGCAAGGGCTTGTTATCATTACTGTGATTTCTTGGTGAGGAACATTTCATTATGTGGCTCTCTCCTCAGGCAGGGATATAATATAGGTTTTTATGCAAACAACTTTGCGGTGTTTACAAAAAACAGGAAACAGTGTTTATAAAATACGCAAAGTCCATCGAACATATTAAAGAAGAGATTCCTCTTCCGGTGATGGCTTGTCGTGCTCGTTTTGTGACAGTCAGGTCTCTATCCAGAAGCTCCAGTTCTTAGATTTCCATTCCAGGGTCTTGTGAGGGAGGACATGGAAGGTTGGACAGTGACACCTCCTTACACCTGACTCTGGTTTCTTTTGGTTTATTTCCTCTACCCTTTTCCAGGTCAGGTCCAAGGACCTCAACGCTATGTAATGTGCCAGACAATTTGTTACATTGTGTCTTTTCTCATGTAATTTTTTATATGTAATATAATTTTTTCCGAAAATTAAGAATGGCGTATGTTATGAAACTCCAATTACTGAAACATAATGATAATCAGCACTATGGATAATATACATCCTTGACCATAAATATGGACTACTTCAATCAGCAATCTCCATAGACATTTATGACTTCGGCATCTTCTGCTGGTTCACATGACGATCCAATTTAATCGCAACAACTTCCAATGACTGCTAATCAGGGAAGAACATGTCACCACCAAAAATATTACAGCGTTGACCTTACATAGAACTACAGTCAGTGGCGTAACTAGGAGGGGGGGGGCACACAATTCTCTGGGAGGGGGCACTCACTATACTATTTGCATATTTTAGCCAGATTTGGAAAGTTCATATGGAGGGGCAGCTGGGGGACACAGGTGCAATATGGGGAGGGGGGCACATGCCCCCCCACCCCCATAGGGACGCCACTCACTTAAGTTCAGTGAAATATTGAAATTCAAAAGGGATTTTGACCAAAATCTATTCGGTTCTTCCTTTTTGTCAATAGAAAAATCAATTGTAAATTGTCATTGGTGTTTATTTTCTTAATTTTTTTTTGTCATTCCTTTTCTTGGCGCACTTCTGTGCCATCAAAATTAAAGAATATATGCTTATTGTTGATCAGCGTATCTTGATGATTTATATCCACAACATCATGAAAAATGACAAAACATCAAGTAAGGTAAACTAGAACTGAAAAATTCTAATAACCTTCTTTCAAAATGCTATGTTCAAAGTCAGCCCAATGTTTGTATCAATTCAACACTGGTCATCCACTTTTACAATTTCTGATTGGTCTCTTTCACAAGCCGAAACAAAGGGTTGTTTTAGAAAGTTCTTGTGTAAGTTGAAATGGACAGGTATTTATGTGGCTGTGGTTAATCACCACTTTTTTGGAGAAGGAAATTTCAAAGATGAAGTGATGAGTGAAAAAAAAAGCATGATAAATTCATTTGATCACAAATCAGAAAAATAAAATCCAGTCATAACCTCTTCTTGTAGAATGAATCTAGACCTCAGTAGAAAACAGTTAAAAGTCAAACACCCCTTCCATGCCATTTATCTTTGCATTCACAGAGGAGCAATCTTTTTCGAAAAAGTGTTCGAAGTCAACTGTGCTTTTCAAAGTACCCCATTTTAAAGTAGTACTAACGTTTTTGGCATAGGTGATGATTTATTTTCAGCCAAATACCGATCAAGATTATATGCATCAGTTAGCTTCAGAAAATTTCACTGATCTCATGCATGTATTTTAATACAACAAAGCTTTTAAAACTCAACGGTAGTCAACGCGTTTAAATTATGCATTGTGCAATGCTTGCGACAGATTCACATTTCCTGTACTTCAAAAGATTTTTTGAATTTGATTCACCACAACTGTAAAGCGCTATACTGAAGCAACTAAATATATCTATAGAAAAATCTAAAAAATCATAAAATACAATCTCAGCAGCAAATCGGTTCAACTGATATATATCTATATCAACTAAATCCTAAATCGGGAAAATTCCAATTTGACGCCATTTTGCAAAATTAATCTTAATGCATGAAAAACTAAATGTTTGGAGATCTAACTAAACTGAACCAAATCAAAAGCGCAAAACTATTTCCAGGGCTGTATTTTTCTGTATTTGCTTCATATGGGCTATATAGTGTATGCATTTATTAATCAGGTATCAAAGTCGCAAAAAAATCATTCAAGTGTGACAATTTTTTGCACATCTGTGGCCAAGTTTGTCACATTTGGGTATGGCCAAGTTTATCACATTGGGTATGGCCAGTGGACTGGGGCATTAGGCACCCCACAGAGCAAATCTAATGATTTCATGTGAAAGCTTGAAGAAAATTATGGAAAAGGCCACATAATTCACTTCAATAAGTGCCACCTAACTTGTTAAAAATGTAGGTTTTTGGGAAGTCAGACCAGAGTTTTTCACACACAATGATATTCCAATGCAACAATGCAACAAAAGAAACAAGTCCTCAAGCAGCCTATACAATAGCTGTGGCATCAAAAAGTCTTACGGTCTATCAGAAAGACCTTACACAACCTCTGTAACAGCGTCACAGGTAAACATTCGCATTGTGTGTACCGGCGTGCCCTCCCTACTGTGCTATTATTCTCACAGCCTGACATCTGCCCCCTTTTAAGAAAAGACAGGAAGAGGGCACACTTTGTACTGCTAGTTGTGCAAGGTCTATTTGATGGGCCCATTAGCCTTTTTTTCCATCTTCATGCTGTTTGAGGACCTGTTTCCATAGTTGCATTGTTTCACTCGAATATTATTGTGTGTAACAAACCATGTAAGGCTTCTAAAAAATCAAAATTTTAGCAAGTCAAGTGACAGCAACTGAAGTGAATTGTATGGCCTTTTACATTATTTTCTTCATTTGAAACCAATGTATACACAAAAATAAAGCCGTAGAAATAGTTTTGCGTTTTTAATTTGGTTCAGTTCACTTGTCAGAAAGGTTGTCCCCTTAGTAAACAATGGAAGTCTGAAATTCATTGGGGCTATTGAGAGGAGTTCTAAAACAATTTTGAGTGAGCTGAAATTTTATAAATAGGAGTTAGCAACGGTCTATAGAACATATTTAGGAGTTAGCCTTAATGAATTTTAGACATTCATTTTTCTGGGACACCCTATTGTTGGAGCATGCAATGGACTCCCATCTGATGAGATGAAAATGTTTCACAACATATTTCAAAAGGAAGATATTTTAAGCTGTAAAACCAGCTCTGCATCTCTTTAACGACATCTACAATTTATGAATAAAAGACATTGTCATTTTATGGTGGTTTTCTAATGATTTAATTGATGTAACTTTTTGTTGTTTTAACAATAAAACTGACATAAAAGTGACTGAAGCTGGTTTTACAGTTCACGATGTTTTCTCAATTATATGTCCACTGGACTTGTAAACACATTGACCGGACCAAGTACACACTATAAAATAAATATTTCGTGAATGCCTCATCACACATTTGCAGAGGTGCCGTGGCTCCATGGAAAAGGTGCACGCCTATATACAGTAGTCAACTTTCGAAGTGGATCAAGAATTTACTTTGTAGAAATTCTAACACCACTGTTGTTGTTGCTGCATAGTTTTGCGTGAAGTGTTAGCGTTTTCATGGCTACATGTTTTTTGAAAACTTTGTTTTGCAGCTAAACCGTGACATCAGAGGGTATCTGTCAATGTGATTGGTCTAATCTTCAATCTGTGACATATCAGTTCAGACTGTGACATCACAGTTAATGACAAAGGAATTTAAAACTGTCAGGCAATGTTACTATTTGTGAACAACCACAACAAACAGCCTATGTCTAAGCTGAGTGTTGCACCTCATTGTTTTCCAAACAAACAATTTCAAATAATTTTTTTTCCAGTAATTGCAAAGTTTTCCTTTTAGGCTAAGTAAACTCCGCAACATTAAAAACGCACACATTTACAAAGTCTCATAACTTTTGAAGCACTCAATCTATTTTGATGTAACTTGGCAAATGTACTTATTAGCTTCTCAACTAATGATATTGAACATTTGAACAAGATCGATGTTTATTTCGAAGAACCAGACATGTTTTAGTGACATCATGTCAAATTTGGAATTTGCAAAATTGAAAAATGGAAGGGGGAGTAGAGTACAGGTGTTATCACTTTATTGTTGATCTCATATGGTCAAAACAGATGTCCAGCAAGATTTCAGCTCAAAATTTGACCAAAAAACAGGGTTATTGGCGATGCTTATGATAGAAAAGCATTGAAAATGATGTGACAAACAAATGTGAAAAACACCAACTTTGCCGAAAATCAACCAAAAACTCACAAAATCCCACAAAAAAGCGTGATTGACCACCTTGATTATTTCCACACTCAAAATATTGGGCTGTAACAGACTTCACATGATTTCGATTTTGGACAAATTTGCATTGATTGTAATTTTGGTTTTTGGACATGTTGCACTAAAAGTGGCCTAATCCAGCCGTTTCATACTCTTTCTTTATGAAATTTTTTCTAGAATCTCACAAGAGATGTCAACTGGTATCAGTGTTAAGTTTCATGAAAATATCTACATAAACAGTTAGTTTTTAAGCTGTTTTAAAACGTGTGCGTTTTTAATGTTGCTGAGTTTAGTCTGTTCGTTTCAGTTACAGTTATTTAATTATCTTTCAGCCAGGGCAAGCTGAACAACTGAAACATACATCATCCATATGTCAGTTTCCTGAAAACTGTGCTTGTAATAAACAAAATTATTCTACTAAATCCCTGACATCACAGCTTTGGAATGAAGCAAATTGCAAACTTGAAAAACACGTAGCTATGAAAACGATAATAACTTTGATATCTTAGTAATGTGCTTAAACGAGATTGTTACGCTTCAGTGACTTTGATGGTCACCATGAAAAGTCCATAGGCCCATCAATCCGGCTAAGGTCAATCCTGAATGTGCATGCCGGAAGATGGATACTCTGTACCTATGGCTTAACAAAGCAAATACTAGAACTGGATATGAAATGACAACAGAGAGTAAAGTTGCTCTTTACTTCAGTCCCAGATATTAACTGCTTTATTGAGATCAAGACTTGCCTTTTATAGGCCAGGCAAACTCAACAGCTGGCTGCATCTGCCAGCACATCAATCTCTAACAAAGCATACAATTACAACATTCACATAATAAGACAATACATAGTTTAATATACAATATCCCATGGGCAGCTGTGGGGCTTTCTGATCAGTCCTTGAACAGCTGGCTTATCCTTGAACAGTCCTTGAAGCTCAGCTTAATTATGATGCTGCTTAGCAGCAGCTTGCCCATCTGCCATGTCATCCTCTTCCTGTAATGCTATGGGCATTTCATTAGAGGGATGCTCCATGTAGTGTTCATGTGAAATACAGGTAAGATACATTTCCATAATTACAAATATATAAAAATGCTGGACATATAAACATACATAAATGGACCCCTGTTCTCTACAACCTGACACAATTGTTTGAAGCAATTTTCAAAATGACTTGTAACACACTAGTGAATACACTGTAGCAGCATCAAAATAGAGTGGTGATTTCAGAGCCTTGGTCACTCAAACAATGTCGAATTGGACAGAAGGAACCTAAACTGTGAAAATAAGTCTTCAATTGTCTACTGAATGTGATTGAAAAACAAATTTTCTCCAGTCACTTGATGAAGTATGCCCCAGCTGGTGGCTCCCCCGCTTGGGTGATATTGTTCATATCCATTGGAAAAGCCACATATTTTTGAAAACAATGAATGTGGAACATCAAATCAAAAGTTGAGCTCAATTGAGTTAACAAAACAGTGCCTGGTTTATTGCACAGAACTACAAAAGAAATGACAACCTGTTTTCAATTAAGGTCGCCATTGCTTGTTACAGACCATTTTGCACCTTGTGACAAACAATCATCGTTTTGAAGGGTAAAAATTTAGTGAAGCATGAAGTTTTGTCGGCCAAAACATTACCAAGACATCACACCAACATACTGCACTAAGATTATTTACTTTAAATATTTTTTGTGTTAATATATAAATTATATGGAAAATTTTGATCCCCTTCAAAAGTTGACTACTGTAGTAACTGAAATGTTGCAGGTTTGACTCCCAACCAATGCATAGAGGAACTAAGCAGATCCTCCATAACTCTTTGCTTCAGTTCACCCGGGTGAAAACGGCTTTAGGCACTGCAGTGATGACAATTGTAGAGTTACTAATAAGCACTGTGTGCACTGGAGACGGCTTCCTGGTTTTATATTCCCCGGGGCGTTGAGAAAGGCTCATGCTTGAACAGGCCTACCAAAGGTTTTATTGTTAAGTCTTTGTTATGAATTGCTATCCTAGTAAACACACTTGTGCCTGAGAAATTAGCATTTTGGTGTATAATTCATATCGGGGCTCGTTGGGATGCATTTTATATGGCAGATTGTAAGTGTAAAGTCAACTGAATGACCTGGGACAACACAAAATAGGTATACAGGCAACAGTGAATAGAGGCATAGTGGATTACCTTGCTCTGTGAACTAATTTGTCGCAGAGCACTGTGTTACTTATGTAGATGACCGTGCCCAGGGCAGTTTATGTTAAATGTTTAAAAGTCATTAACTATTGGCACTACAAGGTGTTAGTGCACTGTATAAAGGCTTACACACTTCTTATATGTAATATCTAGTGCACATGGAGTGTTAAAATGATTTTTTTTTTATTGATGTTGATGTCCCATTGTCCCAATGTGCCCAGGCAGGGCATATTGCCGTCATGATCATGACTAACATTTTACTTTATGGCTGCAAAAGGGTAGGTGCTGTCTGTAATCTGTTATCTGTTTTGCCTTGGATTTAAGCTCAATAGTATTGGTGATATTCACGCAAACTTCTGAGTTGCCCCAGTTCCCCCTACATATATCATCTCGGCAAAATAAAGCAATTTTCCGGAACTGCATGTACGTAATACATGAATTCCAAGATAATGGAACACAGCACGTTGACCCTGGTCCTGAAAACTTACTTCAGAAACACATGGCCTACTTAAGAAGTGATGAAGAAAATCTCGACTTTGAGATTTATCCTGAATCTGCAAATTGGTTATACATGTATGAAAAACTAGCAAGGGGTGACAATTGCAATCTGAAGACATACGAAAAAGGAAGAAATACTGATTACTCATGAACAAGTCTAAATATTTTGTGTATTTTCCATTCTAATATTGATCACAAAGTTTACACATATCAGCAATGTATAAGTTACATGAATAATGTAGAGATTATTAAAGCGTTCGTATGACGATATCATTTTATATTTGCGCACTATGCCTCTGAGCATGAATAAATGATAATAAGTACAAATAAAGTGATTTTATGGATGTGCAGTGCATTACTATTTGATTGTTTTTGGACTTATAGTATCAATACTCCTTTGACAATAAAAATTGACAAATTTGGAATATTATATCTCTCGTAAGGCAGCGACCATTGGATAATGGGGGGGCGGGGGGGCTTTGAGTTTGTTTCCAAGACGGAAAGCTATTAAGTATCTATTTAAAAAATGCTCGGAAAGAATCAACTTATTTCCCAAAAACTGGGCCCGGAATTATTTATGAAAAAAAAAAACACTCCGAGCCCCCCTTGATATATTTAATTGTAGCCCTCCAATGGTACCAGCTTCATTTAAGTTTTTTACCAAGTTTTACTAACAAATAACCACAGTGGAGAAATGGGTTAAAGTCCTATTAAGTTGGACAGGAATATTGATAAACTTCAGCCAGCTGGGTAAACCCCATTAGGCCTATCTTTGACTCTTACTAATGGCTTTACTAGTTTCCAAGTCACAACCGAGAAAAACAAATGCATAATTTATTCTCAAATTTCTCTATGAATAGGTAATATAGCTGCTGGGTTGGCAGAGAAATAGACCCGTTCATGGCACATTCACAAAGTTGCTATTCAACATTGAGATAAACCAGAATAATTAACACTCTAAAAACAAGTGTTTAAGAAACAACACTAAAATAAACACTTTTTTTTTTTTTTTAATAAACGCGTGAAAGTGTTTATGATTTTTAACACATTTAAGTGTTTTTGATTTTAAACACATTTAAGTGTCTTTGATTATAAACACAAAAACGCTTTATAGCTTGTTGTCTGCACTCAATAGGCTACCAAGTGAAGAGGTCACAGCAATGAGGCAAATGTTAATTGAAATGGCTATGCAACATAGGCCCAGGTAACCCAACAAGAGCTAGATTCAAACCCTTGACCAAGAAATAACTAATGCTACTTAATGTATTTACACCAAAAAAAATTGGATGGTATATATTTGTGCCTGCCCTCCCTCGAAAGTGCATGAGTGGTCTGTCCTCGGTTTTTTGTTTCTTTATATTTCAGGGTGAGGTAGGGAAATCACATTTGACCAATATTCTTTTCTAAGAAATTCATATTTATAAAAAAATTTGCATTTTAATGCATGGGATGATGGGATGGATTAACTATTGAAGCTTAAATTCTTTTATTTGACACTTTCAAGCCACCATTACATAAAAGCCATCACCTGGGCTGGATTTGCCTTAAAGTTCGGGATAATTTAGCCCCCTTTGAAACCCAATGAAAAATGACAAGAAAATAGATAGTTCATACACATATTTTATTCTTCAATTGAGCACTGACACGGACGGATATATTCAACCATTGTGTGTAAGTATACCATAAAACCTTGCAAAATTCTCAAAGAAATTCTACAACTGAATCATATTCCCAATCAACTGGTTTTTGGGTCCTTGGAATTCATTCCAAGACCATTGTCGTCAGCTTCATTTCCTGTGAACAGGCAAAGTTGCTGTACTCACTAAAACATTTCACAGACAAAATGACAACCCCAACAGATATGCCCTTGTGATCAAGATGGTACTTATGAATCCCTGGCTACAATATTGTATATTATCAGTGCTCAAATTTTCTTCTATTCAACATATTTCTTCTGAGCTGTCAACACTTCACACAAAAACTGGTTTCTGTATACACACCAAAAGTTGGACTGTGCTGCCCTCTTGTGCATAGTCACAATATACTGCTTTCTTATACCTAACTTGATAGATTGTTGGTAGAAAATTGAAGAGGCCCAACTTGTTGAAATAGACCAAGGACCCGATGCATGCATTGCATGCTATTTTTCATGTTGTGAATACTGCATTTGAATTCCCCCCATCTTACCCTATTGTGATGAAAAACAGAAGACCCTATGTTAGTACATTGATGTACAGTCAAAATCTTACCATGTCATCATTTTGTCTGCATTTTAATGGTATCCTGTTACTCCAAGTGATAATCCATATCATTGATTGTTATGCCATTCAAAAATGTTTTGATTCTCAATGCAATCCATTTAGGGGTTGCAGAAAAAGTGACAAGTTCGCACAGTCAAATTTCTTTTAATAGCACTTTAAATGTGTTTCTTTGAAAATGGATATGACTATTTTAGAATACAATCAAATGATTGTTTTAACATTCAAGAAGCTGTCCAAATATTACTGGATAGTCAAGGTCCTTAACACAAGAAGTGCATTGCCTCTGTAAAAGCTTCAAATATGATTGCGACAATGATTGTCCCTCGGCAATGGCATAAATCCATTTGAGAAAGCGACTGGAGTGCAAAAATTTGGAATGAGATGTTTCCAGATCGAGGAACCTTCTTCAATGTTACGTCATTCTTGTCAATGTTATCCACCTGAAAATGTATGAATCCTTGTTTACTATGAAATTTTTAGGCATAATATATCACGAATATTGACATAATATCTCATCATACATAATTTTCAGAAATTTACTGAAATGGTGAAAAAAATAGGAAGTGCAGCTATGCAGATCTTTAGGGAATCATGTATGAAGGATATGACTTGCAGTTCATCAGTGAGAAGCAGGACATGCTGTCAACTTATTTTGCAGCAGAACTGTTCAGGGATAGTGGGGACCAGACAATGGTTTTAAAATTAACCCCATATGATCAGAATAGAATAAACCAAAAATTTAATGGCCAATCTAAACAATGTCCAAGTGACACTAAAGCTTGGTAAATAGACTTATTTGAAAGTAATGGATGTATCAAAAGGAAGGCCACAGAACCAGGAGATTATAAACATACATATTATGACAGGCATGTTAACCAAATGCTAAATATTTACCTCCAAGACTTTGTGGCTTTTTCTTTCATTTTTCTCCCTTGCTTTATGTTGCAGCTGTCTTTTTGTCAGATCTTTTGGGGTCCAAATTGCTGTGGAAAGAAAAAGTTACAAAATAAAAAACAGTAACGAACAACTAAAATATCTTAAAGATATTCCGATGGATGGATGTTTGGGACTTTACGTCCTGTATTTATGCACTTGGTAGGCTAATTAGGACAGGAGTAAGACAGAGCAATGAGGTGAAGGATGATTGAAACAGCCATCCAACATAGGCCCAGATGACCTGACAAGAGCTGGATTAACCGGACCCAGCGATTGGCAGTTTAGCACGCTACCACTAGACCAACCCTCCATCTTTTAAAGATATTTGGAAAAATTAGTTAGGGCCTAAATTGGATATATAACATAAGACCTCCACTAAAATCCCTGAAAAAAAGTCTGAAGTTCCTCCAGATGCACAGCATGCCCTTATGAACAATCATATGCCCACCGCTTCCTGAACCAGTTCATCCCAAAATTTAAAAAATATAATTTTAAAAATAATATGATTGTAGTTTTGTTGGTTTGAAATTTTAACAATTACATGTGTTTATAAAGATGGTTGATTGATGTTATCAAAATAGCGTTGCCTTACTATAATGTGATATTTACCTCAGTGACTTGCTAGATACATTGTAGATGCGAACTTTATTATTTTGGTTTGCCTCAAATTGTAGCTGGATTCTTCCAAAAATATTTTACACTCGAAGATTGAGTCCAGATAACTGCTGAAAATAAAATAAGGTTGTCTCATGAGTGTCAAATAAAGTTGATACAAATTATAAACACCAATGAAAATACAGGGCACATATGGCCCAACTCCCCCTATATCTGTCCATTCCCCAGTGCACAGAGCAGAAAATATATCACATGTGTTGGAAATCTAGAAATTAGATAGACTTCAAAATGTTTACAATAGTGTACATAAATACCATTTAATCAAAATGTAGTTAAATAACTTTCTTTGCTGTTTAATAAATATCATTTAAATATACCATTTTAAGTTGTGCTTACCCGTTATAAGCTACTTCAGTGAAGACTTAAGTCACAATGCATGCCTTCCAATCTGTGTTAAGTGCAGAAAGCTGTGATTTCATGGTCGGTCGCTTGTGATGTTGTTTTAAATTGTCTACCTCCTTAAAGATTAACACTATAAGTGTTTATCCAGCAAACTTGCAAAAACTCTATGCGTTTAAATGACTTTGAAATTTTCATTTAAAAGAAATAATACACATTTTCTTGCACTTGGGAGCATTCGAACAAAGATAAAAGACACAATATGCTCCCAACTAACATTTTATGACATATTGTCATCTTATAACCAAAATTTCCTGGTTTAAATTGATCATTAATTTCTAAAACCATACATGAGAAAATATTTGATAAACACTTAAATCTGTTAATGCTGGCAGAAAGTGTTTATTTTCAAACGTGTTTATGTAATTCAACACTTAAATGTGTTTAAAACAGGCGTTTGTTTTTAGAGTTCTGCAATCACATTCACTAAGAAAGTAGACAAGGCCATCAGCATACTCAAAAACAGCCCTGGTTTCCTCCAGACAAAATTTGGTGAGTTCCTCACACTGAGTTTATGTTGACCGCTCACTGGAGCTCGCGGATTTGCGCAATTGCTATTACATGTAGGTGGCAACACATGATAGCATAGACTATATTCTGCCAAAGCAGGATGAAGCAGTGGCAATGAAACAGCAGTCAACTTGACCTTGTATAGAAAGCTGTAGGCCAATAACACGTGGAACAGCACCTCGGGTATGATTCAATGCTGAACTAGCTGTTAGATCCTAGAGATAGAGCTTGTGTGAGTTGTGTCCTCTCTGCAGGAGTAGCCCACCTTTGCATCTGAGTTGTTGTTATTGTCCAATCTTACTACTATGTAATTGCAAGGCTATGATAAAGCTGTCCAGAACATTATTTCGGAGTTTGACCTATGGCATCATCGATTGTACCAAATTTGCATATGCTCAATGCTAGGCAATGGAGTATCCAGCTTAGACATCATAGGTCCACACTGGAACTGAGAAAGTAAAACTAAAACTGTGATATATACTGACAAATGAAGTGCATCTTTTTTACTTCATTGCAGGTGAAGTGGCTGTCACTGCTACTGGTTTCAACTTCGTCTACATATCTTACAACACTAAGGAGACATCTCATATAACATTCAGAGTGAAAGGAGCAAGAGATAGTCACATTGGTCTTGTCTCGGACCTCAACATCAATTATGCAAGTGGCAACTACTATCAAGTCATCCTCGCTGGTGCTGGAAACAGAGAATGTGGCCTCAGAACCAAGGCTGGCATAAAACCTGTATTTTTAACACCGAAGATATCTACAGGCTTTATAAATGACCATGAATATCGATGGTTCTGGATCTCCTGGGCTAACTACAATATTTCACTTGGACGTGGAAAGAAAGTCGGAGAGAGTGTGATATTCTCATATGACGCAAGAGCTACACCTATGGCAGTAAACTACATTACCCTTGGCTCATACCATGAAGTAACTGTTCACTACTTAGTTTACACTGGTAGGTTATCTTGTTACCTCTTTGCTGTGTCTCAATTATAAAAATGGTGGTGTCATGTAAAAACGGTGGCTTGTGAAAAATATAACTAAAAAAAAATAGATGTCGCAAAGAATCCTGCGAAATGGTAATGCAAAACCAAAGGGAATATGGCATAGGAGTCGAAATGTGGAAAAGCCAGTTGTGGAAGTGTCCATGCAGAATGTTAAATAATATTTTGTGCATAACAATAGGTTTATAATACATTTACCTTGAGATGTTGAACAAAATGTGTTGAGTTTGAAAGATGTAATTTCATAAGCAGGACTCCAGCTGTAAATGACCAGTATCAATTTAATAGTCTCTAGAGTCACCACCTGCAAAAAAGTAAGATATACAGTGAACATACCATGTTGTCTTGTTTTGACAGTCCAACCATTGTACCCCGGAGAAGCAAAGGGTTGTTATGGCGGCAAATTTTCATCAATGGTTCCGTTGAATGACAACACGGCTGAGATCATAAATGACGACGACACATCTACTTGCCTCAATGTAGGTTGCTCCAACTTCAAACAAATTAAAACACTTATTAAGTTGTCATTGTTACTAATGTTAGCGTTGTTTTAAATTTCCATTCAGGGTGAAACAGAGATCGTCAGGTAGTGTCCATCCGATTCATAGAGAAGTGAATATATTGGCAGAATATACGAGGGGCGTTCAGAAAGTTCACGGCTTTTTTTTATATAGACACTTATTTTCAATCTAGAACAATGAATTTTTACAGGATAAAATTCAGCAGTTTTTTAATAGATTTCCAAAATTTTGGACAAATTGGACATTTTTAAGTCATTCTGTGGTTGCCATGGAAACAGAAAGTTTGTCTAGGTGGAGCAGGTAGTACGGAGATCAAGAAAATCAACGAATTACGGCTGAGAGAGACCTCACTCTGCCACTTGTATTAGTAAGATTGACAATAATTAACACAAGAAATATAATATTAGTTTCTAAATATACTTTCAAGCATACCAAATGTCTGTATTCTTACAGCGAACCAATGTGGAAACGCACTCCTGCATGCCTGATTTGGCAAGAGCGATTCAGGCACCAGAATGTGAATCCTTAACTATATCAGGACTTATGACAAAGCATGGATTCACTGGTATGAGCAAGAGACCTAAAGGAACAGTATTATCCATCCCAGTTTTTCCTTATAGATATAGCTTTACATAAGACCTGGTTTTCCATTACTTTAATCACTGGGTTCAATAGTTTCAGGCTTTGGAGGAGAAAAGGCTTTAGATGACCGAAATGCTTTCACAAAAACTTTCCCTGGAGGGCTTCAAAGAACATTTATTTTAACCCGTCAGGTGTATGAAATAATGCTTTTGTAGTACTTGCTAGTACTTTAAAAGGTAATATTATATTTTTTGTGTTAATTATTGTCAATCCTACTAATACAAGTGGCAGAGTGAGGTCTCTCTCAGTCGTAATTCATTGATTTTCTTTATCTCCGTACTACCTGCTCCACCTAGCCAAACTTTCTGTTTCCATGGCAACCACATAACAACTTAAAAATGTCCAAATTGAACAAAATTTTGGAAATATATTCCAAAACTGCTGAATTTCATCCTGTAAAAAATTCATAGCTCTAGATTGAAAATGAGTGTCCATATAAAAAAAAGCCGTGAACTTTCTGAACGCCCCTCGTATGTTCCCCGAATCATATTTTTATTGATATTCTCTTGGAAAACTTCCATGATGATTTCTGAAGTGATATTGAGTGTAAATTAAGGCAATTTTTTATTATAACATGTAATGTTACAGCCTATCCATTAGTTATGCAAAAAGAGAGGACTAGTTCACTGTGAAAGAAATGCACTTTGTGATTCATGATAGACAATGAAGTGTCATCTTCTCTACATTCAACATGGGAAACATACAATGATACAGGCTGTTCGATTAATCATGCTCAATTGAAGGCAATTTTATTCGGCATAACTGATTTTAGAGTAAAAAGGTGCAAAATCCTTTCTTTTGCCTGTCACCAACAAGCAGGATTAGTCTCCTTAAATCAAATTAACATACAAAGTATTGGTATGATAATGACAAATCATCAGTATGATGACTCATGAAGTGCCATTTTCACAGTACAATAGTCCACTCTTTTGGCATTATGAAAATGACAGACTGTAAACTATTTTCAGTAAGACACCGGGATTAACTTACTAATTTGATGTGGTCCACATACCTACATGTGTGAAAAGGATAGGGGTATGACATTCAGAGGCCATTAACTCAGAACTATTTTTGTTTATCACTTTTATATTAACCAGCATTTGCTGTAATAAGATGAATTTATCTGTTCTTCCATTTCCAGGTTTCAGTAGGCACCAGTTTTCTGCCAGTGCTTTTCCACCAGCAGAATCAAGTGGTGAAAATCAAGTTACTCATGAAGTCAGTGCCCTCTTGTGAGAATTCCAATATCGTGGTGTTCACTTCATCGATGCAGGAATGTAATCTCATCAACAGCGGTGTGGAAAATGCTGGATTTGCCTGTGTCTATAAATGTGTGAACTTGTACTCGAAACAAACCTCAATTGGGTTCGAGAAACCTTGGGATAGACCACCACACTGGTTGCTGTGTGAAGTGAGCCCTCTTACGGCCTAATCGTTCTTATCCATGTACAGTTCCAAGTTGTGAACAGATGACAGTTGAACTTTGACACATGGCTAGTTTTTTAGACTGTTTCACTGCTCATTCTGTCGGGGACTCAGGGTGGTTACTCTGTTACTACACGTAGAATGTGTAGGACTGTCTGGACACTCAGTGGACAGTCTACAATTGTTTCATCAGTTATGTGAGTGAAGAATCTTCAACATCTGCAAGATGCCTGTGGTGAATTCATCCTAAATGACTGAACATTTCAAGTGATATTGGAACTTGAATTTATAGTGTGAATTAAAAAAAACTATTTGATGCCATTTGTGAATTTGTGATTTTGTCAACATTTGTTAAAATGCTAGATCTTATTTCACACTTTTAGCTTAAATGTTTTATTTGTTAGATCTTGGCGTTTTTGCAGTATTGGAAATATTTTTTGACTGATTTGTTGATTTACTGGCAACTTATGAGTTTACTTTTTTATCTAAATTGTATTGCTTTGCTGTTTTACTGGGTATTACTGTATGTGAATATCTGACATACTGTTTGTGTACACTGTAGTAATCTATTTTCACGTCACCTTGCGTCAATGTGCAATAAATTTGGTTTGCAATTATTGAATTCAGACCTGTCATTTCTTTTCAACATCCCATTTCCCAAAATAACTGTTCACTGTCCGGTTTCACCTACCGAAAAATTTATTTGACAAGCGTAAAGTCATTTTTGAACAACAGCCAAAAAATGACTTCACCGAAATTACTAATTCATCGATACCAATTATATTTTACAAGCAACACAATTGGTGTATTTTTAAGTGAACAATGATATGAATGAATACGAATTAAAATTGTGAATACTGCGTTTTGGTTGACTCATCAGTTTGAAGGTCACATTATTAATGATGGTTCAGGAAATTCTTATATCGGTGGGCTGAAAATTGATACCCCTTCTTAAGGTTTTGGAGGATGGGCACTATAAATGTCTGTGGGTTCCCTTGAGGACTTGTAAGGCCGTTGCAACATTTTAGGCCAGATTTTTGGTAAAAATATGACTCTCTGATTGGTCGCCCTGCCAGAAGTTTGCAGTTTCAGTGAGTTTTGGAAGACTGTCATGATTTTAAGTGTTACCAAAATACATAGCAAAAAAAAAATTTTTAAGTTCCATTGAAAGTTTTGACTTTCAATTCCTATTAACATTCAGTAATTCATAGGACATGGTGGGTAACAAGGATTTATATCCTGCATTCATGTGCTTAATATAACAGGCAGGCATTTAATTGAATATTTCATATTCCTTAAGATCTATGTTAGCCTCAAGATTTTTTTTCACTAGAGTGTCAAGCGCCCCGGTGGCTGAGTGGTCTGCGAGCTGGCCTGCTAATTTTGAGGTCTTGGGTTCAAATCTGATGCATGACATTTTTTTAACTGACCAGCAAACTCGCAGGTGTGTGATTTACTGGCTTCATCTGTAAAATGTAGAAAATTTGGATTTAGGTTATTACAATGTATTTAATGACCATGTGCACTTTTTAGTTCATGCATCAATACTCACTTGGCCTGTTCAGAAACAGAACTGATAAGTCCTCATGCAAACATGCCAACTGGTGATAATCGTCTTACAAAATGAGTTAGCAAATGGGACTGATAATTTTTTCAGAGAAACCTTTATTGTAGATTTCACGGAGTGCGAAACATTCAAATCGATCATCTTCATGCTGAATTGGTGAAGTACTGAAATTTTTACACCAATTTGTTTTTGCACTCATTTAATTAGATATTTCAAGATAGCTTAATATTTGATGGGCTCATCTATTATTGATGACTAGTCCAACAAGCATAATGATAAGACATGATCACTACGATCACGTCAGCATAATGATCGCCAATTCAGCATAATGATCGCCCATTCAGTAATTATGGTGCAGTTGCTTTTTGGCAATGTTTATCCATGATCTTGTGATGGCAGTGAAACTCACAGAGTTTTTGGTTTGGAAGAACACAGCTAAATCGATATTGAATGAGATTTGCTTAGAACATGGGCCATGAAAGAAGGAGTGAATATGTCGTTCTGCTACTTCAGACTTATCTTCATATTCTGTCTTCATTTTGCGATAACTGCTATGCAAGTAAGTTGCCTAGAACTTGTAAGATGATTTTCAATAAGTTTTTCTATTATATCGCTTATTCTATTATATCACTTGATTTGGTGCTCATTGGTAGATAATGGATAATGAACACAGATACTTAGAAAGAATTTCAAAATCTCATCAAAGTATCGTTATGTCAAGCACATACAAATTTTGAATGCTCGGATCACAAAAGACCATTTCCCAAGCAAACTTAGTACAAGAAGTGGCATCTAAAATCTGTGCAGTGATGGTCTCAACATCAAGAGTTCCAAATGTAAGAAATTAGGTAAAATTGACACTGCTGCTTATCAATGACTTAATTTTGTATTTTAGTAAATGTTTATACTATGTTCATTATCCAAAGTTGTCAGAAATTTCATTATTTTCCAATAATATCTCAGCACATATTAATTGGTGGAATAGTGCTTGAGAAGCTTCATTAAATTATTAACTGAGGTTAATTTTAAAACAGGTCAACAAGGAACAAGAAATTATAACAAAATAAAGGAACATGATCTTCATTATTTAAGTATAAACTAATTAACAGTGAGCAATCAGTCTACAGTGCCGCCTGTAAGTAAGTGAAACGCATGACATTGTGCCATTGCATCAATGCTAAACATCCTCAGCCAAACTGCTTGTGGAGGCATGAATTCTCATCTGATGAAAGGGAAACAAAGTGGGTCATAAAGGCCGATGTGGAAAGCAAGTGGGATAAAAATAGCAGCCCATATTCTTCGCTGTAGTCGGAGTTAGGTATGGGTCAAAGTCTTTGATAAGTAAGTGAACCACCCTTCCCTATGTTTTAACATTGGGCCTGCGTTTCACTTACTTACCAAAGACTTTGACCCATACCTAACTCCAACTACAGCAAGGAAAATTGGCTGCTATTTTTATCCCACATGCCTCACATATCGGCCTTTATGACCCAAAATGTTTTTCTCTCATCGGATGAGAATTCATCCTTCCAGAAGCATTTTGGATAAGGATGTTTAACATTGATGCAATGGCACAATATCATGCATTTCACTTACTTACAGGCGGCACTGTACATGCCAATCATATGATTGTTTTTTATTATTATGTAATATAGACAACCTAACAAAGACTTAAATATGACAGCTTTCGGATATCTCTCCACTTTTCCATCTTTTCTGTGTCTTTATATATATCTGTCTATTTAAAGATTTAAATGGTTAAATTTCTCTCTTTCATATATACATTGACTACTGTCTCTGCGGAACTGTCAACTGTGGCCTTTCACAGTCCCTTGAAAATTAGCACTGCATGCTCCTTTAGCACCAACAGTGCAGATCTATAATTTCGTGATCACTGAATCGTGCAGATCTATATTTTCGTAGTCACCGAATCGTTTTCTTATTGATTCTTACTCAATAACCAAAGTATAGTTTATGCAATGACCAAATAATTAATAAGAAATGAATCGACTTTCAGGTGAGGTAACCATGAATACTGCTGGATTTAACTTCATCTACACATCTTACAATGTAAAAGAAGTAAAACATATAACATTCAGAGTGAAGGGGCCCTATGATGCTCATGTCGGTCTTTTTGACAGCGTCCAGTCTCAGTTTGTTGGCATACCATTTTATGAAATAGTTATAGGTGGATGGAATCAGAAAAGAAGATGCTCATTAAGGAAAATAGGTTTTAATGGACCTGCAGTGATACTGACTGAAGTGAATTCTGAAGACTACCTGAGCAATCAGGAATTCCGTCCATTTTGGCTGTCCTGGATTGACAACGTCATCTCCGTTGGGCACGGCGAAAAAGTAGGAGAGAGTGTGATATATACCTATGACGATAAAGTTGCACCCATGGCCATTAATCACTTGGGCTTCAGTTCATATCGCGGCAGTTCACACCAGTGGAAATATTATAACGGTAATTAGATTAACGGTATTTCTTCTGCAATTTTGTATCAAGTTAAATAACAAGTAGTTAAGTGATGTTTTGCCAAAGCAATGATTCACAGCAAATCGGTGACATCAAGAATATTGTGAAAACGTGATCAAGCAATTGGTACGTTTAACAAAATGCCAGTCCGAAGAACCTGACCATCAGTATATAAAACCATCACCAACTTCATTTGTCTTTTTTGTTGTTTTTTTCAAAAGTTCAACCACTGGATCTTAGTCACATTGACATTTGCCAAAATGCTGATATATCTGCAATGGTTTCCCACACTGACATCACATACAAGATTATCAATGACAATGATACTGCTACCTGTCTAAATGTAAGTAAACAAACAGTTTCATAAATTTGCATTCATGGTCATACGTTTTTACTTGAACATGATTTTATTTAAGAATTCTAACAAAGTATATCCTTTAGATTAACACACATTATATATATTATATATACTCTATCAATCTGAAAATTTGAATGAATATAACATCCCACAACATCTATAAGATTCCTCTCGTCAAGAGAGCAATTAAGCCAGAACATTAAATAACAGTTTTTTTTGTTCTAAATTTTTCTAGGTTACTGAATCTGTTCAAGTCAGCTATCTGCCACTGTTAATCCATGAGAAGTTTCCAATGACAATCAAGCTCCTCCTGAAGTCAGCGCCCCCTTGTGACAAGGCGAACATCGTGGTGTTCACTTCATCAAAGTTGGAATGTCCATTGGTAAGAAGTAGCCAAGAGGACGGAGCTGTTGCCTGTGTCTACAGTTGCAGGGACTTGTGTTCAACCAAGGTCACTGTTGGCTTCATAAAGCAATGGGACATGCCTCAAAATTGGTCTCTTTGTGAAGTAGTTCCTCTTCAGTGATATTTGGGTTCAAACAAAGACACTAAACATCCATCAAAAATTTCTCAGATGTGCATATCCACATATAAAATGGATGGACTATGCCCTAACTTTTAATAAACTGACTTTTGCAAGTGTGTGAATCCTGAGAACAGACATTTATCAGGTACCCACAAAGTTTGGAAATGTTTGGGAATATGTGAAAAACGGTTTAGGAATGTTTTCAACCATACGTTTTAGAATTAGAATTAGAATTATTTTATTTTTAGAATTAGAATTATTTTATTTTTTTATGGGCCCCTAAGGTGAATACATCCCCATACTTTTAACATATATGTATTTAAATTATAAATTATAAATTGAAATATTATTTACTTACTTGGGTAAGGTTGGTTAATTAAGATGGCGCCCGGCGTCCTGCTCCTTCCTCGATTCTCCCGCCGTAATATTGCGTCACACGGACCCACAGCCAATTACAGGGTCCGGCTCCCTGGGTCCACTGGACCGTTTCAATCCACATAAATAGGAAGGAGTCAGTTTTGGCGGCCACTCGCCTCCTCATTTCGTTCTGAACCCCGTAATCCAGTAGCTGCTTCACTCCATGGTGATAGCCATCACGATCGCTCATCTAATCAACCTCATCGATCGTTGTTTACTTGGCGCCATTTGCTTGTTATGGGCGGCCGTAAGAGCAGGAAGTGCACGGTGTGCCGTGAGCCAGCAGTTGGGCATAATGGGCCTATGGGTCAGCGCTGTCATACGCTTCTGGAGACTTTCCGTACTGGCACATCCACTCCGGGTGTTCATATTGTTGGCCTTGACAGATCAGTGCACGACGACTTTGCATCTGCCGAAGAACACGATGGCGATTTGAGGGGGGAGTTTTTCGGTCATTATGGCTCAGGGGATGGGGACGTCCGCAACGAGTCCCCGGGGGCAGATAATATCCCTTCGTTTTGCCATAGTGACTTGGTGGCGGATACTGGGGCCGGCCCGGGTGACAGTGAGCGTTGTTTTGTTTCCATGGGGACGCACCCTACCGGTGACCCCAGTATGCCTAGGCCACACGATGCGCCCCCTGGTGTTGACACACGTCGTGTCACCCAACTTAGTTCAGCTCAAAAACAGTCCCACGACGGTTTCCTGATAGGCGCTTCCCTTCCTGGGGTGCAGACTCGTTCTAGGGGGTTCCATGACCCTAACCAGCACGTTTCCCAGCCGGGAAGTCGTATCTTGCCTTCGGTGTCCGATGTTTCTCGCTCCTCGTGTCTGCCTGCGCTCCAGATACACAAAGACTCTGTCACGAATTTAACACGAGGGGTCGCTACCAGCCAGTACGCAACGAATGTGGGCGCCACCAGGCGTTTAGCAGCAGGAGGGGCTATCCCCAAGCACTCCAGTGGCCCTGAATTGAATGGAAATTATGATACCGGACTCAGTTACCACAGACAGTCCCATGTTACCCTTAGCAATCAGTTACCGTACCACAGCCCCGCCCGGGGCGCGGAGCTAGCCTTCCACGAGGCGGCGCCACATGTCACGAACGCTGAAGGAGGTGAGAGATTTCCCCCGCCGGGGGCCTATGCCAACAACCTGTACCATGACCCATCCAGGGCCGACACTTATGATCCGAGAACCAATTATGGTGACCATAGGCAGAGACCCGGCCCAGCAGGGGCGCTGTATTATGACCCAAGAGAACCTTTGGTGAGACCGCGCCCAGCAGGGGCTAGATACCTCGATGACGTAGGCAGGGGTCCTACCTGGGCCGAGTACCACGAACCGACCACCATCAGGGGCCGCCCCTTGGGCCCCTCCAGCGCTCCACGGACCGACTTCCATGATGCCTCCTCCTACCGGATGGACCATGCCAGGCGACCACCAGGACACCCCCCCGGATTCCGACAAGGGCTTCAACCAGGGCTGCGATCCAGGACGCAGGACCAGATGTACCAGGAGATGCCTAGGACTCGACATGGACACCTATCCCACCAGGACTTGATGGCCCACATCCCTCCACACATCGATGCGAGGACTGCCCACACGGCCTTGGAGGGTGAGTTTGTACACCTGGAACATTTCTTAGACTGTGATGCTAATGACTATCAGGAGGCTAGAATAGTGGATAGCAATGGCTTGCAGATCAAATCATCCCGTCCTAGACGGATGATAACTAGCTTCTACAAGTGGATGCAAGCATGGGGTTATTACGAGGTGCTGTTAACATGCCATTATGGCATCGAAATTCTATTAGAAATGGCAAAGTATAGAGCTTTCCTCATTGACCTTACTGACAAGTATAAGGTACCTTACGTACTCAATTATGACGAGCGATTCAGAGCCGCCCTGGGCAGACAACGCTCCTTCGAATTTAACTCCTTTGACCAATTGTTGTATACCATCATCTTTGATGCCAGTGCATTGCGAGCTACAACAAAATGTACAAGGTGTGGTGGAATTGACCACAATACGAGTGACTGCCCCTTTCGTAGCAGCGGGTCCGCTAAAGGGCCCTCTAACCAGCCAACCGCCGACAAGGGCAAGGGCAAGGGCAGCAAGTCAATCGACCCCACAGAGATCTGCATCAAATTTCAGGACGGAACCTGCAGATTCCAATCGTGTCCCCGTACTCACAAATGTTTTATATGTGGAGGCCCAAAAGGGGCAAAGTTCTGTACCAATTGTTCAAAAACCTCCTCAGCCAAGCCCAGCTCGGGCACCGGCTCTACTTAAGGTTGATTATTGGCGTATAATGCTGCATGCAGTGTATGATGCCGATTATGCAGACTCCGTCTATAACATGCTGATTGAGGGTGTCAGGGTTGGCCGGCCTGCAGCCACAGACTCTATTGTGTCTCCTAATTGGCCGTCAGCCATTGAGTTTAGGGACAAGGTCACCAAGCTCATTGAAAGTGATCTTAGGATGGGTCGCCTCCATGGCCCGTTCCGCGCCCCCCCCTATCAAGCCTGTATTGTCTCCCCCCTAGGGGCCTTCCTTAAGAAGGAATCTGAAAAGATAAGGTTAATTCATGATTTGTCTTATCCAGCTATTGGATCGGTCAATGCCTCCATTGACCCTGTCGAATTTTCCCTTAAGTACGCGTCCATAGACGACGCAGTAGCTTATTGTAATCAATTCGCTACCCCCCCCTACATGGCAAAACTTGACCTTCAAGATGCCTTTAAGTTTATTAGAATCCATGAAGATGATTGGCATCTCATGGGTTTTTCTTGGCTTGATAGGGCGGGGTGCAACCATTACTATTTCTCGAAGGTTTTGAGCTTCGGCTTACGGTCGGCACCTGCCCTCTTTGACATCTTTGCTTCTGCACTTCACTTATTTATGGTTCGGAATGGGGCACCCCCCACCATTGTCAGATATGTGGACGATTTTTTGGTCATAGCTCCTGATGCTCGCTCGTGTCAAGAGGCCCTTGATATCATGCTTGACACGTGCGATAAGGCGGGGTTTCCGGTGCAGCCTTCCAAGGTTACCACACCCGACACTAGGGTGAAGTTCTTAGGTGTTAACATCGACACATTAGACCGGACCCTGTCAATAGACAGGGACCAGCTGTCCGAAGTCCTTACTCTGGTGTCCCATTTCCTGCAGCAGCATTCAGTCTCCAAGAGACGTCTTCTTAGTCTGATCGGCAAGCTTGCTTTTGCAGCCCGTGTGGTTAACGGGGGCAGGGCGTTTATAGGCCGTCTCATTGGGGCTGCCAAGTCCACTAAGTACCTGCACTATAATGTCAAACTTTCAAGGGAGGTCAAAGAAGACTTGATGTGGTGGAAAGATTGTGTCGCCTCACACAACGGGGTCTCCATGCTACCTGCTCCCTGGGATGAGGTAACAGCTCTGGACGTGTTTACAGATAGTTCGGGAGTGGCCATGGGGGCTTGCTTTAATAACGACTGGTTTTCCACCCCCTTTGTTGGCTCCCTGGCGCGCGCCAATGAATACTCCATAAATTGGAGGGAGCTTTATGCTGCCCTGATGGCCTTAGCCACTTGGGCCACTAGCCTTGCAGGGCGCAATGTCACTTTTCACATTGACAACCAGTCAGTTATTGGCGCTATCAACAAGCGTTATTCCCCAGCCCCCCATATCATGGCCCTCATACGGTCGTGGTGTTTGCTTGTCATTCAGTATGACATAAATGTTAGAACCAGGTACATTCCAACACTAGAGAATACGGATGCAGATGACCTCAGTAGGCTCGCAGTCAACAGCTATTTGAGCCGAAATCCCAATGCTTCCGTTTCTCCCACCTGGCCCACCCTGTTAGATTTTTAATTGCTCACTTAATTTTACAGATCTGGATCGCTCTGTCTCGGCTCTGGTATTTCACGGTATAACAGCCAACTCCAGAGGAGCGTACGCTACGGCAGTCAAAAGGTATAAGTCTTTCTGCTGTCTCTATAACTTACCACCCCTGCCTGTAACTCAATCCAATGCCATTAGGTTTGTGGCCCATATGGCCAACCAGGGGTTAGTTGTATCCACTATAAGAGTCTACCTTTCTGGTCTGAGGTCTTGGTCAATTGATTTGGCCCTTCCAGTACCGGACATTTATTCCCCGGCCCTGTCGCAGGCCTTAAAGACTCTAGAGCGCCAGCATGTCCCAAACCAAGCCCCCCCCATTATGTTCAACCACCTGCTGGCTATAATTTCCAAAGCTCCCTTTAACAGGGATAATCTCATGTGTATTGCGGCCATGTCATTGGCCTTTTTCGCTTGTCTTCGCCCATCTGAATACCTGTCCACCAGGGGAGTCAACTCACCTCCATCCCGGGCTGATATCATCTTTAACCACTCCTTCACCGCGCTGGATTACAGGGTTCATCGGTCAAAAACCAATTCCAAAGGTTTCATTGTCCACTTAGGTTGTACAGGTTCTATTGTATGTGCGGTTTGCTTACTCAAAACCATCATTACTCATTTTCCTGCCGCTCCTTCGGCGCCTTTATTTCTCACTCCCTCTAACACTCCTCTTAACTACGCTTACTTAACTTCCAAGCTTGCCTACTTTCTTAGACTCGTGGGAGTCAACCCTGTACCCTATACCCTTCACTCTTTGCGGGCGGGCTCTGCAACCACAGCAGTTGCTGCAGGCTGTACCTGTACTGAGGGAGAGATCCAAAAGCTCGGCCGATGGGCTTCCCTCTGCTACAGGCGTTATATCAGACCGACCAGGGCGGCCCAAGCCGCCGTAGCCCCTCGCCTCGCACTTTCACTTCCTTCTGATCATTTCATCTCATGATTCATTCTCTTCTTTACTGTACATTTCTTTAACACACTAACAACTAGTACTCTGTTACTTCTAACTAACACCAGCTGGTCTTGGGCTCTATTCAGTGGGCTTCCCTCAAGGCCAGCTGGATCATCCATGTTAAATGTTTTACGTCTCGTCTGTCTCGTCTGTCAAGTCTACATGTTGTGTCGTCGGTATGATTGATTGAATGAATGTAACTGTTTTGTGTTTTCTGGGCCTGAATAAAAGGCAGTGTGTCCCAAATCTTATTTGCGTCCGAGTGCCTTTATTTGATTAATATTTACTTACTTGGGTAAGGTTGCTCCTTCCTCGATTCTCCCGCCGTAATATTGCGTCACACGGACCCACAGCCAATTACAGGGTCCGGCTCCCTGGGTCCACTGGACCGTTTCAATCCACATAAATAGGAAGGAGTCAGTTTTGGCGGCCACTCGCCTCCTCATTTCGTTTCCCGCCGGCCCCCCCTTTCGGATCAAAATTTCTTTTATCCTCTCATATTAAAAAATTTTTTCAAAAAATTTTATTTCAAAATTCAATTTTCTCAAAATTTATATGTCGATGCTCTATGCGCAGCCATTCTTTATTCCAAAATCCTTTTTCTTTCTCTAATTGTTCATTTTACATTTTTAGTTATTCCCTCTTTGAGGGGCACCTCTGTGATTTCCGTGCTAATCCATTGCTTCCAAGGCCGACACTCATCTCACCTCCTGCCTCGGGCCACACTGCAAGGATGCGACTTCACTTGGGCTCCAACGAGTCTTCCCCAGGGATCCATATCGTCCTCGCCTACAGCTTCAGCCTCGCCTTCCTTCCCTCGGGCTTCCCTCAAGGCCAGCTGGATCATCCATGTTAAATGTTTTACGTCTCGTCTGTCTCGTCTGTCAAGTCTACATGTTGTGTCGTCGGTATGATTGATTGAATGAATGTAACTGTTTTGTGTTTTCTGGGCCTGAATAAAAGGCAGTGTGTCCCAAATCTTATTTGCGTCCGAGTGCCTTTATTTGATTAAGCCCATTAATTGATTATATAAGCATGTCAATTGTGTATGAAACTATCAGAATATCATAGTACAATGTATAATAACTAAATTAATAGATTACCATTGTATTTCTTGAACAATCCAACAATAGTACAACCTTTCAAATTTATACAATAATAGTATTATCACTCAATTACGTTATACAATAAATAGCTTGTATAATATCAATTTTCAATGTTTATGTTTCATATATATGCCTATGTACAGAATAATTTGATCTAACTGTATCCATCAAAGACATACTTAAGATATCCTCGAGAAAAAAGCCTACTGTTAGTCTTATTTTTCAATGGGTTGAAGCTATTTGCAATTTGCTTGTGCAGACTGAATTTAGTCAATAAATTTATTTTAAAAAACAACAACATTCGGACAGAAGCCACGAAGTGAGAAACACAGTATGCTTACTCCATTTGGGCAAAACTCTCATTTCCACATATAAATCCAAGTCAATTGCGAATGCCTTTTTTCATCTGCTTTTGGTACAATCTCCCCACTGGGATGTAGATCAGAGGATTAACGGCTGAGTTTGCCACTCCCATATACATGGCAACAAAGTTAGCAGTAGGTCCTGCAGTGGAACCAGTGACCAGATTCCAAACACTGATGCATACAAAGTATGGAGAGGTCATTACGCAGTAGGTAAAATCCATGGCCAAAATCATGTACACAATGATATAATCTTTCTTCAAAGTCACTTTCTGCTCTTCCTGAAATAAGACAAAGATGAGGCCTGTATTGTGTTTTTATTTGTGAAAACATATTTCGGTTATAAGAATTTGATACATTCGCAGACAAAACCATAACTATTCATAAGGCCTAGTTAAAAAATAATGAAGCCACGCAGCATATTTTCTGTAGTGGTCTCAATATATGAGAATGGCTGTATGTGAACACTTAATGGTACACCATTGCTTTAAGTATATTCTTGTACAAATTTCCTGAAAATTTCACGACATTCAGTCTCATAGTTATTGAGATAGGGTTGAATTGCTTTGAAAAACAGGCATTTTTTCACTAATAAAACGTGACATAACATTTTTGACCACTTGAATTCTTTCAGTTTTACAAATTGGACTTATTCTAAGGCAGTTTGCCAACATTTTTTGGAATCTCTACATCCTCAGGCTTCATCAATCCATCAAATCGAGTATTCATATTTGTCTGTGATGACATTATTGAGTTATTTGGATTTAAAGGTTGACTTCCAAAAATTCAGTCAAATTTGAAGCTTACTGATCTAGGATGCTCTAGGGTCCCTTTGACATGTGTCAGTTGAATCTTTTGGCCCTTGAGACCTAGTCTTATATCTGCTTACCCATTTTGGAGCTTCTTATGTTTGTGGAAAATTTAGTTCACTAAAAAATTCCAATGAATAGCAGGGTAGGTGAATCCGTCGCAAGCGTAACGCCCAGAATACTTTGTAGTGCCACAGAGCAATAAAAGCTCCGTTTTAAATCTGGTTTGACTTGTAATAAACTGAACCAAATAAAAAACGCAAAACTATTCCCAGGGTTGTATTTTTCTGCATAAGCTTCAGATGGGCTGTTGAGTGTATGCATAATTTAGGGTGCATCAGTTGCCCCCAACCTTTTCCAATTTTGATGTCTATGTGAAATGTTAGGAGGTTGGATGTCCTGAGCATGCACACCAAATTTCAGGTTGATATTCCTATGGGAACAGCCACCTCCGTGGCACTACTTATTTCAATGATATTTCAATGAAACTGAACAGCAATATTTTGTAAAAATGTCATAACTCAAGAACCGATGGTCCAAAAGACTTGATATTAGGCTCAAAATGTGCGGAATAAATGAGTTTATATTCATTACAATTGCAACTTTGACCCTGGGACCAATAGTTTCAGAGCCAGGTTGGAAAAACTGACTTTTTATTGAATAAGTCCACTTTTGTGATGATGCAGAAGTCGGACTGAACAAGATATATTACCACAATGAGCACTATGGAATACATGTAACCTCTGAGAAGGATCTGAGGTGGAAATAATGCAAGCAGGTCCATTGTAGACTTGGTAGGGCCCAAGTTTCCATAAATACCCATTTCTATCGAATTTCCCAGTAAAATTTTGTTTTTGTCAAATAAAAGAAAAACGGTTAGAGATAGGGGAAAAGTTTTTATTGGAGTGAATATAAATATGGACATTCTGCACATTTAGAGCCCAATACCAAGTCTCTAGGGCAAGCGGTTCCTGAGATATTGCGATTTTTTAGGATACTCCGATTTTATATAAACATGGGCCTGGAGGTGGCTGTTCCAATCAGAATTTTGAGCTGAAATTTTTTTTCCATGTTTCTATTGTCCAGCCTCCAAACATATCACATAGACATCAAAATATGAAAAGGTCAGGGGCAAATGATGCACCCTAATGCATATGTGCAATCATTTATCAAAGGACTTGGTTCCATAAAATCACACAAGTTTGACCCTTTTTTGACTGTCGGTCGCCACGTTTATCACATTGGGGTATGGCCAGTTGACCAGGGTATCAGCCGACCCATCAAGAAAATCTAATGATTTCATGTTAAAGCTTGAAGATAATGATGCAAAATGCCACAAAATTCACTTCAGCTGGTGCCACCTAACTTGTTAAAAATTAAGTTTTTTGAGTAGTCAGGTCAGAGTTTGTCACACTCAATGATATTCCAATGCAAAAATGCATCTATTGAAACAAGTCCTCAAGCAGCCTGAACAATAGCTGTGGAAAGAAAAAGGCTTAGGATCTGTCCAAAAGACCTCACACAACTGTTTAAAAGCTGAAGAGGTAAACTTCAGTATTTTTTGTGCCATCCTTGAGCTATTGTCCCAACCACTCATCTGTCCCCAAAAGAAACGCACGAGGAGGCACACATGTTACTGAAGTTTGTCCTACGGCTGCTACTCAGGTTGTGTTAGGTCTTTTTGATAGACCATAATGCATTTTTAATCTTTTGCATTTGTACAGGACACGTGAGGACCTGCTTCCATGGTTGCATTGTCTCACTGGAATATCATTGTGTGTGACAAACCCTCACATGACTTCTCAAAAAATAAAATTTTTTACAAGTTATGTGGCATTGATTGAAGTTAATTGTGTGGCCTTTTGCATCATTTTCTTCAAGCTTTACCATGAAATCATTAGATTTGCCCTATAGGGTGCCTGATACCCCTGTCCACTGGCCACACCCCAATGTGATAAACCTGGCAACAGCTTTGCAAACAAAGGTCAGATTTGAGTGATTTTATGGAACTGAGTCCTTTGACACCTGATTGTACATATGCATAAACTGAACTGCCCAACTGAATCATATTCAGAAAAATAAAGCCCTGGAAATAGTTTTACGTTTTTTATTTGGTTCAGTTTATTGCAAAATCTGTGTAGTTTTGAGAAACAATCAAGTTATCCAGGTCCGCAGCTGGATTCTGGTGGCAAAATACAAAGATTTCTTAAATGGGGCTTTGTCGCAAGCGTAACGCTAAGGAAAATATTGATCTTATTTTCATGGTTTTCTTGTAAGGAGTAAAGTAATCATTCTAGTCTTACTTTTAGTGATAATCAACACAAAGTGTCAGTAGTTGGAGTATGTTTCAATGTTCAATTATCAACTTTTTGCTCGTTGTGAAGTTTTCCTCAAAATTTGGGGCCAATTTGTTGAAAAAGGCAACAACCAATACAAAATTCACTTTAATTTTGTAATTACTCTTACGCTTCATCCAGTTATTACTGATAATGCGTTTGAAATCGATTTGGGTCAAAACCAGAACACTTTTTTGACTTTTGTGTCACATCATTACACAAAATTGACTTTTTGTATGGAAAAATAGGCTAAAAAACACGCTTCTATCATCATTTACTCTGTACGTATTCACTTAGTTTGGCACTTATTAGGTACCAACTCGAAGCCCACATACAAACGCACAACACAGGACAGGTGAAATCATTTTTGAGGAAAATATGTACATCTGGGGATAAAATATGTAAGTTTTTTTAAGTATTGCAACAAAATTTAAAAAAACACTGTTTTCCTCATAAAATATTTGGTGAATTTGGACGAAAACAGCCATGGAGACTTAAAAGTATGTGAGTTTTGTAATCCGACAAAAAAATTAGATTTAATTTGAAGATAATTTACCATTTAATCTTCTTTTATTTCACTGCCATGGAAATAAAAATGAATACAATTTGGTAATATTTGGCTTTTATCAGTCATTTCCACAAACCACAGCAAAATGGTAAATACAGTTTCTAGAACTTAGAAATGTTTGCTACAATGTTATATGGTCATTTGATACATATTAACATTTTAAAATTTTGATGGTCATGTCACACTTTGGCTTCATTATTTTTGAACTAGGCCATAATGTACATCTTCAAAGTGTTGATGCGTTTCACAATCTATGAAAAGAGAATTCCTGTGTAATTACTCATGTTGAATATGGTAAGATAACAGCCACTGTAAAGTTATTTTGCTGCTGTGGCACTTTAATAAATAGTCAACTATTACCTGCAATTCTCTGTGGTTTTTCAAATGTTTTTCAATTATTCCGTGCATGCCAGCGACAGAACCAATGCATATGAAAAAAGGTAAAGCCTGGAGAAATACCATGCGGAGTACTATTGCTGTCAAACTCGAAGTCGTTTTTGCAGAGACGTAAACAAAGCATACAAATGTATTTTCTATGTATTGAACTTGAAGGTATCCTTGTTTATTGGCTAGACCATAAATTACCAAACAGCAAATCCACATTGCAACCAAGACAACCACAGTCTTTTTTGGCGTCATCCACGCTTTGTAGTGAAAGGGGTATTTGAGAGACAAAAATTTATCCACGTTCAAAAAACACAAGCCCAAATGCCCTCATAATTGCAGTAAGAGGAAGAATAAATCCATCGATCGGGCAGAAATCACGAAGAAACAAGTTTGCATCACTCAAGTAAATGATGCGCCCAATTAAGGTAGAGAGGCCAAAAAATACATCCGTGACAGCCAAGTTCAACATGGAATACCTTGTTGCAGTATTTATTTTGCCGTGATGAGGCAATGTGTAGAGTACCATTACATTCAGAATAATTGCTCCCAAACTGACAACAAATATGATAGTGATCTGAAATGCATTTGGAACATCAGGTTCACCATAGTCATCAGTGTTGTTTGGGTTCATCATTGTGCCGTTCATAGTGGTATTGGTTGAGACAGACATTGTTAATTATATGTTTGTTTTTGCAATTACATAATTTATGTATTGTTCAATTGAGACTGTCCCTATTAAGCTTGTGTGTGTGAAAATACCTTTAAAATATATTCTCCAAGTCTTCTGAAATGTCTTTTAATTCAGAGGCAAATCTAATCCCTGTGGCTGCTATACTATATACTATGGAGTGAGCATTGTACTAGAACGTTTCCTTGTTTGATAAGGTATAAATTTCTTATGAGAACATTCATTTCCTCATGCTGTCCGAGCCTTTTAGAAAAGTTAACACTCTAATACCATCAATTGAATGATTAAAATTATTTCACTGATAAGTGTTGTGAATTATATATAGTTATTTAAGCATTTCCATGTGATAAACTATAATTCAGAATGAAATTATAGAATTTCGTTATTGCTACTGTCTATTCAACTGGAATTGAATAATCAGGATGACACTTGACTATAGGAGATCACAATCAGCTGCATCATTCCTGCGAATCAGTGGCAACCAGTGCTTGCGAAAAATGGTCAGACAGACTACTGGCCGTTTTGAAAATATCTAACCAGACTCAAGCCTAGGTTGGTTACCTTTTTAAAATCCGGCAGGTCATTCCTACAATTAAATAGTCTGAACAGTTACTGCTCTTCTCTACTGAATGGCAAAAATTAAAAACTTAACAAACTCAGAAGTTACTTGCAATATTGTAGAGCCTATTTTTTGGACTAAATAATTATCTATGGAAGTAGACATAATAATAATGGACACAAAATTGCATATTTTACAATATTCAATTAAATAATATGCCAACCATCAGCAAAAATAACAGATACATTGCATGTTAGATATTTTAGTCCGACAAAACATACATTTGTCATATGACCGTCTAGTATGTGTCTGACAAAATGTCCGACCAGAGTCAATCGACTTTTTTTAAAACCAATGGCAAGGGCCCAAAGATCGAGACATATCAAAATCAATTTTTGAATTTGTGTGTGCGGTTGTATAATCTGAACTAGGGTTAGATCCTAGGTTTGGTTGGTTTTTGTACCGGGATCTAAATCTATAGCACTTTATAGTCGATTATTGGAATGTTAATGCAGTTAGGAAGGCTATAACAAATGGTTCCAAACAAATTTTCAAAATGTTTTTAACAATCACAAAACAATTCAATTTGCTTAATGGTTTTCTGTAGATTCCACAACGTGCCAAAGTTAGCTTGTCCGGTGACTAGTAAATTTGGACATCCATTATTGTCCTAATGAGGGATAATTTTTTTTTTCAGGGCAAAAAGCTGCATATATCTGTAGATTATTTTATTGATATTTATTCTTTAGTTCACAGACTAACTGTCTGCCAAAGATATTTCTGACAACCAAGTTCAACATGATAGTCAAAATTACAAAAATCATCCACATTTTTTATTCCTTGAATTTCCGCCATGGTTTGGCACTGTTTGCCAGGCAAATTTATGTAGCCACTTTAAATGCCTTTAGTTTCAATCTTGTCTAAAAAAAACCCTACCATATATATTACTCCTCATTTAGACTACGGAAATGGGCTGTTGTATGGCACTGCTACCCGATTGTTAAATAAACTTCAGGTTGCTCAAAACTCAGCAGTGCGATTAATTGAGAGGTTGAAAAAACACGAAAGTGTCAGGCAGAGTAGGAAACAACTGCACTGGTTACCAATCACAGCAAGAATTCAGTACAAATTGATGACAACTACATGGAAGGCAATGAACAATCAGGCACCACAATACATCAAAGAACTTGTTCAAGTCAAATCTCAACAAGAACATAACCTGAGAAGCAACCACAAACTGCTGTTAGCAGAACCTGCTCCATGCAACAAAAATAAATTTGAAGATCGAGCATTTTCCTATGCTGCACCAAAGCTCTGGAACACTTTGCCTGAAAAAGTGAGGACTGCACAAACATTAGAAAGTTTCAAGAAGAATCTGAAAACTCATTTGTTCCAGAATTCCTACAATTGATTTGATCTGAAAAAGCGCTGATGAGCAGTTTACTGAAATTAGCGCTATATAAATCCATATTATTATTATATTATTATTATTATTATTGTACATTTCTAATATTATCTTGAGGGACTTTCACCTAACCTGGGCTTCTTACCTATCACATCTTACACCAAAAAAGCAGGGTATCACTTCAATGAGTGTCATATAGAGTTCTTTAACAATGTTAAAGCGGAAAATTTGTTCACGAATTAATGCATATTTGAAATCAACAATGAAATATTCTGGTTTTACAAATAATAGGTGTCCGTGATGTGAACCAAAAAATATTTAAAAACTGATTTGACCCATTGAACAATTTTACACAAAGCTGATTACCTCCTGTAGGACTGCCTTATTTAAACACTCCAATGACTCCAAATGGACTCATATTTAATTAAAGACCCTTTGTTTAAGATGTTCAATTCCTAGAAATACAGAGCTGCAATGCACGAAGATCCCACGCACTTGAAGGTACTAGATAATATTATAAGAGAAGATGAAACGTGGCTCCAAGAATTCTCATTTCGTACAATAGCTGCTTTCTGTTACGTTTTCCCGCTCTGTAATCGGATAAATAGATAGACACTAGGTGACGTTACCTTAGCAACCTGTAACAGAATGATGACAGCATGATCTGTGATGCCACAGAACAACATGTCCAGAATACTTTGCAGCAGGAAAAAACCTTTCACAAAATCACACTTCTGTATGGCATTGCATCTCCCACGTGGTGCAATGTTGCACGCATGATTAGATTTTATTTGAATTTTTTAATCATCTTGTTGTTTCACACCCTCATCCATTTCTCTTACAAATATAAACACATTAAAAAAATTTGGCCATTATACGCTAGGGTGGAGTGAAAAATGAAAAATGTCAAAAATTAAAAAAACAGCAGGTCTAGATGCTTGTCAATTGGTCCAAAACTCACATTTTCAGTGATTTTTGGGAGCTGCAGTAAAAATTGATGGTGCACTTCAAGATTAAAGAAAGCACTGAAAATGTATTTTTGCCAAAGTCGCGGTTACGCATATCTTAAAGGATATGGAATACACAACAAAATAGGTTGCATATTTGGAATCATTGAATAATTCCCCACAAAATGAGTACCAACATGATATACTTATATTCAGTTTCAGGCTAGTCCAAACCACTCAAATTAACCTGAAATCGTCATAAATTGTTACCACTCATAAAATGACTCAAAATTCGACTCCTCTACCACAAAATACCATTACCCATTGCCAGATACTCCCTTTTGTTGTTTTCACTAGTGCTTATAGTAACAAAATATGTTAAACTTATTTCCATTGCCACTTGTTCTTTTTATACATGTATTAGTTTATAACATAAACGTACATATATACATGTAGTTAAAAATCATTCTGGTTAGGGTCCATGATGACATTTGTATTATAGTTCATGCTTATGTTTTACCATTGTGTATTTTTATATGATTATGTGCTTTTAGAAAATGGATCCCATAGTGTTAATACAGCACAGTATACTTAACATGCTTAACAAAGATGACAAATGAATTTGCTGATCATATCTGTAAAGTACTCAGTTGGAATATCTTTTAAAATGTACAACTTCTGAAGTCACACAGATTTAACAAAAAGTGGTTAAGAACTGGTAGTTTCAAATGTTCCCTGCAATGGGTATTTAACCAAAAAGAGAATAATTGATATTCTATTTTACCCTCATGGGGATTATACACAAAATTGTCTCAATTGCATGGCCAATTTGAACATTCCATTTTCTCACCAACTTATATGTGTGACTGTGTCTAATGCATCCTGATATCTCTTAGAGCATCAAAGCTTTACTGATTCAACAATTTATTGAATGGTTGTTACATGAAATATATTTGAAACAAGTAAATATTATGACGGTAATCTCTTTAATTGGACTTATCACTTAGAATAGAATAGAATAGAATTTTATTGGCAAACAAAATACAATTACACTTCAACATAACAAATAGCACAATTAAAATACCAATAGAAAATAGGAACTGACACAATGAATGTGTATTTGTTCCCTAGCAATTTCACAATATAATTTCTTAATCTTTAAGTAACAATGAATGAATATCTATAGGAAATAAAAATCAATAATAATACTGATAAATTAAAAACATTGATAAGTACTAGCATTTACAAAAGTGGTAATGACTATAACCTTAATAATAGTTAAGAATTACAGAATTACAAAGGATATTCTAGATAGAGATTACAAATTCCTAAAAATAATAGTTATTTTCTTTTTAAATGTAAATTTACTACAATTTAAATCAATGACGTTTACAACAGAATTCCAAATTTCTGCACCTTTAAATCTAACATGTATTTTAACAATTTCTAATCTGCAAAATGGCAATCGAAAGTTATTCATATTTCTTGTTCTATAATTATGAAAATCAGCTTGATAATTAAACATATCTGAAAATATTCTTGGTAATTCACCTTTTACAAACTTATACATAAACATCATAATTGAAACTTTATACAATTTAGGTAATTGTAAAATTTTAAGTTCATTAAATATACTATTCGAGGGTGTTCTTCGACTAACACCTTTAATTATACGAACCACCCGTTTTTGCAAAACTAATAGCGAATTAATATAATTAGCATAAGTATTTCCCCATATTTCAATACCATAATTAAGATAAGGGTGGAAAAAACTATAGTATAAAGTAAGTAATGTATTATGATTTAAGTATTTTTTTGCTTTACAAATTATTCCAATAGATTTTGACAATTTAGATTTAATATAATTTATATGTTCTTGCCAATTTAACTTATGATCAATTATAACACCAAGAAATTTTGAGCTAAAAACACGAGAAACTTCACAACCATCAATCTGTAAATTACCAGTTATATTAACTGATTTACGACCTGATACAAACATATAATGAGTTTTGGTAACATTCAAAGTCAACTTATTCACAATCAACCATTTACTTAATTTGCATAGTTCAATGTTCATTTTTTCCAAAAGTTCATTTTCATCTTTCCCAGACAGGAACAAGTTAGTATCATCTGCGAACATTAAGACAAATAAATCAGTTACATTAGGTAAATCATTAACATATAACAAGAAAAGCAAAGGGCCTAAAATAGATCCCTGCTATTGTACAATTTAAAAGCTTCCAGTTCCATCAGTAATGATATGAATTCAGTTCCTCCATCATTGCAGCCAACATCTTGTCACAATCTCAAAATTTGAATTAGTTAAATTAAAGTAAAAAATTTGTTGAAGGAGAGTCTTGAAACTGACACGGCAAAGGCTAGTGAATAATGGTTTGTCAGAGAATACAATGTATATTTTTACTTTCCGATATGTACAAATTGTACATACTATATTGCTCATTGTGTTACAAAACATTACATGATTCACCTAATTTTCAATATACTCCAAATCTATCTACACTTTGATATCTTACTAATTATTTGAACAACATGATATCACTCATCTGATTGAATTACAAAATTTAGGGTAGATAACATATTGAGTGAAACCTCTGTTTTTGACCTATCATATTATTGAAACAAGAGGTCAATATGACTGTGCCTCTCTCCCCAAATGATTACTTTGGGGTCAAACTTGAAAGTTTTTGCACATCTAGAATTGAAGTTTAGAGTCTATAGAAGCTATCTTGAAAGTTTCAAGCTTTTGTCTTTAAATGGACAATCCTTTTGGCTGTTTGTCCGAGCGGAGCATTTTTATGCAGTTCTTACAGCACTTGCTGACCACTGCTAATATAAGTAGGTATGGCATGTTGGTACTCATTTTGAAGGAAATTTTATTCTGAATTCATATATATAACTTTCATGGCTGTACCTTCAACCTAGGCTAAAATACAGCTAACCGCGGATTTACCGAAACCCACTTTTATGGCATATCTTTGATCCTGAAGTGCACCGTCAATTTTCACTACAGCTCGAAAATAAAAATGGAATTGCCAGTTTGGTGCCAATTGCCAAGTATCTAGACCTGCTGTTTTTTTAATTTCAATTTTCACTCCACCCTATTATACGCGTCAGCAATAGTGATGTCATTTTTAAAAATAACGTGCAAGCACTTTAAGAGATGCTTGTATCTATAGAATGCTGTAGAGCTAATTTCCCAGCTTTAGCTATATAACTTGTGCTTCGAATAATGTTTGAAATGACTCCCTGCTTTTCAGTTCATCCTCCATGTGCACTCCTGGGTGATGCGCGATTTGACCAAAGTCGTATATTATCCACAAAGGAAAATGTGGCAATCAGAGCTTTTTGAAAAGTTTTCAATTCAAACAATTTTGAGCAGAATTTATTTCTCAAAGCATCCAGATCATAAATGAAATATATATTATCATTACAATTTATAGGTGAGGTAACCATCAATACTGCCGGATTTAACTTCATCTACACGCCTTACAATGTAAAGGAAGTAAAACATATAACATTCATAGTAAAGGGACCCTATGATGCTCATATCGGTCTTTTTGACAGCGTCCAGACTCAGTTTGTTGGCATCCCATTTTATGAAATAGTTATAGGAGGTTGGGATCAGAAAAGACGTTGCTCATTAAGGAAAATAGGTTTTAACGGTCCTGCAGTGATGCTGACTGAAGTGAATTCTGAAGAGAAGATTACCTGAGTGACCAAGAATTTTGTCCATTTTGGCTCTCCTGGACTGACAACTTCATCTCAGTTGGACAAGGGGAAAAAGTGGCAGAGAGTGTGATATTCACCTATGACGATAAAGCTGCAACCCTGCCCATTAACCACCTTGGCTTCAGTTCATATTGCGGCAGTTCATGCCAGTGGAAATATTACAACGGTAATTTGATTATTGGTATTTCTTCTGCAATTTTATATCAGGTTCCATAACATGTAGTTACTTGCTGTTTTGTTGGTTTTTTTGTTTCAAAAGCACAACCACTGGACCTTAGTAACATTGACTTTTGCCATAATGCTGATATATCTGCAATAGTTTCCCACACTGACATCACATACAAGAGTATCAATGACAATGATACTGCTACCTGCCTAAATGTAAGTAGACAAACCATTTCATAAATCTGCATTCATGGTCATACGTTATTAATCCAATCTGAATTTATCTAAGAACTTCAAGGAAGTATATCCAATAGATTAACACACACAACATTATCAATCTGAAAATTTGTATGAATTTAACATCCCACAAAAAGCTATAAGATGCCCAAGCATTCAATGAACAGTTATTTTTGTTCTAAATTTTTCTAGCTTACAACATCTGCTCAAGTCAGTTATCTGCCACTTCTCATCCATGAGAAGTTTCCAGTGCAAATCAAGCTCCTCCTGAAGTCAGCGCCCTCTTGTGAAAAGGCGAACATGGTGGTGTTCACTTCATCGAAGTTGGAATGTACATTGGTAAGAAGTAGCGAGGAGGATGGAGCTGTTGTCTGCATCTACAGTTGCAGGGACTTGGTCTCCGCTAAGGTCACTCTTGGTTTTATAAAGCACTTGAAAGGGCCTCAAAATTGGTCTCTTGGTTCCTCTTCAGTGATATTTGGATGCATCAATATTTCAACCAAGATACTCATGAAACATTTGTTAGATATGCATTTCAACAAATGAAATGGATGTAATAAACACAAACCTTTACCCAACTGACTTCTGCATTAATGTGTGTATAAAGAACAGACGTTTATCAGAGGCACAATTTTTGGAAATATTTGGTAATATATGAAATACGGCTCAGCTGCGTTTTTGGTATGTTGTAGATGTCTGCAGATTGAATTCAAATATGTGGTAATTTGATTTTTTTTTAAAACATGCAAACAGAAGTTGGAAGTGAGAAACACTATAATAATATTATGTTTACTCCATCAGGGCACAACTCTCATTTCTGCATACAAATCTAAGTCACTTGCAAAAGATTTTTTTTTTCACTGCTGCTTGCAGTACAATCTTATAATAGGGATGTAGATCAGAGGATTGACGGCTGAGTTTGCCACTCCCATATACATGGCAACAAAGTTAGCAGTAGGTCCTGCAGTGGAACCAGTGACCAGATTCCAAACACTGATGCATACAAAGTATGGAGAGGTCATTACGCAGTAGGTAAAATCCATGGCCAAAATCATGTACACAATGATATAATCTTTCTTCAAAGTGGATTTCTTCTTCCTCTGAAATGAATTATTTTAATTTCATTTTTATAAATGAGTATTTTTGTAAAAGGCTACCAATAGTAATAGTGAAGGCATTTTAGTGACCTCACACAAAGCATAAAATCAGAAGTAGTAAGCATTACAGCGAAACACTTTGATATAGAATTAGAGTGGACTGTGGCACTGTGAAAATGGCACTTCGTGACTCATGATAGCCGATGAAGTGTCATCTTCTCTGCTTTCAACAAGGGAAACATAGAGGCTGTTTGATTAGTCATGATCAAGAGAAAGCCATTTGACTTCTCATAACGGATTTTAGAGTGAAAATTAGATGCATAATCCTTTCGTTTGGCTGTCAGTGACAGCCTGTCACCAACAAGTGGGATAAGTCTCCTTCAATCAAATTAACATTGAAAGTATTGGGTTTGATCATGACAAATCATCAGCATGGTGACAAAAAAAGTGCCATTTTCACAGTGCCACAGTCCACTCTAATTCTAAATCAAAGTGTTTGGCTGTAATTCAGATGTGGTTGAGTATACTATGACGCCATTTGTGGCATTTATCTTAATCAATTTAGGTGTTTCATTACCAAAACATCCATACTAGCTTGCTTAATGAAGTGAAATTTAAAATATTATGTTACCCCATTGGATTTTGTTTTTAAGAAAGGACAATATTTTAACTACCTGCAATTCTGTGTGGTTTTTCATTTGAGCTTTCAAGATGCCAAACACACCAATCACTGAACCAATGCATATAAGGAAGGGCAGAGCGTGGAGGAGTACCATCCGGAGACCTATTGCTGTTACGCTTGAACCAGTTTTGGCAGTGATATAAACAAAGCATATATATGTGTTTTCAATGTAACGCACTCTCATATATTGTCGTTCCAGGGCGAAACCATACATGTGTATAGCCAAGCAGGAAATCCAGATTCCAACCAGAATGACCACCATCTTTCTTTTTGTCATCCATGCTTTGTAGTGAAAGGGGTATTTGAGAGATAAGAATTTATCCAGGTTCAAAAATCCGAGCCCAAATATCCTCATTACTGCAGTAATGCAAAGCAAAAATCCATCAATCACACATAAATCACGAAGAAACAGATTGGCATCAATCAAATAAATGATCCGACCGGTGAGGACAGACAGGCCAAACAATACGTGAGTGATTGCCAAATTGAACATGGCATATCTTGTGGAAGTATTAATTTTGCTTTGAAGATGAGGCAGTTTGTAAAGCACCACGAAATTCAATATTACTGCTCCTAAACTGACAACAAATATGATTGTCATCAGAAATGCACTTGGAACAGGTTCTTCATATCTGTCAGTGATGTTCGTAGTAATATTTGCGTAGAGAGCTGTCGAGCCAGACATTGTGGTGAAGAAAACTTTCAGATAAAACTTATTATTTAATCATAAAGTATCCCGGGTCTGTTGTTTACTGTTTATATGATATGTATGATAATGATAGCCCTCTAGTTTTTGTAGATACCTTTATTTCAAAGGTATTTTGAGCCTTTATATAATGTGATATCCAATAAGTAATCTGCTGTGGATGATTCCTTGAACTGCTATGCAAGAATACTGATTTCCTTTTTGGTTGTCGGAGCTTATCAAAAAATATTTGTTTCTAATACCATTAGTTCACTCTCTAGAGTAAATTAATTTTGATCATAGGTAATGATTGAGTTTACAATTTCCTTATTGATCAATTGGCATAGAGAGTGTTACACGTAAACAGCAGTTTATCCAAATGTGGGAAACATCCTGGTCCGTGGATCGACATTTCCAGAATATCGATGGTGAAAGTGCAAAACCTTGTATGTTAAAACTTTGTTATTTTTAGATTTTGGGAATGACTATTTCAATATCCAATACATGTTGTCAATTGGTCACCTTGCCAGTTTGCTATTTTTGGAAGCTGTAACAGACTGATTTCACCAAACCTTGCATGTTGATTTGTTCCAAAAGTTGAAAGTGCGAAACCTTGTAACTCAAATCAGTACTTTGAAGCGCATATTTTTTGATATTTCAACTTCTTTTGAAAAACGATAATTGTGGTACTTTTTTATGGCTCACAGCAAATTTCCTTATTAAAATTTTTTTTACCTCCTTAAATAGTCCTTATATAACTTACGGTGATGTAGGCTATTGAAAAAGAGCATGCATGTAAATTCAAAAAATGTTCCTCATTCTTGCTATTGTAGCCACTAATTAAAATTAGCTGTTGTTATTTATCATTGTCGAATTATAAGTTTTACTGCAATACTTATAGATTGGAAGTTCATTCAATGCTGCAAGTTGCCTTAAAATGTAATAAATGATCAAGTTACAACGTTTTGCACTTTCACTAACTTGCAAGTATAGGTTAAAGTGCAAAACCTTGTAACTCGAAATTTTCAATCATATCTTCATGCATGGTTACACCAATGCAAGGGATAAGCGACCTCTGACAAAATAGTTATGCTAAAACGGGGTGTCACTTTTTACAAATCAAGTTGAGCGTACCCGCATATTAATAAACATTACCATAAAAAAGATTGGTGATAGTTTTTTTTCTATTTCTGAAAAACAGCTTTTTTTTTACTTAAGAGGTTTTGCACTTTCACAGTCGATATGTCTGAATATATTCACCGATCAGTGAAACAAAGGCAATTAACAGTTCATTTTTGCTACAATTTTGGATACATGAATTTTTAAGCTGTAATTAGTATTATATATAGATACATATTAATTTCATAGTCAAAAAGTGTCATTGTACCAAAAATCATTAAAGTGTGATTTCTTTCCGTTTAACTTCGGCATTTTATCACTTTCAAGAAAAACATGAAAAAAATTAAGACTCTTTCAGGAGAATTATTCTTATTTTGTCCCTAGGATAAGGAAAGGATAAGGATATCTTTATTATAGTGGCAAGAGATATATTACAGAATAATAATTTATGTCGAAAAAGAAAGAATTAAAAAAGATCACCCAGTCCCAATGGGCTTAATTATTTGTTGCTCTTTCTTATTTTGTCACATGGGCCTTGCTCAAGGTGGGGGGGGGGGGCACACATACACCCCATGTTTCAGAGAGGGGTGAAAAGAAGAAATGGGTAAAGAAGGCAATGCCATCCATATATATATATACCAGAATAGACCAGTTGACTTAATCCCGGAGGACACAAGGATGGCCAGCAAGAAATTAAATAAGAATAAAGCAGCAGACATCACAGGAATCCAAGCCGAACACCTGCTTCGATTCTCTGCTGACGGGCTGCAAACCCTAACAAATATCCTGAACAGGATCATAAAGGGAGAGAAGTTACCAGCAAGCTTCAGTTCAGGGTTCAAAATTCCGATACCCAAGAAAAATAAGGACAACAAGATCATGGGAAACTTCAAGGGCATTACAATAACTGCCCTAATTGGCAAGGTTCTTGAGCACCTGGTCCAAGTGGAAATGGACCCCCTGGTCAGGGCAGACATTAGCTCCCTGCAATTTGGCTTCACAAGAGGTCTCACTCCCACGATGGCCACCCTCTGCCTGACAGAAGCCTTGGCAACCGCTAAGAAGGAGAAGACCCCTTTATTTGCTGCCGCATTAGATGCCCAGAAGGCTTTTGATGTTGTAGAGCATGACAAACTTAAGATAAAGTTACACCAACTGGGGCTCAGAGGAAACACCTGGAACCTCCTAGATAGTCTCTACACAGACATCACTGAATCGACGAGATGGAATAACACACTCAGCAGGAAGTACCAAGTGCAGAAAGGCGTGAGACAGGGAGCTGTATCGTCTACTAACCTCTATAAAATTTACATCAATGACCTGCTAAGAGAGCTTGAAACATCGGGAAACGGCCTCAAAATAGGAACAATTTATATGGGTTCACCTACATGCGCCGACGACCAGCTGCTCCTGTCGACGAATCACCACGAACTACAAGCGATGCTAAACAGCTGCCAGAAGTACTCAAAACATCACGGATACGTCATCCATCCAGGAAAAAGCTCTGTCACGGAGATGCTCAACGAGAACGACAGCAAGAACCTGTCCTGGGATCTAGGAGAGAATCGACTTGAAAAAACAGGGAGCTTCGTACACCTTGGTATCAAATGGAATGCTGGATCGGTACATCCAAATACAGAAGAAAGGATCAAACTTGCTAGAAGAACTACGTATGCCCTCATGGGAACAGGCATGCATGGCAGAAACGGGATGAGCCCAGCCGTAGCAGTCAAAATTATAAAGACCTACGTCGCACCCTGGCTACTGTATGGCCTGGAAGCTGTAGTTATAAGCAAAAAGCAACTGGAACAGCTGTCCAATTACCATCGTAACCTTCTTCGTCAGATCCAAGGCCTGTCAAAGTCAGTTGCCAAGGAATTTGTCTATGTGCTTTCCGGTTCACTCCCCCTCGAATTAGAATTGGACATAAGAAAGCTTACATTATTTGGCGCTGTGTGCCGAGGAGCGGAAACAAACAGCAGTCTTAGACAGTTGGCGCAAAGACAACTGGCACTCGACAACAAGTTCAGCTGGTTTCAGCATCTCGGCTGCATTGCCGCCAATTATGGAATAAATATAGAAGGCGCACTACAAGCCCCGTGGCACAAGGCGACCTGGAAACACTATATTGTCAACACAGTCACAAATCACTGGCGCGAAGAGGTCACCAAGGGAAAAAAGACATCACTGAAATTTCTGGAAGATACCGGGCTGAACATAACAAAGCCCCACCCTCTATGGAAAGCTTGCACAAGTCACCCACGTCTAGTTCCGGCCGCTATTACAAGAGCAAGGCTACTATCGAACACGTACATGACACAGAGCCGGAAGGCGAAAATTTCACCCAGTGTGCACCCAAGATGTCAGCTTTGCCTGAGAGCAACGGAGGATAGACGCCATATGCTGTTGGAATGTCCCAGTACAAACCACATAAGACAGTCCAAGCTGCCCAAACTAAGTCAGTTGGGCTTTAATCTTGAAAGAGGAAATGTCTTGAAAAAACTACTGAACGGTCCGGGTCACGAAGCCACAAACAGTATTGAGGTCAACAGGATCCTGAACGACCTTTGCCACTTGCTGCATCAATGTCGGATGGAGGATGCCAATAAACTTTGCTGTAGCCGTAATAATGCCAGCGATAGCTGAGTAGCAGTAGCAGTAGTTTTTAGCTAAGCCTGGCTCAATGACATTTTTATGCTGTTTTTATGCAGTTTTATGCAGTTTTTACGCAGTTTTTATGCAGTTTTTAAAGCATGTATTAAACAAACCTTGACATACAAGGGTGCTCCTGAAAGCAAGAGCAGGAACCTCTGAGAAGAAGAAGATATATATACCCACTTGCTCAACATCAATAGGCACCTAGAAAAAAACTACGACTTATAATGGTATGAAAAGCTACACTCATAAATTCAATTTTGCTAATGAAAACTTGAAGTGCCGAGGACTGACATTCTTGTTTCTCAGTATTTGGTATTTGTGATAAGATGATGTCCCTCTGGTAGGATGGAGTCAGGAGGTATCTCTAGACATTTGTGTTGTTGGATTTCGTCTCGCATTGTTTGTTAATTTTTGACAACCAGTTTTATCCAGAAAAACTATTTGGGGTAAGTTGTGCCGTTTTGATCGGGGTGAGTTGTGCCAATGGTATGACATAGGATTTGATTTTTCACTCATCTTTTTTTGTTTTCATTTGACGCAAGGCCTAAACATGTTGTGAAATAACTCACACTGAAAGGAACATGTGTTAAAAGTGTTATACCACCCTCTAAACAATAAATAATTCTAGTTTTAGTAGCATTTTAAATTTTTGCATAAAATAGCAGATAAATGTTTGATTATTTTCATGTGACATGTCAGGTCATAAGTTAAAAACATGATACAAATGATGTTTCTGAAGAAACAAGTGAAATACAGGATTTTGTTTTTGGAATAAAATAGGTGGAACAACTTACCCCGTCATGTGGCACAACTTACCCCGGCACCAGGGCAAGTTGTACCACTTGACCTACTTTTTTCAAATGCCTACCATGATCTTCCCAATGGTCTGACTGCCCTAAAACTTTGGTCGATGCTGGCCAAAGTATTATATTTTAATGTCTGATTTTCAGATTAAATGATTAAGCTTCAGTTTTTCGGGGAATCAGCCTGACGCAAAAAATGGCACAACTTACCCGGGTCTCCCCTATATATGTAGATTTATCAAAACAAGGTAACTTTGAAAAATTATGACTACTGTTGTGTTTAAGCTATTCAGCAAAAATGACCCACTGAAATGGTGCAGGTATCGTGTGGTATGCATTCGGTTCAGTCAAGGTATGACAGCTGTTTTGTTTGCATTTGAAAATCATGATGTCCCAGACAGTATTCCCCATCCTCCCATTGCAGGGTTCGTTAACACTTACCCTGCCAACAAGCATTATAAAATGACGGAGTTCTATGAATATGCTAATCTTTTTACAGCATTTTTCCGGCTTTTAAAATCTGTGATTTAAATAATTGTTAGTGGTTTTCTAAAAGCAAAATACTTAAAACAAAAAGCAAGACAACGGTGACAACTCAAACATTCAATCAGTTGCTTTTAACAATGCGAAACTGTCAATTACACGCCGGAGACTTGTTAATCCTTTACAGTGAAACACTTTGATATAGGAAAAATCCTTTCAGGTTCATGTTGATTTTTGCATTCTGTGAGTCATGATACACCATGATTTGTCATGATCATTGCATCAGTATAGGAAGCATATATGCTGTTGATGATTCATGATCGAGATTACATGCCATAGCTGTGAATCTGTAAGATCCAAAGCTGTGTATGAAAGATATTGACATGGGATGATTGGTCATCATTTGGATGATTTGTCATAACCAGTCTCTGGCAGTGATTGGTCTTCCTTCATGATGACAATTTCCTATTCATCTGCCAAAATGAAGGAGTATCCACCTGAGTTGAGATGGAGAGTCATTTATCTGAAATATTTGCATGATAAAAGCGTACGAGAGATGTCTGGTACAACTACATGCAGAAACAGGTGGCGTCCATAAGAAGGAAAGGCCTGGAAGAGTCATGAAATTGAACAGTAAGTACATTTGGGGTCAACCATTACATATTGGGGGGGGGGGTTGGAGGAGAAAGTACTGCACTATGATACATGTACCAGATTTAGTAATTTATTTCAAGCACTCGCTATAAAAAACTTGATTTCAAGATCGAACAATACATATAATAAGAGAAAGAAGGTATGATTTTATTTACTGAGGCTAGACAGGACATTATTGTCATTAAGGCCAGACTTTTTAAATTGTTTGCTTCTCAGAGCGACCAAACCAACCGATTTTCTGCCTATGGAAAAAAAATAAATTATCATACCCACAATTTTTATCAAATTGACATGTATAAAAAACTGAGATTTCACCTTCTTTTTCGTCCTACCGACCTACCCTAGAAAAAGTGTCTTGAGAAGATTAGAGAAACTAAAGATCAATTTTGTCTGGCCTTACAGAAATCACCAAGCCAAGCCAAGACCGATTCAACATTGCAGTACCCAAGCTAATGATGGAAGTACATTTTTATATTATCCATAACCGCTCCTCCTCCCATGGCATCATCCTGTTGGCCTCCAGTTGCCTTGGACTGGCATTGGTGCTCTCAACAGCTCACGAACAAAATCTCTTGAGCGTATGGGCTGTGGTTATGCAGTTATGACAAATCATACCTATGATGACTCATCATCCCATGTTAAAGTGTTTCACATATTTAGTCACATTTACAACTATATTACATAGTAGTCATCATGAATCATCAGCTGCATATATTTTTCCAATACTAATGTAATGATCATGACAAATCATGGTGTATTTTGACTCACAGAATGCAAAAATCAACATGAACCTGAAAGGAGTTTTCCTATATCAAAGTGTTTCACTGTAATGACTATTTCACTGAAACATGGTGCATGAGAGGTGAGGATGGTATTCCCCAATGAAATTGCATACTTCCCAAATCATTGAGGGTAAATACTCAGTGTAACACACTCAGATACGCATATTCTTAAAAGACCTGTGTTAGATGTAATTTGATGAAACCAACATTTTAGCTCCAATTTTACTTCCAATTCTTCAATTCCCAATTGTACTGGTACGTCAGGGTCAGACTGAGTCCCCCTTTACCAATATCTCAAAGACCTCCTTTCTGATTTCAATGAAGGTTGAGCAGATTGTTGGCCTACATAGTATAAGTACATATTGACATTGTGTCTGTGTATTTGTAGCTTGATTGCTTCATTTTTGTCTGAGCAAGCAGACCGAGAGTGAACAAACCCCTCTTTGAAAAAATTGAAAATTGAAGTTTCAGATTTTCCAAAAAATAAAAATTTTTAAGGTGATGATACTCCACTCAAACTAGAACTCATTTTGCTGGCAAAATGCAAGAAGATGCACTGGAGCGATGTTCATTGATAGTTAGGCCTGTCATTGCCACCTATATGGGGCTCATAATCTCTTTTAGTTTTTAAGCATCAGCTACTACAGCTGATCGCTTATTACGATTGTCGTTTTCGTCGCAGGCTGGCTGTTACATCACAACGTCCACGATTTCTCTATTAATCTGATGAGTGAACCAACCAAATTCCTCCTGGACCTTTATTAGCCCCTAATCACGCGACAGTGTTATATTCTGGACATACGAGTGCCTATATCATCTGATTCAAGCCATTTTATTTCCCTCCCCATCCCGCGCATCCTTCTTCGTCCACCATTTTTTCTTGACTGGCGATGTCGGCCAACTTCGGCATCTGGCGGAAAAACTCGAAGTATCAAAATTAATGCTCTTTTTTGCGGTTCTAATTTGCCGATTTTAAATGTTTTCACAATATCAAAGTAACTTTATACACTACTACAAGCCATTTACACCCCTATTTTCATATTTTGCAATCATTTAATTAAAAAAAAAAATTAAAAACTTCATCAGCCAATCAGGTCACGGCATTTCTCCGGGATTCCAATATGGGGGACAAGAGGAACAACAATTCATGTTTCCTGACAAATTTCATCGGCACTGATCATATACGGCCTTGCAGATGACTTACAGGTATATAAAGATCAAGTTAGGCGTAATTGGACCTTGCTCGACCGTCTGACCACTTGCCTTGTCAATACAGCAAAATAAGGCTGTTAAAACCCCTATTATCGCTCGTTATTTACGAGCGTCAATTGCGGGTCAATGCAGCGGTTGACAATTTGTATCTTCATTGATTGATTGATTGATTGATTTATTTGGTCTATTAAATATAATATATATACATAATGAGACCCTGGATGGCACAATAAAGTTAAAACTTATTTCCATTGTGGTCCAGTGGTAAATGGCATGAATTGGTAATAACATTATATGGATTTTATGGTGATATATATATATGATGGTACAGGTGGAGTATTTGTGCAGGGATAGTACAGGTGCTGATGATATATTGATATATCAGTAAAATAGGAAATCGCTATTTTCTCTTTGGTGTGATTTAGTTTTAAGATAGGTTTTTACAGCTCTTTTGAATGTTAGTTTAGGTTGGATCAATTTAATATTGTTAGGGAGATTGTTCCAGGCTATTGCGCCTACTATTGAAAAGTTGGACTTAGCGAGGCTTTTAGTTCTTTGGACAATAAATGAATTTTGGTTAGATCGGGTCAAATAGCGATTTCTGTTGAGGACGAAGTTATCTGCTAGATAGTTAGGAGAAATGTAATCAGAGAAATATCCAATCATGCAAATTGCAATTCTGGAGGGTTCCTGAACTTTGTTTTACCCCCAGTTTCCTAAATTGCCATTGAGGAACAATAAATGGGGTGATGCTGACAGGTGTCAAAGATGATTGCACTTCACAATGTAGCTTCATATTAGACCTTCCCCAGCCATTGACTGATTAGAATTGTCTAATTGAGGGATTGAAATCAATTGGTAAATAAATAACCAGGTTACACAGAATGAAATTAAAATTCCCGTGGAATCCTACAACAACAGTAGTTTTGCCTCCTATAATTTTATCTAACATAACAGCTTGATCTTTCATAGAAGTTTAGTGGTTAGAGCACTAAAAAATGTTGAACGGGGAGCACCGGGTCGCCCCACCCTTTGGGTTATCCTAAGCAGACTGGCTGCGCTGTCTTTATGCTTGTACTTTCTCAGTGCTTCTAGTTCATTCTCCTCTCACCTGTTTTGTTTGTCCATATCCTCTTGTTGTATCTAATCCCTTGTTTCCTCTGCTCCATTCTTTGCGTAGGCGCGTTGTTGGTCATTATTTCTCAAGCTGTTAGAAACTTGGACTTCATATAAATACTCCCAGTGTCTGACCTCTGTGTCGCACTTCAAAAGTTCGTTTGCACTGCACACTGTGCCCCGGACACTGGTCACCTGGGACCAGGAGAGATCCTTCATCTTCATTCTCATATTCTTCACTTCATGTACCTGTAATTAGTGCGACACTGCCACGGACCTGCTGCCCGGAGGTGTCTTCAGTTTCCAGCCGAGGACTGCTCTGCCTTGCTTCGTGGCCCCCTGGACTGGTTTCCTCGGACTTCCACCTACTGCTGCTTGACTGTGGATATCAAGGAAGGGACGTGGGATAGCCTGCTAGAGTCCAGCTGCTTCGCCATCTCTATATCTGGTGAGCTCGTTTCTAATTTTGGTAGCCGTACTCCGGAGTTGATAGCCAGCTACCTGTCTCCAACGTATATAAGCTAATTTTCTTCAACGTATTGCTATCTAGACTGTGGCTACACGCAATAGCCGAAGCTCAGAATTTACGCCCAATGACTGTTCTGTGAGCATATTGGCATTTGCTTCAACGTATTTGTATCCTCTACGTATTATTTCTTGCTCCTCTAAATTCTTCAACGTATATATTTCATCTACGTACTTAAAGCTACACATCACTATCTCCCTCCCACGGCTGTAACTCGCCGGGGTTATTACTCTGCTGATAGCCGTTCGATATTCACACTTTTTTCACGCTTCCAGGGACATGGGGAAGAAGAGCAAGAAGTGTTCCAGCTGTCGTAAACCTTGCAGAGGCCACGAGGGCCCGACTGGACGACATTGCACGGCCCGGGACGTCCAAACGCACGTGACGAGACGCCAGGCGCACCGTGTAGCCTACGAGGACCCCCCCACCGACCTGGACCCTGAGTTGAGTGGGGACGAGGAGGACCCCTCTCGAGCCGTTCAGCAGCCAGCTGCCAATCTTACTCGGAGGCGAAGTGGCAGCTTGCCTGATCTGAGACGTCATCTGCGGGAGGAAGGAGATCGCCCCTTCCCCCAGAGCTTTGTGACTGTCGACGAAGTGGCCGGTTCGACTGGAGGCCACCCTCCAAGCGTTCAGAAACCATGGTCTCCGCACCATCAAGATCCAGCCATATGGAATGCCCCACTTCAGAGCGCAGGATTCTACTCTCAAGCTCCTTTCGATCGCTCCTACCCCAGTGCGTACCCAGCTCCCCATGCCAGCCCGTCCCCAGTCGTACGCCCGGGATTTCCCCCTCATGCTGGCGGAGTGAGCAGTACTCATGGCCCCGGTGGCCATCCGTTGCCCCCCTTCGTGTCCCCAGCGACTGGCTACGCCCCAACATGTTCAGTCGCAGGCCCATTACCTGGCTCAGCTGCTCTCAATCCGATTCGATTCCCAGCTCCTTCCTCATTCCCCCCCCCTCGCTACGCCAATGAAGTTGGCCATGGAGCTCAGCAGCTTGCGGGCCCGGGCATGTCGCTGCCCGGCCCGAACTTATTCCCCCAGGTCGTATGGGGGGCCAGAGAGCCAGGCCTCCATGCACCAGGATTCGCATCTACCTTCGCCCCAGCTCAGCACACTGCTGGATACGGACCTGCAGCGGACCAGCCAAGAATAGACCTGGATGTGGGTCTCGAGTTTTTGGACAGTCGTGTAGTCTCAGCCGCACTACGTGGTGAGTGTGTGGCATTGGAAAATTTCATTAATTGTATTGACTGTGATGAGATCAAACCAATGATAGATACTAGTGGAAATGTACAAATTAAATCAATTAAAAGTCGCAAACCTATTTCGAGCATGTTTAAATGGTTAGAAGCTTGGTGTGCCTACCAAATGGTCATGACGAAATATCATGGGTTCCCTGTTTTCTATGAAATGGCTAGACACACTTTGTTCATGTTGAATCTCAATCAGAAGTTCAAGTGTCCTAATGTCTTGATGTACGATCTCAGGCATCGCCAGCGTCTTGCCCAATCTAGGTCTCTCTCTTTCTCCTCCATTGACCATGAGTTGTACGTTACAATTTGTGATGCCAATGCCGCCAGGCCTGTCAATAAGTGTAGCAAGTGTTCCTCTTTTGATCACTCCACTGCTGATTGCCCAAAAAAGGGGTTTCGAGGTCTTAGGGCAGGTCACAAGTCAGGGGACGCGAAATCAGAGGTCTGCTTTAAATATCAGTACAACAGCTGTAGGTGGGGGGCAGACAAGTGTCACAGGCAGCATGTATGTGCAGGCTGCGGGGGGCCTGACTCCCAAACCAGCTGTTCCACCCCATCCTGTAAGTCAGCGGTGGCCAAGCTCAGTGGCAGATCCACCACGAGCACTTAGCCTCTCTTATTTGTCTTCGGCTCTCTTCAAGGTGTATGATAGGGACAGGGCTTCACATATTTTAGATCTTCTTTCTCAGGGTGTTAGAGTGGGCCGCCCCCCCGCGGATTCCATTCTCATTAGTCATAACTGGCCTTCAGCATTTGAGCATCGCCAACAGGTGTCAGAGATTATTACTAATGACCTGGCGGCGGGCAGGCTTCATGGCCCGTTTAGGGAAGTCCCTTACTCTACTTGTATTGTGTCACCCCTGGGTGCGTTCACAAAACGTAATTCCACCAAGATAAGGTTGATTCATGACCTTTCGTTTCCTGTGGTAGGATCAGTCAACTCTCTCATTGACCCTTCCCATTTTTCCCTCTCCTACTCCTCGGTCGATGATGCCGCAGCCCTTTGTAGGCGTCTTGGAGATGGGCCAGTTTACATGGCAAAATTGGATCTCCAAGACGCCTACAAACATGTTTTTGTTCATAGGGACGACTGGCATCTCCTTGGCATGTCATGGCCTGACGCCTCAGGCAGGACCATGTACTATTTCAGCAAAGTCTTAAACTTTGGTTTAAGATCTGCGCCATATCTTTTCGACATATTTGCTGGTGCTCTTCATAGGTTCATGCTAAAAAGGGGTGCTAGGGACTCTATCATTCGTTACGTTGACGATTTCTTAGTGGTTGCCTCGTCGTTTTCAGAGTGTCAGCATGACCTGGAGGTCATGCTCCGGACCTGTGCAGATGCTGGATTTTCTGTCCAGCCCAGCAAGGTCACATCCCCTGCTACTGTGGTTGAGTTTTTAGGCATCGTGGTAGATTCAGAGAACAGCCAGCTTCGCATCTCAGCTGATCGGCTCGCTGACCTTAGGTCAGAGGCCGCCTCGTGGCTTGAGGCCCGGGTCATTTCCAAAAGGCGGTTGTTGAGCATAATTGGGAAATGCTCATTCGCGGCCCGAGTCGTGAGGCAGGGGAGAGCCTTTATAGGCAGGTTAATTCAGGCTTCTAAATCTGTTTCTGCGTTGCATCACTCAATTCGCCTCAGTCGGGAGGCACTCCAGGACTTAGAGTGGTGGGTCGAGTGTTTGGAGGCCCACAACGGGGTTTCATATTTTGGACCCACATGGGGCCCTGATAGTGTCCACGTTTATTCAGACTCAAGTGGCAAAGCCATGGGATCTTGTTGCCAGGGGGAATGGTTCTTTCTTTCATTCACTTGGAGCTTGGCTTCGTTTCTCGATCGCTCTATTAACTGGAAGGAATTTCTTGCAGCTCTCCTTGCACTTAGGACGTGGGCCCCTCGTTTCAGAGGGAAGTCGTGGATTTTTCATATAGACAACACTACAGTTTGTAACATCCTAAATAGCTCCTATAGCCCGGTTCCTTCTTTGATGTGGTTCGTGAGGCAGTGGGCCCTCATAGTTGAATGCTACAACGTATCAGTAGCCCCGGTCTACATTGCCACTGGTGACAACGTGGACGCGGACGATTTGAGTAGGGGTAGGATAGACGCCTTTAGAGATAGGAACCCCCAGGCCAGCCCTTCAATGACATGGCCTGACCTTTCCATCCTCAACGCCCTTCCTCCCGAGTAACCCTCGCTCCCTTTATTTTTCAGATCTGGATTCCAGGGCAGCCTCACTGATCCAGTCCGGTTGGGCCCCTCGGTCACGAGCGGGCTATGCTACCGCTGTCCGCAGGTACCTCGCCTTCGCCGACCTACATCGTCTACAACCCATTCCTCTTACTGAGCTTAATCTTTTAAGGTTCGTAGCATACCTGGAGGGTCAGTCCATTTCAAATAGAACAATAAGGTCGTACTTGTCTGGGCTGAGGGCCTGGGTGATTGCGTTAGGTATGAAAGAGCCAGGTATTTGGACCCCCAGGCTTCGGCTGGCCATTAGGGCCATGGTTAGATCTCAGCCTCTTCCATCTCAGGCTAAGCCCATAACTTTTCCCCTTCTCTGTTCCATCTTATCTCAGTTGCAGGGCTCTCCAGACGCCCTAGTTTTGGGAGCTGCCATGGCATTACAGTATTTCGCCTGCCTCAGAGCGTCCGAACTCTGCCCTCTTCACCCATCAGATGGCGCCCCCACGAGAGCTTCTGTTTCCTTTACTACGGTGGACGGCAAACCACTTATGAGATTTTTGGTGGATAAGTCTAAAACTAACCCCCACGGGTTTACAGTGTGTCTGGGGTGCTCCGGGCACCAGGTTTGTGCCGTGTGTCTCCTTCATCATCTCGTCTCATCTACCTCACCTCCACTCACCTCCCCTCTTTTCAGACTTTCGTCGGGCGCAGTTCTTGCGTATCCCCATTATAATTCCACGCTTAAAGCCCTCGTAGCATCTCTGGGTTTAGACCCATCTAGATATTCGTCTCATTCGTTAAGGGCAGGGGCGGCCACTCAGGCCGCTCGTGCCGGGTTGTCGGCGAGACAGATTCAGCTCTTGGGGCGTTGGCAGTCAGACGCTTATGCTGCCTATATGCGCCCGCCCCCTGAGGCCTACGCCAAACTCGCACCCTTTCTCACCTAGCTCTCCTGGCCCCACGGGCCATCTCCACGGTCACCCTTCTTTTCACGGTTATTCGTTTTTCACGGTTCTCAGGGTTTCCTTGGTTTATGCTCTTGGACGTTAGCTTTTGGTGGGTCCAGAGCATTTGCTTTATTTTGTAAAATTCATTTTTATGTTTATATATCGGTGTACATTTCTGTCTGTCTGTGTGTATTTTGTCTACTTTGTGTGTGTGTATGATTTGTGCGTCTTGTGTTAGCCATTAAAGGCACTGCGACCATTCTATTAGAATTATGTGTTTGTCGTGTGTTCCCTATCGTTCAATAGAAGTTTAGTTGTTAGAGCACTAAAAAATGTTGAACGGGGAGCACTGGGTCGCCCCACCCTTTGGGTTATCCTAAGCAGACTGGCTGCGCTGTCTTTATGCTTGTACTTTCTCAGTGCTTCTAGTTCATTCTCCTCTCACCTGTTTTGTTTGTCCATATCCTCTTGTTGTATCTAATCCCTTGTTTCCTCTGCTCCATTCTTTGCGTAGGCGCGTTGTTGGTCATTATTTCTCAAGCTGTTAGAAACTTGGACTTCATATAAATACTCCTGGTGTCTGACCTCTGCGTCGCACTTCAAAAGTTCCCCGCCCACCCGCCCCGTTGGGTGGTAGTATTCCAAAAAATTTTTTGTTCCGTTTTTTCCTTAGAATCCTTCAAAATTTCCCCTGTTACCCATGATGTTCCGTCGTTCTGACTCTCAGGTTCCTACTAAGGTATAATTAATAGTGATTCTAATACCTTAAAGTAATTTCCTCAAGCCTCACAAATCTCATTATAATTTGAACCATAGATCTCACTGTAATTCAACCTTAGACCATCTACTCAGACCATAGTCATTTATGTGTATATTTTTTAACGTATATTGTTCTAGTTATTATTTAGTAAATTCTACTCCCAACCTGTGCTTAATTAGTTTTTTCCAATGGTGGGTCCAGAGCATTTGCTTTATTTTGTAAAATTCATTTTTATGTTTATATATCGGTGTACATTTCTGTCTGTCTGTGTGTATTTTGTCTACTTTGTGTGTGTGTATGATTTGTGCGTCTTGTGTTAGCCATTAAAGGCACTGCGGCCATTCTATTAGAATATGTGTTTGTCGTGTGTTCCCTATCGTTCAACTTTTTTTTCAAGCAATTTTTTTTTCTGCAGCTGATGCTTTACATGCTATGCATGGTATTTTTATATTTCTTTTAGCTTGGTCTTTTTTAAAGGAATATAGCAAGAGACAATTAAGTTTTGCAAAGGAGAAAGTGTTAAGAACTGTGCAATAATCAATAATAAATTGAATACTGTATACTCTGGATAGAGCTTATAATTGATTTAAAATTATGTATTTTAATGAAAAAAGGGGGTTCCCATCTGACAGATATACCACATTAGGACATGACCACGGACCAGTCATACCTACCGTGTACAAATCAAAAGGTGGCAGCACCTTTCAGCACACCAGATGTCAGATGCAGCTCTTGGGAAAAGACTGGATCCCAGTTTCTCATGACAAAACACCTGAAAAGATGTCGTGAAATGACTGACCAATCCTGATGCTGCTTGCAAGCTATATACTTTTTGTAAAATCTGCCAGGTGGCATCAAAGTAGCACTTCCATATAAGGCAATTTTTGGACATTTGGATGTGGAATGGACGATTTGTGATGTTAAATGATGTAATTCCCCTTGTTTCTCAAGAAGTATAAGTGAAGACACACTTTAAAAACACAGCAAAATTATAACAAATAGCTTATTTGTACTGTACATTGAAATTTTATTCAGGTTATGTCACCTATCAAGCAGAAAGCCATGCTGATATTTTCAACCCAGCTCACTGCTCAGGTGAAGCTGTTATACTTTTTCTAACATAAACAATAGAGAGGTGCCACCAGAATGGGCAGTGCAATGGAATAGATACATGCGTACATGACACATATTGCTTTTGCCTGTTGGCGGAGAAAGGATACACTTATAATTGAAGTAATTGTGATAATCGGGTTACCTGAGACAGACCAATTTCAATGAGGCTGTATTTCAAATGCAGAATTAATACAGAAGTGATCAGCATGCTTTAACTTTAATGTGAAAAAATTGTACTGTGATGAAATTCAAGACATAAATTAAATCATATTTTGTTTTATTTTGTCCAAAAATAGGCCTACATGTATTCACACCATACCAAATTTAGCTTGGTGAGCCAAAAAGACATCATACAAATCAAACATTTTTGAAGATTGCTAATCAGCGACCCAAGAAATTCATTGATTTACTGTCCTCCAACTCCCCCGAAAATAAAGTCACTCTTTAACATTAGCCATAAACTTACTTCACTGAAACAACTAATTCATAAGTACACATTATATTTTGCAAGTAACATAGCTGATTTATCTATAATTGACCTACAATGTGCTGGAATGTCGAATTACAAATTGTTTATACAAGGTTGCTTCATTTATGACAGTACAGAATTCATATTGGGGGGGAGGGGGGTAGCAGCGTCGGATTAGTCAGAAGTTGCAAAAAAAATTTTATAACCCTCTCTTAGGTTTCGCTGGGTGGGTTATACGGCTTTACAGCCTGTGTTTATGCACTAACTAGGCTTAATAGGACAGGCAATATGAACTCTTGGCACAGTATGAAACATTTGTCTGAAATGGGTCGCCTGCACTGGGAATTGAACCGAGTCTCTGAGGTTAGTGGCTACAAGTGTAATGCCAACACTGAGTTAGTCCCCTCCCCGGCACTATGAAAACTCCTACCATCATTCATGGTAAAATTTGATCCAAAAGTGAGCTACATCAGGTTCACTGATCAGACCCACACCAAAAATTCCTTAAAGAATTTAGATTAATAATATTTATGAGCCCTGTCTGATGAGTGAATCCCATGTAGCTTGTAGTGGAATCAGGGAAATGTCAAAATGGCCACCATTTGTTATTGCTTTCTGCACATGCTCAATAGGTCTGAGCATGCCCAGTGAAAACGAGGTCATGTCTGACCATGCTCAGTGCCAATTAGGAGCTAGTAGGTCAGAGCACATTTTCCATTGCATTTCTATAGAATTTTTTGTTGAGTTACTGAAGATATTTGAGTCTGAATCATTTGAACATATCACATCCGCGCAGAATTTATTTGGTTTTGAAATGTTTCTCACCGATTTCATTTTAGACAGCTTTACGATGGGTTGCTCCATTATTGATGATAATCAATCAAGCAAAATTATAAGAAAAGGTCACTACGAATGTCAGCATATATAATGATCACCCATTTCATAATTACGGCAAAGTTGCTATTTGGTGATTTTAAACCATGAATGTGTGGTTACAGTAGTATATCACTGAGTGATTGATTTGGAAGAACGCTGCTTCATTAATTTAATGAGAACATGGGCAATGAAAGAAGGAACGTATATGTTGTTCTGTTACTTTGGATTTATCTTCATATTCTGTCATCATATTGCGATAGCTGCTACGGCAGTAAGTTGCTTTTATTATAGCTGTTTGCAGATTAGCGGTGCAAACAGTTTCAAAACTTACTTTCAACTAGGTCGTGTGATGTTACCAGCTTAAAATATTTGTTTTTGTTCGTTACGGTTAATTAGTTGATTCAGTGCTTATCATATCTAGCAGCATTGGTGACAATATACAAACTAATTAAATGACTTAAGGTGCTTCACAAATAAGAAGATTAGGAGACAAACAGAAAACTATCAATGAAGTGGCAAAGTCCAGTTTGCTAATTGAAAATCAGAAAATTAATTTTTCCAGTGGACTGCCAATCTGCAAAGAGCTCTAAGATGATTGTCAATATATTTGTTTTATTCTATAAATTCTGTGTTGATGCTTGGATGGATAACGAATATTCAAGGAAACTGAATTATTATTTAAGTAATTTTCAAAATCTGATCTAAGTATCATTAAAAATATCATTTACAGATAACATTGCCTTATCTGATTATAGCTCATCTGATTATTGCTTCTCTGATCTTTCCTTGTCTGTTCTTTTCGTGTCTGATCTTATCTTGTCTGATTTTCACTTGTCTGACCTTTACTTGGCTGATTATTGCTTGTCTGATTATTGCTTGTCTAGTCTTTCATTGTCAGATTATTTCTTGTCTTAGCTTTTCTTGCCTGATTGTTACTTATCTGATATTTCTTTGTCTGACTTCTGCTTAAGATAGCAACAAGCTGGTCTGTTCTTGTCTCAATATAACTAATCGGGTCTAGTTGTTCTTGTCTGAATTTTGCTTGCCTGATCTTTTCTTTTCTGATTATTGCCCGTCTGATCTTTTCTTGTCTGAGTGTTGCTATAGCCTGTTCTTCCATTGTCGGATTATTGCTTGTCTGATCATTACTTGTCTGTTTGTTGCTTATCTGATCTTTGCTTGTCTGATGATTGTTAGTCAGATCTTTCCTTTTTCTGATTGTTACTTGTCTTATCTTTTCTTGTCTGATGTTTCTTTGTGTCATTGTTTCTTGTCTGATCTTTGCTTTTTCTGATTGTTGCTTGTCTGATCCATTCCTGTATTTCCATCAAAAACACAATCTGATCATGATATGCACATCTTATTAAAAATCAACATTGAGTAATGCCCATCTGTGTCCAAGAATGGGGAAAGATGATGTTTTCATGCTGAATAGCTGAACCTAAGCAGATCATTCTGCTCTTGATCAGGGACGCAAACTAAAAAAATTGATTGCTTTTTATTTTTAGGTGAGGTGACTATCGATACTGCAGGATTTAACTTCATCTTCACATCTTACAATGTAAAAGATGTAAAAGAAGTAACATTCAGATTGAAGGGGCCCTCTGATGCTCATGTCGGTCTTTTCGATCGTGTCAGATCTAAGTTTGTTGGCATGCCATTTTATGAAATAGTCATAGGCGGGTGGAATCAGAAAAAGCAATGCTCATTAAGGAAAATAGGCTTTAATGGCACTGTATTGGTACTGTCTGAAAAAAATTCCGAAAAATACTTAAGCGATCAAGAATTTCGTCCATTTTGGCTCTCCTGGGTTGACAACGTTATCTCTGTTGGACAAGGCCAAAAAGTCGGAGAGAGTGTGATATTCACCTATGATGATAAAGCTGCACCCATGGCCATTAACCACCTAGCCTTCAGTTCATATTATGGCAGTTCTCATCAATGGAAATATTACAAGGGTAATTGAGTTTTTTTTCTTAGTTCTTCTTGAATTTTGTTTCGAGCATTTTTGTTCAAGATTATGTTTATAATATGACTTCAAATAATGAAACAAAAGGTGTGGGCTCTCTCACAAAAGGCATCTTCATTTTGAAGAGTTAGGCCTACTCACTATGTTAAGGCGCACATGTATGCTCTGCTCAGTAGGTCTCCTTTTTCAGCCCAAAAAAAATCTCGAATTGATTGATAAAATAAGTTTTTTCACAACAGTTCAGCCACTAAATCTGAGTGAAGTGGATGTCTGCCATGGCGATTTCTCATCAATGGTCTCCTTGGAGGACAACTCGTATGCTGCCATCAATGATGCTGACCCAAACACTTGTCTTATAGTAAGTTTGGTAATTAATAGAGCACGTAAATATATACAAGTCTGTCACAAAAAATGATTTACTTGAGCTAGCCTTGAGCACCACTTTCTGGACAAATTTGCAAACAAAATATGGGTTTGAGTAGCAGGACAGCATTCTGTGGGATTTCTATACTAGCCTGCAATTGCAATCAACATTTTACCTGTCATGATGCAAGTCTCTGATTGGCCACTTTGATAAAAGACTGGAACGGGGCCTAAAGAGAACATTCCACCTTCTTATTCTGCTATTCTTAAACGTGCACAATATATCAAGTTACTTCATACGTCACCAATTCCGGCCTTGCTCTTAAATCTCAATTAAAGTTTCCAATATGTTAAATGAAACACATTGGAGTGAAGATTATTTTAATTTACCAATGCAATGCCATGTGTCTTAGTGGCTGAGTGGTTTGATGCTATCTTGTAATTTTGAGGTCCAGGTTTCGATTCGCTGCTTAATTTACTGACAGGGAGCCATTTGGTGATAGACATGCTGCAAAGTAGCCAAGCAAATGGAACTCAGTAATGCCCCAGTCTCACGGCGGGAACCGGAGTACTTTTTATCCCTGAGGGATAACTTCAGATGAATTCTGGGAAAAATTATGGCTAACCCGGCGACATACAATGTTTATATAACGATTATATAATTAATTAAAAGCATATCACAGCGGAATAAGATGTCAAATCAGCCAGATAAGATCGTAAATCGGCGGGGTAAGATCATAAATCGGCGGGGACAAGATCACATCCGATGTCAAAAACCGTCGGCGGGATGTCAAAAATCGTCGGCGGGATGTCAGATATCCCACAGGGGTAGTACAAATATCCCACAGGGGTAGGGGATGTCCTTTTATCCCGCTGGAGATGTTTTTTACTCATTCTCACGGAAAAAATTGCCCGCCGGACATCCAAAAAATGAGAAAAATGTGGCCTCTATCCCGGCGACTTGGAAAAAAAGTTTCAATGTGTTGAATCCTTTTTTACTACCACGGCGGAGTTTTCTCCATTTCTAGGAACCCTGTGGGATACAAAAAGTACCTCTGTGGGATGTGAAAAATCGTCGGCGGGATGTCACAAAATTATCCAAATTTCCAGGAAATACCATCCCGCCGACGCCAAAAGTACTCCATAACGTGCCGTGAGACTGTAGCATCAGGCTTGAAACTCCCACTGCATCTTTCTATCATAGGGGTTTTTGCACCTATTATCTTTGTGTAAGATACAAATATATAGTTATATAAACAACAAAAATATTGGTGCAAAAACCCCTGTGCTTTCTATGTGAAGATAGTACTAGTATTACATTCACCAGCAAAAGGAATGAAACATATTTTAGATCATATTTTTGCAAAATGATTTACAAAAAAAATCCATGTTGGTTTTTTGCATTGAAATTTGGTTTTTCAAAAAACCATTTTGAATCTATAAAACCAATTTTGTCTGAAATTTTTTAGAGTGTAGCATAAAATTAAGAACATTTTGTCCTACAGACTCATTCTATAAGCCGCTTGTGTTTTCTCAGTAATTTGAAGCCTTCAGAAAAAAGAGAAGAATCGGAAGGGCGCAACCTCCCTATCGATTTGTGGTTAGGAAAGAGAGGAATTATTTATCGCCATGCACATTTACGTGGTTTGGAAACCCACCCACCAAACCAAGCGGCCCAACGGGCATGACCAATAAGAGAGGGGCACTAGAATTGCGCCGAGGCACCCACCAATCAGGTGAAACCCATGCCAAAGAGAAGTGGAATTTGGCTCTCGTGGCAACCAAGACAAGCTATATACAGCAAAAACCCGAACAAGGAGACAGAACGGTTAAGTTCACAAACATATGATCCAAAATTTTGGTATATTAAATTCACCATAAATCACCGAAAATGTCAAACATACAATTATTCTCAAAACGACCGGAAGCTTTGACAGCCCCGACCTTTACATTAGAAATATTCTCCAAACAAACATTTACACTAAACATGCCTAACATCGCTCGCTGAAAACAGTGGAAAAATCACTAAATATGACCTTAAATGACATTCTTAGCATCCAAAAAGGTAAAATATTAAATTTAAATTTTTTAAGATAAGTATTTATGCGAAATTTGGCAATGACAAAAGTGCCGATCGAGCTGCAATGTTGACACCATTTATATATGGCAATCCGAAGTGTTAAATTAATAAATCCTACACCTAACAATATTTTGAACGCCATGACTTTTCTTGAACTCTGACATCAAAATCATGCAAACATTGTTCCTGTTTTGAATAGGAAATCTCGGGGTTGATAGCCGATTACAGAAAAATTGTGAAGGATTTGTAAAAATATTTACGTTGCCACATACAGTATTCGATTCAGCCAGGAAATAATTTTAAATTTCAATGTAAAGAATTTTGCTGAGAAACTAGGAAAGGAAAGGAAAAGCTGCACAGGATACTCGTGTGACACGGGTAATGAAGATTTCTTTCTGAACACAACAGACTCAACCATTGTGTGTCTCGGAATACCGGAAGGTGCCACGTCAATACTCACGTGTAGTGTTTTCGGATACTACCCGTCAGTCCCGGATATTTGGGAGTACTATGGGGTCAAAAGATTTTGTACCATGTGACAAACTGATCCCTGCTGGAGTGTCTCTTCTGGTTCTGGGATGCCCTTGTGCATGTTTGGAAACAAACACTTGTCACCCGAGTTACCCATGTTACACCTTCAAATATTTCCGAAAATGCCTTATAAGACCAATTAGACCATGACAAGAGAAGCTGGCTGTTGGATATTTTAGGTTACATATGAGCAGGGACAGTTTAGCTGGGTATTAGTTAGACACTGATTTGGAGGGTTCTAACATGCCGGTCGGGATCTACCTGACAAAAATGCATGTTAGAACTCGACAAAGAATTGTCTAACTGACTTAGACATCATATGCTTCTCCTAATTTACGTTTAAACTTAAAATTTTTGCAAAATAAACTATAATCTGATAGCTTGTTTGCTGTTGTCTACAGTGTTAATCCTTAGCAGGGTGCTAACATTCAAAATTGTCATTTAGATACCGGTTTTTCCAATGGTGTAAGTATCTTGGTGCACTTGCAAGAATCTTGTTTTTTATTTTTCAAGGTAGATCCATCAGTGCCAAACAGCTATCTGCTGTTTATTGTACATCAGAAGTTTCCAGTGGAGATCAAGTTGCTACTGAAGTCAGTGCCCTCTTGTGAGAATTCCAACATCGTGGTCTTCACTTCGTCAAAGCAAGAATGTCTGCTGATCAACAGTGAAGTGGAGAATGGGGGATTTGCCTGTGTCTACAGATGTATGAACTCTTGCTCAACAAAAGTCACAATTAAGTTTGAAAGGCCTTTGGACAGACCAGCACATTGGTTGCTCTGTGAGGTTAACCCAGCTCAGGTGGCTACTTGAAGCTTGTTGTGAGATTTCAACATTCAGTTTTTGTCCTCAAAAAGATGTCCAGTCAATAAAATGCATGTAAGAACTTGTAAAGGAGATAACAATATGAGACCACAAACTTATGCTCATCTTTATTTCTACAGGATAATTATTTCAAATTTTGCTCTACTGAAATAAATGGTTCATTCATCACACATGATCACAGTGGTGGCATCTGAAAATGACATCCACATCCGTTTGTTAGATTGTGGTTTTGCCAATGATAAAAGTATCACAGTGAGGTCTTATGTAGTTAGTTTGAGCCTAGGAAATGTACTTATGTTCCTTTCCATGGCACTGTAAGAAATGACCGTGTTTTTCTGGCTAGAAGAACCGTAAATTTATTGTCATTTTACCACTATTTTTTTAATACAGACTTTGTCCGGGAATTTACAGTTCTTTGTCAGTTAAAAAATGGCTCCAAGATAAATTTACCGCAACATGTCATTAAGATTCAGTTCACGTTAATGAACAATTACTTCAAACGTTAATTTACTGGCAACTTGTAATATGCAGACAAAACATTTGAATTGGCCAAACAATCAATACACCTGTTCAGATTAGGAACTATAAACAAGCGATTGCATAGACTTCAACCACGGAACATTTGGTGCCATCTATAACATATGCTTTACACAGTTATTAATCAAACTTAATTTTTAACTTATTTGAAGGTAAGGGAACATCCTCATTCATATGATCTTAAAGATGCTGTCATTATGCAAAAGTTGTAATATGTATATGTGACATTGATATTTGTGTGAGTCTCATGATGTGATCTAAAGAATGACACCATTAAAACCAAAATAACCCAAGCGCAGTCTGCATCAATAGAACATACTTCGATAAACTTGACACCTGGTTCTCTTGGAAAATATTTAAAACGTGTGCGAATTAATGGCTGGGTATAATTGATGGACTTACTTCCCTGCTGTCAAGCAAGAGATGAGCAAGGCCGAGCCTGGAGTCAGTAGAGCTCAGTAGCTCTCTCAGCTGATTCCAGCTTCGATACATCCCTACAGCTATGCGACAGTTAAATCACGTGCTTAGTCTGTTGTTGCACACTTGTGCATAAGTAAGCATAACACATACTATCCGTATTTTTACAGTCGATTCTACAGCTCTTGCATTCTTTATATTCTATGTTTGACAGCTGATATAACTGTAAACTGTTTTATATATATATGTACATTATACCGTAATATCACCTTGTTGAATCTGCAAAATTACAGTTAAATGTACCAATATGCATTTTACGGTTCATTGTCCTGTTCAGGTTAATTAGTACTTTTACAGTTCTTAGACCTGAAACAAAGTTGCCAGTTAATTTAACTGTAAAATTTAGCGGGAATTTTTTGCAGTGCAATCAATTAATTAATGACCGTGTTATTGTCGACATCGATGAATGTGCAGTTCCCTCCGACATCATCTGGTAGGATCTCAGATCTCTCATGCTCCATTGAATTTGGTGTCTCGCGACAACGGAGCTTTGACAAGTTTTACCAGTTTCATTGGGAAAACCAAGTCAGCCATACAGTGTACATGTATGCTGTTATAAATTTGGTGCCCGCACTAACACTTGTAAACAATTATAAGAACAATTAAGCAGATGAAATCAATAGTAAAATCAGCAATAATATAGATTTGATGTGAATAATGATTAGTGCATTATTGACAGTTTTTCACCCATTGTTAAATACTTGGGAGATAGACATGTGGATTGTTTAAATTTCCACATGCATGATTAGATCAATATAATTGTCCCAGTAAAGATAAGACAGGCTTCAGGATAACAGGAAAAAAAACCAGATTAGGAAGAGAATGGCTTGGATGAAGACCTCTGTTATTCCTATGATATTAATTAATTCTCTTTTTCGGAGTTTTTACACCTGCCATGGGGGTAAGCAGAAAGTTGAATTACTACACGTTACTATTGCAAGTCACCCTCATCATTAGCAAAAGAAACAAATCACTTGGATTTTTGATCATCATTGAATTTTTGTGTGTGATCAAAACCATTCATAAATACAGAATTCAGCATTGATCCTATCGTATATGCAGGTATCTTTGTATTGAAAAATTATCCACAATTTCCCATTAGCTAATCATCAGCCTTGTTGATCACATTTGGGTTTTTGCAACAAAAATAAACGATGACTTTATTTCCATTTCAAAGTAAACACCAGTCTTACTGCTCAGTATGTACAATGAACCACTACTGCTGATATAAAATGTATATTGGATTTAAATCACACTTTTTCAAGATTTGCGCATAGAGCCTCCAAGGTTAACTGGCTCAATTCAGGCAACTCTCTCCCAATTTTGACTTTCAGGAGAAGTTACTGTAAATACTCAGGGATTCAACTTTGCATACACAACTTATAATGTGAAAGAAACATCTAGCATTACATTTCGAGTGAAAGGACCAATGGATGCACACATCGGTCTTTTTGCGGACTTAAAATCACAATTTCACGGAGAGCCTTTTTACGAGGTCATTATTGGAGGATGGCATAATTTAAGGTGCTCACTCAGAAAGATTGGATTTAATGGACCTACAGTGGTTCAGACTGATGAGAATCCAGACGGATATTTGAATGACTATGAATTTCGTTCCTTCTGGGTCTCCTGGGCCGACCACATCATTTCTGTCGGAAATGGCGCGGAGGTTGGAGGTAGTGTCATCTACTCCTATGACGACAAAGCTGCACCCATGGACATCAATCATCTGGCTTTCAGTTCATACACTAGCAATTCCCATGTGTGGAAATACTACAATGGTGGGTATTTCCTTTGGTCAAGAGCCATAAAAGTTGTATTTGTTTATTCAGGGCATGACCCCCCCTCCCCCCCGGTACGAAATAAGTTAAGTGAGTTAACTAAATTAGGCTATATAGAACAACACTGGCTGAGTGGCCTCTAAATATATCGATGCAATCCTGCATTATTCAGGTTTTTTTAACTTAAAAAATCCCCTTTTATTTTCAACATTAACTTCTTTTTTCGGGAATATCAAGACCATGCATTGCGTTGTGGAGACAATCAAACTGTGACACAGCGCCTTTCACAAATTCTATGGCACTAGCATGATACCCGTTAAGCCTATAAAATCGTTGAACTCCATAAATACTAACTGGCAAAGGAAACGCAAACAGCATTCGTACCAAAATCATTCAATTGCAACCATTTCCTGTCTTTCTTTAGTCCATTTTATGAAATTTGACATTCAGCAAAAAAAAACAACAACCTTATCTGTCTACATCTTTCAATCAAAAGAGAAAATGTCATTTGAAGCCTGTCTAATCGACTATAAATTGTGTTTCACCAATTTTGAAACACAGTTATGTAAATGACCAGGGTTCAAACCTTTTGAATTGTGCTCTTATTGTGATCAATTGATTTACAACAGTGCAACCATTGCTCCTGAGTGACGTAGATGCCTGCAATGTCGTTTTTTCGTCAATGGTCTCCTTGGACGACAACTCATATGATGTCATAAATTATCCTGATACAACCACCTGTCTTGATGTAAGTTGACTCTTAAAGGATCTCCATATTATTTTCATTTTAAAACTGAGTGTTCCCACTATTGGGACACCACCTCATCAAGAATGCATGCGATCACATTATACATAGGGGGAACGGGGGCACATTGGGACACGGGGCACTGTGGGACAGTGGGGTTTTCTTGGATCCTGGCAAGGTATATGATATGGTAGTGCCATCATATCTTGTAATTTCACATCCTGATGTTTCCATGGTTTTATACAAATTACAGCCACATGCAGAAGTATGGCGAGCAAAAGTTTGTTTTTGCTTCTACTGAAGTAAATATGGACAGGTTCAATTCAAACCATTCTGTGGACAAACCATGAACATGAAGCTTTCTCAGTGCTTGTATGAATTTTATATATCCTAACGAACAGTTATGAATTGCTATCCGTATAAACACACTCACTGGTGTCCGAGAAATTAGCATTTTGGTGTAAAATTCATATCGGGGCTCATTGGGACAGTGAATTTGGGGCACATTGGGATGCACTTAATATGGCAGAATTTAAGTGTCCAAGGCAACTGAATGACCTGGGACAGCACACAGCAGGTGTTCAGGCCACAGTGAATATAGGTATAGTGGATTACCATGCTCTGTGAACAAATTTGTCGCAAAGCACTGTGTGTTACTTACATAGATGTCCGCACCCAGGACATTTTATGTTAAATGTTTAAAACTGTTTAAAGTATGAACTATTGGCACTACAAGGTGTTAATGCACTGTATATTGTCTTACGCACTACTTATATGTGATATCTATTGCACATGGAGTGTTAAAATGATTTTTCAATTGATGTCCCAATGTGCCCCGGCTGATGTCCCAATGTGCCCCGCGGGGCACATTGGGACAGTCATTTTTTCGACTCACATTTTGCTCTCTGGCTGCAAAAGGGTATGTGAAGTCTAGTTTATTATGCCTTGCATTTAAGCTCGATGGTATTGGTGATATTCATGCAAACTTCTGAGTTCTTCAGTGCTTTCAGCATTGAGCAAAATTAGTAGACGTTAAAAGCGTCCCAATGTGCCCCTGTTCCCCCTACAATTTCACTAGTTACTGTTCACACAGGAAAAGTTTAGATCATTTTGCTGAATTTTGTGAACATTTTCACAGATCGGCACAAATTGAAACATTTTCAAATTTACAACTTCATGTTTGCAAGAGAGCACCGATGCATAATTTTTACTGCACTTCACATAGATTTATATATCTGGCTACTCAATATCAAGATAAGACCACATGCAAGACCTGTAGATGAAGGAGTTTTGGTTTGCAAAAATTGTATTATCTTTTTTTTTTTTTGTGGTTTTATCCAGGTGGATCCATTATTTGCAAACAGCTATCTGCCACTGATTGTCCACGAGAATTCCCCAGTGGAGATCAAGTTGCTCTTGATGCTAGTGCCCTCTTGTGAGAATTCCAACATCGTGGTCTTCACCTCATCAATGAAAGAATGTCTGCTGATCAACAGTGGTTTAGAGAACGGTGGATTCTCCTGTGTCTACAGATGTGTGGATTCTTGTTCAACTAAAGTTACAATTAAATTTGAAAAGCCTTTGGACAGACCAGCACATTGGTTGGTCTGTGAGGTTAACCCAGCTCAGGTGGTTAATTAACACCAATAGGCCGTGATAGTGGAACTCTCCTTTTTCCAGCTCTCCTGTGTTGACGAGCAGAATAAAAGTATTTCCGGGAACAAGCTGCCATTTTTTACCATTGCTGAGTCAGTGAAGCTGGCATTCCAGGCTCCAGAACACTTTAATCCATTAAAAAAACTACAGATTTGCATTGCCGAGTCTGAAATGGAATGTTTAGCATGGATTGCCACCATATTCCAGTACTGTCAGGCTGATTAGACTTTGTTACGGACCTTAGAAACCCCGGCTCCATTGTAAATTCCCAGGCTGATGTTTCCGGAAATAGTTTTATTCTGCTCGTCAACACAGGAGAGCTGGAAAAAGGAGAGTTCCACTAACGCATGCTATTGTGAAGCACAGGGGGCACTCTGACACTATTTTGAAACTGTGAAGCTCAGTTTTGGAGGATCCACATTGGCTAGAGCCGGGAAATCTGACCCACTTCCAAATGATATCACAGCTTGTAGTTAATTTACATATATTGCAATGCTAGAATAGAGTCATCTCTGACATCACAGTACAACAGCATAGAAAAGAACTTGAGATTCCACGTAAATATAACGAGGACTGTAACTCGCGTTGAAAAGATATTGGTGGCAGCTGTAACCAACTAAAAATTAATAAAGAAAGTAAATGGGCTAACTTTCACAGGTCAAAGGTCATGATCCTACGGAGTCGGCACAGAGCCAATCTAATCATCTATGTATGCTTGCTTCAGTTTGTGTGATATTATTGTGCGGTATTCGACTAAGCAAGTGTTCAATGATGCGAGTTAGCGAGTATAAAGTCAATGAAATATTTAAAGAATAGAAGTATAAAAAGTGTATGTCATCATTGCAATGCATACTAGATACAACAATACATTATTAAAGACGGAGACCATCCACTGATCAATCTCCCACTTCCGACTGTAGTTGTTAGGGGCCGACCAGATGATCTTTGTAGGGGGGCTATGGACTTTTGGTGAAAAAAAAAGATTGTTTCCTACTTGACACTGAAAAAAAGAAGTTTGTTCAGCACATGAAAGAAAAAAAATGTTTATTGCCACCTGAGGCTAGGATACCGTAATGTTAAAATTCCAATAAAAAAGTTTGTCGCGACTACGCATGCGAAAAAAAATTGGGCGATGCACCGCGAACGAAAAAAAAATTTGTCCCATGGGGTAAAGTCCATAGCCCCCCCAACTTTTGTCTGGTCGACCCCTTACAGGCCATTTACACTCAAAAAAAGGTTTGTATAAAACAGACAAAATGAACGTTAGCTGGTGTCCGTCCAAAATTTTGTCTATATCAGACAAAAAATTTTATGTGAAACAGCCAAGGAAGTTGCTCATCCTGAACAAATATTTGTGTAATCTGATCATAGGAATGTTGAAAATAGCTTTTGTCTAACTTCAGATAAAGAGTTTGGACGGACACCAGCTAACGTTTGTTTTGTGTGTTTTACACAAACCTTTTTTTTTCAGTGTAGGGACCATTCAGAGTTTAGGGGGTCGGATGGGACTTTTGACCAAGGGGGTACTAACTTTTCACACGTGCACCAAGGGGGGGGTATTAATTTTTGACGACATGTTCAAGTAGATGGGAGTAAGAAATTTTAACAAAACAAAAATGATATACTCATTTGACCTTTCATTCTTACACACAAAAAACCGTGAATCTGTACGCCCTGGCACTGTACAAGGGACGCATGTTTAACATGTAACATGTATATATATGCATGTATTGGTTTGAATGTCTAGGAGGGTGTAGTAAAAATGAGCATGAAACCTAAGGGTAGGGTACTAAAAAGGTGTATGGAACTCAAGGGGGGGGGGTATCAATTTTTGATGGGATGTTCTGGCAAACTCCCACCGCCCTACTGCCCCCCAGTCATAAATTCTGAACGGTCCCTTACCAATATCTGCCAAGCAGTATAAAGTTCAACGGCATATCTGAGGGGGGAATAGACCAATCTCACCAATGGTTCTCTCAATTAGCACTAGGGGAAAAGTGGTGAATACTTAAATCCCAGTAGTGGCTAAGAGATTTCCCGCCCTTACCTCTGATTGGTCTAGCCAAGGTGTCCCCAAGCTGGAGTATTTTTAGTGCATTTTAATGTAACTTTATGACTCTATAACTACGTCATACTTTCAGCTTTTAAAAATTTTGAAAGTTGTGGTTTTGAATTTAAAGTGCATACATCTCGTATGTGTGAAAAAAAGCAAATGAAGATTCACGAAATTACAAAAAAGTTATTTGGGATCAATGTTCAGGTCATTCAGTGAAATAGGTCTATTGGGCCATTCCTCACTCGGTCCAAAATTAACATGGGCAAGATAGGGAATGCTGTAGGAAGCTGGGTATTCGCCATGTGTTATGCCCCCTTACCTCATTGAACTTCTAGATACGGCCCTGACCAAGTTATCCAAACCGAGATGAAACTTTAATAATGTCACAGGTAGTTTGGCTAATGGTTATCGATAATCTGGAATCTACAGGTGTATGAAAAGCCAGAAATTGATCTGGAGAGATGTTTCATAATTCATGTTATAAATACCATCGCAGGCCTCCCTGCTGAAACTTGCGGAAAAAATATAGGAAAAATGGGACTTTTTCATATAAAATATACGTAGGAGTTTTTAAGTCTATAGTGTGATATTTATAGAAAGTTTGAGAACATAATCGAAAAAAAGTTAAGCAAAACAAATTCCATGCCAGTCTGACATTGATATTTTGGTTCAATTCACACATTTCAACAGATGTATAACCAACAGCAATTTTGTAGCCAAAACTAACAGACCAATTGACCAGTTACCGGACATGTCATTCTGACCACTAATTTTCTCTAAGACTTGACTCAACCATCTGAAAGTGCCTTTTTCTTTGTCATTACATGAAAATATAGAAATACAGATATTTTTCAAAATATAGGAGTTTTATAGGATCCTAATAAAAATATAGGAATTAGAGGGAATATTGGAGGTCTGTATTTGACGCCTCTGTCAGCCAATCATATTCCAGTATTTAATTGTGATAATTCCCATATTCTTTGTTGTCCACTTATCGTGCCATGTTTGACTGTTTGAGTGTTTGTCTCATGGTATAAGCCGGGGAATTCACCATGGGATCAGGAAAATGTCATCATCCCAAGTCATACCATGACAAAATGGCCCATAACCTTTGCTAATTCATGAATACTTAATTAACTGACCCAGTTTTGGCTCAGCCAATCAGGGACTGCTACATCACAGTTTGAAATTGTTGCTTCTGTTTCACACAGTTACAAATGGAGAAATTGTGTATTGTTGAAAGGTGCTATCACAGTTCCAAAAATTCCATTGAATTATGTATTTTCACAGTTATGAAATGAAACTGTTTGAAAGTTTGCTTGTTTTACACTGTTTTTCTTAGTTGCCAGTAATCCTCTAACTGTCCATAATCGGACTAAATCTGCATGCAAAATGCTTATGACCTAAATAAGCAGCCAATCACAGAAGAGGCTGGAAATAGCAGAAAGCCCTGTCCAATTTAGCAGGGCTGGCGTGGGGAGGATGGGAATATGTGTATCACACCTCGAGCTGAAACCCCAGGTTCATAAATAACATGCTCCCTCTATACTGTTGTGAACGACTTATACATATACAGGAGGTAAGGCTATGGTACTTTGCTGCTGGCCTTGTAAAATGGCTCAGTTTACTTTTACAAAGACAGAATGTATATTTTTTACTTTTGGATATAGCCGCTCCCGCTGCCTAACCAAAATAATACTGGTGTATTCATACTGCAATGAGGGAGGTAATCGTAGGAATGGAGTGACTACCTGAAATCTACGCGTAGTAGTGGCCGCAGAACAGTGAAGTAAAGTGCTACCAGTTCATAAATTTATAGAATGAAAATTCAAAACTATCCCAAAACAATTACAATATTTTCTAATTGGTGAAAAAACTTTTACAGCATTCATAAAAACTATAATGATATTTTGACATATATATATATATGACCAATCCATGACACGAAAAAAAAAGACATTATGCAATTTTAATAGTGCATCCTCTACACCCATAGTAACACGGCAAGTGGATTATTTCTACTTTGCACAAAGATCAGATCAATTGAAGCGTCTATTAAAGGGCAAATTGAGCTATTGAGCTGGGTGTCCAGTCGGCTCCCAGTTTCTAGCTTCCGTCAAACCTCTTGCCAGCTTGCAGTCGCTTAATTGACACATCTTTTCTTCAGCACGAAATGGCTTGGATAAAGAACATTTTCATTCGAATGACAATAATTGGTTGTTTTCATCAGACTTTATATGTCTGCCATGGTGGTAAGTAGAAAGTTTTTTAATACACACTCTTGCTCATAAAAATGGAATATTGGCACATGTCAAAAAGTGAGTAGAAATTTGGAAACACCATTTCAAGATGGGAGCTGAGGACTTCCAATAATTTTTCTAGATAAATATGGGTCAATTCAAAATCACAAAGTGAAAAATTTATGAAATTAGAGAAAATCTTGAAAACTGGGGTCAATAGTGGGAATACTGAAAAGACAACAACAAATGTTCCAGAATCTTGAAGGGTTGATATCACATATTGTTGATACATGACATAATTGTTACCAAAGGAATAATTAGGGTCAAAATGAGTTAGTGACATAATTCTGTCTCTGTTCGGGACTGTCAAGTGGCAGCAGAATGCTGACAGTCCCTGGAAAATCGAATTGGGTCAACAATAATTTGATCTGTTTTGGACAGATCACCAGATCAGGTCGCACAACAGCTGTCCATATTACTACGCCAAACTACTTTCACAAAGCATGGTTGCTGGCAAATATCCAGTCCACTGCTTTCAATGAAAATGTTTGGAAATCATGAGACAAAAAGAAAGTTTTGAAACTTTAGCATACACTTTGCCTGTGAAATTGATGATTTTACTCATTAGAAGTTTTTCGTGGTATTCAATCTGCTTATGCCATTTAGTGCATGTTAAATTGTGGTCAGAAAAGGGTAAAAAAAGAATGCATTCTCACTTATTCACGTGTCCATACAAAGTCAATGTTTTTGCCTTGTGATATCAAAAATGCTCAATTGTATTTATTCTGTTACTTTATGGAGATTTATTAACTAGTACAACAATATAATTCACAATTTCAAAAAAGCTGTGTTACTCTCAGCAAAATGTCTTGTCCATGCCACAAGTGGCCCCCTCTATACTGGCAATATATGTGAGATACAATGTATACATCCTCCATGATAAAAATAGTTCCAACTTATTTTGGTATTTACAAGCTGTCTGCTTAAAATTGAAGCCAACCAAAGTCAGATTAGACACTTGCAGAGTTTTTGGAAATAAACTAGACCATCACTAAATGATGGAACTGTCCTGGTTTCTTCCAGTGATCTGGTTTCTTCCAGTGATCCAAATTCTGTTGACCGCTCACAGGAGCTTGCGCATTTTGCACCCTAGGTGGCAGTAAATAGCGGTCAACTTGTAGACAGGACATAATTTGTATTTTAATACCCTCTTGGGGTAATCAGGACTAATATCTGAGTGGCACACCCCATTCCGTCGTGATTTGAGAATTTCTTTCTAAAGGAACTTTAAAAGATCTGAAATTTTAAGGGATAGAAGGGAATGGATGACATCTTGGATGTACTATTACATTTGGAGCCAATGATGCTTGATTTGGATCCAATTGGGAAAAAGTATTATGCAGGAATATTGACAATTTCTTGAAATTTGAAAATTTTTGGACTATGTGAAGATCAGAACCACTTTGTATTTACTGAAAAGTACACCCATGAAGAGTTCTTCCAAATGGTATCATGGCTTTCACTGAAAAAAAATTCAATTGCGCGCTATTGACTGTTTTTCACTACACAATAGTGCCAATTTAGTACTCCAATTGTTTGTAGCCAAACAACTATTTATCTGTGAATGGATTCAATGGATTCAAGGAAATATAATTGCAAAAGGTCACCCTTGCAAGTGCATCACACTTAGGCCTGGCTAGAAGAGATTTTGTATATATTTTAGGTGTGTGATCCGTCGTCATGGTAAACAAGACATATTGTAGTGTTGCGATAAACAGCAGTGAAAGATGTAATCAATTTTCAGAAAGAACAATGGTGCCATTTGAAGATCATCTTCTTTGGTGTCCATTTCAGTACATCCAGAGTGGTTTCTAATAATAACACAGTCCAAGATCTCAAGAAACTGTCGGAATTCCCATATTGTCATATTTCCTGACTGCATCCTAATTAAGCACCATTGAGACAAGTGAAATTGTGCACCCAACATATGCATCCTCTGCCTTCTACCCCTTAAAATTTCAGAGCTATATATATATATCTTTTAGAAAGAAAAATAAGTAAATTTTAGAGTGAGAATTCAAGCAAGGTCCGTTGAAATGGCCAAGTCATCTTCTCTAATCACTCTTTGAAAGCCTCAACTACTTTTTTTGCAAGAATTTTAAGTTTTTGGTTGAATGCACCTCACCCTAAAAACCCCCTGAATTTCCATATTTCGTACTGCTGTAACTTTTCCAGGGTAACGCTGCAGCATGCGTTTTACATGAGACTCTCGTGACAAGAGCATGTTTTTCCCTTTAGTGGTCATTGGAAGTAGTTGCCATCTATAGTGCTCCAGCAAAAGTTGCTAAAGTTAACAATTTCAATGGAGAATGTTGAAGTATTCCATATTTATGAGCAACGGTGTATGAACAGTTCAACAAAAATAAGTCCCCCTTTACAAAAAGGTGAATATCTCAAAGATCTCTTCTCTGATTTCTGTGAAAGTTGGCCGGTTTGTAGGCCTGCATATTGACAGTGTATTTGTAGCTCTATTGCTTGATTTTTGTTTGAGCCAGCAGACCTCGAGTGCACGTACCCCTATTTTCAAAAGTACAAAGTTTTGGCTTTTCCAAAAAAAATTTTTGCTGAAAGGTATTTAAACTCCACTGAAATTAATTGTTATAACATCCAAGGAACCTAAACTGTAAAACTGTTACAAAGGAAGTCCCTAGATAAATAATAATAATAATAATAGGCATTTGTATAGCGCTAATTCCAGTAAACTGCTCACTAGCGCTTGTGCATGATGGATCTATTTGTAGAAACTCTTAAACAGGTGAGTTTTAAGATTTCTTTTGAAACCATCAACTGTCTTGGAGGCCTTGACATTCTCTGGGAGTTGGTTCCACAGTTTTGGAGCGGCATGTGAAAAGGCTCTGTCTTCCTATTTGTTTTTGTTGTAGGAAGTTGGTACATTTAGGAGTATTTTGTTATTGCTCCTCAGATTACAATTTCTTTCAGATTTTTGCTGAATCATATTTTGAACATACAAGGGATGTATATAGATGTCTTCTAAATACGATTGAGAAACAAATTTTCTCCAGATACTTGATGAAGTTTACACAGCTGGTGGCTCCCTCGCTTGGTGAAATTGTTCATATCCATTGGAAAAGCCATGGATATTTCAAAACAGGGGTATGCACACTCGAAGGCTGGTGGCTCAGCCAGGAATAATGCCACTGAGCTTTAAATACACACATGTATGGTTGATATGCGAGGCAATAATTCACTATTAATTAAGCCAACCGTCATAAAAATCGGTCATGGAATCTTTGAGATATTCAAGTTAATCCAAAGGGGGAATTATTTTTGTTGAACTTTTTAGGAATATATTTATTTCAGGAGAAGTCACTGTAAACGCTGCAGGATACAACTATATCTACACAACTTATAACGTGAAAGAAACATCCAGCATTACATTTAGAGTAAAGGGACCAAGCGATGCATTCATTGGCCTCTTCGCTGATGTGAAATTGCAATTTAAAAGAGAACCTTTTTATGAATTCATCATCGGTGGATGGGGTAATACCAGATGTTCGATGCGAAAGACAGGATATTATGGACACTCTTTGTCCAAGACTGATGAGAATTCAGAAGGGTATCTGAATGCCAATGAATTCCGTTCCTTCTGGGTCTCCTGGGCTGATCATAACATTTCTCTGGGATATGGAGCTGAAGTTGGAAAGAGTGTCATATTCTCCTATGATGACAGCGCTGCACCCATGGACATAAATCATCTTGCCTTCAGTTCTTTTGATGGCACTTCCAATGTATGGAAATTTTATGATGGTAGGTTTTCCCTCATTGACGAGGCTTGAAAAAAAATTTATTCCTCGGATGAGTGGAGCCAATGCAAGTGACATTGTTCATGTTCATGCATTTCATAATTAGAGGAAATGAAACACGAGTGTTTACAGAAAAGCTGTTGGTCGCCATCAATAACTCACAACGTGCCCCACCAAAATACATTGAAATGAAGTGTCGATTTGTCATTGGGTACCTTGTAACCTCATTGGTGAGTGTTGTATGTGACTCTGGTTAATAACATACAGTCAACACAGAAATTATTTGCACACTTTGATTTTTCATCATATTTCACAGGAAAATGCTAATATGATACAAAGAGCTGTCCTGTGTTTCAGAGTAGTGTTAGTAGGTTAGGATCACATGCATTTCATTTTTTCCCAAAATGTATTTTTTTGGAAAACTTGAAAAAATTGAATCCCGATGACAAAAAATTATTTGCACGCTTGAGCCAACGACCAGAAACAGCATTTTTAAAGACGATACTCCAATTTTTTCAAACAAACAATGATTTTTATGGTATCTCTAACTCATTAACATTGATCTGACATTATTTGGGGTTCACAGGTGGGATTACAGGTGTTGTTCGAGGAGTACACTATTTGCATGTTTTTTCTCTCACATATGGGTATCAAAATGGACTTAGAAGCAGCAATACTCATGAAATTGACTTATTAAGTCCTTAAACATAGTCTAGTTGTGATAAGAAGGTTAATTATGCAGGTTTTAGTGTAGAACTTTGCTCTATATGCCACCAAAAAATGCCAGAAAACAGCGCTTGATGCGAATTTGAGCTGAGAAACAGCTGATAATCAGCCTCTAACCAATTTAATTAGCCACTGGCTAACCAATAATGATTAATACAGAATATTTAGAGATGTTTCCCTTAATATTTGCATACAAAACAAAATTATTATTATGAATTTACCATATTGTAAGTATGGCATATTCCACACGATCATGCATTGATTATCAAGACTCATTGGTTCTTGCCTATTGAATAATTATGACTGAAATTATAATAATAGTGAATAAATTTTTAATTTTACTGCCCCTTTTTGCAAAGGAAAAACAATGATGTGAAGTTTTCATTCATTAATGGCCTCCATTGGGCCACCCTGTGCAGACACGCCAGTTGCAAGCTGGCTGATAGCAATGATATGGTGCAAAATTTGAAAACAACTTTCTTTATAATCTAAACTGGCTTTCTCCTGTGCTATTACAACCTATTCTTCACCACTCACTGTCAAAATAGTCCATAAGGGCAAAAGTATGTCTTATAATTAAGATTTTTTCAGTTTGGTTCTACCAATGTTACTCTTTTCTGTCATTTTATATTTGCATATTGAACAAAATAATCAAACAAAGCTTGCCAATTCATTTCTTTCTGGCAAATTGACATGATAATGAAGTTTATTACTCAGTTTCATCAGACTTTCTTCTTCATCATCAGTTTTTATAGCCATATATAGAAAAAAAACATGGGATTGAGTGTATCCTTGGGTAACCCCTTTAATTCCACCTGCGAACCCCAAATAATGTTTGATTGGTGTTCACATGTTAAATATACCATAAACAGCATTGTTTCTTTGAAAAATAATTGGAATATCATCTTTGAAATGCTGTTTCTGGTCATTGGCTCAAGCGTGCAAATAATTTTTTGTCGTCGGGATTCAATTTTTTCAAGTTTTCCAAAAAATTACATTTTGGTAAAAAATGAAATGCATGTGATCGTAACCTACTAACACTACTCTGAAACACAGGACAGCTTTTTGTATCATATTGGAATTTTTCTGTGAAATATGATGAAAAATCAAAGTGTGCAAATAATTATTGTGCTGACTGTAGGAAGTACTGGATATGACCACACTGGGCAGGGATAGGGATATGACCTCACAAGAAACATTCCAGTGCTTTTCTGTAAGTACTCGTTTTTAGTCACCTTTTGAACAAAATAACTGTATAGTACCAGATTGCAAGAAGGCTTTGTTAAATACCAGGCTGAAGAACTGAATACAGAAATAAATCTTTCTATTAAACCATGAGAAATGAAAAAAAAAAGAACCTTTTTAACAAAGGATGCCACGATTTTTGGAAGGTACTGTAGCAGGCAATGCATGCATGTTTGTTAATTTTAAAATTTGTGATAATGTTACCAGTTTTTCTTTCACAACAGTTCAACCCCTGCTAGTGAATGTCTGCAACAAAGATTTTGCATCAATGATCTACCTGGACAACAACACAACCCCTATACTAAATGATGCAGATCCAGCCAGTTGTCTTGATGTAAGTTAACTGATACACAGGTACTTCATATTACACAATTACTGCATATGTACATCTTAATTTGGTGTTCTTGCTCAATGTGACAATTTTTTAGAAAGATTTTTGCCAGAAAATAATTTACTCAATGAATCAATTGTGAAAGGATAAATTATTCAGATAGCTATGTGTTTGGTTCGTTCATGTCACGAAGATGACAAACAGTGTCCATGCAGTGGCAATATTATATTTGGTCCTAGTCATTGCTAAAAAAAGTGCTGCTGGAAGACCAAGAAGTATATGACAATTTTTCTGAGATTTGCAAGAAAACCATACTCAATGAATTTATTCTGTTGGGGTGAGTTAGGCCTATAGGTTATGTGTTCGTTGGTCTGCAAGTGAACAATCCTTAGAAAATACTTTGATCATGCATACGTAACTTTATTTCATAGCAAGAATACGGAGTACAAATGAATGCAAATATTTATTTCATCGCTTGCAATGCAAAACAGAAGACTGCCGTGTACAGTATCATTCACCTATATTTTGTACTGTGTCAGATCTTAAGAATCCTATACATATACTATAGTAGATTTTTACTTCTGAAGTTACTGTAGAATTTTGCTTTTTTTTTAATTTCAAAAGTTAAAAAAATTAAGCATGGAAAAACAAAACTGAGTTCCTCAAAAAGTTTAATTGGAGCAGCAAAATATTTTTTTACTGTACATCAGGCACAGTGCACATGCAGATACCCTCACAATAATTTGGCAAAAAAAAAGGATTGTGCAGAATCATCTTGTTCGTTGTGGGACATAATTTTTTGCACACTGCACCGAGATTTATGTCTCTGCACCATAGACCAGCGCAAGACAACGATAAACCAGGGCAAGTCAGTTTGTGGACTCTAACTATTTAGTTTGAGCAATAGTTTGGTCTTTGCAAAAATTGCATGTGCAAAAATCTTTCTGTTTGTTTGCTTTTGCTTCAGGTAAACCCATCAGTTCCAAACAGCTATCTGCCGCTGATTGTTCATGCAAAGTTTCCAGTGGAGATCAAGCTGCTCCTGAAGTCAGTGCCCTCTTGTGAGAATTCCAACATCGTGGTCTTCACCTCATCAATGAAAGAATGTCTGCTGATCGATAGTGATGTTGAGAATGGAGGATTCGCCTGTGTCTATAGATGTGTGGACGTCTGTTCAACAAAGATCACCATTAAGTTTGAAAAGCCTTGGGACAGACCACCACACTGGATGCTATGTGAGGTAGATCCAATTTAGGTGGCAGATGGACATTAACTGTGAGGTTGTCTATTTCACATGCTAGTTATATTCTGGGAGAGGATCTTATTAGTATGTATATATTGATGCATGTTGAGTTTGTTGACGTAACTAGATTCCTTTTTCCAAACTTAATCAGTAAACATGCCAAGTCACTTTTGCAAAATAACTTATGTAAAACATCACTGCCTGTTAGAAGTAGGTCTTTGATGTGCAGGATCTCTGTTCTTAACAAACAGTGGAGCACGAGCTTTGAATATTTACTGACTTTCTTGATTAAGCAATTATTATGCCAATTAACCAATAAGAATTAAAGTTCCAGCTTGTAGTCTACCTCCTAAATATTTCGTGAACAGTTTTCTGTATGTATGGAGTTAATTTTGAGTAAGTTAAGGTATTGATCTGGTATGTTTCACTTGAGTGCTGACAAAAATCTAATAGAAAATAAAGTGCTTTTCGTTTTTGTAAATAATTTATTCTTTCTACGGAGTGTTATCTCATTTATATTGCTCCATTTATTGACAGTTATACTGACAAGCACTCTGAATTGTTTTATGTACATACTGTACTGATTAATTATTAATAAATAGCGTATCATTTTTGTGACATTGCCTATATGCCCATCACACCACCCAAAGTCATCTGGCACATGAAATGAAAGCTTCACAACCATATGGTTAACGATCTAACAAGTCTACAAGTTTACAAGTCTCCAAGAGTGTTAATTCAGTTAATACACAAGGCAAGGCTTAGTATAGGTTAGGGGAGACTGGGGCACATTGGTCCGCTTCTTTATTTTTCGCCTATAAATCAAAAAGTTCTCAAAATATTTGAAAAATCTCTCTACTGACTGACTTCTGAAGATCTACACTTCCCTTATGCCAAACCAAGTCAATCTACAATAGTTGTGGAGGTTGGACCACCATGTTGGGCGGGTTGGACTACAGAATGGAAGTCCAAGAAAATAGGAGAAAGTGAGCAGACACTACATTTTATTCACACAGATCACAACACACACTTGAGTGTCATCGCTTTCAACGATTTACCCAGATAATTTTAATGAATCTTGTTTCAGCTAAAAGGGCTGGCAGATTAACCAACTGAATTGATTTTACCGTCATACTGTACAGGAATGACTTAGGCACTCTATTCATATTAGAAATTATGCAGCTGCCATTTTGCAGATTACTTTTTGTCAGTCAATCCGGTTTAAATGGTCCAACGTGCCCCGGCCATGCTTGACCAACCTGCCCCGTCCCAACCTCTTATGAAAATGTGCATGCCTTGCTAACAAGGTTGAATGTGAACTCGGGAAACTTATATCAAACTTTACTCAAGTAGTGATAGTTTCAATTTATGAGACTTGTCTGACTGGATCCCCCATATTTTAAGAAGGGTAACCTAGCCATCGAGACTTGGAAAAAGTCACTTTTTATGCCGAAAATCAGGAAACCTGAAATAGAACTCACACTTTTCCTTCAATGCTCATGAAATATTTTGGCATACAACTAAAGGTCTCTTCACTGGGGATTTATAACTGTGCAGTTCTACAGCATAGAAAAAAAACTTGAGATTCCACGTAAGTATGACAAGGACTGTAAAGCACCTTTGATAAGATTATGCCTCATGATATGATAATTGAAATAGCTGTATTTAACATGCAATAAAGTATAAATCGTCCCCTTGTTATGTTTAAAGTTCACATAATGTTTACTGAAAAGTTTTTTTGCATAATTCGTGTGGTATCGTAATGTTATCAGATTTTTTATTTGGATATATTATCTTACACAATGTATCCACTGGTGTACACTGTACTAGACAGTAGACCGTCATGCAGTTTTAATTGTGAATCTTTTCACCTATGGTAACATTGCTAGAGTATGTGGATTATTTAATTTACTCATTAGCACCTTCAGATCAATTTAGCTGTTTCACAACAGGCGAGTCTGGCTTCAGGATAACTAGTGAAAAGGCCTGTTAGTGGGTACAATGGCTTGGATGAAGAATTCTGTCATTTCAATGAAATTATTCAGTTTTCTTTTTCAGACTATATATATTTGCCATAGTGGTGAGTACGGAATGTTGAATTAGTTACATGCTGTTTTTATTGCAAAATATATTGAAGAATGAGTAATTGAGTATTCGGTATATAGCTGCAAAATTTTACGGACACATAAATAGTTGGTTTTAAGTTGGGGTAAGGAAGTCTCAATCAACCATCCAGTGATGTTTTCTTTGTACTTTTCTTGAAAACATACAGCCGCCAAGAGTTTAATCAGGACAACTTTCGCTTCCAGGAGAAGTCACTGTAAATACTGCGGAATACAACTATAACTACACAGCTTATACCGTGAAAGAAACATCAAGCATGACATTTCACGTAAAGGGACCGAGGGATGGAAATGTCGGTCTCTTTGCGGATGGGAAATCACAATTTAGTGAAGAGCCTTTTTATGAATTCCTCATCGGTGGATGGGGTAATAAGAGATGTGCAGTAAGAAAAAAAGGATATCAAGGTCTTTTAGTAGCCAAAACTGCTGAGAAATCAGAAGGGTATTTGAATACCAATGAATTCCGATCCTTCTGGGTCTCATGGGCTGACAACGTTATGTCTCTCGGATATGGAGCTGAAGTTGGAGAGAGAGTTATAATCTCTTATGACGACAAAGCTGCACCCGCGGTAATCAATCATTTGGCTCTTGGTTCATGGACTGGCAGTTCCAATGTGTGGAAATATTACAATGGTAGGTTTGCCTTTGCTGAGAAGGCTTAAAATTAGTAATTATTTCTTATGATGCATAAATCAATTTAGGAGACTTATCGTTCATGTATTTTATATTAAAGTCACCTTTTCCACAAAACAATAGTTGTATAGAACAAGGTTGTTTTACAGCAGTTTTAATTTATAATCATGAGATGTTTGCACCGCTCACAAGTACGTAGCAATTAAAATTCCATTAAACTTTGAAAAAATGGAACGAGATGCATGACCTTATTAAAAAACGGAGTGCTTCAATTTTGGGAAGGTTCTTTTGCATTACACGCCCTGTGAATATGCTAATTAATTTGTGATCATGTGACATGTTTTTTGTTTTTTTTCACAACAGTTCAACCAATGCGAGAGAATGTCTGCAATAAAGACGTTGCATCAATGGTCTCCTTGGACAATAACACAACTCTAGTCATAAATGATGCAGATTCAGCCAGCTGTCTTGATGTAAGTTCAACCAATACACAGTGGGTACATACACTCTTAAGAAAAATGTTTTCTATGGAGCTAAAAGGGTTCTATAAGCTGGTATGGTAGAGGAACACTAAAAGGTTCATTACTCAACTTTAAAAAGGTTCCAACAGTAAACAAAAACAACATTTAGGTAATCCAGCTGCACTGAACTCCCACAATGGAACCCCTGTCTCTCAAGTTGGGAGCATAGGGTCCTATCATTGGGCATTCCCACGAAGTATTGAACCTTTTCAGTTCAATTGAACCCTCAAAACAGTCAGCACCTTTTTTCGTCTGTGGGTTCTTTATATATACCATAAAGAACCTTTGTGTTGAGAGTGTATGTACATATTTAATTCAGTTCTTGCTCAATGATCATGACCGTGAATGGCAGCTTTACATCATTCATGCACCTTGGCATTTTTTACATCCTGGAAACGGCAAGACCTAGTCATTGCAAAATGAGCGATGCTACGTGACCAAGAAGTATACACGGCCATTTTACTGAGATTTTTTTCTGCAAAATCATTTGCTTGATGAATTGATTCCCACAGGGTATAAAATAAGTGTGCAACGATCCCAAAGTGTGCAGTGATCAATCTGAAATGTGCAGTGATCAATCTGAATTTGTGCAGTGATCAAATTAAAAAATTTTTGGCAAAATTATTGTGAACTGTAGAATCCCCACAATAAAGTTTGTATTTCAACCAATTTGATATTTTTGTCTGCTTGATGATGGTCAATTGGTCATCTTTTGGAAATTTGTAATGCTTGAAATCACAATGCCAGCCATTAAGAACTCTGATTGGTAACTATATTAATGGCGATAGTTTGCGCAAGACAACATGCGCAGCGATCAAATTTTCTTATTTTATACCCTGGATTCCCAGCAGGCGTTTTGACCTCCCCTGACGCCAGAATATCGCCTCCCCTGACATGATAGTGACATCAAAATGGTTCAAATTGCCCACAGGATTGTGATGGTGTAAATCTATTCAGAATTTCAGATTGTGTGTTTGGTTGGTCTGCAAGTGAAATAATCCTGAGAAGATTCTCTGATCATATCATGCATACAACTTTTTATTTCATAGCAAGAATACTGAATAATAATAATAGAGAATAGATTTTTTATAGCTTACAATTAAAAACGTAAGTCGGCCTTCTACTATCATACGCCTATATCTATCACTGTAATACTGTAACTTTAGAATCCTATATGGAACATATGCACTTTATGACTTCGTAGTTACAGAAGAATTTTACAAGGAACACTACACTTCTGCAAAAATTTCAGTAATGAAAAAATTATGTGAGTTCCGCAAAAAGTTTAATTTGGGCCACAAAATATTTTTGTCACTGCTCAGTGCTCACGCAGATACTACCATTAGGAATAATTTGGTAAAATACCCCAAGGATTTAGAGAAAATAAATGTGCAATTACTTAATTTTTGATAATTTTGTGGCTTCTTCTTGTTTGTACAAAACACATTTATAGTACAATGCACCTAGAGATGTTTCTCTGCATCAATGAAAGACTATGATCATAAAACCTCGACTAGACAAGTCAATTGTTGCATTCTTACTAGTGAATTTGCACAGGGGTTTGGTCTTTGAAAAAAGTGCGTTTTCTAAATCTGTTGGTTTGCTTTTCCTTCAGGTAAACCCATCAGTTCCAAACAGCTATCTGCCGCTGATTGTCCATGAGAAATTTCCACTGGAGATCAAGTTGCTCCTGAAGTCAGTGCCCTCTTGTGAGAATTCCAACATTGTGGTCTTCACCTCATCAATGAAAGAATGTCTGCTGATCAACAGTGGTGTAGAAAATGGAGGACATGCCTGTGTCTATAGATGTGTGGACTCCTGTTCCACAAAAGTCACCATAAAGTTTGAGAAGCCTTGGGACAGACCACCACACTGGATGTTGTGTCAAGTAAACCCAGTTTAGGTGGCAGTTGGACATCAACTGTTAGGTTTTCGCATGCATGTTATTCTGAGAAGGGCTGTTAAGGATGCACCTCAAGTCAGAATATGCTTTATTGAAATCAGCGCAAGGTAGCATAATGAAAAATCTTATGGGCTTTAGTAAAATACACCATCATTCATGAGATTACTAAATGGTTTTGGAATACCTTCAGTTGTAGATGTCTTTAGTAAGAATACATATAGCTTTTATAATAGAGCTCTCAGTGTAAAATCCAGTAGAGTGTCTGTACAAATATAAGAATGTTAAATTTCAATTTCAACCCAATGGTATATCAGATTCAATTAGGTACTGCAAGACAACTATGTAAAACCCTGGGCACCAGAATATGTGCTTTTAAACTTACTAAACCAGGAATTTCAATGGTCATAATATCTTACAAGTCAAGTCAAGTCAAATATTTTTTATTTAAGTGACCTGCAGTTTACACTGCCTGGCCTCTAAGGCCTACAAGTCACCAGGTGGGCCACAAAGAACACATGCAAAAACAAAGCAAAACATCAGTATGAATAATTGAAAATCCTCATCTCCTACATTTATAAGCATTCTTTATAAATTTTGCTAGATAAGTACATAATTGTTTACAATTTAAAATAGATTTGAATTTGTCTAATTCATCCAAATTTGAAAAATTGTCAATAAATTTTACACAATTCTCAAACAAAATATTTCTTTGAACAGTGTGCAATGTACAAGTCATCAAAAATGTTTTTCATCTTCAATTTCATTTATATTACAATTTGGACAAACTCTATTTTCCAATGGAGTAATAGGGGAAGTAAATCTACCTGTTTCTATTGACAAGGGCAATATTCCTAACCTGAATTGAGCAAGAAATGATCTCTCAGAACGGTTAATTACTCTATTGACATAATATTCCACATTATAATCATTTAAAAAACATGTAAATATATCTTTTATCATTATGTTTTTAGCTCATTGCTGTTATACAACATGTACCTTTTACCATTTCATCGCTGTACTGACTGTGATATACGTTTTTTCCCCCCATCTCTGGGGGCTGAATAAAGAAATTTTAAAAATGACATAACTAAATTACTTTTTTCACAATGGGACGCTTATGTCTACTAATTTTGTTCAATGCTGAAAGCACTGAGCAACTCAGAAGTTCGCATGAATATCACCAACACTATTGAGCTTTTAAAAATGCAAGGCATAATAAATTAGACTGTGCCTACCCTTTTGCAGCCAGACTGCAAAATGTGAGTTGTGATCATGACTGTCCCAATGTGCCCCGACAGGGCACATTGGGACATCAAATAAAAAATCATTTTAACACTCCATGTGCACTAGATATTACATAAAAGAAGTTCATAAGAGTATACACAGTGCACTAATACCTTGTAGTGCCAATAGTTGATAACTTTAAACAGTTTTAAAAATTTAACATAAACTGTCCTGGGTCACTTCAGCAGAGCCTTCAATGATTAAGTCAGACATGCCCACAAAGCTGACCAATGAACAGGCCTTCAAGCATGGTATGCAAATGAGGCCGATTTCGCTATTTCGCACATTCCCGTAAGGGTTAGAGGTGTGATTCTTATATAGGTAGATAGGTCGCTCTGAGACCTTTAAAATGATGTATCATACGTCTCTGGGGAGTTAATAATAGCTCCGCAATTTGCCGGTAAACTTTCGAAGTGGAGAGAAATACTGCACGCTGATTGGCTGTGACGCTCTGACGCAAAATCTTATGATAATATGCAGTGGTGGAGGGATTCGTCTAGGGTAGATTCTCTGGGTGTCCTGGGTGCGGTTATCTGTAAGTAACACAGTGCTTTGTGATAAATTTGCTCACACAGCATGGTAATCCCAGGTCATTCAGTTGACTTGAACACTTACATTCTGCCATATAAGTGGCGTCCCAATGTGCCTTGTGTGCAGCGTCCCAATGAGCCCGATATGACTTTACATCAAAATGCTAATTTCTTAGGCACCAGTGAGTGTGTTTATCAGAATAACAATTCGTAGTTGTTCGTTACGATGTATCAAATTCATACAAGCATTGAGAAAGCCTCATTGTTCATGGTTTGTCCAGAGAATGGTTTGAATTGAACCACTCTGAATTTAATTTAGTGGTAGGAAAACAAACTTTTCCTTGCCATACTTCTGCATGTGGCGGTATTATGTCAATAAAACAATAGAAACATCAGGATGTGAAATTATATGATGGCACTACCATATCATATGCCTTGCCAGGAACCAAGAAAACCCCACCGTCCCATAGAACCCCACGTCCCAGTGTGCACCGCTTCACCCTACACATCACAAGTATAACTAAAAACAACACCAAATGTTATAAGTTTGTCATTGACATGCAGAATTTCTGGTTTTTAACAAACAGTGGGGCATGAGCTTTGAAAATTTACTTACATTCTGGATTAAGCAATTAATCAATAAGAATTAAAGTTCCAGCCTGTAAGCCTGTAGTCTACCTCCTTAGTATTTCATGAAAAGCTTTTTAACTTCTTTTGCGTGTACGGAGTACATTTTAAATAAGTTAAGGTATTGATCTTTCTTGGATATATAACTTGAATGTAAGTTCAGTCAATATATCACTTTGGCTGGTAATACAGAATGCATGACTGACAGTAGACGAAAAACGAGTGCTTAGAGAAAAGCTTTGGGTGGCCATCAATGACCTCACCAAAAAAAAACAAGCCCTGTCAAACACATTGAAATGAAGTGTCAATTTATCATTGGGCCGCTTGTGACATCATTGAGCAAACATTGGTGATCAGTTTACAGCCTTCCACACTGGATGTGTCATCATGCTAATGATTTGTCATGATCATACCCAATACTTTCACTGTTAATTTGATTTAAGGAGACTAATGCCGCATGTTGGTGACAGCCAAACGAAAGGATTATGTATCTGATTTTCACTCCGAAATCAGTTTTGACAAGTCAAATGGCTTTCTCTTGATCATGACTAATCAAACAGCATTCTATGTTTCCCATGTTGAAAGTAGAGAAGATGACACTTCATCAGCTATCATGAGTCACAAAGTGCCATTTTCATAGTGCCACAGTCCACTCTGATTCTATGTCAAAGCGTTTGGCTGTAAGCAATTAATCAATAAGAATGAAAATTCCAGCTTGTAGTCCAGCTCTTTAGTATTTTATGAAACGTTTTTGAACTTCTTCTGTGTGTACGGAGTAAATTTTGAATAAGTCAAGGTATTGATCTGTCTTGGATATATCACTTGGATGTCAGTTCAGTCAATATATTACCTTGGCTGGTTATACAGAATGCATGACTTACAGTATACGAAAACGAGTGCTCAGAGAAAAGCTGTTGGTGGCCATCACAACAAGCCCTGTCAAACATGTTGAAATGAAGTGTCACTTTATTATTGGGCAACTTGTGACCTCATTCAGCAGAAATAGGTGATAAGTTTTTAAAATATGTAGCTTTGAAAATATTCAATTGTTCATAGCACCTTTGATAACACCATGTCATATCATATTTGATCTATGAAATGCCTGTGTTCAAAGTGCAATGAATTAAATCATTCCGCTTGTTGGGTTTTGATGTGCACAGTTCCAATGCATACCACAAAGTGTTTTTACAATAAAAGTGTCCTTGCTACTCTACTGGCTTTTGAGGTGGTATATATATGCAGTAAGCTTTCAGACAGCCATAGGGGAGACTGGGGTAAGTTGTGCCATTTTTTGCGTCAGGCTGATTTTTAAAAAAACCAAAGCTTAATCATGCAATTTGAAAATCAGACATCAAAATAAAATACGTTGGCCAGAATCGACCGAAGTTTCAGGGCAGTCCGACCATTGGGAAGGTCATGGTAGGCATTTGAAAAAAGTAGGTCAAGTTGCACAACTTGCCCCGGTGCCGGGGTAAGTTGTGCCGCATGACGGGGTAATTTGTGCCCCTTAATTTATTCCAAAAAATCTTGTATTTCACCCGCTTCTTCAGATAGATCATTTGTATCATGTTTTTAATGTATGATTGACATGTTACATGAAACTAATCAGACATTTATGAGCCATTTTATACACATATTAAAAATGCTGAAAAAAAAAACCCAGAAATATTTATTGTTTAGAGGGTGGTATAACACTTTTGACACATGTTCCTTTCAGTGTAAGTTATTTCACAACATGTTTAGGCCTTGCATAGAATCAAGAAAAAAAAGATTCATGAATGAAATATTAATTCGTATGTCATACCATTAGTACAACTTACCCCAATCAAAACGACACAACTTGCCCCAAATTGATTTTCTGGATGAAAATGGTTGTCAAAAATAAACAAACAATGCGAAATACCTCTTAACTCCATCCTACCAGAGGGGCATCATCTTATTACAAATACCAAATGACTGAGAAACCAGAATGTCAGTCCTTGGCACTTCAAGTTTTCAGCAACAAAATTGAATTTATGAGTGTAGCTTTTCATACCATCATATTTGGTAGTTTTTTTCTTGGTGCCTAATGGTGTTGACCAAGTGCGTATATATGGGTGGCATTGCCTTATTTGGCCAGTTCTTCATTTAATCCCAACAGTGGGCGGCACAACTTACCCCCGCGACAAAACTTACCCCGGTCTCCCCTACACTGTGTACCGTTTGCTATATGCGAAGCAACCTCGTTAATCATAAAATCTTAAATTTTAGACCAGAAACCAATGTAATTACAATGTAACATAGCCAGTGTGCTGTACTTATGTATCAGAAATCTTGATGTGTAACTTAAAGCTTTAAATATTTAAAAATCAAAAGATTTGGTGATTCTAGTAAAAATACACTAAATTTGATTGTTACTGCCTAAGGCAGATCTCACGAAAAGCAACAAAATTACTTACCACAAGTTACATAAGCGCAAAGACGGATAAGGCCAGACATAATTGATTTGTAGTTTCTCAGATTTTTTCAGGGTGCTTTTTCTAAGGATAGCTGGCTTAAATCTAGATCTTTTATTGTGTCAATCCATTAAATACAATCATGGGTAAACACTGTTCTCTGTTGGATTGGCAGATCAGAGTAACTAAAAATATGGCCTCGTGCTAATGTAACAACGTTAAATGATGGAGGACGGAATTTTTTATGCTGATCCAACTGCAATATAAATGAGATCACCAGCAAGCTACCACCCCTGGCCTACTCCTGGGAGACCTGGCTTTCAGTTCAGAAAAAATTTGGGATCTAGAGTGGGTCGGGGCAAGAAGCCCGGGTTAGGTGAGAAGCCCCCCCAGGGTTATTTCTAAACTTACATTTTTGGTGCTTTTTCTTATTGATAGGATTGAAGCTAGAGGCTTTTTAGGTGACGTCACAAATTTTCAAGGCATTCAGCACCAAACCATAGTCGTAATTAAAGAAACAAAAAAAGGTGCATGGTTTTTGTAACTTTGATTAATTCTTTGAAAGTGGTTGTCAGAAATAACTTTGGAAATTTTTTAAAGTATAATGGATATCTGCATTGCTTAACTTTATGACCATCACATTAATATGATTTGGATCATGATTTTGGCATTTTAGCTCACAAAATAGAGGTCCAATTAAAATATGTGGGTTTGGGGCGAGAGGCCCCACATGGTATGGGGCATGGGGCCCCCTTCACTGAGGCCTCGAAGCTGCTTCAGGAACCATTTAATAATGTGTACTGTACCTTAAATCTTGATAGAATAGCTAATTGGAATAGAAAAAATTTTGGTCGAAATTGAAAATGGGCAAAAAATATTAAAAAAATAATGTATGAACAGAAAATTTTGAAATTCAGAAAAAGTGAATAGAATGCCTTAAAAATGATAGAAGAACCCCAAGAAATAACTTTCAAGCTGAATGCCCTCGCAAAAAAAATGTCCATAGGATTATAGTAGGGGGGCTTCTTGCCTGGTGGGTGGGGTAAGAAGGCCATTTTAATTTTTTTACAAAAAGGGCCGTAACTCCTTTATTAAAATTGGTAGACATTCGTTTCACTAGTTATAAGTAGAGTTAAATGATCCCTTCCTGACAGCATAAGCATTCAAATGATCGACCATAAAAAGTAGGTCAAATCGCTCCTCGAAGTTAAGGGGGGCCGCATAATCATGTGTTTGTTAACGTAATTTATATAGACAAATTTTGCAAATGTAACACTATATGAAATGGACAGTGGCGAAATTGCAGAGACATTAGCAATAAAAATACAGCCACCACACCCAGTCGTTTTTTTTTTGGTGATGTATGTAAGCAAATAAGATACATTTTTCAATAGAATTTTAGAATCTCACGTTTGAAATTGGCATAAGTAGCAAGAACACAGAAAAATCCCCATGTAAAAGTTGCTAATGTAACCTCAGTGTCCTGAGACGGAATTGAGCTACATTAGCCGTCTTTTTTTTTTTCTTTTCAAGTTTTATAATGACCAACACAATAAAAAATGGTTCCAAAATAATTTTAAAGATGTTTTCTATCAATTGCATATCATTGCATTAGCCTGAATCGGTTTTAGAGAGTGCCAAAGTAAGCATGTCTGATCACCAAGTAAGTTTGGTCATCCAAATTTGTCATGAGGGATAAAAATATATTTTTTTGAGAGCAAAAAGCTACATATTTGAGGATTATTTTATATAACTCAAAACAACAACCATGTTAGCTCAAAGGGAATTGTGCAACAATCACACTCTATCATTTGAGCTGACTCAAAATTCAAATTTCACAGTGTAGGTCAGTGACAATCAAACAAGGTGACCTTTGTTATGTGTTTTGCTACTTGCCAGGTGACAATCTTTTTGCATTCTGCAGTGGAAATATTGATTCGTGCTGCTTTTCTATATTGCAATATTCACAATAACAAGAAAAAAAAAAGGTTAGGTTAACAATTTAATCATGAAGAGATTTGCGAAAGAGCTTGTAAAATATTAGTTACCTGTCTCTCACAAGCCATTTGTGAAAAATCGAAATTACTTTAAAAAAAACGAATAAGTAATAAGTAACTATATATTATCTTTCCCCAGTTGAAAAACAACGATGCTTTAAATGACACCCTGTTATTTGTTTTGGCCCTTTGTCATACCATTTTGCACAACTTAACCAAATCCAATTACAAATAACGCAACTTAGCCCAAATTTGTTTTTTTGTAGAAAATCTTACTTAAAAAATAAGCTAACAATTAAACATATTAATCCAACACCACAAATTTTCAGGTATGCCTCCGAGATACAATGCACCAGGTGGACATCATCAAATTGTCAGTACTAATTATGACTGAGAAATGAGAATGCCAGTCCTCAGTACTTACATCATGTTTTGAATTAAAAAAACAACAACATTGAATTCAGGCATATATATATTTTCAAAGAATTATAATGATATATTAACACATGCACATTGCATAGCATTGATCTATTTGCTCAGATCTTAATTTTGCCCCAACTGGATGAGTAAATGATTTCTTTCTGCAGTTCTGCAGTTTCAAAAAAAAAACTGCAGAATTCTGCAGTTGCAAAAAAAAGTAAGAATTTTGCAGTTCTGCAAAAAAAGTGCAGAATTCTGTAGTAAAAAAAAAACTGCAGAATTCTGCAGTTCTGTAGCTCCCTGCATGATTTCTGAACCTCTGTTACTTCCTGTAGTTTATTGCAATGCCTCTTCAAAGTTCCGACCTCTTTGACATGGGGATTGCCACTAACAATGAAAAGTTTGGTAGCGGGGTTGTTGTTTAGGAGATCAGGTTTTTTGGGGCTCCTCTGTCACTGCAGCGTTTCTGAAAAGTTACTACAGCAAAATATGTACTTCTGTAGAGGAGATATGCAGCCTGGGAGGTTTTATGCACTAGCTGCAGCAGTTCTGTCGGAAGCTGCAGAATTCTGCAGTTGCAAAAAAAAACTGCAGAATTCTGCAGTTCTGCAGCTCCCTGCATGATTTCTGAACCTCTGTTACTTTCCTGTAGTTTATTGCAATGCATCTTCAAAGTTCGGACCTCTTTGACATGGGGATTGCCGCTAACAAAAAAACGTTTGTTAGGGGGGTTGTTGTTTACGAGATCAGGGTTTTTGGGGCTCCTCTTTCACTGCAGCGTTTCTGAAAAGTTTCTACAGCAAAATATGTATCTGTACACTGAAAAAAAGGTTTGTGTGAAACAGACAAAACGAATGTTAGCTGGTGTCCGTCCAAAATTTTGTGTAAATTCAGACAAAAGGCATGTGTACTTTTGACATTTCATTGATCAAATCACTCAAAAATTTGATCAAGATTGACAATAAAATGTCAAAAATACACATACATTTTGTGTGAATTTACACAAAATTTTGGACGGACACCAGCTAACGTTCGTTTTGTCTGTTTCACACAAAACTTTTTTTCAGTGTAGAGGAGATATGCAGCCTGGGAGGTTTTATGCACTAGCTGCAGCAGTTCTGTCGGAAGCTGCAGAATTCTGCAGTTGCAAAAAATAAATACTACAGAATTTTGCAGTTTCAAAAAATAATTGCAGAATTCTGCAGTTCTGCAAAAAAATTCAGAATTCTGCAGTTCAGCAAAAAAAACTGCAGAATTCTGCAGTTTCCTCCAAAAACTGCAGAATTTATTGAAGAACTGCAGAATTCTGCAGCTTCCTACAGAATTCTGCAGCTGGCTGCATAAAACCTCCCAGGCTGCATAATTCCTACAGAACTACAGATTCTGCCCAGACCCCCTAAGGACCTACTGATTCTCCCAAGACCCCCCCCCCCCACTCGACCCCAGAACTGCTACCCTTCCCCCAACCAACGTTTCCTGGGGCAAAACCCTTGTCAAAGAGATCTGAACTTTGCAGATGCATTGCAAGAAGCTGGATTAAATACTAGAGGTTCAAAAATACTGCATGTATAACTGTAGAATTTTGCAGTTTCCTCAAGAACTGCAGAATATATTGCAGAACTGCAGAATTCTGCAGGTTTATTTGAAACTGCAGAATTCTGCAGCTTACTACAGAACTATGCAGCTAGCTGCAGAACTGCATAAAACCTCCCAGGCTGCAGAATTCCTACAGAACTGCAGATTCTGCTGCAGAAACTTTTCAGAAAGGCTGCTGGGACAGACGAGCATCAGCCTCAGACTCAGACTCAGACTTAGACTCAGACTCAGATACAGTTTATTATGCCAATTTGATGCTACATAATTACATAGGCTAATTAGTACAAACTAATATATTACGTTAATAAAGGCAAAGGAGACCCCTCCAAGGACATTAGTCTGCTATCATCAAAACCCCAGACCACCCATCCGACCCTCGAACCACTACCCCTCCCCCCAACCAACGTTTCCTGGGTCTTGTCGAAGAGTCTGAACTTAGCAGATGCATTGCAATTTATAAACTGGTAAATTTCAATGTCTTACTGACTGTCAGTATGCAAATTTCATTGACCTACTGACCGTCAGCCAGTTTTCATAATCAACCGGTGATCAATCATCCTGTCAGCCAGTTGCACTGATGTCAGTAAGGCTTTAATATTGCCCAAATACTGACGTCTGTACTAAAAACTATTGCACCTGTATGATATTTGGCACATGAATGGACAGCTAATGGACCAGGGTCTCATAGCATGAGCCTTTCAGAATTCATATTTATGCAATTCCTATGACAGACAATCCAGGTAGACAGACAGGGTTAGGCCGAAAGTCTCAGGTTTCTGGCTTCTAAACTTTTTTATTTGGATATAATATATATTATCTTATACAATATATAGATCCATTGGTGTCCTAGACAGTTATGCAGTTTTAATTGTGTATCTTCTCACCTATGGTAACGCCTGTCGTAACACCGCTCTGGATTATTTAAAGTTCCACTCATGAACATATATCCAGATCAATTCAGCTGTCTCACTACAGATAAGTCAGGCTTCAGGACAAATGAAAAGGATTATTAAGGGAAAAATGGTTTGGATGAAGAATTCTGTCATTCCCATAACATTATTCTGTTGTCTTTATCAGACTTTATATATTTGCCATGGTGGTAAGTATAGACTATTTTATTAGTTTCTTGCTGGTTTCATTGCAAAATATATTGAAGAATGAGAATAGTTACGGGGCCGACCAGATGATAGTTTGGGGGGGGGGCTATGGACTTTACCCCAGGGACGAACTTTTTTTTTCATCCGCGGCGCGTCGACAAACAATTTTTTCGCATGCGCACTTGCGACAAACTTTTTTATCGGAATTTTATCATTACGGTACCCTAGCTACAGATGGAAACAAACTTTTTTTTAAATTAATTTCCATGCTGAACAAACAGTTTTTTCAGTGTCAAGTGGGAAACAATCTTTTTTTTTCACCAAATAGCCTATCCATAGCCCCCACCCCCCCCAAAGATCATCTGGCGGCCCCTGACAGTAGTTGTCATCTTTGTAATTTTCTTGAAAATATGCTTCGGTCACAGCTAAAAACACTGTGATTGTGACGCAAACTGGCATGTCTGAATTAATTGGTTTAATCAGGGCATAACTTTTACTTCCAGGCGAAGTCACTCTAAATACTCAAGGATACAACTATAAGAACATCACTTATAACACAAGAGAAATGTCAAGTATTACGTTCAGAGTGAAAGGAGAAAAGAATGCGCATGTTGGTCTCTTTGATGATGTTAAATCGCAACCTCTTTATGAAGTAATTATTGGTGGATGGTCTGATTCAAAATGCGCACTACGGTATAATGGTGCTCTAAAGTTCGATACAGATCTGAATAAGAAACCAGATGGGTACTTGAACCGCAACGAATTCCGTGCCTTCTGGGTCTCCTGGGCTGCCCACGTCATTTCTGTTGGATATGGAAGTAACGTCGGAGAGAGTGTGATATTCTCCTATGATGACAAAGCTGTACCCATGGACATCAATCATCTGGCTTTCAGTACAAGGGATGGCAATTTCGTTGAATGGAAATATTACAACGGTTGGTTTTCCTTTTATATGCCAAAAAAGGCTTGGAAATACATCCTTCCTCGTAATGTGAATGCTTAAAAGATATTTATCTGATTTCCATGAAAGTTGGGTACTCGCACAATGCACAGGCAAAGACAATCTGTTTCTTGTGTGGGATGATCTACTCCACTGCCCATCCTCTCCAATGCATATTACCTATAATGAGTGGACTGGCTGAGCCAAGTTGAAGCATACATGATTCATTGTTTCTGCCTGTGGGTCTTGCCTTCTATGTCCCCTGTCCCTTGGCCATTCTCCTTTTGAATTCCATGTGCTTCAGTGCTCAGTCATTTTGCTAATAACACTTTTGAAATCCCTGTCCCTGAATGGAGTTTTATGTCGCCCAGTCCCTTGGCCATTTTACTGTGAATTCCCTCTCCCCAGGCCATCTTCCTTTAAAACCCCTTCACTCCCCCCCCCCCACAACATCCATAGCCTCATAAATGAAAATATGAAGCCTTATTATAATAATAAAAGGAGGGTTCACAGGATTCAATGTCAGTGGCAGTGAAGCCCCCCCCCCCCAAAAAAAATGTCTGAAGCCCCCTCTTAGCCCCCGTCAACTTTTCACCAAAAATGATATGTTTGTATACAGAAAAATGAAGTCTTTATGAATTATGTCATAAAGAAAACCACATGTACGTTCCGCTCGAACGAACCTGTGGCGGATCCAGACCAAGTTGCCTACGGGATCATGATTTATCAAAAAGCCTCCATGTTTCTTTCCCATGTTGAAAGGAGAAGATGACACTTCAACGGCAATTATGAGTCCGGAAGTGCATTGTTCACAGTGAACAGGTCGTCGTTTTTTCAATATCAAAGTAACAGCCTGTAAGTGAAGAAGGCACTTGACATAGCTACACATATAGTTTTGTATGTGCTCATTAATTAGAAATAAAAAGTGACAAGTATGTTTTTTTTTTTCACAACAGTTCAGCCACTGCAAATGAATGTCTGCAATGAAGATTTTGCATCCGTGATTCACCTGGACGACAACTCGACTTCTACCATAAATGATGCAGAATCACACAGTTGTCTTGACGTAAGTTGACTGATACACAGTACTTCATCTTTAATTTACACATGTATTGTAGAGTACTTGCTCAACGCCCCCCGACAAAAAAAGGCTGGCGATTTTTTGTAATATTGACTATCTCCAGGTAGAGGTTATATTCAGTGTCATTCATTGTTTAATTAATAAATGTCACTCGGAGACACACCAGCCAAGTAGAACATGTCATGATCATTTTCTAGATTTTTTATGCAAATGCATTGAATAGTTTATTTACTCAAAGCCACGAATTATACAGATGATGTTTTTTTATTGATCTCCCAGGGTAACCCTAGCAAAATTCTCTGATTATTCAAAAAGTTTAAATGGTGTATATTTTTAACTACATATACAGATACATTTATTCAGTTTTGGAAAAAAAACCTAAGGATGTGGTGTGCAAAATTTTGTGAATAATTTTAAAATTTGAGAATTTTCTGGCAGCATCCTGTTTGTATGGAACAACATATCAGTGCAATGCACCGAGATTTGTGTCTCTGCATCCTGAGACCCAGACAAGGACATGATAAAACCAGAGCTAGACAAGCCAGTGTTGGACTGTTACTATTTAGTTAACATCCAGGACTTTGATCTTATATTTGCTGAAATTGTATTTACTCAATCTTTATGTTTCGTTTCTTTTCCTTCAGCTAAACCCGTCAGTTCCAAACAGCTATCTGCCGCTGATTGTCCATGCGAAGTCCCCAGTGGAGATCAAGCTACTCCTGATGTTAGTGCCCTCTTGTGAGAATTCCAACATCGTGGTCTTCACCTCATCAATGAAGGAATGTCTGCTGATCAACAGTGGCAAGGAGAATGGAGGACATGCCTGTGTCTATAGATGTGCAGACTCTTGCTCGACAAAAGTCACAATTAAGTTTGAAAAGCCTTGGGACAGACCACCACGCTGGATGCTATGTGAAGTTGATCCAGTTTAGGTGGCAGTTGGACATCAACTATGAGGATTTCAACATTTACTTTTGTCCGGAGGGGATCTAGTTGACGAATTTTAGAACCTAAAAAGGAGCTTCTAACCAGTTTGGATCCCATGTGCATATTTAGAATATGTTTACAGGATAATTTATTATTATTTTTATTTAAAACTTTATTCCAGACAACAAATGTCTATATTAACAAAAACATAGCAACTAATCAGACAATGCTAAATATACTGTGTACAGAGACATTATTACACATACAACTGGGTTCTCCAGTGTTTCCATATTATACATATATGTATACTGTTCTGGTCGACAACATTTCGAATATAATCATATTTGATGAACTTTCAAGTCGGCACATAAATTTAAATATATAATTATTAACGAACTCAGCACAACTATTTATATTATAGACATTACAGACAATTAAGGCTGTTTCTTTGGTATTTAGACAGTCCTGTAAGTAATTTCAAAACATTGTGATAAGCAGTGTTCAATTTGCTCCAGCTATATTTATTAAACTTCCACCATAGATGTGGAGTATACATTGGAGAGATATATAACGATTGTAAATTATCACAAAATAATGGTTTATATTATGCACTGATTGTTGAAAGACATTGACATGCATTGTCATGCAGAAAGATTTGTTCTAAATAAAAAGTACATGGAGCTTGAGCTTTGAACTGGAAATTTACTCATGTTCTGGCTGAACCAAATGATAAACACGAATTGAAGTTCTGGCCTTGCACTCCACCTGCTGATTATATCTTGAAACATCTTATTTGCCAGAATGTAGTGTCAAAGTCAACAGAAGCAGGCCCGTACCCACGGCCGAAAATGGTCCCAAAAGGTCCACTATTTGGGTCCAAAATGGTCCCAGAACCAGGAGGATATACCTGACTGCATGCCAAGTAATTCAAAATTGCAATTCAGTGTGTTTGATTGGCCCAGTTGGTCATAGACTTCACAGCCTTTCTGAATTGCAATTCACACCTATGGATGAATCTCCCAACTCCTAATTGCAATTTAACCATTTTGGTCCATGCAGGGTAATAATAATAATAATAATTTATTAGCCTCAAAAAGAGATACAATGGTACATAAATATACATAATATTAAAACAGTTTAAAAGGCTTAAAAACAATAGTATGTAAAATTTTAAAGGGATAAAACAATAGAATCACAAGTAAAGTTAAAATTAAGATTGGGGGAATAAAAGCATCTTGAGCATGTCTTTATCACTCTGACTGTAGTTAATAAGTAAGGTTCTGCAGCTGTCCACCACACCGTCATTAACTGGATGAGTCTTTAATTGTTTTAACAGGGCATTTGTAACATCATCGTGTAGTTGAGTTTGAGTTGTGGACATATTGTTATCTGAAACGATATTATTAAATCGAGAAAGTAGCGAATGCCCTCTATAATTGCTACGGATAAAGAAACTGTACAGATTTCTTGCTTGTGAGTCATTTGACATAATTGATTTTAAAAGTTTCACAGACTGAATGTCCACCAAAGCACTAAGCTTTTTGATCCTCATGGCATGGAGAAGCGGGGTTGATCGGAGGTACTTGCTCAGGCCAAGCGAGGCTTTAACCAATCTCGCCTGCTGACTTTCAATCCTATAATTGTCAGCTCTATGAAGAGGTATGCACTCCATCCCATACATTATAACCGGTTGTAGTGCGGTGCACCACAGGTAGCTTTTCAGGTAAGGCTTTACCCCCTGCTCACAGAATCCTGATGCTTGTAGCGTGTGGAAAGCTTTTCTGGTTTGAGCAATTCGTTTTTCGACATGGTACTTGGGGGAATTGCTGAGTACGACTCCCAAATGGTCAATGCTGCTGCTGACCTCTACGGCTTTAGAGTTAATTATCCATTGTAGAGGTGAGTTGAAGTGATTTTTGCCAAACACGACGCATGTTGATTTGTTAGCATTAAAGGAGATACCATGCCTTAAAACATATTCATTTGCACAGTCTATCAATTTTTGAAGACCAGTAATTGTGAGGCTGGTAAGCAAGAGGTCATCTGCGTAGCAACATACATTGAAAGTGCTCCTTCCAACTCTAATACCACAGGTTGCCTCCGAGAGTTCCTTAATTAGATCCTGATACACAAGGTTAAATAAAAATGGAGATGTAAGCCCTCCTTGTCGTGTTCCTGTCTTCAGGCTGAATGGCTGCGATTGCTTGCCCATGTACTTTACGGAGGCAGTCATATTCTTGTACCAGAAGTGAAGCAGGCGCCACCAGTGGACAGCTATGACATTGATGGATTTGGCAAGAAGGACACAGTGAGGAACGCCATCAAATGCCTTCTCGACGTCAAGTCCACAGGCATACACAGGAGAGCCACGGCTGTTACAGTATGTAATCATATCCTGTGTGGTACACACTGCCATCTTGGTGCTGCGTCCATCCACGAAGCCGTATTGGGAGGGGTCAAACACATGATCTTCAGATTCCTCAAGAATGGCATATTCAATTAATTTACTCAGAATTGATGACACAATAATTGGCCTATAATTGTTAGGTACGCATGGATCCAGACCAGTTTTCTTAAGAATTGGTACAAGAATGCCTTGGGTGAAACTCTGAGGGATTAGGCCAAATCGTGCACAACAGTTCAGTAGCTGGCTGAGGAGAAGCGGCAGAATGCTGTTTCCTGCATATTTAAGGTGTTCCGCTGTAATTCCATCCAACCCAGGGGCTCTGCCAGTTTTAAGCTTATTGATGAAGCGGCACACTCTGGATGGATTGAATGGAGAGATGCTTATTTTCTCAGCCTTCATAGACTCATATCTTTGACGAACCTCTTCCTCGAGCTTCTGGACTGACTGTGGCCTGTCATCAATATTTTCAGAGAATTTTGTCTCAAAAAAGTCTCTCAGGGCACCAAGACTGACATCACCACTGTCATCGGGTGACTCCTTGCACTGTCGAATACAGTTCCAGAACTTTTTGGTGTTGCCAGACTTAAAAAGTCTCGATAGGGTGTTGAACTTACTGTTCAGAATGTTCTTGATTGCCGAGGTCCTGACCTCGCGATAGGCTTTCTTAGCATACTTATAGGAGCGAAAGACCTGACAGTCTCGTCTCCTATCCATCTGTATCCACAGGGACCGCCAAAATCTTGTTCTGTCTCTTGCCTGTGTACATTCCACCGTCCACCATGGTACACGCCGGGGCCCTTTATGGCTAGTGCAGTTCTCACTGGCAATCTTCTGGCAGGTCTGATGAATTGCATCACTAATTAGGTTTGTGCATCGATGCACCTTGTCCTTCGCATCAGCAGCACTGAGAATACTGTCCAGTTTTGAGAACTCAGGTCTCAAGTTTGACAAGGTATGGGTCAAAGAATTGAGATACGCCTGTCTATTGTTATCCTTTTCCCAATTGATTTTCGGGTACACTTTACATGATGTTACTTCCTGGGAATAAATAGCATGTGCATGGTTATTAAGTGGACCAAGTTGAAGCGAGACATCAGTTCTGATAGGAATATGATCACTTTCCCTGGCTTCATCATAGGGCAAGATCACACAGTTACTGACTTTATCAAGGGCAAACTTTGATACAAAGACATGATCTATGTGGGAGGTATGGTTGCCCTTGAAGTATGTGTAGTTTGTATGCTGACTGAATTCGAAGTCGGCGACACACAAGTTATTATTCACAAGAAAGTCATGTAGAATAAGACTGTGCTGGTTGAATGGGTGAGACTTGAACCAATTGCGATGCAACTGTCTGTGTTTCGGTAAAGATGCGTTCATGTCACCAGCGATCATCACCGGAGCTCCATCACAGTCATCTATCACAGCCTGGAGGTGGTCAAGTGTCTCAGCAAAAAGTGAAATCTGGTCGGGACATCCATTGTAATATGGTAGGTAGACACCAAACACATTAAGGAGCAGTTTGTTTGTGCCTGATTCAAAAATTCTCAGGCCACACAGTCTCTGGTTATCGATGTCAAGGGGCTTGAATGTTAAGCCTGGGATATTCCTATACACAAACCCCACTCCTCCATGGGGACGTCCACAGAGAGCCTCCTCAGGATCTACACTTGATTTGAGGTGAGCTGAAAAACCAGCATCTTTGAATATGGCCTTTATTGTTGGAATTTCAAACTCTTGCAGCCAGTGTTCAGATTAGTCTAGAAGATTGCCTATTGCTTTACAGGTCGAAACTAGCGCATCAGATTCGTTGCGGCAGTTCTAGGCCTGTTTAACCTATCAAAATTGGCTTGTCAAGCAATGAAAAGATGCCCTACCCTCTGTGCATGTTGTTTGGCAACGTATCCAACAAATTTTGTCTTTCATTACCGTTTTTTCTATTTTCAAAATCCATCAATTTTATATTGTGGGTTTGAAGAATGTCTTCATAAAATGGTGACTTTGTTGATTCAATTGACACAATTAAGGAATTCTGGGATTTGGAATAATCATAACAAGCAGTAAGTGATTTGAATAGCCAGGCTGACAAAAACAAACCTACAAACAGCAAACAACATACTTTGGAACCAATTGTAACAACACAGCTGAGTGCTTTTCACGCAAAATTGAAACTTCAAATCAATGGTCATGTGTATGATAGTCTGGCAGTTCATTCATACTTTGCAGGTCGAATTTGCCGCATCAGATATGTGGCAGCACTTTACAGAGAGTGGTCAATTTGCTCGAAAATATGTCATGCCCAGGCCGCATTTTTTATAGCAACTGGAAATTGTACTGCTAGACAGATAGACAGATAGACAGATAGATAGATAGATAGATAGATAGATAGATAGATGAAAAGCAGTATATTGATAATAGTGCATATTGATAATAGTACATACTGCTAATGCCCCATGTTAAGGATAAACTTGATCCTTTGCAATTTGCATACATCAGCGGTCGCTCCACTGATGATGCCATCTGTACCCTCATACATCTCATCACAAAACATCTTGATGCTAATGCAGGCAACATCGCCCGGGCCACCTATATTGACTACAGCTCAGCCTTTAACACGATCCAGCCACATTTGCTCATAGACAAGCTGTCCAACATGAATGTCCCAAACCATCTTAAGCTGTGGATTCTGGATTACCTGGTAGAGAGGCCCCAATATGTCAAAACAAATCATGAAACATCGGATTGCATCACCTTAAATACCGGGGCACCACAAGGTTGTGTTTTGTCCCCAGTATTATTCATTTTATACTCGAATGATCTTACCTGGAACACAAAGGATGTAACTATCCTGAAATATGCTGACGATACGGTCATCCTTGGGCTTATCTCTCAGGATGAGGCCACACAATACACAAAAGCAGTACATTTTGTCGATGAATGGTGCCAACAGAATTTCCTGAATTTAAATGTGTCCAAGACTAAGGAGATGGTGTGGGATTTTCTGAAATTAAGTTCCCAGATCATCCCAATCACCATCAACGATACTGCAGTTGAAGTGGTCAGCAGCTACAAGTATTTAGGTTTAACCATTGACAACAAACTTTCGTTTGAACAACATGTAAGAGGGCAGGTTAAAAAAGCTAACAAGAGGATATACTGCATCAGGTCAATGAAAAATCTCCGAGTAAACCCAGATATCGTATGCATGTTCTATAATGCCACAATCCCGAGTGTGGTCATGTATTCAGGGACGTGTTTTTACAGCATGATATCTGCACAGCTTAAGAAAGAGCTTGAAAGACCCCAAAGGACATGTCAAAAAGTCCTTCCAAACTGCTCTCTGGTTGGAATAACAGAGATATACAATCAGAGACTTAGATCACTTACAGATAAAATAATGAAGGACCCCAGACACCCTCTTGCGAATGAATATCAAATGCTTCCCAGTGGTCGCAGGCTCAGAGTCCCATGTGCCAGGACAAACAGATTTAAAAACACTTTTATTCCTATATCCATAAAGACTCAGAACTCCATCAGGGTATCTTGATGCAAAAATTCAATTTGTCTATATTTTTTTAATTTCTTGAATTTTTGGATTTTTGGATGTCAGAGCCACCAAATTTCACATATGTGACCAATAAATGTATGTTATGTTATGTTATGTTATTATATAGCTAGGATAGATAGATAGATGAAAAGCAGTATATTGATAATAGTGCATTTAGCTAGATAGATAGATAGATAGATAGATAGATAGATAGATAGATAGATAGATAGATAGATAGACAGATTGATTGATTGATAGATAGATTGATTGATTGATTGATTGATTGATTGATTGATTGATTGATTGATTGATTGATAAAAAGCAGTATTTTGATAAAAGTGCATATAGCAATAAATAATCTTTGATCACAACAGGCGTTTGCTCCATTTCCAGAGCAATGTATTGTACACATCTCTTACTATCTCTCAGTGTTTTTCTGAGAAATTTTGCGGTCTGGTCTGGTCATTTGTGGGCTGATTCAATCACTGTTTCTCATGCATAATCTTGAGAGGATTAACCAATGAGATTTCTGCTGCACAACTGAATGAATGAATTCGAGATCTGGGGTCACAGTTGTGCACTGTTTGTCTCAACTAAACCCATTTTCGTTAATCAGTTTTACAGTTAGACAATCGGTTCTCTCATGCTTGAAAAAGGTCATGACAAACTATGTTTATGCTTATTGATAGCCTATGACCTTAATTGACAGTGAGGCTATGGAATGTTGACAAAAATTAGCGAATGTTGAAGGAGCTTGGAATTTTTTAATCTGAAGCTCAGTGATTTACCAGGTGAAGTCCGAGTAACAGAATTGTGCCAAGTGAATGCTAACATCTTCGACATCACAGGTATGTAGAGTTTGAGAGTGGTTAAAACACATGGACTCAACAGACAGTGTAGGAAATGGCATGTTTTGATATTCCTGTGCCATTTCGCCCAATTTGTGGCCCTGCTGGGGCTTGTCTCACAATTATATGTGTATAATCGTGAGACAAGGTTTTTGTCTAGTTCAGATAATAACATGAGATCACTACGATGGTGGAGTTCGTGAATTAGTTCGTCAGTGCAACTTTTGATGCCATTACAGTTATATGAGAATACTTTAAGTTTCACAGTTTTTTTACTATCCATGTTGTAGATGAGATATCGGATCGAAATTCATCAAGTCATTCAAGACTTAACTTAGGGACACTGTCGCCGGAGGAAAGCCAAACACTGAGTTCATTGGCGGGCAGGGTTTTTGCACATTGAAAACTGGGGTGAGTACTTGGTGACTTGTTGTTGGTCTTGTAGATGTTTGGGCTTGTTGCACAGCGATGGACTGGGTAGGGCCCTGAACAACATATGCGTACGAGTTCTGAGGGGGATTACCAGCTGGTGTGACCCATGGCGAAGGGGCAGGATATTGCACTAGGTTAGCGGGGGTCACTTGGGGGGAGAGAGACATCAGAGGTGGGGGATGAGCATATGACTGGGAAGGGCCGATTCTCGGGGAGAGGTCACGAGTTGGGCCTGCACCTCTCCGTTGGTGATGCTCATTGTTGGGATGTCTCTGGTTCTGTCTTCTGCGATTTTGGTGACCTGGGGTAACTACCGACTTCCTGGGGGACTTCTTTTCGCCGTAAGGCCTAACTTTAGCACCAAGGGGCCAGATTTTTGGGTCGTACAGAGTATCTTCAGCAGCTTGCTCATCTGCTACGATACAGAATGAGGACTGACCGGGTGCTCGACAGTTCAGCTTTATAATGTCTGATACACTGCTAACTCCTGCTTCTTGCAGATGTTGACGTAACGAATTTGTTGTTACTTTGTCGGACAGACGGCCAACATAGACAGAACGAGGCTTAGGGACATTCTCCACACCTTGTATCGTCATTGTGGACGTTGACGTGCCACTTATTGGCTGACGTTCACTGCCGTTTAGTGTGCGGCCTTGCACAACTCGTTGTCTTTGATGTCGTTGAAGCGTGAAGGCTTCCTGGCCTTCACCTGGGGGTTGGGAGTCAGTTGTGGGATGGTCAGTGTTCACATTTACATTCTGAACTGTCCCTTCATTTAACGCATTGTTTTCATCACCTCTGGCCGTCACTGGCCATCACGCCAGTACCTCCTGCTTCAACCTGTGGCCCAACTGGCACCTCTCTCTCGGGGACAGTGGGGTTGTTAGCTGGAGGTTGGATCTGGGGAGTTTGCTGGGCTTCTAGTTTGAGTTGGAGATCTTTCACATCTTTGGAGGGTAATGTGTTTAACTAAATTACAATTGATAAGCATGCCATTTTTGCTTTGATTACTTTCAAGAGATCTGCTGATGAATACTCACAAGAGATGTGTAGGGCTATACAGGGCCTTCTAAAGGCCTTAATTAGACCAGTGGACAAAACTTTATTGTTGCATTTTATGCAAAATATAGCAAATGTGTTTATTTACTGTTTTTATACTGTAATCTCTTTTGAGGCAAAATAAAATCAATTTCAATTTCAATTTACCTCAATCTGGCCAGACTGGCCTCACACTGAGACCATGGCCTGGATGGCCTGCCCCATGTACATGATGTGTCAAATCTCTCAGGTATTAATTACCCTGTATGCGAAATAGGGCCTTGAAGTAGGTGGTCCAACATAATATTGTGTAGACTTCCAGATGGAATTTATATGGGAACACCTGTTTCCTGATATTGGACCAGCGATCAAATATTGGGACTACTGGTAGAGAGGCAGAATACATTTAGAGAGGCAGAAAGTAGAGTGAGTGAGTGAGTGAGTTAGTGTTTTACGCCCCATCAGCACCGGTGTGCAGCAAGTAGAGAGGAGGAAGGTAGAGAAGAGGGAAGACCAGAGAGTGAAAGCATAGAGGGATTCAAGTCCAATGTAAAGATACGCTGTTCCAGTGTCTTTAAAGTTGTCACAATGTCACATGTATGGAGGCTTTATAACGCTCCCAAACTTCTGTCTTTTGGCTGAAATGGCTGTTGGGATTAAATCACTGAACAAAGGAAGTGCTTGTTACACTCTGGAACTATTTAGCACTTATATTGGACTTGGCAAGAGCCATTAAAGAAGGCAAGAGCTACATTGTACATGTTTTAGGAAGGAGACAAGAGCTGCAAAGAGTCAGAATGGGAGAAAGCAGGGACGGATAAGGCAGAGAGGGAGGTTGCACAGAGAAAAGAGGCATATAGACTGCAAGGGAGGCAAGAGCAACCCAAGCAGCCAAGAACCACACTGTAGAAAGGAGACAAGAGCTGGGGAGGAGTCAGAACGGGTGATAACAGACTAAACAGAGAGAAATGAGGAGAGGGAGAAAGTGGAGAGGGAAAGCGGAGAGGGAGAGAGCACAGAGGGAGAAAGCGGAGAGGGAGAGAGCACAGAGGGAGAAAGCACAGAGGGAAGAGGCAAACAGAGGAGAGGAAGGAGACTAGAGCAATCCAAAAAGCCAAGAGCCACAATGTGAAAAGAACTAGGGAGGAGTCAATATTGGAGACAATAGAAAGAGAGAGAGGAGACTGAAATGGACGAAGCAAGGAGGTAGGAGGCAGAGGGGGACTGAGCAGAGAGGTAGGAGGCAGAGAGGGACTGAGCAGACAAGTAGGAGGTAGATAAGTAGGAGGCAGAGAGGGACTGAGTGGACAAGTTGGTGGCAAAGAGTGACTGAGCAGAGAAGTAGCAGGCAGAGAGTGGCTGAGCAGAGAGATATACAGTACAACCCAAAATAAAGTAAGAAAATTTTCTGTCAGAAGTCCTCGGTTTACCTATTTTGCCCTCTTTTCTCCTCTCCACCCCAAATCTCCTAACAACTCCCTTTGACTCCTTACAACAACCTTAGCCCACATTAAGAACTCTATTTAGACTGCTACCAATGTAACTGCAATTAGCAGAGGTGCAAAATATCAAGTAAATCAAACACAGTGGGGGTGATTGAGTTTAAATTGGTGTTGTTTAAATATGATTTTAATGTAATTTTAAAATTCAGTTTCAAGTAGGTAAAAGTAGGAAGTGATACGGAGGTAGTCAAAAGGTGTGAAAGGGTAAAGTAGTGGCTGATTCTTCCTTCCTGCTGGGGTAATCATACTTTACTTTGGGTTGTACTGTAGGAGGCAGAGAAGCAGGAGGCAGAGAGGGACTGAGCAGACAGGTAGGCGACAGAGAATTAGGAGGCAGAGAGGGACTGAACAGAGAGGTAGGAGGCAGAGAAGTAGGAGGCAGAGAGGGACTGAGCAGAGAGGTAGGAGGCAGAGAAGCAGGAGGCAGAGAGGGACTGAGCAGAGAAGTAGGAGAAGTAGGAGGCAAAGAAGTAGGAGGCAGAGAAGAACTGAGCAGAGAGGTAGAAGTAGGAGGCAGAGAAGTAGGAGGCAGAGAGGGACTGAGCAGAGAGGTAGGAGGCAGAGAAACGGGAGGCAGAGAGGGACTGAGCAGAAAAGTAGGAGGCAGAGAGGGACTGAGCAGAGAGGTAGGAGGCAGGGAAGGACTGAGCAGAGAAGTAGGAGGCAGAACGGGACTGAGCAGAGAGGGACTGAGCTGAGAAGTAGGAGGCAGAGAGGGACTGAGCAGAGAGGTAGGAGGCAGAGAAGTAGGAGGCAGAGAGGGACTGAGCAGAGAAGTAGGAGGCAGAGAAGAACTGAGCAGAGAAGTAGGAGGCAGTGAGGGACTAAACAAAGAAGTAAGAGACAGAGAATGACTAATATAAGCAGATAAATTGGTGGCAGAGAGGGACTAGGCAGACAAGGAGGAGGCAGAGAGGGAGAAACCATAAAGGGAAGAGGCACTGGGAGGAGAGAGGAGGGAGAAGACAAGCACAATCCAAGAAGCCAATAGCTACACTGTAAAAAGGAGACACAGGCAGAAGTCAGAGAATAGGAGAAAGCAGAGAGGGATGAGGCAGAGATAGCGAAGCATAGTGGAAAGAGGCAGATAAGGCAGAAGAGATGTAGGAGGTCAGAGCAATCCAAGGATCAAAGAACTACATTGTCGGAAGGATACAAGAGGTGGAGCAAGACAGAAAATGCCAGTAAGCTAGTGCAGAGAGGGAGAAGACAATTAAGAAAGGCAGAATGAAGAGTGGAGTAAGTTAGAAGCTGGCTGCAGAGATAGGGAGGAAGAACACAACAGAAGGAGCTGTCAGGAGGAGACAAGAGCTGGTGAGGAGGAGGTATAGAGACAGAACATTATGTTGGTCCCGGATCATGTCTTGCATTTTATGATAGAATGAGTACTCCACATTGTTCAGAATTCTTCTCCTGCCATCTGGGTGCCATTAGCTTGCTACTTTTTGGTGTCCCAAGACCCAATGCCTCATTGTTCCTACCTCCCAATAACGTCCTTCATAATGTTAGGATACAATGTATATCGTAATGATTCTACACATTTTGTGTCTGAATCCATGCATGACAGTAGACCTCATTTCGTGGCTCGAAAGTAATAAATCATATTGAGGGATTTCTTGTGTGAATTAGTGCAAATGAAGTTTGGCCCAAGGATAAAATTGATCAACCTTTCCATGATCAGAAAGGCTCAGAATGCACCAATGTCATTACTTTCTCCAAAATTTTCCTGGGGGGGCATGCCCCCAGACCCCCCAAGCTTGGCTTCGCACCTTCGGTGCTCGCGGGGGATGAGTCCACTTTTCCCCTGAAAGTACCCCCCCACAAAAATTCCTGGCTACAGGCGTGAGAAGGACCTGGGGCAGCACACAATTGGATACAGGCCACAGTGAATTGAGGCATAGTGGATTACCATGCTTTGAGAGCAAATTTACACCGTAAAACGGGGTAAAGTTGGCAATCCAGGGTAAAGTTGGCAATCCGCGGTAAAGTTGGCATGCTATTTTGACCCACTTAACGGAAGAAATGCCAACTTTCCTCAGTGACACTGGTATCTTTGGCAAAGTTGCCATTTGTGTCAATGAGGAAAAGTTGGTATTTCTGCCATTAAGTGGGTCAAAATAGCATGCCAACTTTACCCTGGATTGCCAACTTTACCACATTTTACGGTAGCAAAGTGCTGGGTGATACTTACATAAATGACCGCATCCAACAATTTATGTCAAATGTGTTGAACTGTTTACCATATTATAGTCTTACACACTACTAACAGGGCCATATTAACCACAGGGCAAAAATGGCATTTGGCCCATGCCCATGACCTCAGGGGAGCGCATAATGAAGCTGAAAAGAGTTGCGACAGTAAAGAAAGTGCGCCGGGTGACTGATGCGAGAACGTATTTTCAGAATTTAGAGAGCTTTTGGGGTGTAAGGGAGGCCCAGGGGCAGACTGAGCCTATGGGTAGGGGGGAAATGCCCTGGGGTCTTCCACCTGAGGGGGTCCACCAGAAACAAAAACCAGAATTATGAAAAATGATGTAAAAGACTTGGAAGTCAAAATTGAATTTCAGGCCATATAAAAAATATCAATTAGAGGTTGACAAGCTCATAAAACATGAAGTAAGGGGCCCCTTGCCCAGTTTAATCTCCAGATACAATAGAATGAGATGTGTTTTGAAATCCTCATACTACTTATATTTTGCTTCAAAATGTCACTTTTCCCTTCGGGGACCTAAAAGGGCATGGGCCCCAGAACCCTACACCTCTCCTGAATCCGCCAATATCTGCCCCCTCAATTAACTGACAAGCAGGAGTCCAAGGGCTCCCCTCCTGATTTTCGTGCAGACTTTTTTGTTTGAATAATTCTGTAATTACTGTGGTTTTTGATGCAGGTATATCGGGGTACAAATTAATTCGGAATGCTAGATTGAAGACAATCCATTGCGATAATAGGGGCCCACAAATGATTTTTCTCAGGGGCCCACTGCGCGGCCAGCCCGCCCCTGGGGGCCCATTAGAAATAGTTTGCCCCGGGCCCAAAAATGTGCTGATACGCTATATCTGATGCCCATAGAGTGTTAAAAATTTAAAATTGTTTATTATTGATGTCCCAATGTGCCATGGAGTAATATTTTATGTCTGGGATTTAAGCTTCATAATATTGGTGATATTTATGTAAACTTCTGAGTTGCTCAGTGCTTTCAACATTGAGTAAAATTTGTTGATGTTTAAAGCATCCCGATGTGCACCGGTTACCCCTGCACTAAAGTTTGGCAAATGCAATCAAAAAAGTCCCCTGGATAGGCCTACATAACAGAGACAGAAATCAATCAGCAGAGCTGTTTTCAACATGAATAAAATAATAAGCCTTGTATAAGGCACTAAGGATGCAGTTGACCACCATTCTCTTCCAATTTTTTAAAATTATATTTTCACCTTGAGACATACATATAGGTAAGTGATATATAAGATTTCCCAAAGACACTGTGGAGTAGACCATTTATAAGGACTTCCTTGGGGGTATCTTCTTAATTGTGTGCAAAAATAAGTTTTATATGTCTTATTTGATATCTTATTTTATACAAGGTATCTGGGGGTGTACTGTACTGTCATACAATTTTAATTGTGCACCAATGGTGACCATGCATTGGCATATAGATTATTTAAATTTCCGCTCAGACGATCAGACTCCGCCGTGGCCTAATGGTTAAGAGTGCTTGTTTGCGCAACCACTGGCTCTGAGGGCGTGGGTTCGAATCCCACCCCGGAACTCAATTTAGTCCGAGCCCATGGGACATTAAATGGAGGTGGGTTGTATCCGGTGTTCTGTGCTGGAGCAACTGAAAGACCCTGGGCATCCCTGAATTAATAGGGTATGTTCCAGACTCCCAGTCTTATCATCAATCATCATCACACGGCGATCACCAACACTGGAGGGTGCTACGGCATAGGAACCTTGGGCAATGTTCCTATATCCTCTGCCCATGGGCGCTGCTCCATGGCTGCCCTGAGCTGTATTCAGTGGAAGGCTCACCACAAATTTCCCCACACCAGGGGACCAATAATATATACAATACAATACAATACAATTCAATCGTTTCACGAAAGGTTAACCAGGCTTCAGTATAACTGTCTAATCACAGAATGGCTTGGATAAAGAGCTCCATCATTCCAATGACATTAATTTGTTGTCTTTATCAGAGGTTATACATCTGCCATGGTGGTAAGTAGAAAGTTTATTGACATGATGTTATCATCATAAAACTTACAGCCAGGAAATTTGATATGCCGAAAGAGTGGGCTGTTGCGCTGTGAAAATGGCACTTCGTGACTCATGATAGCTGATGAAGTGTCATCTTCTCTACATACAACATGAGAAACATTGAGGCTGTTGAATACAATGCTAACAACATTTTTGAAAAGTAGGGCAACTTTTTAAAGCCTGACAGGCACATTTTGATAGGTTCAACTTAAAACTGCAGACTCAACTACGAGATCGGCAATTTCGACCTGTAAGGTATGGGCAAAATGCTAGACTGGATTAATGCATGACTGCTAACGAGAGCACACACTCTAAAAAATGTCGGGACAAAATTGGTCTTTTAGATTCAAAATGGTTTTTTGAAAAACCAAATTTCAATGCAAAACCAACATCGATTTTAAAAAAGATCCATGTTGGTTTTTTGCATTGAAATTTGGTTTTTCAAAAAACCATTTTGAATCAAAAAAACCAATTTTGTCTGAAATTTTTTAGAGCACATGGTGTGAGAAAAAGATATAGATTACACTCACCTGCAAATAAATGAAAAACTTGATGTTAGGTCATATTTTTGCAAATAGGGGAGAGCGATGCACCATGAGCTGCTTTTCTCATTTTAAGCTCCTGAGCCTAAAGTTTCAATGGTAAATATGTAGCTGGTTGCTTTATATAATCATAGCACGACCTCTTGGCTACAATATTCAGTGTTGTTGCATTATATTTTTAATTTTTAAATAGTCGAAACATCGCCTTTGGAAAATGTTGTCAAGCGGTTCATCATACCCCAACCCTGCATGGGGCACCATGAGCCATGGCATGGGGGGCTATATATATACATGTATTATCCTTCTCATTCAACTGTAAAGAACTAGCCCTGGGACCCATGCGTAGCATGGGTCATGGGTCGTCCCATTCAAAATCTTGAGATTTCGACATGGCATCAGGAGAATTGGTCTATATTAAACAGTTTTTATCCATATTTAATGAAATTTTGGATTTGGGTTGCCTACATATTTTACTGCTGACGGCACTACTTTTGAAAGCATTTCCACAAAGGTCTGTATGGTAAAAATTGATTTTAAATGAGGGAATTGCCAAAAATTTGTGAGAAACAGCTATCAGCCTCACTTTGATGTTTGATGTCACCATTGTGACGTCATCAAAAGTACCTATGACATCATAAACGTTTGTTGTGACATCACTCTCTCTCACCCAATGAGACAACACCATTTCTTCAATGTATAAGGAAAAAAATCATTTCTTGAACTTCACAGGGTGAGTGTTAATTTATTTTAACATGCAGAAATATAGAAATAGGTGCCGTCAGTAGGAAATTTTGCACTCTTTCAGGTGGTATGATTAAAATTAACAAACTTTATATATATTTTGAGTTATCACAATTCTCCCAAACCCTGTCTTTCAAATCTCATGATTTTCCAATGGGAGGATCCATGACCCCTGTCCCCAGGGGTCCAGGGCTAGTAAAGAACTGATACCTCATAAACCAGATGATTTACTTGAAATTTCCCCTTGGCACATACCACAATATGGATCAGATGGATTTTGCATATTTTTCTATGAAAAAAGCACAAATGTGTCCTATACAGCTGCAGATGTCTTGCACTATAATTCTGGACTTACAACAGTATGCTACAATACAGCTTTAATTGCAAGAAGCAGGTACATTAAAACTTTATTGAAACTGCCCCATCTCCGAGTGGCTCATGGTGCCCCATTTGTAAATTTCATCCATTAGTGCATATATCACCATTTCCCAGTTTATCATAGTGTCGGAGAGAGTGTGATATTCTCCTATGATGACAAAGCTGCACCCATGGACATCAATCATCTGGCTTTCAGTTCATGGAATGGCAATTCACATGTGTGAAAATACTACAATGGTTGGTATTCTTTTGCCCAAGAGGCATACTTCGTGACGCCCAAACCATACCTTCATACAGTTCAACCTTATCTGGTAATAAAGCTAATAGTAGATTGCCCGAATCGCAAATAAAGCTAGGCTTTCAAATGGAATGCTCAAAGTCTTAGGAATAAAACTCAGCTTTTAAATGACCTAATGGTTGAATACCACATTGATCTATTTATGTTTGTGGAAAGCTGGTTGAAAAAAGATGATATTTTTGAAATGGGCGAACTGACCAACAAAGGAACCTACCAATTTCTAAACCTGCCCAGAGATGACCGCCCAGGTGGGGGCGTAGCATGCCTGTTCAAAACCGGCATGAATATCCGTCAAATAAACAGCAGTATAAATAGAACTTTCGAACATATGATGCTAGAATTAAAATCTCCTAACAAGCTGGTGAAAATTGCTGTTATTTACCGCCCAGAACCATCAGGGAAAAATAAATACAGTATGTCTGAATTTTATGAAGAGTTTTCCCAATTTCTTACCAACCACGCTGCCAGTAAGGAAGAACTAATTGTACTTGGTGACTTCAATTTTCACATGAATAAGCCAAATGATCCAAAAGTTGAGAAATTTTCTGAAATCCTTAGTATGTTTGACCTGGTACAACATGTAGAAGGCCCAACGCATAAAGAAGGGAACACACTAGACCTTCTAATCACACACAGCTCTTATAAGATTCGTGATTGCTATGTTGGTGACCTGAACTCTGATCATAACTCCATATTCTTTAAAAATGACATGAAAAGGAACATCTCAAAAGAGGTTAGGTTCAAATATAGGAAAACAAAATCTATTGACTTCATAGGCTTAGAATACTCTAGTAGCTCATGGTATCGGTGTACGCAATCATATGTCCAGAGCTAAACTCTTCAGAATTCCATTATTTATAGGTCTAGGTATGAAATTAGGTTGGTGTCACATTTCTGATAGGGGCCGAACTTTCCAAAATGGCCGCCACCATTTTTACGTTGTTTTAACATTTTTTCTCTAGATAAACGGGCCGTATCTCGAGAACCGTTGAAGATAGGAGGTTGTGTGACCACTCAAAATTTGCAGCATGGCAATGTTATAGGGAGTAGTTAATACATCTTTATATCAAAATATCAATAGTTTTTAAGAAAATTGCAAAATACTGATTTTATTAATTTTTCATAATTAATAATGTCACCGCTGAGCTTTTAGCTTCAGAGGTGTCTTCATTCTTTCCTCTTATAGGAACTTTCCTCAAATCGCCATGAACCTCAAGACCTTAATTCTGTAATATCATTTGTATTATTATTGTATAAAAGTAATGTAATATATTATATTATTGTGTAATGAGATTCAATGATAGCAACGGGGTAGAACTCACCCCATGTTTCCATGGCAACGGCCACCCTGGTGCCTCTGCGCAGCTGCAGAGCACCCTAGTGTCAATCTCTGGGGGCAAGCTTGTTTGCCCAGCAGAACAGAGCTAGGCTCTGCCAAGGTGGCAGCTGGGTCTCTGTCTCCCTGGCGCAGTGATGGATCGTCAGGTAGGGGTATTGTTGTGAGAGGTATGATCATTAGGGTTCCTCATAAAGGAGCTATAGGTCATGGTTGATTGAGAAGGTATTTAGTTAATAGTATATGTAATTGGTTAAGATCGTTGTTTAATGTATTGATAAGTTGAATACCGTCTGTTCTTTGAATGACTCTTAATGTAACTGTCTATAGATTGTGTATTAAATGGATAAGTAAATCTAAACTGTCGAGCCTCTGGTATTTCTTGAGTAGGTGTTTCGTGGTGGCAAGTGCTAGGGTGTCTCCCGCAGGATCCCCGGTAATGAGTCCATCTACTCAATTAGCTACCTCTCACAGAGAACATTACATGGGGGGAATTAGCTAAAAGATGGCATGGTGAGAGAAACCGGTCTGCGGCTTCTTGGCGCTTGCCTGCTGTGTCACACTGTCTCTTGATTTACTATGCTTATTCAAAATTTCTTATTCAAAATTTTAGCAATATCAGATTTTGGAAATTTTCCTTGCTTAGTAGATAACTACAAACATAGTCCGATTAATTATTTTCTTAAGTATCGATATACCTGTATCTCATCCTCCACACTTCTCACAACTTTACCTCACAACTCATCCAGACCTGGACTCAACGGCGCACTCAAGTCTCTGGGCATCTCTCGCATCTTCAGACATTCACTTCAGCACAGCACATCTCTCATTTCATTTCGGGTAAGGGCTCTCTTATTGGCAATTTGATGGTGAGAAAGGCACTCGATTATTTTAATTACTTACTAGGATCTTTTCATGAAATTTTATGTCATTCCTATCATTTCCTTTCCTTTGCACTAATTTAAAGTTCGGCAATCTGGTCCTTTTTCTGACCACATTGTTTGACTTTCCTTTATGACTATGATGCAACTCTATTAATTAACTTTTCAAAAAAATTTTTGCCTGACCAGTAATTTTATCCGCCTTTCAATAGCATGGAATCTGTTGCATCTAAATATTTCTATTTTCATTGGAACTCGTATATTGCTCAAATGTCCTCAACTCCCCTTTCCTGCTATTCTATTACCTTCTCATTTTAAATATGCATCATGACATTTGTATTTTACGTGTGTGCATACATTGGTATTGATATTGGCAGATCGCATTTACGATCATGGGTGTTTATGGTGATAATTTTATATATTTCTTGATGCCATTGAAACTGTGTGTAGCAGTTTTACTCTCAAAATTGATTCAGAAGAGATAGTCTGATTTTATTTCATTGTCTTGTGGTATATGAATGGTTTGTGCAGTGGTACGGTTTTAAATTATGTAAAAAAAAAAAAAAGTAGTGTGGCAATTTTGAAGCAGCAGTAGATTCTGAGACTTATGAGCATTAATGAGGTATTGGTTGAATTCATTATTTAAGCACTTGCTACATCTGACGTGCTATATTGCTAAAGCAAATTTTGCAGTTTCTTGCACAATTTTATATTTTTCCATTCTTTCGCTTTCAATAGCATAGGCCAAAGTTATACTAGAGTGCAAGGAGAACAGGTGTGTCTTTTGATTAATGGTCACGCTTGGCACTGAGGCATAGCATAAAAATTTGCAAATGTCAATGGGTTTTTACCGTTCATGTCGTCATATAGCAATGGCTTCTGGCACGCACTAGCGGTAACCGCTCAATGTACATGCCATGACGTCCTGCCAAGTGCAGAGGAACATTTACAGTTTTAGCAATCATCAATTTAGCAGAGCACTTATCAGCTCAACAGATAGGGTGGCTCCTATTTCTAGGCTAAGGAATTGTTTATTCATTTGCTTTATTCTTTATTTTCTATTATCCCATAATTTTGTTTAGGTAGGAACCTGGGGCTTGTATTATTTCCGGTCTTTTTTCTGACATAATCAGTTTAAATTTTTGGGTTTGATTGAGATTATTAAATATATAGGCCTACATTTGTGTAGGAGATTGAAAATATGAACAATGCAATGGTTTATAATCCTTGTTTAAGCATCTGATTGAAGTGAATAAGATAGATATTCCCCTCTGTAAACTTGAGCCAAAACCCCCCCCCCTAACCAAGCCCTGCTAGTTACACCACTGGTGCACTGTAGTTTGATAACAATAATACACTGTCAAAAGAAAATAATAAAGAAGCCTGTTTACTTTATTGTTTGCATTAAAATGCAATGTTGCTTTTTGTTTCAGAAATGAATAGTAATATTATAAAACATTGGATTGTAACTAGGCATTGCAAACCCCTGTAAAATGAAAGTGAAGAAGTGCCCAGTAATGAAGTAGGTTTTATATACCAAGGAAAACTCTAGTATAAAATAAATATGCCTGCAAAGGGTCTATCTGCAACTGGGGCAAGCTATATAGGTTAGTCTGCCAATAAATCTCAAATGCATTTCAGAAAGACACATGCAGTGGGAGTGATATTTGACACCACTTTACCCTTTACCTAATCTATATATTTTGTCTTATCAAAGCAAGTATCTGTCAGAATAAATTGATGTTTGACCTATTCTACCTGCCATATTGGCTTAACTGATCTGATTCTCAGGTCAATATAATTATGAATATAAATTCTTTTATAAAGGTAAAGAAATTGTTTCTCATGTCATGGAAAACTTTTTTTTTCTTTTTTGACAAAACATTCAGTAAAGCATTAAAGGGCTCTCAATTAAGTAATTTTAAGTTATAAAATCTATAAAACTCACTAATTTATGAAAAACACACATTTCTTTTGCTGTGAAGTGTATACCCTACTTAAAATCTACCAGTTTATGATCTATAACTGTAAGTTAAATGTTCATAGAATTGGCTGACTTACTAGATTTAAAGTTATTAATCAGTGCACAGAATTATGAAGTAATATATGTAAATGGTGACATGATGCACAGTACTGGGGATTCCTGCAATCAACAAGGCACACATAGGACAAAGTCAGACCTGACGGCATAGACACACTATGGCTGGCCTGTTGAGCAGCTGAGAAGAAAATCCTGGCCCTGCACAGACCAACGGCATTGACACGCTATGGCTGGCGGGTTCAGAATGAGTCTGGCCGTGGAAAGGATATAAACATATTCTTTACACTTCATATATGTTCTTAACTTTGGTTTCCAATACATCCAGTAAAAAGTACATTGGTTGTTACTCTGGCAGTGGGAATGGGGGGCCATGTCACAGGCAGCTAGGCAGGGTAGCTAGCCTGCCCAAGTCAATCATAGCCAGCCAACTTTGCTTGTTTCCCCACCCCCCCCCTTCTACTCCAGACTGTGGCCTTACAGGACCATCCTTCTGTTTCCTGGGTAATTAAAACCTGCACACACTGCATTGATCGCCTCCCTCGAGTCACATGTCTTCATCATTCAAAAGATACCAGTTATATGTTACCAGCTGCTATTCATTTAGGCCCTGTTTCTCTTTTCTGTTGTCTTGTTATTTCGTTTTCTGTTGCCTTGTTGTCTTGTATCCTGTGGCTGGCACATTTTGGATCAGTATGATACCATTTCATTTTCTTGGTCTGTTTCAAAGTTTTCTTATTTGCTAACGCAAGACGATTTCTTCTGTGGCTGTTTAGTCCTCCCACTTAAAATATTTAGACTTCCAACTCTCTTCCCACTTAAAACGTCTAGACAGCTCTCTCACACCCTGTCTGCTCTTTCTTCAGACTTATTACATGGGCGAAGCTCACTTAGCACAGGGACAGCTCATTCTGTGTGATGCCCCTATCTATAATGACTGACTGAGCAGCAAGTGCCTGTAGTTGCCATAGAATTACAGCTGGTACTTTCATCAGTGTTTGGTTTGTTAAATAATTAAAATACCTCAAATATCTTCCGACATACCTTGTCCTGGCTTTGCATTTAAATACTTCTAAGCTTAAACACTCCTTCACACCCTTTGGCAATTTATTTTAGATTTTCAACAATGGATCAAATGGTAAAACGTTGCTGGCACCACATATTTCATTAATGATTTTGGGGAAGCTTCCACCTTCATGCTGAATACATCAAGTTACAGGCAAATGCACGAATGTTGTGTGATGTATTGTTTCAACTTTAATTGTATAATAACTTAAATTAATTTCAAGAGGTAAGAGGAGGTATTTCCTGAGTTAAGAGAAGGACCTACATTTGTGGAGCATTTATTAATTTTCTGGCAATTTCAAATTAATCACATATCCAACTTGAATTTTTACGAAGGCTATGCTTCTTTTGAGACATAATTTCTTGTTACATGTTGCAATTCACCGAAAGCAGGGAATATTTTCAAAATTCCATGTTAATTTTGCGTTGTGGATCTGATTTTGTTGTCATACGGTAAGGGATACGCTTTGATTCACATCAATTTTAATATAGGCTGCAATTCATCAAATACTACCTTTCAAAAAGTACTAATTATGAGTCAGTACGGCTGATTTTATCCTTATTCCAAGCTTGCAGCAGCTAATGACAACCAACCATTTATTGCTCAATTGATTATCAGTTTCTGAATTGTGCTTTCGGAATCATTGTGGCAATATCTTCAGAGAGATGCTATCTATCTCTTCGTTGTCATTCTATCTGTTTGCCTATTAGGCTATCAATCAGAGCTTTTCCAATGGTCTGAGTGACGAGTGACTTACGCAATTTCGAGCTGTTACATTTTGTACAGAGTTTCCTTTCGTGAAGAAAATTGCATATTTTAGCGATGCATTTTTCCAATTTTCGATGCGTTTTCCTCTTCAAGAAAAGTGTTCATTTTCTTAATCTCCATCTCTGACAGTGATTTCAATTACTGATTTGGCAGTGGTAATTTTTCTTTTGCATGATTGAGTCTTCCACTTAGCTCATTTTCTTTTTCCTTCAATATCTTACAGTCAGGCTTGCAGCCAGGTATGTCTCCATTTTGTTTCTGCTTGAGTTGTACAGGAACACCAGACTGTAAATATATATATGGGACATAATCCAAAGATATATAATACATAATCCAAAGACATACAACTTCACAAATTCATAGATCAATTGGTATGCAACAGACATCCCAGTTAACTAATTTATATATTAATTGATACATGCTTGATATTTCATATTTGCATGTTTATCATTCAAAACACAATATCATGCATACTTCTCAAATAGAGTGATTTTCTATTGGCTTTTAAAAGTAAAATTTTATATTCAGAAGAGAAATCATTATATACATATCGAAGAGCTCGCTTTAACAACTTTTCATGTCGTATAGAATCATTCAGACTACAAAATGATACATAGAATTACTATACTTTCGATTAAAGAGTCACCAGTTTTAAATGCAATGTTTTGGTTCCTTATAATTTATGATTCGCATAATGCTTAATAACATCAGCAACAGGCATATTTGACACAGCATCAGGTTCAGCAAGATCTGTAGTCACATTAATGATATATATTTATTAAATATATCTGAACCAAGTAGTTTCATTAGCCCTGTTAGTATGAGTATCTTTCTGAATTTGTAGACATCTCCTTAATAGACTAACATCTGGTGCATTTTCTGATCTCATTCGATAATAGACCGATCCATTCTGAGGGTGAAGCTCCTCCCACCCCTACCAGGCCCTGGTTACCCCCTTCGCTCGAACAAACAACCCTGAGTTACCCCAAATGGCCAATGCAAAATGCACTGATACCAGTGGATTTTATTTTTTTATGTTCACATTTATGAGCATACTGTAAGCTAAGTTAATACATTTATATTGTCTAAGTTAGTTGGATAGACTAGACCACATGCCTGCAATCATGATCATATATAAATGAAAGGCTATGCATATTTCCATGAATCAATGAAGAAACAAGTTTGAAACAGCTTAGATCATGTAATGAAGACCTATATATACTATCTGCATGATTGTTCAATGCCTTCGATCCATAAATGACTTTGTATAATCATATTGAAGTTGAAGCAATGTCTTAACAAATGTGGTTGTATTTTTGTCTAACTCTTTGATATACTTGACATGTAACTAAATTAAGATACTTGGTAATGTCTGAAAGATGTATGCCTTAGCATCTCTGAAGTTAATGAAAAACGAACCACCTAAAAAAAAAAAAAAAAAAAAAAGGGTAGTACTTTCTGTTCAGTTGAAATGTTGACTCAAGTAGGCTTATACTTACTAATATATAGTTTGGTGTTCTAGCCTATGGCTGCCTATCCATGCCTTAACATCCTTTACATCACCTAAGTTCACATACTATAGGCCACAGGCCTGCAGAAGGTCAAACTGTGGACTGAAACTTTAACCTCAATTTTATATTCAAATATTGTTATTTGCCCAATGACATCACAGCAGCATGGTACCTGGACATCTCTTGTTGATCACTGCAAATCTTTGAACAGCTACATATATTTTATACCCTGTAAATATGCAGTTAGAAACTAGCTTATTTCCCCATTCATTCAATGCTAAACACCCTGGTATGGGGTTTGTTTGCCCGAATGTCCTGGTGGGGTACAAGAACGCCTATTAATCATTTCGTCACGTGACTGCAGGGAGCCCTCTGATAGGCTACCCCTTTTGGTTGGCAGTGCGACTGGATCGGTCTATTGACAGTTCCAACCTTTTTGTCTAAACATGTAGTGGGGACCTGCTGGTTTCACAATAAAACAGCCAGAGATGATGTTTGTTTTCTTACGATAATAAGGCATATAGTTTGGATTCAATTAATAGTTTTCTTCATTTCCATTTAGAATATATTTTACATGGTAAAACACACTCAATAGAATCGTTTTTTTTTTTTTATGTGGCTCATAACAGGTATATACAGATATAGTACATGAAAACAATCTAATTAAAATAATTCTTTGTCCTGTATTTCAAAACATCAAGACTATCACAGTTTTAAGTACCTCTGGCAGACTATTCCATACAATGAAGGCCCTGTACATAGTTTGTGACATAACCATTTTTGCACAACAGTTCTGTTTATTGATGACGTGATCCTTATGAATATCAATAGGAGTGTAACACACCAGTACAATTATTAACCAACTACCCACCCCCCCCCCCCCAGTTATCTAAACAGCACACCCACATGCATATGCCAAAATGTATTTCAGCAACAAATAGTCTTTGCAAGGTCTCATTCCCATTATATATGACATTTGAAAGAGTAATATTTTAACATCGTAAATTATGGGAATATAAAATATCCAGATTGTATTTCACATTATTGCTCAAACACAATCATCCTATTTGACATATTATTTCAGATCTCCTTGGGGTCAAATTAGATATTAGCTAATTAATTATTCAAAATGCCTTGCTTTTTCCTAAATCTTAAAAAATTATTACTTAGCTTCCTCTCTATATTTTATCCCCACATGCCAACATTTTCTTGATTTTCCTTAGCATATCGCTAGGATTTTTCCTAAGTGCAGAACTGCCTACAATTCAAGTAGCCAACCACGTTGCTCATGTTGTCATAGCAACGAGAGAGATCTGTTTATCGTGCACTACCATGGATCAGGTATCTGTTCTATAATTCTACTAGCCCTTTTAAGCATCAAAGCTATACCTCAGATATTAGAATCATAATATTTTATACAATATAGCAAATATTTTTGCTGGTCTCCAGATAATCTATCTATTTTTCTTATCAGACATAATTCAGATTACCACGCATAAATTGCTAATATTTTATTTATTTTGAAGAACCCTTCTCTATTGCTTATATTGCTCCATAATTTGCTTCTCGTGTAGTGTGTATTTTGGGCCTATAGGCTATATTGTTTTGCAACTTGAATGTGCCTGCCACTATCCTGTGCCAATATTCTGGCCACTTCAGATAATATCCAGTGTTTACCCATTCTTTCTGAATGTTTATCCTTCACTCCCTTTCCATGATATTACCCTTTTCATATTTTTCAACAAACTGTTTTCCTTCTCTCAATACATCCACTCTCAACAGTCCTACGAAACTATGCTGGCTGTTTTCAATATTTACGGGTTTCCTCTTTAATATTTTCCACAGGCATCTGCATATTTCTTTTCATTAGTATTACGGAAGACAATGTACAAATAACTTTAATAATCAAAAATAAGACATTTTAGAGATATATAAAATTTGTACAATTACAATATACATATGTACAATACCATATTCAACATCACTAAATTATGCAGAATACAGCTAGAATGATTACATCATCAAGTAGAAACAAAGGGATTCAAACTCTATACTTGAGAGTGCTTGACATAGGGATAATGCTGTCTGGTAAAGGGAATGAAATAAATTGACAACTTTTAAAATATATATATATTTTCTTTCTATATTATGTGTCTGTTTATTCAAAATTTTAACTAATGACATTGCTCTATAGTCTGCATGGGCCTGTACTTTGATGTCCAGTCGTAGTTTAACTTTGAAAGCAAGACAAATAGACCTTTATTTGGAAGTCAGTTAAGTCAAGTCATGAAATACTCAAGTCATGGCAAATTACCAAGTCATGAAAGTTGTTAAAGTCAAGTCATCAAGCACCCAAGTCAGGTCATGATGCCTGAACTCAGTGACTCCGGGCTCTAATACCAAAGCTCACACTTGTGGCAAAGTCGATAATTTGGTGAGGGATAGCGACCTCTCTTCCTTACTGTAAGCCATAGACATACCTAGAGCTACTCTATAACCTTTCAGCAAAAGAATTTGCAGACTTTTCAGAATCTGCTTACATAAACAAAAGTACCTTCCCAGGGACCACTCTAATACGATTCCATTAATCCACTTTATGTTCACCTTTTCACGAGAATGGCACACCTTCATTTTTCCTTTCTGTTTATCAGACCCAGTAAGTTGAACCTTCTTTTTCATCAAACCTACTTGAAATTCCTTCCCCTAAACCTTCTCGTGTTTATCTTCTTGGTCTGTGTTTGGACTAAACCCACTATTCTGTACCACCAGTTCTTCAGTGCTTAGTCATATGTTTGTGTCGTTCATCCTGAGACGGCACGAGCCGAGTGAGCCACCACACCTTAAATTCCATTTCTACTTTCTGTGTAAAATCTGAGGGGCACACCTTCCCAGTTTACACTTTACCTTAATGCACCTTTCCATCAACCACTTAACATTTTTCGTCCCACCTGTTTATTTCCGCCAAACCCTCAACATTTTTTGTCTCACCTGCTTATTTCACCGGAGTTTCTGGCAGTTTCACTATTTTAGGTCCATCGATAAGCCATACCTCAACAATTTTATTTAATTGATCACAACATAACTAGCTTCATGACCCTTTAAAGTAAACTCAACACACAGGGACACACAACTCATAAATCCAAAGAAATTAAAATAACCAGTAAAGTAAATTGCTACTACTTAATTTTAGGGAGGGGAGCATGACACAGGCAGCCAGGCCAGACAGCATAGCTGCCCAGACAAGCATGGCCAGGCAACTTTGTGTGTTTTACCCTTCTCTCTCCCCTAGCAACCACAAAAGGTCCAACAACATGTGTGCTGCTGTACCCCTTTTTAACATGCCAAACATATATATTTGGAAGCATTTTACACCCAAATGTTTAGATTTATCACTTATAAACTAAGTATTGTGGGTCACAAGCTAAACCAGATAAGAATAGTTTACCGTGCATTGACTTTACACATATTTAAAACAATACATGCCTCTGTAATTAACACTAATACATGTAGAGAAGTATTTCAAAGCATATATAGGGGAGAATCAAATAATGTTTCACAAGTTGCTAACACAGGATTTATCATCTATACATTTTCTGGGGTAACATATAGGCCTATTCAATTAGTTTACTATCCTATAAAATATACAAAAAAAATGACTTTATAAATTTCGATTACAGTACATGTAGGCCTATATTGATTTATCAAAAACAAATAATGACTTGACCAGTTAGGCCTATTATGACATTTGACAATTGAACATAAGTATACTTTTACACCAGTTCTTTTCTTTTTGTTATATATACTGTTAACAGACTTTCAATAATTGCAATGTCAGGCTTACTAAAATAATATTGTCGGCAATGCACGGCTTCACAAAGAAAGCATTATTATCATACTCAATCAAACCGCCCTACGCGATAAATCGATGACTTATATAAGACTGCTTAAAATGGCTAATTAAGACTGCGTTATAATACTTATTTTGCAACCTGATGATTTATAAAAAACCCAAATGTAACTTTTATCCTATAAAGAAGCAAACTCTGCAGCCTAATCATGATCCATCAAGTGAGATATATAGGGTAGACATCTATAATAATTATTTCATTAAGATTCTCATTGGCTATGTATAAGCATTGCTGCACACAATCAGTGATTATGTTTTGCATTGTGTGTGTGTGGATAGTGTTGTACTGTTGTAGCCTGCAATAAACTACTAATAAATTAATTCCAAGTATTGAAAAAGTGCAAAAATAAGTTACTAAAATCTTTATCCAATTCCACCAACTCTTCACCACAACTGTGGTATGGAGTACAAATAACATATATACATAATTCATGAACACTTAGAAACAACTAGGAAACACACACTCACAAATTATTAATGCATAACTAAACAAGAAATCTATGCAGCACCCTGAGGTTGTGTTGGATATCCGTTAGGCGGAGACCTTAACAAAACCAGTCATATGGTGAAGATGGGTGCTGCCACCTTGTGTATAATTTGATTGACCAGAGGTATGGCACAATGAAGTAAGAGCAGCTAGGCCTCCTATACTACAGTATGTAGGGTACCCACCACTATACGTTGGGGATACACAACACTACATATTGAGGTACATTCGAGTGAAATGCAGTATACACAGTTGGTTACAAAAGTCAAATATGATCAACTGCAGCAGTATCACAACTGGGGTAATGAAGTAGAAAATTTGCTGAGTAATAAGAAGCATCACCATGAATACAATTACAAATTTGAACCCTTTTGAGAAATTGTTAGCCATGTTACTTCTTTAACAAGGCCAATGCGTGTTATAATAAAAATAGATAAATTTGAACAAATGATTGCAGTATGTGCGGTCTATACATTATTGTTTGAAATAATTAATCAAAATTTTGCGGAATTTGTTTAGGTTGGTCACAGCCTTGTTACTATTTGTTTGGAATAGACACTTGAATTTGTTTTGGTTGGGCCATTCAGAAATTTTCTTGTCAATGTATATTGACAAGCAAAGTTTTGGTCACTGCTCTGTTACCCTTTTGGGGTGAAACTATTGGCTGGCCTGCAGATTTGGAGCAGCAAGCTCTACTGGTCTATTGCTGACAGTCATCATTCTTTAGCATACTATTTTGCATACAAGTCTTTCGTTTAGAATTGATTCTAAAATTTTACCAACGGCATACTTCAGAAATTCTCATACAAATGCCATCATCTCTGCTTGTTTTATTTGCAACAAACAAAGCGTACAGTCCATTTTAATAGATTTTCTTTAAACAATAGCTAGAGTCAAATGTGGTCTAGAGTCAAATGTGGTCGAAAGACTCCCAAGGTCAACATTAACATTACATAATAACATATCGTAAATCAAATCCATCACCATCATGAGGATGTTATAACTACCATAAAAACTTAAGTTACTCTACAATTGCTGATTTAAGCTATCTACAGCTTGAGCCACCTTACATTTAACAAAAAACCTTCCTAGGGCCACTTCAGCCAATCAGAGAACAGTATTAATAAAATGGGACAGTGCCCTTATGCATTGTATAATCAGTATGTGGGTTCAGTGATTCTGGACTCCAGGTTTCATAACCAGAAAGGTGCTAATTGGTAAAGTGCAATTAACCTCCCTTAGATAATTGTTATTAGCTTTTATCCCCCCAATTCATCTTAATTCCCAATAGAAAGAATGCTGGATCACAGAGAATTGTCAGATGCCTTGGTTTGGCAAGGCCTTTGTGTTGGGGCTCATAGATAGGCCCAGCATGATAAATGGTACAACAATATAGAGGATTAAAATTAGGGCCCTTTGTGTAACTTGCTGTCGCAAAGGGGAAGCCATATGTGAATGGACTTTAATTATATGGTATCTTAAATGTGGACAATTCTCTGGACTGGCAAACTTGTATAATGCATTAAATGCATTGAAATTACTCTTGGCCAAAATGTACCAACTTAAATGCAGAAAAGATATATTACCCAACTTTTGGATCCAAGCCTCACTGATCAAGGTAAATACATAGAAGTGCTGTAGGGAAGCTCTAAGAAATAGATCTAAAGAATATATATAAAATGGTATTCATAATTGCATGTATGCTTTTACAATTTGTAATCAAATCACGCCTATACTGTAATGTTGCTTTTCTCCTTCATTGCTGTATATCTGTTTTTCTCTTGAATATATACTTCTGTGTATTTATGTGAGAATTCATCTTCACTAATTCCATATTTTGGTCTGTACCAATAGTGATCTTTTGTTCTGGTCCCTAACTTTAGTACAGATAGATTAATAGCAATTAATATCAATCAACTTCAAGTTCCAGGAACTCTATATATTTCATCAATTACAATGTTAGCCTGTTGTTATTTAATCAATATTCCAGTTTGAAATATAAAAGAGTAAAAACTCATGTGTTTCCAGTTGAACATCCTTTGATGGTACTGTACAAAATACTCACTAGAGGGCCTTAGATCCTCAGAGTACAGGACTACTACGATGCCACCTTGTGTTGGAATTATACATTCTTAACACTCCTACTTAATTCTAAACACAGAATTATCTAATTTCATAAAGCTACAATCAATAATCATTACAGCATACATGATTAATCAACAATACTATTGTTACATCATAATTCTCTTAACATGTATACCAAAGAATTATCCAAATCACAACTAGTACCTAAACATCCACAACACTCAATCACATTAGCTACTACACAAACACAAGTGCATTTTACCACACATTTAAAACCTGACTTTCTAGGGGATGTTATTTTAATCATTTCTAGTAGCAGTTAATTCTTTCAACATTGTATCAACCTTTGATTCAGCAGACATTTTCTCACTAGTCGGCATATGACAATGACACCGTCCTGAAACTGCCGGGCAGGACAGCGATCTTTCTACCTTTTTTTTTTTTTTTTGCATTTGACCTTGGTCAATTTGCAGATTGTAGTATGATTGAATCTGGCTCTGTCCGAACAGTGTTCGGGGTGCCTGGCTTTCTTTTCGGTGCCGCACCGCATTACCACACGGTATTGTCTTTGTCCTACTAGCATACCAACTACTAATTGTTCCTCCATGATTTGAAATATTCGATCATAATTCCAAATTCTCAACCAATGACCTACACATTCTAGCATTATAGAGATCTACACATATATATATACTTCGAAACCTTTGGATTTAGATATAATATACTCTGTTAAGCCAATATCATACTGTATATCTTTCCTAATTACCATTGTGGTACTTATATCTTTGCAGCAATACTATGAATTCTGCTTTAATAACATGAAAGATGTTACTTTCTTTTGGCACGGGTCGCACTTTCATCGCTGCAACCCAGCCAATGCCCCTTTTGTCTCTAAGGTGCACCTATTTAGTTAATCCAGGACCCATTTTGCACCCGATGACCTTTGTGACTGATAGTTAAACAAATCACATTGGGCCGAGTTGACCAAGGGCCCAGCCTGTGTAGTTCCTGCGCCAAATGGAAAATGTGTGTACAGCACATTGGCTTCACCAATAATATTTAGTGCCACAATGCTTTGTTGGACAGCTGCATAACTTTGGCTCAATCCATATAAACCTAATACTTAAATGAATCAAACATCGTACAATGGCCGTACTACTGCATGGCTCCATAAATATACACGCGCCACCAGTTTAGTGATTGTTGATTCCGGTTTCTTCAACGGCCTGACAGCAATTCTTGGGACTTGTTTCCCTACTTAATGTAATACTTTAATGACTTATCATTTTATCGTCACCAAACACCATCAGCAGCCACATATTCATCATTAATACTTCTCAAAACTGCATTTTTCCTCGAATCAATTAGCCACGTTTCTTGTAGCAACAATACGTCTGGCTTATGCTCGTCAGTCATACATTTAATGAAGTCTATTTTGTCAGGAGCCATCCCTGTGCTATTAAAAATCATCATTTTGAGATCACTGTTCATAATACAAACGATAGACATCTTTAATGGATGCAATGGCTGTGTATACATAATACCCAAATCAGACCATGACAAAAGATTTCACCAGATTTGACCATTATGCCATCCATAACGGTTAATATGATATCCTAATAGTGTAAATGTATGTGTTATAATTACTCTTTCTTACCTTTTATGCATGGTTTTCTTATTAATTTGTGAATAATTAAATTAATATTTTGATTTACTGCGTTCGATCATTAGCATTTTGTACATATTCCATTCTGCATTTTGTAGATATTCCATTTTACTTGAGTATTAATGACTAGTTTCTTTTTCTGCATTTCTGCTTCTGTCGTGAGTGTCGTTTAGTGCAGATATTAGCCGCCAAAAATTTTGCCAATTGAGAAGTGTTATACGCATTTGTTGATGAGTGTTTTCTTACAAATAATCCACCACTTTCCCGTCATGACATGTAGGTACTGCTTTGATTGAGCATTATTATACTGCTCTGATCGAGTATTATCTTCGAGCATCTTTTCTTATAATTATTGTGCAACATATTATGTCGAGTAAGTATCTCAATATGTTGCAAGTTCTCTGCCTGTCGGACTGGGAGCCCGACCATAATTTGGGGATATCTTGTGCTATTTAATGTGTTCCGGCGATGTGGCCGTCAGTTTAATGTGTTCCGACGGTGTGGTCGTGAGTTTATTGTGTTCCGGCGATGCGGCCGTGAGTTTAACCTTAGCACAACATTTTTCAATGCGTTTCTGTGGATTTTGCTCACCCAGTGATTGTAGCATCGCTTCGCATTTCGGGGAAAGAGAATTTTTTTGTAAATGACTCCCTTTTACCTTAATCCGGTCGGCCGACCACTTAATGTCCATAGATAGGTATGACACCGCGGTGGCCTGGCAGGTGGCGCCTCACCTTGTTGCCAACCTCATTGATGCTACTGTGGGAAGTAGTTTCTTGTTGTTTGTCAGCAACTATTATGGCGCAACCCCTGCCGCAAAACTTTCGCCCATCCCACTGGGCCAAGCTTCTACGGAGCCAGTAAAACCTTACTTTACCTGCTCTAATCTTTACACCTGTACAGAGACGGCAGCCTTACATACAGCTTACAATATTTTGTAACTACCTTTTTCAGTCGAGTCATTTACCGGTCATTTAGGACCACCAATTTGCATATACGTTTACTCATTAGTAAACTGGGAATTTCTATAGGCATTGAGTATTGTTGATGAAGTATCGAGTTGTGTTATATTGAGATAAGTTCACAGTAATTATACTCCCAGTTTTTCTTACACGCGTGTAATTGAGGGAAAGTCCTTTATTAACTTACATTTCTTGGACGGTAATTGTTATATTTTCGGGTCTGGTCGAGTCTTTCGATTTCAGTAATTCAGTATGATCTTAGAGTACATCTCTTGCATTTTCTGTTGACATACGCGGCATTCTTTAATATGATAGGGAAAATGGTTGGAAAACTCATGTTGCCTAGGTGTTCTGAATACTTATTTCCATTGATACTTATTTGAATACTGATAATTATATTCGTTTTGCATGGAGTACATTGACCTGATTGATAAATTTTGCACACTATATATCTCAATTTCTTTTATCACGTTTTTTCTCACCACCCTTTTAGTTGATAGTTATGGTATTACCTGATTTACCTAATGACTCTACAACCTTTTAGTCAGTTATATAGCAAATTCTCTAGTATCAAATCATTTTTACTATCAAATTATTTCTTTAATGGCAGTCATTAATTATGCCAAAACTGTTGCATCTATGTCTCGCAATTGATATGATTCATTTTGATCTTGGGGAGCTGATCAGCATGATGATACATCAATCCCAATTTATACTCATTTATACCCTTATCTCATTGCCTTTTCCACTCTAGTTCATTTTTCCTTTATTTATTTCTCCTTTATCGAGTGCTTTTCATCACGGACAGTTTGCTAAGAGTCGAGAGCTCCTTGCTCATTTTATTGCGTTCAAAATTACATTTAATGCTGTGTTGTGTTGTCACATGATTTGCGGGAATGTCTCTTTGATCATGAGTCGTTGGTCCAACTGGACAGCCATCGTCAGTGCGAGATTGCTTGTGGCAACCTGTGATCACGGAGACATTCGATGCATATGTTCTCTAATCTTTGATCTGAGAGAGTCTTTACAGTTCCTGTGCCTTCCATTGTCACATCTACTGTCATGGGCATCCTATCATGAGACAAACATGGTGGACATCCGGGAGTCAGTTGATTGGGCACCACCTCTAATTGGGCACCATGATTGCACATGGGACCACGCTTCAACAGGACGTGCGACCACTCCGAGTCGGCCAAGTTCCTGTAATCATCTCATGGCAATATGAAGAGGGCACCATTTCGGGGCGACCACTAGTGTGAACATTCCGTTACACTCCATTTCCGTCGTAACCACGGCAAGCATATCGTTGCCTTGACCTGGTTCCAACATGGGGCTACATTACTGCAGAACTTTCTTTGAACTTTTGTGTCTGGCTTGGCATTGTGCAGTCTTCGTCGCACATGTCACCATTCACAACCGAGCTCACATTGTATGACGATATGGTGATGTCATCTCCTGCTTGGCTTCTTAACAGTCGGCTAATATGGATTGCCTCTGTTTCTACAGCAAGCATCAACGAACAATCGTGTTTGAAGAGCATGGCCTCATTTTTAGTTGGTGACTAATACGGATTGTCTCAACTACCTTCCGGCCTGCATCTTCTTAATGACACTCTTTTCCTCTGGGTAACTCACTTATTCAGGTGGCTAATATGGATTGCCCCTGACATCGGTTACCTCGCCAGACACTAATATGGATTGTGTCTAGTTCAGAAGAGTTTCCTCACCACGCATTCCCTAGCGTTCTCGCACAAGTTGTGCTCGCACATACAACATCATAAACATTGTGATCTCAGGAAGTGCATGAACAGAGACTCATGACGCCAGTCTTTGCCGCTCCAACAATGATCCATTGGCTGTAGTCATAACAACTACTGCTTTGGGCTCCATGTCGGCATAGGAAGTCGCCATGCCACGTCGTTCGTCGTATCTGTGTCACACTGACTATGCTGTTACCTGGTCCTATGCTGCTCCCATCGTCTTGCCCAGCCGGGCCAGATTCGTCCGTTACGCCCCCGAAGTCCAGCGCTCTTCACGGTTACCACGTCCGGTGCGTTGGTATCGCTCGCAGTGCCCTATCAACGCCCTTTTCCCCTTTGATGTTCTCGCATAAGCCCCAATTTATTGTCCAGAACTTAGCACACGAACTATGCCCATGACAACTCCAGTACTACATACATGTTATTTAAATTGTTATTTAAAAATTTGAAATAATTTAGATTTGCAATAATTTTCTCTCACAACTTTAATGCTAGCCTTTAATGCAATTTTCGTATTATTATGACTTTTAAATTTATGGTCATATTGCCCACATATGTATGAATAATGTTATCTTTCACATCATGAACTGACTCTCACTCGTATTGTGTACTATGCATCGCTAATTAGACATTTATACATCAACAAAATCAATATGCACTGTTAATTATTAGCTATGTCTCCACATGTTCACGAATTGTTGTCACAAGTCAACTCTTGCACTGAACTATTTCTGTAAACACCTGATCTCGCTTCACGCATTTGTATCTTGTTTAAGCTAATGTTTTCTTTTAAACTGACGTTCTAGTACCTTAATCCTCTTAAATATTTCTTTGATTTATGCATTATCTCTGCCAGCCTCCAATGCAAGTTTTTCTCAGGTGTATTAATGTGTACTTTACTTTTGGTATTGATTAACTTTATCGACGTATTGTTCACTTATTTTTGTTTTAATTCTCTATACGCCCTATGCCTACAGTTTAGTGGAAATGTTTAGAGTGTATGTAACAAGTTTTACAAAACTATAGTCCACTATTGATTTATTGTTCTCCATACTGGACTATTGTTTTATCATTTTGCCTATTATTTTGCAAATTGTCGTTCATTATTCTGCTAATTGTCGCTTTTAAATTATTAATTGTCGCTTTGATTAATGTTATTGTTGCTATTAGCGCTTAGACTATATTTTGTTTATGATTTAATTGTTGCTTTTAAAATCGCTTATGGCTTCTATGTCATTTTACTTACTTACTTTTGTAGTTTAGGGTATCGGACATACCAGCCCATTTAAACTTATAAGGCTGTCCTGTCTTAATGCACTTCATGCTTTTGGTTTAGCTCTATGCATATCCAATGACACGCAAGGGATGATACCCGTAACTGCCCTTGATAAAAACGGCTACTTGACTCGCCTGGTGCTTGAGTCTCTTTTGCTGAGGAGCCATGTAATTAGCGGCTCTATTTCCAAAAATAACGTTGGCAGACGAACCAACGATTCATAAAAATTGAAAAATTTGGCAAATAGGTCATAAGAATAACTTGTCCTTTTCTGTCAATCATTAAAATTTAGTTTTCACTTTCCTATCTGAGCTCCCCTTTCAGCATCTCATTGACACCATTAGAAGAACTGTCATTCAGTTCCTCTCCTTTCACGGATGCAAGTCGTATTCTTGCTTCCCTTTCAAAATTTTTCCTTTTTCCGAATTGTCTTTCATGGGCATATTGCACACGCCCGATTTTATCTTAAAATTTTTCCCCCCCTACCGCCTGCCCGGTGGTAGTGGTTACATCATCCTGATGTCACCACAACTTTCATTAAAGCACTCACAAAGTTCAGGTGCAATGAGACGTGTTTCCTCTATTTATACCAAAAATCTATTAATAATCCTTTCAATCGTTTTGTTAATCAGCATGAAGCATTTTAGGCTTCCATCTTTAAAAGCAATTGTGAAAAGCATTCCTTTCAATGGAAGTTACATTATTAGGCATAGTATATGTTAATTCATTATTACGTGAATGTAATCCGTATTCGATTGTAAGTTTAAAATAATGTTTTCTTCAAACCGGAGAAAAACTATCTTATAAAAAATCCTCGATCGGTCGGGATGTCACCGCTGAGCTTTTAGCTTCAGAGGTGTCTTCATTCTTTCCTCTTATAGGAACTTTCCTCAAATCGCCATGAACCTCAAGACCTTAATTCTGTAATATCATTTGTATTATTATTGTATAAAAGTAATGTAATATATTATATTATTGTGTAATGAGATTCAATGATAGCAACGGGGTAGAACTCACCCCATGTTTCCATGGCAACGGCCACCCTGGTGCCTCTGCGCAGCTGCAGAGCACCCTAGTGTCAATCTCTGGGGGCAAGCTTGTTTGCCCAGCAGAACAGAGCTAGGCTCTGCCAAGGTGGCAGCTGGGTCTCTGTCTCCCTGGCGCAGTGATGGATCGTCAGGTAGGGGTATTGTTGTGAGAGGTATGATCATTAGGGTTCCTCATAAAGGAGCTATAGGTCATGGTTGATTGAGAAGGTATTTAGTTAATAGTATATGTAATTGGTTAAGATCGTTGTTTAATGTATTGATAAGTTGAATACCGTCTGTTCTTTGAATGACTCTTAATGTAACTGTCTATAGATTGTGTATTAAATGGATAAGTAAATCTAAACTGTCGAGCCTCTGGTATTTCTTGAGTAGGTGTTTCGTGGTGGCAAGTGCTAGGGTGTCTCCCGCAGGATCCCCGGTAATGAGTCCATCTACTCAATTAGCTACCTCTGACAAAGAACATTATATGGGGGGAATTAGCTAAAAGATGGCAATAATGTCCGTAAAAGCTGATAAATTAACTGTTTTATTGACAAACATTGATTCAGCACCAGTACAATACAAAGATAAGTCATTGTGAATTCTATAAACATACATTGGACATCTCTAATTTATTATTAGGCATCAAAATAACCTTAAAATTACAGTAAAAAATAGAATAACACATGTTTTCTATGAATATATCTAACATTCAAAGCTAGCAGACAAATCTAGTTGTACGGTGTTTTAATTAACCTGTTTTGCAGTATAAAATTCAACAAATTTAATGTTTCTTTTGTTTGCATGTGCAGGATTTGGCTCTGCACCATAGTGTGGGGCATTTTCATGGTGGGGGCAGGTCATCGGGTCTGCATGATACTGGCTGTATCACTGGTCTTAGACCAAACAGTTTTTCTTCATGAACCATAGGCCTATTGCAATGGATCTGGGTTATTGGCTGGAGGACTGGTAGCTTACTGCCATATCTTGCACTGCAGATATGACCTCTTTATTGGTGGGATGCAAAAAGAGTAATTAAATCTGCACACATATTATTCTATCACATTTTGGTACATTTCCATCCAGGAATTATGCTTCTAATTTGAGAAATCGTTTCTGCCTGAAAGGCTTACCATTAAATGATGCCACAAAGATCCCTCAACCTTGGGATTCCCCAACCAGGGAACCCCCAATGTAAATGACTAAATATAGACACACAAGTGGATACATTGACTTCGATTAGATTGGATCGCATCGCTTAGATAAACCTGGACTGGATTGCATAGAATAAATTGGGATTAGTTTGGGTTGCATGAGACTAGCTTGGATTGGATTCAATGGGTTGGAAGGGATTGGATCAGATTGGATTGTGCAGATTGAATATTACTACATTTGACTGGACTGGATAGGATTGGATTAGATTGAACTTGCTTAGATTAGATTGGCTTAGATTAGCTTAGATTGGAATAAACTGAATTAGATTCAATTGAAGTGGATTACATGTAGCTTAGATTGAGTTATATTGAGTTAGATTAGATTGGCTTAGATTGGATAAAATAAAATTGGATTGATTGGATTACTTTGGATTCGATCACCTTTAAAAAAAAGACCTTATCACATTTGTTGAGAATGGCCCTGCCCTAGACCAATCAGATGCAAGTTAGTTGGTGAGTATGGTAATTAGAAATCAGAAGAGGCTGGTCTTTGAGGGTCTGTGACTGCCCAATTGTCTCCCCTAAGCAAATAGGTTCTTTTGTTCAGAGATAACTCCTCCCTTGGGAATGTCTCAAAAGTGACTGATGACTGGCCATCCAATCAAAATGTTTTGATTTCAAATTTTCCCATGGATTATGAAAATATGTTATTCTTTACAGTCTGGCCTGAGTCTATTTTCCTGAGTGGATTCGATTGGACTTGATCAGATTGGATTCACTTGGATTGGATTGGACTAGATTGGAATGCCAATGGAATGGATGAGACTGATTGTGATTGAATTAAATTTAATTGGATGGAATTAGATTGGGTGGGTATTGATTCAATGGGATTGGATTGGACTAACAGGAATTGGCTTGGATGGGATTGGATCTGGCTAGGTTGGACTATGTTAGGTTGGGCTAGGTTAGATTGGATTCAGCAAGAGTTGCTTGATTAAACCCCGCGATTGGCAGTCTAGCGCGCTACCACTAGACAAATCCTTCCCCTAGATAGATAGATATTTAGATAGATGGTGATGTTTATAAACAGATACACGGAAAAACAAACTAGGGGAGTCCTGCTTGAAAGTGCCTTGGGCATGTACCGTTATGCTCTTCTTGAAGTTGAGCAGCATACCAAATGGTTGAAATGGAGCTCTACCTTCAAGTAGTGGTACTGCTCTCACCTGTACTCATCAAGTGTGATGCAGACTGTTTTCTTTATGGCCTACAAAAGAAACATTTCTTCTTTGGTGACCAGTGCAAGAAGTAGCTCACCATCTGCAAAGCCCTGGGGTAAGGAAAGATTGCATTCAAGCCAGATAGCTTTGTATTGACCCCACTTTGCTGGTCATGTCACAACTGCTTAGTGCATAAATTGCTGGGAGGTACATGTAAGACACCAAGTCGCTGTCCAGTTGATCAACCAGAATGTAAAGTGAAGAGTTTTCTTTTTTTTGGGTAACCTCCAGCTTCACATAAAACTTCTGTAGTTTACAGGATTTGCTTGAGTGGTCAATGAGTTTGATCAAGACATCAGTATAAGGTGAAACCACTAAAACTGATTGAAGCCCGTTTCACAACATGATTGTCTATCAGCATTGCACTGGATTAGTACCAATGAGAGCAGTATCAAATATCAAAGGTTGAGCTTGATTTTAAACTGTGTGTATGCTGTTCAACATCAATGGAAGAGCATATATAAATAGGGCACATCCACAGTGCAAGATATGGCACCAACCTGCCAGTCCTCTAGGCACTAACACATATCCAGTGCAAAAGGGTTAATTAGGAAACACTGTTTGGTCAAAGACCAGTGATACTGCCGGTATCATGCTGGCCCGATGACCTGCCCCCACCATGCAGATAAAAAAAAACATCAAATTTGTAGCATTCTGTAACAAGGATAAGTGTAAACATCCAAATAGATAACCAAAATGGTCTGTGAGGTTCAAATATTAGATATATATTCACGGAAAAGATGTCTTATTCTAATTTTACCTGACCTTTAAGGTTATTTTTAGGCCTAACAATAAATCACAGGTGGCCAATGTATGTATATGGAATTAATGATGACTTATCTTTGTATTGTACTGGCGGTGTAGCAGTGTTTGTTATGAAAACCGGTAATTTTTCAGCTTTTACTGACATTTTTGATTACGAAAAATTAATAAAATCAGTTTTTTGCAATTTTCTTAAAAACTATTGATATTTTGATATAAAGATGTATTAACTACTCCCTATAACATTGCCATGCTGCAAATTTTGAGTGGTCACACAACCTCCTATCTCCAACGGTTCTTGAGATACGGCCCGTTTATCTAGAGAAAAAATGTTAAAACAACGTAAAAATGGTGGCGGCCATTTTGGAAAGTTCGGCCCCTATCAGAAATGTGACACCAACCTAATTTCATGCCTAGACCTTTAAATAAAGGAATTCTGAAGAGTTTAGCTCTGGACATATGATCCCGTACACCACTACCATGAGCTACTATAGTAGAAAGAGAAATTAAAAGTGCTTTTGATTGTGTCAATGCAAAGCCGGCCTCCATCGATAACCTCAATTCCCTCACAGATAGATACTATTCTATATGCAAAACCGTTTTAGACAAGCATGCTCCCCTAACTGAAGGTCGAATACGAATGAGAAAAGTCAGAAAACCCAACCCTTGGAATAACAATGACATCAAACATTACAAAATTCAAAAACGCAGAGCAGAAAGGAAATGGAGGAAAAGCGGCAAGAAATCAGATTACGAGCTATATAAAGAAAAAAGAAACCTGCTGAATCAACACCTTCAAAATCTGAAATCTACTGATCTGAAAGATAGAATTTCTGCGAATAAAGGCAATTCTAAAGCCCAATTCAAAATAGTTAATGCATGCCTTAACCGAAAACAACAGTCTCCTCTTCTGTACCACGAAAATGAGGAGTCTCTTGCCAATGAATTTAGTACATATTTCGACGAGAAGATAAGAGCCATCAGAGAAAAACTCGCCAAGAATACAGAATTAAATGAATCAGCCAGCTCCAACGATGTAGTAAATAGATATGCAGGACCTAAACTCTTAAACTTCAAAGAGCTATCTGAAAGTGAAATTAAAAAATTGATTCGAAAAATGGCTGTTAAACACTGTGCACTCGATCCAATCCACACCTGGATTATAGTTAAATGTATAGATGCCTTTGTACCCATTTTAACAAGGATAGTTAACATGTCCCTCTCCATAGGACAAGTACCACAGAGAACCAAGCATGCCATAATCAAACCCCTGCTGAAGAAATCTGATGCAGATCTCTCTCCGAAAAATTATAGACCGGTGTCAAACCTACCATTTCTTGGAAAACTGATTGAAAGTGCTGTGATCCAGCAATTTAACAACCACCTCCGACTAAATGATCTGGAAGATGACAGACAATCGGCTTACAAAGCAAATCACAGCACAGAAACCCTTTTGACTAAAATTCACAATGACATTACTCAAGACATGAGTAAGGGAAAGATAGTTATGCTCGTCCTGTTAGACCTCTCTGCTGCCTTTGACACTATTGATCATAATATTTTACTCGGAAGACTGACAGACACCTATGGCATAGACAACACTGCTCTAAATTGGTTCAGAACCTATCTCCTAGATAGAACACAATCTGTTGCAATAGGCAACTGCGAATCAAATCACACCAAAATCAGCTATGGTGTGCCACAAGGATCGAAACTTGACCCAATTCTTTTCAATTCATATATCGCCCCTGTGAGTGAAATTGTTCGAAAGCACAATGTCAAAGATGAAAAGTATGCTGATGATGAACAGTTGATCCTCTCCTTCAAACCGAATATTACAAACAACCAAACCGACGCGATCAAACAAATGGAAAGATGTATTAAGGAAATTGACAAATTTCTAAAAGATAACAAATTATGCAATAATTGTGATAAACAGAATTTTTATTATTAGGTAACCCGATACAGCTGAAGAAAATTACAGATATCAAATTAGAAATTGGAGATGCCAGAGTCACCCCAGTCTGTAATGTAAGAAATCTCGGTGTAATCTTTGACAAACATTTGAACATGGAAAAACAAGTAAACAAAATGTGCAGAAATGCATACTTTAATATAAAAAATATTTCGAAACTCAAGAAAAACATAAATTCTGAAGATAGGAAAACACTAGTGAATGCACTAGTTACTCCCCATCTTGACTACACTGTAAATTCTGAAATTCTGAGTTAGCTCAAATGATTGAGTGAGATGGTTGCACAATTTGTTTGAGCCATGATAGCTTGCTGTTTTGAGTTATGATAATCTTTATGTTGTTATAACTTGCAAACAACAAGCTATCTTGGCTCAAAGGAATTGTGCAACCACATCACTCAATCAATTAAGCTGACTCAAAATTCAAAATTTACAGTGTATGGTAACAGTCTCTTATTTGGAATTACAAAAAAAACTAGAGAAAAAACTGCAAATTGCGCAAAATTCGGCGGCCAGACTAATTAAAAACATTAGCAAATACGATAGCATCTCGTCTCATTGAAAAGATATGCACTGGCTACCGATTTCGGCCCGCATCCAATACAAAATCTTGTCACTTGTGTAGAAGACCTTGAACAATCAAGCACTCAAATACCTAACAGACTTGATCAAACTTCAGTCGAACAGTCACAACCTAAGAAATCGCTTTCATTTAGAAATACCAAATAGCCATAAACAAAATAATATCTCGGATAGATCATTCTCTCGCTGTGCTCCAAAATTATGGAATGCTCTTCCGGAAGACCTGAAATGTCAAAATTCAGGAGAATGTTGTAGCGTAAACTGAAAACTCATTTGTTCAAACTGTCTTATGACTGATTACTCATTAAGCGCTGGAGAGCAGCGATTGTGCTGGATCTAGCGCTATACAAATAAATTATTATTATTATTATTTAAGTCATGTTTGTTTTGACGAGTAGAGTTCCCGTAGCCGGTAGGGTGCTAATTAACTTCGTTTCTTTTGGTTGTAAGATATATGGAACATCTTTTTTTTTGCAAAATCTAAAAAAAAGCAGGGAAAGGCAGGAAATGGTCAGTCAGAACAAAAGCTTTACAGCTTGTGTTTTTGGTATGTAACATCCGACTCAAAGTAAGATTATTTTGACCTTGATTTTGGTCACAGCTGAATTGGTACTATCATGCTTGTCGGCCATATGATCAATGCCATTATTTCGGTTATGGTTAAAAAAAGTATTTGCAATTATATGAGCCAAAATCAAGTGTTGCATTCATTTTGCTTAGTGTATACGCATGCTTATATGTTAGTAGTTATAACATGACAAGATGCTTTTTCACAACAGTTCAGCCCTTGCACCTGAGTGAAGTGGATGTCTGCCATGACAATTTCTCATCAATGGTCTCCTTGGACAACAGCTCGTATACGCTGCCATTAATGATGCTACTCCTTCCACTGTCCTTGATGTAAGTTGACTAGTGCACCTTACAGCGATACACTTTGATATACAGTCAACACAGAAATTATTTGCACGCTTTGATTTTTCATCATATTTCACAGAAAAATGGTAGTGTGATAAAAAGAACTGCCCTATGTTTTAGAGTAGTGTTAGTAGGTTAGGTTCCCATGCATTTCATTTTTTACCAAAATTAATTTTCTTGGAAAATGTGAAAAAACTGAATTTTGAAAACCAAAAAAATATTTGCACGCTTCAGCAAACTGCCAGAAACTGAATTTTTAATGATGATACTCAATTTTCTCTTTGGAGCTACTGTTGTTTATGGTTTATTTAGCTCATTAACATCAATCAGACATTATTTGGGGTTCACAGGTTGGATTGCACACTGTAAAACCGAAACCGTTGGTTTAACGGCATTACCGGCAGCAAATTAGCCGGTAACTTGCCGTAAAATCAACGGTAATGCCGTTATTCAATTTACGACAAGTTGCTGTAAATTTAACACTCTCATGCCGTAATTTGATACAGACGGCAAATTGCCGTAGCTGTATTTTTATGCTAACGGCAAATTGCCGTACACTTTGCCTTAACAGTAAGCTGCCGTAAATTACAAATTACGCAGTTACGTCATGTTACGGCAATATTGCCTTAATTTAACTACAAATTTTCAAAGCTACTGTAGGGATGACAGCAAGATGCCGTAAATTTAATGGTATGTGTGATCAGTACCTTCATATAAAAAAATTAAGCATACTACAGATTTTAATTTCAGTGAATATCCCTTATGGATTATCAATATGTATATTCATTGCAAGGTAATTCAAATTAATTGGCCGGCTATCCTCACTAATGCTATTGTTCGCCGGTGATTGCAGTTCACCAGATGTCACCTACGCTCTTTCAGGGAATTAGTTAATTTCTGCTTTATGCATTGATCATTTTGAGCCTCATACTTTATTACAACATTATCATTTGAGAAAGAATCAAACACAAAAGAAAGCTTGTCATTAGAACACATTTATTAGCGGATATAAACAAAAAAACAATTATTAAAATAAATTTTAAATTTTGATTTTATTTCTCATTCATCCAAAAGTCTAAAAGAATATTTATCAAAGTTGAAATTGAAATTTTGTCCATTGGGTCTTTCCTGGGTCAAAATGGATTTTTTTCTTCTTTTGGTTCGCCTCCAAACTTCGAAGCAACGGATCTTTATTTTTTGTCGCCTGGTTCCTGAAATGTGCAAACATAATGACAAGTAAATGTACAATTTATATGCATGTTGTTTGTCATTCTCAGAAAAGTGACACATTCCTCTTAGGTCAATTTTATAAGAAGGGTTCATAATTGATTATATAATAAGCAGGAGAGAGTGTGCATGTTAAACCATATAAAAATTTAGTATGCGAGGGGTGCTCATAAAATCTAATTATTCTAAATATATAATAATGAATTCATCACTGGGTAATAGTTTTGATATGCATTATGCAGTTGTAAAGTATTGGGTAATTTGGAAATTTTAAAGTTACACTTGTTTCCATCAAGGAAAAACGCTCAAGAGAGATTCAGGACCACTGACATTTGAGACCAAGATAGCTGAAGACCGTAGCTTTATTACTTATATGCATAGGATTGACAATGTTTGATTTATCTGAAAAAACAAACAAACAACAAACAACAAGAACCGATGACTCAATGTGCAGTACGGAGGCGTATTACTGCCAATGATATTTTTTATTTTTGGTTTATTCCAAAAACTTCTTGTTTAAACCAAAAACTTTTTTTAATTTATGAAAAACCTTTTGGTTGAATCCAAAATTGCTCGGTTTATTCCAATAGCTTTTGGTTGAAATTCAAAAGCCTTTTTCCTTTAGTCAAATAAAAGATTTGGTGTAATCCAAAAACCTTCATCTAATTTAAAACTCCTTATGACTCTCCCAGATTCTCTAAAGAGTTTTTCATTTGAACCAAAAAACATTTTGATTTTTATCGAAATATCTTTTTGTTTAATCCCAGAGTTTTTTCTTTTGAACCAAAAATCTTTTTTATTTAATCTATAAAAACTTTAAAATCCGAAACCCTTTAGGTTTTATTCAAGATTAAATTTTTTATATAACTTTTAGTCTTAGCAAAAAAGCAGGAAGAGTCAGGAGAAATGAGTTTGGAACAGTCATGAGGAGGCAGCTGGGGAGAGTCAGGAGGATGCAGTCTGGGGTTCGGTAATCGGGAGGATGCAGTGGGGGAAATTTGAGAGGGAAGTCACATGGAGAGTTGGGAGTGGCATCCGGATAGGAGTCAGAAAGTGAGTTTGGAGGATGGATTTGGGGAGAATCTAGGAGAGTCATAAGGAGTTTGGATTGAAGGGCAAGTCAGGAAGAGCGAGTGCAAGAGTTGCTAGAAGGGAGTAGGGGAGATTCAGGAGGTGGGGTATCAGGAAGAAGGAGTTGGGGAAAGTTGGCAGGACATAGGAGGAATCAAAAGGGGAGTCAGTCGCGGGAGTTGATAAGTCGGCGGGAGGAGGGAGTTGGAGAGTGTTTGGAGTAATTGGGAGGAGGGAGGCAAAATTGGGAGGAAGGGAGTTGGGAAGAGTTTCATGGAAAGTCAGGAAGGCAGTCTGGAGGAGAGAGTTGTTGAGAGTCAGACAGTGATGGAAATGGAAAATTTTTTGTCAGGGGAGCCATCAGCTGTCGCGGCACAGGCGCGCCATTCCAAATTTTTAAAAGGGAGAAAAATTCCAAACCAGAGTTTATTTTTGGCTAAATTTAGGCCTACCTGGAGGACCGAAAAAGTGAACATGATAATTATCTGTTTCTTCTGATGATTAGGGGAGCTGTAGCAGGTCACAGCTCCCCCTGTTTTTTTTTATCATCACTATATTCAGATGAAGGACACTGGGGAGAGCCAGGAGTATGAAGGTTATTCTGGAACAGTGAGTTGTGGAACGTTGGAAGAAGGAAATTGGGAAGAGTCAGGAGGAGGAGTTGAGCACTTTGCAGTCAAACCTAAAGCAGGAACCTTTTTCATATAAAATAATTTTTAAGTAAAATCAATAAACAAAAAAGGGGTTTTGGTTCAAATGAAAAACTTTAATCCAAGAAGCTTTCGATTTAATCAAATTTTGGCTTAATGCAAAAACCTTTCCATCTCAGCAAAAAAGCAAAAGGGGTTAAAGGAGAGTAGAGAGTCGAGCAGAGTCAGGAGAATGTAGGGATGAGGGAGTCAGGGAAAGTTTGGAGGAGGTTGAAAGGGGAAACAAGCGGAGAGTCAGAAGGAGAGTTTGGAAGAGGGGTCAGACAGAGTTGTGAGGAGAGTCAGGAAGTGAGAGTTGTGAGGAGAGTTGGGAGAAGAGGGAGAGTCAGGAGGAGGGATTTGAGAGTTGGGAGGATGGAATTAAGAGTCGTAGTTGGAGAAGGAATTTGAAAGAGTCAGGGGCTAGGGGAGAGTCAGGAGTTGGGTAGAGTCAGTAGTTGGGATAGTCTGGAGGGGACACCAAACTCAAAACTCCCAACTCTCCCTGATTTCCTTCTTGTGACTAAATAACTCCCTAATCCTGATGCACCTCCCGACGCAACCCCAACTCCTGACTTCAAAAATCCCCTCTCCCCTACTCGGTTCTCCAGACTCTCTTACCAACGATGCAGTCAAGGTTGAAACATCTGAGACCAAGGCCAGGCCAAGGATTCGGCATCCGAGGCCATTAAAAAAACATAACCCAGAGACGGGTCTTGACGATGAGTCTTCTCGAGGCCTCCAACACTGGCCCAAAGACACCAGAGACTGAGGCAAAGCCTGTGATTTGGCATCCAAGACCCAGCCAAGGCCAAGGCCATAAAAATATAGCCCCGAGGCTAACCTCGAGAACAAGGCCGACATCGAGACCTCCAACAATGTCCCTTTCAACTCTCTTCTTGACTCCCTTCTTCCACCTTTCCATGACTCCCTCCTTCTGACTCTCAACAATTCTCTATTCCTGACTTCCGACTCCTGTTTTTCCCCAAATTCCTTCCCTGACTCTCTTTCCAACTTCACTTCCAACTCTCATTCCATCTTCAATTCCGAATCTCCTTCCAACGCTCCTTCCAACTGCCCTTCCAATTCTCAACTCCACTTCCAACTTTCCCTGACACCCGACACTCCGATGAAAATTGAAAATTTCTTTGTATCAAACCCGAAATAAAAAATCTTTGGCGGTAATACGCTTCCACTGTCTGAATCTGAATCTATAGCACGGCCGATTTATGCATGGCAAGTTCAATGTGTAAAAGATTGAATTGACAATTCACATTCCCACATTCTGTTTTTCGATTTTTTTTCTCCCATTTGCCTTATTCATTTTGCTTATGTTACTTAATTGTGGGTGCAAAAGTTATTGAGTTATGATGAGATATGTTTAAAACAAGCATGCCAAAAGAAACAAAAACTTCACACGTCTGATTTCCAGCCATTTTCTTTGCATTTGCAACCAAAAGCCATACTATTTATCAGCTCACAGCACCTGTTCAATATAAGTCACTGATTTTGCAACTGGATAACTGTATAATATCTCATATTGAGATTGCCTTGAAAAAAATTGTTTTATTTGGCATACAGTATCAGCCCAAGGCAAACAGTGACACAACTTACCATTTTACTTTTTATGATGTCATATCGTATAATACATTTGGGCAATATCTCGAGGAGAGTATAATTTCTTTCTGCAGTTCTGCAGTTCTGCAGCAATTCTGCAGGTAGCTGCAGAATTCTGCAGTTCTGCAGCAAATTCTGCAGTTCTGTAAGAAGCTGCAGAATTCTGCAGTTCTGCAGCAAATTCTGCAGTTCTGTAGGAAGCTGCAGAATTCTGCAGTTCTGCAGCAAATTCTGCAGTTCTGTAGGAAGCTGCAGAATTCTGCAGTTCTGTGGCAAATTCTGCAGTTCTGTAAGAAGCTGCAGAATTCTGCAGTTCTGCAGCTCCCAGCAGGATTTTTGAAGCTTTGTTACTTGATTCAGCTTATTGCAATGCATCTGCAAGGTTCAGACCTCTTTCACAAGGTGTTGCCGCTACCCAGGAAACGTTGGTTTGGGAGCGTAGCGGTTTAGGGGTCGGTGGGGGGGGGGGTTGGGTTGGGGGATTTGGTGCTCGTCAGGTTCAGCAGCGTTTCTGAAAAAATTCTGCAGCAGAATATGTAATTCTGTAGGAGTTATGCAGCCTGGGAGGTTTTATGCATTTATGCAGCCAGCTGCAGAATTCTGCAGGAAGCTACAGAATTCTGTAGGAAGCTGCAGAATTTCACAAATTCTGCAGCCACCTGCAGAATTTCACCAATTCTGCAGCTACCTGCAGAATTCTGCAGTTCTGCAGCAAATTCTGCAGTTCTGTAGGAAGCTGCAGAATTCTGCAGTTCTGCAGCAAATTCTGCAGTTCTGTAGGAAGCTGCAGAATTCTGCAGTTCTGCAGCAAATTCTGCAGTTCTGTAGGAAGCTGCAGAATTCTGCAGTTCTGCAGCAAATTCTGCAGTTCTGTAGGAAGCTGCAGAATTCTGCAGTTCTGTGGCAAATTCTGCAGTTCTGTAAGAAGCTGCAGAATTCTGCAGTTCTGCAGCTCCCAGCAGGATTTTTGAAGCTTTGTTACTTGATTCAGCTTATTGCAATGCACCTGCATAGTTCAGACCTCTTTGACAGGGGTCTTAACACTACCCAGGAAATGTTGGTTTGGGGGGTCGGGGTTTGGGGGTCGGGTGACGGGGTCGGGGGTTTTGGTGTTCATCCGTCCCTGCAGAATTTTTGAAAAGTTTCTGCAGCAAAATCTGCAATTCTGTAGGAGTTATGCAGCTTGGGAGGTTTTATGCACTTATGCAGCTAGCTGCAGAATTCTGCAGGAAGCTGCAGAATTCTGTTAGAAGCTGCAGAATTCTGTAAGAAGCTGCAGAATTTTATAAATTCTGCAGGTGCTTGCAGAAGCTCACAAATTCTGCAGCTGCCTGCAGAGTTCTGCAGTTTCTTGAAAATTCTGCAGGAAGCTGCAGAATTCTGCAGTTCTGCAGCTCCCTGCAGGATTTCTGAACCTCTGTTACTTGCTCCAGCTTATTGCAATGCATCTGCATAGTTCAGACCTCTTTGACAAGGGTCTTAACACTACCCAGGAAATGTTGGTTTTGGGGGGTCAGGGTTTGGGGGTCGGGGTCGGGGGTTTTGGTGCTCATCCGTCCCTGCAGCATTTCTGAAAAGTTTCTGCAGCAAAATCTGTAATTCTGTAGGAGTTATGCAGCTTGGGAGGTTTTATGCACTTATGCAGCTAGCTGCAGAATTCTGCAGGAAGCTGCAGAATTCTGTTAGAAGCTGCAGAATTCTGTAGGAAGCTGCAGAATTTCACAAATTCTGCAGCCACCTGCAGAATTTCACCAATTCTGCAGCTGCCTGCAGAATTCTGCAGTTTCTTAAAAAATTCTGCAGGAAGCTGCAGAATTCTGCAGTTCTGCAGCTCCCTGCAGGATTTCTGAACCTCTGTTGTTTCTTCCAGCTTATTGCAATGCATCTGCAAAGTTCAGACCTCTTTGACAAGGTCTTGCCGCTACCCAGGAAACGTTGGTTTGGGGGCGTAGCGGTTTGGGGGGCGGGGGTTTTGGTGCTTGTCAGGCCTAGCAGCGTTTCTGAAAAAGTTCTGCAGCAGAATATTTAATTCTGTAGGAGTTATGCAGCTTGGGAGGTTTTATGCACTTATGCAGCTAGCTGCAGAATTCTGCAGTTTCTCAAAAATTCTGCAGGAAACTGCAGAATTCTGCAGTTCTGCAGCAAATTCTGCAGTTCTGTAGGAAGCTGCATAATTCTGCAGCTTTCTACAGAATTCTTCAGCCTCCTGCAGGATTTTTAGGAAACTGCAGAATTCTGCAGGCAGCTGCAGAATTGGTGAAATTCTGCAGCTTCTTACAGAATTCTTCAGCTAGCTGCATTGGTACATAAAACCCTCTTTCCTATTTACCTCAGGGGGCGAGGCCCTGTAGAGGGATACTGGCATCCCACTGGTATGTACCAGTCGGATACCCCTCAAGGGAGCAGTTCTTTGCACTATTGGTAGGAAGAATGTTTGTTTTGATTTTGCTCACTCACTTCAAACGGCCAGTGCAACATTATTTACCGACAGATCCATTTGAAACGTTGGATTTAAATAGTATGGAACCTAAATTTTCGATTGAAGCATGATACAACTGTGTATCTTGATTAAAAGTGGCCGAAAAACGTAATTTTATATCTATTTGACAATCGCGCCAGGCCAAGCCTATGAATTTTTAGGCCAAGCCTATGAATTGTTTGGGCTTATGGTGGGATGACATTCCCTGATTGGCATTGAAGAACAACAGAGCTCTATAACTGGTTAAGTGCTAGCTACTGGAAGGTGTCAATTAACTTATTAAGCTGATTGCACTTAACAAAGCACCCCATTCCCAGCCTCTAACCATTGATTTGTGACTATGTAATGTGATCTATCTTAGAAGTGAAATACGGACCAGACATAGAACAAACACAGGAGGGTGGAGAAGGGGCATTGCTTGTTTAACTAGATTTCATATCGCAAAGCGGAATGAAAGGAGGTGTCCCTTCAACTTGGATGGCACTTCTTGTCTTTATGCGCCATCCTCTGGCTGCGAGGGTGTTTATACTCTTGAATGCAGCAAAAACATCCTGGAAATGAAATGGTGCCTACAGTAGCCAATTTTTTTCATAATCTTTCATATATATCTTAAGTGACATAAACCATTTTGTGTCATAATTGATATTTTCACTTTCAGTGTCAAATCAGGTATCTGTGCATAACAAATTAATATTTGAAAGTTGCCTTGTTGCTCTAGAAATTTCTTTTGAATGCTGTTTCAACTTGCCACATTGTCAAAGTCAAATAAAATAAAATATTACTGTACCTCCAAGAGCCAATCATGGACCAGCTAGCATGAACTAGGCTAGGGCCTGTATTAATTAAACAAGCTCCAATTTAAAAAGTTCACAATTCTTCAATACACAACTTAAACTACTACAAAGACACTGTAACTAGTGTCAGACCAACCAAATTGCCCTAATTGAACTGGAAATCATTCAAGCTTTCTAAAATGGGGTCTGCCGTTTCTGTAGGCCTGATAGTTTTGTAACTGCAGTGACAGTCTGGTCAGTTTGAATGGTCAAAGGCCAATTAGATCGTCCCGCGATCGCGTCCCGTCCCGCGATCAGGTCCCGCGATTTAGGTTGTCCTTAACAGCGCGAATTTCAATGCAAAAATGAACCTGCAGAGTCCTTTTTGTGGAAATTTCCAAGCTAGAATACTCAAGTTAGGAAGCAAGGACGACATCCTGAGTACCCACATGTGACGTTTAATTAGATAAACAGCCAATGCCGACAGTTTTTGATGGTTAAATGAACCCAGGAAAGCCAAAACCTGAACCAGAATTTTGATCCTGTCAGTCCAGCATTTTGTCAACTCGTACGATTACAAGGTGGAGGTGGGACACCTCCACAATTAAGCTGATAATACACAGTTAATCAAGCGGAAAATGCGGACCATATGCGGACCAAAGAGCTAGATGCAGACCACACAGACTGAGACTGTAAATATAGGCTTATGTCTATAGTTGGTTAGAAATGTAATTACAGAAAAAATTCACTACAAAGGGAAATTAATTGGCATCAGACTAGGCATTCTGGTCCGCATGATAGGAATTCTGGTCTGCATGAGGAATTCTGGTCTGCATGCTATAAATTTTGGTCTGCATTCTATAAATTTTGGTTGCATTTGGTCTGCATTCTATAAATTTTGGTCTGCATTATAAAAATTTGGTCTGTATTTGGTCTGCACTATAAATTTTGGTCTGCATGCTATAAATTTGGTAAATTTAGGACAAATTAAATAAATACTAACAATCACCAACCTGGCTGTCCGAAAGGGAATTGGTTTAAATCCAACAATTATCCAAAGCTTTTGGTAAATCCAAATGCAGCTAGTTGTGTATATTCCAGAGACAATGTATAGAATGACCTTTTTGAGAAAACTTCTTACTATTTATCCTAATTACCTTTTTTTTAAACTGCCACTTAAAGAGACTGAATTTAAAGTGCAATTAAATTTAAAAGTGTTAGTTAGCAATTGTGAAGCAGGGTCTTGTAATCCACTGTGGATTACAGAGGTAATCACTGTGGATTACAGTGAGTGGGAATCATTGATGATGGCTTAAAAGCAATTAATAGAAACGACCTCAATTGGATGACATTCTAGATTATGCTTGCACTTACAATGCATAGCCTTCTTAAAATAAATTTTGTTGATAGCAGGTTTTAAATGGCAGACCAGATGCAGACCAGAGTGCAGACCAGAGCGCAGACCAGAGTGCAAAGGAGACTGTACTGACCAAATCATGGAGACCAAATCATGCATACCAAATCATGCAGACCAAATGCAGACCAAATACATTTTTAATATTTTATGGAAAAAAATACAAATTTATTTCTCTTTTTTTTTTATAAATCATTAAATCCATTTCAAATATATTCTGTTGTTATCCAGTTGGTCCGCATGGTCTGCACTGTTTGGTCCGCATGATTAACCCTCCAGACTGGCCAGTGTTTGTCTAAGACTTGAACCAACAGACTGGCTGCCAGTATGTGCATGTGGTCCGCATGGTCCGTTTGGTCCGCATTTTACACTGACCCTGAAATAAATGGATGAAGCAAACATTTCTCTTTGAGAATGCATTCTGAATTATTGGACTGATTTGGATCAAATTTTTTAAAATAGAGGAGTATGGGCATGTCCAGTCATAGGCGTATCGGAGGGGGGGGGCAGGGGGGGCGATCGCCCCCCCAAATGTTTGGGAAACAGTGAGATTCGGGCAGAAAGGCTAAAAGATTTGGGCAGATGATTAAATAATCACTATTGAAAATTAATGATTTCCAGGCAATTTCATTTGAAATGCCATCAAATCTAGTTCGTGAAATTCAGGCAAATGTCGCCCGCCCCCCCCAAAAATCGCGCGCGCCGTACGCCTAGATGTGTCCAGTTGTCCACCTCTGGGGTCCAGTGTACAGGCCTGAGGCCTAATTGCCTCTCAAGGCCTAATTGCTTCACTATGACTGTGAGTGATTCCGAATAAATAAAGCAATCAATCACAATGTATTGATGACAATTAAGAGTAGGATTACAGAATTACTGCCAGCAGCTTTGAAGCTGCAGTATTGAAATGATTGATAATCGCCGTTTTGGTTAAGCATAATAGCCGTTCTGGTAAAGTCAAATAGCCGTTCTGGCAATGGCATGCATTTTGAATTTTTGCAATAGCCGTTTTGGTCAAGTTAAGAAAAATCCTCGCCGTTTTGGTTTATCGCCGTTTTGACTGGTATTCGCTTCTCTGTAGGCCTATGAATGACAATTGCAATGTTGCAGTTTCCATGACTGTCACACTAAATCGTACCAATACCCCAATTCGGGCCAGAGTCATCCAATTTTGACAATTTTGATACCATTGGAATCGTCATTTCAAGACAAATCCTACGGTACCAAACATGCTGGACTAAAAAAATCGGCGGCGGCTGACTAACTGATCACTGACGGCTTGGATTGTCCTTGACTTGACTTTTCCATGCATTGACTGATGGCGGCGGCTTTTGCCGACGGCTCCGGGGTCTACCTTGCGGTATCCCTCGGGGATGCCCCCAACCATTTGGTATCCTCTGGGTGTGCCCCCCACCCTTTGGGTATCCGCATGGGAGCCCCAAACCTTAGGGTATCCCCAGGGTGCCTCCAATCTTGGGGTATCCCCTGGATTGCCCCCACTCTTTTTTAGTATCCCCCACTTCTCCTTGGTGTCCCACTGTGTCTTTTCACTTCCTCTTTGTCAAAAGGGTATCCCACTGGGTCTCCTCCCTTCCTCCATGTCAAAGTGTTATGTCAAGAGGGTATCCCACTGGTTTCCTCACTGTCCTCATTCTTGTATAGGTATTCCACTAGTGCTGGGGTACTATCCCACTGGTATCCCACTGGTATTTTGTATGGACATCCCACTAGTACGGGGTTATCCCACTGGGTGTCCTCTAGGTCCTCGTACTTGTGTAGGTATGCTGGAGTATCCCACTGGTACGCGCCTACGCAGGTATCCCACTGGTACGGGGTATCCCACTGGTACGGGGTATCCCACTGGTTTCCTCACTGTCCTCATTTTTAAGAAAGAACTGCTCCCTTAGGGGTGTCCCGCTGGAACATACCAGTGGGATGCCGGGATCCTACTGGTACGGTCCTTGCTACCTCGAAGATAGCACTGCTCATAAAACATCCCAAGCTGCATAACTCCTACAGAACATCAGATTCTGCTGCAGAAACTTTTCAGAAATGCTGCAGGGACGGACGAGCACCAGGTGACTGCAGAATTTGTGAAATTCTGCAGCTTCCTACAGAATTCTGCAGCTAGCTGCAGAAGTGCATAAAACCTCCCAAACTGCATAACTCCTACAGAATTACAGATTTTGCTGCAGAGACATTTCAGAAATGCTGCGGTGACAGAGGACCAAAATTGCAGAACTGCAGAATTCTGCAGCTTCCTGCAGAACTGCAGAATTTTGTGCAGAATTCTGCAGGTGCAGAAAGAAATTTAAATGTACTGAATATCTCTGAACCAAGTCATCACAATGGCATCCAAATTTAAAGCTGGCCATCCTGGTTTCAGGCAGCAACCTTACAATTCTCTTTCTGGAAAAATAAGTAAATATTCTTATTCAATGTTCTTCAAAAAAATTAAGTTTAAAATATCTTATACTCTGACATGATGTTTATATAAATGACTTACACATTGTTTGTAGGAATATTGCTGGTCATTGGCAGAGGTGAGAAAGTATGGGTTGAAATGCATTGGTGATATTTCTTGGAGTTGTTTACTTCAGCCAGGAACGATGATGTGTCTAACTCATCAGATCGAATAAGATGACTTCAGTAGGAGAGTTTTGGATGGTACTGCATCTTGACTGGTTGCAGAATGACAACATTTTGTAGTCACTTTAACTGCATTTTATAAGGTCCCCTGCAACAAAAAGAATTGTTATAATATGGCAGCTGTTTGCTGAAAACTTAATGACATCAGTAGATAACATAGACTAAGTCGCTGTGAAGGAACCTAAATCTTGTAGGCAAACCGCAAATTTTTTTAACTCTCAAAAAATATTAAACCTCCTCAACTACATTGAAATAGCTTTGGAGTACTGTCGATCAATAACTTTAATGTATAACGGATACTTGGGGTAAGTTGTGCGAAAGGGCAACTTGTGTAGCCCACTTTTGGAAGAATTTAGTAAAGAAGGCAATGCCATCCATTTAAAGGGCTCAGCAGTAATGGTTGGCCTACTGACCTCAGGGACACGGGTTCGATTCTCAATCCAGGCAACCCTTGTCAGAGGGATCTTTCATCTTGTGCAATGGTGCACCTTGCCTCATTGCTGTAGTCCCTAATCTAATATTAAGCTAAATAATTGCATATATACAGGATATAAACCTGAAGGATCCTTCCCTTGAAATGGGTGAAACACAAGATTTTTTTGGAATAAAGTTGGTGCTACAAATTGCCCCATCAAGTGACAAAATGAATTGTACCAGCGACTTACATGTAGTTGTGCCACTTTACCCACTTTTCTCTAAGGCCTACCGTCATCATCCATATGCATGTATTCCAATGTGCAAAAATAACTTTCCCCAGTCTTCCTTCCCTATCATTAATAAAAACACCCTCATCTAATGACAAATGAGGGCAGTGAGCCCTCATTAAGGCTGAAAAATGTGTAATGATTCCATCTTGACAGACTTTTTTGAATCAATGGATTGATTTTTCAGGGGCAGGAAGATCAACTAAAGCTGTGTATTATTCACAGGCCCGCATGCCCTATGAAAGGACAGAGCGAGTTCTAAAGGCAGATCCTACAGAAATGCCAAGCTCTGCTTTTGGATCCGCGGATTCTTGTTTAACGTAATATTATATGACCAGTATTCCAAGTGCATTTGCAAATCTTACTATTTTTTGTTACCCAATGACACTCAATATGACTACATACAAAATTTCATGTCTTGCCATTGCTGTCGAATTGCACTTTTACAAAAAAAACTTAGGTTTTAGTATTGTTCCTTAATGGTTGGACATTTTAAATAGCTTTACAGTAACTGTGTTATTAATATAATGTATGCTAATAATTTATAATTTATGAAAGGCTTACAGGGTGAGCATAAAATTGAGCTGTGTCGGGAGACCATTGTACGAGTATGTTGTGCCATTTTTTGCTTCAGGGAGATTCCCAAAAAACCAAAGCTTGATCATGTAATCTGATTACATATCAATGATATAGCAAATTGGCCAGAATCAAAGCGAGTTTCAGGGCGACCAGACCATATAGAAGATCATGGCAAGTGTTTGAAAAAGTAGGTCAAGTACCCAAGGGCTGGGGTAAGTTGTGCCAGATGATGGTGAAAATTGTTCGATTTAGTTTATTCCATAAAAACCTATCATTCTGCCTATTTCTTCCGATATAGCATGAGTTCAGCATATGTCTGATATGCTACATGAAACTTATTAAACAATTACAAGCCATTTTACACAAAAATTCAAAAATGCTGCAAAATCCAGATTATTAATTGTTAAGAGGGAGATATAACACTTTTAACATTTCTTCTCAGTGTAAGTTGTTTCAAAAGATGTCTAGGCTTTGAGTAAAATGAAGAATGAAGAGAAAAATAGGTTTAAAAAAATTAAATCCTATGTCATGCCATTGGCACAACTCAACCCACTCCGAATTACAGTACTTACCCTAACTTGATTTTCTGAAGAAAACTGGTTGTAAAGAATAAACCAACAATGGAGAAAACTGGTTGTCAAAAGTAAACAAGCAATGCAAGATTTCAAAATCTGACTACACAAATATATCTAGATATACACCTTAACTCCATTCTATCAGAAGGACATCATCTTATACCAATACCAGATGACTGAGAACAAGAATGTCAGTTCTCCGTACTTCCAAGTTTTCAATAACAAATTTGACCTTATGAGTGTTGCTTTTCGTAGCATTATATTTGGCAGTTGTTTTTTTTCCATGGCTCAAAATGACATTCACCAAATGTGAATACATGGGTGGGATTGCCTTATTCACCCAGATTTTCAATTCACCCCAACGATAATGCTTTATTCAATCATTGAAAAGAATGAAACTCCTTTGACTTACAACAGTGGGTGGTACAACTTATCCCATGGTACAACTAACCCCATTCTCCCCTACTGCTCATAAAAAGACCTCCAGTGAGTGGCACAATTTACCCCATTACCTCCTATTAGACTCCTGCACATAAAAATATTGTAAAAGGCTAGCTATTCACATCCTTCAGTCTTCAGGGCTAGGTCTTACCACCCCCAACAGCATGGAGGATGAGCTATTCATATTAGTAATGCATAATTTCACAAGAAAATTAATTTGTTTATATATAGCATTAATATTGAATTAATTATTTTGCAGTCAGCCCCACCCACCTCTTTCACTTAATACAACATTCTCTGGGTAGGTTGATACTCCTGTGTTAATAGGCACATATATATTTAAAGTGATATTACCTTGAAACTTAAAATTTCCTTGTGAATACAGATCTTCTCAAGTCTCTCATACAGTGTTCAACCGGCAATATAGTTGACAGAAGATATCATTAAGGCAGACTTAAGTACAATAGACTTAAGTTGTCTAGATTGTTATAAATCATAAACAGCCAAGAGTCATGTTTGCAGAAACAAACAAACAAACTGCTTTGACAGCATTGTTTGTGTTGTGGTTCAGAACAGTTGGCCTGCTGCAACAAAATTTCTACGGTAAGCTGCTGTAGTGCATAATTAGGCCTATACGGCAACTTCGTAAAAGTAACAGTTACCGTAAAATCAACAGTAATTGGCTAATTGCCGTTTTCTTGATCTTACGGCACATTCCTGTTGGTTTTGCGGTAGTCAATGTCACATTTACGGTTTACTGTTGAATTAACGGTAATTTACCGTTTTTAAAGATTTACGGTAAGATCAGCGTCAGTTTTACGGCACTTTTTCAACGGCACCTACGGCATGGGTTTACAGTGCAGGTGTTACTCAAGGAGTGCACCCATTCCCATGTTTTTCTCCTACATACAGGTATAAAAAGATTACTTAAAAATAGCAATTGTCATGAAATTGGTCTGTAAAGTCCTTTAAAATAGTCAAATTGTGAGAAAAAGATAAACTATGCAGGTTTTTGTGAAGAACTATGTTCAATATCTCATCAGGAAATGTCCAAAATAAAGGATCTTGGTGATTTTGTGCTGAGGTACAACTGATGATTTGCCTCTGACGAGTTATTTAACCACTGGCTTATCAATAGTTGTTAAGAAAGAATATTTAGAGTTGTTTTTATTAATATTTGCTCACAAATTAGGTTATTATTCGATTTTAGCATATATGTAAGTGTAACATATTCAATGCGTTGTCATGCATCGATTATTAAGATCCACCCAAGCTTGTCTATACAATAAATATGGCCTAAATTATTATGACAGTGAATAGTTTTCATTGTTCAAAGCTTATTTTTACAAAGGAAACCCATTATTGTGAAATTTTCACTCATTGAGGTCCTCCATTGGGGTACCCTATGAAGCAACACTTGTTGTATACTGTATAATGGTAATGATATAGTGCACAATTCGAAAACGACTTGTCTTAATTATCTCAGCTGACTTTCTCCAAAATTATTACAACTTATTGTTCACAGCTCACAGTCAAAATAGTCCCCAGGGGCAAAATGGAGTCCCGTAATAAGGATTTTTTCTGTTTGATTCTACTCATATTACTGTTTTCCGGCATTTTGTGGTTGCATGTAGAACACAATTACCTACCAATACCTGTCAAATTACTTTTTTAGACAAATAGAAACAATTATGGAGTTTACTAATCAGTCTCGTGTGAGTTGCTTGTTTCTAGCCATATTTCTATAGCCATACATTGAAAAAAAACATGGGATTGAGTGCTTTCCTTTGGTAACACTTGCAATCCAACCTGTGAACCCCAAATAATTTCTGATTGATGTTAATGAGCTAAATATACCATAAATAACAGCAGTTCCAAAGAAAAAATTGAGTATCATCATTAAAAATTCAGTTTCTGGCAGTTGGCTGAAGCGTGCGAATATTTTTTGGTTTTCAAAATTCAGTTTTTTCATATTTTCCAAGAAAATTAATTTTGGTAAAAAATTAAATGCATGGGAACCTAACCTACTTACACTACTCTAAAACATAGGGCAGTTCTTTTTATCATACTACCATGTTTCTGTGAAATATGATGAAAAAATAAAGCGTGCAAATAATTTCTGTGTTGACTGTAGAATTAAAGTAGACTGTGGCACTGTAAAAATGGCACTTTGTGTGTCATCATTCTGATGATTTGTCATGATCAAACCCAATACTTTCAATGTTAATTTGATTGAAGGAGACTTATCCCACTTGTTGGTGACAGCCAAACGAAAGGATTATGCATCTGATTTTCACTCTAAAATTTGTTATGAGAAGTCAAATGGCTTGCTCTTGATCATGACTAATCAAACAGCCTCTATGTTTCCCATGTTGAAAGTAGAGAAGATGACACTTCACCGGCTATCATGAGTCACGAAGTGCCATTTTCACAGTGCCACAGTCCACTTTAACTCTATATCAAAGTGTTTCGCTGTAATGTTGGTATGTCGACAGATTAAAATGATGATATCATGTAGAGTTCTCTCACCAGGGGCTTGGTGAGCAAGTAGCTGCTATGCTGTGTCCACCATATTGTGTGTTCAGCTTAATGCCCTGAACCTTAGACGCTTCAGCCAAAGATTCGAACCAGAGGCCAAGGGCCAAGGTGTTGGGGTAGCTTCACACAGCTCAGAGCTGAGGTGTAGGATGTGCTATTTATAGACACAGCATAGCAGACTTGCTCACCAAGCCCCTGGGCCCTGCCCCCCTGGTGAGAGAACTCTACATGATAATGAGATGAGAGTCATATTTTAAAAACCTATTTCAACAGCCATATTTACTTTTAATACTGTCATTCTAAACCCAATATACATACTACATATAAATTCCTTCAAAGATGAAGACAAGTAGTTTTTAGCGCCGCGAAAAAGCAATATTTTGTTTACAAACCAATATTTGCAGGGCTCTCCTTGAGTAGTTTTAAGTTTTAAAATTAATTAAACTCACTTAACGTAATTATGGAAAACACACAATTACGCTGATTGGAAGTATTGGTATACTATGCCGTACTTTTAAATCTATAGCCCAATTTCACCAACAAAATTAAGCCAGGTCTAAGCTTTAGACCTGGACTTAGAAGTTCCTAATTGAAACAGTGGGGTCAATAACAGCATTTCCTAGTAAGCAAAATACTTAATACCAGGTTTAACTTTAACCTGGTCTTAAATATGTTGGTGAAACCGGCTTATATATCAGTTTATGATCTATAACTGCAAGTTGAATTTTAACAATGGTCTCCTTTTGCGGTCACATTGCTACGCAGTCATTGCTAAGTAAACTTGTGTCACCAAGTGACCAAGAAGTGTGTGTCGTAGGGGAACATGGGGACCGACGGGCCATGGGGACCGATGGGCCACCCTCTTTACTCCACATCAAAAACGTTTGGTTCGATCTTATTTGCTTTTTTAGTATTGTTTATCACATCTATACATCCCATATTCATGACTGATCGAAAAGTTATAGCGGAAGTGTTTAGTGAGCAAAATAAAATTTTCAACATCTAAAATTATTTTTTACTGATCCAGAAAAGTTTAATATATCTCAAATGTGTTCAGACTCGAGGCAATATATTTACTATGATGATTTTACCTATATATTGGTGGCAATTTACACATTTAATTTTTAGAACAAGAACCATTTTTTACCAAAATAGAAGGGTTTAAATATTATGAAAGCTTTTGGGGACCGATGGGCCACCCAACATGGGGACCGATGGGCCACTATGTCTAGAGATTCTCTATAGGTGGAGTACTGGCATGGGGCTGGATATTAAAGTCTATAAGGAGGAAAAAGCACAATAGAACTTCAGTTTGCATCTTTAAATGTTAAGTTTCGACTTGAAGGAATGCCCTCAAATTACAGTGATGGATTTGCCTCAGTAATGGCTTGAAACTCAATATGATGGAAATTAAAAAATTAATATTCATAAAAATCTCAAATTTTCAATTTAGTTAGTATTTGGGAAATAATAAACATAATAACCCTGCTAGAAATTTAAGAATCTTGAGTGTAAATTAAATTTTTACCAAAATAGAACCTAATGAAAGGCAATTGATGAATTTTATTGCTTTGATTCCAGATTTCTCCTACAGGTGGCATACTAGCTACAGTGATCGATCAAAAATTTTACTTTTTCCCTAAAAATCTAAATGGACGACAAAAGTGATTAATTGATGGAGAAAAAATGAAATTATACTCAGTTTTTAATGTTCATCAACAAATTTGAGGTGTTAGGCAAGATTTTGATGGTCAGGGTGATAGCCAAACTTTTGTATCGACCAAATATCAAATAATTGCTTTCTTCTTAATAACCAATGAACTAATCATTTTGGAATTCTCTAATACAGTTTCTAATACATCTGTTCATATACTGCTAAAATATCGTCTCATTAGATTTAATATAACTACAAAAAAGTAACTGATGACGTCGTTGAAAATTTAGCTTTTTTTCAAATTGTAAAATCTGGGCATATCTATATGTTTTCAATCTAAAAATTATCATATACACTCAGACTGATCAACAAAACATCTTGGAACCAAATTTCGAATTCTTCCTCCACCCTTTGGCAAGTTATTGACATGGTCCGTCGGACCCCATGGGATGGCCCATCGGTCCCCATGGCTGGGGACCGATGGGCCACCATCTTTCTTGACAGTAAATGTGTTTTCTCATCTTTCTCCCTAGGTTGATCTGTGTGAATATTATATCATTTTGTAATGAATTACACCAGCTAAAATGGTGCACAGTATTAATGCTGTATCTGAAGCAGATTTGCCTCCATGGTCAATAATTCGTCAATCGGCGGCTTAGCGGCCCATCGGTCCCCACTCTCCCCTATTTTACAGATTTTTGCTTTTTGTTAGGTCTTTCATATATCCAAAGACCGGTGTGTTTACAAGACTGTATGCAAGACCATGATAAGATCATGACAAGATCTGAGTGAGAACTTGGGTGACCTTAATATTTCTACCTGTTTCTTTCTTCAGGTAAATCCTTCAGTTCCAGACACCTATCTGCCATTGATTGTCCATGCAAAGTTTCCAGTGGAGATCAAGCTACTCCTGATGCTAGTGCCCTCTTGTGAGAATTCCAACATCGTGGTCTTCACCTCATCAATGAAGGAATGTCTGCTGATCAACAGTGACAAGGAGAACGGTGGATTCGCCTGTGTCTATAGATGTGAGGACTCTTGCTCGACAAAAGTCACAATCAAGTTTGAGAAGCCTTGGGACAGACCCCCGCGATGGTTGCTATGTGAAGTTAACCCAGTTTAGGCTGTAGCTCGATGCAGATTAGGAGGGGTTTGACATAAATTATGGTCCCGGGGAATCGAACAGAAAAAAAAAATTTTAAACCTTGAAAGGAGGTGTCTTGTCAGCGATGTAAAAAAAATTCCAAAATAAACATGAAATTACTGTTTGGTCAGAGCATCCTGTAGGAACCGAGCCAACACAAAAGAAAAAAAACGTTACATTTAATAATAATAATAATAATAGACATTTATATAGCGCTATTTCCAGTAAACTGCTCAATAGCGCTTGTGAATGATAGCTCTATTTGTAGAAAGTCTTAAACAAATAAGTTTTGAGATTTCTCTTAAAGCATTCAAGTGTTGCTGAGGCCTTGACTTCCTCTGGGAGTTGATTCCAAAGTTTTGGAGCAGCATTTGAAAAAGCTCTGTCTGCAAATTTATTTTTATTGCAAGAACTCGGTTCTTTTAAGAGCGTTTTGTTATTGCTTCTGAGATTACGGTTTTGTTTGGATTTTGACTCAATCAGATTTTTAATATACACAGGAGCCTGATTGTTGACTGCTTTCCATGTTGTTAGCATCAGTTTGAATTGGATTCGAGCTGGAATTGGCAGCCAATGTAGCTGCTTCCGGTATTGGCTCACACTGTCATGCTTCTTTAGTTTTTCTATAAGTCGAACTGCTGAGTTTTGCGCCACTTGAAGTTTATTTATCAAATTATTTGATGTACCATACAGAAGCCCATTTCCATAGTCTAAGTGAGGAGTGACAAGAGCATTAACTACAGTTTTGCAAACTTCCTTGTTCAATGACTTCCTGATTTTTGATATATTTCTCAGGTTGAAGTAGGCGTTCCGACACATTTTGTTGATTTGTTTTTCCATGGTCATGTTTTTGTCAAAAATCACACCTAGATTTCTAGCATGGTCAGTTGCAGTAATTTCCACATTGTCCACATTGATTGATGATATTTGGAGTTTACGGAGTTGATTTGGACTGCCAATGAACAATAGTTCAGTTTTTTCTCCATTGTTGCAAAGCTTATTTTCATGAAGAAAATTCCTGATCTCAGCAATGCACTTCTCCATTTTATTGACAGCATTTCTTTGATCCAAGAACGTTGGTTTGAAAGAGAGCACAAGTTGTTCGTCATCAGCATATTTTTGATCATCGACTTGATTTTTGGCAGCAACTTCGCTTAATGGTGTGATATATGAATTGAATAGGACTGGTCCTAATTTTGATCCCTGAGGAACTCCAAATTTAAGAGGCAGTTTGGATGATGTTTTGTCATTAATTATCACTGACTGAGACCTTTCAGAAATATATGACTTGAACCAGCTCAGTGCAGAATCATGAACACCATATCTGCATTCTAGGCGTTTCAGAAGTATCTTGTGGTCAATCGTGTCAAAAGCTGCTGATAGGTCCAGCAATACAAGCATTGTTATTTCACCTTTGCTCATATTTAGCATAATATCATCATGGATCTTCGTCAAGAGGGTTTCAGTGCTGTGAAATTTTCTGTAAGCAGACTGTTTTTCATCATTCAGTTCGTTTTTAGTAAGGTGGTCAGTATATTGTTCAATAACCGCACTTTCAATCAATTTGCTGAGGAAAGACAGATTTGAAACTGGTCGATAATTCTTTTTGATCAAATCCAATCCAGATTTTTTCAACAGAGGTTTTTACTAGAGCATGTTTCAGTTCAAGTGGCATCTGTCCTTGTGTGAGTGACTTATTTAGAATATGTGTTATAATTGGGAGGAATTCATCAATACATTCAAGCAAAAGCCATGTGGGAATGGGATCCAGCTGACAGTGTTTAACTGGCATTTCAGTGATGAGTTTCTTGATCTCAGTTTTTGACAACTTTTTAAAGTGCCGCAGCATGTGAGAGGCAGTTTCAACATCATTAACAGTCTCATTACTGGTGGAGTCTAATTTAGACCTGATGGTCTTGATCTTTTCATCAAAAAATGTATTGAAATCATTTGCCAGGTCTGTTTCATTGGCATGTGGGGGGAGAGGTAGCTCTGGTTTTCTGTTCAAACTGGAGTTCAGTAGCTTGAACAATGTCTTCGCATTACCTTTCGAATCTTCAATTTTGGATCTTAGATCCTCTGATCTGAGCTGACTTAAGTGCTGATTCAATGCATTTCTCATTCCTTTAAAAGATTCCCAGTCATTTTCCAGTCTGGTTCTCCTCCATAATCGTTCAGCTTTTCTTTTTGCTGTTTTCAAATTCTTAATATCTGCATTGTTAAAAGGAGTTGGTTTGCGTAGTGTAATTTCTCTTGTTTTAACTGGGGCATGTTTGTCAAGAACCTGTTTGGTAGAGTTGTAGAGTTCAATAAGTTCATTGAGATTTTTCTGTTCAAGTCCATTTCCAGACAGATGTCTCTGTATGTCTTTTTTGAAGTCATGCATGTTTATTTTTCTAGTCTTCCTGAAACTGATTTTCTTCTTCTTTTTTTCCACTATTTTTATGGGAATTTCAAAGAGGATGCAATTATGATCAGACAGAAGATCACTGACCATACAGTTGCTTAAGGCAGATTTTTCTTGAGTTATCACAAGATCGAGCATGTTGCCATCTCTGTGAGTTGGTGCTGAGACGTGTTGCACAAGGTCAAACATTTCTAGAATGTTGGTAAATTGAATGACTTTGCTATCATCTGGTTTATTCATATGGACGTTGAAATCACCAGCTATAACAATTTCGTTGTTTGTTGTTTGATAGTGACTTAAAAATTTTGTAAATTCCTGAAAGAACTCTGGAAGACTGTATTTATTTTTCTTGGATGGCTCAGGGCGGTATATGAGAAGAACAGTAACAATTTTTCCATCAAGTTGAATTTGGATTTCTACGTGTTCAAAAGTCTTAGCCTTCGTGTGATCTTTTTTAATTGCTTGTATGCCTGATCTTACAATGCAACCCACGCCACCTCCTGGTCTTCCAACTCGGGGAGAATTCAGAAAGAAGTATTCGCCATTTTGTTCCAACTCGCCAATTTCAACTCTATCATCCTCTTTTAGCCAAGTCTCAGTGAAGAGGAAGATGTCCAGATCATGCTCGTCCCTAAAGTCCTTTACTGTTTGTGTTTTCTTTCTCAGACTTTGGGCATTCCATACACACATCTTTAAAATATTGTTTTTCTTGGGATGGGTGATGCTAAGATTGTTTCCAACATTTTCAGTACTGCATGGATCTACATGTGAGAATCTGTTTATAAGCTGAAGTTGTTGAAATTGATGTTGCTTTGTGCCTTTTTTTAATATATTTCTTTGATTTATTTGAAACATGAATCCATTCAGAAATATGCTGATTGGTTGTTGTATTTGGGGTATCTCTACCTAGGCCAGTGCGCACTATATCTGAGTATAACGTTTTGGTATGAGACATGGCGAAAAGTGACTGTTAATGCTGATTTCTGAAGAATTGGACCCAATTTGTAGTAAACTTGACTTAGACACACTACAAGTGGTCAACACGCCAAGTAAGCAAAATTGAAGCAGGCTAGTTTTGATATGAGTTTGACTCGTAAACACACAAAGACGCCAAAATGCTTTGCGGAGTTGGTTTGAATTAAGGCAGGCTATTTTTGATAAAAGCTGACACAGACACACACAAAGTGGCCAACGAGCTCTTTTGAATCAGTTTAAATTGAAGCGGACCAGTTTCAGAATCAGCTGGCCTCAGACACACACGAAGTGGCCAGCGAGCTTTGTTAAGTCTGTTTGAGTGAAGGAGGTTAGTTTCAATAGAGGATGACTCGGACACACCCAAAGTGGCCAACGAGCCTTTTATGGTCACTATGAATTGAGGTGGCAAGTTTCGATATCAGATACACTCGGACACACAAGAAGTGGCCAACGAGCTTCATTAAGTCTCAGTGAAGAAGGTTAGTTTTGATATGAGCTAGACTCGGAAACACAAAAAGTGGCCAAGGAGCTTAGTTAAGTCTGTTTGAGTTTTGAAACACACGAAGTGGCCAACAAGCTTTATTAAAACAGTGAGACTGAGGCAGACTAGTTTTGATATGAGTTCGACTTGGACACAAACGAAGTGGCCAACAAGCCTTAAAAAACAGTGAGAATGAGGTAGACTAGTTTTGATAATTACGAGTTAGACTTGCAGTCGCAGTGAACAACTTATCCAGTGTAATATCATAATAACTACTTGTGCCAGACTGCAACTTTAAGAACCAGAAAATTATAAAGTGACTCTAATGTGGCATAGAATCTTTAACAATCAACTTTCAGTACTAGCGCCAATAAAGCATCCCCCATCCTCATACAGCCATGTACAGGAATAAATCAAGCTGTATTTTGATAATTTTTAATTTCTCCTCTATAAACTTAGCACACAAGTGTCAATGTTTTTAATTTTGCAATTAAGTTATATGCATGTATACTGTTAACAAATTTGAAGGTATTTTATATCCCCAAGTTGGGATAATTACAAATTATTGATTTTTGCAACCTGCATATTTCAACATAATATAAATAGTTGACAGTTTTGTTACAGTTATGCGGACAATGCACTTTTTTTTAAACGTTATATAATATATATCGATGTTTGGCATTCCAGGAGTGAGAGAATATAGATTTTCTAAATTAACATGCTGAATGACCAAGACTGATTTGTGAGCCACTACCTCTGAGCTCTCAAATCGGTTAATTATTCATTTCCTATCTTTTTGTATTGTTTGATAATATTTGAAAATAATTTTTACTTTTGTTTTTAGAATAGCAAACAGTGCAAGCATAACCATGTGTGGATCCCTGAAATTTCCAACTTGTTCTTTTTTTTGGGGCGGGGGGTGGGGGGGGGGAACTTGTGTGTGTCTTTAAAATGAATTCAACGCATGTATTTAATGTGTATGACACAATTATGAGATCGTGTTTAAAAATAAACCATAATAAATCATTTTATTATAATTTCTTTTAAATGTGAACACAAGAGACAAACCCATTTTAAGAAATGAAAGGATCCTCTGCTAACACAAATTTAAGCGATTGATCTGATACGAAATATATTCTAATGTTTGCTTACTTTGACGCCATTAAATTGATATGGCAAGAGTACCTTCAGTATATACATATTTAAGTAATTGATCTGACATGGAAAATATTCCAATGTTTGTTTACTTAGATGCTATTAAAGTAGGACTGCGAGAGTAGCTTCAGTTTACTGATCTTGAAGTAATTGTTAAAATGCCAAGCCTTGAAGGAAGTTCAAAGACGATGTTCTGAAGGTACTGGCACTCTTAAGTAGATCACATATGAATCTACTACATATTCACCTTTAGCTTTACATCCATTCAAGTGCTAATACAACATTCGTAGCTTCTTCACAGTTCAAATACCTAATTTCCTTGCTTGGTTCAGCCACTTCAGCATCGTAGCTTCTCGACCAATCGTAGCTTCCCATTCGGCAAATCAACCAATCACGGCACAGCAATGCTGTGACCCAGTTATGAAGGCCAATCAAAATGATGGTATTGATAATGCAGTTGTTCGGAATAATATTTAAGTAAGCACACAGACCCTACAAGATAGAATTGATTGAGCAATTACCTGTGGATTTGTGTGACTTTGCCAAAAAAGAAAAAAAAAAGAAAAGAAAAATGACATCAACATCTCCCGAATCATGCGATGGTAAGTTTCGTACCTTTCATTTTCATATTTTGGCCATCTTCAACTATAACTTATTAAAGTCATGTTAATTGTGAATTGATTATGCTTTTATGTATGCCTAATCAATTTGGTGAACCAGATCATATACCTTTTAACAAGTTTTATATGGAAGATTTGTTATTTATAATAACTCTAATTTTCTCAGATTACTCAGTTTCACATTTTAGTTGTTTTTCCTGTCAGAAACATTTCTTTTATTAATGAAATTGAAGAATGGTTATAATTCTAAGTGGAAACGAATTGTGCTAATTAGTGTCCTCTTCTTTCTGAAGAGGAGAAATGATTAAAGCTGGCATGTGTGCAATTTGTATTTTGCATTCCCATGAAATAAAATTTTGTTAATTTTAGGGCTTGACAGTAGTTCTTTACATAAAATATAACGATATCTGACAGATTATCTTTGAAGACTTTTCTTACACTTAACAGTTTTGTCGTTGCATATCTTTTATAAAGTGTCTCGTTTAACAACATATCAACAGTTACATCACATTTATATTTAATTAACTCTGGAGTAAAATATTTGTCTTTTAACTTTTTTTTTCTGCAGATATTAATGTTTAACAAATTTTTTCGTTTCATATCATCAAGCTATTTATCATGTTTATGATAAATAGCTAGACATTTAAGTATTGATATTTGAAAGTGAAACATTGTCTTACACAGATGTCTTATTTTTTTCAGGAGGCCTGAGACCAAAAAGAGCCAGAAGATCAAGGACCCAGTTCGACCCTGCTGCCCTCTCTCGGCTGGAGTGTGTCTTTTCTACAGAAAGGTACCCAGACATTGACATGATGGAGAAACTAGCTCACGAGATAGGGGTGCCAGAAGCCAGAATACAGGTAATCACATTAAAGTCTTTATGGAGATTTTGTTTAGGGACCTTTCAGAATTTATCAGAGGTGGGGGGAGGTGGAAGTTTCTCGGATGTTCCCGGTAAAAATTGTGTACCCCCCCCATATACGATGCTTGTACAAATTCGCATACATACAAGTATAGGCATCTCTTATATTAAAATGATAACGTACGGGATTTATCTCAGTTATAATACTCACTGTTCTAATTTTCACCAAGCCTTCCTGTGCCCTTCACGGCCGAACTCTCCCCTTTTCAAGGTCATTGCATTTTTTACAATGCCCTAATTAATTATGTTTAGCTTTTAGCTGATTCCTAAATTATACACAAGAGGGCAACACCTGCAAGCTCTCTCCCACTGTCTGCTCATTTGCCTTCTGCGTTTCTAAACCCACACAGGGACAACTCTACCCTTTTCAAGTCCATCCCACTATTTTGTTCCCTTCAATCTACGGACAACTTCCTAGTATATTATGATTTTTTCCTTATGTTACCCCCTTGTAAAAATTAGTACCCCCCTTGACACACATGTGGAAAGTTAGTACCGGGCAAAAAACGAACCACCCCCCCCCCCCCGTCATAAATTCTGAATGTTCCCTTGTTGTGAATTAAATGGAAATGAAGCTTGCATCTGCATTCTCAACCCTTTTGCCAAAAGTTGATGTAGATTTTATTTCTTTGGACAAAAGCAATTACACAATATTGATCCGTGTCAATTGTGACAAAAATCACCAAAGTGTGATTTCTAGTTCACATCTATCCCTGTTTATCACTTATATTATTATTATGGATTGTGGCAAACAAGACCTCATTTAAATCTCACTCCACAAAGAGGGAAAGCTTATTCCTTATAGCCAAAATGATGGCCACAGCTTTATTTCTTAAAGTTACACAATACGTTGTAGATACATGGGCTGTGGATAGGCCTACCAGAACACAAGAGCTATTTATTATCTGATTTTTATTGCACTTTTATTACAGATATTTTAATGAAATTTTCAAAAGATGGGCCAGACCTACATATTTTGACATGGTCTCATCAGAAGTGCTATGAAAGTTTTGGCTGCAGTTTAGATTAATGAATATAACACCATTTTATGTTCAAATCCAATATAAAATAGGCCCAAAAGCCGCCCAATGCAGGCGAAAGTCCAAACAAATTTTCAGATAAGTTATTAAGAGATGGAGTTTCATCATTGAGGCCAATAACTTTTCAGCCCAAAATTGCCCAAAAAATCTAAATTTTCTGCTGGAAACTCTCCCAAATTTTTTTCAAACATTTTTTAGGAGTATCTCCTCCATCTACAAAGTTCATTTCCAGCACTTTCATCTTTGTGGATCGATTGATTTATCAATATTCAAAACACCATGCATTCTTTGGCTCTAGATCCATCAACTGAAATATATTGTGGCTGTTGAAAAATCAACAATAACCGATACCTGAGAATTTAAGACAGTTACCCTGATCTTATTGAAATGAGACCTGAAACATAATGTTTCTTTCAGACTTGGTTCCAGAACAAAAGATCAAGAAGTAGAAAGGGTGTGGGCCGAAAACACAAGATGTCACCACCTGGTGGAGGGAAACTTGAAAAAGGTAATAGTCTTGTGAAATTAAGCAAACCTAGCATCAAACTAAACTCGTTAAAATGTAAAGTTATCATTAGTGAGGGACACTATTTTTTTGGTGTTTTAACAATTTTTGCAATTGATAAATCATGTTTTTCATATATAATGGGTTCACATCAGAAAGTTATTATCCAAGTGATAATTTAGATTCGTGGTAACTTATGCATGATTCTCTACACTGTGGAGTGAACCTTGCAAAAGATAACAGGAGTAGATGTTATCCAGATTTTGAAATAATCCTGCATAAATTTGCATAATTTGCAATTAGCCGAAATCTAGACTTGTTGACTGTGTCCAGTAATAAGCGACACCACACATTGCCAAGGCCAATATGCTCCTCACATTTCTGTCTATAAAAACAGGCCTGAATCTTATTACTTAACAGTATATATCAATTCTTTTTCAGATCAATACCATACCAGTAAACCTTCATCTGGACCGATCAACCGCAATGCCGTCACAGAATCCGATATCGAAGAGATGCAGGAAATTGACCTTGATGTGTCATCCGACTGCGGATCCGCTTTTCATAGCATCCAGGCTTCTCGGAACAAGCAAAATACTTTGTCGGTCCCGACTTATAACCCGGAAATGCCTATGTATACTCAGGACTTCTTACGTTCTTACTTATCTTGTTATGGCTTCAATTATTCTGTCACAGATGGATATTCTTCAAATTTTATGGATTCCTTCGCATCAGTGTTTTCGGCTGCTACACAAAATCAGTACACCACCCCCTTACGTAGTGCCTTTACCCCGTTGACACCCAATTCATCTGGTTCTTCAATGACATCATCATCTGCCTCTCCTTATCGGAATACGCCGCAGTTCCTTTATCCACCCCAAGGGGCAGAACAGTCTCCATCTCCATCGTATAGTGACACCTGCCGAAATTATGAAGAAACTCAACAGATGGAGCCTTTGGACTTGTCAGTGTCGCCACCTAACCACAGTGACGATGATTCTGATATAGATGTTTGTGCTTAAAGACTGCTATGAATTTATTTATGGACATCAAAAATCTCGAATTGCCATGGAATATCACATTATATAGGTTAGCAGTGAATAAAATTTGGTATTGTATTGCTATTAATTTGAGCATGTTCAAACTAAGGCTGCATGGACCAATTATAATTAAATTTTATGAAGTTCACTCCTAGGTCTTTGTCATTGCTTTAATAAATATATTCAATCTAAAATATCATTTTTCATTTCGAAAATATTAATTCGAAATATTCAAATTTAAAACAACAGCCGGGTGATAAGGTTCAACATTTTAATTTCAACAAATTTTAAATACATCAACAGCATTAATACATCGGTAATAATAGCTTTAATATATAATACTTTATCATCACATATAGCATTTACATAGATAAATAATATTTGGCTTGACTCAAGATTCTGCGGGCAAATCAAGAATTAATGAAATGAAGTCTGCAATGTCAGTCTCGTGGGCCTCACTGACGAAAGGGTGCTTGAGCAACTCGGGGTACTTTGGCCGCAAGTGGTAGTCCTTCAATAGGCTGGAAGGAGAGAATTACATAATTTAGTAATCATATTTGTGCTTCATACTGGCAAAAAGTCTTCCCAATCCTGGAGAGCAACATCCACATGGCCAGCATGGGTTAGAGAGGAAGCCAGTCCCGCACAAACACATTTCCTGCATGAAATTTCCTGTATTGACAGCTCTGTATGTACCTTGTTATATCAAAAGTTAACTTCGAGCCATCGTAAAAAGAAAATCTAGACTAAAAAATAAAAAAGACAAAATTGAGTGCTTACAGCATAGTGAGATTTAGAAGGGAGATTTAGAAAAATAATGGATCATTGGGGCTTTTATGTCCTGTTTCATGTATTATGAATTTATGATAGGCCAATTAGGAGTTTAATTGAGTACAGGAGGAGGATTCAGCAGTTAGAAGAAGGATGATTGAAACTGCTATCAGTATCAAGCATGGGTCCAGTTGTTCAGCCAGATAAAAAATTCAACCTGGGACCAAGCAACTGGAAGCCAAGAGTCCCACCAGCTGGTTAAGCTCCCCTTCCCCTCCTGATAGACAGAGCATTTAGAAAGGGTTAAAATAAGTCTTATCTAATATGTGTATTGCCTGTTGTACAACTGATTAAAAATATTTACATAAACATATTTGCATTGATGGATAGATAGACTGAGACTTCTTCTGTTTTATTTTCCGCCTGTTTGTCAGACGGACCTCCGAGTGAGGATAAAACTGATATAAAATTCATAGCTTAGCGTATTTAGGGGGGGGAGCATTGGGCCATGCCCCCCCCCCCAGGCCAAAAGTTAACATGGGAAAGATAGGAAAAGCCTTTGAGCGTCCCATAGCCACCCCATATAATGCCCCCCCCTCAGGCCATTTCTAGATACGCCCCTGCCTGAGACAGACTACTCACCATTTATTAACAAAGTCCTGTATCTGGGGTGAGAATCCTTCGTTTGGAAGAGTAGGGGAGGGCCCCTGGACAACTTGTTTGATTTGTTCAAATGGGGTTTTCCAGGTCGCGTAAGGGAACTTCCCTGTTGCTAATTCTATCTGGAAAAAAAAAGAGAAAAATAATTAATAAACATTGGGAAATGTGGGTGTAGGAGGAAGTAAATATATCTAGAAATGGAAATACCTATTTTTCCAAAGTACAAAATGGTTTTACCTATATTCATTCAGTTATTAGTGTAAAAGGAAAGTGATAATTTGTAAATTTTATTTTGGAAAGAATTGGCAGGAACTTTGGAGTGAAGTTGAAGTAATAACTTCTATTGAAACATACAGAAGGAAAATAAAACTATATAAAGGGGAGGAAGGAATAAAAGATTATGAAATGCAGTTTAAACACGTCTTGTTTTAAATAATTTGCTATATATGGTATAGCTGCTAACATGGAAAAATTGTTTCTTTAAAGCACAAAACTATTTTTATAGCCAAGCTACTTATTCAAAGTAAACATCACTATCAGTTCTATTGAAATTTAGTAATTTACAAAATTTGGATGTACTTGACAGCTAGATTTCTTTCAGTTTTAAAAGTTCAGTGATACACTTCCTGACTTCTAAGGTAAACACTGGTCAATCACCCTGTTGAGTTTTGGGACTGTAGGTGATGGAAACAGAAATTGGATTGGGTAGAGGGGGGGGGGGCAAATACTTATTTCTGCCTTCATGATTGAAAAGTAAAAATAAGCAACTTACAAGGGAAATTCCTAAACTCCAAATGTCTGAACGCACATCAAAATGCTGCTCTCCGTCAGGGTTGACCTTCTCAGGCTGAAAACAGAGATATTTCGATATTATAAATTTATAACAAGAATCAAATGATTCAAACTTGAACTTGAACTTGAAGTTGTAATTCCTCCTCTGTGGCAGGAAAACTCTCATTTAATGAAGTAATTTTTAAAAAGTCTCCGTGATAAAGTTGTGTTAAAAAGTCGAGATACGTAGTAAATGGTACAGTTATTAAAATCCAGCTCAAAACAGTAGAGATTGATGTAGATCTGACATGCCAAGTTACATTCCCAGAGCTACCCTGTGTATAATTATGCAGGTTTGGTACAGGCAGAGGCGGGTCCAGAAAGTATCGGAAGGGAGGTTCACAAATTAAAACGTTCTAAAATTGTTGGGATCCGCTACTGACAAAAAGGAGGAGGCATCTTACACCTCAGCTTTCTCAAACAATAAAAAGTCTAATGCTTCAATGCAATATCATGATTTGGCCAAAATAAAACAATATACTCACAGCCATGTAAGGCCTGGCTCCAATCTTGGTTTTCGACAGGGAATCAATAAGATTGCCACTGACACTGAAATCACAAAGTTTGATATTTCCTTGTCTATTCGCCAAAATATTGGAAGGCTTTACATCTCGGTGGATGACACTCAACTTCTCCTTCAGGTATGAGAGGCCCATCATCACCTGTAATTAACAATGGTTGGATTTCTCAGTTTAGTTTCTCACATAAGCACTATTAAGCAGCTATACCTAGGCAAGTACAAGCTTGACCGTCGAAAAAATCTAGTAAATCAATCAGTCAGTCAATTGGTCAGTCAGTCAGTCAGTGTAAATCAGTCAGTTGATCAGTTAGTAAGTCAGTCATTCAGACAGAAGTCGGTCAGTCGGTGACTGACAGAAAGTAAATTAGGGCCAGTCAGTTGGTCAGGTAGCCTATTCTTCAAAAAATAAAAGATCAGACAGTTGATATTAAATTAAATAAATTTGATTTTACAATAGATAAATGATCAGTTCAGTATACTTCTCATGAAATCAAGTTAAACAGGAAAAATTGCGTGAATTGGATAAATATATACTTACACCGAGAGTTATTTTGGCAAGTGCTGGCTCCTTTATCGTCATTTTGTGCTGATAAACTTTCTTATAAAATTTGTCTAATGAGGTATCCATAACTTCCATGAAAATCCAAACATCTCCCTAAGAAACAAAAATATCAAATAAGCGTCAGAGATATACATAAGCCAATCTTTCGATAAAAACGAATGAAGGTTAATTACGTGACAAATAGTATCAATATACTCACTCTTCCGAAGAGAGCTCCATAGAAATGTACTATATTGGGACAGTGGCCTGTTCTGAGAGAAACATTCAGATCCATGAGAAGGCTTTTGTAATCGGCACTTTCTAAGGAATATGCTAGTCTCTGAATCAGAAAAAGTTTGATTTGAGTTACAAATTCTTGATACAACAAAATTACTTAAATGATTGTGGACAAAAGCAAAAGATTGGAAGATATAGGCCTACATTGCATTGGAGTTCGAATTAGATATTTTGTCATAAACCACTAAAGTAAGGATGTAAAAAAACTTGTAATATACATAAAATCAGTTATTTAAAAACATTTACCTTGACAGCCACAATGGTTCCAGTTGGAGGGTGTTTCATTTTGTCAACTACTCCATACGCCCCTCTTCCCAGAGTGTCTACGAATTGAAAGTCGTCTGTGCCTACGTCGTAAGTCTGCTCTCCGGCTGTAAGTCTGATTGTCATGTCTAGATTTGTGGGCCTTTAGGGTAGAAAAAGTAATTATTTTGATTAATGACAACATGAAGAACCAACATTTATACATAATTTGAAAATTTATCCTCAACTGTTGATCTAACAAGTTGGCCGAACATTGCCTGATCTGAACTTTATTTGGCTGCAGAGAAGATAGTTATTTCATAATATATTACTCAACAAACTTGGCACTGATTGGTTCGGATCAGTTCATATCTTATTAATAAAATACCAAGAATTCCTTTAGGAGATAACTGCAAATGGCCACTACTGTCCATAGATATCCAAATGGAACACAAAAACAAATTTCCTGATGAGCATCATCAGGGCATGGGCGTGAAAATAAATCCTGCCTTGAGTTTCTTGATGCCCATGATTAAATTGTGTTGATTGGAAATTAATGAAAATGTACTTCTTTTAGATGAGTTATTTGATTTTTTTTACAAATCACAAATTTAAAAATTCCTAAGATGTAATGAAGATTTCCAAAACTATCAATGCAAAATTTAACTCGACTATATATCACGTATTCAGTATTCAATGTTGTTCATGCTAAAATGCAACTACTATGCAGAAGTATCTGCAGGCTGGGAAAACCAGGAAGCAACAGACATGTCCTGGATAAATTTCTGGAAACCCAGAAAAACCAAATATCTAAAAAGATCACAACTCACTGGTAGGGATGGGGTTTGGCTTCAATTTCATCTGGAGGTTTTATTCCATCATTTTTGTCAAGTGGTTTCTGAAGCACTAACTTTCCTTTGAATTTATCTGAAACGAAAAGGAAAGGAAAAACATAACATTTCAATATAGTTGAATAACCAATTAACACTTAAGTTTACTAATCTGCTAATGATATTATGATAATAAATTATTAAAAGGACATCTACCTCTGTTTGTGTCCATGTAAATTTTTTATCAACGTATCTTTGGACACAGCTTGTAAATTCTGTCATACGAACACTATATCCATGCAGCTTTGCAGTGGATAATTAAAAGATGGACTAAACGCCTTGAAAACCCCATACATTGGATATGGGTGATGTTTGTCACACAAAATAGGCCTACATAAACAGTAATCACCCAATTCAGAAATCATCGATTATGACTATGAGAAGTTATCCGAAGAAGCCACAAAAAGTTACAAATTATAAAGACGGAAATTCAAGCTATTGGCTCAAGTTTCCATCTGGGGTCTGGGGACATGTTGTGTTATATAAGCATTCACTGTCATTAATATTTCAAAATGCATAGGGCTCTATCATACATTGTATTGCAGTTTAATTTAAATATGTTATATCTACTATTTTGTAAAGAACTATGTTCATGATATCACAACAGCTGGAAATCATCGATAAAGTGCAAAATAAAATAACAAAACGTGTAACATGATGTTTGCCTGATGCATGATATAGGATCACATTGTAATACCAGATTACACATGAAATCATGAAATTATATGATTCCAAATAGTCCTACTTATTTAATATTGCAGAGGAATTAATATGTTTTTGACAGGATATTGGATAATAACACGGATTACATGATAATGGTTAATTAACTATGAATATTTTTTTAATTTTCATATTCCCTTATAAATGAGTGACATGGGATAGGTGGGTGGATGGATCATGGATGATTGGAGCTTTATGTCCTGCATCTATGCACCTGGTAGGCTAAAAAGGACAGGGGGAGGACACAGCCATGTCGCGAAGGATGATTGAAACTGCTGTCTGCAAAAGTCCAGGAGACCCAGCCAGAGTTTAGTTTACTATGTGCTGAGGACTCCAACCCCAGAACTGTCTTCACCATCCCATGACCTTATCAAGAGTCCTAGCCTGACCAGGAATCTGTCAGTGCTCAGTATCATCTTTGACTGGAAATTATTCAAATTAAAAGAAGTAATTCTTGTTCTCATCACTGCCTAACTTTGCATGGAGGTGTATCAGGGTCTCAACTTCTGTCTCTGTAAATGTTGATAGGCCCCTCCATTACATAACAAGGAAAAGAACCCGTTGGTTCCAGAGAAGATAAGGGTACTGTTATAAGGGCTGATTACTCTGCAAAGTTGGGTTAAATAAGTTCCTGACATGCTGCTGTGTGGTGAGAATGGCTGCATGGAGGTGAGATTTTTTTCTCAGCCCTACTATAACTCAATCATCCTGTGAGGGCCAGGACTTGGCCAGAATTGCATTAGCCCTCATGTGATGGTAGTCCACCAGACTGGTCATTATCAAGTAATGAATCAGACTGCCTCAAGAGTTGAGCATTTCAATTCAAATAACTATCAAATTATCAGACCAAAAATTAATTAATCACCATTAATACAACAAAGCTGTCTTATCTACCAGACACAGATAAGCGATAAGGATAATGTAGATAGCTTAGCTAGATAAGCAAAGCAAACAATCCGAATAAGCAATAAATAAGATTTGTGCTTATGAGGTAACAACAAGTGCACAATAATCACAAATATAGAGCTATACACAGGTATTGCCAAATACCAAGGACAATTTGATTTTTGTGAAATGTGCATTGTCAGGAAAATATTTCGAAATACAAAAATATATAAGTCATACGATAACTTCTAAGAAATCTAAATAAAAATGTCTATATGAAGTTGAACAGTTGAATGAAGTGAATTTACAAAAAGATCTCCCTCAGAAATTGAAATTTGAAAGGTAGATTGAGTTACTGGACATCTCGACTTCTTGTTACTAATATTTCATGTCATGCTTCATCTGTAAATGGGAAATTGGGTATATTCTGTTATTTTCTTCCTAAGATTACTAAAACTCTAATAAGGCAAACAGGAAGCTGAAAAACAAGGAAGTAGATTGGTCCTTATCTATCTGGAGGCAAACTTTTCAGATCATATGGCAAATGTTCTGAAGGTCTTGTTATAGACTACTAACTCCTTCTCCATAACGAGATCATCTGATTAGGCCTAACTTTAACATTTTATATGCAAACTCCAAGAACCTATGATCACGACCTCATGGATGAATTTAATCTATCGATCTATTCACTTGACTTACTGACTGACTGATTGACAGACTGACTGACTAACTGGCCATGCCATCTGACTGACTGATTGCCTGCATGTCAGACTGACTGACAGAATGAAGGCTGGCTGACTAACACAAGGAGTGTATGTATGACTGCCTGGCTGGTCGATAATTAACTGACTGAATGGTTGCCTGACTGACTGGTTTCCTGACTGACTGGTTGCCTGACTGACTGGTTGCCTGATTGACTGACTGAATCACTGGTTGCCTGATTGACTGACTGAATAACTGGATGCCTGACTGATATATACTGGACCAATGGGAGATCAATATCAAATGTATGGTCGACGTTTGATCGTCCTCTTTGAATGATGATGGGATACTGGCTGTCTGCAGTCTGGTAGATAGGCCTATCGAATTTAATATCGGGGGGGGGGGGGCTTGGAGTGGCGAGAAATTATTTATTTCACGTTCACAGTATGGGTGGCCATAATTATTCATTTCAAGTGTGCGAAGTCCAAAAATATTCTTCCTCAAGAAATACCCCCACCTGAAATTATTTAGTTCTAGACTGTCCAGAAAGAATTTATTTTATTTTCACCAAAACTGAGCAGGATTTTTTTAACCTCCAAGCCCCCAATCCCCCCGGATATTAAATGGTCTAACCCTAATGCTCATTGAACCAAACTTCGGCCATTTGCCAATTTGACCTGAGAGATTCCTATTGCCTTCATCAGCATCCACCAGACATACATCTACAGGACTGTAGGCTGGTCTGATATACCACAGTTGCATACAATATTATACAATTATGGACTTCGGTTGAGGTCAATATCAGGTTTTACGGACCTGACCGGTGATATTCACCGAGGCCGAAGGCCGAGGTGAATATTACTAGGTCAGGTCCGTAAAACCTGATATTGACCGAAACTGAAGTCCACAATTGTTTTGTTCCATGATAATTTTTTTTGGGGAAAAAATTTTTTGTGTGAAAATTTTCTGTTTTCGGATTTTTTTTTTTTTTTGGGGAAATTTTTTTTTTTCGGAATTTTTTTTTTTTCTGAAAATTTTTTTTTTTTTGGAAATTTTTTTCCAGGGAGGTCAATAACAAATGTTATATTCACTGATCAGTGAATAACACTTTTGTTATTGACCTGCCTGTCACACACCACCGCACACAGGTGAACATCACATTATGCAGGTGGGTTGTTGGCCAATCAGGAGGCTTGTTACATAGGGGTCATGGAACAAACGAATTTGAAGGTTTCATGCTATAATGATGGGACATTGTGAATATACCTAGCTTCCTGTTTCTATTTACAAATTGATAGTTTTTGTTATATTCAGCATATAATCAGCCATTTAGATGGACAGATAGACAGAATATGTTCACTTATTCAGCTAAGCAGCTGAACAAGCAGGACAATAAGCAGGCTGATAAGAAAGAATAGCTGTGCGCATTAGACATTGTATAAAAATTGTGCCTTTTTAGCATTTTGTTGATATATTGGCTTATTCATATCCTGTGGCAGTGCTATCTTTAAAAACATATTTTTTTGTGAACATGCAATTTGTCAGGTTTAAAAGGAGTGGTTATAAACGTGATAAAAGGTTTTGTCAAAATCTATTTTAGATTTTAGACTCAATTACATACACATTCTTTATCTCAAACATGGATCGAATTAATCTGCATTTTAAAATAACACCATCAATCAATCTGATGTATACATAGGCCTACACCTAAAATCCTTTCTGATCTCACATGATTTGTGTTTTAACCCAAAATGACAAAAGGTATTAAAACTTAAAAATAGGTATATAGGCTGATCAGCATAATTTCCTTGCAAAAAATCAATGCAAATCAATGTTTCTGCTATATGTTCTCTTATACAATATACAGCCACCAGCAGTTATGGGCCTACAGCTACAATGAGAATCTTGAAACACCTGAGTATTGGAACAGCTGAACCACCTACACACATGATATATTGCAGCTGGTCTACTCTTATTACGTTTATACTATAATGTTTATAGGTCAGCATAACAAAGGCCAGTAACAAAAAGCTTCTAAACTTCGTCAAAAAAGTTAAAATGTGCTATATATATATATAGCTCTTTGAACTAACACTATATTGCGTTGGTGTAAAGAATTACTTCTCCCAAAGGTTCATAACAGTCATGAACCTTTGCTTCTCCTCAATCAACAGATCAAAGGCTAATGAACAATTTTAAAATGCCATCCCAAGTGAAATGATTATCCATGTTACTTCTGATTTGCTATAATATCTTTGTATCATAAGGGAGGTTGTGAACTGCTTTTTGGACCAGTGAAGTGTATTGTAACAAATATATCATAGTTAATGTGCATATTAGCATCATAGCAAAGGCGCAGATTATCAAATAATGAGATATTTGTATTTAACGAGTTCATGGCACTTATAGGCCTAATTTACAATTTTGGCAAGATATTTTAGCACAGATTTTAATATTTACACTTCCAGCAAAGATTCGCTTGGTAAATATTTATAACAATTTGGCAATATGTACAATAACAAACAAACAATTTTATACAAGTATTCAATATATTCACTTACCTTTTAATTTGGTTTTCTTAGCAGGACTAGAAGGTGATTTACTCCTTACAGGAGCTGGCTGGCTGACTTGTAAAGTTGACATTTTCTCTTCAACAGAGTCTGATTTCTTGATATCACAGTCATTTGGTTCATTAAAGAAGTCGTCCACATTTAGACTGACTTTAGTGTCCTTTTTGGCAGTCTGCTTCATTGGAGACTTGCCTGAGATGGTAATGTCATCATACCAGCTGTCCTCTGCCATGGTAAAGGCTTCAATGATTCGATTGTGAGGTTTGTTGATTATTAAAAGTAAATTTCCATTTTCAAGTGAGTCATGACTTCACTGATAGCTGTTTGATACCCACATGGTTGTCTTGGCACATTGCTTAATATGTTTTCTGGAATTCCCCTCCTATTGGCCAACCTATATGATCATGAGGCCAAGAACCATTTCTGAATATTTTTTCTGCCTGAGGAAAATCAGCTGACAGCGTGACCTACTTTCACTTTCACACTTCCAGTGGGAAAGTGAGTTTCACTATCACATAAACAAAGATTTTAGGTGGCTGTCAGTCTCCACAGTTGATCAGATTTCGGTGTCTGGCCTATAGCTCTATTAATACTGATCACAATTCCAATACTTCCTGGTGTATGTTCTATGAAAAACAGATTTTACAACAAAGTAAAGATCCGGGAAATATAGTGAACAAAGTCCATGTAAATCACTCAGTGAACTGTCAGTGAACACCCGCTGTTATTTAGCCTGTTAGTACAATTATTTATAACTCCATTGAATAAACAATGGCTTGGATCCAAGCCCAGTGCAACACACAACAGTGTACGATTCCAGTTTCTGCAAAACAGCGGTTTCTTGCAACAAAAGAAGAGAAAATGTGTAACTCACACCTGACCCAATGCTGAACGAGCAAATCTGTTGGCAAGAAATAAAAGACAGATGGCGTGGTTGCAGTTTACTACACTTACAGCCACCTAGTGAAAATTGTTGAAAAATAGAACGTTTTTCAGAAGACATGGCTTGCAGTACTTGCGAGTGAGGGTAAGTAAGCTTTGAACAGTTTTAACCCTATAACTTTGATTGCCTCATAGGGCCAATTTCACCAAAATGGTCTTAACAGCCTTTAAACCAGATAGTCCATTGCTGAGTTATAAAGGCTGGGGTAGACCACAAATTGCCTACAGTGAGCCTGGAAAAACTTGGGGGTTAATAAAAATATTGACCAAGAAAACAGTTAGCGCAGTGATTTAGAGGAAGGTCAGACGAACATTTTGATGTATCAAACGAAAAATTCTGTTGGGAATTTTGCCAGATATTTGAGTTTAAATTTTCTTTACTTATCACACCCTATTCTTAGCTTGGAATTTCCATTAAAAAATGCTCAGAATTACCTATTTGTTCTGTTATGTAATATCTAAGATAAAAGTCATTATTCAAAAGTAAAAATATGCAGTCATTGTCTATGCAGAAAGTATGCACCACTACTTCCAGTCTGACGGGGTGTGATAAACCTATAACAGCTAACATTTCTGCTAAAGGCCTGAGAAAATGTTTGCAATACCAAGTTGTGTTAGTTACATAATTCTAGTAGATAATTTAAGCTAATTCAGTCTCATCATCTCATTGTAACAGGCTTGGTGGAGTTTTTTGTGCATTTTATCACACATTTTGCCACTGTGAAGCAAGCATTTCATAACTATGTAAAAGGATAGACAAAATTGAGTAAATTATCAGAAAATGCAGGCATAGAATGTTTGTAAGTATTTGCTTCACTATGTTGAATCCCCTGATATTACATGAAAAGTCTTTGCAATTGACCAATATACAAAACCAATATTAAAAGCTATAGATAAACAGTAATATTCGTGCTTAATGTATTTTGAGTACTCAAAATGGATATTTGGTATTTAACGTTGATGTAGGTTATCTGGCATCCAAGATAAGTCAGTCTTTAATTGTATAGAACAACAAAAACACAAAATATTCAGCAAATTAGGTGAAAATGTAGTTATTACAAACATGTACAACTGTTGCACATTAAGACTTTAATGTCAAAATATTTTACTCCATACTGAACAAAATGCTTCCAAACTTTCTGTCGATGCGTTTTATGATGATACACTCGACATTGGCTAAACCTTACATGGTTGCAAAAGTACTTGTTTCACAGTGTTGAAATTCCTTATAAATTACACAAAAAGTCTATTATACACCATAGAGTTCAAAAGTGAGGTAGATTCTACCACAATTATTCACCAGAATGATGAAACTGAGTACAAGCTGGCAAACAAGCACATTTTATAAATTTTCTCAGAAATGTTTGCTGTTATAGGTTTATCACACTCTGTCAGTCTGGATGAAGTGGTGTGTACTTGCTCTTGTGGCAATTACTGCATATTTTTACTTTTGAATAATGACTTTTATCTTAGATATTACATAACAGGAAAAATCGGTTATTTTTATCACTTTTTGATGGAGGTTCCAGGCTAAGAATAGGGTGTGATAAATAAAAAATCTAAAACTCAAATATCTCAAAAAATTCCCAACAGATTTTTTAGTTTGATACATCAAAATTTTCATCTACATCACTGCGCTAACCGTTTTCTTGGTCAATTTTTTTAACCCCAAAGTTTGTTCAAGCTCGCTGTGTGCCTTTATCAAGAAATTGAAAATGCATGATGAAGTGCTTTAAATTCTGTGAAGGGCACTGAAGGGTACTCATCTACAGACTCATCGACAGACTCAGTGGAACATTTGTTGATAATATATAGCTATAAAAGGCTCATATTGGAGCATTATGGTTTTTGTTGCAAAATGCATTGAACATTTAAATCCACCAACTTCCAAAACAATAGCTTCAAATTTATTGACCATTGGTCCTTATGCAAATGTGAACAGTTGCGGTTTCCAAAAAAGGTAACAACGTTGTCGTACTGCCTTTAATCTGTTGGGACGCAAATGGGCATGTCACCAATTGAGAGATTGGAATGGTACCTTAGATTCAGTTGAAATATGTCTCTTTTAAGTAAAATTCCTGTAAAAAAGAAATGAATAGATAGATAGATAGATAGATAGATAGATAGATAGATAGATAGGTAGATAGATAGATAGATAGATAGATAGATAGATAGATAGATAGATAGATAGATAGATAGATAGATAGATAGATATTTAAAAAATGAATGGAGACATAAATTGATAGATTGACAGATGATAGCTTTAGATAGGCATAATGGCATATTGATCATAGGCGTGGGAGCCTGAGAGGTGAAATTCCCCTAAAAAATCAAAATTCAAAAAATGTTCTGCGCAAAAACTTCACGAAAAATTGCTTTTCTAACATGTTTGCAACCCCCCCCCCCCGCCCACCAAGGCCCCTGGTTCCTACACCTATAGCTACCTATTCCGATAGGATTAAAAGATAGATTATAATGTACTTGAATAGTACAGTCTTAACAAACACAGATATACATCAGGCAGCAAAGATTAATAAATGGACTTCGATGTCAGTTATTATTGAATGAGTCAGTAGCGGATCCAGAGAGGGGGGGGCTAAGTTTATCCTAGTTGCATTAAGCCAAATACACTTTAAGCATTTTGTGTGCACATAGTGACACCATACCAATGATCTTAGACAATGGTTAGAGATGATAGTTACTTTATTTTAGTTAGAGATGGCAAGTCACTCTGCTGTGTAGACATGCCTCCAAATGAGCATGTATGCTGGCTGACTCTTCAGTAGGCCGAGGGGCGTCAGCACTTGTAGGACAGTTCCACTGAGATGCTGTTGCCTTCCATGTGATGCTTCCATTGCCTGCTATGAATGCAAGTGAAATTGTAGACTGGTGTGATACCAGGCATATGTCCTGGACCTTTGCACAAACAAATAAACCCCATAGTCACATCATGATAAACCCCAATCAGTCTGTGTGGTCCTGGCAAAATATTTGCATTCTTAGAATGGTGGTCTTGATTTAGTTCCGTTAATTCACAATTTTCCAGCAATTCTAAATTGACACTAAATGACAGTAATTGTATATCTCACGAATCAGAGCTTTGGTTGCATATTTAGGTGGAATTATAGGCTTATAATAATAATAGTATAATCAGGGGCGTATCTAGAAATGGCCTGGGGGGGGCATAACATGGGGTGAATACGGGGCACTCCGCGGGGTTTCCTATCTCTTCCATGTTAATTTTGGGCCTGAGGGGGGGCCATGGCACCATGGCCCCCCCTAAATACGCCACTGAGTATAATACAATTATAATATTGATTTATATAGCACCAAATTCAGTGAACTGGTCATCAGGGCTTAGGGGTTGACCATTTAACAATCGGGGGGCTTGCAGTTTTCCTCGGCGGGAAACTATTTATTTCACGGCAACAGCGGCCATAATTATTAATTTCAAGCGCGCAAAATCTCCGAATATTCATTCTCAAATCAAACATTGCTTATTAAGAAATATCCCCTCCAGAAATTATTTATTTCTAGACTGCCCAAAAAGAATTTATTTATTTCACTGAAACTGAGCAAGAAATTATTTATTTAAACATAGGCTGCGCAGCAGCAAACCTTCAGCGAATAACACATTTAGAAGATTACAATTACATCATAAAATTGGTGTGTTTACCAAATTCCGTATATTATAGGTATGCAACAGTGGTCGAGTAATGGCATTCTATTATCTGTGATTTGCCTGCTGCCCTGCGATCTACCTGTGTGCTTGCCAGGGTTTGTAAAAGCAGGGAAAGGCCTTATCATACTAATTTACTTATATTATGGTACGGTTTTATGCATGCACCAATTTTTTTCCGATCATTCAAAAAGTGTTAAATACAAGTCAAAAAGCACTGCAACATTTTATAGGTGATACGTGTAGGAAATGGCATTGCTGTATATGCAATAGTGGGCACGTTTTGGCTCCTATAAGAAAATAAGTATTTTTAATATTTTTCCTCAATATTACAAAAAGTATAGAATATGTATCAGTCAGACCATGAAAAGGCACAACTAAACCACATAAGTCATATGTGTACCAAAGTTTATCCATGTACATGCAATAGTGACCAAGTCTTGGGCCAGAAACAAAAAAGTATATTTTTTCTCTTTTTTTTCAATATTTCAAATAGCATTTAATATTTTCCACCAGACCTTTCAAAGGGCACAACTAGACCTTATAGGCCATGTGTGTACCAAACCTTATCCATTTACATGCAATAGTGACAGAGTCTCAGCCCAAAAAACTAAAAAAATACATAGTTTTCTATTTTCCAAATTTTTGCAAAAAGTATAGCATATCCATCAATGAGACCATCAAAAGGCACAACTAGACCATATAGGCCACATCTGTACCAAATTTCATAAGTGCAGATGCAATAGTGACTGAGAATTGGCCGGAAACGAACAAAAATAATTTATATATTTTCTCAATTATTTCAAAAGGTATTTAATATCTATCAATTAGACCATCAAAAGGCACAACTAGACCATACAGGCTAGATGTGTACCAAATTTCATCCATGTACACTCAATAGAGGCCGAGTGCTGGCCCGGAAACGATCTATCCGCCCGCCGCCCGACCGCCCGCCCGCCCGCCCGCCCGGCGGACGGACAACATTTTTACCCAAGTGATTACAATACCTTCTTCGAACTTCGTTCGCTGAAGGTAAAAAAACTCGAAGCTCCCCCTTAAGATTAAATGGTGCCCCCTTTTCAAGTGCTGCCGTTAATTATTTGACTGGCTGCATCTCTTAATGCGCCAACCAGATGAGATGATCATTTGGAGGGGGTGTTATCACTGTTATGGGTTTTTGGCGAAAGACACTAAAAAAATTTGTTCAGCACTTGTGGTTGGCCCGGCCCGTAAGACCTTCAAAAACGTTCAACAAATGAACCCAGCTCTAACATGGAAGAAGAAGAAGAACATTTCCGGAAAATTCATTGAGAAAAGACTGTAACGTCCAATCAAATCATCCTATTCAAAAACGACAGCCTTGATGGAGAGTCCCGGATGAGCAGACTCAATTTGCAGACGATATTTGACTAAGCAGACGAAAATTGACTGAGCAGACGACTCTTACAAAATCCCTCCAATTTAGAACGATCAGCTGTCTCTCATGCATCTTCTCTGCTGTCTATTACTTTTGCAAATAGCTGCTGCCTCGGGCTAAGTTTTGCTTGTTTTGGTGCAATCAGTGACTGCGATGCCCAGTGACCTAGAGATGACCTACTTACGAACTCTGCTGACCCCACATGACCTAGTTAATGAGGCAGTGTGAATGATCATCACAAGTCTCGCGTGTCTTGACTCCATGTGGTCCAAATGCTCGGATGAAGATACCCGATGGACGTCAATTTGCACCCCCTCAACCCCCATTTCCTGTGGACCCCACTTCCGCTGAAAGGGGGGGGGTTGCCCTGAAGAGTCATGTGACCTCAAACAGCGTAATGGTGCCAAGGGATCAGGGAAGTGCTGACAGATCATTGGGAGATCATTTAGCGATCATTCAGAGAAGTGATGTTGCTCTCCTTGTATTGTAGCCTATAATGGCTGAATACATCTAGTCTAAAATAACCTTCTTTCAACAGATGTACTGCTATATTTGTGGAAGGAAGAATATCAAGATGGATTAACAGTCCGATACAGTTTTTGCTTAGACTCTTTTGGCTATGGTTTTGAATCACAGCTATCTATAGGCATTTTTCTGAACATCTTACGACCATCAGACAGAGATAATAAGTATACAAGTTTGCAAAATTTGCAAGTCATATTTGACCATCTTCTCTCAGTGCTGCTTCTCAGTGCATGGCGTCAGTTCCTGTGGGGCTGGTGGGGCAGACGCCCCGCCACTTTTTTTGCAAAAGGAGGGGTAGAAAAATCAGAGCTCTCATAACTCTTGCTTGTCCTTGCAAAATATTGAAAAAAGTTGCTAATGCCCCGCCACTTTATTTTGAAAATGACGCCACTGCCACTTCTTCAGCTCAAAATATGAAACTGTAGGACATTCTAAGTACTGATGCACTCCTGTTAAACACACAAGTACACACAAATCAGTGTAGGTCCCTCTTAAAATATGTTAATCTAAATCACTTTCCTTTATTATTTCAATTAGGATGTAGAAAATGGTACAATGATGCAAATGATAATGCCCTGTGTCAACAGTGGTCCAGACTCCAGAATCAACTTTCCTCATCAGAACAGCTTTTGTTTCACCATTCCACAAATCTTAAATTAACATTATGATTATTGCCCATTGGCTACATTACATTGCTTAATTAACCACAGTTACTGTCTAAGAATGTATGCATACATTATACTTTCAGAATTCTCAAATTGCTATACTCTATCTGCTTCTATCTGATTTCGTGCCTGTCTGTCATATTTAACCCTCCTCGTGATATCCAAGCCCATGAGGACCACTCTTTACATAGTGACTTTAAGAGGGGTGTTCCAATCCATTTGGGAGGAAGATTAGCTGATTAGGAGTTATATTTGTCTGTCAGGGGCAATAAGTGATCTACTCTGGGAGGGGCTTTTAATTGAATAATCTTCTGACGTTTGGCAAACAATTTGTAGGTGGCGCCCTGAGCTGCTAATCACCGGCGCCGCCAAACGATAAGTGAATGAAGCACGCAACTGTTAGCCGGGCGACCTCTCTTGGGTATTTTTGTGCATAAGAGGAGTTAGCCAGCTCTTAGCCTGTCCTATCATAGCAAATTGTGAGCTAAACAAACTCGCTCCAAACTGACAGTGGCACGCGAGCGTTTGACGCCAGCTTATTGAAGGGGACACCAACAGCCCCCCCCCCCTCGGCTGGCAGCATAAAGAGAGAGAGAGAGGAGAGGGGGTTAGGATCTCTGGTTGACACTTGCTATATCTATCCAAATCCTGTTTGTTGCACTGAACTTTATCTACACTGTCTACTTTATATTATATTTTTAGCGCATATTCTTTGAATGGTCACTATATGATCAATCTGCCAATGATCTGTCAACACTTCCTCGATCCCTTGGTACCATTACGCTGTTTGAGGTCACATGACTGTTCAGGGCTACCCCCCCCCCCCCCCCCACCCAGCGGAAAGAAATGGAGGTTGTTGAAGAAGCGCAATCGCACATGTTGCAAGTTATTGTTTCGCACAGTAGACGTACATGTATGACTGATGAGTGCAGTGAAAACGTCATACACATTATTTCTAAAGAAAGAAATACTAACAATTAACAAATCATGTTCATTTCAGTCTTTGGTGTGCGTAAACACAGGACGTGAACTCAGACTCCTCCATCTATCCCTTACCTACTCATTACAACCCATTCATTGGTAATGGCAACAGTTAAGAAGGTTATGATCTGATGGAAGCCGAAAAGGTCATTGTATGTCAAAGTTCGGAGGATATTATTGCAGAAATTAATAAGATCCGTGCAGCAACAACAAAATGATTCATGCCATCTTAATAATGCTAGCTTCGAGCAGAAATCATTCTTAGAGGGCGCTGCTTTGAAATGAGGACATTAAACGCCCTCTCGTCCGATTCTCATCAAATAATTACTGCTATAATCACTAGGTGTCAGGGTGGGTCCTATTCTATGACATCACAACGCTCATGTTTGTTGCGTTACCCAATGAGCTTTGTATCCTCATGGCAAAATATGTCACTTTGATGATGCCGCTGCAATCTATCAATTTGTAGTTCAGCGTGATCCCAGCAGGAGGCAGGGTGGTGGGGTTAAAGTGGGGAGAATGTAGTATTAAACACACATGTTTGTAAGGGCAATCTAGATATATCCATGCTGCATGTATGTATGTCTCAAGGCTATTTATTCATGATTTGGAGGCTATTGGAGGGTAGACTTGAAGAATGAGTGGCATAAATCATAATTATGACTAATGGCTGTAGCTCAGCCTTCTCTATGATTTAAAGGCTGTAACTTCATGCTGTATGTTCATGAGTCTTTACCCCTCTTTCACCCCCTCCCTCTCCTTTCACTCGCCTCAGTCCCGTTGCTTATTTGCTTAAGCATTAAGACTTGACTTAAATCCAGTCGGTGCCGCTGCTGGGATGTAATTCGTCCTGACGTAGATGGAAACGGGACTGTCGTGCGCTTGGCGGTGCCTGCAATTGGCAGCATTCAGGGCCTTCAACTGTAAATGGACAAACAGCTCCGCTTAATTGATAATATGGACAGGGCTGATGAGTGGTCACTTTAAACTGGCCAGCCCAGTGAGCAATGGTTCCAGGGGGACGAACTGACCATGATCTACGAGGTCCTCTTGAGGCTGATCTAGTGCCTCACTTTGGCTCACTCAGCCTCGCTTTGGCTCTGGCCGCTCTGCCTCAATGTGGTGGCTGATGGGGCAACACCAGGACCTCTTACTCACTAAATGCTCAGCACTGTGAAACACACATGTAATTTAAAATCGAAGTTTGATTGGAACAGTGACGGAAATGAATTCAGATTTACTCTTTCAATTGTACCATAGTTCCAAGCTAATTAATAGAAGGAAACTGGCTATGGTAATCGAGGTGGTCCTTGAGATTGAATGTATACGTCTTTAAACTTTAATAAATTGCACGAGTCTTGTATTCGCAGCCATGGCGCATAGTGTTACGTGCTTTTCCCAGAGATCAAATGCCTTTCCGATTGCCTGGAAGATTCAGGCCAGTCTTTCGTAGCTTGCTTTCTGTTTTCTGTTGAAAAGTCTGTTTTACAAGAAGGCAATTCAATATTGCCCAGCTTCACTTCTCATCAAAAAATTTCAGCAAATATAGCTACTGTACATCTTGCAACAACAATTTCACAGTGTTGTGTAACTAAATGGGACCCTTTTCACCTAAGAGTCCATCACTTGAATGCGTACTGCAGAGTCATTGCTCAACCCACTTGTTTCTTCCCAACAGAATCACCGTGGGCGACAGGATTTAAAATAAGACAATGATAAGATGAGATGAGATGAGGTAAGAGAAGACAAGATCAGATAGAATAAGATATTAGATGAGATGAGGTAAGACAAGATATGATAAGATGAGATAAGATGAAACAAGATGTTAAGATGAGATAAATTGCGATGAAATGAGATGAGATGAAATGAGATTAGATGAACTAGATTTATAAGACATAAGATAAAACAAGATGCTATGATGAGATGAGATGAACTTAGATGAGATGAACAGAGATGAGAAGAAGTGAGACTATAAGATGAGACAAGATGCTAAGATGAGATGAGATGAGATGTGATGAAAATATTCATAAAATAAGACGTTAAGATGAGATGAAATGAGATGAGATGAAGAAAGATTTATAAATCAGATCAGATGGTGAGTTAAGATACTAAGATGAGATGATATGGGATAACTGAAAATATTTGACAAGAGATGAGATAATGTAAGATATAATGAAATGAAATGATATGGTATTTAGAACATAACATAAGATAAAATTAGATGAAATGAGTCAATGAGATACCATTTATAAGATAAGATAAAGCAAGATGAGATCAGACAGAATGAGATAATATGAGACAGTAGCATGTAAGACAGATAACATAAATGAGGAGATGAGATTAAGATGACACAAGATAGAATTTGATGAGATAAGACAAGATAAAAATTAAGAAATGAGATAAGGTAAGATAAGATGAAGTAATATGATGGAATAAGATGAGTCAGAATGCAATGAGGAGAAAAAATACGATGAATGAGTTGAAGTGAGCTTAGATGAAGTGGTCAACTTAACATACGATTAGAAACACCGTCTTTCAAGCACAAGATCCATACAAAGCTACTTGTAATAAGACAAATTTAATGTTGTTTCAGCTTACCTGGATTGATAGCTTTATGTCCCACATTTATGCACTTGGTGTCTTATTAGGACGTGAGGAAGACACGGCAATTGGGCGAAGGATAATTGAGACTAAACTTTCTGCCGTCCTACGTAGGTGACCTAGGTTGTTCCGTGCTGGAGTCAAACCCCCGCCCACAAGCAGATTCCAATCTGGGGCCCAGTGACTTGAACTGCTAACTGAGTAACCCCACTCTTTTTGTATTTTCTCTAAAAATTCAAATTAATTGTGTTTGAATATTGTTGTTTTTCAGAGCACCTGCCGCAGAATTTCTTGGTAGTAAGTCTCGTAACTTAGCCCTTTTGCAAGACGAGATGTGAGAAAAGACTTCGTTTTTGCGGAGCAGTTGTAGATACAGTAGCCATAAAGAGAGAGTGATGTATCAGCTTGATGTAGCGAGTGCCGCTTGAGCAATTTGCTCCGTAATTACAACAGAATGTGTAATGGGCAACAAAGAGAGGCTGACGCGTGCAATTAATGGGACCTCCATTAAGATTATTCTTCTTTTCGCAAAAACAAAGCCTCATTACTGCGTTTCAATGAAATGACAATAGCCCGAGGAAAGATTCGGCGGAGATCTGCTTATGATAGCTGAGAGAGGAAGTGAGGGGAGATGGAGAGGGGAGAAAGAGGGGGGACTCCGGCGGAGGGGGTAGCAATGATTGCTTATGAAATGCCTTGTAGCACTTCAAAAGCTATGGCTACCATGATTGATGCTTCGCTGCCATATTAATTTCATTCCTGATTCGCCCTGCCTCCGTCTGCCTCTTGCTGCCTTTGCCGCTTGACGTATGATTGCTGATGACATTGACAGAGGGCCCTTCTGCTTCCTGCAGGCGTAAGGTGGCGCCCAAGTCGTTGACAACAGGAAGTGACGAGCTCACCTGCTTGGGAGACAGGAAATTAACTGCTGCAGACGAGAGGGGAGCAGATGAACACGTTTAAATGTCCTCGCCAGCACTAAAAACAACCTCCTATCACAACTACTGAAGAAATCCATTTTCCAAACTCAAGTTCTGAGTGAAGAAGTGCCTGCTGACAGCCACACACTGTTAATAAACCTTCCGAACAGCCTTTTATGAACAACGCTCGAGTCACTCGGGCTCCGTCCTCACAACGCTCTGGATGTCAGGTTTGACGCCGCGTTTGACGCCATGACACTGACGTGGGACTCTGATGCATCATGGGCATTCTGTCAGACAGGTGTTATTTGTAGTTTTTGCATTCTTTATTTCTGGACCAAATTGAAAATTACTTGTAGTATAGCTCTCTCAGTGAGTCTTGACAAACTGAGGAGCTATGGTCAAGCTTCAGCAATCAGAATCCTACACCAAGTCCAGGCACTTGCCATAAATGCTATCGTCCCGTAACAATTATTATTATTCGTGATGACAGTATTGACACTTTGGCGAGTGCCTTTAGGCGATTATGGGCCTGGGAAGGAATTAATACTGGAACGGAGTTATGACTTATGAGGCAAGAGGCACAATTGATGATTTCAGCAGCAGCAGTTTCCATCCCGTTGACACTGACAAAAGCGAGAAATCTGGAATCAAACCTTGAACCCAGCATTTGGAAGCAACACATTTCCACTGAGCTACTTGTAAGTACAGGGCGTAATTTTCGTGGAAAATTTGGGGGGGACATGAGATGACGTGGTCGGAATCGGCCGTCAGATCTGCGAATGAACATCGTCAGTAACCTGCCCAAGCAGAAAGGTGGGGAATGTCTATTAGAACTGCTCCTCTCCAAGGCCATTACCAAACATATTTAATATTCACACAAAGAAGTGGGGGGGGGACATTTCACATTATGTCGTCTGGGGTCAAAATTGTGGGGGAGGGTAAATGTTCCCCTGTCCCCCACCAAATTACGCCCATGTACATGTTATTCCCTTCAAGAAGATTCCTCTATTGCAACATTGGGACAACTGTAGCCTTGCTCGGCTCCTGCTGCCACCCGTTGTGCGGCATTGTGCCTGCAGGAAATGCTTCACCGATATTTGCTTAAGCCATGGCTCGCCAGCCCCAACCGTCACGTCCAATTAGTGTTACGTTTAGCAGAAAATAAATTTGCGGCTGTCGTAATTTAATGAGGTGACAAAGAAAGTGTGGATGGAGCTTGACATGGCGCACTCGCTGAAATCCAATAGGCCGAAAAAGACAACGCCATCTGCCCATAATGTTTTACGGCCCTCTATTGAATTAGCCTGGAACTACGCTTCAATTGAAAGAGTAAATCTGAATTCATTTCCGTCACTGTTCCAATCAAACATACATGCCTGGAATTTTTATTTCATTATATCTTGCCATTTGTTGTGTATATGTGCCTGCTGAACAAGTAAGCTTTACAGAACAATGGCTTTTCTCAGTCTTACCAGTCCACTGCTCAGCCTGCTCTGAAAATATTTGCAGGACCAAAATAAAATACCTTTTTATTCGTATGGCACTGTTGCCATCATCAAGTGGTTTTTCGTGTAGCGCACTCATCGGCTTTCTCAAATAAACGTTTTGCCTTGTACATGTACAATATGAAATGAGTAACAAACAGTGTTGTCTGCTTTTACACAAACATTTTCTCGGTGAAGCTGATGCGACATTTAATCTTCAAATGGTGTTATCTCGAGACGCTTTGATAGAGACATATCTTGGGGATATAATATATATGGGGCCTACATCTGCATCTGCAGCAACTTATATGTATTTTCTTTGTCTTTGTGTCTAAAACAACAAAGGGAGGGGCACATAAAGTCATTTGGTCAATAGAGCAGTAGGCGCAATAAAGAGACAAACAGGGGGTTGGGCGATAAATAAGAATAGCCACAATGGCCTTCTGCTGCCCCCTGGCGATGGTGGGCCAAAACGTCTGAATAAGTAAAGACTTATTTGCTCTTGAAAGGTCTGCTATTAAGGGCGCGAATTGTCCTGCTTCTAGCTCCTTTATCATTCTCCCAAGGAAATAAGCCAGTATTAGAAAGACACAAGTGCCAAAGCGTCTGTCCCCGACTGTCTGCCCAATCAACCCAGTATGAAGACGGATAGCAAGAAAGGCAAGAAAATGGCTCCGTGGTCCATTTACATTTTACACTCATAACCTACTAACGTTCAGGGGAGAATTGTTTGCGGCTATTGCTTGTTCTTCTGCATGTGAAGATGTAGAGGTGTAATAAACTGAAAAAATATATGCTACTTTTTTATGAAGCCAAAATTTGATGCTTCATAGTGATAGTCAGATGAACTGAGATATCAAGCTGGTTTTGAACCCAAAACTCAGACATAATCAAATGAAAGACATCCATCTCACTATGTTATTATCATCTGTATACATTCGGCCCATTATGGTCGGTAAAAATGTAGGTCTATGTAAATATAGCGTTTGTAAACCTTATATGAAAACCCTTTCTGATCAACGTTTTTGCTTGCGATATTACTACCACTTAAGGAATCGCTTCCTGATGGCAGAAATTGATCTGAGGCGGGTCACGGCAAGCGCTTGAGGCGAAGTCTGCATCGCTTGACATTCCGTAACAACATCTTTCATATCTCATCAACTTTCTTCTTATAATTATCAGAAGAGAGATTTGACTCAGGGCTGTAATCTAGTAGGAGCGTTCCTTGTCGATTAGAGCCGCGATTAAATGGGTGGGATAGCCCAAGGCGCCGCCATGCCTCCGCCCTTATTCAATAGAGAAAGTGTTATGAGATTTGAAAAAACCAGGGGGCCGCTCACTACTGCCATCTAGTGTATTTGGCTTCTGGACAGTGTATTGCTAAATGGTTTAAGCGCCACTCGCCCTATCAACTTAAAAGCCTTTAAATTACCTTCAGCCTTCGCGCTCTGGGAGCACTCCGCCATCTTGCAAATCGCGTTAAATGCCCTGATGCTGCGTTCTAGCCACCTTCTGCTGACCTTGACCTTCACTCTAAAGCGGCCATTTGCAATGTTTTTGTTGTGGTGTAATACTTTTTTCCTCACCCTTATTACCCGGTATAAGTGTACTATAGTATAGTCTGAAAGCAATACTATTACGCCTTAGACATTTCTTTAAATTTTTAAACAGCTGCTATGCAGGCCCTCAAGGTACAATTTGTTTGTCTTACTTTATCAAATGACCTTTACGCCCTTTTCTTCACTCCATATAGTCCATATTATCTTGTCTTCTTCTGAATATCAGGGCTACATTGCCTATATTAATTCTTTCTTCATTTACATTAATATTCCTTCCTCATGACTAACTTTTTTCATTATCGTGGATCCCAATTTTTCCTCATCATTTTTCTTTTTTCTTTTTCAGACTCTTCTTTTTTGTCTCTGGACACCTCATGTTACTTTTTGTCCTCTTTTTGAAGTGCCCTTAAGAAGGAGTGTCTTTTTAAAATGCCACAACCAAAGATGATGCTGTTCTGACATGTCTTTTTCCTATAAAATGCCTGGTCAGGCTATTTGCACACTTATATGATTTGAAGAGGGTCTGTCTGCCATCCTGAGAGGGTTTTATTGAGGGACAATAGCAGAGTATATTGTCTGATAGCCCCATCTAGTGGCCAGGGCAATCTGAATGCTGACAGGGCGCAGTGCACCATTTAGAAGGTCACTTTGCCCTAATTCAATTTCGTCCCACGGTCTCGTGTAAATCGTCATAAACGGTGTCGGGCGAAATGACCTCTTGAGCTCCAAGCACCCGGACCACGACATAACCCCTAATATCACCCATTTTTGCCATGCGGTTGCATGGTGCGTCTTAAAGGCACATGGTGCAGTGACAGTCCCATAGGGTTCAGAGTGGGTGTGAGACAACCTTAAGCCAGTCTGACCATGAAATTTTATTCTAAACATTTTTTTTAACTATTCTATCTTTTTTTTACAACTGCATTTATGTGTTATCAGTTTACAATTGTTTTATTAAGGGCCATACTGTAAAACAGTTTTGTACTGAGTGTGCTTACCCTTATAAAATAAAAGATTTTTGACTTGACTTTGACTTGACCTGACATATTGCATCTTTAAATCTGCTTGAAGTTTTAAACTTTGATTTAACTTTGTGATAAAAATATTTGAATTTTTTTTGTTGTTGACAATTTGAAATGCTGTGCATGTCAATACGTTTTATGAGCTTGAAGAAAGAAATGAGAATAATAAATGAATTAATTGCTTGATAAATTGGGTTCAGAAGAGGTACAATACATGTATAGTCTGATGATAAACTGGAATAGTATTTTTAGAGTGGCCTATATGGCGACGAAAATTGTAAATTTGGGAGTTTTCTTTCAAGCATGGACCATAATCCCTGCTGGGTGTACATTGGCCATTTTTCTGACAATTCATGAAGTACTCAACATCAGTGTACTTTCACCATTTACGTAATCTAATATTACAACCTCAATAAAATCATTCCACCATTGCCATGGACTTTGCCCTTGTTTGTCACCAAACTAGCATAAGACCCGTGAAAGCACTTGTGAAAGAGAAGGAGGAAAAGAAAAGGTGTTTTCTAATGGCCTATGGCTAGATTATGGGGAAAGATGACGGAAAGATGAGGGAAATGTATTTGACTGTAATTTGAACTTGAAACCTGGCTAAGGACATTGTAGAGAACACATAAAAGGTGCTTGCACAATTTCACAACTTTAGAAGCAATCAGTAGTTTGGCTGGAGTAGTGTAAGGGGTCCGTGAATTAATAGTATGATGCGTCTGTGAATACATATGGGATTGGCCATAACTGTACAAAGAACGTATAGATGGTAGATATCTGTTGGTATATTGGTATGCAAAGCTGCACAAATAGATATTTACAAAGACAACTCTTTCTTTATCATTCTTCACCGTGGGCAATTCTAGTACTATTATTCATTAAATCATATTATCTATCCGAATTCCTCTTCTAAAGGCTCATCCTATTTAAGCAGGCATTTTGAATTTGATTTTGTCATACCCTATTGCTATAAAGGCCCAACAATTTCCATATTTCACCTTGTTGTTGCTGAAATTGGGTTTAATGCTGTAAGACAAGCTTTTATCAGTGGTATGTTGATCAAAGCGATTGGCAGTACTATAATTGGGTCGGATTGTCATGTGCCAGGAAAGGTTGTCTAATTGTCATCTCTTCGGAAAATGCTTGCAGATGTATTCCATGTTAAAATTTATGGTCAGGCAAGATGTTAAAAATTATCAAACCAATACCAGTACTGGTAATTGGCATTTATGATTTATCCAATTTGCGAATGTATCGGAATCATTCTTTGCTGTCCTGTGCGAGATTTGCGGAAATCAGTTTTCCTAAAAAAATAATGTGATAAATTTGATAAGAGCATCACCTTAAGCCCTTAAAACCAATTACCTGAATGCATGGTATTCATTTATCCTAATATTAGATTACGTAATGATACTTTTGACATTCTCAACAAATCGCTTTTTTTAGAAAACAATTATATGCACTCAACCCCAACTCAGGTTTGTGTTACTGTTTGTATTTTGATACCCATTATCTGCTGTTTCTTATATTCTTTAACACCATTTTTCATCTGTTGTTTCATTTATAGAGTGTTTATTACTTTATAATAAACTGATTTATGTATTTTCTAGCAAGGGTTGATATTGAGAATTATGTTTTTGCATAAAAATATGACTTTGACATCTACATCTATACTGCAACAAAAAGAAAATAATTGAACCATTTGGCCATAATTATGATATTTCTCCAAGACCTAAAAAATTAAATATGTGTTCTTTTTTTTTTCTTCAGGGACTTATCATGTTATGAACTCCTGTTTCAACATTGAGCCCAGGTACAGCAACATCAAAGTGAGCTGTGGAGATTATGGCGGCCTTCATACCACTGAGGCGTTCTCAACTCCCATTCAAAATTCCTGCTAAAAATATAGATTAGTCTTTCAACAAAGGATTGGGGAGGATATCTTTGTAATGGACCTTGTCGGTACAATAACTTCCAAATTTAATTATATATGCTGCTATATAGCCATTAGCCAACTCGTATTTACTCCAAAAAATGAGTAGTCCATATATAGCTACAGTAGGCTAAATGTCAGGTAATTTTATTTGAAATTGTTTTTCAGAATTTACGTTTGTCTGAAATTTAGATAATAATAATTCTAAAACATTATATTGATAAAATTGTAACATTTTAATTTGTTGTAATGACAAATAAGACTGTTTCATAGGCCTACAGTCTGGTTTCTTAACTGTCTTTTTTACTTCTTTCCTCTGTCATTTACAGCTCTTGATGATGGGGCAGACACTCTTTTTCGATTTCAACAAAACCTGAGATGTTCAAGAAAGAAAGCAATAAAGCAATTAAAACGAAGTTAAAGAGCCCTGAGGCTATTGCCCTACTTCATATCGCATTGCCCTAGAAAAATGGACCAAGGGCAGAGTAATAAATGTATTTACCCCTTTTCACACCTCTTTCAAATGACCCAACAATCTTGCAGTATATATATGTATATGCAGCTTACATTTACTAAAAGTACACTATATAAAGTTTATAAACTTCAAATTAAAAGTAAAACTGTGACTATACTACACTTACTTTATTAAAATATGTATATATATATTGTGGGAGCATATTTTTATTTTGTTTCTATAAATTTCCAAACAACTGGACCAGTGGAGTTTGCTTCCTCAAATAGCCATTCTTTAGGTTAGAAAGAGGTGTGAATGAGGCCATGGTTGTAAAACAATTCATCCTGTCTGAGCATAAGTTGGTCACAAGTTGGTCAATAGCTTTAAGGCTCTTTAACCCCCTTTTTAATTGTTTCTTTATGACACTTCCAAGATTTTGTTGAAATCGAAAAAGTGTGTCTGCCCCATCCTCAAGAGCTGTATGTATACATAGCCCTAATAGCTCCTAATATGAGATAAACAATATATTGATAATTTGTCGTACGACCAATAACGACTTATGACAATTGACTTCTGCTAGACAATGGCCGTGCACATGATTTACTGTTGAGAAAGGCTGAGCTTGGCCAGACCAGTGTTAATAGGATTGGCCAATTTGTTGGCGACCCTGATTTGCGGATAAAATGGGCCTTTGCGGGGTCTGGCATCTTTCAGGCAGAACTCCATTTCATTAAGGCAAGGGGGCAGTGCTCTAGAGCGCAGGATGGTACTCCCTTAATGAAGAATCATGCTCCCTTTAAATGACACTTAGCCAATTAAATGCTATGAAATCAGCTGCCTTCGCTTGACCCAATCTTCATTAAGTGACTGTGTATCTTTTATCCGGTTCTGTTCCCCCATCAATGTGAATCAGCACTAATGGTGCTTGATCGCCTGCCATGAACGATTCGATATGAATTCATACGAATTTCCCTGAATGTATGACATGGAAACATTGGAGATATTATGTGGAAAAAAAGAAAGTGTCATTTTTTTGTATCCTTAATTCTTTCTTGTTTATCTGAGTTAGAAATGTATGTGTTTGACACATAGAAATACATAGAACGGACATGAGGCTGTATGAAGCCACCTCAAGATGAGGTCACTAAATCCGCCATATTGGAACTGCCCTGAGACATGATGTCACAATAGACTAATTATGATGTGACGTCATGCCATTGTTATAAGTGACATCACTGTTATTGGTGACGTCATGGTACCATTGTGTCAGGATACAGGGCAGTTCCAAGATGGTGGATTTGGTTGCTTCATCTGCCAGAGCCTCATGTCCGTTCTATGTATTTCTATGGTTTGACATCTTCTGCTGCGAGACTTGATGATCGAACCTAAAATTTATATCATGTACTGTTTAAAAATTCATGTTACCACATTCTACCCAGGTACAGCAACAACAAGGGTAAATGAGGAAATTTTGGGAGTCTTTATAACATGCAGTGGAGTGTGCCCAGTGCCCAACTCAAAATTCAAAATTTATGCTGAAATAGAACAGTAGAAGATGCGTTCCTTTCAAAGAGGGATTAAATCAACTATATAGGCCTATGTATATATCTGGATCATAATGGGGTGATTTTTTATACTCACTATTTGGTACTTTCTCATTTATTTTGCCACATTTATCTTCCGACTTCTGTACCATAAATCTTGTATTTCATAGACCAGAGAGGCACTTTGTTTTTCTGTTTTCTTATTAATCTAGACGCTGTCACAATTTCTTTATGCTGCACTGGGTACACATCTGAACTCCCAAACTCCTTAATAGGTCCTTATAGTTGCAGTGTACGACTTCCCAGTCCCCTGACGGTGCTCAGCTTGCTCACAATTGGATTGTGACTGTGGCCAATCAAAAGCCGGCTGTATGCTTTATGTCACGGATTAAGTGTCCCATTTATCAGGCATTCGGGATTTCTTAGTCTAGCTAATCCACTTTCTTCTTCTCCCTTGCCCAGAGACTGCCGTAGCCTCCTGAAGCCCTATTAGGGTAAATACCCTCTGGCTCAGCTCAGGGGTAAACTGGTAAATGCCCAAATAAGGACAGGGGCAAATCAAACAGATGCTGGAAATCAGAGCACTGTGTATATAGTTTGTCCGCCTTCCAATCATTGTACCATTTCATACAATGGATATATATAGATATATATGGCTGTCCAAGATAATTTTATGACATATAAACCACTTTGACAGTATACAACGTACTATACCACAAAAGTTGCAATCTAGGCCAACTGATCTGAAATTTACTTATGCCAAAATTTCGTTTTTTGGCAAATTTACTTTTTTGCAATTTGGAAGATTTGGATTTTTTTTAATGTATTTTGGGAAGGGGGCATTTTGACAGGTAGGCCTATGAATAATTATAATCTTAATATTGACTTTTTTGTAAATAAATTGATTATGTAGCATGTATATTGTTTATGTATAGGCCTAACTCTTCATTAAGTGCCAATGGACTCAAACAGTAGGGCCTACTACATAGTCTCAGCATAGAGCTATAAGGGACTTATAGATCCATGGTCTCAGTCAGGTTAAAGCCTTATAGGTCAACTTTCCTTCTAACAGCTATCGCCAGGCTACTTGTGCTACAGTTGTGTGGAGACGGAATTGACTAAATTTGTAGCCGCAACAAGGCACACTTGACTGAAATTTGAAACGCAACCCTACTATACAGGTACAGGTGGCTACTGAACAGTGGACCATCAGGACAATATGGTGGTCTCCTCCGTCATTTAGAAATTCATATTCATCTCATATATATATGCGTGTATTATCATCGATAGAAATAAATCAATCTTGAATCTATCTATCTATCTATCTATCTATCTATCTATCTATCTATCTATCTATCTATCTATCTATCTATCTATCAAGATGAACAGAACAAGAAGAAACGTGTATTTATATTTTTCAATGTATGTTTATTACATATTTGATTCATAACAAACGATTTTGAAGAAAAAACACAATGAAAACATATAAAAAGAAGAAAATACTAAAATGACCACGCATTGGCACACAACAATTCAATAATAAATGCATTTTTGAGAATACTGTATTACGTGTGTTTTTGTTTTTGTTATGTGTTTGTTTGTTATGCATACAACACTTTTTGGCACAATAAGATAGCCCCCATACTTATTAATATGGAAGTTCAAACAAAGTAGTATACATGGTCCATATACACAATAATCACACCTGGCTGAAAAGGTCATATTTACAGAATGTACAAGGTTGTATGATGATCAATGTCATTTTATAATCAGGTTGAAGAGCTGCAACAGTTGTAATGTAGAAGAGTGGTAGGTAATAACATAGCATTTGTAGGTTTGGTACACACCCTAAAAAATGTCGGCACAAAATTGGTTTTTTAGATTCAAAATGGTTTTTTGCAAAACCAAATTTCAATTGGTTTTTTGCATCGAAATTTGGTTTTTCAAAAAACCATTTTGAATCTAAAAAACCAATTTTGTCTGAATTTTTTTAGAGTGTAATAATGGATGTAACTAACATTTTATTACAATAAACTTTCAGTATTTTTAAATTTGTAGAGAGGTTTCAGATTTATATTTTGTATCAGTATTTGTAAATTTCAGGAAAAATGGTATGATAGAGTAATAAGTAATAGTTAAACACAGAAAATATGAAGCAGTTGAACCTGGTCGAATAAACAAGTAAATGAGAGAACAGTTAATGAGATATGATGACAGTGACCACCGTAAAACTTTAGTGAATATGGACTGAAATACCTCAAAATAAGCTTTATAATCCAAAACATCTTGAACCATCCCAGTTCTGTCAAATTTCTATAATTTGCTGTATGCTTTCAGGTCATTAAACAAGAATTTTGAAGTGATTTCACACAAGAATCAAATTGTAGCAGTTGTTTACAGAGGGGTAATCAAAAGCTGAATAATTTAATAAACTGGTTCATGAATAATTTCTTCAACAACTGGATCAAACCCTTCACTCAAAATCGAATCATTAATCAATAGGGTTAGACGCTAACAGGATCTGTACTGTCAGAGCTGTCAAATGCTTTCTCATAGTCCATGAACATTTTGGACAAGATGTAATTATCTTTTTAGGGCTCAGAAAACTGTCAGTGTCAAATTTTCATAACAGTAACAAGAAACAGTTAATTTTTAATGAGAGTGAAAAAAGCATCATCAACGTCAGTTTAGTATTCTTGGTTCAGAAGTTCAGAACACAGAACTTTCGTCATATCAGATCTTATGAAAGATGTACAATGAGCAAAATATTAAGAGAATAATTAATTCCAAAGTAAATTTATATCTCTCATTCTTCTGAATGATTTCGTCAATTGTATTCTGAGATTGCAAATATTTATATATCACTTTTTACAAGTCTTTTCATTAGTTTTAGATTCAGAATCTCATTTTCTTCTGCATCCAGGCTAATGTCATTCACTACTCATCAAGTAGCCATTGATGTATACACGTTTTGTTTATTCTCTACATTTGTATAATGTATTTATGAGTCTGTACATAGTCTCTCAATCAATATCAATGGCTGTCAAAATGAGCACATGTGCATTTTAGGATCTGAAAATTGACACCAGCTTTTTGTATGATTCAGTTCGATATCATGAATATCATGAGAATCAGATTACCATCTTCAAAACTCATGAAACAGATAACGTACAGGCATACGTTCCAGCACAATGTCATGATCGAATTGAAACTCAAGTCTTCAGTGAATGATAGCATCAGATCCATGTACAGCTGCACAATACCGTACACCGAAGTCGTCAGCATATTGTTCGGATCCAAACGCTGTCATCAGCATTATCATAGTCTTGTCCAAGTGCAATGCTGTTTGAATCTTAGATGATCAACATATCACACCCTCTTGTGTTAATCAATGAAGTTAATCACTGAAGTTTATGTGGTCATAGCACAGATGCCGGCGAGTGTAAGGATGAGGCGTTGAGGTACGCCGGTCTCTCCCCGTCTATGTTTCCCTTTTCGTCCGCCCACGGTTGTAGCCTCTGAAGCGCATGCAGAGATGCATTGTTCATACACAAGGGGTCGGGGTTCTTGTAAATGCTACCACCAGCTTCCGCTTGAAGTCCCAACATAAATCGACTCGCAGCTTGTCGTTCGGCTTCCCGTTCTTCTGCAGTTTGTCGCCTGTAAAGAAATGATGAATTTTATTGAGTGATCGGTGTCTTTCATGTGCACTGTGAAAAATGCATGAATTTGCTCATCCTCTCTATATTAAAATTAGCATCAAACAAGAAAGAAGAGTTATTCCTGATCAACCAGAAGTAAAGTGATTGCATAAAGTTCTTCAATAAATTGCAAATAATAAATATGATATTATAGACAAACTAGTGGTAGGAGTGGTAAATGTCTTTGACATTAATACAAAAATGCTAGATATATGCAATATTTTTACAGGTAGAAATCTTTTAAGATTCAATGGTATTGAACCAATCAGTCAATCTTGTTGTCAGTCAGTCAGTCAGTAAGTCAATCAGTCAGTGAATCAGTCAAGCACTCATTCATTAAACCTCTTAGAATTGGGACAATCAGCTTCTTTTTTTAGAGACCACCCACTGATGACACAATAATTCACCCTATCGATCATGTATTAATTAGTACAACATTAGGGAGTAAATGCTCATTACATGCAAGTTATGACACCAATATTTGCCCATGGTCCTGTAAGTCGTAACATCTGGCATCTTCCTCATAGGCCTGTCAAGCTAATAGTATCATCAGACACCTGTATCATAGGTTGTGCGTAAACAGTCTTTAATTAATTCAGTAACTTCTGGTAGAAATTAGTTCCTTCAGGGCCCGTCAGGTGGCTTAACAACTATATAGTGAGCTCATTTGGAGGTCACTTTGAAATTTGAATATGCATGTCTAGCTATCTATCTATCTATCTATCTATCCATCTATTTTATGAAGTGAGACAACAAAATAATAACAAAAATTACAAAATAGGACTAAATCCAGATATTAAATTAGTGTTAGATCTTACCCTATTGACTTTCCCTGTATTTCCTAGATAATCAAATTTATGACCAATTGTATCAATTTATCTACATCAAATGACCCTGGCAGCAATCCTTACAGGTCTTTAGCAGTTAATTGAGGCTGATCAGACACAGGTTGGGGACAGGTGGACAGGTTGGGGCAGGTGGGGGGAGGTGGGCAATGTGTCACATGTTAGTCCAACACCTGGGAACATGTTTAGGGCATGGAACAAGTGATACATGTTCATCAAGTGTAAATAGACTGATCTAATGGCATTGTGACATGCTAGTGTCAAAGATGTGTGACTGAACCAAAGGATTAAGCGGAAGATATTTTGTACAATAGGCCTATATCGACTGAAGTGTAGAGTGTATGATAGACTAAAGAAGTCAAACTACTAAATTCAAAAGTTACCATAATCTTCAAAAAGATCCATTTCGATTTTTTGTAAAGATATTATTCTGATTTCTCTTTTTTTTTTTTTTTAAGGTCAATAGCCCTTTCCATCCCTTTAAAGGAGCCCTATATTTTTCAGAATTTTTCTCAAAGTTGAGCTTTGTGAAGATTTTTTTTCGATTCTTAATGTTTTGTTTGATTAATTGCTTTATCTTCATCTTAGAACTGTAGAGTTTCTCCTTTCCCCAAAAACTCTTCCTCCTATAAGCATGACACCAAGGAGAAACGTCGCATGTCAAGAGGTGTCAAGACGCTGGTGCCACGACGTCCTTGATGGTGTCAGAACGGGACGGCCGTTATGCTAATGAGATGGCGTTATGCTAATGAGTTCAGCTTAAAGTGATTGTGACTGGTGTGGGACCCATCTCTCGTCTCTGCATAGTTATGAGAAAGAGGTGAAAATGACCTTTCGGCTAAAAGGAAAAATCAACCCTCCCTCTGCTCATGGGATACCTCAAGGGAGCCCACTTTCACCCCTTTCCTTATTTGGAATGCTGTGGCGTTCTACTGACGTCATCAATAAGTGTGTACTCATCTGAAATTGGCCAAAAACACTTGTACGATGAGCAGAAGAACACAAAACACCAATTTGATTAAAGAAAGCAATTAGCATTCAAAAGGGGCCCTCCTATTCTAACAGAGGACACTTGGTCTTAATGAAGTGACACTTCAGCTCTCTTCAGCTCTCTTCAGCTCATTGTAGCTCACTTCAATTCAGCATAAGCTGCAGTTCTTCTGTCTCCTGTCCAATCTCTTCTTTCACAGATGTTGGAATGTTGTGAGGCAGGTCACGTTATTGTTCTACTGTGACGTCACTGGGGAATGGACTAATTCAAGAAGAAGAAAAGTAGGTAAACAGATTTGAAATTGACTCATTCAGGTGACCACTTGCATTAGGCGGTTTATGTCAATGTCTTCAAGTCAGCGAAGAATGTATCACAGTTAGAGTATGTGCCAGACTCCCAGTCTCATCTCATCACCAATGATCTGGGACTCACAACATGCATTCAAGCCGGTCATGTTGCCATGTTGGTATTTGGCTATGATAATCTTTATCTGTCTACGTGCATCTTTATGTCTAACCTGTGTGTTAAGTCTGTAATAAGCTACTGCATGTTCTTGTTTGTCACACCATACAATTTCAACAGTTCTGGTAGCTAAACCAACAAATGAAGACTGCAATTGATTCTGGAGTGCAAATAACAATTGAAAAAATATATAGGCCTATGATAAGCAAGAAGTGAGAAAAGAACCAAAAGAACCAAAAGAGCCATAAAAAGGGCATAAATAGTCATAAAGGCTTAATTAAATTAATGAATAAAAGTACTGAGATAAACTAGTTGTGCTGAAGTCCTCAGGTTTCACGCTGAAGCTATAAACTGGTTGATAAGTCAATCATGCAGACGCCAGCTTCCCATTTTACAGTTATGCTGTTAAATATCCCACTTTTTTGCTAACTTCCTTTTTGGCTTTTTATGCTTTTTGATTTTTTTAATCCTTTTATATATTTTTTTCTGGAAAAAGAAACCTTTTTAACCTTTTTTTTCTGTAGTGTTTGTTAACTGTTTACCTTATATCTCGTTTTGATATTAAACAAAGAGAATGCTCTCTGCTGGTCTAACTGTTACAGTAACACAGGCTACAAAAAGAAACAAAAATCATAAAAAGAAAAACGACATCAAAATGCATTTTAGCTTTTGCAGAGGTCACTGCAGTCAAAGGGTGATGATATTGAGCAGGGGATGTTGTTTCTTTTAAAGGGCCAGCTAATTCATGGGCCTTGTTACCCTTTGGGCCCCCATTCCACCCCTTGGGCCCCCATGCAAAGTTAATATGTGGAAATGGCCTAATTACCAGCCCTGGCCTTCTTTGATTTACAAAGACCCCTTAACATTCGCCCATTACCTCAACGGGCTTTTCAAACATCTTGAATAATTAACCAAAGATGCCTGACAGTCGCTGGCTGCTATTGGCCTCTCCAAAAGCCCGCTCATACCATAACGGGACCTTACCCATTGTAAAACAACTCGCGACAAAATCTGCATTCATCTGGTATTGGAGGCTTCACTCCAAAAGCGCTAATATGGACCCAAAATACGATTTTTTTCAAATCTGTCATCCCTCAATTATTTTATACACATGTATAAAAAATTCAATATTCTGAAGGCAACAAAATTAATAAATTTACAAAACTTAAGATTTCGTATTAGAATGTACTTTGGAATACTTAAGCTTGAGACCACATAGACCTGACCAATCAGACTTAAAACTGCCAATCGCTGGATCCAGGGTTCGAATCTAGCTCTTGCCTGGTCACCTGGGCATATGTTGGACGGCTGTTTCAACCATCCTTTGCCTCATTGCCGTGTCCTCCCCCTGTCCTAATCAGCCTACCAAGCGCATAAATACATGACGTAAAGCTCCAATCATCCATCTGAGAAAACCCTATTTTAAAGAATCGCATTTAGTTTGATATTGGGAAATGTGGCGTCGTGATTCACAAATTTGAACATTTCTTGCGTCAGGTATACCGTTGTGTAGAAATGCCAGTAATTTTCGCAGTGGAGCTCTGCAACCAAGGACGCTAATTGTCTGGTGCTTCCCCCTTGTGATGTCATTTTCTAATTGGAATGTATCGCCAGGTGTCGTTGGGGTCAAGCACAGCTTTGATGGCTTCTCTTAAGCAGCTTTCAACGTAATAAAAACCTCTTGAAAATGATATATACAGGCATGGCTGACCCCTCTTCTGAGGGTTGCAGTTTTTAACCTCTTTTTGTTCCCTTTTCCTCATTATTTAAGAGATTTCATTATGCAAGGGCAAGTTATTGCAGTTAAGCTATCCTGTTTCTTATTTTTTGACATGTTTTAGGATGGCAGGGCAATTTGGGAGCTTTTGGGATAGGCTCCACGGAAATGAGCTGCCTTCAAAATGTGCAGTCTGAGGTTTGATCTTAGTTTCGTCTGATTTCAGTTTGGAATATACGGCAGTGACATATATATGCATAATCGACATTAATCGTCATATGTCACATGTAACTACCGTTGATGTTCTATTGAATTTACTCTATTATGAGCCTTATAGAGCAGATAGATGGATGGATGATTGGGGCTTTATCTCCTGCATTTATGCTTTTGATGGGCTAGTTAGGACAGGGGGAGGACACAGGAATGAGGAGAAGCATGATTGAAACTGCCATCCAACACAGGCCCACGACAAGAGCTGGATTTGAACCCTGGACCCAGCGATTTGCAGCCCAGCACGCTACCACTAGACCAACCCTCCCCCACCTTAACAGAAAAATGTGTGGAAAAATTGGGTACAACCGTTAATTCTTCTAGTAAAAAAAAAATTTTTTTTAACCGCGCAGAGCCTTCTATAAAATTAATCTTTCACAATTGTTAGCATCACCGTGGATCATCATCACTTGCTCCATTTTATTCTTTAACCACCCCCCCCCCCCTAATCCCTTTGGTCCTTTCCAAAAAGGCCCCTCCCATCTGTCTTCCTGTTTCAGCTGCTGATAATAGGCTACTCTGCAACCACTTTGACCCCCAATTGCCCCAACCTCACTTCTCACCCCACCTCCCCCTACCCCACTCACCCCCAAAGGAAGTGATAACATATCCAAACAAACAAGTTAGCTCAAGTTGACATGGCCTAATCTCTGCCATGTTACATTGTTGTTACTCAATCCAATTGTAACACAAAACGTCCTCTTTTTTAAAGTTTTTTCCTTCCTCTTTTTAAGAAAAAACCCCAAATTTCTTACTTTTTTCTTGTCTTTTTAACCTTGCCCTCATATCATGGAAATGGTGAGGACAAGAAAGCCCAAGAATGTTTCAGTTATGTGTCAGTTTTGCTCCAAGTCTTGACTTTTAATTATGGCTAAACTAACCAGACCAAACACACTTGTGAACCTGCTTTGCTGTTACTAAACAAAAAACAAAAAAACATGAGAGAGAGAAAAAAAATATGAGTAAAAAAGGTGGACAAATTGCCCCAAGCAAGATCTGATAGATAGATAGATAGATAGATAGATAGATAGATAGATAGATAGATAGATAGATAGATAGATAGATAGATAGATAGATAGATAGACAGATTGATGGATAAATAGATAGATAGATAGATAGATAGATAGATAGATAGATAGATAGATAGATAGATAGATAGATAGATTGATAGATTGATAGATTGATAGATAGATAGATTAATGGCCTGTTAATTTTTGGCCTGATGGGGCATGGCCCAATGACCCCCCCCTTAATAATGCTTGATAGAGATAGATAGATAGATAGATAGATAGATAGATAGATAGATAGATAGATAGATAGATAGATAGATAGATAGATAGATAGATAGATAGACAGATAGATAGATAGATAGATAGATAGATAGATAGATAGATAGATAGATAGATAGATAGATAGATAGATGGATAGATAGGTAGATATATAGATATATAGATATATAGATAGATAGATAGATAGATAGATAGATAGATAGATAGATAGATAGATAGATAGATAGACGGCTATTTGACTCATCTCTTCCTTAATGTACCCTTGGGACTTTTTGGCCTCTCTTAGTAAATGGAGTTCCATTTCATTATGTAACACTCCTAGCGGACCTTTATTCAATTATTCCATGCTAAAACTTTCAGGGCTGCTTCCTCCCTAAGACCTCATTCAAAGCTTTCTGCACAATTCTCTGGGGTCTGTTTGAAAATGCTGCTTTTCCCAATTATATTACTGCTTGGCAAGGGATGATAATGCTGTTTTTCCACAACTTGGCACAAGCTCCTATGCTTCTATCCTTCAATGCTTCAGGAGGAGCCCTGTCAAGTAACAGCCAACCTTTCAAGCATATATGTATAGACAAAAAGAGAGGAAATGTAATGATCCCTGTGATATTTTCAATCTAATGGCTTATTCATGTTCTCAGTATCCAAAGCATTTTACTCATGTTAACCACAGAAAAATATATTTTTAATGTTATTTTTCAAAAGTCATTAGGCAATCATTGAAAAATAAAAAGTGTTTTTTCATGAAACAAAGGGATGAATGGATGATTGGAGGTTTGCGCTCTGTATTTATGCACTTTGGCGGCGACTTAAGACAGGAGGAGAACATGATGAGCATGACAATGAACGAAGCGAAGGATGTTTGAAACTGATGTCCAACATTAGTCCATGTGACCCGACCAGGGCTAGAATCGGACCCGGAACTCAGTGATTGGACATGTACAGTACGTATGAAATCATGGCAACAACATTTGCTCTAAATGATGTCACAATAGGTCCTACTTTGCCCTGTGTGATATGATATAGAGCAAGCATTTAGAGCAAATGACCTCCAGGTATATGTGATGACCACAGAGTCTTTGGTCTTCTTTGACCCATGACCTTGCTTGTCAAATAGACACACGTTTACAGAATGATCATATGAGGGCAAGGACCTTTTGCTGGACCTTACTTGATTGCTACATCCCTTGCCAAAGGACTGGACTGCCAAAGGACAGCTGACCTAACAGTCACATGGTCATGGCTTCTGAGGGCATTAATATGAAGACATTATCATGGGCATTAGTAATATGGTGTGGTGTATTCTATGACATATATATTGACACATTGATTTGTTGTTCTTATGCATGTTTCTTAATCACCACGTATAATATATTTTTATGTAAATAATGAAAGAATAAATATATTCGTCATTCAGTCAGTGTCAGTCAATCGTCCTTGGAAATTTCATATATAATTCTTGGGATTTTTCAGGGCATTCTTGGACTTTTCTTTGTAATTTGAGTTGATTAATGGATTTTAGACAACTGAAGAGAGTCGCACAAATTGTCTTAGTGTGGCTAACAGTATTTCTCATGAAAAAAGAATAAGAATAAGAATGAGTTTTTGTTGTTGTTGTTTTTTGTTTTTTTTTCATGATGATATGTTACTTATCTGAAATATTACTTTGCATGTATTTTGGTAATAACTTATCTGCTTTTTAGATAGTTGACCTAATAGCTTTGTTTATCTGCAGTAACAAAAAAAAATACAAAAAACTGGAAGCATTTTCAAATTTTCACAAATGTGTAATTTCCTGTTTGTTCAAATCAACTCTGGACTGATGTCATATCAAGTGGGTGATTATGAGATCAAAAACAAATTTGCTATTTCCAGTTCTCTCACATTCTGGCAACTATATATCTCTTTAATATATATGGGCTACCCTATTATAATGAAGTCTGTATTGCATAAGTGATATAGAGGAGCCCAGATCAAAAAAGGGCCCAAAATGACAAAAAAAGGGCCAAAAAGGACAAAAAGAATTGAGACAATCAAATTAATAGACATTTAGGCAGAGATGACACATGTCCACATTTTGTGGTAAATGATATTGTTGTTGGTACAATAGCCCCAAGGCTTGGATGACACAAGGTTCACTTCTATAGACAATTTTGATCCTCTGCCACGGCCAGATGACATATAAGGTATTGTGTTATTGTGTTCCCCTAGAGGCAGAATAACGTTGCTAAGTGTATTTGAGAAGTGCTACCCTCCAGTCATGTATTCATTTGGAGCACAATTATCTCTAAATGTCCCATCTTGTTTCATTGTGTTCACACTTTCCATATATATTATTATGATCCCTTTGTCATACTTTTGTCATACATAAGTTTTATCATTTGTATACAAAGTTGATGTGTAGTCAAATAGTTTTGTCAAAGACAGATTTTAATTTAAATGTCAGTCTATTATTATTGGCAAATTTCAACAAAAAGCTGAAAAATAACCAATTGAAATGATTAAATTCAATAAATTGTCATTGCATACTGCACCCCATAAAGCGTTTTAGAAAATTTGCTAATGGTCTATTTTAAAAGTGAATCACAGAAATCGTATAAACTTCTCTTTTCTATAAGTTCCAAAATGAGAGAGGCCCGCCAGTTGACACCTCAAAATACCACACAACCGAGTTCCTCCGTGGCCTAATGGTTAAGAGTGCTTGTTTGCACAACCACTGGCTCTGAGGGCGTGGGTTCGAATCCCAACCCGGAACTCAATTTAGTCCGAGCCCATGGGACATTAAATGGAGGCGGGTTGTATCCAGTGTTCTATGCTGGGGCAACTGAAAGACCCTGGGCATCCCTGAATTAATAGGGTATGTACCAGACTCACAGTCTTCTCATCTCATCATCATACGGCGATCGCCTGCCTCGATATAGCCCACTAAGGTGCCGCAGAGGCGTAAAACACAAACAAACAAACAAACAAACAAACAAATACCACACAACCACACATCTGTATAGCCGACCACATTTGGTTTGGTGTAGATTGGTGTTTATGTATATATTTGACAAATACATGTACATTGTATGCTTAGTTAACCATTATAAGATCCAATTAAATGCAGAAATACTGGACGTAAAACCTCTCCCCACCCCAACAACCACCCAACCACATCTATACCACATTTGGTGTACAGAGAGATGTTTATTTGCACATATTTACATATGTCATGTGTCATTATACCTGGGGATAGAAACGTGTGTGTGTACAGATGATTGAGTGGTGAGGGTTAAACTATAATGAGTTATTAGGCATTCCCCCAAGGTAAACTGGTATATGGCGTGAATCTATAGTTGTACAGATTGTCCTTGGATCCAAAATTGACATATATTTGACACAAGAGTAGCCATCAACCACTAATTAGGCTCTATACATGCAGTAATTGTATCAAGCTGGTGTTCCATTGTTGAATCCAATCATTTTGGATTCCATATTTGAATAATGGAATATTTAGAAGATTTGACTAAGAAGTTAAAACTTTTTTTTTTCAATGAAATGTTGGGTTTGTTTTATCAATGTATGATTTCATAGTTGTTGTTTTTTTTGTTTTTTGTTCTTTTAATTTTTGCTTCATAATTTTAGCTTTTTTTTGCTATTTCAAAAGTGGTCCAACAGTTCAGGAAAGTAATGACTTTTTTAAGATGAGAAAAATTCAAATCATTTTGCATATTAGAAAAGCGCCAAATGCATGATAATAAGGCATTGAAGCAAGTCACACATTCCAGCCAAGACAAAGTATCCCCAATCAGACAGTCGGTATATAAAACTATATATATCACCCATAACGGCTGGTCAGTAAGTGTGGCAACACTTCAAAATTTTACAGGTTTTCTGAAAAATTATGAGCACCCATTTGTCTTTGAAACATGAGGGCCAATTTGTTAGAACATCTTGCATGTGTGGTTTTAAGTTGAGCCATATTCTATAAATCTGTGTTTTATGGTGCAGGCAATATTTCTTGAAGGACTCAAAGTTTCAAACCAGTGCTTTGGTGATGCACCTGTGCTCAGGCATATTTCTGCCCCACAGCAAAAGCATTAGTCTGTAGCTTGGCATCTTAGATAGCATCTTTTCTGGGCTGCTGAGCATGGATGATGCATGAAAATGTACACAGAAAGAGGTGTGAGTGAACCCTCCAAGATAAATGGGTTTTTTGATGGTTGATTATTAGGTAAAAGGCAACAGCCAGCCTCCATTTAATGAGATATATATCTCTGGCCTTTTCTTACATGGTTAAGTCAGAGTTATGTACCAAGCTGACAGACTGAAGATAATAGGAGATGTTTTCTAACCCATGCAGGCCATGCTGTTTGCTACAGTAAGCTACAAATTTGCCATTTATCACTCATTTTGTCTAATTTTCATGTGTATCGAATATCACTCTATTTTCACCAATGAAATTCTTCATCGTGTGGGTATCATAAGAATGCTCTGAAGATACATAAGCATAACAATATCTCGCAAACAAAACTGAGAAATTTTATAGCGATCAACTTTTATTGCTAGGTCCCGGGTTCGATTCCAGCTCGGGCCGGGTCACTTTCAAACTTTGAATCCTAGACTTATGTTGGACAGTAGTTTCAATCATCATTCGCCTCATTGTTATGTCATTTCATTGTCATGTCCCCCCTCCTGTCCTTATGAGCCTACCAGAATGCATAAGCCTCAATCATTCACATCCTTCCATCACTCATCATTAGTAGGTGTCACTTGTCTATACTTTTTTGCACTAACTGCATAAAGTGTCCTATTCATAAACTTCAAATGCACATAAATACATTTTCTGCCTCCTAGTGTATATATTATAAGTAATTCACTCATCCATCACCACTCGTCTCTGGTGTCTCCCCCTGGTGCATAATATGCAAAGCAGTGACCCGGAAGTGGATTGGTTGACCGGCAGGATGTGCTTACGTCACGATTGATTTATCAGTGGCGGAAGAAATGAAGAAAGCGGAAATGGGCGTTCCGTCGGGACTCACCAGGACGCCAACAGGATACTGACAGGACGCGGGACGATACCCGAGAGTCTCTTGTGACGTAACGAACCACTTCCTGTCGGACCTGTCCTCCGCATTCCATGAGCAGTCTTCACGAATGACTCTTGAAGACGTCGTGAAGTCTTCCTACAGACGTGACGCGAATGATTCACAGGCCGCTCACCGAGACCCCATGACTTGAAACTTATCTCGATTCGTCGAGGGATTCCACTTATGCAAATGAGGTGACATAGCAGTCGGACCACACTCACTAAATAAACTATTACGTCTCAAGTGGAGCATTCTTCCTGCTCTTGTCCACTCATTACACTGACCTTTAAAAGTCTTTGTCTCAACTGTCTGCCCACTGGACAGAAGTCTTTGCTCTTGGAGTCCTTACAAAGATATTGTGAAAACTATATAAGTCATTGAAAAATGTCACTAAAATATTTTCAGCATAAATGGAGCCTGGTCTATCTAGTTATCTAAATGTCTGTCTAGTTTGCTATCTATATTTCTTTCTGGTTTCTGTCAAGATTTCTATTTGACTTTTGTCTAGGTTTTTTCAAGATATCTGTTTGGCTTTCTGAATAAATTTCAGTCTAGATTTCAGTCTGGTACTCTGGCTTTCCATCAAGATTTATGTTTGACTTTTGTCTGGATTACTGTCTGACTTCGTCTAAATTTCTGTGCAATTTTGTCTAGATTTCGGTTCAGATTTCAGTCTAGTTTTCTGTCTAAATTTCTGTCTAGATGTCTAGTTTTTGGTCCAGATTTGTTTGGCTTTCTCTACAAATTTGTCTATTATTCTCTCTGATAGTCTATCTAGTTTTCTATCTTGTTTTCTGTATGTCTCAATTTCTGTCTAGATCTGGTTTTCTGTTTGGCTTTCTCGGATCTGCTTGTCGTCACAATACTGTCACTACTTCATCAACTATAGATTATAAAGCTGATACAAATAAATAATTGGTTCACGAAATCTTAAAATTAAAAGTTAAGGCTACACATAATTAATATTTAGCTTCTCGGACTGACCGACCCAACATATTTTCTTCCAATAAACTTACCCGCCATTATTTAATCGATTTAGTTTACATCATCAAAAATAATTTTGTTTTCCTTCTACTAACCGACCTCAGAAAATGTGTGTCGAGAAGATCCGGGAAGCTAAAAATCAATTATGTCTGTCCTAATTAAAACCAATATCTCACCTCCATTTCGTTCGCCGGTTCTGAAACCACGTCTTGACTTGGGCGTCTGTCATTTTCAGGGATTTCGCCAAAGCTGATCTCTCCGCTGACGCTAAGTACTTCTGTCTGTGAAAGCGCTTTTCCAATTCTATGATTTGAAGTCTTGTGAATGAGGTTCTCGGCTTCTTTCTTTTCGGTGGAGTTCGGTTCTGGTAAGGGTGGCCTATCCGGCGAGAAACTGAAAAAAAAAGTAAAGATATGAAATTTTTTTAAATGTCAAATAATAAAAAAGAAGTGTCCTTCTCAAAAAGCAAATTAATAATATGATACATCAAAAAAGACTATATCAATTTTCAATAACATGCTTTATATACAGGGTTTTCAGCTGTGATTGCATGACAAACATACTCAAAATGAAACAATTATATTTTGCTTTAGAACAATATCAAAGAAATTGAAGGAAGACCTAGACAATATGGCATTATAATAGAAATCTATCACTCAGGGAAATAGGGTGAAACCTAAATGCCAATTCGACAATTTTTAATTAATTCATTTTAGGTCCAATATTTCAAGCAAAATGAGCATAAATCATGATGCCTCTAAAATGTAGCTTATAAATACATCAAGTTATTATTCAAATCTATCACAATTCCCCCATTTGGCCATTGTCCAGGCAATTTACAAGCAGAATGCATACAACATGGGTAATTAGTAAACAATCACATGCTTATTGTGACATGTTTGTTTGATGTATTACCATGTACCATGTTCTAATGTATCTGCTAAAATGTACATATACATCATATATATATATTCACAGAGCATGAGGGATGATACTTGTGGCCCCAAGCTGTTTGTGATCCAATGGAAGTTCAATTTGGCAGCGTGAAATACATTGGAACCAACACCATGGGCTTGTATAGATGACAATAACCATGTACAAATACAATTGTTCATATGAATTTATGATATGCAATCATGGATGTAGGCCTTTATATGAAGAAAATGCTAATGGGCTGTTAGTTTTAGTTTGATCTGGCATGATTTCATAAATATTGTTCTGAAGTCACATGCAGTCAATATCTTCTCAGTAGCCATACTTCTGAATTGATTTTAAAATAATGTCTGTTGCATTTATAAGGAATGTAAAGTAATATTTTGTAAGCCTAGATTAAAGAAGAGGTTAACAAACCCCACATTTTAAGTTTTGTCAATAGTCCTACATGTATGTGTGACCTACTCTCTGAAATTAATAACTTGTTTTTATTTTTTATTAAAATGTCTCCTAATTTTCTTTTTTGCTCTCTTAGTCTTGAGGTGTTTATCAGATATAATATTTTAGTGATATATATCAGAATGATTTGGCCTCAGAAGATTGGGTATACTCATATTTCAGCTGAGTCCACAATTCTTTTAGAAATGCCAATTTCGTCTGCAGGGCGAAGCTATCTCTCCCATACGTTTTTGCCTATCCATCCTGAGAGCTCTTAAGATCCAAGCCCATTGGCTTCTGCTTAATAAGGGGGCGTGGCCTGGGACCTCAAGACGCTCCTTTGATGTTTTGGAAGTAAGACGTTCAACATGTGTAAAGAATAAAGGCGTTTAAGAGGAAACATCCTAAGTAACTCTATCCAAAAACCCTCACACACAACATAGACCTTTAACCCGACATTTATCAGTGGAATTGACAACATATTCATCATTCAATTTCTCTTCATAGCTTAATCACATCAGAGCATGATAATCTGAGCCATTAAAAAGACGAAGGCTTGGCTCCAGGGCATGGAGCGCACCAGTTCCTCTGAAGGAACCGTTGCTAGGGGCAGTGTTATTGTTGCTAAGGGTCAGAAGTATCATCTATATCTTTACTTTGACTTCTTCAGAAGTGAAGATCACTGGAAGACAGATTTGTCAGATTTTCTTGTCTTAATAATTCCTAACTATCTACTAATGGTCTCAAATCAAAGCCACAACATCTCAGCCAAACTCAATTAAGATCTCAACCAACACATTTTGCCCATTAACACTGACTTTGGTGTGAAGTTTCCTCAATTATTTGAAATGATGGCTTCCATCTGTTTTTAGGTGCTACTGAAACATTTCTGAATTTTGACAAGTTATTTTAAGTGGAAAAAAAGAGGTGAAAAACTGTAGATGAAAGGAAGCATTTTAGTAGCAATTTAAGACATGCATTGAAGACATATATTTATCCTATTCAGATCTAAAAGTCTTTGGAAGATCCTGAGTTTCTTAACACTGCAGTTTTGTTTATCACAAATTTATTTGTCATACCTGCCTATGTCATTTGTAGCTGTAGTTTTTTTTTAAAATGAAATTGACAAATTTTAAAGAAAATACTAAATAAAACAAAACAACTGTTTGATTTGTGTTTTTTAAGTTTACATTAAGTCTAGAACAAGTTGTCACTTAAATATTTTGTACAATATGGTCCTGTTAACATGTTCAAATTGTGTAACAAATATGTTGATGGCAAATTTTATACCAAGTCATTTTAGATCTGTCACGTCTTATTAGAAAACCCATTGATTTTAATTTGGCTACATATTGTATTTTTTACCTTACCCTAAAAAAACACAAGAGTCAAAATCAAGACAGCCTCTTAAACAGAGGTTAGAGAACAAAGGCTATCCTCTAGCATCTGTCATGAGGTCATCTGTTTTGTGTTACCATGGCAACACCCTCAGGGTAGCTGTGAAAATTCGATTACGATTCCTCAGGAGTTTTGTTAAAAACCCTTGCTTCCCTTTTAAAGTTTGACCTCCCCAGTTTAAAGGTCAAATCAGTTGTGTACCATCATCTTTTCACTTCTCAGAAAAACGTTTTAAAATGAATCTGCCTGTTTTTGTTTCAACTTGTTATGGGTAATAATGCAGTGTAACAGCTTCTCTGCTTTTTGTGTTGAAAACCTCAATAAAAGTGAGTTAAGATGTTTTGAAATATCACAATAACACTAAAATGTGAGAAGCTTGAAGAATATGTAGACAAAAATAAAAGATTTATATCTTTTAATTGAACACATTTTTCAAGCTGTCATTTCTGAGCACTGAATTTTTGAAAATGTAACACCAAAATTGAGAAAAGTTTTTCAGAATATGTAAACAAAATTTAAAGAATGATTAATGGCCAATGCACTTTATTTAACACTTTTTCAACCTGTCATTCCCAAAATTTGTTTACATATTTGAAAGAGTTTTTCTTCGCGTTGGTGTTATATTTTCATATTTTCAGATCCGAATTACCAAACTAAAACTTAAGATCGACAGCAAGAAAAAAGTCATACGACGAAAATTTCAGCAGTGAAATAACACAAAAACAGAAGTCGTGATTTCAACAAACAATTAGGCATTTAGAAGTGTGCACTCTTCAAAACAAAACCAATCTTAAAAAAATAACGTGCAAGCACTTTAACAGCTGCTTGTAGATAGACTTATACATGTGCCTATCTATGTGGCTATCTATGTGTCTATCTGAGTATCTATCTGGCTCAATCCCAGTTAAATGGGCAAATTCCATAAATTAGGAATGTTCAAAGAGTAGGCCTATTAGCTGTCATTTCTAGTAGAATCATTTTACAATTTTTAAATTTGGCAGTTATTTAGAATACTTCTATAGAAATTTAGTGATATACAAAATACATGTTATATGTGATAGCAACTGGTGTAAATTCCATGTTGAATGGCCGAAAAAGGAAAAAAGGCATGTCCAATGGCTGTGTTGTTTCATATGATATGACGCTGTGGCACTATTGTTGCTGGTATTGACTCGAGAAATGAATGAAAATGTGCCTAATAATGACCTTCACACAAAAAAATTCATAAATCATCTTGAAATCTATAAATACGTTTTTAAGTTGTTTTTTTTTAAAGTCACATATTTCTTGTAAATCACGTTACCAAGATTCAAGGCCAATTTAATCATGTTAATATTTGCCAATTCTCAACTTTAAGAACTTCATTGCCAAGTTTGAAAAGTCTAGTTTTTGGTGAAATTTACGGTTTTAAAATATATTGAAAACTCTTGTCACAGGAGGCCAAAGAAGGTCGGAAAGTGATTTTTTCGTTTTTAGATGTAAATTACGTTACCATAGCAGTCAGGGCCACTTGCTAAAAACATCGAGGTCGCTGTTTTCATAGAGCTCGATGTTTTCATAGAGGTTACCTCTATGAATTCATCTACCTTGACAATTTTACTATTTTTTGGCACCTCAAGGAAAGCAATCAAACATTAAACACTTTTTTTTTTGTTCCAGCATAAAAAGGAAGGGTTTAGCTCACTTTTCATCACATAAATAAACCACCCATAATGCATCTCTTCTGCAGATTTTACAGACTCCAGCTGGAGAACGCCACATAGAAATTTTGATTTCCCGCGATGAAAAGTTTCCAAAACATGTATTCTTTCAGTTCATACAAAAATATTTAGTGCAATCTTTATTTAATTTGTCCATGGGAGGAAATAGATAGATGGATTCATCGAGGTTTCCTCTATGAATACATAGAGGGTCAATGAAAACATCTACCTCTATGTTTTTAGCAAGTGGTCCTGACTGATAGCCTACAGAAAGACCAATAGAGATAGACAACAATTATTTTTTACTTTTGCAGGCCCTTGATGCCTGAGATCATCTGGTAAATTTCATGAATTTGTGATGATTATTTTTGCACTGAGAAGGGACAAAGTGTCCAAATTTGTGTAAATTTGTTCTAAACAGTGTAAATTACGTTACCATTTCTCATTTTAACCTGTGAAATTGCATTTGAAATGAGCAAAATAAAAGTTAATATTAGTGAAAGATATTCCAGAAACTGCTACTCTTCACAATGTATAAAACATATTGAGCAAAAATATCTGCATCCATGATGGTAACTTTTTCACTTTTTTTAGACTGGAATTTGCCTATTTAACTGAGATTGAGCCATATAAGTGTCTATCTATGTGTCTATTTATGTGTCTATTTATGTGTCTATCTATCTATCTATCTATCTATCTATCTATCTATCTATCTATCTGCATACATGTATACCCTCCCTCCCTCCTGCGCCCCCCTCCCTTTTCCTTTTCCTTCCTACTTCCTTTCCTTTTTCTTCCTTTTTTCTTTCCTTCATTCCTTCCTTCATTCCTTCCTTCCTGCCTTCCTTCATCCCTTCCTTCATTCTTTCATTGAATCTGTAGACACTGGATCTGACTGCTGCTGTTGATGCTGGTTTCACTGAAGCTGGTCATTTGAAATTCGCGCCAAAAACGAGCATTTTAGCTTCGTAAATAAAATGTTTAATGTCACAGATGTTTGCCAAAAGTTGATGGAAGCAAGATAAAATTATATTAAGACTGTATACTAAGTTTCAATGTGATAGGTGAAATAGTGCGACCTCCGTTATGGTCAGAACCTGCCCAAAAATGCCTTGTGTAATACAGGCTGCAAGCAGCTGTAATGACTATATGTGAGACAAAAAGGCTTAATTCATAAAACTATATGTGGTCAATGAAAATTTGTTTAACCCTAAATTTGTCTGTCATCCAATCATCCTACCCCTTTTGCCCCTACCCCCCCCTTTCACCCGACCAGACAAGGGTGCTTATTGGAAAAGAGCAGTTGCACACTTTACCCCCCCCCCACTTCAGTCCCTTTTGTTATCCAATTAGTACATGGGGTTATTAGGGATAATATCAAATCCCATAATGCACCAGTAATGACGTTTGTCTTTTATAGTCACATGACTCTCCCTTCCTTTTGTTGTTGTTTGTGATTAATTGACTTAACAATGGTTTTTGGATTAGATTAAACCTATCCGATTGACAAGACTCAATAATAATACCCCCCTTGTCAAAGTTAATATTTGACCTTCACTGTAATTTTCTTGTCAAGGTCACCGATTAAAGAGATCAGATACTTGACCTGAATGTCACCCCCTGTGCTCATTATATCACGATTTAATTCATAATTTCAAAAATGTCAGAATGAGTTAAATGTCAATGACAAAATGCTGAGAGATTAGGATAATTTGTTAATACTGAGTCTTTATTTAAATTTTATTCATCAGCAATTTCATTTTCGCTCAGCTTAAATTAAATCAGATGTCCCATATACGAAAGAAAGAAAGACAGACAGAAGGAAAGAAAGAAACAAAGCAAAAAGCAAGAAACAATTAAGAAAGACAGAAAGAAAGAAAGAAAGAAAGAAAGAAAGAAGAAAAAAGGAAAGAAGAAAAAAGAAGACTGAAAGAAAGGCGACAGAGAAAAGAAAGTAACCGAAATCTTGGAAAGAAGAAAGTAAAGAATGAAGGAAGGAAGAGGAATGAATTAAAGAAGGACGAAGAATCAAGAGTCGAATAAAGAATGAAGGATACCAATAAAAGAAAGAAAAAAGAAAGAAAGTGGATGGGAAAGAAATTGAAGAAAGATTAAATGGAAGAAGAAATGTGAGAGAAAGTCCAGAAATTTCAGAAAATTCAGACAAAATATGAAATTTGGCCAAACTAAAATGAAGGAATGGGAAGTGCACGAAAGGTCTAAAGATGAAACCGGCTTAAGACCAACTAAGCATGGGGAGGGGGTAGACACATAATTTGGGTTTAATTTAAAGGCTTTTTGAGGGGCTGGCTGGCATATGGCACGTTGTTACATGAGGGCTAAAAAGAGGCCCTGGTGGGTAGCTCGCCCCCTGTAGGGTTGCAACCTGGGCAAAGGGGCGAATTATTGGGGTAATTAACATGACATTGACTCTGTGGACTGAATAGATGGCATAAATGGATTACAATGCTTAAGTCATGGGCCTTTTTGCAACTGCACAGATGCTTAAGTAATTACTTGAGCAGAGGGCCATTACTTTGCATTACTAATTCATAGAAACGGTTTAATAAACTAATGAACACTTGCCAGAGTGTCAGGCAGGAGCAGGCCAGGGAGTGTAGCCAGGAAAGAAATACACTTCTCTGGGCATGGTGCCTTCAAATAAGGCTTCAAAAATAACATGGTTTTGAAGAATATAGGTCTAAAGGTGAACTGCAGACGTTGTGTATTTTTGCAATTGCCATTATCACTATGCTGTAACAACTTTTAAAACCAGGCTAGGTGTAAATTTAATTGTATGAGTTTGCATTTTGTGACAATGTGTGGCTATATATATGTGTAAGAAGATGGGGATACTTCTTTTGTTCTTCCAAAATATCATCATATACACACTGTTTCTCATAAGTGAATTACTAATATCACCTGTTTCACATATTTCTCCTTTTAGGCATATTTAAAGTTGATACAGTTGGAGACTAATGATAAAACAAATTGTCAAATATAAATGATTCAAATACCTATTATACTTTGGGTGATTGACTGCCATACCAACTAATTTAAAAGGAACTCCATTAAGGCCTATCTAAATTAACAATAACATTCTTGACAATTAAAAGAATTTAACAAGCAAACAATTTCGATCTCAATCATCTCATTAAGGTGTAAAACAAATTTCGTGTGGCAAACATTCCTTAAGACAACCTGTTAAATAAGGTGGAGACTTGTTCAAAGGGTGTATTTTCTTTTGCGACACCTTTGTTCACACCTGGCCATTGTTAGACATTGTTAATGACGTCATCAATGACCTGAGGTCATTAGTTTACGTCATGCTTTGATCATTCTGACCTTACATAGCTGAGGACCACTTGTCAGCGACCATCTGTAAATATTATGGTCACTTAATACAACACATCGCCTGCTCATTAACAACTAAATGTTTGACCAAACATTTTTGTCAACTCAATTTTTGCACTTGATTGGGTGAATTTTTGAGGATATTAAAATTTAATCGAGTGCATCATAGAACACAGTAATAAGCAGGCTTAAAGAGATATGTACAGATAGATAGATAGATAGATAGATAGATAGATAGATAGATAGATAGATAGATAGATAGATAGATAGATAGATAGATAGATATTTTTTTGGAGGCTATAACAAACTTTTCAGCAGAATGGTTATGCTTGAAATCTACCAATTCCAAAGTGCAAGTAGGCCTATACGTTTAGTTGCCAATGCCAACCAAAAGGAGTTGAAACAACCTATCTGTCTACATTTTAGAATTTTGTAAGCCATTGGTCGATTTTTCACTGGTTACATTTTTACAAACCTGATAAAAACTCTTTCACCACAGAGAAGCTGAGAGAGCTATAGAAAAGCTCTGAAATGAGCTCTTTCCCCAAACGTCATCATTACCATGATTGAAAGGTAGGTTACTGCTTTTTCTTGTCTAAAATTTGTCTTGAAACGGTTGTCAGACATGTCTTTATGGGAAGGGCAGAGCACTTTAAACTTGTTATTTTTCTGCTGACAACCACTGATTAAAGACAGAGTTTTGTCTCAGAGAAAACTGTGATAAATGTTTCAGTTTCGAACTACACCAATTTGTCAGTTTTAGCGCCAAGTAGCTAATTGGTTTGGAACAAAGATATTTTACAAATATTGAAAGGATGAGTTTAAAACAACCAGGTAGCTGCTAAAGGCATTGTTTAGAAAATAAAAGGAGTCTAACACTTCTTCAAAGTTGTAATAAATAAATAAGTCCAGGTTATTGACTTCATTGAACTGGTCCTGACCTTGGGCATTCACTTTTATAAAATTATTAATAGTATTTGGAATAGGCCTACTATTTTTATAAATGTGTTGACTTATACAGAAAATTAAATTGATCTCGAAAGATCGTTATCCCATCACATATTTTTATGGATTACGAAAGTATCTGCATCTTATATTTCATTGCAATATCAAAGCAATGCCCATTGCCCTCAGGCGATCATGCAGGCCCTAGTGGACCTCATGTTTCACATTCTACAGAAGTGTCATTTTTTAAAAGACACTTAAAATTGTATCTCAAATGATTCTATAATCTATGAAGAATACATTTAAAAGATACAATCATTTTCCAACAATTCTATTTTTTTTTTTAATCAAGAGTTTTTGTCTCAAATTTACCCATTTACCTTGCATCCCAACTGCAATAAAATGTACTGAACAGCAAAAGAAAGTTATCAAAAACATAGTGTTCAGTGGGATTTTGATAGCTTTCTTGAATTATTTTTGCTATTCAGTATACATACTTAAAAAACAATGGATTTCTGTGTGATTGTATAAAAAATATTTTTAGAGGTAAAAGTGTAAAATACCTGTAATGGTCTCACCTGTGAGGCGATCCTTCCTGTCCTGCATCCATGGAAACATGAGGGGGCTGAATCCGGGACTGTGGGGGTTGGGCACGTTGTGGGGGTGGGGGGAGAAGGGCACGGGGCGATGGATTGGCACCCTAATCAACCCCGGGGACTCCCCGGCCTCTGGACTGCCCGCGCGCCCCAGAACAACGGGGTAAGGAGCCCCAAAAATCCGGGCTGAGTAAGCCATGGAGTGCTGTAATAAGTCTCTGGGGTGAGCTGAATGGGGGGTGCTGTCATGGTGGGGTTTATCTGAAGCCCCCATATCGTCACTTAGTATTCTACTTATGCCAAAACTCAACTTCCCTGAGTTGGTAGGGCTGTGTTCTTGGTGACCGGGGGAGCTTGAAGGGCCCGGGGTGGAGCGAGATGATCCCGGGCTGGCATCCACGGCCACTGGCGGACTGACTGAGCCACAACCCCGGTCTGCAGGGCTCGGGGTGGACCTTGTTTCAATGTCAACACTCTCCATGCTGTTTTCATCTATGTCCATGGTACTCATTTTGTATACCTCTCACAAGTTCCAATTAACTATCCTCACAACAGAAGTTCTGCTGTATCATATACAGTACACAGGTCTATACACAAGTTTGTGTAAAAAATAAATTGTCTCAGTAAATAGCAAATTATCTGAACTACAAAGTGAATTTATAGTTCATAAATTTAAGTCTAATGTGCCAAAATTTCATTAACTGTCCAGACATCATCTACAAGATGACGTAATGTCCGACATGATGATCCAGTTGAGGTAAACTTGTATGATGTCACAGAATAATATCAATTAGGTGCTCCAAGAAAAAGTATGTAGGTTGGTTAGATAATCATGTCACTATAATCCACAGTGAAAGTCACTAAATGACGAAAACGTTCCCAAAAAGTCATCAGATGATGTGTTAAATGTTCCGACAATCTTCTAAAGACTGATAAGTGTTTCCAAAATATTGAACAACTTATATGAATAGTCCAAAACACATGCTGAGCCACAGATACACAGATACTCGTGCACTGAGGAGCAGTACTCAGGATCAAATGTAGCAAGTGGCTCAAGCGCCCATTAATAGCTATAGCGCCCCCCCCCCATTTGTAGCTGGGCTCTGATTGGTCCAGAGCACTTTGTTTACATGTCCATCATCGTCCCAATGGTTTCAGCGGCAGAGTGTTGTTTAGTTTGGCCGCATCACTTGGATCACTTCAGATCTTTTAAAGTGATCATTGAATTGATTTGAGATGGGATACGATCTTCAAATCGATTTGATAATTTGATTAGCTGATTAGGTCAATTAATGGACCGAGGGTTGGATGTAGAGAAGTTAGAGAAAAATAAAATTATCTACAGATTTAAAAAAAAAGATAGTTACAAGTTTGAGTAATTTGGTCATGTGCATGCCTTTTTTTGGGGGGGGGGGGGCTCTATTTCCTGCATTTTTGCACTGAGTCAATAACACTGTCCAGAACAAATTAAGGAGCACTGCATTCCTCGGTCTGTACGTTTACAGAAAAATTTATAGAAACCATAAAGTGATAAGGAGGAGGAAACAGTATAGATATGGACCTTATTCAAATTGCCAATCTGCCTTTTAAAGATATGCATTATGAAATATTACAGTAAACTTAGCGATGGGGCTTCTAGATCTGATGGAACATCTTGTGGACTGCTGGGTCCTGGGTTTGATTCTAGCTCCGACCGAGTCATGTTTGACAGTAGTTTCAAACTTTCAGTAATTCTTCGCGTCATTGACTCCATGGTGCAAAACTACAGGACGTCAAGACTCAATCATGAATCACCCATCCATTGTCCTACTAAATTTTTTAAGACATTAGTTTATGATATACAACTTCAAATTTACTAGAATTTATGAAAAGCTCCTAATCAAAATGAACTCCAATTTCCATCAACTTCTTAAACACCCAACTCCTCAGAAGAAGTTTTAACAGTTCCCTTCATGTCACAATTTACTCACAAATCGTCACAGAACATCAGACAGCCTCGTCACAAGGTTGCACAAAATTCAGAAAGGTTATTTTATGTTTTTTGTTTTTAGAAGAGTTTATCTTTCCAAAAAGCTTTAAAATGCACCAGATAAGTTATGGATGTGTCTGTAACATGTAGATCAACACGACATGAAACTGTTATAAGCTAAACTCCTCTAAAAGGCTTAAAGATCACTTTATAAGATCACTTTTAAATGGAAATGTCCCAAATGGGGTGACAAAAAGATTTCTCCCATTTACAGTATATGTGGCAGTGATGACAAATGGTTTATACAGTTAGAAATATATGGAGCCACTTAAAGAGAGTGTCTGTGTTTTGATTTCTTTCTTTCTTTTTTTTTTGCAATATTGCTAGGTCTGTAATAGTCTGTAACAGTTGCTTGCCTTCTTGTTCATTTCTGCCTCACTTCTCTGCTTCCTTTCTTCGCCCTTTCCTTCCATGCTTCTGCTTTTTCCTTCTTTCCTTCCTTGTTTTCCTTCTTTCCCTCTTTTTAAGCTTTCGTTCCTTCATTCTTTCCTGCATGCTTCTTCCCTTGCTTCTCAGTTTACTTTTTTCCTCGCTTTCTTACTCGCTTCCTTGATTGCTTACTTGCTGGCTTACTTGCTTGCTTACTTCCTTCCTTCTTCCCATCATTTCCTCCTTTCTTCCTTTTTCCTTTTTCACCTTCTCTTTGCTTCTTTCCTTGCTTGCTTGCTTCCTTACTTCCGCGTCCTCACACTCTTCCTTTCTTCGTCCTCCCTTTCTTCCTCTCCCAGACCCCCACTTTCGTCCTCATTCTTTCCTTCTTTCCTTCTTTCCTTCTTTAATTCATTCCTACATTCGTTCATTCCTTCCTTCCTTTGCTTCATGCTGAAAAAATATTGGAATAACCCAAGGAGCCATTGTAAGCCCACTAAAATTCACCAATATCTACTTTGTGCATTAAAGTCAATGTTAAGGTAATTTTCTGTGTGTATATCTGATATATTTGTTGCGTGCCATATGAATGTTGGTGACGCTGGGTAGCTGACCTTTTTCGTGACCTTGGGTTGGAACGGTGACCTTGAGAGGGCTCTTATCTGCCCTCTTCACAGTCCATAGGCCCTCTGACGCTAATTGGTGGCAACGAGCTTCTAGATTTTTGGGGTTTTACAAGAAGAGGGGGTTAAAAAGGGCAATTGGGATACCCCGAGGTCTTAGAAATACACCCAAGAAAGTCTTGGGTCAAAAAAGCCCTTGCTCAAAACTAAAGTGATCCTCAAAATGACCTTTCCATGCTTCAGTGAACTTAAGCAACCCGGAACAATCTCAAAAAGAGGCTTTATTACCTCAAAAGATCTTTGTTCTTTTCTTGTGTTTTAGAGTGTTTTTGTGTCATTTACAATGTCTTAAATTGTAATATTATATTTTTGTTGCCCCCTTTGTTGTTGTTCCTTTCTCTTAGAAGTCCTAAACGTTCATTTCCAATTCTGGAAACCATTAATAGGTTTTTCCAAAAGGAAATATTCTTAACAGAATACACCAACATGCTTGTATGGCTTCGTGATATCTTCCTTCCTTCCTTGCTTCCTTTCTTCCTTTCTTCCTTCCTTCCTTCCTTCCTTCCTTCATTCCTTCCTTCCTTCCTTTCTTCCTTCCTTCCTTCCTTCCTTCCTTCCTTCCTTCCTTCCTTCCTTCCTTGCTTCCTTCCTTTTCCCTTTCTCTCTTCTTCCCTTCCTTCCTCCTTTCCTTTCCTCCTTCCTTCCTTCCTTCAGTGGTAGCACTCTGGAGCTCTCTGGGCAGTTAATTTCTTGGACCTGTCAGGATGCTTCATTCTGTATCTGGAATGCACCTTGCGTCTTGACCGTTGTCCCTGCCTGTCTAATTTTAAGCCAAGCTACTACACCAATGCAGGACGTAAATCCCTATTATCCATTCACCTTTCTCCAATCATCCCTTCCTATTATTCCTTCCTCCAGGTCAATTTGCAGTGCTGCCTGTAAGTAAGTGAAACAGGTGATGTTTTTGCCACTGGGTCAATGCGTGTGAGTCGTGACAGCATGGATTTTGATCCGATGAGATGAAAATGTATACCATTACAAGATTTTAAAGGTAGAGATATTTCTGAGACACTAGATGATGATCCATGCTCCTATACCTCGGTAACCTTAGTTGAGATGTTCAGAACTGACCCAATGGCCAAACATAGGCCCATTTCATAAATATTCAGGCAGCACTGTAAGTTTAAAGATAGGCAAAACAAACTATCTCTCATATAATTATTTTGAAAAATACTTTATCAAAATTTTCATAATTTCCAAACCATCTCAGCATTGGCTTAACTTATGTACAGGGAACACCAAAGTTGTTTCCCACACTTGATCTTTTTCATGTAACATTGATGTTCAATATGCAGATTTTTGTCTTTCAAACTTATCACTAATGATTCCCATTTGCATGAACATTCTTTGGTCTTTAAAATCACAGGCTCACAGCACCTTCTTATACGTGTAAAACAATTGAAAGATCTAAACGCATCTAAATAATTGATTATGCCATTTGCAAGAGTGTTGTCTTAGAATTGATCCTCATTAACATAATGTTGACAATGTCATTAGCATAACGTTATAAGATAGGTCATTTGCATATCCTATGGTCATTGCATGTTTCAATGCCTACAGCATTTCATACCTTCAGGAGATGCATGTGAAATATGAATGACTCATAGATTTTATATTGATTTTGAGTCAGTACTTTATTCTACCGAGGAGATCTGTAGGCCTATAATGATAATTATGTTGTCATATGGCATTTCATGTATCGGCCCTATAGTATCATGTCCTCAAAGCCATGTATCAGCTCTGCGAGTCACGTATCAGCACGACTAAAGGGAGCACGACCCCAAGGGCCAAGGTGGCACTGCAAGCACAATTCAAGGGTTTTTGAATGAGTATCAGCCCTTGTATCATGCCTTGTATCATGCTTGTATCATGTCTTGTATCATGCCTTCAAGACCATGTACCAGCCCTCAGGGTTGCGTTGTCACGCCAGTAGGCGACCATCAGGGCGATATATACAATAGAACGGGGTAAAGTTTGCAATCCGGGGTAAAGTTGCCATTCGTGTCAGTCAGGAAAAGTTGGCATTTCTGCCATTAAGTGGCTCAAAATAGCTTGCCAACATCACCCCGGATTGCCAACTTTACCCCGTTCTGTTGTGAGTCTCTGGGAAGATACACAGCACTAAGGGCAGATACATGACTCTCAGGCAGATATACAGCACTCAGAGCTGATACGTGGCTATTCGGGCATACATGATATGAGGGCTCATTTGTGAAATCACAAGGGATAACTTATTTTTATGCCAATATGGGACTGATAAACCGCGTTCCAACCTCATATTTCACAATTTCGGCATGTAATATAATAATCAGCCGAATAATCATGAACAAGTACAAATTTATCTGAAAAGAACAAAATGGATTTATACCTCAGTGCAAATAGCTTGCATATTTTGCACCCACAAAAAAGCCTCTACCACAGATTATCAAAATAGAGTTAAATGGAGTAGAAGTTGTTTATGACTTTGATATTTCGAATTATGTTTTTTTTTTTAAGCGAGAGAGAAAAAAAGTTCTGGCCACTTTGAAATGTGCAAATGGTGATATATGAATCTGTTTGCAACTTATTGGGAGTCAAAAATTTTAATTTTGTATCGTTCCATTCCCACGTCACTATTATAACAGAGTTGTTATGTAAAATATATTTGATGACAACTTGTGATGATTTTTATTAAAGCCATTAATTGCCACTACAAAGAGATGGCGCCTATTAACATGTTACTGACACATGGAACTGTATTATCGCCCAGGGAGCTGTATTATCGCTCACTAACATCTGAGGCTTTTGAGGTATTAATATGCAGTCAAATTGATTCAATTTTCTCATAAAAACTCTACAGGGCCATTTGTACATGCTGCAATTGTTATTCATGCTCAGTAGCACCTTTATGATGGTTATGGCTGTATATGTAATGTGGCAATGATCAAAAGAAAAATATGATCCATTTTTGATCCCATTTTGATCTTAATTTGATCGCCATGTGTGATCTCCTGAGCAACAAAAAGACTTTTACGATCCCCTGGCATCAAAGACTCCCAACAGAGAATAACAATAGGCTGCTTATAGGCATCCTATGAAGTTAATGTGGATGTATTTACTGTTGATGACACCTACCCAGTTATTAGCACCAGTTAAATCATTTCTGGGTGTCACTGTTAACTGCTGCAAGGCCTCTTGGCCTGAATAGTCACATGTAACGAGGTTCATGGTTAATAGCTTAAGCCCTTTGTGCTTAATTGGTGAATGCTAATTAAGGAGTATGCAATCTCAAAAGTTGAAAACACTCTGGAAAGCATGATAATGTGAACTTTTTTTCTCAGACTTGTTTTTGTAGAAGTAAAGCTTTCCCCGCAATATTTGAATTGTTGGAACTTGATGTCTGTTGACCATATCCAAGCATTCTGTGGCATTGAGGAACCCCATGCAAGTCGAGGGTAAGTCGAGGGTGACTTCCCCCTGGATTACCCTCTACTCGTGACCTAGTCCTGTTATCAGGGAGGATCCTCCCTGCTATCTATCTATCTATCTATCTATCTATCTATCTATCTATCTATCTATCTATCTATCTATCTATCTATCTATCTATCTATCTATAGCATCTATCTATCTACAATCTATCTATCTATCTATCTATCTATCTATCTATCTATCTATCTATCTATCTATCTACTAGTATCTAGTATATATCTATCTACAATCTATCTATCTTTCTATCTAGATCGTTCTATCGTTCTATCGTTCTATCGTTCTATCGTTCTATCTATCTATCTATCTATCTATCTATCTATCTATCTATCTATCTATCTATCTATCTATCTATCTTTCTTTCTCCAATTATAAATTATCTATCCCAGGAAAAAGTATATCAGAAATTTACCAGATTCTCCAATGTTCATCGTAGTAAATTTAAAAGTACTATTTGATTGGAGTCTTAATTAAAAGGGTAGCATAATCAGATTTAGCTGCAGTCACAGTAGCCCTGGGCGAAAAGTTGATTAGTGAAATGATGAACAGGCAGGCAGATGTCCGGGCTGGTAATTGACAGTGCTTGTGTGCTTTGAGATTTTCATTCGATTTGCAAAATATCCACTGCAGACTGCAGGGTCACTGCTTGCTGAATAAGCCTACAGTGCCACACTATGAATACAACTATCAGAATACATGGATCCAATAATTGATAAGAGAAATTTTATTGAAAATTTACTTGATACTAACTTACTTTTATTTTGTTTCCTCAAATGTGTTTTCAGAAGTAGTAGACAGTAGGGTGATGCAAAAGAGTGAAGTTTTGAAATGTTAATGGGGCACCCCCTGAAGTTGTTCCAATATATGAAAAAAAAATTCAGTAAAAATTTGAGCTTAATCGCACAAAATTTAGAGGGTGCTACCACATCACCAAAATTAACATTAGTATTCAATACAAAAATATCCAATTATTTGGCATGTAGCAGGTTCAACTATACCCGGTGCACCAAACCAATGCGGCATGGTCATAATTTTTGGTCTGATTGTCAGAACAGCGGATCGATGCAAATTTTTTTTTTTGTGACTTCTCCATGCTGCTACCACCAGACTAACGAAGATAAAATAGTCAAAATATACCGAATTCGCGGTATTTAATAACTGTACGAGTTTCAATGTCACAGAAATGAAAGTTACTTCATTAGATGGAGCATGAAAAGAGCTTTAATTTGAATACCAACACTGCTATATTCTGACCATCTGACCCCGTTGAATTAGCTTATTTGTCATTAACAATTATTTGCGAAAATTCCCAATATTCAAAGCACTGTCGTAATACTGTTGAATATAGCAACATAGTAATGTTGGTATTCAAATGAAAGCTCTTTTCCTGCTTAATAAGATGGTGTAACTTATATTTGTGTACCTTTATTGCTGGTTATGTTATTCAATACCGCGTCTAACCTGAATGCTGTAAAAATCGGGCAAAATTTGTTGCTTTAGGAGTGCCCTGTAGCCTGAAATGACCGGATATTGGCAAGATATGAATGGATTCGTGATGAGAATAGTGGAAATCTTAAATAAGAAAAAAATTTCCATCACTCTAGTGGTTGGACAACTTCCTTCACCCAGCACCCATAAAACTGGGATTTCGCCCATTGCAATACAATGTTATATTTCAAATTGAGGTAGCACCCTCTAAAATTTGTCCGATTTGGCTCAAATTTTTACTGAATTTTTTTTCATATATTGGAACATATTTGGGGGGTGCCCCATTGAAATTTCAAAAGTTTATTTTTTTGTGTGCAATCTGCATCACCCTAGTAGACTGTCAATTATTTTGTAAAGAAAACTGGTGTGTCAAAAGTCATCAGCCTTAATTTTCCTCAATTTTGTGTCTCTCTCAATTGTGTTTCTTTGTTACGTAATAGATTATTGACATAACTTATATATGGTTCCCTATGTTGCCTTTGCAACACTAGCATGATACCCGTTAAATGTGGGTGGGGGGGGGCAAAATATGAAATCTAAATTTTCAACATAAAACCCAGCCTAAAACCTTGTAGTGGGTGAGAAAAGGTTGCATGCAAGTTTTTGTGGATGGGCAACTTATACTTTGGCTGGGAAAGACGGAGGGGTCCATGAATTAATAGTAGGATTGCCCAATAGTTGCACATTTCTGGTCATGAAAAAATTCACCGTGGTATATACATTCTATAGATTCCATGATCTTTACTTGCTATAAATAAATGAATTAAATGATGCCACCACAATCTGATTAATCTGATTATAAAGATCTCAGAAGATCAGATCTAAGAAACTCCTTATATCTGGGGCAGGAACTTCAAAAGATGGGATGGGATTTACCCTAAAGTCTAAGTCAGCTACCCCACCCCCAGGAAAGTTAACACATCATTTACAATGATGCTAAATTATACAAAGCTGCTACCATTTAGTGCATGGGGAGCAGGGAGGCAAGCACGGTGGATGCTCCGGGCAACTAACTGCTGGCCTCAATATGCCCCCGGGGCAATCTCACTTGATTCTGCTGGAGTGCCCCCCCCCCCTGCTAAAATAAATCTATTATGTTCCATAACTAAATGAATGAACTTATATTGTTTTTTGTAATCAATAGTGCATGATGTCATATAAAGGTGTTCATAAGAATAGTTAATGCTAAGCTCAAAATTATCGTAAAACTAAGATATGTAATTAATGTTGTCAATCAATCAATCAATTGATCAACAAAACAATCACTAATTCAACAACCAGTGGCTAATTGATGTGTAACAGTCAATAATCTATTCCAAAATTTCTCATTGACAGCTGTTGATGGATATGAAGTCACTTGTTGTGCATATATTCATTCTAATTTCAGTACTTTATTCATCATTAATCCATTTCTAGATACAACCCTAAATACTGAATTAAACCACATCAATTATGAAAAAGAGACTTTTTGACTTAACATACTTCCAAAATAGTGACACCCATAATTAGTGTGACATCAGCTAATTGTACAACTTCAGACTGACCACAAAAACTCATGAGTCTTTTTTATGATCAAGAATTAAAGTTATGAGCAACAGTTTGCTTTGAGAATGTGCATCTGAACCATTATTGAACTCCTTGATTTGACAAAAGCTTTTGATGTGGTTCAAAATTCACCTCTCGGCCAACACTGAGCTCTGGATGCAGTTGTGGTGACATCATCATGTTTTGTGGTGAGCAGTGACCTCTGACGTCACCTTTGACTTGGATGGGATGTCATCAAATTATTGTGTATGTACATATTATGATCGTTGATATACATTTGCTGTAATATCATAACAATGTCATATGCCTCATTATTGTCAATGTGAAGAATTACTGGGTGACAGATTACACCCAATTATAAGCTGACATAGAAATTGTGTTAAAGGCACCAGCCAATTATTGGTAGATTTGTATGTACCACATTCTTTCTTTTTAAGTAATGAAGTCAATTTTGTAAGTCTGGAATATTGAAATGTAAAAGCCATGAATAATTCTGTCTTCAGCTCTCAAAGAGACATAGGCGTATGGGAGGGGGGGGGGCAGGGGGGGCAGTGGCCCCCCCCCCAAAGTTTGGAAACAGAAAGATTCGGGCAAAAGGCTAAAAAATTTGGGCAGATGATTAAAAAATATATAATTAAAATTAATGATTTCAAGGCAATTTCATTTGAAATGGCATTAAATCTGGCTCTTGAAATTCAGGCAAATGTCGCTTGCCCCCCCCCAAAAATCGCGCGTCCCGTACGCCTATGCAAAGAGAGATTAGCCAGTGTAGCTGGATGATTGCCATGTCACAATTTACTGATATCACTAAATGAACTGCTTCAAGACTTAAAATGCTCTTTCACTCAAACATGACTATCAGGCAGCTCTTGAGCTCTCAATAATGTAGCCTAAGTAGACCCCGAAGTCAGTCAGGGTTGAAACTCTGACTTGCTTGGCAAGAACTTCAACTGACTAGTCAGCTAAGTTGATAAACTCTGACTTCACTTGACTTCAACAAACTTCAGCTGACTAAATATAATTTCACGGGCCCTTTTGTTAAAAATTCTTCAACAGCACTTCTTAACTTCGGAAATTTCGAAATATTGCAAACGGAATATTGTGTAGCATAAAAATTTGTCAATTTTTAGGGAATTTTTATGTTGCATAGACTTTACAAAATTCCTATAGTATTGTGAAATGAATCTTGTGCTCTTTATGCTGTTTAAAATGGTACCAACGCCATTTTTGAGGGGTGAGAATTGGCTAAGTTATGCAACAATGACTTGACTTTAGTTGACTCAAGTCTGATTTGACTAGATTGAACACTAACTTGCTGCTTGGAAACCTAACTATGACTTGACTAGTCGACTTTATGTAGTCGACTTCGGGGTCTAAGCCTAAGGTTTATCTAAAAAATACAAAGCAATATAGATAATACAGTATAGCCTACTCATACATATACTTGTTGCTCATTGATTCTTTATTTGCTGTATCTATTTCAAAACAAACTTTGAGCATTCTAGATTTGAGGTATTTATTTATTTATTTATTTATTCAATATATTTACACAGGGTGTATACACTCAGTAAAACTGTTTTTCAGGTAGACCCTGTTAAAAACGTAAATGTACATAAAGACGAAATATTTACAAATATACAAGAATTAAAAACAGTAGGACATGTAAATTAAACAGTTAAAATGTGGGTCTTCAAAGATCTCTTAAAAGCATTAAAATCATTAATATCCTTAATCTGATCTGGTAAGGAGTTCCAGGAAACAGCACCAACATAAGCAAACATCTTTTTGAACATATCACAGTTAGGCTTAGGGACATAAACATTCATAGGATGGCTTCTCGTGTTTATGCCAGTTACATCAAACTGCATTGTAATAATATCACTCATATAATTAGGACACATACCATAAATACATTTGAACATTAATAATAAGGTAAAATATTGGCATCTCTGCTTAACATTCATCCATTTTAAATTTCTCACAATATCAATTCCTCTATTATTAATAAAATCAAAGTTCTGAGTGATTATCCTAGCCGCTAAATTTTGGAGCCTTTGTATTTTATAAATATTCTGATCCGTAGTTTGGCCCCAAACACTTATGGCGTAATCGATACATGGTTGTATTGTACTATTATATATTTTGGCTAACAATTCTGGTGACACTATACCCACTAGTCTACGTAGTTGTTTAATCTTGAGAGAAACATTACTGCATAGTTTGTTAACATACATGTTCCAATTCATATTGCTATCTATTTTCATACCCAAGTAATTGGCACATGACACATTATTAAGCTGTTGACCATTTAAATTTATACACAGTGAATCGGAAATAAATTTTCTTTGAGATGCTACCAACATGACTTCACATTTATCTGCATTTAAAGTAAGGTTATTATCTTTATACCAATTAGACAATTCATTTATACATTCTTGAAGAGAGACATTTATTTCAGCACATGTATTACCTTGAAAATAAACCACAGTGTCATCTGCATAAAGATTACATGTACCATTAGCAACATATTGGGTGACATCATTGATAAAAATTGTGAACAAGATAGGACCCAAAACCGAGCCCTGGGGCACACCAATGTCAATATTTTCAATGTCAGATAAATTATTCCCATGTTTTACAACCTGTGATCGATCATTCAGATAGCTAGAAAACCACTTAAGTTCAGATGATTGAATTCCATAATATGATAACTTCACTTTCAACAGTTCATGGTCAATGGAGTCGAAGCACTTGCGTATGTCTAGGAAACACACACCGGTCATAAGTCCATCACATATTCCCTCTATCCAGGTGTCCGTGACACGATGGAGTGCTGTTTGTGTATTGTGACGTGGTCTGTATGCTGACTGGTCGACACTAATTAAGTCATTGTTGATAAGATACAATAATAACTGTTTCTGCACCAATTTCTCTAGCACCTTTGCTATGTGGGTTATGACGGAGATGGGCCTGTAGTTTCCAGGACTGTCCTTCTCTCCCTTGCCTTTATAAATGGGAGTGACACGAGAGAATTTATATGTAGACACCTTGGCCCATGTCAAATTAAATATTATTCACTGAATTTATCAATATATTGGTATGTATACATTTATAGAACTGTTTAATTATATATCAAACCATGGACATGCAGTGTTCGTGAGCCTCCATAGCTCAGTGGTTAGAGCACTGGTCTTGTAAAACCAGGGGTCGTGAGTTCGATCCTCACTGGGGGCTGGGGTGAACTAAACCCTACAATTTTCAAAATTTGAGTTTCTGCATAATGATATGTGAGATGAATGAAAAGAGAAGGTAAATTAGGACAACATTGCTCTTGAACTTTTTCTACAGATCCAACTTCTTTATTTGAAGTAAATGATACGTATAGGCAGTAGTGGAAATTTATATTTTTGTAATGTGCCAGGGAGGAAGATAACGAATTTTGTTCAAAGAATTATTTGTAATGATGCTAAAGTATAGTCAGTTGATTCATTTTGGTAGAATGGTAGTGTCATTTCACATTGCAGTTTTAAATAATCTTTTCATAATTCAAAATTTTAAAAAAGTTCAAGTTTAGCGTCTCGTGGACTCTTCTGACATCATAAATAAGATGTTGAAAAGGTTTAGGGCATTATTTACCCTAGCCCCCAGTGAGGATCGAACTCACGACCCCTGGTTTACAAGACCAGTGCTCTAACCACTGAGCTATGGAGGCAGATGGACAACACCTGACTTCAAAAAGATTTATAAAATGTTTACTATACCATGAGTATATCAATGTATATTGATTATTTGATATTCAAAAGGTCATGTTTCTTAAAATAGACTTATCAGTGATTCAAGGATCCATACCCTATAGGCCTATTGGGGGAAATCAATTCCATGGCATTGATACTAAATGTGTCCTGGCATGGGCTTGTGTGCAGCAATTTTCTAAGTAACCACCCCCCCCCCTTCTGACAAAATGTAGCCTACTGTGTACCTTTCAGACAGCTCATTAATACTTGTTTCTTTCTTTCTCTTTTTGCTTAATTTTTATATATTCTTTATTTATCTGAGTATCTCAGATTTCTCCGACCAAACAGAAGCAATCTGATGAGCAATGTGTCAAATTGCTGTTCTGGAGCTTCTAAAATAATAGCTGTTGATAGGAATGTGACAGTTTTGCCATGGTTGCCAGTTTGACTAACTGGGCATGCACAATATGATGAAGGCATCATGATATTTTGACAAGATAACCTTCCACCCACACCCTACTGGAGGAACCCCAGCATATTTTACAGGGGGGTTCCCCTTCAGACCAGGAAATCCTCTCCACGGTCTGATGAACACATGACAACTGCTTTCAAAGCTATTCAAGATGCTTCTAATCATGACTGAGCCAAATTAGCTAACCCCCCCCCCCTCCTTTCCGCTTTTTCCAAGCCAAAACAGGGTGCTAGAAAAATCTGGAAATTATAAAATGACAAATCTATCCTAAAATAAAAACACCCCTGTCACTCCTGTCTTGAAAGAAAACTTTTAACATCATTTTTCAGACCTCTTTGCCCCCATGTTGCTGCTTGGGTAAGCAGCGTTTTTGAACTCCATTCCTGTGGTTGTGCTCGGGTTAAATAAATGACACCACCCATAGGGAAGACGTGCAAAAACATGTACATGATAGATTTACAATTTGGATTATCTAATTGTTACGTCATGTGTGCACCTGGTGTCTGTTTGTGTCAAATTGTGAGGAGAAGAAAGTCAAACTTAATTATATTTTCACTTAATCTTCAGCAAAATCAGTTTTTCAGCTTTTGTTGTCTCCACTCATTCTTAAAATCGGCCCCCCCCCTCCACTTTTCCAAAAATCATGACCATTCACAACAAAACAATTTATCAATCAATCAACATCAACGTGCCAATTAGCCGAGTAATCAACCAATTAACAAATCAAGCAATCTATCTATCTGCCTATCTATCAACCTACCTATCTACCTATCGATCTATCTGTCTAGCTGTCTAGCTATGTATCTATGTATCTATCTATATACGTGTTTGTTTGTTTGTGTTTTACGCCTCTGCAGCACCTTAGTTGGCTATGTCAAGGCAGGTGATCGCCGTATGATGATGAGATGAGAAGTCTGTGAGGGGATGCCCAGGGTGTTTCAGTTGCCCCAGCATAGAATACTGGATACAACCAGCCTCCATTTAATGTCCCATGGGCTCGGACTAAAGTGAGTTCCCAGGGTGAGATTTGAACCCTGCCCTCAAAGCCAGTTGACAAGCGCACTTACCGATTAGGCTGTCTATCTACATAGATCTATTGATGATCAATATATGTCTGTGCCTGTTTGACACTGCTCTATATCTGTCTACCTTTAGAGGTGTAAGACAACAAAGTGTCAATCACTCAATTTGATTACTTGATTGATATATACAATGTAATAAGACATGGATCCCTTTCCACCACAAAATACTGGTATAGGTTATTCACCTAGGGAGAGGCAATATGTGATTTATCCAGCGAGGGCGTTAGCCCGAGCTGTGATAAACACATATTACCGATCCCGCGGTGAATAACCGGCTTATACCATAAGACAAAACTGAAACTTGTCATTTGTTGCTTTGGGTTTTTCACAGCTTCACTTATTATTCTCCCATGGGAGGATAACTGGACAACAAAGAATATGGGTTTTATTGCAGTGAAATACTGGCTCATGATTGGCTGACAGAGGTGTCGAATGGTATAAGGCACAATATATCTTGTTGGATGGCTTCTTGGTCAACAATTTATGGGGTGACCAATTGACAGAAGAGGCAGAAACAACAAACATGACAATAGGTCTATTAAATTTTGATTGTGAGGAAGGATTTAGATACACTTGGACAGGTAAATGGTCCCTCTCAATCAGCCACTGTGACATTTAAATGCAGCACATCCGTATCAGTCCAACAATTACACTTGTGTTTATGAGACAGGAGGCTTCTTGTCTGACAATTGACATTCATGGCTATTTAATGTCTTGTTCATCAGGTTAACAGATATTGCTAATCATTTAATAAACTTCCAGCAACATTTTGAAAACTTCATCGACGGACGATATGACATGGCGCAGACCAATTCAGGCGTCATCAATTAAAATATCCTGTTGGAACCGATAAAGTGGAACCTCCTTTTTTTTTAAAATTCTAATCTTTAGTATTTTTGTAAAAAATGTTTGGCAAAAGCCAATGTTAAAAGGGCTCAAAGCAGTGTTAGTCGCTTGTGATATTTCTCTTTCGGTTCGGTTTTTGTTTGTTGCTTAGAACCGAGGTTTCGGTTGTGGTTTGGGTTATAGACGAATCTGCTGTGGCACTCGTTTGCGAAGAGTGAGCATTTTGCTGATTATTTTGTCGTTTTCTTAATAAAATTCTATCAAATACGATAACGGAAAGATGCCGTTGTTAGATTGAACTTCGGTTTGAGTTTTGGTTGCAGTAGTACAACAGAAACCAAACCGAAATTTCAGGAACCAAGACTACACAAGCTGAAAGTTTGAATTACTGAAGCCAACATCATACCGTGTTTTAGGGGTAAACAATTGGACATAAATGCGTATCTTGTATGTATAGTTTGTATACCCAACACGAAATAGCTTTCAATAGAAAAACAGCTATATAAATATGAATGCATATGATAGCCAGAGATAAACATCTATAATAAATACCAGTTTGTGGTAAATACAACATATTCCTATATTTGAGCTGTCAGCAACTTCAGTGCCCCTGATGGTGAGGTCACTCATAATGGCTGCAAAGACGTTTTGTTGGTCAGGTGGTGTCTCATAAATGTAAACAAACAGAATGAAGCGTCATCACTGGCAAGTGTTGGAGTGACACTGGCAGGAGCAGACGAGATTGGAAATTCGCCTCATCAAAGCTCTGCAGAACACTGTAAAACTTTCCATGTAATATTTTAAAAAATAAGCGAATACTATATACATTTATATGCAAATTTGATTTAACCGGTTAGACAGAAGTGTATCTAGAAACTGCAGGTGTTGGGTAGGACAATACGCGACAAATATGCAGACATTCACAATTTTTCTACCTTCCGATGTCAACCTTGGGCCAGGGGGGGAGGAGTCTGGGCTATAATACATCTTGTGTTTGGACCATGAACAAGAAAGGTGGCAAACTTTGGAGCGCATAATTCCACCAAAATACACAAAATATTAATGCTCCTTGTGGCAAATTTAAGAAGCAGTTGAATGATTGACTTAGATACAGGCCTAATTTCTGAGTGCCTCCATAGTCCATAATATGGACCATATAAGTATGTACAACTGCATCTGCCAGTAATTCTGTATCTTCTGCTCAGCTCTTTTATAAAAATTGGATCATCCCTTCCTTGTGGCAGCCCAGTTGTAAAATCTTATACTGACTTTCAGCACTGAGATGGCGGCTTTTTACTGAACCTGAGAGTGACATGCAACTGCATGCATAATTGCATATTGGGTAGTTTAAGTCCCAGGTGGGGCTAATATAGCAAAATTAGAGAATGTTTCTACAGATTGGGTATGCTCACCTCACTGTGCTGCACTGACAGTCCACTGACAACACATTTGACTTGGGAGTTTTGAGTGGAGCAGACAAACTTTGATGGGCTGTCTTCGCGCCATAAATATTTATCAGAAAGGAGGAGGGTTTTAAAAGGGCAAGGGTCCCATCAAACACTCTGACATAAATGAAGATAATTGGAGCTCAAAACTGAGTGGCTGAGTCAAGCAGAGCTGAGGAGAGCTCAAGCTCATTTGAAACAGCCCTCCAAGTTTGTCATAATATTTGCTCTGGCTGTCACCAGGGGTCAGTGCTTGGGGCGCCCCCTCTTTTTGAAATTGAGCAACAGGCTCCATGGTGAGTTAAGCAAGTGAAAGAAGTGCCACTTGACAAATTAAAGACACCAAAAGTTCCTTTTACACATAAAAAAAAACTTAGAAAAGAGAGAGAAAAACTAGTCTCTGTTAGCTCGGCTTAGCTGGGGTTGTTAAGAATTCGTGGGAACCGAAACGTGAGCTTGTAATAATGAAGAACCGAGTGCTTAAGCCGCTGTGACAATTGCAACTGACATGAGCCGTGTTTCTAACAAGTGCCCCTTGCTAACTGCTACTTTTCATATTGTCTGCAACTCTCTGGCTATCTTCTGGCAATTATTAGAGCTAATTGAAAGTGGCAGACAAATTGCAGACAATTGGTGCTGAGATAAGCTGCTTAAAACACTCCACTTGCTCCAATAAAACTTATTGTTCCTGATATGAAGCATAGCAGAGTGTTTGCTGCAGTTTGCATAATCGTACAAAATGGCTGCTAGAGATTGAATTCATGTTTATGCCTCTAGTCTGTTTACTGTCACAAAGTGTGGAAAACGACTCAATGGTTTGCAACACCTTTTTTCAGCCATGGACAATTTCAGCATTTCTGTGTCTGTATCACCACAATTAGACAGAAAGAGAGCTAGAGAAAGACAAACACTTAGACAGCTAGACAACTAGACAACTATAGATAGATAGATAGATAGATAGATAGATAGATAGACAGATGGATAGATAGATAGATAGATAGATAGAATAGATAGATAGTAATAGATTATACCATAGGCGTATCGGAGGGGGGGTGGGGGGGCGATCGCATACATGTACGAATTCGTTGACATGAAAAAAACGAGCATAGGTACTTGTGTACATGTAAAAACTAACACTCGTGAACAGTGGCGTAGCTAGTGGGGGGGCAGGGGGGGCAAGTTGCCCCCCCAGACAACTTTTTTGGGAAAAATGGGGAAATGGGGAAAAATAGGGAAATGAGGGAAAAGGGGGAAAATGCAGGGAAAATGGGAAAGAAAAGGGAAAGTAAAGGAAAGGGAAAAGGAACTGGATATGTTAACTGTATTTGATGAATGAATTCCCTGTATTTCCTGATTATTCCATGCTTCATCAAATGTTTTCCCTGACCTTATTCGAGCTAAGCGTTGTTTTATCGGAATCCAAAAAACCTTTTTGAATTCAGCTCAAAACAGAGAGCATTTTTTCCATCTTTACAAAAGTGTTTTCCGTGAATTTCAGGCCAAATCTAAAATTCTGCGATATTTCCCTGCAGGTAATTTTCACCATTTTCCATATTTTCCATTGCTGGTGGATTCCCCGAGTAGCGAAAGAAAGAAGAACAAATGAGAGGGGAAAGGAAATCCTGTTTAAATTCATGTTGATAATATTTTAATTTCGATAGACACTAATCAACAAAGGAGAGTTAATCACAGAAAAAAAAAATTATGATCTATTTTGCTTTAGCAATAATTCATTACGGTTATCCAAGGAATCTGCATGGTCCTAAGTAATTTTTGGCAATTTTCAGTAAATGTTTCAGCCAAAAACAGACTTATGCAAATTTTGTTTGACAACCAAAATTAAGGCCAAAATTGTTCTGTGGTCTGGCTGTGATATTTAGCATTTTGCCATAAAATTATTGAATCAAACTTCAGGTAACAAAGTCAGTGATATATATATGCGAAATTGGCCAAAGTCACACCGCAGATTTAGGTCATTTGTGGGCCAAATTAAAGGTTTTTGGGCACTTGTTATTAATAGGAGTCCACTTTTAGAAGTTCACTTTTTTGCGCACATGCATTAGCATAAGGGCCTTCCTATGGAACCACAGTACAAAAATGGCCTAAATATGAAGTAGGCCAATTTTGCTTTAGGCCGGCAATGTGTTATTTGGTTTGTCGCACTCCCATGTCGATGATTACTTTTTGGGGAAATTGGGGGTCATTTGCCCCCCCAGAGAAAAACCCTAGCTACGCCACTGCTCGTGAATGTGCTTTATTATTCATTCGTGTATCTGCCAATACTAACATTCGTGGAAGTGCTATATAATTAGGGTTTAGCGTTAAAATTAGGTTTAGAGTTAGTTTTAGCCAAGTTTAAGTTTGCAATGTTCATTACACATACACGAATTCGTGAATAACAATATTTCACACTTAACCAATGCTAAATTCGTATATATGTTCGTTTTTGCAGGTTTACAAATTCGTGTAAATGCCAAATAGTGAAAAATATATACCTCAGAATTTTGGCAGATGATTAAATAAACACTACTGAAAATTAGTGATTTCCAGGCAATTTCATTGGAAACGGTATTAAATCTAGATCTTGAAATTCGGGCAAATGTCGCTCGCCCCCCCCCCCCCCAAAAATCGCGTGCGCCGTACGCCTATGGATAAGACAGATTGATAGAGAGAAATACTGTAGACATACAGAAAGATACTGGATCACTGGATGGTCTTCATCATGAGAGAATGATATTAAGAAAAGGTCAGAATAGAGATGATTTAACAAATAAAATAGTATTAAAAGTAGAGATGACCTTTTGTGACAGCAAAATCTGTAATCCCAAAACTTGAAAGCCTTCAAACTACATTCAGCTTCCAAAACAAAGAAAAGACACAAGTAATGAAAAGACCTTTGCGGATCCAGGGCCTTGTTGCGCTGATGCTTTATGAGCAGCCTGTCCACCAGGGGCACTGACCATCAAAGTCTCTTAGATCACATGGGCGGCCGGGGAGGGTTCGATGTTCGTTGATGGATGGAGCAGTGGGGTCGGCATTTGTGAGAGACTATCGTCAATTGTCGTGTAGTGTCGACCTTTTGCCGTTTCCTATTATCGTTCCGTCGCAGTTAGCGGTCGTTGCCTATTATCACTCGTTGCGAGTAAACACCTCTCCCGCTCAAAGTGCCATGTGCTGCCACCGGGTGGCGAGCGGAGCATCGGATGTCGAAGGGGTACCTCTCCCAGCTACAATTATCCGGCGAATAACGAGGGAAATCTCTCCTTCGATGACTTATAGTTTAGACCCAGGGTCTTTTTCTTACCCCCTTTCTCAACTTCCGCTGAACGAGCGGTGCCAATGGCAACATTACAACAAAAAAGCCAAAGGGGGCAAGCAATGTAAAGGATATGGTTGTCATTCTGTGAAAATACTGAAACAAGGGCAAACAGTGCACACCATTAAATTCTCCATATTTGTGCCCCCAGGGAGGGCAGATATTCACCTACTGTCTGTGAAGCGATGCAGCCACTTCTCTTTCTTAGTTATGTCTGTGATGAAGTCGGTCTGTCTATAGAACTGACCAGGGACCGAGGAGTCTGAGATCGCACTACGGCTGGCATGGTCTCGGGTTCAATTCAAAGTGGGAGTTACTGGATCACTCCTTGCGTTTTGTCGATGGCATCCAACATTAAGTTTTTGAAAAACTATTCATTCACCACTCATACTACAGGATGAAATCAATGGAAAGTAAAGACACTATCTTATTACCAAACTTCAAAGTATGAACATTAGTCTTCATCCAATTGGCCTAAAGGTCCTGCTTATAGTTTCACTGTAGCTGCTTTGGAGGGGGAGGCGGCTGGCCAAAAGAGGGTGTCGCAAGGTGCCCTCTTTGGGGTAAAACTCCCAAAGGTCAGCTATCTTTCTCAAGGTCATGTTTTTAGCCTTTCTTAATGACTCCATGACCGGAACTGCAAGGACCTTTGAACGGACGCCTGAAAGGTCCGCGCAAAAAGCCCTCAGACCGGTGGACCTTGGGAGCTGTTGGGTTAGGTCATTACATCATTCAAACCACCCCATCTTCACCCGGGGTAACGACTCCCTACAGGCCAGCCTCCATTTCAGATAGAGCACAATTTGGTTGCCATGGTGACCTATGCGCGATAATGGCCCCCATCACCCATAATGCAACACCATTCTTTCACAAGGACCATTGTTCCTGGGAGCATTCGCTTTGATTGTTCCGAGTTCCAGGATGGTCTTATATCCTGACATCCATCTCAGAATGATGGTCCGTGGCCCTCTTAGGAGCAAATAACAAGTTTGTCTTTTCTCCTGGATCTGCACACAAAAATGATGAAAAATGGAGTGATGGGTTTGTAACACCTTGTGTGGTTAATCCCGAAAACATCTGAATGATGACAGTGATTAGCCATACTTAACATTACTGCTACAATGCCAAAATCATAATTTAAAGAAACAGGCGGTTATAATAATTGCTCTGAGTTCATGGGGCTTATGCATTCATTTTTGTATGTCTTACAGTCTGTCTGTCCGTCTGCCCGTCATCCTCTCTGTTCACTGATAGCCCAGAGCAAAAACTGCAGCCCCGTTTATGTTGACATTTGGTAAGATTTTTCCTTTTATTATAAGGGAGAGATGGTCCAATATTCATGAAAATCTGACATGCAGATACATGCTTATTTGCAGATACAGCTTACATATTTTTGAAGCTACTTCTGTCGAACCATACAGCAGCCTCTCCTTTGTGGCCAAATCTGGGTCACCAATTCAAAGAAGTGCTTCCTCAGTGTGACTCAAGGGGTGCTCTTGTAGCTTGGCGGGCTTTTCATAATTAATTATTAAATGAAGAAAAGATGGCACTTATCAATTAATTGGAAGCAGCCATTTAGCAGTTCCAAGAAAAAAATGTCATGCACCTGCTTGCATAATATTGAGTAAAGGAGTATATATGATTTCTCCAAGGCATAAGTATCAAATTATAAAATACAAAATGCTGGTGGCCTCAACGGTGCTGCTTTTTTCACGAATGCCATGAAGTTAAAAATATTTTATTATTATTACGAAAAGATCAGTGAAAGTGCGGACATTTTCTTTTAATTTTGTTTTTTGTTTTAATTCACCACCACTTATTTCGCACAACATTGAAATCAAGCCGGCATTGAAATGCAGTTTTGAAATATGAACTCAACTGGACTGTGAACAAGAATCAACGTAGAAAGGAATTTCGCAATTTAAAGTGTGAAGTATTATCTTAAATGAAATTTATGTGAATTTACTAAATCATTGTTAAATAAGGAATTTTAATTCCTGTGAAATTCCTTGGTATCTTAACACTCATTGTGTTGAAATTTATTTGCAATTGATCAAATTTAGCTAATAGTTTGCACTCGATGGCCTGTTGCATGAGAGATGCTGAACATTGAACCCACAACGTACACTCGTTCCCAAAATATTGTGAAGTGGCGTTGTGTAGTTTTTGTAAATTTGATATAATATATGATATAATATCAGCAATGCAAGGTGGCAAAAGCCTTTTCACTTGCACCTGAGCACAATAAGAGATGACTGAACTGAAGAATATAATTTACAATCTGCAGTGGCCTCTCCCCCAAGACCACTGAGATGGAAATTACATTTTTTAGAAAATATGGAGCAACACGGGCCGGTGAATGCCGAAACGACAACTGCCCGCTATACTGCCCTGTCTGGATCCGCCAATGATCTTTGTAGTGATGGTCTCAACAGCCGGTGCCTGAAGAAGGAAACTAGGTCAAATTGACCTAGCTTCTTATCAATGATTCAGTTTCGTATTTTAAAAATGAGCTTTGTGAACTGTGTCTCTTTATTTAAATACATGTATTTCCTAATGATACTATCTGTAAACAATTGTAATAGGCATAAAAAGCTAAATTATATATATCACAAACAACGGATAAAATTCCTCTATGTGAAATTGTCGACTGAGACCAAGTGCATTTCACATTTTAATTCCAGGGGTATACATAATACTATTAGTATATTTCACCTCTGATTCAATAAATCTTTGTGTGTTCAATGATTTGTAATTTCTTTTAAAAGGCAATTTGTGAGTCCTTGGGAAACAAACAACCCGAGCTTACAATTTTGATTGGTAATAATTTCAAGATTATATATAACTGAAAATGTTGCCTCATTGCTTTCAAATTTATTTATTGGACTTTAAACAAAACATTTTGGCCAAGGGGGTAGCTGTCTGGAGATTCCAAAAGTTACTGAAGCGGAAGGATAGTGTAATGGGCAATGCATGATGGGTATATCACTAAATATATGAGTTGATGGAAAAAAAATCAACAGTTATTGTTGTTGTTAGGAATGACATATGATTAAAGCAATGATAGATACATTATGTAATGACATAAAGTGCCTTTTCAAAGAGACAGGAAATTGCAAATGGCCAGATCAAAAAGATTTCATAAACACAAACAGGCCAGTGTGGATGAGTCAATTTGTCAAGCAGCAATCATCCTGTCCAAAAAACCATCAATCATGGATTTGCGTCTCTGACAAAAACTCGTGTTATTTAACAGCAAAAACAACATGCAGTTCAAAGGGCAGTCTGCAGGGTATTCTGCAGTTAAATGCAACAATTAGCTGTCAACCACCTCTATACTCTCCTCTTTTTATGGGCATTTGTGTGTATTTCAAATTCTCACACATAAAAAGCCTTTAATATCCATGCAGTTCATCATCATTGACTCTATTCGCGTTACACAATTTCGATGCATGCTGCGCGCCATCCATATGATGGGGGCGTCCCTCATAATGCACAAACATATCTATAATGGTAAAAATCATAGTAAAATGCACAAGAAATAAGAAGGGAATACTGTTTAAAGTGATTGCACAGTCCCGCCGTCTACTCAAGCACCTCCAGTGGCGCCTTGAGGAAGCATTTCTTTAATAGGTGACCTAGATCCAGCAATGCGACGGATATTGCAGGTTCGTACCTGTATATGCAACTGCCAATAATTCTGTATCTGCTGGGCAGATCTTTATGAAATTTGAACCAGCTCTTCCTTATGATTCGAGCAACAATTTATGTAAGTTTCAGAAGAAACAACTTAGTTGTTTCTGTTATAGACTGTCAACAAAACGGCTCCAGGAAAATGACAACTTGATGTAGTTGACGTACAGACTGACAGACAATTGATCAGGCCGAGTGAACAATACCACCTTTCCAATAAAAAAGAAGGGGGGTGGGAGAAATATGACTTGTATGACAGTTGATACAGACAAGTGATTAATCTCTGAGTGATGCACTCAGTTAACCCCTATCCAATACTAGCAGTAGGCACCTTTGATCCACTACATAAATACGTAATATGCTGTTGGCCATTAATCTTATGAATTAACTTGTCATGTACAATCATATGTCACCTAAATGGGTATGGCTATTTGCCTAAATGCACACATTTAAGTTAATCTATGACTATATAATACTGTGGGCCACAGTAATTGTTAATTATGCACAGATGATAATTCAATTAGTAAGTTTGAAAATGATCAAATTTTGCTAATTCCAATAAATGTGGCACTGGTGTACTAATTATTGTCTGTCATTCCATTTAGAACGTTCAATAGTGATGTCATCAATGACGCTTCATATTAATGACATCATAGCACGTCATAATGGGTCAACTTAGCCCAACTTGACAGAGACTGGGAGTGCTTGCATGTTGAAGACCATCAGTATCAATTGCTGGGCGTTTATTCCAATTGTCTACTCCAATTGTTGTTATGATGACAATGTATATGACAGATGTAGACATGAATGCATTTGCAGCTATTTGTGGGCCTGAGATGAGGGCATGGAGGAATAGAAGGGGTTTCGTGACAAAGCTCCACCCTTGGGAGGGCATTAAGCCGTCCATTGGCCTGGTATTAGGGCAATAATTAGCTTCTATTAGCACCTACAATAACACCCTACTCATGACTTGCAATGTTTTTCATTCGCTCTCTGAAGAGCCCGCTTGCCCGGCCGAACAGTAATGATTTTAGCTGTGAATTGCCTCACCCATAAGTAGAAAAAGCCTTTCGTGATCTGCAATCATTTGGCAGCGGATAAGGACCTCCTCAGGAGTACTTTGTCACCCAACAAAATAGGAAGGTTAGGACAAAAGGCAGTTTTGTTTGTCTCTGTAAAGAGTTGTCAGATGTCATGAATATGCCTCACTCCCGACTGCAGTTAATCCCCAAGAGAGCTGCAGCACCTCCAATGGTTTTCCATAAGGTGTACAAAAACTTCTTCCTTTAAGGACATCACATAATCGTCACCTCCATCTTGTGCCCATTGCCCATCTTTCTAATTTCTACCTTCAAGTCAATTTATAAATAGTAAAGAAATATGCAGCTGGGTGACCAACCGGTTGGAGGCTCAGCCTGCTCCGCTGAAGGTCTTCGGCACTCTTTGCCTGCATGGGTTCGAAGTTCAAATCCTGCCTGCAGAACCAAACTTTTCAGTGGACCTTTATGAACGAAGTCCCAGCTGGAAGTCGCTCAGATGAGACATTAAAAGTGTACCTATGTGACCACTTGTATCATTGTAAAAGATCCCTCACAAGGGGACGATGGGGTTAATTTGTAACATGTTGAAGACTCCCTCTCTGAGAGCCAAGAACTGGGCTAAGAGGGCTACACTCAGTCTGTCAAACATACTATTTCTTTTGGTGGCGCTTTACGTTTTTTTGTTTTCTTTAGTACTGATTATAGTTTGTTAGTACATGCCATAAATTTTAGTGTTTTCTACGTTGTGCGATCATTTTGAAAAATTTTAATTTTTGGCACTGTCGAATAATCATCAAAATTACTGCTAAGATCAGATTGTTTGCAACAACACTAACGCCAATGTTTCAATTGTTTATAACACAAACAGGACAGTTTTTGCAATAAAAGCTGGGAAGCATGCTTTAATTAATAACTTAAGGCAACTTAAGAGTTGGCTTCTAAATAGGGTGGCAAATTTAAGGAGTGGATCAGAAGGGGATGCTATAACAGTTGGGGGGGGGGGTGGTGCCTTGGGGCGATTTTTGGGACACAGACAAACTAGGCAGGTGCCTCCCCTGATGAGCTGCCTGTCTATCTGTCTAGCTGTCTATCTGTCTAGTTCCTCTTCAGCCATTCTTCTTACAATGCTTCCTGCGATTTCCGATGCTGACAAAATTTGATAGTCTAAGAGGTGGCAACTTAATGTATGGAGATCATAAATAATGAGCAGCTATGATGGATAGGCGAGCAGCTGAAGATGAGTGAATGTACATGCAAGCTGAGAACTGCAGTGCTAGAAATGAGCCACTGCATGTATTTCACACTTCTACTTAATGACAATATGACCGAATTGTATAAATTTGTTTTTAAAGTTTCCATTGTTTTTGCGGAATCTTTTTGTGGAATCTGGTTTCTGTTTTGTTTATTTTAATATTAATTTTAAGTTTTCTATCTTTCTTTCTCTTCTTCTTTCTGGTTTCTACCCCGTATATCCACCTCTAGATTATTTTCTCTCTTCTTTTTTAATCCTTCCTATTTCTTCTTCTTTCTGTCAATTTCTCTCTTCCTTGTATTTCCCTTTCTTCGAAGCTTCATTTTCACTGTCTTCGTTCTTTCTTGTCTCTTCCTTTCTTTTGCGGATACATCTTTCTTTTTCGTTCTCGTTCGAGGTTCTTTCTTACTTTTCCTTTTATACATTTCTTTTTCTTCTTCCTACTTGTCTTTTTCAACTATCTTCCTTCTTTCCTTTCTCTCTCCTTTCTTTCTCTCTCCTTTTCCCTAATTTCCCCCTTCCTGCCCCCTGCTCCCACCCTGCACATCCAAAACAATCCCTGACTCCCCTTTGTTGATTTTAGGCTTGTTTCTGCTAATTTCCTTCGAATCTCGACCGATTAATTGAATATGGGGGACACAGGGCTGTTTAATTTTGCATGAGTTCCTTGGGCAGTTTTGCCAGGAGCCGATTTGACTAATGCAATCTCTTTCCTGAACTAATGGCCACAATCCACCATGTCTAGCATTGCAATGATCTGTTGGAGTGATCTTTCCCCTCTTAACATCATTTAGACTAATGGACTTCTGGTCAAATCGGCTCATCTGGAGAACATGAAGCATGCTCAGTCAATTCGGCCAATCAAAGTCTGCCACTTGATCCTAATTGTTGGGTATACCCCAAATTATATTGATACTCTGAATTGAGGAGATGTGTCACACACTCTTAAAATTTCTTTATATTTGTTATTCAATTTCAAACATGCAGTAAGATTTTATAATTTCCGTAAGATCACAATTTATTTCTTAGCTTTAAATATTAGGAAATTAACTCTGTTAGATGTTTTGCAAAAAAGTATTATATATTATTTTTTCTCCATTTTCTGTGACAGTGTGACTATCTTCATCCCAGTGTGAGTGTGGTAAGCAAAATATGTCACTATAGTGTGAGTGTGATAAACAAAATATGTGACTATCTTCATCCTAGTGTGAGTGTGGTAAGCAAAATATGTGACTATAGTGTGAGTGTGATAAACAAAATATGTGACTATCTTCATCCTAGTGTGAGTGTGGTAAGCAAAATATGTGACTATTTTCATCCCAGTGGTAAACAAAATATGTGACTGTCTTCATCCTATAGTGTGAGTGTGATAAACAAAATATGTGACTATCTTCATCCCAGTGTGAGTGTGATAAACAAAATATGTGACTATCTTCATCCTAGTGTGAGTGTTGTAAGCAAAATATGTGACTATCTTCATCCCAGTGTTAAACAAAATATGTGACTGTCTTCATCCTAGTGTGAGTGTGATAAACAAAATATGTGACTATCTTCATCCCAGAGTGAGTGTGATAAACAAAATATGTGACTATCTTCATCCTAGTGTGAGTGTGGTAAGCAAAATATGCGACTATCTTCATCCCAGTGTTAAACAAAATATGTGACTATCTTCATCCTAGTGTGAGTGTGGTAAGCAAAATATGTGACTATCTTCATCCCAGTGTTAAACAAAATATGTGACTATCTTCATCCTAGTGTGAGTGTGATAACAAAATATGTGACTATCTTCATCCCGGAGTGAGTGTGATAAACAAAATATGTGACTATCTTCATCCTAGTGTGAGTGTTGTAAGCAAAATATGCGACTATCTTCATCCCAGTGTGATTGTGGTAAACAAAATATGTGACTATCTTCATCCCACAGTGAGTGTGATAACAAAATATGTGACTATCTTCATCCTAGTGTGAGTGTGGTAAGCAAAATATGTGACTGTGTTCATCCTAGTGTGAGTATGGTAAACAAAATATGTGACTACCTTCATCCTAGTGAGTGTGATAAACAAAATATGTGACAATTTTCATCCCAGTGTGAGTGTGATAAACAAAATATGTGACTATCTTCATCCCAGTGTGAGTGTGATAAACAAAATATATTTTGAATGACAAACATAAACAGGAAACAAATCCATGGTTTTTAGTTTTTAATTAAGAATGTGGGTTTATAACTTCAAAAACAAAAACAAAAAAAGCAGATGTAAAGGCCTTCATGTATTTGTCAAAAATGAATATTTATTTAACATGTTTCTAATATCAATATGTAATGAGTATGACAAACAAGAGTTGCTTACAACTGTGTTCCTCTCATGACAATCCTCCCTTTGTCTCGCTGCCTTCTAATTACTGAGCTGTTCAATAATTTACTAATTCCATTTAGGAACCTTTTATGCTTATGAGAAGTGTGACAATTGTCATTACTGCTTGGACTGACAATTTGCTGCAATTAATGTTATTATTTGGGCTCTTGGCATTTGAGTCAATATATCAACCCCCAGATTTACATAGTTTGTCATAGACGTGGCTTAATTGGATATGATATGCCTCTGGGTATTACAACAGCCCAGCAATTAATGTGGCATTGTTTGCTCGTTCTTGGATTGTGATCCATTTGATGCAATAAGGATGTGGAATTGTTGATGTGACAAACTGTAAAGCAACTAGGATTTCATTTTGTACCTTACCATCCCAAGTGTGGATTTCATTTATCAACATTGGGGGAATATAATGCTTATTATACTGTCTAGCAGCAGAAGTCTAAGCATATGCATTTATATGAGAGCTCAATTAACCAAATGAAAGAACTCCTAAATTTTTCTCAAAAATCGTTAAAATTCAAATTTACCTGACAAAAAGCACGTCAAAAAAATATTAAGATTGTCTTCATGAATTGTATTAAGTATCTTGACTTTTAAAATTCTTTTGATGATAAATTTATATTTTTGGAAAAAAAGGTGATTTTGGCAAAAGGTGATATCAAGAAAGGTGATTTTTGAAAAAAGTGAAATTGACTGGCCCCCCTTTCATCAATCCATGTCCAAATCATCTCATTTCATCTCACCTGCGGTGCCAAAAAAACAAACTTTTGAGTTTCTCTGGGCATCCCTCCAGCATCATACAATCTTACATTTTAATTGATGAATATTTTGAAATCGATGTTTAGAAAAATAACTTATCTAAAACAGTAGCACACCAACACCAAAACCAACATCAACGATGCCGAATAGGCCTACACATAGGCCTATACAACACCATCTTGCATGCAGTATCATCAACCCAACACGATGAGCAGATGGGAAAGTTAATGGCCCTCTGGTAATTAGTAGCCAGCTTGGGCCTGGAGGGGGGGGGGGGTTAAATGTTCTTTACAAGAGTTATGAAAAATCCACACTTATCAGATATTAATGGCAATGAATGATTGCTCATTCATTTGAGAATCATTTGATGATGGTGGGGTTTATTGGGAAGAGGGTAAAACGGATAGTTAATGAAGAGCAGGGTGTTTATAAACACCCCTCTCCTCCTTTGAAGGGGTTTAATGAGCAAAACAAATAAACCAAGTCGAACTCAAATAAACCCCTCTCATGATATGAACTGCATACCCTTAATTGATAATTATTAACTTCCACCAATTAATGACAAGTCAAGTCCCATCCATAACACGGCTGTCTCTTAAACCCGTAATTTCTACAACTCTAAACATTTTATTAGACATTTAATTTCAGGAACACAAATTTCGAATGAGTATTTGCCAACTACTTGGTGTTTAATTCATAAATGTACCCTCATCATTTTGACAAATTTGATTTATTGGTTGCTCATTAAAAACTCCTCAGAACACTGAGATCTGAGACTATAAAAAAGATAATAATATAATTAATATATACTTTTTTGTCCTAATATATTCTCACAGTTATTACAATTTCTTTATAATAAAGTATAGGCCTACATAGAATATACCACGCTGTCATAAAGGCCTTGCATTTTCCATATTTCACCCCAACTATACATGTTGTTCTATTTCGGGTTTGTTATGATTGTGTTGTAGCCAAAACAAGCCCTTGTGGGTTTCATTCAGCATTCTTTTATTGGTGAATATTATAATTATTTCAAATGAATCTCAGCTATGATATGTAAGATAATGAATCAATCAAATAACAACCTAACCTTCCAAGAGATTTACTAATGGCAGCGTTTGTTGACAGGCTAAATTGATAGTCAAGAAAGGCAAAGCGGGAAAAGAGAGATTGAAAAAAAGATCATAAATATTCAGAATAGATCTATAGGTTAACATTCCATATTTGTTTTTCAATGACTTAACTTGTTTTATGTAGTTTTTCGGCACTGAAAAGAAAAAAGGTTGTAGAATATGATGTAACTTTTTTGCCATCGAATCATCAATTCATAATGTATAGGTCTATTACATGTGTGAAATACAGTTACATTTCTGGTCCATTAGTAGGCCTACAATATGCGCATCCATAGAATGGGTATAGATCAAAAGTGAATTTCAGTGACTGTAGCAGGCAAGCTGATAGGCTATTGAGCCAACTTGAGCGTGCAATATGGCTTACTATTGCCCTATTAGTCTCAGTTGCTTGGGCAATACGCAGATTCCCATGAAGCTATTGGTTGAGATACATCTTCATATGTTGAACATGTCAATATATTCTTCAGTGAAAGATATGCTTGTCTAGCTATACATGCATTGGTGCGAAGCTAATTGACCACCCATGTCAAAATATATTAGGGTGGAACTCCCCCTGTCAGAATGATCAAGAGATATACATGGATGGATAGAGAGCAAGTGCAGCCCTCTTAGTCAAGTTCTTGGCACATACTAGCCTGGGTCCTGGGATAACAGTTACATCTCAGTCATTTTATGGACAAGATGGTATGAAAAATGGCCGATACGATTTTTCATAAGTTTCTATTAGTATTTTTAGAAAAGTTCATCAGGACCAATTCAAATGCCAAGTCCAAATTTGAGAATAAGCAGTGGCGGATCCAGACACGATAGTCTAGGGGAGGCCGGACGTGTTTCGGCATTCGCGGGCCCGTGTTATAGCTATCTTGGTGGTGTAGGGGGGCCAGGCCCCCCTGTATTCGCCACTGATAAGTGCCTTTCGAATAGCTCGATCAGCTTAAGTTACGAGTAGATTTACATTACACTTTCAAGGGGTTTGTACATATTTATATCATGTATATATATAATTCTATTTAGCTAGCCGTCCAGGTATAAATACAGGACGTAAATTCCATCCATTCATCCCTGTCATGATGGGAATTTCTAGTGAATTATAAAAGATTAGCAGACAATTTTAAAGGAGTACCACTTCTTAATACCCTGCCATTTGCAAAAGCCCATAACCAGTCTTTCTTGTTTATAACAACCTCCCAAAACGAACTTGTCACATATCCAAAATGTAGCTGGAAAAGTTTCATTTAATGGCGACAAATTCATGTCATTTGCAATTTTGGATTAAAGAGGAAATTAAGTGTTTTTCACATTGATGCTGATCACAATAGAATCCATAAATCAAAAAAATGACACGAAACCAATTATTAGCATTTATATCATTGTTTGTGGTAAAGTGTCATTTTTGCTTTGATAACGGATCCCCCCTGTTAGGACAACATCAAAGAGAAAACACGTCCTAAGGTCACGTCACAAACGTCACCAGTAATTGCGGGGTTGTGGCTCATAATGACATCACAATGGCATTAAAGTCCCTTGTTAATCAAGCTGATGGTTGATCGTTTTCATACATCGATGTAATTGGCACTTGATCGACAAAATGTCACTATCACGATATTCAGAATTGTGTTTTAAAATTTGAAGTTTTTGATGAAGTTAAATTGTTTGTCACAAACCCTGATGTCTGTGTTTAAGTGGCCAAGTGCACGGCTATTCATCTTTTCTCATTTAGACTGACCTATCTTATAAATCAATCAATCAATATTTCAATCTATCTATCTATCTATCTATCTATCTATCTATCTATCTATCTATCTGTCTATCTGTTTCTCTACTTGTCTATCTAACACTATTCCTAGAATAAGTTTAGGGGCCGACCAGATGATCGTTGGGGGGGGGCTATGGATATTTGGTGAAAAAAAAAGATTGTTTCCCACTTGACACTGAAAAAAAAAGTTTGTTCAGCACATGTAAATAAAAAAAAAAGTTTGTTTCCACATGTAGCCAGGGTACCGTAATGTTAAAATTCCGATAAAAAAGTTTGTTACGAGTGCGCGTGCGAAAAAAATTGTTTGACGACGCGCCGTGAACGAAAAAAAAAGTTCGTCCCGGGGGTAAAATCCATAGCCCCCCTCCAACTATCGTCTGGTCGGCCCCTTATTGGCATGTATCCCTGAGTGCATGTTGAGAAAAAAAGCCAACATTTAAGGAATAATTTGATTAATATAATATGATGTGATAATCCAGTGAATGATAGCTTTTGTGCATGGATGGTTAAACAGGCCTGCAATACTCACAGCAGATAAAACGATGAGATATGAGCCCTGCTTCAAAAGTATGAGGAGAAATAAGCTTGAAAGTGACTCAAAGGAGCTCAGTTCAGGAGTTTTTTCGCTAGGGGGCGGAGCTGTGAAGCCTCACAGGATGGTACTGACACCTGGTATCAATTGACTGAGTGAGCCACGAAGTTGCAAAGAGAAAATGGGCGGGTTTACTTGCTTCGTTGAGCAGACGAAATCTTTTGACGTAAATTGAAGATGGGGCTTAGAAACCCCCCACCCCCAGGTGGATCCTGAGGGGGCATTTACTAGAGGCAAGTGGGTAGGTACAAGGTATTAACTTACACCCAAACTCTCAGATCTTCAATAAGGCAATAATTTCTATATTATTGCATGGCAATAGCTGAAAAAGATACATTACATTAATACGTACCAGATTTCCATGAACTGTTTCATGGATATGACTAAGAGGTCCAAGTGCTGAAAACTGAAGTTTCTGTCTTATAAATTTATTAATAACATCTGGATGCCAAGAACTGTCATAAGCCTATGCAGAAAAAGCTTCGGGCTTCAGTCAGTCGGACCGAAGAGGGAGGGGTGGTCCACCTTGATTTTCAGGGAAACTTCTTCTAGCTACAGCAGTTTGTTTGTTTGAAATTCTTTATTGGGAGAGCCATAGCTTTCCCCTAATGATTGCAGCTGAAATTGACAGGTTGTTTTCTAGTCAAGTAAACACGCACTACATGCCTATTTGGATTATTGAACTGCTGTCAATTTAGGCACAAGGATCTTGCCTAACCAATGGTTGCATTTGTAAGTGGTTGTTGTTAATGTGGCATGTGCAATGACAGCCTGACCAATGGTCACTCCTCTTGTCCAAGAAAAGTTTCTCCGACATTGTAAATAATGGGCAGAGTGGGCTTAGGACAGGGGGGGGGGACTGCACATTGAAAACAAAACTAGAATTTGTGTCGCAAGCAGAACACATGCGAGTTCTATGTGTATGTTGTTTTGCCAGATAGATAGATAAGGGGGCGACCATTTAATGGGGCGACCATTTAATATCTCCTAAGAATAAGGGGGCAACCATTTAATATCTACTAAGGTGCTAAGATAACAAGATAGATAGATACATAGATACATAGATACATAGATAGATACATAGATAGATAGATAGGATAAGGGGGCGACCATTTAATATATACTAAGGAGGGGGCGACCATTTACCCCCGGGGACATGGTGACATACCCCCGGGGACATACCCCGGGGACATACCCCCGGGGACATACCCCCGGGGACATACCCCCGGGGACATACCCCCGGGGACATACCCCCGGGGACATACCCCCGGGGACATACCCCCGGGGACATACCCCCGGGGACATACCCCCGGGGACATACCCCCGGGGACATACCCCCGGGGACATACCCCCGGGGACATAACCCCGGGGACATAACCCCGGGGACATAACCCCGGGGACATACCCCCGGGGACATACCCCCGGGGACATACCCCCGGGGACATACCCCCGGGGACATACCCCCGGGGACATACCCCCGGGGACATACCCCCGGGGACATACCCCCGGGGACATACCCCCGGGGACATACCCCCGGGGACATACCCCCGGGGACATACCCCCGGGGACATACCCCCGGGGACATACCCCCGGGGACATACCCCCGGGGACATGGGGACGTAATCTCCGGGGACATGGGGACGTAATCCCCGGGGACATGGGGACGTAACCCCCGGGGACATGGGGACGTAACCCCGGGGACATGGAGACGTAACCCCCGGGGTCTTGGGGACGTAACCCCCGGGGTCATGGGGACGTAACCCCGGGGACATGGGGACGTAACCCCCGGGGACATGGGGACGTAACCCCCGGGGACATGGGGACGTAACCCCCGGGGACTTGGGGACGTAACCCCCGGGGACATGGGGACGTAACCCCCGGGGACATGGGGACGTAACCCCCGGGACATGGGGACGTAACCCCCGGGGACATGGGGACACAGCCCCGGGGACAGGGGGACGTAACCCCCGGGGCCATGGGGACGTAACCTCCGGGGACATGGGGACGTAACCTCCGGGGACATGGGGACGTAATCCCCGGGGACATGGGGACGTAACCCCCGGGGACATGGGGATAAACCCCCGGGGACATGGGGACGTAACCCCCGGGACATGGGGACGTATCCCCAGGGGACATGGGGAAGTAACCCCGGGGACATGGGAAGTAACCCCCGGGGACGTAACCCCCGGGGACATGGGGACGTAACCCTCGGGGACATGGGGACGTAACCCCCGGGGACATGGGGACGTAACCCCCGGGGCATGGGGACGTAACCCCCGGGGACATGGGGACGTAACCCCCGGGGACATGGGGACGTAACCCCCGGGGACATGGGGACGTAACCCCCGGGGACATGGGGACGTAACCCCCGGGGACATGGGGACGTAACCCCTGGGGACATGGGGACGTAACCCCGGGGACATGGGGACGTAACCTCCGGGGACATGGGGACGTAATCCCCGGGGACGTAACCCCCTGGGGACATGGGGACGTAACCCCCTGGGGACATGGGGATGTAACCCTCCAGGACATGGGGACGTAACCCCCGGGGACATGGGGACGTAACCCTCGGGGACATGGGGACGTAACCCCCGGGGACATGGGGACGTAACACCCGGGGACATGGGGACGTAACCCCCGGGGACATGGGGTCGTAACCCCGGGGACATGGGGACGTAACCCCCGGGGACATGGGGACGTAACCCCCGGGGACGTAACCCCAGGGGACATGGGGACGTAACCCCAGGGGACATGGGGACGTAACCCCCGGGGACATGGGGATGTAACACTCGAGGACATGGGGACGTAACCCCCGGGGACATGAGGACGTAACCCTCGGGGACATGGGGACGTAACCCCCGGGGACATGGGGACGTAACCCCCGGGGACATGGGGTTGTAACCCCGGGGACATTGGGACGTAACCCCCGGGGACATGGGGACGTAACCCCGGGGACATGGGACGTAACCCCCGGGGACATGGGGACGTAACCCCTGGGGACATGGGGACGTAACCCCTGGGGACATGGGGACGTAACCCTCGAGGACATGGGGACGTAACCCCCGGGGACATGGGGACTTAACCCCCGGGGACATGGGACGTAACCCCGGGGACATAGGACGTAACCCCCGGGACATGGGGCCGTAACCCTCGGGGACATGGGGACGTAACCCCTGGGGTCATGGGGACGTAGCCCCTGGGGTCATGGGGACGTAGCCCCCGGGGACATGGGGCCGTAACCCCCGGGGACATGGGGACGTAACCCCCGGGGACATTGGGACGTAACCCCTGGGGTCATGGGGACGTAACCCCCGGGGCATGGGGACGTAACCCCCGGGGTCATGGGGATGTAACCCCCGGGGTCATGGGGACGTAACCCCGGGGACATGGGGACGTAACCCCCGGGGACTTGGGGACGTAACCCCCGGGGACTTGGGGACGTAACCCCCGGGGACATGGGGACGTAACCCCCGGGGACATGGGGACGTAACCCCGGGGACATGGGGACGTAACCCCGGGGACATGGGGACTTAACCCCCGGGGACATGGGGACGTAACACCCGGGGACATGGGGACAGTTATGACTGAATATCAGGACTTTATTTTTCTTCAAAATGATAGATTGCAAAAAAACAACAATTTATTAGAATTTTTTATTATAGGCCTATATAGGCCTACAAGAAATCGAAATAAAAAATATGGAAACTTGTTTTATTCAACTCAGAAAAGTGGAAAAACATAACTGTCTAATTGTAATTGAGTGGATTAGTTCACTTGAAGATGACACCTGACCTAACTACACCACGCCCACTCGACATGCGAGAGCTCTCCCTTCGCATCGGTCCCGATCGAAACTCTAGTTCACATCCAAAAAAGATGTACATTTTTAAAATAAGTATGATAAGTAGCAGCCAGAGAAATGTTTGTGACAGACTTCTTGTAAACTTCTTGCAACCCAATAAAACTTGAAAAAATGACTTGCAACCAAATAAACTGACAGATTTCTTTCAAACTTCTCTTGGAACGAAGTAGACTGATAAACTACTTACCAACTTCTCAAAAACTTCTTGCCAACTTCCTGCAACCCACTGAACTTCTCAAAAACTTCTTGCAACCAAATAAACTGACATTCTTCTCAAAAACTTCTTGCAACCAAATAAACTGACATTCTTCTCAAAAACTTCTCGCGACTCAATAAACTGACAAACTGCTCGCAATCAAATAACTGACATACTTCTCAAAAACTTCTTGCAGCTTGATAAACTGACAAACCTCTTGCAAACTTCTATCAACCGACACTGACAAAAACTTCTAACTGCCAAATAACCTTGTAAACTTCTTGCAACAAAATACATTTACAGACTTCTTCAAGCCCAAACTGACAAGCTTGTCAAAAATTCTTACAACCCAAAAACTTTACAAACTTGTAAATTTCTTGCAACCGAATAAGCTGACAATCATCTCAAAATCTTTTTGCAATCCAATAACCTCACAAACTCCTTTGTCAAAAACTCCTTGCAACCCAATAAACTGACCAACTTCTTGTAAATTTCTTGCAACCCAATAAGCTGACAATCTTGTCAAAAGCTCCTTGCAACCCAATAAACTGACAAATTTTGTGTATCTTCTTTGCAAAGAAATTAACTGACAGACTTTTCAAAAACTTCTTGCAGTCAAATAAACTGACAGACTTCTCAAAAACTTCTTGCTACCCAATAACTGACAAACTTCTTACAAATTTCTCAAAACTTCTCGCAACCCAGTAAACTGACAGAACTGATGAAAAAAAGATTTGCAACCCAATAACTGACATACTTCTCATAAACTTGTTGCAACCCAATAACTTGACAAACTTCTTGTAGGCCTAAACTTCTTTGAACCCAGTATACCCACAAACTTCTTGCAGGTTTCTTGCAACCCAATAATCTAACAAACTTCCTTCATATTTCTCAAAAACTTCTTGCAACCCAATAAACTAAAAAAACTTCTTACAACCTTTTCAAAATCTTCTTTCAAGTTGCAACCCAATAAACTGACAAATTTCTTGCAACCCAACGACCTGACAAACTTCTTGCAAACTTCTTGCAACCACTTAACTGACAAACTTCTTGCAAACTTCTTGCAAACTTCTTACAACCTTTTCAAAATCTTCTTTCAAGTTGCAACCCAATAAACTGACAAATTTCTTGCAACCCAACGACCTGACAAACTTCTTGCAAACTTCTTGCAACCACTTAACTGACAAACTTCTTGCAAACTTCTTGCAAACTTCTTGCAATCTTCTTGCAAACTTCTTGCAGTTTTCTCCAGTTAAAATCAAATGTATGGTGTTTCTTTTATTGGTGTAGGCCTGCCCAGTTGGTCTATAACCGACTTTCTCTCTGCAAGAGGTCGCCAGCATACTGGAGCTTCACCAGGCCATCTGGTGTGGAGGAGAAAGATATACAGATGTGTGAGTATACATGATCATGAATGTGTATCCTCTTGATGCAGACTAGCCCCAACGGGCGTATGGGACAGGCGTCTCGCGGGGGGCTTTCGCTATTTTGCCCTGAAATTTTAACATGGTACGGATGTGACCGGGGCAGCGGATCTTTGGAAAACCAACAAAAATGTATGCAAAATTTCATCATGGCCCAAAAATACAGACACACAATATCAACCTATGCACAAAAACTTAATCTTGGCTTTGTAAAACACAAAACATCAATATATATCATGTTGGATCAACTTAGATGCCACATGCTTTGACCTTGGCCTTCACTTGTCTTGAGTCTCTTGACATAGATTCCACCAAGATATTTTGCTTCTTTTTGACATATAAGGCCATGCTTTAATGAAAGTCACTCGCACCTGGTTTAGATCAGTTTCCTGAATCTCCCACTTGTGCACAGAATGGTCCAAGATGTCCCTATGCACAGGCACACTCCTGTAGGCCTATTAGTCAATTGATTATTGATATTCAGTATAAATATCATCACAGGCACACTCCTGTATTAGTCAATTGATATTCAGTGTTATTTCAAACAGACTGTACAGTCAGTCCAGATGGCTGCCTGTTTCAAACAAACTGTGCAGTCAGTCCAGGTGGCTGCCTCTGCCCTATGGTGTTATCCAGGTTCAAGTCATGTGAAGTGGCCGACTAAGGCAAATTCTCAATTTCTTCAAGTTTTTGTATGATTTGTGGTGCCTAACAACGCCAAAATATTTGCATTTTGAGCCAGCTTAAATTATTGAGTGAGATGGTTGCACAATTCCTTTGAGCTATCATAGCTTATACTTTTAATATAACAACGAAAAGATTATCATAACTCAAAACATCAGGCTATGCTGGCTCAAACAAACTGTGCAAGCATCTCAATCATTTGAGCTGACTCAAACTTTCAAATTTTATATATAGTGAATGAATTAAGTGTTCCCTGCCATGAGGTACCATTTCCTCTTCGAACAAGAGCAGGAAGGGGCCATGGTGTTTCCATTCTGCACAACAAGCAACAGGCATAAACAATCTGTTTCATGTGTGGTGTGTTCCATTCAACTGGTGGCTCTCTGATACCTATTATTATTAGAAAAGGTATGACAGCTTGCTTGGCAATGGTCCAACTTTCCAGACCGAACTGGTACGTTGTCACTGTAGCAGACGACAGAGGTAACTGTAAAATCCAGTCAAAAGACAGTGAGAGCAGACCGGGACCCTTGGACCCCCCCTCCCCTCAAATCTCCTCCAAAATGAACAATTTCACAAACACGAATGTTGTCATTTTGTCCACCACAGTTATCTCAGTTATACAGCTGAGAAAACAAAATCTTGAAACTGTAGAAAATAGTAAAGTATTTCACAGGATAGTCAATCATTTGCAATTATGGCCCTGTGCTGATTGGACTGTGCCTCAAATCAGTGTATCTTTTATAGAGGTTAATTTGGTCCATATTTGACTTGCCCAGACCGCATCTTGTAATGGCATCTGAAACTGTATTCGGCCCAGGAAGATAACATTATGTAGCTGATAGATTTATAAAACAGCAAATTTATGTGGACAGAATAGATAGACAGAGCAATCGTTTCAACGAAGTGGAACGAAATTTGTTGAACACAGAAGAGGGAGCCCGCCAGTCCGTCGTATGGATCCATCCGCATTTTACGCACGACACACTGGCCGCGCATGCGCATCGTCACTTCTTCTGACAAAAATTTTCAAGAAGAAGCACATGTTTAATCATCGGACGTTTCGCCAATTTGCGTAAAGGCTATTTCACTCTCAGAGACGGGAGACCCATCATTTTGAAGGTCTCACGGAGATCTATCTATTGCACTAGGAATCGTCCCTGTACGACTGACGGAAGTGCTTGGAAGAGAACACATGTTTGATTGGCACAACTGGTTCTGGGCCAGTTTGGAGGTTTCTGCTCAATGTGAACCACCTTAAGTGATAAATAAGGGATTCAGGAGATGTCAGTCCATGAACTTGCCTCAATCTGAGACAAATAACAAATTGTTATGAAGGACGGTGGTTACAGTTAAGTTGAGTGCAGTCTGCTCAATGCAAGACCACGTGGAATTCTGCTGAGTCATCATGCAGCATCCTGGAATCTCATCCCATGCTGTTCCATGTGCCATCAAGATTTCAAACATCTCCAGTTATTAACAGGGATGTATTCCTTCTTTAATTATCGTATTTATGTCTTTATATCTATTTTATTTTAAAGATTTTTAACTGGTAGGCCTATGCCATGATCGACATTTGTGGTACTAAATTTTCTTAAAGTACTGTACACAGTCTGTTCCCTTTCTATTCCATGCACAACGAGCCACGATGTGAGTTTCAAATCTGCCCACTAAGGAATGGGGGCACCACATGCAGGAGACAGAGGGACCGAAGTGCTGCCCCTGAAGAAGGACTAGCCCTTGCTGATGGGAAGAATGAACACTTCATACCTCATATTGCCTATCCATACAGGGAATCAGGGATGTATTCAGTTTCATTATTTAATGTTATTTATTTCTTTACTAGTCAATTATTTTGCCGATGCTTTATTCTATGTTTGTCAAAATCACCCATAGATATCAAAATAATAATTAAAAAATAAACTAATACAAATTTAATAAATTAATCAAAACCTTTATGTCCGATAGCGGAATGCTACGGGCTGTGTACCTTATCCATTTCTTACTTAAAACTATATTCACTTTCATTTAAATACAATGTTATGTCATGTTCACTATAATTGGTGACTGTCACCTTAATTATTTCTTATACGTTTACCACTATTTCACTATCTCTCGACCACCACGATCACCACGATCACCACTATTTTGTGATCAATAGTTTTAGTGATCTATAATTTAGTGGTCAACATTTTAGTGATCTATTTAGTTAAAATTACTTTTAAATGATCACCACGACCGCCACGATCACCACGATCACCACGATCACCACTATTTTGTGATCAACTTTATTTTGTGATCAACATTTTTTGTGGTCAACTTTTTTGTGATCAATTTATTTAAATATCAATAACCCATCTATCACACATCACATTCATATCAACCAAATTTATATCTATCATATTTATACCTATCACATTTATATTTATCACACATATATATATATATATACATATCACATTTATATTTAACACATCTATATCTTTCACCCTAATATTTATCTCATTTATATTTATCACACATGTTAACATTAATTTATCACACACTCATAACTTTATCAAACATAGTACATAAATTGATTATTAATTTTTCTTCAATAATCACATTTATATTAATCACATTCAGTAATCACGTTAGATTGGTTCATCACATTTAGATTTATTAATCACATTTAGTTTTACTAATATTTATCAAAAATAATCACATTGATATTCAATCTGTGAACCATCTATATTTAAGACACATTGGGCCAATTAAGGCCCTCATTTTTCTTCTGCTCACTATTATTCATTTTTTCATTGTAGAATTGCAAGATGCCGAATCATAACATGCAAGATGCCAAGCACCCAACAATGTTACCCCTCCTGTCTGACGGTGGAATACCGCGGATAAAGATATGCTTTAAGGAGCATTACCAATAGTGGTATCATAAGAAGTAGGCACTGATGGTGGAATACCACAGGCCCATCCTGTTTGCCGCTGCTCCTCTCGATCCTTCCTCTCTTCTTGGGGCAACCAGCGAGCTGGTTGTTTGGCTCTTCACTTCGTTTCTCCCCAACCAGGGAGGCTTTATCGACACTCGCTATTTAATCATTTGATATCTGTACAATACTGTATTATCTACACTATGAATCATGACTCTAATTTTACCCTTGTTATCAATTTACTTTATTGTCATACATTTCTTGCATTTCCACATTTGATTCAATTACATTTCATAGTTACAATAAACATTTTATAACTCCATTCATTGGCTCCTGGTCGTGGTTCAACAAAGCAATCGTTTCAACGAAGTGGAACGAAATTTGTTGAACACAGAAGAGGGAGCCCGCCAGTCCGTCGTATGGATCCATCCGCATTTTACGCACGACACACTGGCCGCGCATGCGCATCGTCACTTCTTCTGACAAAAATTTTCAACCCCTCCAGCCACCCCGGTCACCACCGATCAGGGAAGGGGCTTGTAACTTTATTCCACATGTGCTCGGTGATTGATTTCTATTGTGCTTGCTGATAGTGGAATACTACAGTGTGCTTATATTGTGATATTTATGTCCTCTGGCTCTTCACTTCGTTTCTCCCCAACCAGGGAGGCTTTATCGACACTCGCTATTTAATCATTTGATATCTGTACAATACTGTATTATCTACACTATGAATCATGACTCTAATTTTACCCTTGTTATCAATTTACTTTATTGTCATACATTTCTTGCATTTCCACATTTGATTCAATTACATTTCATAGTTACAATAAACATTTTATAACTCCATTCATTGGCTCCTGGTCGTGGTTCAACAAATAGATAAATAGACAGATAAATAGATAGATAGATAGATAGATAGATAGACAGATAGATAGACAGATAGATAGACAGATAGATAGACAGATAACATCTAGTAAACTTTAAGATAGATAGTAAAGATAGATAATAAAGATAGATATTAGAGCCCTGCGCGGGATGTCCCGTCCCGCGCGGGACGCGGGATCCCGCATCCCGCGGGATCCCGCGGGATACCGCAAACAAAAATACTGCGGGACGGGACGGGGCGGGACTGCATATGGTCAATGCAGGACGGGAGCGAGATCCCGCACTGGTTCAGTCTGCGGGAGCGGGGCGGGGCGGGACTTGGTTGCGGGACTGTGCGGGATTGTAAATTTAAACACTTACCTAAAAAGCAAGATTGTTAAGTTGAATTAATTTTGATCATCTTGTATTAAAATAATTATCTGACTTAGCTATTCTTAAATATACAAGACTTTCATAATCAGGTGCTTTGATAAAACCTGAAAATGTTAAGAATGAAATAATTTGATTGCTTGATGGAGAAATAGGTAAAATGTAGAGTTGCTCTATTGTTTAGACAATGAATGCAATTTTGTCAAAGTTTGTTACCCCTTTAAATATGGGAATTCCCCTAGTTTGGGAATTCCCCAGATTCACAGCATATATACTGAAATTTAACTGTAAAATGTCCACTGACCTGAAATATACTAGCAGGGTTGGATTCAAATACAAATGAACTAATGTGTCTGTATAATAATTCTACAGATATTAGTTCTAACTAAATCAGTTAAATGCTTTTAAAACTAAATAAGTCGTATATAATATCTATGAATAAATAAATTAGGCGTATATATATGACTAAAATGTTTTGATATTTGGTCATTTATCAATTTATTATTTCATTACTTGCTTGTTTGAAAAAACCAGGGAATTCAATAAATATGTAACTTTAAAAAGGTTAAATGAAATTTACTTTATCTAACAATTATATGGATGTTCATACAATAGCACACCTCTATTGCAATGCAACATTGCTCACAATAGACATGCATGGCCTGTGTTTGAATAGCAATTTAAAAGACAATGTCCAGTGTTTGAACAGCAGTTCAATGGCATTGAAAATGAATCAGGGTTATGCCATGAAAATAATTGTGCTAATTCATAATATTACACAATACACAGGCATTTGGGTAGTTAATTATCCCCCATGCTATGCTATGGGGGATTGTACTTTTAGTCTCCGTGTCATGGCGTCCATCAAATATCTCAAACACCACACCATGCACAATGCTCATCCTTTCCCAACATTCAAAGACCCCCTTAAACTTGTCAAATCTTACCATAAATCAATAAATATCATAACCATTTCCACATCCCAAATACTTTTTCCTGTGCTTTTGGCCTGCAGCCATGTTATTTTTCAAAGCTAACTCCACCCCCAGGTGTCTCCACATCCTTACATGTATGCACAATTGTGCTCCTGGTGGAACTATTTGGCATAACTAAAATTGGAATTCTGGTGGGATAGATGTGTAGGGCATGGGGGATATGGAGGCAGTATACCTGCTCTTGTTCAAGTAGGCCTAAGTTTCATGAAAATGGAAATTGCAATGTGAAATTGTGAATAGACGACATTACTAATCTTAAATAGCATCATTAATTTTGGATTTACCTTGATGGCATTTAAGCCTGAATTGAGTTAATAGTAGTTGCAATTTGTTGTTTTTATTTTCCACAGTGACTATAATTGTGTGAATCATTGAAAATTCTAAAATTACTGGATTCATTTCCAAAATATTTATAAATATTATATTGTAGGCCTACTTGTGTATTATTATATATATATTATAATTTTTCTTTCATACATACATATATAAGTTTGTTAATAAGCATTAATTTTCTTACCAAATTAAAGTACCTAGATACTAAATGCCTGTAATAAACTTGAATGTGAATAAGTGCGGGACTGGGTGCGGGACTGAGTTAGACTGCGGGACGGGACGGGAGTCCCGCAAACATATATCTGCGGGAGCGGGGCGGGACGGGACAGATAATGGAGAGTGCGGGACGGGACGCGGGTCCCGCAAAGAAAAGAGATGCGGGGCGGGACGGGAGCGGGACTGAATTTTGTGGGACGGGACGGGGCGGGACGTAAAAATCAGTCCCGCGCAGGGCTCTAATAGATATTAAGGATAGATAGTAAAGATAGATAGTAGAGATAGATAGTAGAGATAGATAGTAGAGATAGATAGTAGAGATAGATAGTAAAGATAGATAGTAAAGATAGATAGTTAAGATAGATAGTTAAGATAGATAGTTAAGATAGATAGTTAAGATAGATAGTTAAGATAGATTGTTAAGATAGATTGTTAAGATAGATTGTTAAGATAGATTGTTAAGATAGATAGTTAAGATAGATATTAAAGATAGATAGTAGCCAATGTAGGCGTCAACCAATTAAAACTGTGTTATGTTTACATTGTGTCCAAGATGTATGAAAGAAAATTTGTTGATTAATTGGTATTTTAATATCAATGTAGATGTAGAAGCTCCTCCCAGCATCTCATACAGAGAGTCATATGAAATGAAATCTTGCGGTCTGCACCTGCAATTTGTGGGGCAAGTCAATCACTGCTCATGCATAAACCTCACTGAAACTCTCCACCAATCAGAGTCCAGACCTGTGCATGTTACATGGTTGATTGGTGAAATTAAGGTCGCACTTGTCCCTTGTTTTAAATTGATTTGTCAGATTGGCATATTATTTTAATCCCAGTGTTGTCAGTTCACAGATAGGCTGAGATTTCACAACTCATTGCACTGACTGAAAGTGTATCACAGTTTTTTCAGAAATTATTCACTTGCATGTCAGCATGTTCTTTGTTCCGTCTAAACTGAATTTTACTAAAATCTGTGAATTTTCTATTTGTGTTGACATGCTTGAATGCCCTCACTTCGATTTTTAAAACTCTTCTACATGATTCAAAACACATTAATTCGAGCTTAAAATTTTTCACCACAATAAACATGTTGTTCTGCAAATGTTGTGTGAAAATTAGCTTTCAAGATGCAGCAATTAATATGACATATTTTTATTATTGTTGGTGTGGCTATGACAACGTACCAGTTCAGTGTGGAATTCAGATTTTAGATTAATTTTTTGCTTAATTTTGTTGTTTAAAACAACTGTCAACACTACCAGGTATGTTTAATATCAAGAAAATGTACCAGAGAAAGTTATGAATGGGACATCCAGGTGTTTTCTTTGTGATAAATGTGAATTTAAAGGAATTAAAACACTGGCTAAGAAGAAGGTCGTCTGCTGGAATCTTCAAGCTGTCATACCTTGTAATAGTTATTAGTGAAAGAAGTCAGTGGACTGGCCTAGCCCAACAATACACAAATTACACTGTTTCTGCCTGTGAACAAGCTAAAAAGACACCACTTTCCATCGTAAATTCATTATGGATGACAGCCCAAACATTTTCTGATCGACCACAATGGGTGCATAATGTAGTGTTTGAACAATATCTGATCAGCTTCCCATCATGCAAAAATCTTTCAGTAAGCTCTGTGAAACATGTATCCGAATATATTGCCTGAGATGGAAATTACTTAATAAATTCTCAAAATATTCCAGCATTTTCATCAAGATGTTGGAGATGAGCAAATGTCAAATGGTATCTAATGGTAGAGAACACTTCAGTCAAACTTTTTGTTCACTATTGACAATGCTTAGATTGGCAGTCCATTACATGACATCGATTGCAAAAAAATATTAAAATTTTGTGTTTATCTTGTTGTGCCATGATGCTTTTTTTCTAAGATTTACCAATATAATTTATACGTATACATCTTATTATTGTTTTCATAGCTACGTGTTTTTCAAGTTTGCAATTTGCTTCATTCCAAAACTGTGATGTCTGAGATTAGTTGAATAATTTCGTTTATTACAAGCACAGATTTCAGGAAACTGACAAAGTGCAGAGACACATGGATGATGTATGTTTCACTATGCACTGTAACTAAACCAAACAGACTACTTAGCCTCAAAGGAGAGTTGCAATTACAGACAAAAAAAGTTGTTTGGAATTGTGATGACTGGTATCTTGTGAAAAACAGCAACACATTTTGTTGGGAAAACAATGAGGAGCAACACTCAGCTTAGAAATGTGTTGTTTGGTGTGGTTGTACACAAATAGTAACATTGCCTGACAGTTTTAAATTCCTTTGTCATTTTCTGTGATGTCAAACTCTGAACTGATATGTCACAGCTTGAAGATTAGACCAATCACTTTGACAGATACCCGATGATGTCACGGTTTAACTGCAAAACGAAGTTTAAAAAAAACACGCAGCTATGAAAACGATAATAAATGTCTGAGTAAGAAATCTGAGCAATTCCACATATTCAATGACCAATTTGAGAATACTGAAGTTCTGACACCTTCAAAATCCTTATTATTCCAGCATTTTGATCAAGAGTAGGCTACATGAATGTATTAAAACTGTAACGCTCTTTCAAGCCGAAGAAATCAGAGCAATTCACTGCTTCATTGGTTGCATCATAAATTTCTTTTTGCAAAACTGTTTTTTGGCACGGTCTGTCATAAATGTGCAACTGACACAGGGAGGAAGGTCAGCTCAGTGATAGCTTGCTGGGCTGCCAATCGCTGGGTCCAGGGTTCGAATCCAGCTCATGCCAGGTCTTTGATAAGTAAGTGAAACACAAGCCCAATGTTGTAATAGGGAGGGATGGTTCATTTACTTATCAAAGACTTTGACCAAAACCTAACTCCGAGTACAGCAAAGAAAATTGGCCGCCATTGTTACCCCACATGCCTCAAATATTGGCCTTTATGACCCAATAGGCTTTCCTGTAATCGGATGTGAATTCATGCTTCTACAAGTAGTTTGGTGGAGGATGTTTAGCATTGCGGCAATGGCAAATATATCGGTTTCACTAACTTACAGGCGGCACTGAAGACGCATAGTTAACAGAAAATTTCGCAAAATTTGCAAGAACCTTAAATGCGTGTGGTCAATGTTTTCTCTATTTAGACACACATTCATGCATGTTAACAAAAATGGGAACTCAAGCAGGTCAGTTTATCTGTTTGATGTTGAATTGTTGATAGATACTGATGGGAGATAGGAATCTGGTAAATTTATGGCGTCAGCTGCAACACAGTGCCTCCAATTGGTATTAGCCCAAATGACAGGTTTGGAGCCTAAGTTAGCTGCAATCAAGCATGGCCAATGTGTAATGATAGCAAATGATACAGTTGAGTGGTTACTCCCAAGTCTATTTCTGGCTCAATGAGGATTAAAATAAAAGCAGATAGCTCCAGGGTGATATGTTTAGGTGTTTGTCAATAGTCATCCATCCCCACTGACAGGGGGACTATCACATAATGATGTCATTGAGTAGTAAGTTACTGCTAACATGGACATGTCCAATGATGTCACTGCCTAACGACATTATGTTCCACTATTGTTGTAAGGGTTTACATGCAGCTGGAGACCTTTTGTCTTTTTTCCAGTTAAGCGATCCCCAATTTTATCCCAATTTAGTGCTCAGCCAAGGATGGCTCGGAGGAGGGTTAGTTCAGTGGTAGAGTGCTGGGTGGCCAATCGCTTGGTCTCAGGTTCGATTCCCACTCTGCCAGCCACTGTATGGCAGGGCCACCTCAGACCCATATTGGACAGCAGTTTCAATCATCCTTCGCCTCATTTTTGTGTCCTCTTCCTCTCCTAATTAGCCTAACGGAGTCAGAGTGCATAAATGCCAGATGTAAAGCAATACAGCCCCATCTAGATCTATCGTTTTATGAACCTGTCTGTTAAATTGTTTTTATGAACCTGTCTGTTGAGTTGTTTTAAATCTGTCTGTCTATCTTTCCATCTTGCTATCTGTGAATTGGTGTCTATACAGTATTAAGTTTTCATCTATCCAAACTATCTATGGCGCAGACCTATATTCTAGAAAATCCTGTCGCGCACAAAACTTGGTGAGAAAACTATACAGTTCTGAGTTGCGCCAAAGATACAAGAGACTCCAGCTACTATTTTTCAAAATCTTGAACAGGGGATTCTTACGGTTAGGCGTATTATTTGTTAAATTTAATGAAAGCAACCATGCATAGTCATGCAAAGTGTCATTTTCAGAACAGACCGCTCTGCATTTCCAAAACTGGGCTGTCGAAATAGGCCACCAGGGGCGCATGGGTTTGTTTGTTGTGGGAGGTGGGATGTTTATCTTGTTGTTGATCGACCTTCATTCTATCTGGGGGGCAAATAACTTGTGAATTAGCCCCAACCAAAAAGTCAATGCAGGGTAGCTGTTGTGCTAAAAATAGAAGAGCGTGTTTCCAGTTTTCTCATCCCGGTGTTCCGGGATTAGGAAGCTTAGTATGATTCGGACTGATCGTAATCATTTTAATGCATCTAGTTGTACAAACAGGAAATTTAATAATAAGCCGTTTAAAGGCTTTTGTCGCCAAGGTAAAAGATAAACCATGCAGTGTCTGAGGTGAATAGAATTTTTCATCCCTTCCCCCACTGACACCCCCGGGGGGCGGGGGCCCCAACAGAAAGGGCAGGTCGCATAGGCGTACGGCATGTGCCATTTTTGGGGGCGTGCGACAATTGCCCGAATTTCACGATCTAAATTTAGGCCTATAACTTATTTCAAATTACATTGCCGGAAATCATTAATTTTCAGTAGTTTTTATTTACTCATCTGCCCGAATTATTTAGCCTTGTTGCCCAGTCTTACCGTTTCCCAAACTTTTGGGGTGGGGCGATCGCCCCCCAGCCCCCCCCCCCCCCCTCCGATATGCCTATGGGGCCGGATCAAAGGTTTTTTATCCCAGTTTTACAATCAGGAAACACGTGGATGATTTAGGCTTTACATCCTGTTTTTGTGCACTTGGTAAGGCAAGTAGGCCAGTTTAGGCCATGATAAGGACACAGCAATGGTCCGAAGTATGATTAAACCCTGTCAGCATGCCTCGGCGGTCCAACGTCGGCCCAGCGTCAGTCCGATGTCAGTAGCATCGGACCAGCTTTGGGCCGACGTTGGACCGCCGAGGCACGCTGATAGGGAAACTGCTGTCCGACATATATCTATAGGTCCAGGTAACTTGGCCAGAGTGCTTTGCAATCTATGCATTCACAGGGAGTGCTTGGCACTGCTTGCCTTAGATTTTGACCCATGGCCGGAGAGCAAGGTTTAATAAAGTATGATCTACTATTTAACACAAAGCCACCGTTATTCACTTTTTTGTTTCCACGATGTCTATACTGCAATGAACTTCATGAAAAGCGCAATAACGTGTTTCAGATGTAAATCTGGATGATTAATAGACTTGTCGACAGATTAATAAGATGTCAAAATTAACGTAAGTATAGGAAGAAGTCTGGACTTAAATATTCATCATGCATCAGCGGTGCCGGAAGGAAACAAGGGCGGCAGGGGCGGTCGGCGAGAAAAGGGCAAATCTAATTTGCGCGACAAAATTTTAATATATCGGCCTATATATACTTATAAATTTTCGACTAAAATCCCTGTAAATTAAGGCATAATAACATTTTTTTCTTTAAGATGAAAAGGGCAACCTTGCCCCCCCTGCCCCTCCTGGCCAAGGGCAGCAGGGGCAATTTCCCCCCCTGCCCCCCCTGTTCCGGCACCCTTGTCATGCATAATAAAGTCATATCTTTGTTTCAATTTCCAAGGGCACATTGATTCCTTTTAATGACCAGCTAGTTTTGGACCTTTAGGTAGAGATTATTTATTAGGAACTTATGGAGGTATTCATACAAGAAAATAAAATGTTTTTATATTTTTACATGATTTAAAAATTGGCAAATATATTGATAAAAAATAAAAAATAATATAACGTAGATGTACAGATATATAATTTTACAACCACTTGATTAAAATAACTGAAGGAAAAAAAAGCAAAGAACATGAATGTGAAATTTAACACCAAAATATAAGCTTATACAGCATTACTGCCCGTCTGTAACAATTATACATTGACATTACAGTCATACTCGTAATACAATGGAATCGTTGGAATGCCAAATGCTCATCAAAAAACTAATAATAACTCAATTAACGTCCACTCCAACATAATTCATAGAATACAATATGCCCCACGAAGCAGCTTTTATGACATGTAGGCCTATGCAGTGCTGTGATTATCAAAAGTCATCAGCAAGTCATCTGCACGTTGCGGCTGCCAACTCAGACTATTTACATCGCTGGGTATAGAAGATGTAACCATTGACCAAAACCAAGTCATACAGTGCTCTTTTGAATGGTCAAATTCAAGATGAAAACTAATTTCAACTCTCATAAAAAAGGATATAATTTCTATAAGTTTCTAATAGTAATACACTGACAACTGCAATTCAAATATGATAAAGATCAAATTATAAACAAAAATCTTGCAAAGAACCACCAGCTTTGTGATATATACGTTATTTCAAGTGCAGCAGGGAAGTTTATTTCTCATTGTAACTCTATTAACATTCTAGAGTCTTTCTGACAAATACATGCGTTAAGAGTAAGTCTTAAACAACAAAAATACACATTAAAAATTACCTGGACCATGCATGGCCATGGTAAATTTTATACTTATAATTACCTAACAAATACTAGCGTTAAATAGTCTAAATTTTTTGTCCCAAAATAAATGAACTCGTTATTTGCAACTAGATTTTGACAATAATGAATTATGTTGATTCATATCTTTCAAACACATTCAAATACCTTTTTCACAGAGTCACCATCAGTCAGAATTATACGCAATGTATACCAAAAGCTCTTTATTCATATTTTTCATTCAAATTCTGTGATATTCAGATACACCAACAGATTCATTGAAACTTTAATCAGTGCATCTCTAGATTCTCTGCATAAACAATTTAGAATAAATTAAGAATTGTAATTCTGCTTCAGAAAATTAAGTAATTTAATTAAATCAATAAAGGATATAATATTCTATTATTATAAAACTTTTTTTCTAAGCGGGCACTAATCCTTCAACCCATTCTAACTGAATTCTTTCAAAATAGGTTTCCCATTTCTCATCAAATTAGATCCTACTTTAAAGTATTTTGAGTATGATTCACACACAAAATACACTTCATACAAGTGGAAACAGTGGGCCAATCCATTCGAGTAATTAGATCAATAGGCCCATATCATGGCTGCTTGCCCTCGACACTTCAACTGAGGTTGTACAAACACAGGGAAATGGGCATAAAATATAAAAACAAGGCAATCTAATTACGGGAAACCCCAATTACTAAAAGGCGAAAGGATTCTGACGAAATTGACCAATTTCACGGATGGCCATTCAGTGAAATAGGTCCATTGGTATCCTTTCTATCAACAAAATTTAATATCAACTCCGTATCCGTATTAAATCTAATGATTTCTTCAAGAGTTTTAATAGCACATTTTACAGCAAGGAAATTTGATATGCAAAAAGAGTGGACTGTTGCACTGTGAAAATAGCACTTCATGACTCATGATAGCTGATGAAGTGTCATCTTCTCTACATTCAACATGGAAAAAAAAGAGAGGCTGTTTGATTAGTCATGATTGAGAGATGGCCATTTGATTTGTCATGACTGATTTTAGAGTAAAAATCAGATGCATAATCCTTCCATTTGCCTGTCACCAATAAGCGGGATTAGTCTCCTTATATCAAATCAACATTGAAGTATTTGGTGCTCGCTTCGCTCAAGCGGTAGAGGGACCTTGACATTGTGAAGATGGGTGTGATCATGAAAAATTATGACACACAAAGATCAATTTTGCAGCAGTCCGCTCATTTTTGCATATCAAATTTCCTGGCTGTAATAGTACACGCATAAAAGGGCTGACACACGCTGCATCTAACCAGTGAGATAAGCCTATTTTACTTTTTGCATGTGATAAAGAGCCAAAACGTTTTAACTGAGACTGAGAGAGTTCTCTCTAATAGCTTTTGAACTGTACTATACGTCACAGTGATGGAAATGGAAAATTTTTCGTCGAGGGAGCTCTCGGCTCGTGTGGCAGTCATTCCAAATTCTTAAAATGGAAAGAATTCTTCCACAACAGCATAATTTTGGCTAAAAATACCATGAAGACAGAAAAAGTAACATGATAATTGTAATTTCACCACTGATCATTGGGGGAGCTGTAGCAGGGTAAAGCTCCCCCTGTTTTTTGGTCAAGGGAGCTCAGCTCCCCCGAGCTCCCCCCCATTTCCATCACTGCTATACGACCATTTGCAGCCTCATCTGTTATTCTGGGACTAAGAAAGCATAGGCCTATATCATTTCATAGGTGTATAGTCTCAATTCAAAGCTATCAACAATTAGCTTGGTTAATTGGTTATCAGTAACTTATTACGTAAGAACACAAGGTAACTTCAGTCGTTTGCCAATCCTGTTTATGTCTGTGTTGTTATGCAACAAGGCCTGATGTTTAGAATTTGACTTTAATAGGCCTTATCTATTTCAGATTTTTAAAAGCTGCATCCGAAGGAACACAACCTGATTGCTATTTTACATGCAATCAGTGCAATTTAAGCTTTCTTAGAAAGCCTTACAATGACAAAAACAAAACAAACAAATAAGGGTTTTCATGCCATTAAAATAGTGTGTTAACAGGTATCTGAAGATACAATCATCCTGTTTTGATGGATTGTCAAACTATTCAGCTTGCAAATTTGAGGATAATGGGTATTACTAAATATTAGGGTGGCCCAAAAAACTTTCTTCCGAATTTCTCTGATTTGAATCTTGCTTTGTGACCTTATATATGATATTTTGTAAATAAAAATCATTAAAATTTCCCCTTAGCCCTAATGTAGCAGACCTAAAAAATCATTGGTATTTGCCAATCTTGCAAAAATGGCCAATTATTTTAAACAAACAACCTTTTGTTTAGCATGTCCAGGATGCTCAATCCAGTCCTGCATGGTATTCTTTTTGACTAACAAGATTTCGTAGCTGGTCAGGGTAGATATTACATAGGCCAATTTTTCAAGCATTTTTCACTAAAAACAGGCACATGTTTTCACTAACAATTAATAATCCATCAAAACCCCCCCCCCGCCGCCTCCCCAGATATTACATTGCAATGCTAAGTTTATAAGAAAAAAAAACTTCTAAGAAAGATCTGGGAAATTGACAATTTTTTCAGTTATGACGATGGTGGATTACATTATAAACTTCAAAAGCCTTGTGTAACCTCTAAATATTCACCAATTCGGCTGAAATGTTACATGACATTGTGCTTGTTTTACTTATGTAGCATCAATTTCTACTTTCAAATTACTTTCAAGGGGTTTTAGGAGATTTGATTTTTCCATACAAATTTGGGCCACCCTGATGGGTATATTTTGGATTTTCTTCCTTCACAAGTTCACAGACCATTCATCATTCATCAACAACTGATTCAACATCCAACAAGTTCCACGATAGGCCATGACTGTTCCACTTCCAGGAATCAATGCAATAATCGGACACAATCAACCTTATAGGTGTAAAACCAACTTGTAAATGAACAACCTACTTGATTTCAAAGTGTTGTACAAATTGTGTTCAGCAAATACGAGGGGAGTGGGTGAAAATGGGATCTTCCCACACCATTTAAGAGGCCACACTTCCCACATGCATTTGCTGTATAAAACCTTGTTCAGAAGTGCCGTAGTTCGCGCTGCTGCCACTAGACCAGGCCCACAACAACATCACTTTGGATAGCAACTTGTTCACTCAGACTTCATTCATTTTGTAGAGGCCCCCCTTCACACCAACTGTTAACAAAGGTAAGTGGTTTTCACTTCTAGCTTTTCTTCTTGTTGTAGTTCTTCTCTTGTTTCTTCTCTTTTTCTTCTTCTTCTTCTTCTTCTTCTTCTTCTTCTTCTTCTTCTTCTTCTTCTAGTATTTCTTCTGCTAGTTCTGCTCTGTGTCTTTTCTTCTTCTCAATTATTCAACTTTCTTTCTTCTACTTCTTTTTCTTGTTTGTCTATACTTCCTTTTCTGTGTATTTTCCTATTTTTCTTATCCTCCTCCTCCTTCTTCTAAGTTGTTATCACTTCTGCCTTGTCTTTTGTTGTACTTCTTCTCTTGCTTTTTATCCACTTCTTCTTTTTCTTCTTCCCCTTCTTCTTTTAGTGATTATTCTGCTCTGCGTCTTTTCTTCTTTTTAATTCTTTGACTTTGTTTTCTTCTACTTCTTTTTTCTTCATCTATTTCGTCTTCTACCTCCTTCTTCAGATTCTTGTAGCTCCTTTGCTCTGTGTCTTTTCAATTCTAATTTTTTTCCCGCTTTTCTATGTATTTTCTTCTTATTATTATTGTATCTTCTACTTTTACAATTCTTCTTGTTCGTAGAACTTCTTCTTATCCTTGATGCAATAAGCAGTACTACACTCTTAACACAAAAGGTTCTTGATGGTACAAGTACATATAAAGAATCCACTGCAGAAAAAAGGTTCTACATTTTTTAAGGGTTCAACTGAATTGAAAAGGTTCAATACTTGGTGGGAAGGCCCTATGATAGGACCCTATATGCTTCCAACTTGAGAGAAAGGGGTGCCATAACTTCCATTGTGGGAGTTCAGTGCAGCTGGATTATAAATGTTGTTTCTGTTTGCTGTTGAAACATTTTTGAAGTTGAGTAATAAACCTTTTAGGGTTCCTTATCTGTGCCAGCTTATAGAACCCTTAATGGTTCCATATAAAAACCTTTTTGTTAAGAGCGTACTTATGTAATTGTCTCGAAGTTTTTTTTTCTTTTTTCGTTCAAGTAGTACATATATAACTTTAGACTACATGTATGACAGCTGGGGTTGACAAACACTGAAATTGACACACTAACTGAAAAAAAAAAGATTTTAGACTTTATGTATATGATTAATAACCCTTTTGAACAAATCAGCTCAATCATCATGTAAATGAGTTATAATAGCACACATTTCATATATTGACGTTACCGGTAAAGTCTTGTATTGTGCTCTTGGACCTCGTCTCGGCTTTTGAGATCTCGTATCGGCCCTATAGATCGCTACGATTGTGCAAATAGATTACCTGTAACAATAACGATAGCTAACAATAGCTACAGCTTTATTGGTCATAAGCTGATACAGAGAATACAATTTTGTCACAATGTATTTGAAAGTGAGGTTAGTGCAGTTGCTTATGTACTGTTAAAGAATTACAGCAACAGGGGACTGATAGAATTCTTCTGCAACTTTCAAAGTATCCAGTGTAAATGTTCTTTATTTGCTACTAAACAGAAGTAGGTACATCATTTATTGCCACTGATTTTATGTTGGGCCAAGCTCAGTGAGAACACTCTGTGCTGCTATTGAGGTTCATTGCCAGTAGTTTTGTGCCGGTTCCCGAAATTTTGGTTCAGTTTCGGTTTTACCACTACAACCGAAACTCAACCAAAGTTCAATCAAACAACCGTGTCTTTCGGTTATCGTATTTTCTCTTAGTTTATTCAGAAAATTACGAAATTACACTCCTGCTCATAAATATGGAATATTATTTGGGAAAAAAAGTGTCAAATAAAAGTAAATTTGAGAGTGTGAATGTAAACAAGGTCCATTGTAAAGGTCAAGTCACCTTCTCTAATCACTCTTTGAAAATCTCAACTATATTTTTTGCAAGAATTTTTAATTTTTGGTTGAATACACCACACCTTAAAAATCCCCTGAATTTCCGTATTTCGTGCTGCTGTAACTTTTCCTTAGGTTAACGCTGCAGCATGTGTTTCAAACAACAGCATGTTCTTCCCTTTAGGGGTCAGTGGAAGTATTTACCATTGATCAGACCATCATGTGCTCCTGCAGAAGTTGCTAAAGTTGTCAATTTCAATGGAGAATGTTGAAGTATTCCATATTTATGAGCAGCGGTGTATAAAAAAAAAATCGTCGCCTGTTTACTCTTCCCAAGGTCTTTGCCTGCATGTGTTCGAACCCTGGTTGGGGAACCCAAAATTTTCAGTGGACCTTCATGCGCAAAATCCCAGCTGGATTTCGTTTGGATGAAGTGTCAAATTGGCAGCCCCGCGAATAGTGCCTGTGCTGGACAGGTAAAAGAACACTCACACGGGGTAAATGTGTAACATGTTTACGACTCCCTCTCCCATCTCATCAATTAACCCTCAGCAGCACTCAGAAGTGGGTTTAAAGGGCTGCTCTCCTCTACAGTTTCGTCAACTCGATTTCACTCTAGGGTGTGTAAGTGAAAATTATTCCCTTCGCTCCATTAAGATAGGTGTCTGTGAGCATCAAGGATTTTGCCAATATATTGGAAAGTGGGGGTCGGCGGATTTGAATGAAATTTGGTGGAGATGTTACCACAACTGATCGAAGAAAAACCTGACCTTCAGTTTTCATTTTTATACATCTGCCTTTCCAGGAGAGCCCTTTAAACAAAATGGCCGACAATCGCCTTTTGGACCAATTTTTGACGTTTTCAGTTCAAGAATACAGTGCATATGTGAGGATATCCTGCTCTTTTTTTATAGATTTTTTGGCCACAATGTAAACTAGGTTCACTTTCTACATTCATAAATAACATTTTTGCCAGGTTTTACATTTCTCCTGTAAATAGGCATTTCTGTATACCCCACTTAGTGCGGCAGTATTTTCTCGACTTCTGCAAATTTGGAAATGTGTAGAAATTGAAAATAGATATCCTCAAATTGCCAGTCTGAACACGCCTACCCTGATAGTCCATTATAAGTGGCTAAAACTACAGCTGTTAGTTGACAAATTCCATTAAAAAAATCACGGTTATTCTCATAAGTTTATTTTTTAGAGCCTCGGCAAATAAGCATCTTTTTAAAAAAATCAAAAAACGTTAAAAACACCCTAAGAAACATGTGAATGGCAAAGCTATCCCTATCTTTTCAGTAAATTTGAATACATAGCCTTAAAGAACAGCATATGAGACATATATTTCATTAATAATATCATGGTTAGCCTTTTAGAGTTTTTCTATCCAGCCCCAGCAAATAGGCATTCTTTTTATTTCTTGAAAATGGTGCACAAATGCCGAAAATCGAAAAAATCACTGTAAGCTACTCCCATATGGAAAGCCTTCCCCTTATTTCTCAAAGGAGTCAGATATACCACCATTAAGAACAAAATCTAATACACGTATTTCATTAAAAAAATCGCGGTTTGCCCAATAAGCTTTTTCTACACAGCCTCAGCAAATAGGCATTCTTTTGATTTGTTCAGAACGTTGTGAAAAAGGCAAAATCAAGAAAATTGCTCTGAGTTACGTCCATAGAGCAGCTTTCCCCCTAATTAACTAGGAAAGCCAGTCGTGCGCCCTTAAAATAAATCATCTAATACATATGTTTCACTAATAAAATAAAATTTATTCCTATTTAAATTTTCGACAGAACCTCGGAAAATAAGCATACTTCAAAAAAAGTGAAAAAAAGTGAAAATCACCCTGAGAAACATGTGAATAGCACTCCTAACCCCATATTTTCGGTAAAGTTGAATACATAACCTTAAAGAGCACCATCTAAGACATGTATTTCATTAAAAAATCATGGATACCCTATTAGGGTTTTTCTATCCAGCCTCAGCAAATAGGCATTCTTTTTTATTTCTTCAAAATGGTGCAACAACGCCAAAAATCGAGAAAACCACTGTAAGTTGCTCCCATATAGGAAGCCTTCCTCTAATTTCTCAGTGAAGTCAGATATACAGGCTTAAAGGACATAATCTAATGTATTTCACGGAGAAAATCACAATTAGCCAAATAGGTTTTTTCTACACAGCCTTAGCAAATAGGCATTCTTTTGACTTTCAAAATATCGTGAAAAACGCAAAAATCAAGAAAATTATTTACACCAGTATACCAGTCCTTTTCATAATTTCTCAGTAAAGCCAGTTATACAACCCTAAAAAATGCCATCTAAAACATGCATTTTACCAATAAAATCAGTTATTCCAACTTGCTTTTTCTACAGACCCTCGGCAAATAAGCAAACTTTCAAAAAAAGGCTTTCCGTATTTTCTCTGTAATGCCAGATGTAAAGCTGTAATGAACACTATCTAATGCACAATTTTCATTTAAATAAGAAGGTTAAGTCTGCAGGTTTTTCTCAAGGGCTTTCCTGTGAATTTTAGTAAGTATTATTTTATATATATATACAAAATGATATGAAAAGGCAAAATTGCTCCTAGTAACACCTGCATTGCAAGTCTCCCCCTGATTGCTCTAATGTTGCACCAGTATTGTAGTGTTCCTCCTCATTTCTGTGTAAAGTCAGTTACACAACATTGAATAACTCCATGTGATTCAGATACATGAATCTCTCAAATGACAATTCACATTTGGGGCCATTATGATCCAGAAAGCTGAATTGTGTTTTTGTCTCAATTAATTAAATGGAAGTATAGCATGAAAAACCTTTTGTTTCCTTTTGCAACACCATCTCTAGTAAAATATCAAAGGTACAAAGGTGCAGGTAGGTTTACATTGAACACATTTAAAAACAACTTGTTTTCTCTTTCTCTCTTTTGTATTTCTTCCTCTTTTCCCCATATCTCTTTTCTTTCCTTCTTTTCTTCGTTCCATTTCTTTCTTCCTTCCAATCTTACCATATCCTTTCTGTATTGATTTCTTCTTTTTCCCTTTCTTCATTTCTTTGATTATTTAGTGGTCTATTGTTTCAAACACCTCAGTATGAAAATACTCAGCAGTGTTTACAATTTAATATATTATTTAAAAAGTGTGATACACAGGGAATTATGTATGAATTTAAAATAATCATTTTCATGATAGTCTAGTGGCTGTTTGTGATTGCCACATTCACAGTTTCTAACATAATGCGTGTTTCTTTCATTCCATCTATACTTTCTTCTTTAAATCCTCTTGCTCTTCATTTTTTCCTGGCTTCTTACCTTCTTTAGTTCCCTTCTTTTCTTCCTTCCTTGGTTTCTTCCTTCTTCCCTTCTTCCTCTCATCCCTCGCCCTCTGATTTTTTTTTTTGCATTCCATACTTTTTCTTCATGCATTCTTTCCTTCCTTCTTCGCCGCTTTCTTTCCTTTTTTTATTGCCTTCTTTTCCTTTTACATGCATTTTTTAAGATTATTTCTGTCCTTTGTACCTTCCTATCTTCCTGTATACCTTCCTTCATACCTTAAATTGTTTTGATCTTCCCTAGTGTCTTTGTTTCATCCGTTTTTCAATATTTCATTTACTTTCTTCCTAGATTGTCCTTCCTTTCTGTCTTCCTTTCTGTCTTCCTTTCTGTCTTCCTTTCTGTCTTCCTTTCTGTCTTCCTTTCTGTCTTCCTTTCTGTCTTCCTTTCTGTCTTCCTTTCTGTCTTCCTTTCTGTCTTCCTTTCTGTCTTCCTTTCTGTCTTCCTTACTGTCTTCCTTTCTGTCTTCCTTTCTGTATGTCTTCTTTTTTTCCTGCCTTTCTTTTTTCCTGGCCTCCTTTGTAGTTTTCTCTCTGCCTTTCTGTCTTCCTTTCTTCCTGCCTTAATTTCTGTCTCTCTTCCTTAATTCCTTTTTGTCTTTGTGACTTCTTACACCATGAATACACATCATCTTTCAGTGGTGAACATTTGGAAAAGTGTTTTGTATTGAGTAACGGCAAAATTGATTTTTATAGTCCATCCAAAAACAACAACAAAATGGTGGGAGACTGGAGTCTATTCATACAACATTCATTTTAAGCAAGATAGAAAGCTAGCCAGGTGCATACCACCAGTATTTATCAACTGGTTTTTCTTCATTCTTCACACAGTTTGACTATTCTTGCTTATCTATATTTAAAAAAATTGTTCCCCGAATAGACCAGGGGCCTTGCTATAACAGTTTTGAGCTATGCGAATGAGACAAACATGGCAATGTTGTCACAGTGTTGTCACTATGTTGTCACAATGTTGTCACAACGTTGTCACAAAGTTGTCATGATGTTGCTACATTTTAGATGTGTCCACTGTGATATAACAGACTTGACTGAGCAATTATTGGGAGACTTGCTGTATGACTAACTTCAAGTGATGTTCCATATTTTCGCCCTTTTTACACTATTTTGGAGAAATCAAAAGAACGTGTAGAAAGAGCCTATGTGATCAATCATGATTCCTTAGTGAAAAACACCTATGTTGTTCTTTAAGGCTTATCATTTACTTAGGTAAGGAAATAGGTTATGTAAGGGTGCAACTTTGAGTGCTTTTCTGGATTTTTGCCATTTTTACAGCATTTTGGACAAGTTAAAAGACTAAGATGAAAAACAACGCCTCTTTGCTAAGGCTTTGTATATAAAAGACCGTTGAGGCTATCCATGTTTTTGTATGAACAATTTGTATTAGACTGTTCTTTTAAGTTATAAAACTTATATTTGACATTACTGAGAATTTAGGGGTAGTTTTGCAATTCACATGTTTCTTAGATTGATTTTAAGGGTTTTTTTTTTACTTTTTCGAAAGTATGCTTAATTGGCGAGGCTCTGAAGAAAAATATATATGAATAAGAATGATTTTATTTGTAAAATGTATGTATTAGATGGCATTCTTAAAGGTAGTATGAATGGCTTTTTTGATAAGATATGGAAAGGACGGGCATGCTGACCAGTGCAAAAAATTTCTTGATTTTGCCTTTTTTTGCAATATTTCTAACAAATCAAAAGAATGTCTATTTGCTAAGGTTGTGTAGAAAAAACCTATTCGGCTAATTGTGATTTTGTCAGCAAAATACATGTGTTAGATAACGTTCTTTAAGCCTGTTTATCTGACTTCACTGAGAAATTAGAGGAAGGCTTCCTATATGGGAGCAACAAACAGCGGTTTTCTCGATTTTTGGTGTTGTTGCACCATTTTGAAGAAATAAAAAAGAATGCCTATTTGCTGAGGCTGGATAGAATAACCCTAATAGGGTAACCATGATTTTTTTAATGAAATACATGTCTTAGATGGTGCTCTTTAAGGTTATGTATTCAACTTTACCGAAAACATGGGGTTAGGTGTGCTACTCTCATGTTTCTTAGGGTGATTTTCACTTTTTTTCACTTTCTTGAAAGTATGCTTATTTTCCGAGGTTCTGTGGAAAATGTAAAGAGGAATAAATTTTATTTTATTAGTGAAACATATGTATTAGACGATTTACTTTATGGTTGCATGACTGGCTTTCCTAGTTAATTAGGGGGAAAGCTGCTCTATGGGCGTAACTCAGAGCAATTTTGTTGATTTTGCCTTTTTCACAACGTTCTGAACAAATCAAAAGAATGCCTATTTGCTGAGGCTGTGTAGAAAAAGCTTATTGGGCTAACCGCGATTTTTTTAATGAAATACGTGTATTAGATTATGTTCTTAAAGGTGGTATATCTGACTTCTTTGAGAAATAAGGGGAAGGCTTTCCATATGGGAGTAGCTTACAGTGATTTTCTCGATTTTCGGCATTTTTGCACCATTTTCAAGAAATAAAAAGAATGCCTATTTGCTGGGGCTGGATAGAAAAACTCTAAAAGGCTAACCATGATATTTTTAATGAAATATATGTCTCATATGCTGTTCTTTAAGGCTATGTATTCAAATTTACTGAAAAGATAGGGATAGCTTGCCATTCACATGTTTCTTAGGGTGTTTTTAACGTTTTTTGTTTTTAAAAAAAAGATGCTTATTTGCCGAGGCTCTAAAAAATAAACTTATGAGAATAACCGTGATTTTTTTAATGGAATTTGTCAACTAACAGCTGTAGTTTTAGCCACTTATAATGGACTATCAGGGTAGGCGTGTTCAGACTGGCAATTTGAGGATATCTATTTTCAATTTCTACACATTTCCAAATTTGCAGAAGTCGAGAACATACTGCCGCACTAAGTGGGGTATACAGAAATGCCTATTTACAGAAGAAATGTAAAACCTGGCAAAAATGTTATTTATGAATGTAGAAAATGAACCTAGTTTACATTGTGGCCATGGCATCTATAAAAAAAGAGCAGGATATCCTCAAATATGCACTATATTCTTGAACTGAAAATGTCAAAAATTGGTCCAAAAGGCGATTGTCGGCCATTTTGTTTAAATGGCTCTCCTGGAAAGGCAAATTTATAAAAATGAAAACTGATGGTCAGGTTTTTCTTCGATCAGTTGTGGTAACATCTCCACCAAATTTCGTTCAAATCCGCTGACCCCCACTTTCCACCAAATCCTTGATGCTCTCAGAAAACCTCTCTTAAGTCCTTCTCCTGTCCTAGTAATTAGTCTGGCATAAATACAGGACGTAAAGCACAGTTTTTCATAATAATATCTATGGACATTGGGTATATCAAATTCAATTTAGCATAGGACATATGCTTTGATAATTATCTTTAAAAAGTTTGCTGAAATATATTTGTCTTTAAATTGGTCTGAAGCAAGCAAAATAACGTATATTCTCTTTCCATATATAGATATTATACCGTGCATCTCCCCCCCCCCCCTTCCCTGATACCTTAATATTTATAGGGTCGCTCTGTTATGGAGATAAATCGTTCTTATAAACATAGAAATGCTATTTCTGAAATTTGTCGTTAAACATCAAAAGTAAACACTGACCAAGCAGTAAACACTCGTTTATATCAAGAATTGGTATTCAACTCAACATCAAATAAACATTGAAGAGTAGAGTTAAAAACATCATGGATCTCGTAGTGAAATAATCTTTGGAAATTTAGGCTTTATTATGTACCGTAATATGGGGTGAATCGGGACAGACTTGGCCGTTTTTCTGTAATAGTTTGAAGAATAACACACTTAGAATTGAAAATAAGGTGTCAGATTGTGTCCGAGCACAAGGTCTAACTATCCCCAAGAGCTTGAAATGATATCTTAAAGTTTCAATGCTTCAGTCCCATAAAACCACTGTCCCAATTCACCCCACACTTTGGGGTGAATCGGGACACTCCCTTATTTTCTCATTCATTACTTCTTAGCTTTTATAATATAGTATAGAGGGTTGGGTATAATAGGTTGCTCCTAAGCACTTGGCTTGGGGGCCGGCCCTTTAGCTCAACTGGTTTGATAGCGGACCTTTAAAGGGGAATGTGTTATAATAAGTGATTGCTTCTTGTGAGTTAGCATTAGAAAACATGTTCAACATGTGAAAAATGTATTTTTAGGAAAATCTGAAATCAATTTCATTGATAATATGTAAATTATAAAAAAAATAAATAAATAACATAAAAGTATGAAAACCTGTAGTTTTTTGCTAATTTTTCTAGTGATCCATAATTCTGGACTAAATCCACTATTCATGATGCTAAGTTCAATTATATTCATATAAAAGACACACCAGTACATTCAAATGAAAATCAGTAGGTTTATTTTTGTTGATTCCGAAATTTTGTCATTGCCCTGGATCTGAACCCATGAGCAAACATGCATAATCTCTTTTCAAGTCTACTATCTGGGGCCCTCAACTGCTCAAAACTCTGTTTTAGAAGATTCCCGCAAGATTAGTATCTCTAGTATTCATACTTTTTGCAGTACATGCAAAGTTTTGACAAGCCTTTGAGAATTCACTTCCCGCATTACTAAGTTTAAGGTACGGCAGCTCCTCACTGCCTGCAGTTATATTAGAAGTATAAAACTACACTGACATGTGCTATGGTATGTCTACTTTATATGTACCAAAAATCAACTTCCTGAATTAAGGGGAAGTAGTTGTTTTTTTAAGAAATAAAATGTTTCCCCATTCTGTCCCGATTCACCCCAGTGTCCCTATTCACCCCATATTACGGTACTGTGTTACCTCATTCGCAATGCTAATTATACAGGAGGACACAGCATTCTAATGATGGGAAGAATGCATTGAAACCGCTGTCCAACATATGAAGGGTAGGGGGAACCAGGGTACATTGGGACGCGGAGCACCATGGGACGGTGGGGTTTTCTTGGCTCCTGGCAAGGTACATATGATATAGTAGTTCCATCAAATCTTGTAATTTCACATCCTGATGTTTCTATCGTTTTTTGACAAATTACAGCCACGTGCAGAAGTATGGTGAGGAAGTTTGTTTTCCTACTGCTAAAGTAAATTCAGAGGAGTTCAATTCAAACCATTCTGTGGACAAACCATGAACAATGAGGCTTTCTCAGTGCTTGTATGAATTTGATACATTTTAACGAACAGTTATGAATTGCTATGCTGATAAACACACACACTGGTGCCTGAGAAATTAGAATTTTGACATAAAAGTCATATCAGGCCTCATTGGGACAGTGAATTCGGGGCACATTGGGACGCACTTAATATGGCAGAATTTAAGTATCCAAGTCAACTGAATGACCTGTGACAGCACACAATAGGTATTCAGGCCACAGTGAATAGAAGCATATTGGATTACCATGCTCTGTGAACAAATTTATCGCAAAGCACTGTGTGTTACTTACATGGATGTCCGCACCCAGGACAGTTTATGTTAAATGTTTAATACTGTTTGAAGTTATTAACTATTGGCACTACAAGGTGTTAATGCACTGTATATAGTCTTATGTACTACTTATATGTAATATCTGTTGCACATGGATTGTTAAAATGATTTTTTAATTGATGTCCCAATGATTTCGACTCACATTTTGCTGTCTGGCTGTGAAAGGGTAGGTGCAGTCCATTACTTGTGCCTTGCATTTACATTGTAAGCTCAATAGTGTTGGTGATATTCATGCAAACTTCTGAGTTGCTGAGTCCTTTCAGCATTGAGAAAAATGAGTAGATGTTAAAAGCGTCCCGATGTGCCCCGGTTCCCCCTAATATGTCGATCCAGGTAACATTGCCAAAGAGTCAGAGCTGGAATCAAACCTACAATGCTGAGGCTATATCTATCTGTCAGGGCAAAGACAAATTTATAAATACATTTCGAAAATAAGTAAAAACTGGTATAATAGGCTTGATGGCTGAATGGTGAAGGTTCTCGCTTGCTGAAGGTCTTTGCTTATACAATGTATTGGTTTGAATCCTGGGTAGGAACCTGACATTTTATTTATTTATTTATTTTATTTACATAAACTTATAAAGCGCCTTATTCATAAAAAATGCTCTAGGGCGCTGTACAAACAATATAGGACATAGAATATAATTTATAAAGATAAAATCGAAGTAAATAACATTAAAGATAAAAGCAGTGTAAAGATAATTAAAATTGAAATCACAGATTATATGCTTGTTTAAAAAAGAATGTCTTTAATGACTTTTTAAAACTATAGAGTTCATGAATTGTCCTCATTTCATGTGGAAGGGAATTCCATAAAGTGGGTGCAGCCACCCTGAAGGACCTGGACCCATATGTTGTGGTTCTGAAGGATGGCACGACAAGCAAAGCTTGAGTTGAGGAACGCAGTGTGCGAGTTGGCCTATACTCCTCTAGTAAGTCATGGAGATATTGTGGTGCTAGTCCATTTAGAGCCTTGAAAGTGTGCAAGATCACCTTATACTTAGTCCTATACTCGATAGGCAGCCAATGTAGCTGTATAAGGACTGGAGTGATGTGTTCCTGGCGACGCGTTCCAGTGATAACACGAGCACAGCTGTTTTGAACGAGCTGGAGTCTGTTGAGCAGATTTTTTGGCAAGTTATACAAAAGCACATTGCAATAATCCAACCTAGAGATAACACTGGACTGGATAAGGGACCGACAGGCATCCGTTGTAATAAATTGACGTATCCTACCAATACAACGTATTTGGTGGTAGCAAGATCGTACTAAATGAGATACGTGCTTCTCCATTGTTAAACATCTGTCTTGGATGACCCCTAAATTTCTAACATGTTCAGATGGAGTAAAACGATTGTTATCAAAAGAGATGGTAAAGTCCTGTAAATCAAGTTTGTGTCGCTTCGGATGGAATATCACAAACTCAAACTTATCCTGGTTCATTTTCAACATGTTCTCATTCATCCATGCATGAAGAGCTTCAACACAGGAAATGATGCGGTCTGATGTTTCTGACCATTCTGATGGTGATTCTATGATGTTGTAGGCCTGTGTATCATCTGCATAGGAGTGGTACAACATTTCATGACGTCGTGCGATTTCACCAACTGGCCGAGTGTACATACAGTACTTCCTGGGGCCCAGCACTGACCCTTGGGGTACCCCAAATTCCAAATTACAGTCACGAGATGTTACATCACCAATCGCCACACATTGAGACCTGTCACAGAGATCTGTCACAGAGATAGGAGCGTAAATTTTCAGTGGACCTTCATGAGCAAAATCCCAGCTGGTTGTCATTTGAGATGTTAAATGGTGGCCCGTGGTATCAGTGTCTGTGCTGGACACGCAAAAATATCCTCCACATGGGGCAAATGTGTAACATGTTGAGGACTCCCACTCTCTCTCTCCCATCTCATCAATCAACCCTCGTGAGCACCCACTACTGGGCTTAGAGGGCTGCGCTTACCATATCTACATTATCTAGGTATCTATCTTGCTATCTATCTAATTGACAATTGTATTGAATGAATCAGAAAAAAACATGATTTCATTGAAATGCTGCTTTTGCAGAATGTCTAAAAAAAATGTGAAGGTCAGCTTTTTACTGTAAAGTTGACCTTCCCGATGATGTGCCAGCTTTTCCTGTATTTCATTCATCAGTATTTGATTTCAAGAGGCTATTGTGTTATAAAGATTCATCTGTGGTTAAAAATACACTTTCTAAATAGAGAAATTTTCATGACACATGGAATTTTAAAATCAATCGTTGACCTACTTTTAATGTGACAAAGAGAATGAGTGACAATATGATGCCATCACAGCTTCTTATCTTGTATAAAACAAACCCGAGCTCCCCCTCCCCATTTCCATCACTGGGTCAATATCAGGTTCCATGGACCTGACCAGTGAATATCTATATATTGACAGGAACTGAAGTTCACAATTGTTTGTTCCATGACAAAATACATTCATTTTCACTGAAATAGTTACTGTAGTGAGAAGCATGAAGCCAGTTTATGTTTCTTCCGACCAGTATGTTTTAAATGTATGGAGATCTCGTCATAATTCAGTGTAACTATTAGACTCTCACAAACAAGTTTCATTATAATGATGGAATTTTCACATACATGTAATTTTTAGACCTCTAAATACATGTATACAACAACGTCACAAAAAAAAATGTGATTTTTGTGATTTCTTGCTGCATTAAAAAACATTACTAGTAATGATCTCATCAAATTCAAATAGATAATATTAAGTTTCACAACAAAAATGAGCAACTTTTCACGCCAGAATCACTTTCCTATCATCAGTAGTTTTTGAGATCGATTTTTTTTTACAAACAACAAAACAACATTTTTCCTTGCATGTTCTGTCTGATGTCTTGCAAAGGAGAGTCATTGCAGAGCTGTCCATATGTCTTACAATTACACATTTTTAATCAGTTGGAAGTCATGACACAAATTTAAGGTCTTACCTTTGACTCAGGAGCTTTCACCCAATTTAAATAATTATGAACTTCCAAAGGTCAGGATTAAGCTCAAATAGTTAATATGATATATTTTGTGCAGAGGATAAAACACTTTACTTCGATTCTCATGCTGAATATTAGATTTAGATGAACTACAAGTCCATAATTACAGTTATGCTGCTCTTGCTACATCATCAGTATATATATTGTTAGAATTACATTCCAGAAAATGTACATTTTTTGTATTTTAATAACAAGACGAAAATACAATGTTATTGCATGGTTTGGGTGTAAAAAGTACAAGATAAATTGTCTAATTGTCTCTTTCAAATGGTTATTAATCTCAATAAATGATTAATGAGAGATCAGAAATAGTTTTTGAAAATACCGGTATTCATGAGAGATCTCAAACTGATTGTAAACATCATAGCCAAAATTGAATTTTTACCTCAGAACTTTTATAAGTAACCAAATTAATAACAACATTTTTTTGGAATGATATGAGTTACAGCTATTTTCTACACCACAGTTTTATCCAACAAGAGATTCAACGGACAACTTACTCTCAAATTTTTTGGCATTATCAGGGATTAGACCCCCCAGGGGTCTAAACTTATAGACCCCCTTAAACTTATGTAAAATACAACTGAATGAGGTTCATTCAATTTACCTCCCATATAAAAGCCCACACACAATAAACTGATTAATTAGTTTCATTGTGACAGCTTATCACACTTAGCTAACGATTAGTTGGTGGCAATGGTTATCTGTTTGCAATGGTCAGCTTTGATGGTGTCAAAGAGATTATGCCTTTTGTTGGGTGAATGCATTCTCCTTGTGTGTATTATATTGTACTGCTTTAGGCCCCTTTTCCCATACCTTATACATTGGAGACGGGCCTAAACCAGTACAATATTATATTGTACTGGATTAGCCCCGTTTTCCTATACCTTATACATTGCAAACGGGCCTAAAGCAGTACAATATATAGACACTCAGAAACATAAAGACAGAATATATAGATAGTAGGCAAAATATTTTTCTGTATTATATTGTACTGCTTTAGCCCCCTTTTCCTATACCTTATACATTGCAAAGGGGCCTAATCCAGTACAATATTATATTGTACTGCTTTAGCCCCCTTTCCCTATACCTTATACATTGCAGACGGGCCTAAACCAGTACAATATTATATTGTACTGGATTAGGCCCCTTTTCCTATACCTTGTACATTGTATACGGGCCTAAAGCAGTACAATATAATACAGAGTAATAAGAGTATTTATGTATATAAATATAACATAGAGTAAACATTTTAATAATATTTATATATTTTATATATATATTTCAATAATAATACTTTTTAGGGGGAGACTCCCCCCTACGATCTAAAGAGGGCGATATATTTGATGGGGTTAGAGAAAAAAATGGGGTGTAGTTTTTTTGGGGGAAAGAGTTACAATATTTGCCATTTTTAGATATTGGCATAGGGGTCTAAACCTTTGGACCCCTTCTGTATATAAACATATATGGATACGGGCCTAAAGGTTTAGGCCCCTCATACATAACAAATCATATGTAAACGGGTCTTAAAGTTTAGACCCCTTTATTGAATGAGCCCCATTAAGTTGTGCACCACAAGGGTCTAAGGTTTAGACCCCATGGAAGCAATAAAAATTGGTTTAGACACCTTTATTGAATGAACCCCATTCAGTTGTGCAACATATGGGTCTGAAGGTTTAGACCCCATTGATGAATAAATATTGGTTTAGACCCCTTGATTGAATGAATCTCAGGTTTGCAGAAATTTATTGAATGAACCCCATTCAGTTCTAAACCAATACTTATTCATTGCTGGGTCTAAACCTTCACACCCATATGTTGCACAACTGAATGAGGTTCATTCAATAAAGGTGTCTAAACCAATTTTTATTGCTTCAATGGGGTCTAAACCTTTAGACCCATATGGTGCACAACTGAATGGGTTCATTCAATAAAGGGGTCTAAACTTTTAGAACTGTTTACACGTGATTTCTAATGTATAAGGGGCCTAAACCTTTAGGCCCGTATGCAGATCTGTTAATATGCCGAAGGGGTCTAAAGGTTTAGACCCCTATGCCAATATCTAAAAAAGGCAAATATTATAACTCTTTCCCCCAAAAAAAACTATACCCCATTTTTTTCTCTAACCCCATCAAATATATTGCCCTCTTTAGATCGTAGGGGGGAGTCTCCCCCCAAAAAGTATTATTATTCAAAAATATATATAAAAAAAATATATAAATATTATTTATATTTTTACTGTATGTTGGATTTATATACATAAATGGACTTATTACTCTGTATTATATTGTACTGCTTTAGGCCCCTTTTCCTATACCTTATACATGGCAGACGGGCCTAAAGCAGTACAATATTATATTGTACTGGATTAGGCCCCTTTTCCTATACCTTATACATGGCAGACGGGCCTAAAGCAGTACAATATAATACAGAATAATAAGACCATTTTTGTATATAAATAGAACATAGAGTAAAAATATATTGAAACTCTGTATTATATTGTACTGCTTTAGGCCCCTTTTCCTATACCTTATACATTGCAGACGGGCCTAAACCAGTACAATATTATATTGTACTGGATTAGGCCCCTTTTGCTATACCTTATACATTGCAGACGGGGCTAAAGCAGTACAATATAATACAGAGTAATAAGACCATTTATGTATATAAATCCAACATACAGTAAAAATATAAATAATATTCATATATTTTTTATACATATATATTTCAATAATAATACTTTTTAGGGGGAGACTCCCCCCTACGATCTAAAGAGGGCGATATATTTGATGGGGTTAGAGAAAAAAATGGGGTGTAGTTTTTTTTGGGGGAAAGAGTTACAATATTTGCCATTTTTAGATATTGGCATAGGGGTCTAAACCTTTGGACCCCTTCTGTATATAAACATATATGGATACGGGCCTAAAGGTTTAGGCCCCTTATACATAACAAATCATATGTAAACGGGTCTAAAAGTTTAGACCCCTTTATTGAATGAGCCCCATTAAGTTGTGCACCACAAGGGTCTAAGGTTTAGACCCCATGGAAGCAATAAAAATTGGTTTAGACACCTTTATTGAATGAACCCCATTCAGTTGTGCAACATATGGGTCTGAAGGTTTAGACCCCATTGATGAATAAATATTGGTTTAGACCCCTTGATTGAATGAATCTCAGGTTTGCAGAAGTTTATTGAATGAACCCCATTCAGTTCTAAACCAATACTTATTCATTGATGGGTCTAAACCTTCACACCCATATGTTGCACAACTGAATGAGGTTCATTCAATAAAGGTGTCTCAACCAATTTTTATAGCTTCAATGGGGTCTAAACCTTTAGACCCATATGGTGCACAACTGAATGGGTTCATTCAATAAAGGGGTCTAAACTTTTAGACCCGTTTACACATGATTTCTCATGTATAAGGGGCCTAAACCTTTAGGCCCGTATGCAGATCTGTTAATATGCCGAAGGGGTCTAAAGGTTTAGACCCCTATGCCAATATCTAAAAAAGGCAAATATTATAACTCTTTCCCCCAAAAAAAACTATACCCCATTTTTTTCTCTAACCCCATCAAATATATCGCCCTCTTTAGATCGTAGGGGGGAGTCTCCCCCCAAAAAGTATTATTATTCAAAAATATATATTAAAAAAATATATAAATATTATTTATATTTTTACTGTATGTTGGATTTATATACATAAATGGACTTACTACTCTGTCTTATATTGTACTGCTTTAGCCCCGTCTGCAATGTATAAGGTATAGGAAAAGGGGCCTAATCCAGTACAATATTATATTGTACTGGATTAGGCCCCTTTTCCTATACCTTATACATGGCAGACGGGTCTATAGCAGTACAATATAATGCAGAATAATAAGACCATTTTTGTATATAAATAGAACATAGAGTAAAAATATATTGAAACTGTATTATATTGTACTGCTTTAGGCCCCTTTTCCTATACCTTATACATTGAAGACGGGCCTAAACCAGTACAATATTATATTGTACTGGATTAGGCCCCTTTTCCTATACCTTATACATGGCGGACGGGGCTAAAGCAGTACAATATAATACAGAGTAATAAGACCATTTATGTATATAAATCCAAAATAGAGTAAAAATATAAATAATATTTATATATTTTTTATATATATATTTTTGAATAATAATAATGTTTGGGGGGAGACTCCCCCCTACGATCTAAAGAGGGCGATATATTTGATGGGGTTAGAGAAAAAAATGGGGTATAGTTTTTTTTGGGGGAAAGAGTTATAATATTTGCCTTTTTTAGATATTGGCATAGGGGTCTAAACCTTTAGACCCCTTCTGCATATCAAGATATCTGCATATGGGCCTAAAGGCTTAGGCCCCTTATACATTACAAATCATATGTAAACGGGTCTAAAAGTTTAGACCCATTTATTGAATGAACCCATTCAGTTGTGCACAATATGGGTCTAAAGGTTTAGACCCCATTGAAGCAATAAAAATTGGTCTAGACCAATAAAAGTGTCTGAACCAATAATTCTTGCTTGATGGGGTCTAAACCTTCAGATCCATATGCTGAATGGGGTTCATTCAATAAATTTATTCAAACCTCAGAGTCATTCAATCAAGGGGTCTAAACCAATATTTTTTCATTGATGGGTCTAAACCTTCACACCCATATGTTGCACAACTGAATGAGGTTCATTCAATAAAGGTGTCTAAACCAATTTTTATAGCTTCAATGGGGTCTAAACCTTTAGACCCATATGGTGCACAACTGAATGGGTTCATTCAATAAAGGGGTCTAAACTTTTAGACCCGTTTACACATGATTTCTCATGTATAAGGGGCCTAAACCTTTAGGCCCGTATGCAGATCTGTTAATATGCCGAAGGGGTCTAAAGGTTTAGACCCCTATGCCAATATCTAAAAAAGGCAAATATTATAACTCTTTCCCCCAAAAAAAACTATACCCCATTTTTTTCTCTAACCCCATCAAATATATCGCCCTCTTTAGATCCTAGGGGGGAGTCTCCCCCCAAAAATTATTATTATTCAAAAATATATATATAAAAAATATATAAATATTATTTATATTTTTACTGTATGTTGGATTTATATACATAAATGGTCTTATTACTCTGTATTATATTGTACTGCTTTAGCCCCGTCTGCAATGTATAAGGTATAGGAAAAGGGGCCTAATCCAGTACAATATAATATTGTACTGGTTTAGGCCCGTCTGCAATGTATAAGGTATAGGAAAAGGGGCCTAAAGCAGTACAATATAATACAGTTTCAATATATTTTTACTCTATGTTCTATTTATATACAAAAATGGTCTTATTATTCTGTATTATATTGTACTGCTATAGACCCGTCTGCCATGTATAAGGTATAGGAAAAGGGGCCTAATCCAGTACAATATAATATTGTACTGGTTTAGGCCCGTCTGCAATGTATAAGGTATAGGAAAAGGGGCCTAAAGCAGTACAATATAATACAGTTTCAATATATTTTTACTCTATGTTCTATTTATATACAAAAATGGTCTTATTATTCTGTATTATATTGTACTGCTTTAGGCCCCTCTGCCATGTATAAGGTATAGGAAAAGGGGCCTAATCCAGTACAATATAATATTGTACTGGTTTAGGCCCGTCTGCAATGTATAAGGTATAGGAAAAGGGGCCTAAAGCAGTACAATATAATACAGTTTCAATATATTTTTACTTTATGTTCTATTTATATACAAAAATGGTCTTATTATTCTGTATTATATTGTACTGCTTTAGGCCCGTCTGCCATGTATAAGGTATAGGAAAAGGGGCCTAATCCAGTACAATATAATATTGTACTGGATTAGGCCCCTTTGCAATGTATAAGGTATAGGAAAAGGGGGCTAAACCAGTACAATATAAAACATAAAGAAACCACAGGCATAATCTCTTTAACACCAACAGCTCACCATAATTACCATTGCCAACAAGTTACCAAATCATCATGTTGCCAACAACTATAAGCATTAAGGAAAGTGTGAGAAGCTGTCAAATCAAACAACAGTTTCTGTTTATATAACCTGTGACAATCGAACTGCTTGTTTAGTTTGTGTGTAGTTTTTTGCCTAGTCATTCAGTATCCATACAGTACTAATGGACTAAATATATTAACCCCCTGGGGGGTCTAATCCCAGATAATGCCAAATTTTTTAATGGCAAAATAATGTGACAAAATAGCAAGATCTGGTGTTTGAGTAAAAGTTGAAATGGAAAAATCTTAAATTGACCTTGTGAAAGTTAGCCTTATATAGGAGTGTCTCTGCCATGCAGTAACACATGCACTTTTAAATTGTGTACATGTTGCTTGTTAAATTATACAGAGAATTGTTTTTTTTTATTATAACACATGCACTCTCTGGGTGACTGTGTATTTTGTACATATTACTTATATTTTTGGTAGAGATATAAAGTACACCAAACATGCAGTGTCTACTCCAAATCACTTGACACTTCAAATAAGTTTGGAATTTATAAGAATAATGCTGCAGAATCACTAGTTCATCAATCCTAGTGGATAATATATAGTCAAGAGACTGATTTATGATATTGGAGAGAGCGTGAGTCCTAAAGATGTTACAGATTTACTCCATGTGAGGGATCTTCTTGTCAAGAACGGACACACATTGTAAGATTTAAATTTGAGTCAGCTTAATTGATTGAGTGAGATGGTTGCACAATTCCTTTGTGCTAACATAGCTTGTTGTTAAAAGTTATGATAACAGAAAGATTGTCAGAACTCAAAACAGCAAGCTATGACAGCTCAAAGGAATTGTGCGATCATCTAACTCAATAATTTAAGCTGACTCAAAATTTCAAGTTTTACAGTGTACTATCATTGATACAATGCTTTATGTTTAGGTTCCCCACTATACATCTATACTAGCATGTCCATTTGATTTGTATCATGTGTGTTTAGACTGCAGATGTAGGAGTCCAAATCTTGCAAAAGCAATACACCCTATGTCTTTGCAATGTTATTCTACTGGATCAGATATCATTGCTGCAACAGAAATTTACTTCAAAGAGCAACTGAATTCGTCAGTCCCTATATATCCATTGTGTTGAAATGAACTGTCAATTTGCAATTGAGTCCCGGGCGTTGAGTAACTTGTGACCTATCGATACTAAGTTGGTGGGTTGTTTTGATGGCATTGAAAGTATACAATATGACCTCACAAATTGCTTGTGAGTCACAGAGAATAACATGGCATGGACACAGTAGGCATATGACCTCACAAGGAACAGACCAATTCTGTGATGACTTGGCATCCGTCGACTATAAATAACTGACAAACAAACCCATAACTTACTGTACTGCACTTTAAACTTGTTATTCTTGCAAACTCGCAGAAAATATTGTAACAAACTTACAAAACTTGGTGTGGGAGGAAGACTCTGAGTATGAAATTTGAAGTTGACTTTGTGAAAACAACTGCTGTGATTTCTGCCACTGGCACCCTGCACTTAAAAGTTGTGTAAATTTTGCTTATTGAATTTCGCCTGAAAACTTTTTGTCACAACACTCTATCTGGGTCACTAATGCTGGGGAGCAGAAATAAATTGCCAATGGGCAAAATCCCAGTTGGATGTCATTTGGATGAGATGTTATTTCCTCCACTATACCAAGCGCATAAATACAGGACGTAACACCCCAATCATCCATCCATCTTCAATGGCAAAGACTCCACATCAAAGTCACATTATTTTTTTGTCTTTTGCCCAGATAATAATCAGAATGGTTCATGTTGATTATACAACCTCCAACACACCTGTATATCAGCTATCAATGTCCCTGATAACGCAGAGGTAATCAAAATAAGTGATTAGTCAAGGCAATTTGTTAATGGTCAAATCTCACTAGTCATCAGAGTTTCAGGTTTGAAAGGATGATGTAAAAAGATATTAAAGCCTGAAGGAAAATAAGAGAGGTTGCTTTATGGGTTGAATTCTTGGTTATAAATGTCATCAGCATTCCTTACGCCCACTTTAATATCATTCGTGGTTATTCGCAAAACACAACATATGGCCAAGGACATTTTAAAGGGTTAAGGAGAGAATTATCGTCAAAAGTCTGGTATTTCAGACAATATAGGACCCCTGTAGAGATGTTTCCTTTACAGTCAGGAAATTTGATATGCAAAAAAAAGTGGACTATTGCATTGTGACAATGCCCATTTGTTACTCATGATAGCTGATGAAGTGTCATCTTCTCTGCATTCAGCATGGAAACATAGAGGCAGTTTGATTAGTCATGATCAAGAGAACGCCATTTTACTTGTCATTTCTGATTTTGGATCGAAAATCAGATGCATAATTCTTCCGTTTGCTTGTCACCAACAAGTGGGATCAGTCTCCTCAAATCTAATTAACACTGAAAATATTGAGTTTGATCATGAAAAATCATCAGCATGACGACACACGAAGTGCCATTTTCACAATCTGGCAGTTCACTCTTTTTGCATATCAAATTACCTGGCTGTAAAGTTTCTTGTCTTGGGTATATAATATATATAAACTCACCAGCAAAAGAAACGCAACACTTGATTTTGGCTTATAATTTTGCAAAGAAATTTTTTTGGACAAAACAAATTATATGATGGTGATCCTTAGACCAACTAGTGTCTTTGAGCCAAAAATCATTCAGCTGCGACCATTTCCTGTCTGCTTTTTGACTTGTTTATCACATTTCAGTTTTTGTAATAAAATATGACCTTACCAACAAGTTACACCAAAAATAAAGGCGCCATTTTAAATAATGGGCAAACAGATGATAAAAGCCGAAAAATTAGCACAGCTACACTATTTTTGAAATTTACAGGACAATTTGAAAATTGGAGTTTTTCACATTTTTAAAAAATGTAACAGACAAAATCTCTATGCTTCGGGCCCTTAGAATTGCGCTTTTTTAATAAAATTTTCAGACAATTTCACTATGTTGTCTAAGAATTGCCACAATTTTTTGGAGAGCAAAATTACGAGTTTAACACAATTTTTTGCGATGACCAAGGCAATATCCTTAAAATCATATTAACATGACTTGCACACAATTTTAAAATAAAAAAACAATACGGATCAAAGCGCGAGATGTTCCAGATTATTGAGTCCAGACACGGACTAAACAGATACGCCAGTAAAAAAGATCCAGGTCCATAGTTCCAAGTAAATTTTCTCATTTCAGAATTGAAGTGTCATTCTGAGAAGTTCCTACAGGGGGTGCTGTAGTCTAGGACTCCAATAGTTCCAGCAGTTTTTGCCACTATCATTTCTTTCTGTGTATAAATTTTATTAGGCAAGCAAAATAGGCAGAAAACAATTGGTTTTTTTCTGGAAGTATCAATGTGATTATGAGTAATGCTGTTTTAATCCTCGCAATTTTCTAAACCCACTTGAGCAATGACAACGCAGGTCTCATAAGAGCAATAGAAAAAGTTGAGTGACTGAATGATGCAATAACAGTAAATTTAAGTCACCAGACATATCAGGGAAGATGACAAGCTTTGACAATAACCAATAACAGTCTCCAGGATGCAGTATACCCAGTGGCAATGCCCACCACTGACATCAATACAAACAGTGATTCTGATTTCATCTATTGCTCTTATGGGCTCTCTGTTGTCATTTCCCAATTGGGTTTATTTTAATTTTTTCTGCCTATTTTGGTTGGCATACAACATGTTCAGCCTATTTTGGTTGGCTGATAACATTTTTACACAGAAAGAATAAGAGTTGCACAATTGCTGGAATTATTGGAGTCCTAGACTACAGCACCCACTGTGGGAATTTTTCAGAATGACACTTCAATTCTGAAAAGAAAAACTTTACTTGGAACTATGGACCTGGAACTTTTTTACTAGCGCATCTGTTTAGTCTGTGTCTGGACTCCATAATCTGGAACATCTCGCGCTTTGATCCATATTGTTTTTTTATTTTAAAATTGTGTGCAAGTCATGTTAATGTGACTTTAAGAATACTGCCTTTGTTGTCACAAAAAATTGTGTTAAACTCTGAATTTTGTTCTCAAAAAAATTGTGACAATTCTTAGACAACATAGTGAAATTGTCTGAAAATTTTATTAAAAAAGCTCAATTCTAAGGGCCCGAACCATAGAGATTTTATCTGTTACATTTTGAAATGTGAAAAACTCCAATTTTCAAATTGTCCTGTAAAATTCAAAAATAGTGTTGCTGTGCTAATTTTTCGGCTTTTATCATCTGTTTGCCCATTATTTAAAATGGCGCCTTTATTTTTGGTGTAACTTGTTGGTAAGGTCATACTTTATTACAAAAACTGAAATGTGACAAACAAGTCAAAAGGCAGACAGGAAATGGTCACAGCTGATTGATTTTTGGCTCCAAGACACTAGTTGATCTAAGGTTCAACATCATATAATTTGTTTTTTCCAAAAATATTGGTTTGCAAAATTATAAGCCAAACTCAAGTGTCCTTTTGCTGGTGAGTGTATATATCATTATTTGCTATCAAAAAATATCAAAGATGTCACCAAACTTAGCGCAACACTTCTTCAGATGGCATACAGGGCGAGGTGCCTTAATTCCAAAAGCGGAATCCCCTTTCGCAAGAGGAACGTAGAGAGACTTCGGAAAGACATTGATACTCTAACGAAGAGAAGGAAAAGTTTTTCTCCCTTGGTATTTTAGGCGGGAGGCAAAAATCAGAAAGAATTAAGACAGAAGGTTGAGGTAAGGCAGATGGAAAAACATATCGATCTGGAATCTCAAGACTTGTGTACACAACTCGTGCAGTTTTGGTTTGCATATATATACAGTTTGTAATCTTCTACATGGTGACAGGAATCCATGTTAAACACATTTCAAGTAGATGCTTGTAAAAGACATGCAGTTTTTATACTACGCCAGCCTCCATTGAAAAAAACTTGACAGTGCTAATGTCATGAAATTATGTAATACTAAATTTTGTGATTAATGACACTTTGAATCTGTTACAGGCATCTACTTGAAATGTGTTTACAGCCAGGAAAATTGATATTTAAAAAGAATGGACTGCTGTACTGTGAAAATGTTACTGCATGTGTCATCATGCTGATGATTTGTCCTGATCATGCCACAAGTGGCCCCCTCTATACTGGCAATATATGTAAGCTACAATGTATACATCCTCCATGATAAAAAATAGTTCCAACTTATTTTGTTATTTACAAGCTGTCTGTTTAAAATTGAAGCCAACCAAAGTCACAAAATAAGTTGGAACTATTTTTTATCATGGAGGATGTATACATTGTAGCTGACATATATTGCCAATATAGAGGGGGCCACTTGTGGCATGGACAAGACATTTTGCTGAGTGTAACACAGCTTTTATGAAATTGTGAATTATATTGTTGTCCTAGTTCATAAATCTCCATGAAGTAACAGAATAAACACAATTGAGCATTTTTGATATCACAAAGCAAAAACATTGGCTTTATATGGACACATGAATAAGTGAGAATGCATTCTTTTTGGACCCTTTTCTGACCACAATTTAACATGCACTAAATGGCATAAGTAGATTGAATACCATCAAACTTCTGATGAGTAAAATCATCCCTTTCACAGGCAAAGTGTATGCGAAAGTTTCAAAACTTTCTTTTTGTCTCATGATTTCCAAACATTTTCATTCAAAGCAGTGGACCGGATATTTGCCAGCAACCATGCTTTGTGAAAGTAGTTTGGCGTAGTAATATGGGCAGCTGTTGTTCGATCTGATCTGGTGATCTGTCCAAAACAGATCAAATTAATGTTGACCCAATTCGATTTTTCAGGGACTGTCAGCATTCTGCTGCATGCCACTTGACCACGCGCATGCATACCAATAATACACTATAAGACAATACAAGCGCATGCAATTCGAATTTGGAGATTGCAGAAGCAGCGTCATTTTGCAAATAACATACAGATATGGTACAAATGCAATAGTTGACCTTGTAAATCTCACTTATTTTGATAATGTTCTGCCATGCAAATTTTTTTTATAGTATTTGCATATTTTGAAGAAATGCAAAAATAGTGGGAGCCTATGCCAAAGTCACATGACAAATTCCAATTAGAATACAACCATAGCAGTGATCACAAACTGTTATACATTGTTTGTTACAATGTGTGCTTTTAGCAGTTAAGACATGAGATAAAAATATATAAGAATTTGCAACTTATAGAACTAACAACACCCAACAATAACTGTGAATCTTGAGAAAATGTTTTTCATAGTCAACTGTCAAATGTGATAGAATCTGTGATAAATATATCAAAACACACATGTCCAGGGCATTTCTTGGGCTTGGTCATATGCTGGTATATGGATGGATTAAATCGATCTACAAGCCCTGATATACTATGTCTATCAATGACTGGTACTTCCGCTCGTGCACTTGACAGTCCCGAACAGAGACAGGTGTAGAAGAAAAAGAAAATTAGAGGTTACGGTTGAATAAGTGTTGATAGCATTATGTCCTGTTTTGGTGTCAAACAAAGAAACAGATATGTGTAAGCCAAGGTCACAGTGGTCACTTGGTGAGTAAATATAGCATCAATGACACAAGAAATACAGAAGGGGAGGATATTGATCTTAATCATACGTTCTGTTTACTGTGGGAAATGCTGCACTGTCTTCGATGAGAGCCTCCCCCGCATCTGTTAGGCTGTAACCCTCTTTCTACAGCTTTAGCTGGCTTACTGCTCCCTCAAGACCCCCTCTAGACTGGTGGTGTGTTAGTAATGGTTACAAAACGATGTCACTGGCTTCCTTTAGCATCTATCTTAACCTTTACTCCAAAACAATGTTGCAACCTGTTCCAATCCTAGGTTTGGACCATGGTACGGGGTCCACCTTCTATAGCTTCAGCTTCCATTGATGGTTATATAATCAGTCAGACCCAATCTCAACTGTGTGCTCACAAAAATTGCAGCAACTTGGTGAAATCCTTGGTTTGAGGTAGTTGAGGAGGGAGGGCGGGGAGGGGGAGTAGCGGGTTCACCTTTGATAGCTTTAACTGCCTTTACTAGCCATCAAGATTCAAATTCAAATAAAATTTATTACCATTCAGTTTTATAGGCCTATTAAAATTTAAATCAATATTCATCAAAATTATGTTATATCAATGGAGGAGACCCCAAAAAAGTCAAACAGACTGCTACGTCAGGACTACCTGATATATGCACATGAGAGGAAGGTGAGATGCAGCAAAGGTACACACAGGATCTCAAGACAACTAAAAACATGTCATCAGCATCCTTTGGGGTACATTATTATATAAAGAAGCAAAGGGACCGTTCAGAATTTATGACTGGGGGGTGGGAGTTTTGGCCGAGGAGGCACTAACTTTTCACATGTGTTTCAAGGGGGGGTATTAATTTTTGACAACACTTCCAAGGGGGGGTAAGAAATATTAACAAAGAAAAAATGTTTAAAAACACGCATAAACTCATTTTATTTGGACTTTTTTACGCGCCAAAGTCCGCGAAATGACGCGAATCTATATGCGTGGCCATGTATAACAGTATATATGTGTGTATTGCTTTGTATGTCGAGAGGGGGGTACTAAAAATACGCGTGAAACCTAGGGGTGGGGTACTAAAAATCCGCATGAAACTCAAGGGGGGGTATCAATTTTTGACGGGAAGTTCCAGCAAAACTTCCATCCCCCCCAAGTCATAAATTCTGAACAGTCCCAAAAGTGATGTCGAATTTCAGGTGTATAACTGACTGTGACGAAGTATCCCTTTAGCTTAGGTGACCTTATAATACTGATTTGATATTCATAACTCCTAAAGAAAATGATGTAGAATTCCAGGTGCATATAACTGTTAGGAAGTATCACTTTAGCTAAGGTGGCTCTATCTCAACTGTTACTCCAAGAAAATGTTGCAACCAGTTCCCATCCTAGGTCTGAGGAGCTGTTGGTGTGTAAGTGGGGGTGAGCCCGTGGGGCGGGGTTTACCTTCTTACATCTCAGCCCATATCAATTCAATGTATTGTTTACAATCTAACTGTTGTTTCCTTTCATGACCTGTCACTGTTCAGTGAAACTCAACCCGCACAAACCGATCAGTAATCACAACACTACACTATACACTAACAAGCTGGGGAGTCAAATTCCCACCGGGGCATTATAGGCTCTGGCAGTCGAATTGCTTTCTTTTACAGTCACATTATCGCATTACTGGCAAGGGTGTTTGGTGGAACTTTATTTAGATCTACTCGGTTGGAGTATACATTTCAAATCAGTTCAAGGTCACCTAAGCTAAAATGATGCTTTGTAACAGTTATACAGTCTATGCACCTGGAATTCTACATCATTTTCTTTAGGAGTATGAATTTCAAATCAGTATAAGGACACCTAAGCTAAAGGGATACTTCGTAACAGTCAGTTATACACCTGGAATTCGACATCATTTTTGTTTCGTCATATCATAGTGTATCACATGGATTCCACACAAAACAGCATTGAAGCCACACTAAACAGCTCAAACAAATTATAAACAACAGTTTCTTAAGTTCAGCTAAGTACCTACCATATAATACTGTTACTTGCTCCTCATTTTCAGCTGTGGCCCAGCTATCAGTGGGACCAAGGAATATTTAAAACTGAGTTTCAATAAATGAAACAACAAATTCCTTTTGATCATCCAGAAGGTCGTGTGTCACAAGGTCGTACAATTTGTGTTACATGGCGGTTTTGGACCAAAACTGTTTTTCATCAAAAAAGTCTAAATTAGATCTTAAATATCCTATTCAAACCAAAAACCAGCATAATTTCACAAAAATTAGGGCTGTTTGTCTTATTATTTGATTTTATTCACCATACAAATCAATGTAAAGCTCAAACTTTAAAGGCATTTTTCTCAAAAACGACTATATTTCAGTAATGTTACTATAAAGTACAAAGTACTCCTTGTATCCCCATGAAATTTTCACTGAAGTTAGTTGATAAGATGGTCCTACTAATTAAAGCAACAAAAAATATGTCCTCTCCTCCAAAAGACTTTATATATGTCAATGAATTTATGTTACTGCGACAGAGAAAAAAACATTCTCAGGCATCATGTTTAAAACTATGCCAGAAGCCTGATTATTGCCAAAATCTCAAGTAAAATGTTTTAAAACATTACCAAGACCCCTGGGAACAAATTCTGATATTGCAAATAAGATATCATAAGATATTTACATGACATGTTGCAAATATGTCTTATATCAGTTATTTTCTAGTGCATGAGAAATCAACATCCCATGTGAGCATACCATTCTGGAGCTATCTGTGGATTTAACCCATATGTATCTCTTTTTTTGGCTATATGAGAGCAAGATTATCAAATGTGATTGTTGTTTATTCATTTGATGATGTTGCCTGCCCTTTTTGTCCTTTTGGAAGTCCATTACATTAAACGAAAAAATTGTGTACGCTTCAAGCATGTATGTGTTACATTTGGTTCAGCCTTGTTCAGAGCATCACAGAAGTGAGAAAATGATTGAAAACATAGCAATATTTTATACCATAGTAAAATATAGCTTATGAGCATTTAGGCAATAGCCTTATCCACAGGGTGTGGTTAACCTACTTTGAGTTCTTGTGGTTTAAACTTAGAACCCCTCTCCAATTTTACGGGTTTTTGCAAGTGTTACGAAAAAGTTCAGCCTAAAGTGGACAAGCAGCACACACAGAATTTTACCTGCAAGAAAAATCTGATAAATGCATTTGAAAATAGAACTTATGAGCATTTAATTGACATATATATGAACTTCCTAGCTATAATATTAATAGCTACAGACTAAATCTAAGAAAATGTGTTGAATTTTTTTTGCCAGCGGGACAGGTTCACGTTGCCGCACATTAAATGATCTACAGAAGGCACTGTAGCAGTTAGAAAGAAAATTTAAGCTTCAAGATCTTTAGTAGGAATCAGGTACTCCTGCAGAGAAAACCAGATTAAAATATCTTTTTTCGCTGGCAAGAAAACTCACTTTCTAGATGAATTTTTCAAATCTGACGTAACGTGGGACACAAAAAAATAACTTGTTTTACTGAGGTTTTTGATGGCTAGAAGCCTCATTTTGTGATAAAGTTGACTTTTTAAAACCGAATGTGATACAGAAGAAGTCAGGCCTTCCAGTGGTGTATAATATTGCATAATAGATATTTGTAAAGTACATGTAATCATCATTTAAATGCAAAATTTCTGAAATTGTACGACATTATGACACATGACCAGAAAAGGTTTCAAGGTCAGCGTCATAGTTGCGGTGGTGTATTAGTGCAACAGAACAGTCAGGCATGGTCCTGTATCAGTTGGTGCTTTGATTGCAGCTTAACTAGTCACTCGTGTACCTTTTGTAACACATTCACGAGTTCAGCAAATTCGTTATTGTAAAAGTAATATGACTCTTCTTAATGTCAATTTAGTGGATATAACTATTAGGCAGATGAATACAGCGAACAATACCATTGATATCGGTGTGATGGATTGTTGAGGCTTTATATTCTCTCTTTATGAACTTTATGCACTTGGAAGGATAATTATGATAAGAGAACGACTCAGTAACTGTGAGAAAAGAATGTAATAGATAGATAGATAGATAGATAGATAGATAGATAGATAGATAGATAGATAGATAGATACATACATACATACATACATACATACATACATACATACATACATACATACATACATACATACATACATACATACATACATACATACATACATACATACATACATACATACATACATATATATTAGACAAGGAAATATATAGATTTATCAGAGCAATAGGTTAAAAAATTGTACGAGATAAGAAAATAGAGATGATTGAAGCAATAAATCATGACCAGCACACAGGCTAGCTCAGGCTGTAATGCATTGTTTTCTCTTGAGAGTGAGCAATTATTGGTGAGAGTGGAGACGCCCGGAGTAGCTTGGCAAATATTGATAGGCAATAAGACATGGCCCTGTTGTATACATTAACACTCTGGGCAATGAAGGCCAGGGGATAATGATGGTAAAGATGCAATCGTTTGTTGACCTACCTCCCCTTTTGTTTACCCCTGTATTAATTAGGTTTCCTTCAAGGGCCCAGTCAAGAGGTTCGTCAGGAGAACGGTACTCAGGCTCATGCGTTCAAGTGGTTCGACAGGGAATTGGGCACTCGGAGGCAGGTAACGGAGCTCTAGGTGAGGGGGTGTCCGCACTCTGCAGTGGAGCCAACACATCTTTTCTGTGTCATAAAACGGAACGGATTGGACGAGAAGGAGGGTCATATATAAGCACTCGTATAACTCTTGTATCACCGTTCCATCGCACGACTGTATTGTCCTCTCGTGATCTTGACGCAAACTACCCGATGCCTCCCTTAACGGCGCAATCACGAGACCTCAATAAACCGACCCACACGGCACAGAATTGTCACCACAATTACAATATACCAGCCACTGGCTAGACGTTAGAGAAGTAGCATGGCAATTTGTAACTTGTAAGACAAGTGCAAGACTATTTTTGGCACCTGTTAGTCAAGTAAAACCATAACCACAGCAGACACATGACCTAAAAATAAACCAAGCAATATTCACACCAATATAATTATTATCTCCAATTCTTCATGTGGGTCACAGATATGGATATGTAAAGTTCAGCCTTCTATAAGCCCAATTCGGGATGTTCGCGAAGGTTGATTAATATGGGAGAGAGTCCTCAATTTATTTCACATTACTACCCATGTGAGATATATGCTTTACCTGCCCAGCACAGACACCGATAAAAGGTGCCACCTTTATGAAAATAATTTACTTTCGGTTTAACAATGGGGATACAGTTTTGGTTTGACACTAGGGGTTGAACTCATACATAGGAAAACCTTAAACAGAGCAGGCCTGTCCTCGCAGCTGTTAAATTGAAGATGAATATCTGATAGCCTACCGTGCTTTTATTTTGCAAGAAAAGTGATTGTTATTGCCAGCCTGAAGGTAAACCTGGAACAAACGCTTCTGACGAGTAATCTTTCTTTAACAAGAGTCGTATTAGGTGCTATCAACTTCAACATAACAGATGCAGATCAAGTAAAAAGGCAGTTAAATCAGCTTTGAGTAATCTTAAGAGGAAGTAATTATTGTCATAAACCACAGCTTACTAACACTAAGTCATTTTCAAAGGTTTGATTAAGTTAAAAACATGAGTACCAGGAAGCCTGACAAAGACTTATGATTCATAATCCCTCCCAAAAATGAATACTCAAAGATAAACCCATAGGCGTATGGGAGGGGGGGGCAGGGGGGGCGGTCGCCCCCCCAAAAGTTTGGGAAACAGTAAGATTCGGGCAAAAAGGCTAAAAAATTTGGGCAGATGATTAGGTAAAAACTATTTTAAATTCGTGATTTCCAGGCTATATCCTTTGAAATGGTATAAAATTTAGATCTCAAAATTCGGGCAAATGTCGCTCGCCCCCCCAAAAATCGCGCGTCCCGTACACCTATGGATAAACCTACACTGCAGTACATAGAAAAAGACCCCAAGGCCCAAGCGGCTAAGACCGGTTGTAATTACCCGTTCTTACGACAACTTTCAAGGCTGCAGTCATATTATCTGTAAACGACAAAGCCGTGAAATTTTTGTAGCACTCATGATTTCCATGGAACGAGTAGGCCTATATTTCACAATTTTATATTCGCCAAATGTCCCTGCATGCATGTGTTTATAACACTGCCTCTTCTCTGGTTACGACACATTCTCTGGTGGGAGTGCATCCTGTCCTTGACAGCTGGGTAGCCAAGTGGTTATGGTTCAGGCCTGCTCCGCTGAAGGTCTTCGCCTGCATGGGTTCGAGCCCCCGGCGGAGACCCCAAAATTTTCAGTGGACCTTCAAGTCCTTCATGAGCAAAATCCCATCTGGATGTTATTGAGATGAGACGTTGAATTGGCGGACCCTTGTATCAGTGTCTGTGCTGGGCAAAAAACAGATCATTAAACATGGGGTAAAGTTTAATGTGGAACATGTTGAGGACTCCTGCTCTCTCTCTCCCATCTCATCAATCAACCCTCGTGAATGCCCTGAACTGGGCTTAGAGGGTGGCACCCACCATATCTATTATATATCTATCTTCTCAAGTGAAAAATAGCATGCAATGCATGCACCGTGTCCTCGCGAAATTTAGTAATCCTTTATAACTCAGTAGGATATGATCATCACATTGAGCAATCTCATAAATTGGGAAAAGAGTGTTATTCTATCTATCGATGTATCTGTCTATCTTTAGTAATTGGCAGAAGCATACACTGGGTCCGAGGCCCGAGGTCCTGCTCTCAGACACAAAAATGCAAAAACGTAGCCTAATTGTCAACTCAGTTTTTTACCAAGGGATCTTATGATATGAGCGCAACTATATTTGTTATGGAAATTGGAGCCCAATGATTAGACTGTCGTTTTGTGCTTGGTTCCAAGGTTGACGAGGCCTAAATGTGTAAGATCTTGCACAATTGATTATTATTTAGATAGAAGGTTAGATATCTAGATCCATAAAAGCTCACCAAGGGGGACACAACATCAACTCAATGTTGCTAATTATTATCCCCCATGCCAGTATGGAGGATATGGTTTCAGTCTCCATGTCATGGTTTCCATCAAAAATCTCCAATACCTCACCATTCACAATGTTCATACTTTCTGCCAGTTCTTTTAACTCCTTTAACTTGCCAAATCTACAATTAAATCATCAAATGTAGGAAGCTAACTTACTTCCCAGCTATCCTTATGAGCATGGCTGGGACTGCCACCATTTCTAAATTTGGTAAGCCAAGGCCATTTATAGGTGTCACCACATGCAGGTATGCACAATTTTGCCACTAGTGGTGTTCATGGAACTACACACTCATGAAATCTGTGGGAATGTACTATACAGTAATAAACCCCAAGTCTCCCTTCACTGTTGTTGAGGTTGATGTAGATTGTGGCATGGGGGATGTAGAGGCAGTATCTGCTCTTGTTGGTGGAGGGCTCGTCTGTTGGTGAAGTGTATGGTAGAAATTATGTTGCCGCAATGTGAAAACAGTATTGCGGTTTTTTCAAAACATTGTGAAAAGTTGCCATAGACTCTTAATACAATTACATTACTCAACTTTAAAAAGGTTCCAACAACAAACAAAAACAGCATTTAGATAATCCGGCTGCACTGAACTCCCACAATGGAACCCCTTTCTCTCAAGTTGGGAGCATAAATGTAGGGTCCCATCATAGGGCCTTCCCACCAAGTATTGAACCTTTTCAATTCAACTGAACCCTTAAAAAAATTCAGAACCCTTTTTTGGCGTTGGGTTCTTCATATATACCATCAAGAACCTTTTGCGTAAAGAGTGTAACGTCACATGCAAATTTTATATCTTTGACGTTGTTTCATAAAATTTTCACAAACATTGCAATGTTGTCATAACGTTGCTTGAGCGTAGATGTGCCCAATGTCTTGGGTCTCTTTAAAACGGTTACTTTGTACATAACAAATAACCAATTTTTACCTTCAGCGAACGAAGTTCGAAGAAGGTATTGTTATCACTTTGGTAAAATGTTGTCCGTCCGCCGGGCGGGCGGTCGGGCATCCAGGCGGTCGAGCGGCGGGCGGATAGATAGTTTCCGGGCCAGAACTCGGGCCCTATTGCATGTACATAGATGAAATTTGGTACACATATAGCCCATATGGTCTAGTTGTGCCTTTTGATGGTCTGATTGATGGATAATCCATAATTTTTTTAATATTGAACAAAAAGATTTAAAAAAAAATTTTCGTTTCCGGATCAAGACTTGGTTCCTATTGCATGTACATGGATGAAATTTGGTACACATATAGCCTATATGGTCCAATTGTGCCTTTTGATGGTCTGATTGATGGGTATTCTATAGTTTTTGAAATATTGAGAAAAAATAATAAAACAGTTTTTTTTTCATTTCTGGCCCAAAACTTGCCCAGTATTGCATGTACATGGATGACATTTCATACACATATCACCTATATGATGCTTTTGTGCCTTTTGATGGTGTGATTCATGGTCATTCTATACTTTTTGAAATATTGACAAAATATATTGCAAATTATAATTTTTTGTTTCTGGCCCAAAACTTAGCCTCTCTTGCATGTACCTGGATTAAAATTCATCCACATATTGCCTATAAAGATCTTTCACTGGTCTCATTGATAGGTAGTTTTAACACTTTTTAAATCTTGAGAAAAAAATTGAAAAATATAAATTAATATACTTCTCGGTTTTCGACCCACAGCTCATAAACTATTCCTTGTACATGTATGAAACTGCACCATAATTTGTGTAAATTTGTCTAGTTCAGCCTTTCCATGGTTTTACATACGCTGGCAGGCAGGCGGGCAGATGGTAGGGCAGCGGGTATATAGATAATTTCAGGCCAAGATTTGGCCACGATTGCATTATACCAATTTTGTCAACATCAGATGTCTTTCGCTGAAGGTTTGCTGCTGCGCAGCCTATGTTTTATTGTGTCTTTTATCTATTTCAGAAGATGCAATTTTCGCGGCCCACCTTCACCCTCCAATATGGCAGCGCAGTCCTCCTGACGTTGGTTGTTTGTTGTTCGGCCTGTTTTGTTCGCAATTGTCCACCAGGGGGCAAACGTTCTATGGACCTGCCTCAGATCCATTCCACAAGACAGGTGATCATAAATTTGTTATACTCTGATTGAACGGTTAAACTCCTATAGAAACACCATAAATGACACTGTTTTTATTTCTTCAATAAAGTTTGCACCCAGCCATGGTCTAAGCCCGGAGACAAGGCCACAATGTGGTAAGGTAGAAACAATAGAAAATAAAAACACTTTGAAATACTAGTTTTGGAGGTATTTTCATGTCATACACAAGTAGTAAAACTATTAACATAAATAATTTTTACAGAAATAAAAATGTCATGCTAAATGAGTCCAGAACAGCAAATGTGCTGCATATGCGATCAGGAACACCTGTAAAATTTAATGTTCCAGGCTCTTGTGATTTCGACCTGTCTACAAGTGGACTGCTCTTGCATTGCCACTTCTTTTCCAGCCTTGGCAGATCAGAACATATACTGTCTTGTGTTGCCACCTAGTGATTAATGTGCTATTCCGCGAGCTCCTATGAGCATCCACATCATTTCGATCAGAGGAACACACACAATTTTGTCTGGAAGACACCGGGGCTGTTTCTGAGTGTGCTGATGGCCTTGTCTACTTCCTTAGAGAATGTGATTGCCGAGTCTGACTCTGGTATACATCAATATTGAATAGAAATTTTTTCTGAGTGTGCAATGAAATTGGAACCATTTCTTGGGACAGCAATGCTGTAGCATATAAAATCAACTTTTGTGACAGGTGGCAGCAGCATCCAGTTCTCATTTTCACCAGACTGATTGCCGGAATCTAACCTTACACTCTTAACAAAAAGGTTTTATATGGAATCTTTAAGGGTTCTATGGAACTTTTAAGGGTTCCATAAGCTGGTACAGATAAGGAGCCCTAAAGTGTTCATTACTCAACTTGTATAAAGGTTCCGACAGAAAACAAAGCAACATTTAGATGATCCAGCTGCAGTTAACTCCCACCTAGACTAGACGAGTCCTAATACCTTGCAGGTCGAATTTTGCGCACAGGATTTGATGCGGCTCTTTACACACTGCTAGATCAAAGGAACAACATTGCCAGAGGGTTTAAACACACTGTACCTGCTAATTAGGTGGTCAGCTAATGGCTGAGTATCAAATGTTTATCTTGGCTTGCTCAGAGATCATTGTAACAGACAAAATAACTTTCATGCTTGCCTTGAAATTGTCCGTGATGGCTTCTTGTTGACCAACTAATAAACAATGCTGAGGCAATCATGTGATAGTAGGCGTGGCCCCTGGACTAATTGACCTACTTACTGAACCCATTTCTGAGCTACACGTGGTAGAGGGGCCCCTTTGCTGTTCTTTGACTTTGTCAAATTGTAGCTCTATACAAACTGGTAAAGGTTACAAATTGACAATTGATATTGATATATATGAATGTGCAGGACACACTAATTATCAGCACATAGTCAAGGAGTCATAAACCATTGATTTTAATAATCATCCCGAGATAGGCTTAGAGTTTTCCCCAATGGGAATGGGAAATTATTTATTTCATGGTATTTGCGACAGAAGTATTTATTTCAAGACTGCCTGAAAAGTATTTGAAATTATTTATCACAAAGTGTGAGCAAGAATTATTCATTTATTTAAAAAAAAAATCCCAACCCCCTCCCCATTTTCTGCATATTAATTGATCTCTCCCTAAAGAGTATTTCCATCATGGCCTATGTATATGCCTGACAGCAAAAGAAAGGAGACACCAAGCCTTGAATTGCACTCAAAATTAAATATAGATACATTTTAAGTCAATTACAAGATGGTGTAATTTTAGATAACATGCTACATTAAACTGAAAGCCAAAAAATAGTAAATTATTTACTTTTCATGTCTGAAGACTGGAAACATAGCAATGACAAGGACCAGGACCGGGTTTTCCTTTAAATAGCTATTTCATTTCAAAAGAAAGAAATTTCTTTTCGTCCCATTGGATTTTGCAAATTTAAGGTTTCTGTTCCAGTCAAGATTTCCGTTCCAGAGCGGTTTCCAGTTCGGAGTCATTTTCAGTCTAAGTTCCTTCTTTCTCAGACGTGAGGCTCAATGATACTGATTGATTTACTGGGCCTTCAATTTGGTCTTTCCAACACTAATTTTTAAGTGAGCTTTCACATCATGTACATAACACATACTTCATTGAGCAAAGATATTTTAAGTGTTTAAGCATCAAGTTAAGTATTCATGATAGAGTGAGACATGCTATATTATAGTATTCTTTTAACCATTGACTGCATGAACTGATGATTATTCAGGTAAACTACCGTGGATTGATAACCTATGAGTGAGAGAATATGAGTTAATTGTTCTAAGAATATTCCATAGATGGCAGTCAAGTACAGTAACTCTTTTTCGATGGTCTTCATCAACCAATCTTTGTTAATTAAACTCTCACACTTGACTGCCATCTCTTGAGAATTTTTTTAATTATTTTTCCAAAACATGAATACCTTTATTGACTTGCGTGAGTTTACATGCACTTTGTGAACAGGGATATTTCATCAATAAATATATAATTGGTCATGTGCACACATGCTTTACATCTACTGCAAGGACAGTGCAAGGTGTTTGTCCAGTCGCACTATCTATCTATCTTCTGTGTGCTCTCCTGGTTCATCCAGGTTGCTCAACCCAATTTGATTGGGGGGCAGCACCATTTTGAAGTTCCATGATTTTCTTTATCTTCTTGGCCACCTTTTTAAGGGCTTTTGTATCTTCGTCAAAGATGTCCTTGGTTTTCACTACCAATTTGTTGCTGTTTCTGTGGATTTCTTCACACTTTTCGAGGATGTCTTCTTGGGTTTTCTGCAGTTTCTGAATTGATTTCCTTGGTGCATATTTGTGTAATTTTCTTTGGCATCCAGCATTCTTGTTCTTGCTCTGAATATTATGCTCGCCTCAGTCCTTGTGCATTCCATCATGTATTTTGCAGGAGTCCCCATTCTCCTTGCCGATATATTGTCCAGGTAGAACTTCGTCTTCGTTTTTGTCATACCTTCCTCTCTGATTTCTCTTTCCATCTGCTTCATTACTGCTTGGTTCACCACTCGTTTTTTGGCTTGTTGTCCGAGGCCTTCTATGTCAACTGACCCCAGTGTTTCTTCTATTTTCTTTATCGCTGTTTTCCACCATCCCTTCTCGTCGCATTCCCCCATAATGGCCTTCAGGAGCATGTTCCCACTTCCTTTCATTTTTCCTGCATACAATAGTCTGTTCCGGTCAATTAGTCTGTAGATTTCCATTATTCCTGACTCCATATATAGCGGTTCCCAGGAGGATGATCTGGGTACGCATATCAGCATTTTTATCAGGTTATCTATTATCCTCTTCAGGTCTTCTCGTTCCTTTTTTGTGCTATTCACAGCTTCCCATGCGTAGCTGGTAATTGGCATAGTTAGTATAGCTATTAGTACTGTGAGAGGATACCCTTGTCTTGAGTTTAATTTGCTGATGCTGCTATACTCAATCCAATCAACAAGAAAGCATGAAATGGATGAAGAATGTGTTGAGAAAAGCAAAAAATATGGGAATTTGATATTTTGTCAAAAATGCCCTGTGTGGATGAGGCCATGTGCTTCCTTATGTTTTGAGATTGTTAAAGTTGTTGAAGAGGCACATGAGTGACAAAATCTGTACTTTCAATGATGGCATGAGGATTGGGGGTCCTAACAAATATTTTTTATGGAGATGTCGCCCCGCTGTCTTGAAATCCAATGTATATCCAATACATATGCACAATACGTGCACAGAGGAACTAATGTACTACACCCCATCCGTAGGCCTTTACCAAAATTGCAACTTTGCAAGAATTGCTGGCATCAAAATTTTGAAAATTCAAATATACCAAAATTCTTAACAGCCCTCGTTATACTTCTCTCACTATAACTTGATTTTCGAAAATATGGGGTCATCTCTTTATAAAAATGCCATAATCCGAGGGTAGAATAAGTGGACGGGAGGCAATTGAAATCATGTCAAAAATTTAGGAATAATATTATATTTTCCGTACACCCAACTGTAAGAAGTTTATTTGTTTATTGTTTCCAGTCATTAAAACAAAACTACATGCAGTGCGTTATAATATTCACTTAGGAATAAATTCAAGTTACCTCAGGGTGGACCTATTTCAGGGTATGGCCTGCTCCTCTGTAGTAGGTCACCTAACTTCGTCTTTCAAGGCCTGAGCATGTTGGGTTTGATGCCTTGCAGAGTTTTTTTTATCAGTTCTCAAAACTTCCTTTAGGAGCCTCTTTGTCAGGCCACGCCTCTCAACCCACTTGAGTTGACCTATATTTACTAATTGGCTGTGACCTCAATTCACAGTGAGGCAAACGACCATTTTTTGCCAGTGACACGAAATTTGAAGAAGGCTGCAATGTTTTAATCTCACGTTTTGTGGTTTCTCAAGCAATATCCCATTGACAGAATGATGGCAAACGACTCCCAACATCTTCAATGTTACAGGCAAGTGAAATTTGAGTGTGTGTAAAACACATGCATTCCCATAGCATTGCAGTAAGTGAAATGTTTTGAAACTAGAGGTCAACATGATAGGGGCATAGGAAAAGCGTACACTAATGGGTACGGGATACACTGCAGCAATTAGGTGCAGTGCCTCTCATACAAACTGCTTGCAGTGTGTGATTCACTGCAGTTATTTTACCTGCCTTTTCGGACGGAGCCAATGAAGTACTGCTGCTTCTTGTCATTCAGCCTTTTATCAAGGGTAGCTTAAAATATACTGACAGTTTTGTTGTGTTTCAAAATTGACACACAGAGCTGTGGAAGCCTAATTGATAAATTGAACTAAGAACTTAGTCTGACTGAACAAAATAATGAATCCCCCAGGAAGTGATACAATCAATGGTTTATCAAGAAAAGTAGTGAAATGTGAAAATTCAAGAGAGAATATATCTATAAGTTAATTCTTTGGTGTTTTGACTTGCATTCTTCAGTTGGTGTCACACTTTCTGTCTTTCAGTTTTAGCATTGCCATGATTTGATTGTGGAGGGCCAAAACTTATTTATTTATTTCACCAAAATTGAGCAAGAAATTGTTTATTTCAAAGAAACTCCAAGTCCAAGCGTCCCCCCCCCCCCGGTTATTAAATGATCTCCCCCTTATGTGATCAGGTAACCAACAATAAAACTTTTGTTTATTTATTTTTGCAAAATATGGCTTGATACAATTAATGGTAGGATTCATGTCTTCATGGGTTTTATGCTAGTTTTTAAAATTAAAAAAGTGTACTTAGAATGAAATGATTGAAATAAAAAATTTTTAAATTTGTGTTTTATTATCTATAGTGATCTACTGAAGTATATTTATTGAATATATTTTATAATTTACTTATATAAAAGGGGTCTATGTGATATGTCATTGACTCAAAAGACAGATTTTTGAAAAAGTATTGCTAAAATAGCCAAAATTAGTAAATTCCTAGTTTGCCATTTATTGCCACAATAGATAAAAAAAACTTAGTGCCAGTTAAGTCTAAAGAAGTAAAATGTAAAAGCTGAAAACGTAATGAAATAGATTGACATTGGAGATTTTTTTTCTCAGCACAGATTTTGTCCCAAACCTGTTTACAAAGTTTTCCACCAGGTGGAGTTCGGTATAAAGTCCTACTGCATGCCACCTGTGCTGATGTAAACAAAACCATGTGATAGGCTTTATGGTAATGAGCCATTTGCAACCCTGATTGGGCAGTCCTGGAGAAGGGGCGGGCTTTATATTCATGATTGAGGTAAGAGGGGGTGTATGAAAAAGGAGGGGGCGGAATTAGGACCATGGAAGAAATGACAGTGGAGAAATATTCAGGGAAAATCACAATTATTTTACCATTTTATTGAAAAGTGAAGTTAGTGACAATGCATTTTGCAAGCCTACACATTGAAAGGGCGCATCTTGGGAACACTGTAAAATCGGACTCGCTGATTCAGCTCAATTGATTGAGTGAGATGGTTGCACAAGTTGATTGAGCTAACATAGATTAATGTTTTAAGCTGAGATAACTCAAAATACTGAGCTGAGATAGCTCAAAATACTAAGCTATGTTGACTAAGGTATTCAAGCTGAGAAAACTCAAAACAATGAGCTGTGTTGACTTACAGCTCAAAATATAGAGTTTTGTTGACTTATTGATCCAAGCTGACACAACTCAAAATGTTGAACTGTGTTGACTTATTTTTAGTTGTTTTTCATTTATATTTGTGTGACCTGTCTTATATAGAGTTATTTATGAATATGGGCTGTAATCCCGAAATATTGTTTGATCTCTCAAGGTGATCCACCTGATCCAGTATGCTTCATTTCAGCACATCATGGACAGGCCCAAGATGCATTCAACAAAGACCATTGCATCACAAGGAGATTTAAAAATTTATTTCTTGTGAATAAATCCCAATGGCCTGTGGCTCATCTGAGTTGGTATACAGTGCTAGAAGCCTATATTTGAACACACTCTGACTTGGAAATGTTGGTTGACGTATGAAAGCATGCATCTAATTACTCCAACAAATTAATTAAAGAGAGATAAAAATAAAAAAGTAACCAGCTAAAGTGGTGTGCTACTCATTTTTTCTCTGGGATAGCGTAATATAAATGTTATTTTTTCTTGTAAGTAAATAATTATTTAAAACTAAATGCAGTCTTATGAGAAGTGCTTGTTATAGATGGCGCTATATGTGGCATGACTGAGATGTCGAGCTATCTGCTACAACTGAAGCTTTCATGTTTTCACAGCTCAATGTTATGATTCGTTTGGACAACTTACAGCATTGAGCTATCATACCTTGACAACTTATAGGATTGAGCTATCATAGCTTGAAAATTATTAACATTCTCAGACAGCTCAAATTATTGCATCAACTCAATTTTCAAATTTTACAGTGAAACATATTGAAAGGGGAACCTTGTAAGTGACTGTAGGGTGAAGCAGCACTGTCAAGAAATTTCAAAAGTGTGTAAGTTTTCTTTCCAAGGAAAACTATATCACTGCTTCAGCAAGCTGAACTGCAGTGATAATGACTGGATGATTTCGACTGATGCTTGGCCAAGCTCCTGCTAGACTCTACTCCTGCTAGCAGTTGTAGAGTCAAGACACCATGGAACCTCTTTCTCTCAAGGTGGGAGCATAGGGTCCTATCATAGGGTGTAGAACCTTTTTTTGTCTGTGGGTTCTTCATATATACCATCAAGAACCTTTTTCGTTCAGAGTGTAGGGGCTGGGACCATGACTGGAAGCCCAGAGTTCTTCCCATTCATGGTGTACATGGCAATTGAGTCTCAATCAGTCAAGACATCCTTTGCCAAGTTTACTCAAGAAAATGGTTAGAAAAGTCATCTGACCTGAAAATTGAAAGTTCAGATGCATATACGCCAACGATGACGCCTGGAATATGTGGTTGTGTCATGAAAATTTGCCAATTTGTCACTTTTCTGGTCAGAATTAACTGTGCATAAAGGTGTTCTCAACTGTGTTCTAAACGTGGAGCACTTCATTTCCACAGGGAGGTGTATTTTACACATTAAAGGAAAGCATACAGCCCCCAAAGGCTTAAAATGCACTATGAAGATAAAAAGAAAATAAAGATGAGTCACCTCAAAGTGAATGATAGAAACATTTCTTTTTCAAATCAAGTTTCGAGATTTGAAATGAAATGCACCGCCGCAAGCAAAACATTGAAATGCTCAGGTGTGACATCGTTTGATGATATGTTTATGGTGACATACGTGTATTTCTTTAAAAATTAAGAATACATATGCATTTAAACGTCTGCATTGAAGAAAAGAAGACTTTCTTACAAAGCACTAAAATAAAACAGATGCATAGTAAGCACACTGCATTTAAGTAGAATGTTGTTTTAAAAATTGTATCATTTTGTTTCTCTATCTTGTCAATATATGTGAATCTGTGAACTTTTGGATGCAGACTCGAATCATATTTCTCCTTTAGACTTCATGATGACTTTTTTTTTAAGCTGCGAAGAAAAAAAAAATTGGTGTCTTACTACTGTGCCACACGGAGGCTGCAACATTATGACTGAATTTACAATTAATTGGATCACTTGGAAAGAAAATCCTTTCACAATCCTTTTTACACATTTTTCTTAATCAGGAGCAAACCTAATGATAAGCACATGCATGAGCTTTACAATGAATTCAAGTTGTTCTTTTTCATTTACAGTGTATGCGTTGTGGACCCCAGGGACTAGGCCAGTGTTTCGGACCCAACATTTGCTGTGGTCCTTCAATAGGATGCTACATTAACACGTTAGAATCTGAAGAGTGTTCGAAAGAGAATGACGTCAGGACGCCCTGCGACATCACAGCTGAGATCTGTGGGGTTGACGGACAGGGGCGATGTGGGGCGGACGGTGTGTGTTGTACAGACGGTAAGATGTTTACATGTAAATGAAATTTAAACTTTTTTATAGGCCATTACACAGACGAAGTAAGTCTCAACAGACTATACAATTACACCCTTGGCAGGCCTATTCAAGCATGAGTCTTTCTCAACTCCCCAGGGAGTATATGGCCAGGCAGCCTTTTCCAGTGCACACAATGCTAACATTGCTAAGTCACTCTGCAATCGCCATCACTGCCTGAAGCCAAGTACCCATTTACACCTGGGTGAAGTGAAGCAAACAGTTATGGAGGATCTGCTCAGTTCTTCCGTGCCATGGTTGGGAGTTGAACCTGCAACGTCTCAGTTTCCAGGCGAACACCTTATCAACTAGGCCACAGCACCTCTTTTTTCATGAAATATATTGATTTAGTTCAAGTTTATTGATATTCTTTTAAAAAACCTAAACATGCATTTCAACTGTCAGAGAGAGATGAAGTATGGAATATGCAGATTGTTCTGGAGTTTTAGGTGCCTTTAACGTTAGAATGGAAAATTAAAACTTAGCTATACTATCAAAATATTAACAATGAAATACGATTAATCAATTTCTTCTAGATATATAAATTATTAGACCCACTGTCTGCAAGTGGACACTTGCCTGCATGCTTTTAGGATGTTGGCTTGACAGATGAGTTAGTTGCATATAGTTGTGGTGGCTTGTCTGAGCATGCCAGAGTGCAAAAATGCAGGAAACGAAACTCCAACCATCCTTGTTCTATTGCACTTAATCTACCTTTAGGTCACACTTTCACTTCTGGAACTCTTTTGATCAAATCTTCACATGCTAGTGGAAAGTTAAACCAGATAGGCAATTGCTAGGCAGTTCTTTGGAGTTAGTGGAAAGTTGTCTTGCTCACACATGCAGACATGTTCCTTGTTCAGACTGTTTTTATTATTTTATAGCTGCACATGTGTCGATCTGATTCTCATGGTACAGGTGCTTGATTTGCTGGTTACTCTGAAATGTTTTAACCCAGATTTTTCTGTCAAGAAAATACTAGATTTTGGATAACCCATGCATGGGAGAATGACAAGTTACAAGCTGATAGCTGCTCCTAAAAACATCTATTCTATTTGCAAAACAACTATAAAAGTCAGAGAAGTGAGGCAAGCTTATAAATGTGTTCAGTATCCTCATTGGGAATTGGCAAAGGTTAGATTAACTCAGATTAACTGGCCTTGTATTTGTTCGAGTCAAAGTGATTAACTCTCTTCAAGCTGCAAGGACATTTCTAGTTTTATCGCAACTTTGATAAGATAACTGAGGTGAAGAAGTAGAAAAGTCATCGATAGAGCAATCTTCATCGTGACAATCCAAGATGGCTGATAAGACGTTGTAAAATTGATTGTCGTAGCTCTTCGGCAAAAATATTCATTATCTGTGATAGACATACGCTAATTGTTCATCAATACAAAAACGTCTGATGGTTTTTTTTTTTTACTCGTCTTCCATATATCATTCCAATAAGGGTTTGTGGAAATACTGTATACAGCTGCATCATGATGAAGGTTCTTGGGAAAACCGAACTTCTGAGCAAAAACAACCATGGTTGTTTCAAAATATCATTTGGTATTTCTAACAACCAATTTTGTCCATATCTGAGTGTATTTTCCCCGAAGTTTTATTCACTAATAAAAAAATCATAGTGCAAGAAGGTAGACTAACAAGGTTCAGCAAAGATTCATGTAAGGGTATCATGCTCATCTTTGAAATTTCTTTGTGATACTATGACACCTTTAGGTTAATTTAAACCTGTGTGCCACTCACAACCTTTTCAGGCGCAACCAGGGACGCAAAATCCTGGCAGCGGTGTTTTAACCTCTTACCACTCAAATTTCAAGCACCTCAAAAAAAGCCGCATCAGGTGATCATCAAGAGAAGGGTTCTCTTAGAACTCTGTGCCTTGTGCATAAATGGGTCAGTACAAATACCAAGAAAATGTACTTTGGAACATGGGAGCTGGAATAGACAACTGTTAAATTTGAAATTTTAAGTTGACTCAAATTATGGAGTGCGATGCTTGAGGTAACGTAGCTTATTGTTTGGAGTTGAAACTATCTTTCTGTTGTTATACTCATGAAATTTTACAAATAACAACCTAAACTCAGCAACATTAAAAACGCACACTTTTTAAAAGGCTCAAAATAGTACTTCCTCTAAAGATATCAAGATGAAAATTTACACACTTCTAGAAGTTGCCATTCAGGAAAATTTTCAAATCTCTAAGTGCAGTACTTTTGTGTCAAATCAAATCGTCGTGGTCACTGTCGAAAATGGAAGTCACAAAATTTCAATTTCCTCTGATCATTAATTTCAACAACTTATCTGTTCTTTCCACAAACTTTCGTGATAAGTCAGGAAAGTTCACATTTGTTCACATTTTTACTTTCTTGATGAGTGAGGGAAAGGGGATTTTTGACCCAACCACAATTAAAGAGGATGAATTTAATAAAAATTAAGTGTCAATGCTGACACGCCCCCTACTGGAGCCTTTTGTCAAAACCTTAAAAAATGATGTTTTATTCAGATTTTTGAGGCAATTGAAATTGAATGATTGTCTGTGTATGTCTTTCTACCCTGTGCATGCATAAAACCCCAATTATTTAACAGTTCTGGTTCACATGCTTCATTTGAAGATGTGAACTCGTAAATTTTTGAGTTTTTAATTCAAAATATGCTTTATCATTGACTTTTTTTTCAAAAACTTCCCTGGGACCTCTTTTGGAAGTCTTGTGCCTGTTATGTGAAAATTTCATAAGATTAATCCCATCCAGTATGCCACAAAACCAATATTTCCAATGGTGCGTTTTGTGTTGAATTGCAGTTTGTGACTTCCATTTTCGACAGTGACCACGACGATTTAATTTGACACAAAAGTACTGCACTAAGGGAATTGAAAATTTTCGTGAATGTACCTGATGGCAACTACTAAGAGTGGGAAAACTTTCTTCTTGATACTTTATGAGGAAGTACTATTTTAAGCCTTTTTAGAATAGTGCGTTTTTAATGTTGCTGAGTTTATGTTGGCTTAAAGGAATTGTGCCACCATCTCACTCAATCATTCAAGCTGACTCAAAATTCAAAAAACTTACAGCACTTTATGTTTGTTTGAAGACTCAGTTACAGAAAATTTCTTAATTGTAGACACTGTGCCTGGATGGGCTTTTTTCAGGACATGTTATTCTGTGAAGTCATATGTTTTTTATGTCCCTTTTTCCTAGAGAATATGTGTCCATGACAAAAAAAAAAAAACATTCAGGCTCAGAGTCTACAACTACGAAATTGTCTGAAAATTAATGAAGCGTATCTAAATATGCATTCCAATTAATATCCCTTACTGCTATTGTGTGTGATTAGCACAAGAGGGCGCATATGTACGGATTTAATGAAATTGAGAGCAAAGGAGTGCCAGGCTATAGTTGTGAGTTGCTGGAAGAGGACCACTTCCTGAGGGCACTGGATTTAGAAAACTATATTTGGTTTTACTGTACTAATAAAATTTACTCCATAGAATAAGCCAGCTGAAATAGACTCAAATATACAAGTTGTACCAAAAAAGTAGACACTTGTTTTAGTGGTTATAAAAGAACAATTTTGAAGACATTAGATAGCTTTATACGTTATAACCTAATGTAGGCAGCAAGCTATCACCACCATGTCATGTTTAAAAAGCAAACACATTTGGAACATGTACACATATTTTTACTAGATTATTTTACTAGATTATCAAAGTGTAACTATGTAAGTTGTCAAAGATACTAGGCGTGCCACAGTATAGATGGTACACGAATTAGACTGTTGGAAATAGGTCAAGATGAGAGGCTTGTGATATCGAAAACCAGGTGAAAATAGTTGGCCATAGTGACATAGAACAGGTTCAATCAGAACCGCCTTTAGCAGAGTAGAATGACCAACTTGTAGGCATATTGTACTAGGTCCTTGGAGAAGATAATTTGTGAGTTTCACATTAATTGTAGAAAACATATATTGGGGGGGGGGCACGGGGGCGATCGCCCCCCCAAAACTTTGGGAAATAGTAAGATTTGGGCAAAAAGGCTAAAAATTTCGAGCAGATGATTAAAAAAACTATACTGAAAATTAATGATTTCCAGGCAATTTAATTTGAAATACATTATAAATTTAGATCTTGAAATTCGGGCAAATGTTGCTCGCCCCCCCCCCCCAAAAAATCGCGCACGCTGTACGCCTATGTCAAACCTTGCCAAGCTGAAAAATTATTGCAAATGATAACACAGCTGTGTGACACCCTTTCAGGTTATGACACATAATGCGTGTCTTCACCTGTTAACCGTGCGTCACAGATCACATGCACAGTGGTTCCTTTAATCATGATATGGACAGGGAATGCAGTTGACATAACCAAGGGCCAGAAAAATGGTGTTTGAAGGCCAAGAATAGCATATTTTCAATGGTATTTTGGTAATTGATGACCATTCTGGAGTTGACAGATCACTCACCTTGAGGTCAAATCTTGCAAATTCGGGAAAACTATTTCAGAAATATTTATCACTATCCAAGATCCAAGATCTAAGATTATTGCAGTGTTGAATTTCAAGAAGATAGAGAAATTCAATGTTTGCAGTTGCGATATAATGATAAAATTATATTTGCAATTTTTTAAACTTTCCTGTACAGTGGTCCCAGTGTTAGGTGCTGAACGGATGATCATTTGGGGGGGGGGGGGTATGGACTTTTGGTGAAAAAAAGTTTGTTTCCTACTTGACACTAAAAAAAAATGGTTGGTTTGGCGCATGGAAATTAAAAAAAAGTTTGTTTCCACCTGTAGCTAGGGTACCGTAATGTTAAAATTCTGATTAAAAAGTTTGTCGCTAGTGCGCATGAGAATAGGCTAAAATTGTTTGTTGACGCTCCACGAATGAAGAAGCAGTTCATCCTGGGGGTAAAGTCCATAGCTCCCCCCAACTATCGTCTGGTCTGCCCCTTATAATAAAACCTACCTGGCTTATGTGACTACATCTTGCACTAAGTAGTATGTCTTGGCATTTTGCAAATTATGACAATGGCATGTTACAAATAATATGAATATCATTTAATCATTCTATCTTTGTCTTCAGAGAAGTGTACATTGGACTCCAGTTGTGATAAACTGGACATGGACAAGCCGCGATTTTCACCTGACATCCTTCGAATGCTGAAGAAGATTTTCGACAGACGGTCATACCCCGGACGAAGGAAGTAGAGTGATGACATCATGCCTATAAATAGGTCATCTTCCATTTAGAAGAATTGTGACGTCATGCTGCTAAAAATGGGTTTCTCGTGTTCTCTGTACCAAAGAAGGGTTGCATAGAACCCTTACTATAGGCTGAACCTGCAAACGTTTCATGGATCTAGTGTCAAGAGAAAAATATAGAAAAAAAAGGTTTTGTGCTACTTCAGAAGTTTGTACATAGGTCCAACGATTACATTTTAATTTTAATTTGTAATAAAGTACATTTCCATCCAGTGATTTTGTATCTCTTGTAAAGCTATTTCTCATTGTGTATTCATATATGTACAACATTTGTTCATTTGACTATGTCATGCATCTTTGTCAAAATATGTTTTAAGTAAAAAATATTCTTCTAACATAAACGTACATTGTGTTATTTACGAACAAAAAAATTCTGACGTTTGATAAACGAGAAAATAAAATCAGCATAATGGAGATCAGAAATGACCAGCGAAATAAATGAAACGCAACAATGAAGTGTTTGTATAAGTAAGTTGAATTGCAGAATGGCCCAAGTGGTCCCAAATCAAATATTCTCTCAAAATGGCATTTAAAATAATTTTGACTTTTGAATGTATAGGCCTACTACCATTTTCACAGTCACAACTGAGCATATCTTGACAGTCGTCGTCAAGTCATCCCACAGGTAAAGTCACCAATAGTTATACAAGGGCTGTCATGTTAGAGGCATATATATAGAAGAGTTTGAAATGAGAAGTGTAAACGAAATGCCTTCTGGAGACAGAATACTATATTTGACAGCGGCGGAACCAATTTTTGCACACTGTACCTGCAGCGTTTCATGATTCTTGCAGTCATCCCTCATCAATGTCATCATCTAGCACACTGGTTGGAGTAAACACAGCAGTAGTTCCATAAAATCCAATTAATCAACTAATTATTAATAAGACCACATTCACAATCAGTAATTTTGTCCAATTGCATGACCAGAAAATCACTGATCATGCAAGTGAAAGTATCAGACAGTGTTGCCTCATGTACTATATTGGTGATTTTAACCATGGGTCATACCCATACCGGTGTTGTTGTCATTAAGTCAGCTGACTGGAAAGTTTGTTGTACACCAATTTAAATGATTCTGTCAACTAGTAGGTCAATATCCATTTCTTTACGAATACGCCTACGAGGAAATGTGCAGTTTTCACAGTCTCACAATAATCATTGCTCCGACATGTTATCTTATGAAATTTCAAGAGACTTGACTTGAGTGAAGGTCAAGACGTTGAGCAATGACTCCTAAATTTTACTGCGTAATCATAAAATTCCAATCCTTTACTTATTTCAACCAACAGAATATCCGTTACTATTTGACTGAATCTGAAGACGAGGATTGCGATCTGAGTCAGTTTGTCTAAATGCTTGAAGGCTGATGCCAGATGTCCCTCTGTCCAAGTGTTTGCAGTTTTAATTCATGCAGCTTACTTTTAAGAATAACTTGCGGAAGCCCTTCTTCACCTCCTCACGGTATGATCTCATGGTTCGGATGTATATGAGAGGGATCACTGTTGAATTTGCTGCAGCCATGTACCCAGTCACGAATGTACAGTATCCCCAGTAAATGAGTACACCCCTGCGACTACTGGATTAATTTGCTCAGAGCTCCACACTCAGGTGAAATAATCCATAGGTTCATGATATGATATAGTCTAGACCTAGCAGAATGTCCATGTAAACTTTGAAAGATATGAAATCAATTATTTGTAACTGACAAATATTAAAAGGTAAAAGTGCCACCAAAATAAAGTGAGTACACCCAATGCAGAAGAGACATTGGCATGACCTGAGAAATGAGTAATTATTGCTTATAAGTGGCAGCGAAGATTTTTATTTTGGAAAATGACATTGTCAGTGTAAATTACATCACATCCACTAAGTTTGTAGCAAAGGACAGCCATTTTCTACTGGCAAATTACGAGTGGCAGAGGGTGCATCATATTGTGGTGCAAAGGAATCTCTCTCTCCATTGAAATAGCATTGCTGATTTGGGATGACCACCTCTAGATATGTTTGCCGCTCCACGACATCTACAGTGGCTATTGGAATTTCCTGCTCTTTTGTGACATAAACTTGATGTGATCAGGGGCGTATCTAGAAATAGCCTGAGGGGGGGGGGTTCATTACATGGGGTGAATACTGGCATTCCGCAGCTTTTCCTATCTCTTCCATGTTAATTTTGGCCTGGGGCAGGGGTCATACCCGATGGCCCCCCTTAAATACGCCACTGGATGTGATCTATTTTATTATTACATACTTTGTACACAATTGCCATGAGGTGAAAATGTAAAAATTGCCTATTTTTGATCACCCCCATGTATGTTTTGCATTGGGTGTACTCACTTATTTTGCAGCACAGTTATTTTAAACACTCACAACTTACAAATACATATGTCTGCACCATTGAAATTTTACAAACACATTTTCTTAGGTATAAGGGATGTCATATGCTGGTTAAGTTGAATTACTTCAGTTAGTTCCTGACTTAAATAAGCGAATTAGTCAATATGTCGCTAGGGTGTACTCATTTACTGGGGATACTGTAGCTATCGGGCCTAATGCGGTACCAGTGATAATTTTCCAAAGGCCGCAACAGACAAAGAAGGGAACAAGCATCAGAAAGTATAGAAAATTCAGTGCAAAGATTGTGTAGACCATGCCATATTCATTCTGAGTGACCATAAAATTGAACTAAATAACAATGATAAATGCACATTAAAAGTGTTTCAATATACTGTACAATGCTTTTGCAAACTGCTATGTGAAGTGTTCCAAGTTTATAAATCTTAGCACAAAAATTGCTAGCAATTTGAAACATATCACAGATCTCTTTATGAGGCCAAGCTTAATCAATATTAGTTTATTTGAACTTTTCTCAGATCAGTGGCCCTAACATAAAACATTTCTGACTGGGTCTGTTTTAAAGATCTACAAACATGTATATATAGCAATTGAACAGGGAATCAAAGTTGACTACCTGCAGTGCAATTGCTTGATTCTGGAGCCTTCTTAAAATTTTCCTAATACCGAAACCAAGCAGATAATAAAAGGCAGAGCTTGAAGCAGTATGACGTGTATAGTGATTAGTATCAAACTTGATGTGTTCTTTCGTGGGTAGTAGAAAAAGCAGCAATAGGTGTTTTCGATGTATCTAACTTCCAAATAACTTTGTATGACAGCAAAAGCATAAAGTATGTTAATGGTGACCCACGTCATAACCAAGATACAGATCGTCTTTTTCTTAGTCATCCACACCTTGTACTGAAAGGGGTACCTCAAAGACAGGAATTTGTCCAGGTTAAGATACATTAAGCCCAATGCGCTCATGGTGGCCTAAAAAATAGGGTTAAAAAATCCATCAATGGTGAACAATTTGCTGAGGAATAAGTCTGGGTTGCTCAGGTAAATAACGCGACCAATGAAAAGACCGCAACCAAATAATCCATTAGTGACTGCCAAGTTCAACAAGGCGTACCTTGTAGAAGTGTTTATTTTGTCCTGTAATTTTGGCAGGATGTAGAACGCCATGAAATTTAGATGAAATGCTCCCGACATCAACAAGATTATTGACCTGAATGCCTATGTTGATGAAAAGAATCTCTTTTTGAACAGATCCGTCCTGGAAATAATGCAAAGCTTAAATGAGTTTATTTCTGCTAATCATTTCCTTGATAATTACGTTATAACATTAATATGTTTTATCTCAACAAAAAAACTATTTTATTAGCACACATAATATATTTTCAATTCATGCAGACTTCCTCATTATCGAAGTTCCTGTTGAACTATGTTGTTAGGTTGTTTTCCACCTAGAAATGGACCAAACTTTGGTCTGACATTGCAAGGTAAAATGACCATTTTGGAGGTTGCCCTTTGTTGCAATGATACAATGATTGTATTGATTAATAGCAGTTCTGTTTGCAGATTGGCGGACCAAACAGTTTCAAAATTAACTTTCAACTTGGTCGTGTGATGTCACTGGCTTAAAAATGTCTTGTGTCAGTAACGGTTGATCAGTTGATTCAGTGCTTATCATATCTAGCAGCATACGTGTAGGTGACAAACAAACTAATCAAATCACTTTAAGGTACTTCTCCAAATAAGAAGATTAGAAGACCAACAGAAAACTGTCAATGACATGACAAAGCCAGTTGCAAATTGAAAATAAGAAAATTAATTTTTCCAGTGGACCGCCAATCTGCAAAGAGCTCTAAAGTAAGCTCCATGCCTTCCATGTCTTGTATGCTTCAGAAGGTTAAATTTTGCTTTAGTTGTTGTTTCAATGAAAAAAAAAAACAACCTAATAAGCACAAGGTGGCAGCAGCCTCTAGCAATTTATTTACCACCAGGAGGAATCTTTGGAACCTCACACACTGTTGGCAATGCACACCATGATTTCACAGAATAGTTGACCCAAGATTCCAAGGGAGGACATGACTTTGTGGTTGAACCTTCTCTTTAATTTCTAGTCAGAGAACTGCTGATTAAGGGAATGGATTCAAAACAGGTCATATCACATGTAATGAAAAAAGGCCTCAATGCCATTGTCAAAATCTATAGCAGGGCAACCACTGATATTTGGCAAGCAATTTCCTAGTATTTTCCCTGAATTTTCCCTGCTTCACTGCACGGTTTCCCGGAAGAGGCTTAGCGTTGTGTTATCGCAGCAATATCATCGTTAATCGGAAAACAAAAACTACAACTTTTACTGATTTTTCTGCAGAATACTGACTGTTACCAAGCCTAGATAAAAGCCAATGCCAGAACGATTTTTCCGGCTACTTAAAGCAAGTCATTAGCAAGTTCTTCCATCGGTGTTGCCATCATCCCGATCGTCATCATGGAGAACCGCCTCCAAGTCTTTCATTTCATCCAAAATTAATAATCTGTCAAATAGAGCATTTGTGTCCCCACCCTGTAAAGGAAGAACTGGCAAGATAATTATAATATAAATTTCACCATTAATCATATTATGCCTAATTGCCTATCTAAAACTAACATAATGTTATCAGTTATTACTGTTATTAAATCTGTATTCCCAGAACGAAAGGAATTTATATATAGTTTGTCAGGTATATTGAAAAATGACAACGGCGTGTTACGCATAAACTTTTGAAATACTTTGCACAAGACTGGTATTATTGACATCTTTCTACAGTTTGATTTTCTGACTGTCATTGATTATAGACGAATAACTTTGCTATTTTCATTTTATTTGGAAAATAATATCACGTTCTGAAGCCACTGATTGAATATAAGAGAAAAGGAATAATCTGATTTTCACAATGTCAGCAACAACTACTTCATATGAAAGTACTACTTTGAATGGCACAGCGATGAACTTAAACATCACTGATGGATTTGAAGAACTTGAGATGCCCAGTCAGTATCAGATCTTCGTAATTTATGTCATCAGCTTGGGGGCGTTTCTCAACAACTTAGTGGTGTTCTATACGTTGCCGAAATTACGAGATAAAATAAACACTTCCACAAGGTACGCCATGTTGAACTTGGCAGTCACTGATGGATCGCTTGGTTGCGGTCTTTTTATTGGTCGCACTGTTTACCTCGCCAACCCGGACCTTTTCCTCAGCAAACTGTGTGCAATTGATGCGGTATTCAACCCTATTTTGGCATCCATGAGTGCATGGGGCTTAATGTATCTAAACCTGGACAAATATCTATCATTGAAGTACATCCTGACCTACAGGGTGTGGATGACCAGAAAAAAGACAATTTGCATCTTGTCGGGGATGTGGTTCACAGTTATCTCGATCTTTGCTTTCTGTGTGGGTCAAAATTATTTGGAAGTGGACTACGTTCAAGGCACCTTTGCCTGCTTTCTCCACATAATGTCGGAGAACAAATCCAGTTTGGCAATAGTTAGCTTACAATTCATACTGCTTCATTTATTGCCCTTCATAATCTGCTTGGTTTCGGTGACAGGCATGTGGCGTATCCTAAAATCGCACAAGAAACAAGCGAGCAATCTTCAAGTAAGTATTTTATAGTTAAATTTATATTGTTATCTCAATTCTCTACCCACGATATCTTATGATTATAGCTCTGAGCCGATAGGTACTGTAACAGTTTAGCCAATTTTCACAAAAACATTGCCACAATTATGAATTTATGAAAATTTAATTTTAAATAGACTACAGAATATGAAAACATAAGAAATACTATAAAAAATATTAATTTTTTGATTCAGAAAAAATGCACCCAATTAAGAAGGTCAAAATTTGTCTGGGAGACCATCAGGTGTCCCAGTTACTATGCAAAAAAATTCACATAGATATCATGCACTCAGCAATGTTGATGAGTATTTAAAAAAAACAACTTTTCATCCAAGTCCGTGAACCTGATCTAGTGTGGCTTCATATTAGCATAATGGTTAGCTCAGCTGCCTGAAATCTGGAGGATGTATATTCAAGACTCGGTCCGGCCTGATTCAAAACTGATATCAGCTACCGACATAAAATTAATTTAACTTTAACCTCAACCAAAGTCCATATCAGTAAAATATTGCATTGCACTTGACCAATTAGAAGCCATAGGCCAATGACAGTCGAAGAATTACGAGTAGAGTAGGTCGGGGCATGCAGCCCCCATAACTTCAAGGCCCGATTTGACCTACTTTTTATGGTCGATTTTTTGAATGCTTATGCTGTCAGGAAGGGATCACTTAACTCTACTTATAACTAGTGAAACAAATGTCTACCAATTTTAATAAAGGAGTAATGGCCTTTTTCGTAAAAAAATTAAAGTGGCCTTCTTACCCCACCCATCGGGCAAGAAGCCCCCTATGATAATCCTATGGAAATTTTTTTTGCGAGCGCATTGCGCTTGAAAGTTATTTCTCGGGGTTCTTCTATCATTTGTAAGGCATTCTATTCTCTTTTTCTGAATTTCTGAATTTTTCTGTTCATACATGTATTTTTAAATATTTTTCACCCTTTTTCAATTTCGGTCCAATTTATTTCTATTTTAATTAGCTATTCTATCAAGATTTAAGGTAAAGTACACATTATTAAATGGTTCCTGAAGCAGCTTTGAGGCCCAAGTGAAGGGGGCATCAGTATGGGGTATGGGGCCTCTTGCCCCAAAACCACATATTTTAGTTTGACCTCTATATTTTGAACTAAAATTAAAAAAACATGATCCAAATCATACTTATGTGATGGTCATAAAGTGAAGCAATGCCCATATTCATTATACTTTTAAAAATTTCCAAAGTTATTTCTGACAACACCTTTCAAAAAATTAATCAAAGTTACAAAAACCATGCACATTTTTTTGTTTCTTTCTACTATGGTTTGGCGCTTTTTGCCCTGAAAATTTGTGACGTCACCTAAAAAGCCTCTAGCTTCAATGCTATCAATAAGAAAACGTACCAAAAATGTAAGTTTAGAAATAAACCTGGGGGGGGGGGGCCTCTCACCTAACCCGGGCTTCTTACCCCGACCTACTCTATACTTACATGTCCTGATAACATTGTAAGTATAGGATATGACCTCACTAACTGGTCTTCGCAGAGTCCAATCATGGGCACCCAGTGAAGGGATCACGGTTAAATAGGACTATAAAGAAACTGTTACGACATGTTGCCATTTCAGGTCAAAAACACCCTAAAATCATTGGCATGATTGCAAGTGAACGAACACTCATCTCACTTCACTGCTGTGTCAACTTCTTTATTGTTCTCGTCCAAATAACTGAATGCATAGCATCCAACGACAGGACGTAAAGCCTCAATCACTCTTCCATCCACAATTTTTTTTTGTTGATATAGTTTTACAATCATTTTACTTTACCATCAGGACACTGATGTCTGTGACGGGAGTCAGGAAGTTATTGTCAACCGTCTATTATAATTATCTGAAATTGGAATGGAGTATACAGCAGGATATAATCAAAGTTTGATCTCTGCATTATTCAGTAGATAATGTGAAATATTACAGCCAATCACAATATGAGCCTATTATTTTGGGGATTTTTATTAACGAAATTTCTGTTATATATGACATCATTAATAAGGAAATTTATGCCAAAATTCCAGGAATAAAAATACTAACCAGTCTGGTTAGATACAAGTGCATCTCTAACTGTGCACACCACATTTATTCACTTCCCTCTCAACTGACATTGCACTGAATTGTTACCTCACAGATTGTCAAAACTGTTCGTGGGGAGTAACCATCAGATGAGACAGGAAGCTGCAGAATTCCACAGGCAGCTGCAGAGATCTGTAAGAAGCTGCAGAATTCTTTAGGAAGCAGCAGAACTCTGTAGGAAGCTGCAGAATTCTGCAGCTGCCCGAATGATTTCTGCAGTTTCCTGCTGAATTCAACAGGAAGCTGCAGGATTTCTGCAGTTCTGCAGCTGCCTGCAGGATTTCTTCAGTTCTGCAGTTGTTTGCAGGATTGTTTTGGGGGTTGGGTGAGGGGGTTGGGCGTTTTGGTGGTCCTCTGTCACTGCAGCATTTCTGAAGAGTCCCTGCAGCAAATTATGTAATTCTGTAGAAATTATGCTACTTGGAAGGTTTCATGCACTTCTGTAGGAAGCTGCAGAATTATGCAGGAAGCTGCAGAATGCAGGATTTCTGCAATTATGCAATTGCTTGCATGAGTTTTTAGCCTCTGTTACTTCCTGCAGCTTTCCGCAATACATCTGCATAGTTCAGACCTCTTTGACCAAGGTCTTGCCACTACCCAGGAAACATTGCTTTTGGGATGTGGTGGTTTGGGGATTTTAAAAGTTATGAAGAAAGTGGCAAAAAGTAAAATTTGGAGTTTGTATGCCAGCCAGGTCCACTGTAAAGGTGGAGTCATCTACACTTTTTCTCCAACAATGCATTCTGTATGAATTTAAGAGCAAGCGTACATAACAGTTCAGGTTTTGGATATTCATCGATTTCTGTTTCATTTTCAGGAGGGTCAGACAGTCATTACCAAGAATGACCATGGTACAGTCTACACGACATTTGCGCTGAATTTCATCTACATTCTCTCAGTCACTCCGTTCTTCATTTTTGTCAGCCTTTGGAAACTCCTCACAGGGTGGTCAGCCGGTCCTACATCTACTTTTTGGACCGGGTACATCGGAGCTGCCAATTCAACAATCAACCCTCTGATCTACATCCCGAGCTTGAGGTCATACCGCCAAGAGTTGAAGATGGCCTACAACGACCTACTCAGGATAGTATTCTGCAAGAATTCAAGATGCCGAAACCCAGACAGAGAGACATCTAGTGTCAGACTTCAGTCTTTTAAACGAACCAACCGCGATGCACATCCCAACCAAGATACACATCCCAGCTCTGAAGTTCAGAAACACTCCACCTCCAATGAAACAATGGAATCAGTAGCTTAAAATTGCTGGTAAAACTGTTACAGTTGTGGTAAATTAGCTTGCTATCGCATAATTACAGTCTGTCACTTTGATATGCAAGCAGAGCAGACTGTTGCACTGTGGATATGCATGCACTTCGTGGATCACCTTACTGATAATTTTTCATGAGCATACCCAATACTTTCAATGTTAATCTAATTTAATCCTGCTTGTTGGTGACAGGCAAAAAAAGGACTGTGTATCTGATTTTTACACTAAAATCAGTTATGACAAATCAAATAGCCCTTTCTTGATCATGGCTAATCAAACAGCCTCCATGTTTCCTATGTTGAATGTAGAGAAGATTACACATTTTCATAATGCAACAGTCCACTCTTCTTACATATCAATTTGGCAGACAGTAAGGTCTTGATGGCCTCAGCTGGTACATAATTGGTGACACGCGCGTGGACATACAGTCATACACTCTCAAAAAAAGTGCAACTTTCAGGGTTCTATAAGCTGGAATAGATATAGAACCCTAAACAGGGCCAGTCCTACCTTTATGAAGGTTTTAGCCAAACCATTAAACAAATCCGAAAACTTTTAGCCGAACTCCTGTATTTATATAGCCAGGGATTTTGACCCAAAACAAAGACGGATGGGGCTTTACATCAAAAGATCCTTAAGGTTACCAGAAGAGTCAGGGTGCCTGCAGAGGGGTAATAAATGTGTTGACAAATTTGTCAGCAGAAAAAATATCAAGAAATAATTTGGTTTAATGGTCACATGTTAGCCAAAGTTTTAGCCAAACTGAATTTCTTTCAGCCATTTGAAGCATGGATTATCCATTGGCTAATTGGCTAATGGGTAGGACAGGCCCAGCCTAAAAGGTTCATTATAAAACTTTTAAAGAGGATTCAACAGCAATCAAACACAACACTTAGATAATACAGCTGCACTGAACTCTCACAATGGAACCCTTTTCTCTAAAGTTGGGAGCATAGGCAATTAGGCATCATAGGGCCTTCCCACCAGCATTGAACATTTTCAATTCAGTTGATCCCTTAACAATTTTTTTTAGCTGTTGGTTCTTTATATATTTCCATCAAGAACTTTTGCGTCAGGAGTGTAGGTGCTATTTACAGGCATGGAAAGTTATTAAGAATTTTGTAAAACCAATTAACATACACGCTGAGCTTCATTTTGGATGCCGTCAACTTGATTTATTATTACGAGCACTACATGTATAGTATACGCTACCAAGGATTTATTTAGAATCACATTAAAGCAATGTTTACATGTAAGAGCATAAATATACTAAAAATGAAAAATCTGCTACTGTACCTTGTTATTATTCACATTGTATGTACCTAACTGCATGGATAGCCTTTTTTGAATCTTGATGACATTTTGTTTTGGCTTCAAACCAAATCACAAAAGTGCACTGCTTGTATTTTTGTTCACTTGTCTGCAACCTCTTTTGATAAAGTCAATCACAGGTGACAGCTGCTTTGTTGGGGTTGGGGTAATTTCTGGGGGTTGGGGCAATTTCTGGCATGATGCTCACTCACCTCTTATAATAGAGACAAGGTTGCTCACTAGCCCATCTAGTGATCTTGAGCTTCTGCCAGAAGCCCTGGGTGACCTCAGTGTCTCATCTAATTGGTAGATCAGATCTAGGTTGAAATATTGGGACAGCAAAGGTCATGAAGACATTCAACCAATGGTTGAGTGTCTTACTGATTGATCAACCTTGACACAGCTTTGACAAAGTATTTAATAAATATCACTGATGAGCCATTGGCTGATCCTATTGTGTTTGTTGGCTGTGAAAAACAGAAACTGCCACAAACATATTAACTATCAGACCATTAAAAGCTTTCCAAGTATCATTGTGATACTGATCTGCCAAAGAGTCAGCTGCACAGAGTTTCTTTTAAAAATAAAATATTGGCATTGTAACTACAACTCTGAGAAACAATCATGATTTAGGCATTCAAAATGCAACTGAAAATGTGTCTAACAACTTACACACTGGCCTGAAATTACTTCTGTTTTTTTAATCTACTTTTCTGCAAGCAATTGAATTACATGTAGTACGATGCACTGTGTAGTGTGTATTGTATTACAGCGAAACACTTTGATATAGAATTCGAGTGGACTGTGGCACTGTGAAAATGGCACTTTGTGTGTCATCATGCTGATGATTTGTCATGATCAAACCCAATACTTTCAATGTTAATTTGATTGAAGGAGACTTATTCCACTTGTTGGTGACAGCCAAACGAAAAGATTATGCATCTGATTTTCACTCTAAAATCTGTTATGAGAAGCCAAATGGCTTTCTCTTGATCATGACTAATCAAACAGAGCTATGTTTCCCTTGTTGAAAGTTGAGAAGATGACACTTCATCGGCTATCATGAGTCACAAAGTGCCATTTTCACAGTGCCACAGTCCACTCAAATATATCAAAGTGTTTCGCTGTAATATTGCTTTTTTTATAGTAGAATGCCCAGGTCCTAAAATACAAACGAAAAAAAAGCCTTGTAGAAAGAAATCTGTTGTCTTTGCAAAATACTGCACAACTGAGCACTTGAAATGATTCAAATATCCTCACATAGGTGGCACCACCTTCTGGAGAGCATACTTGTTGAAAATTTCTTAACACCATATGTTGCAGGGTGCTTTGATGGAAATATCAAAATCTGCAGGTGCATAATTAAAATGGAAAATTTCCGAACTTCATATATGTATTTCCTTTTCTCTTCAAGAAAGGAAACCGTACACATTGCAGTGTTGGAGGTGAAATATATATTCGCTTTTTTAAAGGTTATGTTGCTAAGATAACTTGAAATGCTGCATGAATGATATATTTTAAAAAGTGGCTTTGCGTTATGGTACTGCCCTGTGCCTATTCCCTGAAATAGAAAAAAATACAGGACCCAGGCATTTATTTTTATGAAAAGAAAACCCCATTAATAAACCATTCATAGCCCTTTTTCCTAGTTAATTTTTTCTTATTTTACCAAACAAATATTAGTTGTTGCTATTAAAACAGCAACATATCGATGGTGAAAGTGCAAAACCTCGTATGTCAAAATTTTGATATTTTTAGATTTTTGGTGGAATGACTATTTTAATATCCAATACACGTTGTCAGTTGATTATCTTGCCAGTTTGCTATTTTTGGAAACTGTAACACACTGGTAACAGAATGATTTCACCAAACCTTGTATGTCGATATGTTTCAAAAAGTGAAAGTGCAAAACCTTGTTACTCAAATCAGAACTTTGAAGCACATATTGTGGGATATTTCAACTTTTTTTGAAAAACAATTACTGTGTTACTTTTTTATGACTCCCAGCAAGTTTCCTGATTAAAAAAATTTTACCTCCCTATATTTGTTTTGGTGATGTAGGCTATTGAAAAAGAGAGTGCACGAAAATTTGAAAAAATTGTCATTTTCCTCATTCTTGCCATTGTAGCCACTCAATAAAATTTGTTATTGCAATCTGTCATAGGCAAATTATAATTTTCACTGTATATGCATAGATTGAAAGTATATTCAATGCTGCAAGTTGCTTTAAAGTGTGATAAATGATCGAGTTACAAGGTTTTGCACGGGTAGAAAGTGAAAGTGCAAAACCTTGTAAGTAGACATTTTCAATCACATCTGATGGTAACATCAATGCAAGGGGTAAACGACCTCTGACAAAAAATTTTCTACCATAGGGTGTCACTTTCTATGTATCTAGTTGGCCATAACTCACTTATTAATAAACATTACCATAAAAAAAGACACTTGACAGTTTTTTTCAATTTCTGAAAAACATCTTTTTTTGACATACAAGGTTTTGCACTTTCACCGTCGATATGTTGTTTTCTTTTTTTTGATAGAATGATGTTGGGTAAACAAAAAATGATTCAATTTCAATGAATTTGTGACAGTTTGATTCTACTTAGTCAATTAGAATGTTTAGACAACAATGGTATGTTGATTGTCAAACTGTTGAGCATGTTATTCACAGCTTCACAGATTCCTCAGGTAGAAGTACTTCATCCTCTTAACCTTGGATTATTTTTTCTGATTGAATTGACCCAAGCGTTAACAACTGGCCAATCACAATGCCTCTGACAATGAGCAAGTTCATTTGGGTGTGTCAGAAAAAATTGACAGCCAATTCTAATTAAAGACAAGGAAATCCTTTAAGGGGCCACTTGGTCAACTGACTTAACTGGATCATATGTAGGTCATACTGGGCTGCTGAATTTCTCATTGAGGTTCTGGCCTTCTGTAGCACTTTCAACAGGAATAACAAGATACTGAGGACGCTATTTGAGCATGTAATGATTCAAAACGTTGTCAAATATTGTTAGAAACGTGTGCTAGCCAGATTAATTATGTTCTCTACATAATAGTGTCGTGGGAAGCCCACAAGTTACCCTTGTTGATTTGAGTGATGGGCTTGTGAGCAACCTTGTCTCTATTATAAGAGGTGAGTGAGCATCATGCCAGAAATTGCCCCAACCCCCAGAAATTACCCCAACCCCAACAAAGCGGCTGTCACCTGTGAGTCAATCTAAAACCTAGCAGTGATTGTTTTTCTTTTTCATTCATGTCAAATTGATTTGTACAAGTGATTGGATGAGTATACTGGCAGACAGCCGGGACAGTGCAACCAAAATATCCAATTCGATCAGATTATTGTCCAACACTGCCTACAAGTTGACCACTGTTTCATCGCCAGTGCTTTTTTCCAGGCTTGGCAGAACAGCTAGACAGACAGACAGACAGACAGACAATGAAGTCTATTTACTAACGAATCATACATAGTTTAGCACACCTATTCTCAAATAGCTACAAAAAATATATTTAATCACTATGAGAGAGACCCATCTAAGGCCAAAATTGACCGCTATCAATTGGCAGAACAAATGCTGCCATGTGTTGCTGCCTAGTGTCTAGTGTGCAATTCAACAAGCTCCATTGAGCAGTCAACAGAAGCTGAGTGTGAGGAACTCACAAAACCTTTTTTCAGGAAGGAAGACGGGTTGTTTCTGAGTGTGCTAACGGCCTTGTCTACTTCCCTAGAGAATTTGATGACGCGATCTGACTCTGGTTTACCTCAAAATTGAACAGAAACTTTGTTGGTGTGCAATGGAATTGGAACTACATGTACACTCACCATATTATGCAAATGGACTATGGTGTCACCAACC